>OZ005741.1:202124259-203553034 GCA_963930735.1 Dioctria linearis | reverse complement strand
GAAACTGAGATCTGGTGAGAGAGCAATTGTAGATATGGACTAGGGGACAAGATATACATGGCATTATGAGTATGAGGAATTTGCGACTTAGCAAATCAGGATCACTGGCGTTTGACTTAATAGAGTACAATGTGGAAAGAGTTTCACATACGTCAACGCAGTAAAAAGAAAAGCCCTCAGAAAGAAAGTTAGAATGGTCTAAGTTATGAGCCGTTGTACCAGTGAAATTAGTAAAAAACTTGTTCAGTGTATCGGGATCACAGATGACTTGTGGGGATTCTTGCACATATATTCTCAATCTGCGAATATTTTTCCACAACCTCCCAGATGGCTGGTTTAAATCCAACTTAGTTCGAAGATATGCACACATACTTATTATGGAGATTCAGAATAATATTCGTTAAAAGCTCAACCTTATCGTCCAACTCATTACAAGTTAATATATCATTCCACGATATTACGTCACACTCAGAAAACGAAACGTTACATAAGATAAGATGCGTAAAATTTTCTGTAAGAATAGGAACAATTATATCTTAAAGCGCTAATCGAAGTGCTCTTAATTCTCCTTGCTAGTCTGAAATATTATTAACTGCCGAGCGAAATCTTCGGACGTCGGTCAAAAATGATCGTGTGATACTCGGTGGTAATAGTGGGTGTCCGAAAGACCATATTCAGAACACATTCTAAATGATATAAAATTGATATAGATGAGCATCCATAGGAACATATTCAAAACGATATTAAATAGATTTGAACGAAACCAATTTTCGGGGGATATAGAATTGAAAAATGCATAAAAAGTGAAATACGCATGCACTATTTGATGAGGAGTCAGTACCAAGATTTGCAAGTTTCATACATTTTTCAATGCGAATGTCTGGCAAACTAATTGTAGCAGAATAATGATTTATTTCTTAAACTAAAGATAACAAAGAGGTTAAGTAAATAACGTTCGAAAAAATAAAAACATTACATTGGAACGGAGATATTAGCTCGGAAACTTGTAAAAAATGGTAAAAATTGAAGCTTTTTAAATCAAATTTCTGTTAATAGGTATTCTCATTTATTTAGATTGTAACTATTTTAGAAAGATAACGTCGAGTTTTTTTCATTTTTAGTGGCGCTTTTTTTAATTATTTGACTCTAATAGTACTTGTTTTTCTGCCGTTATTTCACCGACGAAAAATTGCAATATTTTATTGAAAGTTGTTGAAATATAAAGCAAAACAATATTTATTTTACCCGGACGGGAATCGAACCTACACTTGTTAGAATCGGTCAATGAAGAATTTTAAGAACTTTTTATTTATGACGATTCTAAATCAGATCAAAAGAAAAAACAGCCGCCTCGTCCGGGGTTTGAAACCGGGACCTTCCGCCTGCTCTTACCACTGAGATAACGAGACAGATGATTTTCCCTCTTGCATCTATTAATTTGTAACTAGCCTACTATGCCACATTTGCTTTGAGCTGGCATTAGCTGGCATTTTACAGTACCTTTTTAAGCGTCCAAGTAATTTTAAAGTTATCTAATCGAGGAAATTGGAAGTGGTTCAAAGTGAAAAGCTTTATTGATTGACGATACTAGACTAGCAATGAGTTATTTTTTTATTGATACTTTTTGTGAAATAAATTAAGCTAATAACTGTCTTAAGTATAGTACTGTAATCTATTATTATCATAATAGCCTGACACCCCCGTAGGGACTAAGCTGTTTCTACCACAACGCTTCTCCATCAATTTCTGTATCATATCAGCAACCTGCAACATACAAAGATCTGTTTTCATATCTTACTGGCACCTCACTTGGAGCTTTGTGCAATTCCTGAAATCTTCGGGATTTCGCTCCAATGCCACATTCTCGAACCTAAATCAATTCATTAATTAAGGGTCAAATTGGGATTTTTTTCTATGAAACTAATATTTTTCTAAACTTGTACAATATTAAAGTATTAAACTTCGAATTATTTATTATTGAGAACTTCTAGCACTGTTTTGTTTGGGTTTCTATTTTAAAGCTACAAGCCTTATTTATGTGCAAAATATTGCGACGTTCCTCGGTTTCGGTTTGGAGATATAAAAATTTTCAAATTGATCATGTTGCGCAGTCATTCTACACGCAAAGGATCTACTACTTTTGGAACAAATCATTTGCGAATTGGATGAAACTTTCAGAGTTAGTAAGAAATATGAAAATAGCTCACATATATTTTTTTTGTTTCTTCCTGCCACGCCCCACACACCGCTAGTAGGGAAGAAATTTCGTGATCGTGCCATGAAACGTCATTTTCAGAAAATCATACTTCGAGAACGAAGTAACTCAAATGAAAGTAAATGATTTATATTTTTCATAAAAAATATGTCAACAGCGAAAGAAACATTTTTTTTAATAATAGTATTTTTCTCAAAAAAAATAGTATTTATTAATTTATTTTTATTTATAAGTCATAAGCCATAGCTATCCTTGTGACAAAAATGTTGGTGGTGCTCGACTTCGTTTTGGAGATAAGTTTTCAAAGTGACCCTATACACAAAGTAACGCAATATGGAAGCACTGCTATATAAGTGAGTATTGAATCGTGAATATTTTGATAAAAGCATATTTTTCATTCAGTAATTTTGCTTCGTTACTGGTTTATGACAGCTGAAAGTAACGTGTCTTATCTTCCGAACCGTAATAAAATTTTCATACCTTTCCTAACAAAATTATTTAAAACAAGTGAAAAAGCTAGAATTGGTCTAAGACCAATTCTTATGATACCCTAGATGAATGTCCGTATGAAATTTCGTATGGGTACCAATTTGAGCAATTTTGATTTTTGCAGTGGTTTTTCGCATATATTTCTAGAACGGTTCGTCGGACAGAAAAAATAATTATTACCAATTTTATAGGATTTCATATTCTGAAGAAGTTTTTAGTACAATAAAAATGTCTTGGACTGATCGTTTTCACAGTATACATAAAAAACCTAATTTTTTATATGGCAACACCAAGAATGGGTTGCCCGATTTAGTCCATTTTTGAAATTTTGTTTGCTAGTATAATGAAAACACCACGTACCAAATTTCAGCTCTCTAGGGCGACTCGTTCTCAGGCAGTGTTCAAATATAAAACGGAAAACGAAATTTTTGTATGGCAACCCCACGAAGGAGTTCCCCGATTTGTCTCATTTTCGAACTTAATTTTACTATTTTTTTTTAAAGTCTGTGTACAAAATTTCAGCTCTCTAAGTGTACGCGTTCTCGAGTTATCGTGCGCACGGACGGACGGACGGACAGACGGACGGACGGACGGACGGACGGACGGACGGACATGTAAAAATCAAAATAAGTTTTAATATTATGCGTGGGTGTCCAATCCATTTTGCTCTACCACCATTATTTCGAGGTGTTACAAACGGAATGACAAACTTAGTATACCCCTTTAGATTTCATCTAGGGTATAAAAATTTATCTTAACCAAATGACTACGATTTCTCAAACAAAAATTCTCAGCTGAGTAATCATTGTAATGTCGCTGTGCTGTCATGGGATGCCGTGGGTTGATGATATCGAATGTGGCTGCCTACAGATGCGGACTCCGGCTGCACATACACACATGTAATTATCACTCAGCTGAGATGTACTGAGCGTAAAATGGTAAGGTTACTTTGTAATCAAAACTATTTTATTATTTTGTTAAGTAAGGTATATAGGAAGTGTAGCCTTTGGAAAGGTAAGGAACCAAGCTTTAAATTACTAGAAGACTATTTTGTTGTATGGATAGTAGTTTAGGCTCTATAGTATATATAAAGTCAATGTTTGGTATTTTTCCATAAGTATCAATAGAGGACATTTTAGAAAACGGACTCACAACGCACACATATAGATTTCTGTTTCATGGCTTGCGAAGTATTCTAGAGGGTTTTGGTTAAGTACAATAAACAAACAAGTACATTCGAAACTGAAACTAAATAAAATAAATTTACACAATTCATTAATAAGAGTTCAAACATTTAAAGTCAAACAAAATAATATAACTTGAAAATATTGTTAATACATTCAATTTTAAGATTCAATCTGAATACTAGCCTTTATTATATTCTTGTGTATGTTATTACTGAGAAAGAAAAAAACTATTTCTTACTTTTTTAGTGCATTTTATTTATAAAAGTTATTTTTTAAAAGATTTTTTAATATATTTCATTTTCTACTTTTTAGTCATACTATAAATAATTCAGAAATTTTTAAATTGATCAATTTTAAAATGCAGGAAGTAGTTTTTTCATACGCTCCATTTTTTCAAGAGCATCATTTTTGATTGTTTTTTTTTTAATCCGTCTAAAGATCATTATATTTCGCTAAAAACTCATATGACGGACGGTACATAATATTCATATTAATTCGCATCTGCGTTCCCCCCCCCCCCACTAAACCGGAAAACAAGTTTACCTTATCGAAAAACTCCCTATTCACTGCATTCATTGTAAATCCATCCAAAACTCTTCCCAAAATTTCACACTTTCGTCACAAACATCAATCTCACGCACAGTCATTTAGTCAAGGGTTAGTGAGTGGATAAAAGTTATTTAAAAACGAATAATTTTTAAAATTTTACATATGCGTAAGATAAACGCATCAATTCTCGTCCATTTAAGGAAATGCCATCCTTACAAGAAGGGTTTTTAGTAGAATTTACTTAAGTTCGATGTTTAAACTTTTGTAGTACAATAGTAAGCTGAATATTTATCTTTTAATTTAAATTAAAAACTCAGGACATTTATCTAGTCTGCATAATAATTGAAAATATCGTTATTCCTGATTTGAAAAGCCATTAAAAATAATAAGTTGTGATATAATTCACAGTAACATAAAATTCTTCAGATTAAAACTAATTCAATAAGATTGTGTTGCTCTGCATAATACCATCTTTTAAATTTCTTTAAATTAAAAGGAACAAATCAAGAAGGAATTGTATAACAAAATGAAATTCAACGTTTTATGTTAGAATAATAGAGCAAATTTTTGCCTTAAAGCTATATTTAGTTCAACATACTTTTACTTGAGGGTCTTGGTCTCTACTCTCCACTTTTATTATGGATTGGAAGTTTTTGATATTTTGATGTGTTACATCTGAAGCTCACTATATAAATGCCGGTGTGCCCCAGGGCTCTATTATCTCTCCGTGTTTCCTGTTAATTTTCAATGATCTGCTTTGCCCTAATTTCAATCACCTCCATAGTTTTGCCGCTGACAGTAACTTGATTTCTCTTATTCCTTTGACACTCTTGCGGACTTCGAGTGATTGTCACATGTGTTAAACGAGATTGAGTTATTAGATCATTGAATGATGATCTTGACAATATCCTCGGTTGTGCCAAGTGATCGCGTCGAATTTCATGTGCCTAAGATCCAAAGCTATCTCTGTAAAAAAAAAAAAGTTCATCACTTAAGCACTCCCGTTACTTTTGATGAAGCATTAGTTGAAAACATTAACATCTGCTCGTTGTAGCATATGTAGTGTGCTAGGAGGAAGTGCGTATAAAATTATCCCCTTTGCCTGAAAAACTCGCATAGCTCCAACGTTAAGTAGGAATTGTGGCCCTCAATAAAAAAGTTCAAATGTTTTTGAATTTGTTCAGTAATTAATCATGTAAAACCCCATTCGCGATATATTCTCATGCAGCCTGACTCAGAACGAACTAAAAATCAGTCTTCTGGCATAGCTATTGACTACATCCCTAGGTGGTCGTACGTAGGAAAAAACCACTGTTTCTTCAAATATGTCTCCTGCATTCATCTCCTTTATATAATTTTGCAGCTCATCTAACCATTTTCGAATAACTTCTTCAGAAACCGTATCTCTGGCTTCGGTTAGGCCTTCGGTAATTCGATGTGCTAGCTCTGCATTGCATTTCAGGAAAAGTTTATACCAGTTTCGCCCTAGTCGCCCATTTTTGAAGGATGTATACGTGCCATTGCCTTGCTCATTTTTTTGGATTCCGTACCCGTACTAAGCCTCCGTTGTCCTTCTGTCTGTCAGCGGGTTGTATCTCATCAACAGTAATAAATAGACAGTTGAAATTTTTACAGGGTGTGTAATTCTATTGATGCTATAATAACAAATAATAAAAATTAAATTCAATTAAAAATTAAAGGGGACTCCCATACAAGAATCGTGATTTTTCTGGCGTTTTATGCTCGACCTTAACAACCGCTGTATTTCTTGAACCGTAATAGATAGCCACATGAAATTTTTAAAGAGTGAGTATAGCTGCTATAACAACAAATAATGAAAATAAAAAATAATAATAAAATAAAAAGAACATAGTGTTAAATCTTGCACGATGGTACGGAGCCCTTCGTGTGCGAGTCCGACTGACACTTGGCCGGTTTTTTTGAACTGTGCTTAAAAGGCTTTCAGGACTTAATGGAAACGTACATTTGGCTAATGACTCACATCTGTTATGGAGCTATGCTGAGTGATTGGCTTGGACGTGAAGTCCAGACTGCCAGTATGAGCTGACAGATCACTCGGTAGACAGCGTTGATATGCAGGGCGGCACGCTAGCTCGCTTCGGCTATTGGTGGAGAGTGTGGGGCGGTTCCACGAAACCCTGCCGCTGCTACCTGCCATATACAAAATAATTCGTGCCTAACAAAAACCGTCGCACACATCCGGTCCAGAAGGGACCCTTACACTACTTACCAATACTTACGTGAAGGCGCAGGTGACGTACCTTCGGCTGCTTTGCCCCATCCACCCATTTGACACTGAAGGCAAGAAATTATTTCAGTGCCTTGTACTGACCTGAAACGAGAGCAGAGGAGCGGACCTTTTCAACCCCTACATCTCAAGAGGGCCCCAGGAGTGTGGAAGGAGAAGTGAAAAGTATTTAGTAATCCATAATTACGTTATAATCGTTGTCTTGTAAAATATTATTATCTTAGAAAAATATACGATCTAGCCAGTGGTTTTTTTTATGAGCTATCTACTAGTGAATAGAATATTTGAAAACTACTAAATTACACTTAATGAAGTGCCTTTGTTAATCTTTTGCTTTTTAATGCTATGATCTCACTATAAACCCCTTATTTTTTCTTATGAACACACACACCCATACACACACCATATAAAAACCTCTCTATCCTATAGAGAATTACTAGCCTATTCATGTTTGAAAATAATTTAGTATTTAAGTTTTTTTTTTTTTTCAAACAAACATATTACGTATTTGAAAATTTTTGATAAAAGTTCGATTGCCCTGTGGGAACTAATGTAATCGATTTTCCACTGCGAGGGAAAAACATTAACCAACAAGTTGGAACACTGTGTGGCCTACGGTTGCTTAGTATTCAAACTTATACCTGCCCTCTTTTTTTACACGCAGTCCTATTTTTCTCACACAGATCTTATGTCACCTCACTAGACAAAGCTTATCAATCAAGTTTGAAAACTTTATTATTTAAAAACAGCTGTATACCGTTTGCACCTTTTTGGTAATAATGCAAAAAAAACGAATAATAAATTTATGCAAATTGATATACCCTACCTACATGTCACAGTTACAACAGTAAGAATTAACTTATTCACCTGAATACAAAACAATATTTGTAATTTAATCAAAACTGAGTTTCAAATAATGCATCATAAAAATTAATTAATAAAATTTAGCGCAACTATAGCCTACAACCTTTTCTGACCTATTAAGTTATTCATTTCGTTCTTCGTCCATTTACTTATTTCATTAATATTTTAACTAATTTCGCCATTTTTCCAATTTGTTTTATAATTACATAATCTACATTATTTATGTTCGTACCAAACGCAATCTGCAAAACAGTTGACTGGAAGAGTTTAATTGTGTACTGCACCGTGATGAGTATCTTTTAGATTTCGCCATATTCAGGAGTCAACGTATGGACATATTTTTCTGCTAATTCTTCGTAATCGCACTTATTTATATTTTAGAACTTAGCCTGCTACTTGCCCCATGTGATACAAGGTAAGCGGCAGTAAAATCCATCGGTAAATTCCTTACAGTTAGAAATTCTTCAGAATTATGATACTGCAATTTACTTTACGGATCTGTGTACAACCAAAGAACATATAACATCTGTTAGATGTTCTTTGGTACAACGTACTTAAGTCCGAAATGACGGAATACTTTTTTGCTGGACGAAACTGTGGACTATTGAAGAGCAAATTACTGCATTTTCAGGCTAAGATAGACTCTTCTCTGTTGCTCAAATTTGCTTTAAGAGACTTCCACATGCGTTTCTTGTTGATTTACGACAAATTGGAGGAGCCTTTCTTAAAATTCGTACTTTTGTTTCAGCTAATTCTATTATGCACATATGGGATAGAATAATCAATGATTTTTCGTTTTGCTCTTTACTAGCAACGACAAAGCTCACGGCTAAACAATGCGGCACCCTACTGCTATATTACACCAAATCAAAACAATCCAAAATCAGCCGCCTATGCTGAATGGGCAAAAATCGGTTGTTTTTCTTGATTTGTGGGATATTCCGCTATCTCGGACACCTGTACCTTTCTTTCGCGACCTTTTTGATTGCCGTATAACCAAAACTATAGGATAATTACGCGGATGAACTCGTCGTATAGGTATTCGCCTGATTATTTCGGATTACTTGGTTTTCGCATTTTTCTTAAGTCAGCCTCAACTTTCGTTCTTAACTTTTTCACCATCACAAATCAGAGTGACAGGAAGCGCTCTTCTTCTTCTCATCCATTCGGGTACGTTCGACGCGGATAGACACTTCGTCCATACAGAAAGCAGCCCGCGCATTAATGATGCCGCTAGCTTCAGTGTAGCATACTGCTGCATGCAGTATGCTACGACCATAACACATGGCTTAACTAGTTTTTTTCGGTTTCCGTTAAAATACTTCAACTTTTCTACGCTTTCAAAATATCCTTCATCCAATTTATCCTGTAATATTTTTGGGAATAGCTGCTTGTAAGCCGCAATTTGGAGCAAGGTAAAAAAATGCAGCTCTAATTTTCGGCCATCAGTACACGCGAACTGGCTCATGATAGTAATCATTGATCCATTTCGCGGCCACTAAAATTAATGTGGTTATTCCGAAAATTAACTTAAATTTCATATTATATTTATTTGAAATATAACCACTTAAGAAACATTCTTATGAAATAAAAATGGCATAAAAAACGCAGTCTCTTATATTTTAAACTCATAGCACTACGTTAAAAAAAATAAAATATAACTCACTCAATGTAAATTATTTTTTTGCCTTTAAAAGTAAGAAGAGAACCGGTTTCATTTTGTTTCTGATCGTGAAAGTGAACAGTTTATTCAGTATTGTGTTTCCTCAGGAACTGAGTTTATATTGTGATATTTCTTTGCCAAAGCAACAAAAGAGGTTAAGCCTGATACTATTTTATGAATCTAGAAATATATTAAGAGATCTTATTCTTGATAAAGAAAATCAATTTTCTAGCATTCTGGAGTATCCTAACTAGAGGCCTACTATCTACATTTAGCAGTTATGAGCCAGGAGCTCAAAACAGGGCTTTTTGGAGCAATTTGGATCTTCCAGTTAAAAGCCCCCAATATTTGTACGACATAAAACAGGGCCTAAATATATTCATTTATTTAAATCAAATAAAATTGAATTGAATAAGAAATATCGAGAGCTACTGGATTGCCCAGATTGCGTCTTCACGATGATGAGATCAACTTTTTGATGTGCCCTAAAAGTGGAAAAGTGTTGGAACCAAAGGGGGTAGATTTTACTTAGAATAGATATAAACGTATCACATTTACATTATTTGTTCTACTTATTTCGACTAACAGAATGTTTACGAAACAGATCACGGCCAAGCTAAGGACAACTTGATCGTAATGCTTCTTTTTCTGCCACCCCTGAGTGGGGATTTCCCTATAGGCCGACTAGGGCCGGGCCTTTGGCGGCAAATTTAGAGGGCGGGAAAACTTGGTGAGCTTCTGGTTTTTGCGGCGAGTAAAAAATTATTTACGTTCGCAAATGAACGAGGATAGCTTGGACGCTCTGGCTATCCTTTGCATCGAATCACAGTAGCTACGGTCTTTGGATTGTGATGATTTGATAAACAAATTCGCTGCTTAGAAGGCCAGGCAAAGGACAATTTGTGAATAACAATTCATTGTTACTCACAAATAAAAATGAGAAGCATCAGTATCTAAAGACACTGATTGAGATAATTCTATCTTTTACAGACTTTCGTTATTTTTTACTTTAATTTAATTCTTATAGATCATTCAATTTTTCGTGTTTTACAGGGAGTAGGGGAGCGGCAATCTTCCATAGGGCAGCCAAGTTATCAAATCTATCCCTGACCCCACCACCCACCCATGTTCATTTATCCGTACAAACAAATGCATACTATACTTTTCCTCCTGACTTAATGGTGTAAGACCAATTCTTACCATACCCTTGATGAATGCCCGTATGTAATTTCGTATAATCACCTCTCTCTGCAAGTTTCATTGTTAAACTGGTTTTCGCATATATTTCTAGAACGGTTCCCAGGACAGGAAAAGTGAATTTGACCAATTTCATATGATTTTATATTCTAAAGAACTGTTCAGTACAATAAAAATGTCTAGGACTGATCGTTTTCACAGTACACGTAAAAAACACAAATTTTTGTATGGCAATACCAAGAAAAGGTTGCCCGATTTAGTTCATTTTTTTAAATTTATTTATCAGTACTATGAAAACAGCATATACCAAATTTCAGCTCTCTACGACAATGCGTTCTCTGACAGTGCCCAAATATATAGTGAAAACCGTAATTTTTGTATGGCAACCCTACGAAGGAGTTCCCTGATTTATCCCATTCTTATACCCTAGATAAAATCTAAAGAGTATACTAAGTTTGCCATTCCGTTTGTAACAAGAAATAATGGTGGTAGAGTAAAATGGATTCGACACCCACGCATAATATTAAAAGTTATTTTGGTTTTTGTATGTCCGTCCGTCCATCCGTCTGTCCGTCCGTCCGACCTCACGATAACTCGAGAACGCGTTCACTTAAGGACCTGAAATTTTGTACACAGGTTTTTAAAAAAAAAGGCAAATTTAAGTTCGAAAATAGGATAAATCGGGTAACTCCTTCGTAGAGTTGCCATACAAAAATTTCGTTTTTTACTTTTTACTGTGCCTGATAATGCGTCGATGTAGAGTGCTAACTTTTTGTACACTGTGTTTTCATTGTAATAGTAAGTAAAGTTTCAAAAATGGACTAAATCGGGTAAGCCCTTCTTGGTGTTGCCATATAAAAACTTAGGTTTTTTTACGTATACTGTAAAAATTATCAGTCCCAGACGTTTTTATTGTACTGAAAGCTCTTCAGAATATGAAATCCTATGAAATTGGTTATTATCATGTTTATCAGACACCATTCTAAAAATATATACGAAAAACCACTTCAAAAATCAAACTTGCACAGATGGGTGACCATGTGGAATTACATACTGGCATTCATCTAGGGTATCATAAGATCTGGTCTTAGACCAATTCTAGCTTTTTTACTTGTTGAACTTGAATTTTCTGTTTTTTTTTCAGAAAACCTATGTACAAAATTTCAGCACTCAAGTTAATATCGTGCGGACGGACAGATGACATGCAAAAATCAAAATAACTTTAAGTAATATGCGTGTGTATTCAATCCATTCTACTCTACCATCAGTATTACTATGCGTTACAAACGGAATGACAAACATAGTATAGTTACCCTACAGATTTCATCTACGCTGTCAAAATCACTACTCAATAGTGCTATCAGACTCAGATAAATCCATCTAAGGACAGATAGATTTTTCAACGGCTAGATTGTAGAAGAAAAAAACAAGGCCAGTAATGTACAAAATAGTCGATTTAGAACGCCTACGAGTGGAACTTTCTGAAATGATGAAAAGTAAATCACTTCACATGCTTCTTTTGAATTCATTGGGATGCAAAACCAACATTAAATGCTCAAGATTTCCATATAAAATGTTTTCCAGTAGGGGAAAGGTGGGTAAAGTGGCCACCCTTAGGAAAATCATTTTTCACGCGACCATCTAAATTAAGAAAATTACAAAATATATTACCTTCAGCAACTGTAAACAGTTTAGAACATTATAATATATTTATTTTCTGTTAAATAATTATTTTGTATGGTAGATGTGAGATCTATCTCAATCTCAAGTATACAAAATGGCCATAGATTAGTTAAAGCAGTAAATAGTTCGGACGTGTTAAAGCTATATATATATATGTTTATTGAAAAAAATATTGAAATTCAAGGGAACCATTTGAAAACTATTTAAACTTAACAGAATAACATGTTTAAGATATATTATATTTCTTTACACAAATATTTAAATTCAATGGAAAAACACAGGAAAAAATTTAAATTTAATTAAATTCAGCAAAACTCAAACAAACTATTTACCTACTGCTTATAGTTTATTTACAAAATTTGCACTCAAACTCGTCATCTTCTTCTGGGCAACCAGTACAGTTATCGTGAGCCCACTACTTACACTTGGAACACCTAATCCAACCCTCGTTATTCTTTGATTTATAGAAAGCCCCGTTGCAATAAAACATTCGACATCCTCATCTTCTTCGTCATCTAGGTCAAAAAGCCTTTTCATTGCAGCAGCCTGTGCTTCCTTTTTGGTTTGTGTTTTGGATTTTTTATTACTGAAACACTTTTGTATGTTGTAGCTTGCATCATCTTTTCTTCTTTCCTTCTTTTTCTTTTCATATCCTCCTTCTCTTTCTTCAGCTTTTCTTTTAGTATTTCAGCTTTGTATGGGCTAGATATTATTACCGCTGTCTGGCCCGTTACTCTGTTTAGTTTTCTTTGCTTTAAGCCTGTTTGTTTAAGCAAAGGTCCTTTGGACTTATTAAGAATGATTTGGGTTGTGATTTGGGTATATCGACAACCAAATTGTTTTTGTTGACCGTCACTTCACCTTCGCGACCATCCACTGTACCCTTAGCTTCGTCTTCATGACTATCCACTACAGTATCATCATTTATCACTCTGTCTTCGGTGGCAGCAAGATCATTGTTTTCAGGAACCATGGGAATATCAGACGCCTCTGCTGTAACAAAATCTGCATCAGAGAACACATTCATATCTAAAAGAAAAATCACACACTTGCGAAATCTTTTTATCGCTGTAGCTGGTAGAGCCGCACGCAAAAATTCCTCTCCGAGAAGTCTGCTGATTTGAAATTGTGTTATAACTATTCCAGGGTTATTGTGAAGATACTCTTCACAAGCTTGAATGTAGAACATTTTGAAAGGTGCCAGAAATGATACATCTAGAGGCTGCAGCTTGTGGCTGTAATGTGGAGGTAAACATACAATAGTTGTATGATTGTGTCTGGCCTTTTCTATGAAGTCTATGTTTTTGGTGTGGGTAGCATGTCCATCCAGAATTAGACGGACTGGATCTTCGGCTGTAGGCTTGGCATGTTTCAAGAAATGGAACATATCTGTCTGCATCCATCTTGTGGGATAGCAGGCAAACTCAGTTCCAGGGGGAGCTCCACCTTCAAGCTCATTCTTCATTCTTTTTCTTGGAAAGATCACAAATGGAGGAATGAAGGTTCTTCCTGCGGATGAGCATACTTCAAATGTGGAAAGCAAGCCTCTTTCCGCTGAATTAATAGCACCGACTTGGCTCCTTCTCTTAAGCGAGAAAACTTTGGTGTTTCTTGTTTGAACCGTTAAAAGACCAGTTTCATCGACATTATATACTCGATGAGTAAGATGAAAGTGTTTGTCCTGCACTGTCTTAAGGATGTTATCAAATTTGTTCACGTTAGCTCTATTAAATGACTGTGCCCTCGCGATTGAAATGGACTCTGGTTTTCTAAGAGCAATATTGGGAAGCCGTTTTCTAAATCCTGATACCCAATCTTTGCCTGCCATTTTTTTTTTTTTTTAATCGATGCAGTATATTGTTTTTTTCGGCAAGCTGAAATGCCGAGTGGCGTAGATCATTGAATAATATGCCATAAAGTCGTTGTTCCATGTCAAAGATATGATTAAGGAGTTCTTCCTCTTGTTCCTGGTTTAATATACATCTGTAGCTCCCAAGAACCTTCTTTTCTTCGATCGCATCGCGATTTTTTTGGAGAACCTTTCCCTTAAGTGTATTTCGTGGAACACTAATTTTTTAGCTGCTGTAGCAAATTGCTGCATTTTATCTTTTATTACTGCTATTATGGCCTGTTGCATTGACTTCGAGTCCCATGACTGTTGGGTTGACTTCCTTATATACTTTGAGGGCATTTTGATATCATCCTATAACAAGAAAACATCGTTGCAACATGGCTTCGGTGTTCTTAAATTATTATTACATTATTATATTATATATTTATTATAATATTGTAATGAGTAAACTACAAAGCATGAAGTTATATACTTTATTCTTAAATAAAAATTTTCGGTCGGGTATAGTGGCCACCTTGCAACTTTACTCTATCGAATTGAAACAATGATGCTTAATTGTTACATACTTATACACACATGGAATGATATTATTGGCTTGACAGTAAACGTTACAAAATCTTTCTGAATTATAGATGGATTGAGCATATTTATAATTTGTTGAATCACCAATCTTTTCTTTGAGGGAAACCAGGAAACGTGGAAAGCCCGGAACGTAATACCTGATAAATTGATACAAATTGATCTTGGGATGTTGTATGATACTAGTTAGTCGGAATATTACGGAAACCGTAATTGGTAGAGTGGCAAAATTGAATCGAATCAGTAATAATAATACACTTACTTAATATGTTAGAGCTATTGCGATATGAAGTTCAGAAAGTCCTAATATTACTGGAAGAATTTGGAGATAAATATCGATAAATAACAAGATTGGAAGCCGGAAAAAACTTTATTAAATCATATGTAGTAAATTAAATTGAACACAAAAAGCCAGATTTGTACGTTTGTGAGTAAACAAAAGCTAAGATAAAAGGATCATCACACACCTGCTTTTATGTACACATGTTACATAGGCTACAAAATTTATAACTGATAATGTATTTCAAAAGTAAAAGCTTTAAGGCAAACATGGTTTCACCTGTGTTAACCAATCGTATGCAAATTCAAAAGATCTAATTGTCCAATTATACTAAATTTGTGTGTACGTTTACACCTGGTGTACTGATCCCATGTCCCACTACATAATTGACTAATTGATTGTTGTTGAGTTTAAAAAACTCGCAAAAACTCTTTGAGAGTAATCAAACCAATGACCTGCCACAAGGCATGAATTCCAAATCCAAGAAACGACACGACGGACGACCGACGCGACGTCAATCACATGATACTATACAAAACAAGATCGAGTTATATGTCGGTATGTATATGTTGGTTTCTATCCTAGCCGAGCCGATCAATACTTTTTTTTATATTTCTTTATATACATATTTTTTTTTGTCTTCAAGAGATCATATGACTTAATTAATTCGTGTTATTCGTTTTATTGAATAGAAGAAAATCACGTGCAAATAATGTGGTGAATAATTCATAATTTTTCGAAACAGTTGAGCCCATTCAAGCAGCACCGAGAACATCAGTAAATTAGAGACTTCCCAATAAAATGTTTATGGTTCGTTTTTGTGTATTGTGGTAATTTTCCTGCTTTTCAGCTTTCATTGAATTATTTTTCCATTCAGATCAAAAATACATATAGTATGTTACATATATTAATTCCTTTGAGTTATCTTTGAAAGGACCCCTTATATTCGACAAGACAAATTATTTCCATGGTATTAAAAGAAATAAAATTTCAGATGCAAGACCTAAACGTCCTGAATTAATGGGGTCTTTTGGTGCTGTTTCATGTTTGTAAACATTTAACATACCAAAAATGATTGATCAATTTAAATTTCAATACCGTATCGGTACTACCAGTTGCTTACCATGTTTACAAAGGAAATGTTCTTGAAATGTTAAAATTTGTGATCGTGAAGCCAACTGCGTACAAGCTGGATCAGAAACCTGTTCGAAAAAAATCTTAAAACCTTACAAAAAATTCGAAAAAGGCAGTTTTATCGTCACCACACGTGTTAATGACATATCTGCTACTTTCCGAGTTTGCGTATCTACTAGCTTCTATAATCAATGGTTATCCACTGTCGGTTAGCCGAGATAATTGACTTCAATTTTATGAATTAAGCTTGCATATGGGGATATTTATTGTTTGTGCTGGAACCCAGTAAAAGTGACCATGTACTGACTAAGTAAAGCAACGAACTCATCGCGAGTCGCGAAATTGTTTAATAGTTTGGAAATCTTTGCTGCAAATCGTCCAGAATCATAAGCAGCTCCACCTGAAAGACTCCTACATTTTCCAGTTCTATAGTGTTCTATATCTCTTGAACTATCGTCTCCTTGAGCCTACTTTTGCATGTTTCGATTTGGATATCCACTCTAGAAAAAAATAAAAAAAACTTATTATTTTAAATCACTAAAACTTTATTTGACTACTCAAAAATTATTTACTACACGGATATCATTAAGAACACCTATTTTTGTTATAATCACTACTTTGATATAATCAACACATCCGCTTTTCTCCTAAAAAGATAAAGTCCGATCGTGATTCCTTGAACCTTCGTTTTCCGTTTAAACGATTTAAAATTCGAGTAAGAACTAACTTTCTACCTAACTAAACACAAAAGGTACTTTTCACGAAAGTTGGTTTTAATCAGAAGAGTATAATTTCGTGAGGATCCGCTGCCATCTAGGAGTTTGCTGATCCTATTGGAATGCTTGTATTTTCCATTCTCTTAGAGAATATCACTTTACGTTCTTTGCTTGAGAATAAATTTTTATTTTACAAACTCAACCGAAACGGCAACCTAACTCACGCTCTAGGGTTTTTAGTACGAAGAAAGTCGAGCTATTTTTTGTGAGGTCCTAATCAACCTTCGGGATAAGTATTACTTTGAAGTTACAAAGGATTAAACTTCTTAATATTGCCACGAGCCCTGTAATTTTTACAGAATGATAACTAAGTAAGGTATCAAGCCTTATGGATTTATAAAGGGTGTTTCCCACTAGGAGGTCAATAGAGCGGGAGGTGGTAGAACTTACCTAGACGAACCAAAAATTGTATGACAGGGGGGGGGGGGGGCATATCAATCCTTTAGGAGTTACAGGGTGATTAAGAAAAAAAGCCAGTTTTTCATAAAACACCCTGTATCTTAATAACTACAGGGCGTACGGTCACAGTTAATAGCTCATTGTATGCAAAACGACTGCTCAACCAGCCCCATACCCCTCTCCCATCAAGAATTATGGTTGTCTAAACTAAAACTTTCGGATTTTCTTACCTTGTTTTTTAATTTAACCTCTAAAAAATTGTATGACAGGGGGGGGGGGCATATCAATCCTTTAGGAGTTACAGGGTGATTAAGAAAAAAAGCCAGTTTTTCATAAAACACCCTGTATCTTAATAACTACAGGGCGTACGGTCACAGTTAATAGCTCATTGTATGCAAAACGACTGCTCAACCAGCCCCATACCCCTCTCCCATCAAGAATTATGGTTGTCTAAACTAAAACTTTCGGATTTTCTTACCTTGTTTTTTAATTTAACCTCTATTATTTTTGCAAAAATATCGTTAACATAACTTTTTTTATAAAAACTGTAAACCCTAGACTCTCCTCTTTAAGTTGACTGTGTTAACTGTAGCCGTTAAAAAGTTATTAACTCATAACCTATTCAGGTCACACCGAAATTAAACGATCTTTTCTAAAATCACGTGCTAAGGGAACAAATTATCGTTGAGAATAGGTTTGAGAATAAGTTTAGAGCGAATAACTCTTAAAGGGCTTCAGATAGCATATTGGGTGTAATAGGTATAGGTATATAGGGGGTATGGGGCTGGTTGAGCAGTCATTGGAAAGGCCATTAAGTTCTTCATACAATGAGCTGTTAACTGTGACCGTATGCCCTGTAGTTTTTAAGATACAGGGTGTTTTGTGAAAAACTTTTTTTCTTAATCACCCTGTAACTCCTAAACGGTTGATATGCCCCCCCCCCCCGTGCCATATAATTTTTGGTTCGTCTAGGTGAGTTCTATCACCTCCTGTTCTATTGACCTCCTAGTGGGAAACACCCTGTATTTAGCAATTTTTTGATTTCCCATTCATTAAAATTTCCAAGATCTCTGCCGAGGACTCTGTTCAATTCTCTTTCACTGATTGTTAACGTTCCTTGGACAGTATTCTACTATGTCTTGCATTATCCTTAATGCTTTCAATTTATTGGCAGCTGGTAGCGCTCTTTCTATGTTTGCCTCTTAGCTTTTTTAATGGGTTTCTTACAAAATTTGGAAATCTTCTTGAGATTTGCTGCTTCAACCAGGGAGGAAATAATTTTCTGCAGTATTTTACTGGTCGTGAGAATTTGTAAATAATATAAACTGTTTTTCAAGAAAACCGATCTTAGGGTTTAACACCTCTACCGATTAAATTCTTACGTCAGATATAAAAAGCTTTTTTCTAATGATTGCACTGAAGATCTTCCAATTGATGCTCGTCTGCTTTCCTTATTACAAAAAGAGAAAAGGAGAGTTTGGCTGATAAAAAAAAACACACGAAAATATTTTACACTTGCCCTTAATGTAGTTTTAAATAAGACTGGTTAAAAGATTATAAGACACGAAAATATTGTAGAAAATTGAATTTCCATCGAACCACCCGCTTCATTCACACTATCATTTTCATTCACTTTATCAGAAACATGTTGACACATGCTGTAAGCAGTTTAGTCTGCTACGATGTGTATAGTGTCACCTATTTTAAAATTATCGAGAGTAAAAATAGGTAAAAATCTAGGTAGTTGTTTGCAAAAATGTCAAATATGAAACTCGAATCTTTCAAAGATTTATAAAAAAAATTTACGAAGTTTGCAAGAATTTATGAGGTGCCATGATCATGTTTTGGATAGGAGAATGTGGTGTTTTATTTAAATACAAAAATTCCAATGAATATGTTCAGAAAGGTATACAGAGGGTGTTCTATAATTGTGTGTGGACGTAAATACTCAAAAGTCCTTTTAAGGTCATAAGAATGTGAAAGTAATGAACAGTGTTTTGTAATGTAGTTGCACTTAAGAGGTTACAGCTAAATTAAAACATTTTAAGTGGGATAGTGTAGCGGCATTGAAAGACAAGATTGTTGGCTTGTGTTTAGCTACTATTGCTTTATTTACGGACTAAACTCTCAGTTACAACTGTACAAAACTCGGGTTGTGCGCAAAGTCTTGAGAATGTATGAAAATAACCTAATTGCATATGCTGCGTATGCTCTATTTTAATGTATGCGTTTTTCTTTAATCTTATGCTAACTTAATTAATGTCTGATTGCATGTATCGCTAATATGCCAAATCGTGGCATATAATTAACTTTATGCATCAGATCTAATTCTAAAATTCACTGATTAGTTTTTGTTTTAAATTCACTTCTTACGTTAACCACATTTAATAGTAATTTAGCTAATTAATTTCTCCACATGCAGCAGTAAAATGCCGAGCTAGCATGTGTTTAACTGTTATACAGAGAAACCTAAAAAAAACAAAAAGCAAATACTTATTCGTAATTCAACACCACAAAAATTTCCTGAAGACACCATGAAGACAGCATGTAAAATAATGTACCTTTGATACGTTTTATTTATATTAAATTTAATTTCCACTTTTTTAACTACTTTTACTAGTTTCACCACTTGATCTTATGCTTGTTGCATATATGATCGCTGTCGAGCTAATGATAGTTTTCTTAGGGCTAGCCTCCCTTTTATAGTCTCAGAGCCGCCATTTTATTTTAAGCGCTACACACGAAAATTGCAAATTTACCATAGGTTTCCTCGACTGACTTATACAATTATTTCAAAATGTGCCAAACTATCTCTAATAATATATTTCGCATTATCTATGAATTCTCCGGACACATTTATTTAAATATTAATTTAATATTAATTTTTCTAAAAAATATCAATATGGAGGCTCCCTGCCATATTGTGTCATTTTCCGATGTGGAACGTAAATTTTTCTGAATTTTCTTCTGTCTCCATCCCACTCATTAAGAGAAGTAATATTTTAATTTTTCGCCATTATTGGCTTACCTGGTGAATTCTACACCTTGTAAGCCCCAGCAACAGGTTGTTCGCAGTCAAATTACTTAATTCGATTCTTCACCGCGTCACTTTGACAAAATTAATCGCGGTTTTTAAGCACGAAAATGCCATGTTATTTTGTGCTGTTTTTAATAACATTCTATCAACTTACAGACCCCTGACTCAGAAAGTTTGTGTCTGAGCGCCTGAGCGCCTGATAGTGCCGATCTTGACGAAAGAGTTTTAGGGTAGTAAACGTGAATGGATTTACATGGGTCTTTTTATTTAGAATGGATGAATATGGAGGTTTACGATGGGGTCAATTTTTCTTAGGTGTTGGGGGTTTTGGGGTGTCGGTGGTAACTACCAGCCTTGGGGCTGTCCAATTTGGGCCGTGTGTGATATGAGTCGAGAGTCGAGAGTAGAGTTTCGAGAGTCGAGCTTCTAGAGTCGAATTTCGAGAGTCGAGTTTTGAGAGTCGAGCCTTGAGAGTCGATTTTCGAGAGTTGAGTTTCGAGAGTCGAGTTTCGAGGGTTTTTATATTTGAGAGTCGAGTTTCGAGAGTCGATTTTTGAGAGTCCTCGAGAGTCGATTTTTGAGAGGCCTCGAGAGTCGAAATTCGAGAGTTGAGTTTCGAGAGAATTACTAAAAAGTAAAAAATAAAATATATTAAAAGACTTTTAAAAGAAATAATTTTTGTAAATAAAATGCACTAAAAAGTAAAAAAAAGCTTTTCTTTCTCAGTGATATAAACAAGAAAAGTTTAATGCAAAATAAGAAATGCTACAACTGAAATTAAATCTTCAAAGTTTGGGCATGATTTGTGGTTAGGCAATTGTGATTAGTTATGGATGCCCAAACTTTTAAGATTAATCTGCGTTGTAGCATTTCTTATTTTGCATTAAACTTTTCTTGTTTATATGACTGAGAAAGAAAAAATTAATTATTCCTTTTTTGTGCATTTTATTTATTTTATTACTTTTTATAAGAACGGCTCTCTATACGTTGCCGGGATCTCAGGCAGTGTCTAAATATATAGTGAAAAACAAAATATTTCTGATTTTTCCAATTTTCAAATTTAAATCTACAATTTCTTTAAAAAGACTATATGCACAATTTCAATTCTTTAAGTAAACGATATATCGGGAGAATGGATGGACAGTCAAACGTCAAACGAATAGGCTGACAGACGGACTTGCAAAAATCAAAATACCTTTTAACATTAATATTGCTTTACAAGCATTGTTTCTTGACGTTACAAATGAAATGACAAAGTTAGTATATCCTGTAAGATTTTATCTAGGGTATAAAAAGAGGCTATGTCAAAGCCCGCCCAATGGGAGTGAAGAAGGGAAAAAAATAATAAAATCACCATAAAATCGAAGGAATTTGTCATCTTTAATTTCTTGGACGACCCACAAATTTGTTGAATCGTTAATTTCATGCTGCATATCAATGTGAGTGATTAGAAGGAGAAAAGCTAGAATTAGTCTAAGACCAATTCTTACAATACCCTAGAATCTAAATGAATGCCCATATGTAATTTCGTAATGTATAAATTTGATTGTTAAAGTAGTTTTTAGCATCTATTTCTAGAACAGTTCGTCGGACAGTACAAATGATTATAACCAATGCTCAAAAACTTTGCAGTGCAAGAACATCCAAGACTGACTGTTTGCACAGTACACGTATAAAACCTCAATTTTTGTATGGAAATACCAAGAAGGTTTGCCCGATTTAGTTCATTTGTGAAATTTTATTTGCTGTTTTTATGAAAACGACGCACACAAAATTAAATAAAATAGCTGTGTTCTTTTGTGCTCCTTGTTTTAAAACTCCCATATACTGGAGAGAGCAAATTGTTCTGTAGATTGAAGCAAACTATTTGTACTGTTCGCTTCATTTATAAATCTTCTATAAAAATGTATGAGACGTTCTTTGGTGTATCTCTTGTTCTACCCCGTTTTCCGGACACAAAAGAACATAGTTAATATATGAATACATGTATAGTAAAAAATGAAAATTTTGTATGCCAGCCAACCCTATGAAGCAGTTATCCGACTTGGCCCATTTTCGAACTTATATCTACATTTTTTTTCAAGAAGGCCGTTGACAAAATTTCAGCTGAGCTCAGTCAACGCGTTCCCGAAATATCGTGAGGACAGACAGACGGACAGAAGAACAGACGGATAGCCGTCGGACAGACGGGGGTGGGGACGCGGGGCCCATGCCAGATCGAAAGGGGTGAGAGTGTGGTTGCGGCGAGATGCAAGTCTACGACATGTATGTATGCACTTCTTATATCTTCTTCTCCCGATTTTCTCTAATGAAATTTCGATGCACACTTATCAGACATAATCCGGTCAGCCTTTCATCTTCCATAGTACTCCTTAGTGAGGTCCTGACTCTTCGAAATGTACCCAATGATCGTTCTACACAGTGGGTGGGATTGTGCTCAAAATCATACACTGAAATAATTTCGGAATATAAAACCCATTTTTACCGTCTAACGAACTGGATTATAAGAAAATGCAAAAACAACCTTAAAGATACATATAGTTTTTTATATTTTCAAAACAGCAGGGTGGCTATAGTTATGGATATTTATCTAGGATCTTTAAAATTGCTCTTAGTGAAATTCTAACTTTTTCCTAGCCTTGGGGTCGGCAACCCTTCTGGAGTTAAGAGCCATTTTTTTCCCGATGCGATAAATGATTTTTTTTAAAAAGCAAAATATAAGTAAGTACATAAATCGGTAATATGTATTAGAAAAAATAATATAACCGTTATCTGCTGTGAAACATGTATTTTTTCTGAAATCAAAACATTCGTAGTAACAGACCATATAAGTCAATGTATTAAAGAAAATGGAAACACTTTTTGATAACTTTAAAAAAAAAAGTTAATAGTAAAAACCTAATTTCAGTAGGTCATATTGCTTGCTTAAAATACAAATTAAATGCAAATACATAATATTAGTGAGATTTTTGGGATTGAGTACAGGCATAAAGTTGTTCCAAATTTGGTGATTATTCAGAAGTTTTTAATTTCATGCAATTTTTGAGGCCTTCGACATTAAGCAAACTTCTTAATTTGTTTTTAATAGTCGTCATATTCGAAAATATTTGTAAGTAGATCCGAAAATTGCCAAGATACCAAATGCATATGTTTTCACTTGATCATAAAAATCAGGAAGACAGTTCCATGTTTCAAATATAATTTCTTCCTCCTTCCTTCATTTTGAAAGATCCGTCCACTGGTGTCTGACTGACAGCCAATTTTTCTTTCTCTCTAGCTAAATTTTCTAGTTTTAACTGCAAATTTATGAACTTTCTGTCAATAGATCTTTGTTTTTCAAATCTAACAACTGTAACTAAAAAAAACTAAATCAATAGTGTAAAATTCAACTCGCACACCTTCGCCAATTTAAAACGAGTGTTAAAAGACTCTTGCATTTTTACAATGGTTGTGACAAAAAATCTACTGTTAATATTACAACCTGAAGTTTCAAAATGTAGTAACTGTCCATTCACCATGTCTTAAACAAGTAATGTTAATTGTTGTTCAAATGAAAGTATCGCTTCTAACACAGTATATGCAATATTACCTCTCCCTTGTAGATTTTTAATTCAAGTTATTTAAATGTGATATCATATCAACGGAAAAATAAAAATTTTGCAGCCTTTTATCATTACTTAAATCAGAATATTCAATTCCTTTTTGAAGTAGGAATATCTTGATATGTTCAAGGCACGAAGGGAAACGTTTCAGTACTGAGCCTCTGGACAGCCAACGAACTTTGTTATACAAAAGAAGATCAGAATTTTGGCAATTTGCTTCCTCTAATAACCCAGAAAACTCTCTGTGAGAACGTCCTTTTGCCATTATTTGGTTTACTGATTAAAGTCACACAGATACCAACTCTTTTGGAAACGTCAGTGCGTAAAGTGCTTTCAGATAAATCACGCAGTGAAACGAAAGTACGTCGTGATCAACCTCTTTTTGGAAATAAGACGACTGTTCTCCCCACTGACATATAATAAGAATGGACTGCGCGTTCTTGCTTCAAAAATGGCACAAATATTGCACAGGCTGTGAAAACCCTTTACTTCGTACAATTGCACACCGATTCATAATTTATTATTATTTGTCGATTGGAAACACTAAAGATGTTATAAAATAGTATTGCATTAAATTAAAATTATTTAGAAAGTTAAACTTGTTTTAATTAACCCAAAAACTCATTTGTAATATTACTGAAAAATGTGCTCCTCTGCAGATTTGTTGTCAAGTTTCCTTGAGCTTGTAAGAGATAGACGTATAAAAACAATATATTTGTCTGAATTTTTATGTCAATTCCAATGCATTCCAATTAATACAGCCGTACTGTTTCCAAAATTGGTTACAGTTCAGTGTACATTTTGAGCTTGAAAGAGACAAATAGATTTAAGCAAAAATTTGTGCCATTTTTCCCTATAGGAATTAGATAGGATGGCTCAGTCCATTCTTATTATATGTCAGTGGTTCTCCCAGTGACCTGGTAGCGCTTCTGTATCTATTCGCTTTTGTTTTGACTGTTGCGTCGGTGAGTGTGGAGAACAAAGTTAGCTGAAGCTAGATTTAAGGCTTAAACACAATTGCGACGACAGAGCGACAGAGCAGCAGATGAAACAGGCAGTCGAAAAATTGGGAACACAATTGCAACAACAGGCGATGAGCAACGATTGTGAAAGAAGAAGATATTGAAATTTCATTTGTTAAATGTTTCGAGCGTTTTAAAAGGACATTTTTATCAAGAATATTTTATATTATATTGAAAGAAATGCTGTAAGCGCAGATGTATATGCTGTTACCTTTTACCAGAGATCTTAAGGGACGAGCCATAAAACAATAAAACCTGGCGACGGCAGCTGCAGATTCATTGTGATTTTCTTAGAATAAGTAATTAAGATAAAATGTAAAAGAAAATGAAGTACAGGTAAAGTGGGAAACACAATTGCACCGTTTCGATCCGATACGTACAAATGTCAAATTTACTTATATGAGACGTCCGTGCAATTGGACACATTACACCGAAATGGATCGAAACGGATCGAATCGAATCGGAGAAGTTGAGCAAATTTCAACTTTTACGGATGACATAACCTAGAAAAATTACCTGTACAATGTTTGTGTATAACTCAAGATGGGTGAAGAAGTTTTTATTGAAGAAATTAAAAAATATGAAGAGCTTTATGACAAAGGCAACAAATTATACATGGATGTAAAAAGAAAAGACAAAATCTGGAAAAATTTCAATGAGAAATTTAAAACTGATGGTAAGTTTGAACGGAACAATTGTGCTCATGCACGTAACGGATCGAATTGAATCGGAACGGCGGAATTCTGTTTGGCACAAAGGAAGGTTTTTATGAACGATTTAGGCAGTCGGAAAGTATACGTTCTTGGCGGCAAACGGTGTTTTTGGTTCCAAATTTTTTTATATAATAATAGTCGGAGTTTATTTGATATTTTTCATTAACTTATAATGCAATGAACCAAAGTGTGGAAAAAAAACTGAAAATACGGAAATTAAGTAAATTAAACGCTTTGAAATATCCATCCAACCCACGTCTTTTTTGTCCACTTGTCTTGCCTGTCTTGTAAACTATAAATTATTTTATGGATTTCGCATTTCCTCGATCAATTTTTCCTCAAAGCTCATTATTTTAAAATTACCGCGCCGTGCTACCACCTAAAAAAAACAAAAGTGAATGCCACAACCATTTCATTCGATTAATTTTGTTGGTAGGACTGCAGCGACGACGGCGCAACGTCGGTCGTCGCAATTTGGTGCATTCGCAAAGGATGCTGTGCTTTTAGAAGTTTGACAGCTGTATTTCGTCGTCGTTTATCGTCTGTCGTCGCAATTGTGTTTAAGCCTTCACATGCATGCGATCTCCCGCGCATTTTGATGTGAACGCAGGATTATTATAAGGTGCGTTTCATATTTATAACGCCACTAAAAAATTTAAGATTTCTGGAAAACCATTTGTTCTAGCGGAACACAATATTTGGCGAAAATGATGAATTTCACGAGGAAAAAAAACTTACTCACAAATTGTAATCACACCACTTTATTCATCGGTTCTTGAAAGGAAATTGCGCTTTTTTACTATTTCATAATTATAACGCCACGTACATTTTCGATAAAAGTAACAATTTTATTTCTCCAAAAAGAATAATAAGATACAGTAACATAAAACTCATTAATCAAGAGCTCCTCCTTGCTTCAAAATTGTATTAAAAATTCTGGTTTTCATGCTACTAAAGAGGTTTTTAATTAAACTCAAATCAATAGCATTCCATTCTTCCAAAATTGCCCGTTTTAAGTCTTCAACGGAGTTGTATTGTCGATTTTCCTTGTACACCCGGCGAACTAAAACTCCCCAGAGATTCTCAATTGGATTAAGGTCAGGAGAGCATGCTGGCCACTCCAAAACCTCAATCGAATTAGAAGAGAACCAGGACCTGGTTTCGCGACTAACATGGACACGAGCATTGTCCTGTTGGAAAATCCACTGCAGCAGCCGGACAGAGAAATCGCACCCCAAATCATCACGCTTCCGCCGCCAAAATTTCTTTTGGAAAAATATAACGGTTCTTTTCTCAAGTCACGCCAATATCCTCGAAAAAAATTAAAATTAAAACGCCTTTAAATTAAAAAAAAAAACATATTTAGGCGATATTCTCCGATGAGAAAAAGTGGAACTTAGATGGACCGGATGGCTTTCGAGGATATTGGCGTGACTTGAGAAAAGAACCGTTATATTTTTCCAAAAGAAATTTTGGCGGCGGAAGCGTGATGATTTGGGGTGCGATTTCTCTGTCCGGCTGCTTAGAACTGCAATTCACTTCATCAAGAATGAAAAGCAAAGATTACACGGATGTACTCCAGATGAGTTTAGTCCCTTTCATTCGGCAAAATCCTGCAACACAGTGGATTTTCCAACAGGACAATGCTCGTGTCCATGTTAGTCGCGAAACCAGGTCCTGGTTCTCTTCTAATTCGATTGAGGTTTTGGAGTGGCCAGCATGCTCTCCTGACCTTAATCCAATTGAGAATCTCTGGGGAGTTTTAGTTCGCCGGGTGTACAAGGAAAATCGACAATACAACTCCGTTGAAGACTTAAAACGGGCAATTTTGGAAGAATGGAATGCTATTGATTTGAGTTTGATTAAAAACCTCTTTAGTAGCATGAAAACCAGAATTTTTAATACAATTTTGAAGCAAGGAGGAGCTCTTGATTAATGAATTTTATGTTACTGTATCTTATTATTGTTTTTGGAGAAATAAAATTGTTACTTTTATCGAAAATGTACGTGGCGTTATAATTATGAAATAGTAAAAAAGCGCAATTTCCTTTCAAGAACCGATGAATAAAGTGGTGTGATTACAATTTGTGAGTAAGTTTTTTTTCCTCGTGAAATTCATCATTTTCGCCAAATATTGTGTTCCGCTAGAACAAATGGTTTTCCAGAAATCTTAAATTTTTTAGTGGCGTTATAAATATGAAACGCACCTTATTTGTTTGGCAATATTGCAGTTAATTTTTCAATATGTACTACTAAACTACTAAGAACAACAAGTATGATTCTACTGAGCCGCAGGCTGCCGACCCCTAAGCCTGAATGGCCTGCGTCCATATTCATATGTACGCAAGCAAATATATTGAATCAAGTGGGAGTAAAATTCCGCAAGTTCTCACGGGAAAACCATCACTCTATAGAAGAATATATGACTAGCTTCTGACAGGGCACAGGGCATAAACGACTGTACAAGTACATACTTTACGCGATCGTGACCACAGTAACTGGTACGTATGCTACACTTAGTAAGCTTATAAATCTACAAGTGAATAGCAATATGGAGAGCTATTTCCAGCATAATAGATATAAAGGTAGCGACGTTTAGCAATCCCGAATTAAAAATTTTGGAAATTTCCTTTAATAAACAAGATTATATCTACATATCATATTTAGGTGCGAATGATTTTAGCAAACAGAATTGTTTATAAAAAAAATTCTACGAGCCCCAAAATCGCTTATCATTAAATCAAATAGGATATATAATTTTTTCTGTGTTAAAAGCACAATGTTTCTGAATTAGCGTATGTGAAAATCCAATAATATTTTCAACAAACATTTTACCATTTGTTATGGTCTCGTAGACATTTGATTTGGAAATACATAGAAGAAATTTCTCTTCTTCTTGTGCAAGTAAACCTCGTCCAAAACTAAGTACATACATTAATAGTTAAATTAGTGCGAAGAAATGCGTATAAATAATTTTTATTATGGTTCTAAAAATGTCGCGTGTCCGATTGTAAGTACTTAACTCCATCTGCATCCATCCATATGTATGTATAACTCATATATTTATATAATTATTTCCTATACCCCGCCTCACACTAGGCAGACGAACCACTTATAGGGCAAAACCACGCGTTGCAGTATGTTTCACATTTCGTCGATAAGAGGTACTCGGGGGGAGGGATTTCTCCTCCCGAGCACGATATACAGAGTAACAAGGTATGATCGTCCGGGTTGTCAAGTGCGTGTGACGTCACACGAATCGATTCTTGAAACTGGAAAAAGAAAGTGATAATATTTATGTAAATTTATTCCACTGGCTCCATTGAAAATGTTGCAATAAATATAATTTGAGCTTGTTACCATAAATATACATAGAATTTGTTAGTTTAAAATTCATTTCAGGGAATCAGGTCGGATCAAAAGAGAGTGCCACGAAAGTTTTACCGATAAAAAAATGCAAAATTTTTTCCTATCCGAACCAGCTTAACACAAGCTCGCTGCATGGACACGTTTAATAAATAAACGGTCAACAATACATGCGTTTCATCACTTAGTCGGTTTTAGTATTAGTAGAGATGTTAAACTAAACATAAACCAAGCACCGGATGAAATTACATGCAATCCAACATTGAACAGAAAACATTAAAAGAAAATTAAATAGAGCTAAAAATATTATATAGACGTTTTCATAAAACATGCTTAGAAACGTCAACAAAAAACGCTCAGCCATATTATTAAGAGCAATTCGCATGCGACTAATAGGATCAAATATACCAAACTTAGACCGAGAGGAGCTAACATATAACGGAGGTAGCCTTCTTCAATTGTGCCTACTATCACGGAGATTTTGTCCAGTAACAATGGAGAATCAATATTCCCATTTAAGAGTTGATGCCCAAAAGTAACATCAGCAACCATTCGAAGTTTTTCCAGCGAGTGCATACTTAAAAGCTTCAAGCGATTCTCATAGGATTAGAAGAATCAAAGAATTATTCCAGGGTAGGAAGTTTCGCTGAACAGACTCGACACGGTCGATGTGTGTACCGTAAAATGGAGACCAGACCTGGCTAGCGTATTCAAGAAGTGGTCTCACGAAGCAAATGTACAAACGCAATGTTATGGCAGGATTCGAAAACTCTCGGGACCAACGTTTTATAAAACCCAGCATAGAACTACTCTTTGATACCATGTAGTTTATATGGGAGATAGAATTCAATCTGGGGTCACATTCGACATCCAAGTCACAGACATATCTCACACGATGAATCGAGGAATCCGAGAACTCATAGTCATAAGTGATTCTTGTCTGATTCCCATGGAAAGTCGAAATCATAACCTCACATTTGTCGATATTGAGTACTAAATTATTGCTCACCAATTGTAGAATTTTTGAAAGTCAAAGACAATGTCGTCAATAGAAAGAAAAAAGAACAACGGGCCCAAGTGACTCCCTTGTGGTACGCCACACGACGCCTTCAAGACTCTAGAAATGGAATGGCGGAATAAGATTTGGTATGTTCTGTTATCTAAATAAGACTCCGTCCATTTTAGAAATGTTGGGGGAAACCCATACTTTTCTATTTTAAAGAGTATCACGGAGTGAGATAAATTGTCGAAGGCTTTACTAAAGTCTATATAAATACAATCTGTCTGATAGCCTTTTGCCAATCCGCCAATGATATCCAAGACCAATTCCAGCAAGTTAGTGGTTGTTGAGCTGCCCGAAATAAAGCCATGTTGGTTTGAAGAGAGTAAATTCTTGATTCTTGATAGTTTACAGTAAATGATAGATTCGAATAATTTGGACATGCAAGATAACTTTGCAATAGGCCTATAGTTAGAAATTTAATTTTTACTAACTTTTTTGTGGATAGGTATGATAAAAGAGTTTTTCCATAGCTGCGGGAAACAACCATTATCGAGCGATTTTCCTAAAATAATTCTCAGCGAAGCCGCCATTGCAAGGCAGCATGACTTAAAGAAGAGAGAGGGAACGAATCTTATGAAAAAACTTTGATATTGTTATTTGAAAAAATTCGATTTTAGCTCATGGTGAATATCCACTACAGTTCGATATTGTATAGTTATTGTTAATAATTATTTTGCTGGTGCATATTTCGTTATCGATTTTGATTTTAACCGTCGTCCTTCATTACGGCCTCGACTATTCTTCTGATCACAAAGTATTCAGCTTCTTGAATATAGCTATATTTTCTGAATAGCCTTAGAAATTCTTACTATTTTGACAAGATTGATTTTTTTTTCTGGCTAAAAAACTTATTAAGAGTCTATACCTACCTCAAGACGATTAATTAACAACACTGAAGTTTTTTTCCTTCTTTACGTCCGAGATCAGTGCAAGTGCATTAGCACTTGTCACTGATCAGCACTACGGGTGCTCCCAGCTGCGGTCATTTCACTGCAAAGTCTGAGTTATTCAAAACAGCAAATAGGCATAACACTATTGTTGTTTTTTTTTACCTCGCTGTGTCGTTGACTGCTGCTGGTGGCGCCCAAATATTTGTGTTGTTGTGTGTCGCTTTTTTCTTTTCGTGGATTGGGAGCAAATCGTTTTTCGGTGTACTGCCACCTTAACTCAAAAAATCCGGCAATTCATGCGCTAAGTGAAACCAAGGTCGTTTCAGATGCTGATAGTAATCAGAATCACGTCCCGGGTTACAGCTCGTGCCTCTTTTTACTCAGCATGGAGGGATCGCAATATATATTCGGAGTGATGGATTGGATTGGATTCTTGAAGAATTGTAAATCTTCAAAAATCCAATCCAATCCGTTCACTTTTCACAAGCACATCATCTACTTCTGTTTCCTTTATCGCAGCCCAAATATGTCACATATGACGACACGGTATCCGTATTTGACAATATCTCCAACAATATTGATCATTTACTTTTTCCTCCTCTTCCGAAATCGTCCTGACAGGCGATTACTTTTCCATAACGTACCGTGACTCAGACATTCTTCTACCACAAGTGGGCCGTTTTGTTGTCCTCTTCTGCGAATCTTTCAATTTGCAACAGCTAGTGAATGCACCAACGCGAATACCTGATGCAGAGATAGAGCTAATTTATTGGATTTGTTTCTAACATCTCATCCTCACAAATATGTATTTCATCTCAGTCGGTTCTCCTCTCGGTAATTCAGTTGTTTAATCACGGCTTCATTTACCACCTCAAACCTGTGCCTATGCTTCTTTGGCACTATAAGAATGCTGATTGGGAAAGTCTCAATCAGTATCTTAGAGAAATTGATTGGTCGGTCTGTTTTGCTTCGAGAGATGATGATGAATGCACATTAGAGCTTAATAACATTCTAAATCTTGGCATGCGTAAATACATTCCGCATTCCCACAGCAGAACTCAAGAACAGCAAAATTGCTCTTGATTTAACGATAATTGAAACCAAGCAATAAAAGCGAAAGGGTCTGCCTTTCCCGCATATCAACTGCATCCATGTCCAGAACTGAAACAAGTCTACAAGACTGTACGGAGCACCTGTAAGTCCATTATCCAAGAGAAAAATTTCTTTTGACCAGACTGTCAGACAAACAATCTTGGCAAGCCACAAAGGTCGCAAAACCATCAGGAACAACTTAAGCAGTTCCTCTATACGTTCACTACTTAATAATTGTGAAGTGATTGTGGACTCCCTGGATAAAGCTATTATTTTGGCTGCTAGATTCGCTTCAAATTCTCGTCTTCCACCCAGTTCACAGACACCTGTGTTTCATCTCCCGTGTGGATGTGTACAGGAGCAAATACACATCCGTACGAGAGATGTGTTTGAGGTCCTTAAGAGCGATCGACGTCTCCAAAGCTGCAGGACCTGATGGTTTTTCGCCCCTGTTAATTAAAAGCTGCACGTTATCTTTGGCTAAGCCTCTGTGCAAACTATTCTATTTGTCTTATTCGACAAGAAAATTTCCAACTGCTTGGAAACTAGCTCACGTGCAACCTATTCCCAAGAAAGGAGAGTATAGCAATCCCCCTAATTATCGACCAATTGCAATCAGTTCGATTCTTTCAAAGGTTTTTAATCTATCCTTAACTCCAAATTAATGAAGTATCTAGAAACCAATCAACTCATCAATGATCGTCAATACGGCCTCCGAATTGATCGCTCATCTGGTGACTTGCTGACTTTTCTTACGGAACGTTGGAACCATAATCTTCACAATTTTGGGGAGTCCAAAATCGTTGCCCTAGATATTTCAAAGGCCTTTGATAGAGTCTGACACCCAGCCCTTTTAGACAAACTTAAAGCACTTGGTCTCTCTCCTCCTCTTCTATTATGTATTGAAAGTTTCCTATATAGTCGCCAAATAAGTGTTGTATTAGATGGCGTTACATCTGAACCTCATCCCATAAATGTCGGTGTGCCTCAAAGCTCTCTTTTTAATTTTCATTAATGATCTGCTTTCCCTTACTTTCAATTCTTTTAATAAACATAAATTTGTATAAGAAAGACAGATAGAGGCGAGAGAGTATTGTGTTCTCTGTAGCGTACTTTCCTATACATTTTCACAATATTTCGTCACTAATGGCGGAACGTGGTTCAACATGGGAAACTTATGCTATATACCTTGCAGTGCACCATCTGTCAAGACGGAAACTGGTCTGCCAAGAGAAAGCCAGTAGCTACCATTTGTGCGCATGTGTTTCACAAAGCATGTCGACAGACCTGAATAGGTGAGCAAGCAAGCTGTCCTAACTCCAGATGCGCCCTCACACAACAGGACTTCATTGCATACACCGGTACGATTCCGAAAAGGTATACTACCCGGCATGGTAACGAAGATCCTCTTCAACAGCCAACACCGCTTAACATGACCCCACCAACAATCTCACAACCAACACCTATATCCCTATCTCCTGGCCTGTAGGCTGAGTATACTCAGTTGCTATTTTGCATACAAGCTCGCGAAGAAATAGTCCGTCACCTGCCGCTATGGTCCCAGACCTAGTAGCTACAGAAGCACTGATAGCCGGTCTTACAGTACAGCTTCAAGATCTAGTAAGCGAAAGGAATCTCTCAAGGCATGGAAACGTTGCGAGCTGATATCTCAGATGGTATTCGACAGCAAGTCTTTGCTGTTGTAAATCAAGTGGTCGTTTGTCGTCCACCATCACCTTTTGGAGAACATGTCATACTACAGAGACACTTCGCAGAATACTCTATGCATCTATGTACATTAGAGACCTTCGTCTTCAGCTGGTCAGCAAAGACCATACTTTCAACAGATTCCGACATCCGCTTGGGCCTCTAAAGCACCAACATCTTCAGCTAATCATCGAGATAAACCACTGAACAGGTCTAGTTCCACTAATCGAGCACAGTCCAGTCCATGGCACAGCCACTCAGGTAGTGCCATCAGACGATGGAACCTCTCATATATTGGAGACAGTTCAAGCCTCTCAGTAGATGAGTTTGTTTTCCGAGTGGAAGCACTCACGTACTCCGCTCTATTTTTCGCACTAAGACAATATTGAGATCCTCTAATTATTATTGGATAATCCGCCAGATAAATTTCCAGTTCGAAAGATTTTCACATTTGAGCAGCGGCTCGTATCTTATTAAAAAAACAATAATTTTTCTGATATAATAATGTTGGTTCTGGGATAGTTTAAATTTTTTTTCATACATTTCTATTCTCGCCACACTTGAACATGAGTTGCGTGCAACACTCTAGCTAGCTAGCTTTTTCTTTTGCAGCGGTGTAATATTTCTCTTTTATTTAAACAAACCAAACAGCCAGATTACCTATACAGTTTGCTCAATCTACAATACAAGAACATTATCTTTGTCTATCAGTATGTTTACATGAATACTTGAGTACTTTCCTTGAAATCACTTGAAACTCAAGTAGGGTTTTTGGTTCAATTAATTCCAATTACTTGACTTGAAATTTTCTTGAAATTTACTTGAAGTGACATTTTACTTTTGACAACTCTTCATTTGGCTCAATACATAAGTACGAAGTCTTAGATAAATACTATGAGAAAAGTAGGTACTTAAAATCGCAATCTGAATTATCTTCTTCTTGTTTCTCTTTGCCGTTTTCATAACTCGCAGAAATAAAATATGCTCTAGTATTGAAGTTGCGTTTATATGAATTTTTTTAAGTAAATCGAACAAAATTTTATTATTTACTTGACTCAAGTATGCTTGAAGTTAATGCGCGTTTACATGATATTTTGAATACTTGAGCTCTACTTGAAGTATATTTCAAGTATTCATGTAAACGTACTGTATGGGCACGGTCCGGTTTGCGCACTAGTGGGAGCCAATTCTTTGTTCAGCATGTTTTGTTGCTCTCTTCCAATTCATCTAAGGAGGAGCATCAGCAGCCGCAGTTTTCGTAATGATTTATTTGCATATTTGCGATATATGCACCTTTTTTCTTTTTTCTATTATTTATAGTAATTACTACTAAGTTATTATGCCTAAATATTTCTATTTAATAAGTTTGTCTTGAGGGATTAGGGTCTTTGTGCTTGTACATATTATGAATTATAACTTTTTTTTCTTGCATTTAATAAACATAATTTAGTTGTCACTATTATTATTAAGTATATTATTAGTTATCCTACACTTACTTATAAGATCTAATCTTACTGGTGTAGTTGTTGAAATAAATCAATATGAATTTAAAGAAAAAAATACAACGGTAGAAACAAAACATATTTTCTACCGCACAATTAAGACAAGACTAGGAAATATTAAATAACGAAAAAATTATAGCTCGTATAAAAAAAATGCGCTACTCGTCAATAGACTCCCCTATCTTTAGTTAAGATCAGATAAAAAAAATAAAAAAATGGGTTTGCCAGTTAACGAAAAACTTTTAATTAAAATTTTTTATTGAAAGAGAAGACGTAATGAGCTTTTATTTTCATTTCAACATTCATATTCAATCCACTTATTTATTCTGTTAAATTAACTTAACCCAAAGCACAAATAAGAAAAATACAGATAACCATTCACCGTACTTAAAACTATGACGACAATTATTGCGGCTAACCGACAAACAAGTGCTTAAAGTTTTCCTCTCACAAGCCATCTACCAAACTCTCATTTTTCAAGATAAAGATAAATTTAAGATAAAATTGAAAGCAAAAGCGGAGGGCTATGAGAGAGTTCAAAAACAATCACGCTTGAACAGCCATCGTGCGCAGGGCTGCCAGATTCCGCGATTTATCGTATTTTCCCCGATTTTCAAGTATAATTCCGATTCCCCGATTTTGGTTCTGTTATTTCCGATATTTTACAGCCTCTTCCGATTTGTAGAGATTTTCACTATTAACCCAAATTTTATTATATTAATGCTTCTGACAATAACCTATGTTCCTTGAAAGTTGGTAAAAGCAACGAACTAAGTAATTCCTATAGACATGCAAAAATATGGATCAGATGCACGAAACTATGGAGAAATATGGATAAAAAACGGACGCATCCAAACATTGCACATACATATTGCAGAAATTGGGCAAACCTCACGTTGTTTTCATTGTCACTTTTTGTTTTTGCTCAGTTGATTTCACAATCTTAACCCGCTATTTTTCTAATAAGATCTCCGCTTTTTTCGTTCTTCTCTTATGTGATGAATTTATATTAAAAAAAAAAGTAAGATTAAATGCAGTTATAAAAATATTTACATATCTTCAAAAAGTGTTGATTTTCTAAGAAAGGAGGACTTTCATTTAGTATCAGTACCACGACCAGTGCCAGAAGATTCAGATTTAGATGATGAAATATTGCCGAAAATAGCGGTAAAATTACAGGTTTTGAATTGTGTAGATTTTGTAATTATGAGCATTGAAATATTTGCAGAAATGCAATGCATATGCAAAAATTTTGCAAATTGTGGCAAAATGATCCGAACTGAAAAACTTGTTAGTTGAAAATAAAAATTATGACGCAACCCATAACATTGCATTTTGCAAAGTGTGCTCTGTTTCACAGCTAAACATTAGCAAAACAAAGCTGGATGCGGAAACCTTAAAAGGCATTTTATTGTCCAACAATTTTTTGTCAAAAAATAGAGAAGTGTTTTAATATGCATAGAAATGAAAACATGCTTAAAGGCTTTAATTCTAAAATATATTAAAAATAGTTTAGGATAAATAATACTGTATAAAGCTTAACGATAAGATTGAAATAGGGCAGCAAATGGTAATAAGTATGTTAATCTAATCTATTTTATCTGGATACATCCTTAGGTTTTTTTAATTTATATTTTATTGGATTTCTGTTCTGTTGCAATAAACAATATTTTGAACAAATAATTATGTGATTTAATCCTTTCACCGATTTTCATACCCAATTCACGATTTTCTCTCCAGTATTTCCCAGATTTTTGTAGATTGACATCTGGCAGCACTGATCATGCGGTGCAGTGTTGCAGGCAGAAACATTTAACCATTGGGGCAGTGTTCGTAGATTGAGGGAATTCCCATATTATTGGAATTTTCACCCCCAAGAAATTGTAAAAGTGAAAATGGAATAATCGCGTCTCCTACGTGGGAAAAATTATACCCAAAAATATTGAATTTTTCTGCATAATTAAGACAACATGAGCATGGAATAATATTAAAATATAAAAAATTGAGACAATTCTTGAAATAGCACGTTCAAAACAATGAAATTTAAATATGAAGCACTTCTGAAATAAAAGCTTTGAGATCGAGAAAACATCCATTCTGAAAGAAGTACAATTTAAGCGCTTTTGAGGTATAATTTGGAACTCTATCCAGAAAAATTAGTAAGTAACTCAAGAGCTTCTATAGCCGTTCTATGATAAAAGATTAGTCTACTGAAGCGCTTCTTCTTCCTTGCCTCATAGAGATGCTTACCGTTGCAAGCGCCTTACTACTGTTCTCTGGAAGCAGTCTTGAATGTCTCTTATGAAATTAAGCAAGAAGCACTGCGATGATTATTCAAAATAAAGCTTTTCAAAAGACAACTTCAAAAATCTTCTTCGCCCATCATAGCATAATTCCTGGAGTGCTTCTTTAGACCAGTGAAATGCTTGCCTCTGCGTAATAAAAAAGTAATGAACTGGGATAGAGAAGGAAGCGCTGCGAGCTTCTAGGAAAGCGTTTCAGGAAGTTTTTTGAGCGCTCTTTTTCCCAAATGGACTTTCCAGAATATGTACTACATGTAATTAATATAATGTAATGAAGAATACGAATAAGACGAACATACTTTTATAGAGAAAGAAGGCTTTCTCATGAGTGAGCTTTTTGCTTAACTGTTGTAGTTTATTTGAAATTGTTATCAGTAAAAATGAATTTGTTTTGAAATATTACTCTAGTTGTTCCTTCTAGTATATTTCTATGGCTTTTCGTCCCAGGAAAAAATGTGGGAAAAGTGCCCAGAAACTCCCATTTTGGAGAGAATTTTCATTACAACCCCCTCCCAACACTGCATTTCTCGCATAGAATCCCTCGTAAAAGCTTCAAAGCTCTTTTCGATACAATGTGCTTTCAATCACTGTCACTGTCACTGTCAATCATGTCACTGTCAATCATGTCACTGATCCCCATAAGGTCTGGACATCTGCGTTTATCTGTGCCCAAAGTCTTTCCATGCATACATACAGCGTAGCCACCAGAATATAATACAAGCCATGAAGTCGCCGAAGACACCGACCGTAACCCCCGGAATATAACACAAGCCATGAAGTCGCCGAAGGTACCGACACATTAAAAGGCCTTAACGTGCCGGTTACAGTACGCAGTAAGAGCTCACTCTCACGGCTTTTTGTATACTCGTCATGGAGGAAAAACTAAAATTTCATCTTAAACAGGTTCTAAAGCCGAAAACTGTCGCTCCCACAGCAAAATGAAGTTAAAACAAATCGCAGCCAAGTATTGACGAGTATGCAAAAAGCAGTGAGAGTGAGCTCTTACTGCATGCTGTACCCGGCACGTTAAGGCCTTTTAATGCGTCGGTCCCTTCGGCGACTTCATGGCTTGTATTATATTCCGGGGGTTACGGTAGAACTCATCCATTGCTTTCACCTCTGGAATACAACCCAGCGCTGAGACAACTTACATCTAGATGTGAAAAACCTCACAAAAACGCGGTCCAACTAAAACGAGCCAATAGCCCCCTAATAGAAAGCTCTACATGTTCTTTCTCTCTCTCTCTTGGTTGAAAAAAAGTTAAAGAGCTTTCAAAAAGTGATCCGGTTTATATGGAGATTTTCTTATCTAGTTGTATGTTGACTCAGCCCGGGGGTTACAGCTTTAAGTACAGCTTACATGCAAGCCTCCCTTCAAACACGATTTTAAATTTGACATTAGAAGGCAGTTCGGTTGATGTCTTATCAGCTTGCATGCAAGTTCATTTAAAAAATGACATCGAGACTTAAAGTTTTGCGTATATTGGAAATTTATAGCAATAAAGGAAGTATCAGAATAATAAAAGCCCAAGAAAAAGGAAGGTGTTGGTAAATCATGTAATGCAAATGATCCCAGAAAATGTCATTTTCCCGGTATAAATTTATAAATTTCTCTCTTTATTTTCAGCAATTTTGAAAACTGTATAAATGTCAAATTACTATCTCCCAGCTCCCATTATTTTTCCTCATGCTAGTTCACTGAAAGTTGCATGGCAAGAAGTATGACAGTGCAAGTTGCATGTAAGCTGATACCTACTTCATTTTTCGTGGATGAGGGAAATTCGAGGAGAGAAAAAATTTCGTAATGGCAAGTTTCAAGCCAATGCACAAGCGACATTCCTATACATTTTCACGATATTTCGTCACTAATGGCGGAACGTGGTTCGTAATGGGAATACCTTGCAGCATACCAATTTCAAGGGCCGACGTACATGTAGATATCATGCAGGACGGGCAAATTGCTTAGGCGTACACGCTGCACTTTTTATTGATGAGTGGCATTCGGGGTAAGCTAATATTCCGAATTGCCAAGTTTCGAACTGCAGCACGAGCAGCACCACAAGAAATTATTTTCGGTCATTATTAATTTTTCAATCGGCATTTAATTGTGTTTTGTAAGATTATATTCGATATAACTTTGTAATTCGATATAATTCTGTATAACTTTGTAATTTACATGTGTCCATGTCATATTTCTAAGGAAAAAAGATAGCTATTAACTAATGTATCTATAATAATTTCTATAATTAATGATTCCTCAAGTATGATTATGTTAATATAATGATATTTAATGATTCTATGATGAGGTCTATGATTGTTTCTAATGCTTGCTTATATGTAAATATGTAATATTTCCTGTCTGTAAATTTGTTAAGATCGGTAGACTCACCGACTTATAACAATGGACTGAGCGATTTGCTATTTCATGTGGCACAAAAAAATTGTGTTTCTGTATATCACCGTTAGAGCAGCCTTTAAAACGATTACGTAAAAAACATGTAAAACTCAACCAATCAGTGGAAATTTTACATCTGTAAATCGAATTTAATTAAAAAAATATATTTTCTTGTGCCCAATTGATATTTTAATCGCTTATAAGGAATTAAACTCATTCCGCCTATAATTTTCAAAAGTTATTCTTAACTGAATCCTGCTAATGGGCAAGAGAGACAGAGCATGGTAAACACTACCTTTACCTTATTCCCTCTGAGGTGATTGCATCTGTAGCCAACATAAAAACATCAAATGGCATAAGCAAACGTTCCAGAATGCAATATTTTGTGTTGGTAGCTCCAACTCTGCCATAGGGCGAAAGAGAGAACTATAAAACTTGTGCCATGCTTTCCTATAGGAAAATGACAATACGCTCAGTCCATTGTTATAAGTCAGTGGGTAGACTGAATAGATTATTATGAAATTGTGAAATTTCTGATCGGACGACTGTGCAGTTCTTTACCAGTGATTTGAAGTGATAATATAATAATTTAATTATCATTATGTGCTGTGAATTTGTGACACAGTTCTTATTTATATATTTGGAACTTGTTTCAACACGTATTAACCTCAGTTATCATATATGTAAGTAGCGTAGCGTAGTAAAATTATTGATCACTCGTCGAGGTACAAAAGTGTAACAAAATGCGCTAGGCACAACGTGTGAAACCGAGCTGCCTCAGTCTCTCTAGACGATAATTGCGCCCCCTATCGTATAATAGCAAAAGTCAATACTTTCCTACCGCACGGTACCAGAATATAGCCGGTATTAGTAAAAACTGCATTGCGCAACGGTTCTAATTAAATTTCTCAATAACTCTTAATTTATATAATTTATAACGAATGCGTGTGCTTTTGGTTATAATGGCTGCTGGAGAAATAAATAAATTTAATTCTGTTTTGAAATAAGAGATGGAGCAAAACACGGTACCATAATAAGTTACCCCTCGTGTTTGAAGAAATGTCAATTTTGGATAAAATTGTGACTGCACGGGTGCAAATGATTTAAAGGGAGTTTTTTTTTAAGTGTAATACTATGAAGCGGTTAAGCGAAGAAAGAGCTCGAATCTTTTTCGACAAACTCGTCAAATAGTAAGAATATAACTAATTATTATTGGATAAGAAACTAATTTCATATTTTCAGCATAGGACCAAACGTGAAACAATTAATAGATCGCCCGGACGGAACATATTGCTTTCGAGAACAAAAGGATAGAGTTTACTATGTATCTGAGAAAATACTGAAACTTTCAGAATGTTTCACTTCGGAGAAGCTAATCTGCGTTGGAACCTGCTTTGGAAAATTTTCAAAAAGTAACAAATTTAAGTTCCATATTACAGCCCTTAGCTATTTAGCACCCTACGCTCAATACAAAGTATGGGTGAAGCCTTCGTTTGAGCAACAATTTTTATATGGAAATCATGTACCGAAATCTGGATTAGGTAGAATAACTGAAGGTACCCCACAATATCAAGGCGTTGTGGTATTCTCAATGAGTGATCTTCCCTTGGGATTCGGAGCTGCAGGACGATCAACTGCTGATTGTAAAACAGCAGATCCCTTAACAACAGTTTGTTTTCATCAAGCGGACATTGGAGAGTATATTAGGTCGGAGGATACGCTGTTTTAGAATTTCAAATACGTATAGTTTGTGTAATTTTTATTAAGTAAGAAGAGTTTATATAAAAAACCTAACTTTCTGTTAATTGTGTATATTTTCACTTCAACCTTATTTACAACTGCTAGGTTACAAGAGCTCAAAAAGCCGTGACCAATAACAGCGCTGTGTGAAACTGTAAATTTCTTAGCAATTTAAGACAAAATGTAAAAGTAATCAGTTTTCGTATAGAAATTAGTTATTCATTGTTGCAGGTTTACACCGCTTGTGAACCATTTGAAAAAAAGCAAATGTCTACACTAAAGAGTCCGAAAACCAATGTTTTTAAATTGACATTTCCTGACATTAAAAATAGATCGGCTTCGCACCCCTCGCGACGTGGACAAAATTGCACACAGTCTGGCACCCCCCGAAGACTGAAACATACATAGGGCCGTGTCTCAGTCGAATTAGTCATAATGGTCTCAGCATCGTTATGCGATGATGATAAATTTGTCTTCTCCAGTTCATTTGAGATTTCTGTTTTCGCAGACAAGACAAGATACGTTCATTTTCTTTCTTCTTTTAATGAAAGATGAGGCTTAGAAACTTCGGTAGGTTCATATGATATAGTTTCTTCACGAGATCTCGTCAGAATTATTTTCAATAAATCCACCGTTCAGGCAAAGTTAGCTTAGGTTAGCTTTGGTTCAGGTGTACACACCGATGTGCTTTTCAGCGCACATCACACATGATTGAAAAAGTAGGGATAGCAACTTCTACTGAACGGTTGGTGTGCACCTTCAAGCAAGAAACTACACTACTACTGCAGGAGTTTTTCTTATAAAAGTTGCTTGTATTTTGTTCTAAATGCTTTTGTTTTTTTTAACTATTAGAAAGAAAACATATTTGGCTACAATTGGGCTTTAGACCTGTTTAAGATGAAACTTTAGTTTTTCCTCATTACGAGTATACAAAAAGTAGGCAGAGTGAGCTCATGAGCGTAACCAAAACCCTCGAGAATACTTCCCAAGCCATGAAACAGAAATCTATATGTGTGCGTGCTTAGTCCGTTTTATAAAATGTTCTATATTGGTACTTATGGAAAAGTGCTAAACATTGGCTTTATATATGCCATAGAGCCTAAACTACTATCAATACAGGAAAATGGTCTTAGTAATTTACAGCTTGGTTGCTTACCTTCCCAAAGGCTACACTTCCTATATACCTTACTTAACAAAATAATAAAATAGTTTTGATTACAAAGTAACCTTACCATTTTACGCTCAATACCTCTCTGGTGAGTGATAATTGGATGTGCGTATGTGCAGCCGTAGTCCGAATCTGTAGGCAGCTACATTCGATAGCATCAGCCCGCGGCATGCCATGACGGCACAGCGAGATTACAATGATTACTCAGCTGAGAATTTTTGTTTGAGGAATCTAGTCATTTGGTTAAGATAAATTTTTTTTAATTATTTTGTTAGGAAAGGTATGAAAATTTTATTACGGTTCGGAAGATAAGAAAGCAAGCTTAAGATTAACAGAACGCCATTTTTCTGTATGAATAGTAGTTTAGGGCGGAGGAGCTATTCAAATTAAACTTTTGTCACTTTTACATAAGAACACTGCAAATATTTTAGAATGTAAGGACTACGCTGGGCCCACTGACTTATAACAATGGACTGAGTGATTTGCTATTTCATGTAGCACAAAAAATATTGTGTTTCTGTATATCACCGTTAGAGCACCCTTTAAAACAATTACATAAAAAACATGTAAAACTCAACCAATCAGATGAAATTTTACACCCGAAAATCGAATTTAATTAAAAAAATTCATTTTCTTGTGCCCAAGTGATATTTTAATCGCTTATAAGGAATTAAACTCATTCCGACTTTAATTTTCAAAGGTTATTCTTAACTGAATCCTGTTTATGGGCAAGAGAGACGGAGCATAGTAAACACTATCTTTACCTTATTCCTTCTGCGGTGATTGCATCTGTAGCCAACATAAAAACATCAAATGGCATTAGCAAACGTTCCAGAATGCAATATTTTGTGTTGGTAGCTCCAACTCTGCCATAGGGCGAAAGAGAGAACTAAAACTTGTGTCATGCTTTCCTATACGAAAATTACAATACGCTCAGTCCATTGTTATAAGTCAGTGGCTGGGCCTCGCATGTGGTAGGGAGGGAGTCTGTTTCATGGCTTGTGAAGTATTCTCGAGGGTTTTGGCGTAACCCGTAACTAAAATACCGCTTTATGTGTGCGTGAGCTTCGGCCATATTGGACCCTGACTGTCAGATTCAAAGCAGGAACATGGCACATTGGTACTTTTGTTTTTCTTGTTTGGAACCTTATGCATAGACGTAGTAAGATGCTCCTTTGTTAGGTTGGTAGATAGTTGTGTTGAAATTCCCTCCAAAATGAGAATTTCTGGACACTTTTTCCACAGATTATGATATAAATTTCCACATTTTTTCCCTTGAACGAAAGGCCATAGAAATACACTAGAAGGAACAACTAGAGTAATACTTCAGAACAAATTCATTTTTACTGATAACAATTTCAAACAAACTACATATCTAACAGTTAAGCAAAAAGTTCACTCATGAGAAAGCCTTCTTCCTCTATAAAAGTATGTTCGCGTTATTCGTATTCTTCATTACATTATATTAATTATTCTGGAGTCCCTTTGGGAAAAAGAGCACTCTAAAATACTTCCTGAAGCGCTTTCCTAGAAGCTCGCAGCGCTTCCGATCTCTATCCCAGTTCATTACTTCTTTACGATGCAGATGTAAGCATTTCACCGTTCTAAAGAAGCATTCCAGGAGGTATGCTATGATGGGCGACGAAGATTTTTGAAGATGTCTTTTGATGAAAAGCTTAATTTTTAATAATCATCGCAGTGCTTCTTCCTTAATCTCATAAGAGACCTTCAAGACTGCTTCCCGAAAACAGTAGTAGGGCGCTTACAACCGTAAGCATCCCGATGAGGCAAGGCCATGAGTATAGAGAAAGGCAGCGGTGCATACTTCCGAAGAAGCGCTTCAGTAGACTAATCTTCTATAGAACTTCCAAGCGACGGCTATAGAAGCTCTTGAATTTGTAAATTGTACATATTTCAGAATCGCTGTTTTCTTGTCTTGTCGCTTATACCCATTCAAGTTCTCAAAGCTTTTATTTCAGAAATGCATGATATTTTAATTTCATGGTTTTGAACGTGCTATTCCGAGAAATATGTAGCTATAAATTGTCTCATTTTTTTTATATTTTAGTAATATTCCATGCTCAAATAATATTGTCTTAATTTTGCAGAAAAATTCAATTTATTGTGTAAAACTTAAGACAATATTTTTGTGTATAATTTTTCCCACGATTTTGTTCTAAGAGACACGATTATTCCCTTTTCCCTTTTACAATTTTTTGGGGTGAAAATTCCCATAATATGGGAGAATTCCCTCATTCTACCAACACTTTGTACCATACCAATAATGCCAATCATCTAATATTTACTCGATGTACCTAACGTTGTTACGTAGCTTAAGCTGAGGTTCTTCAATAAATGATTTTTCTATTCTATTCTAGTACAGGAAAAATGAAAAGTGCCTAATTAACTTGGATTTTTTTATTTTCCAGATAACTAACTGATATAATAAATATATATTTTTCCATCAGTTTCAGCCCAAACAAAATTCCCAATGAATTTGTTCAATGAGAACATGTGTGTTAGTATATATATTTGTAACTATGCGAATATCTAATTGATTTCGCTTTGTATCATACTTCCACTTAAATAATATTTAAAATCTCCCGCCAATAATTAGCATGGCGAATCTATATGCCGAGAAATGTTTTCGACTTCACTGGTGGTTACGGTCTATCACGGTTCTTGTCAACTCCATTTAGTTTCCTACTCGAAGGTGTGCACTTAGATTCGAAATGTCAATTTTGAAAGTTCTTTAAGAATAAAACCTTAGAATATAAGTTAACACCAGCAACATAAACTTTCTCACGAAACATCAAGGAACATGAAACCAACAACAGAGATAACTTCCAGTTAAAGCCAGCAACATAAACCTTCTCACGAAACATCAAGAAACATGAAACCAACAACAGAGATAACTTGCAGTCATTTCCTAGACTCGACAAACATCAAGAACGATTCCCACAGTGAAAACTGAAACCTAATCAAAATAGCCGCGAGTAGTTAAGCTAGCTAAGATTTTAGACTTTAGAAAAAGCTCAGTTGTAATCTACCGTCGTGAAATAAAAAGTTCGTTTAAATTTTGTTTTTTTTTTCTTACAAGTGAAAAATAATTTTATTAACTTATATAGCAAACAGGAATGGTTGAATTGTGTATAAGGCTGAAATACAATGATTGCGACACGCATTTGTCGACGCCAAAATAATTTTCGAATATATATGTTACGACATTAATTAGAGCATAGCAATTCTGCGACGCGATAATGTCGTCGTCAAAAAGTAGAGCAAATTTCTAAAATTGTCGTTGCGCAGTGCGACATTTGAGTTTGACAGTTGGTACCTTAGAATATAGAGACAACAGGAAGTGTTGATACCTGTAAAATTCGTGTGCATAGCGTGGATTTTTACCATGCCGTGAAGTAGCTCAGCATTATATTGAAGAAAGAGACAAATCTATGTTCTGTCAAACGAAGTTCGTTTAATTTGCAAAAGATTTGCAACAGTTTAAATGTAATTTAAAACTTGTGAAAAGTGATTTAAAAATAGTGCTAAATAAAGTAAAGAGTGTAAGTAATTATCTGTTGATATTATAGTGATAAATTTGTAAGTGATGTTCATATAATTTCAGAATGAAGTGTTCGGTGAAAAATTGCCACAAAAACATCAAGGTACGACGTGGGAAATCATTTTTTAGCCAAGTATAGTTATAAAATATTGTTTTGTGTACTTTACACACCTTTGTATATTAAATTAAATTACAAATATATAACAAAAGCGGTGAAATATCGAAAAAATCCTTCCTCCACCGAGATTTGTTTACGTTTGTGACAGCTGCGAAATTCCCTGGGTATGTTGGCGTAGTGCATCGAATAAGAACCTTTTCGGCAAACGCAATATTTTCAACCATATATCTTGTTGCCCCGCTCTCTATATTGATTCTACTATACGGCTGTACTGAGCTTTCACTACAGCGGCAACAGATACTAACAAAGCCAGAATTTGACTTCGCTAAATTTGGCTTATCACACTTCCTGTATTTTCTATATTCTAAGGGCCGTATTCACCAAGCCATTTAATTGAAATTTAATTTAATTTCTGTTTTAGTACTCCCCGTTAGAGAGGGTTAGGGCTCACTTAAATTAAAATTAAAGTTATATATGCGTTATTATAACTTAAAATAACCCAAATTAAATTTTAATTTAATTTTAAGTGTGCCCTAACCCTCTCTTACAGGAGTACTAAAACAGAAATTAAATTAAATTTCAATTAAATGGCTTGGTGAATACGGCCCTAAGGTTGGTACATTTCACGTACTTTTCTTTTAAAACTGGCATACCTGCATATAAGCTTTAATGTAACTTATACTTGTTCTTAAAAAATGTAAAAAAAAAATCCGTAGACATCACAAAACAGCAAAACTCAACTCAACTATCTTGCAATGACGACGAATAATGTCGCATTCATTGTATCTCAAACTTCATTCGTGTACATGAGAGTAATTTGTAAAGAGAAGGCCATTATTCATAGGATAAAGGCCGAAATACAATGATGCCGACACGACATTTACGACGACAAATTAAATGTTGACCTATAATGGCAAACCATGTTGCTGTACACAATGGCGCCGACCGATTTTGTCGCCGTAACCAATTTTGTACACGGACTTTAAGTTTGAAAATGAGACAAATCGGGGTTCGTGGATATAAATTAAACATGTGAATTATTTTAAAATAAAGACGAAAAAGAACATTTTTTACCACAGATGCTCCGCTCAAAACCTTTGTTTACTTTTTGCAAATTGACAAGTTGCTTAGAATAAGGATGGCGTGTAAATAAATACATGTAAAACATGGACTGCCAACCGTAGCGTAAAAATGTGCACACCGATGTGCTAGGGAAATGACAGCGCTTCGGTCGCCTGAACGACATGATGTGTAAAAATGGACGCGTGCGGCTGACCGCACGGAAGGTATACAAAATAAGTATTCCAATTAAAATTTTGACACATTGCAGCTAATAGCCTGTGACGTGTTCTGCGACTAATAGTTTTGTTCGATGAAAACACCGGGTAAGCCCCGGGCTGTACTATATTGCTTTTTGAAAACCCTGGGCTTACATGGGGTTATAGAAACTTTTTCGATGAAAGCCCGGTGTTTCTGATTTCGTGCCCCGAACTTGCACTAAAAATTTCTAGGGGTAAACGTTTGACACCTGTCATTTGTGAACTGTCACATGGAATTTGTTCGGTGATTGCGGTTGAGTGCTGTATATAAAAGTGAAAAACGTGGAGCTCATACCAAATTCAGATTATATAAGGAAGTTGGATAAGAAATTAAATGACACAATACCCATCGATAATATGCACATAGGAAACTCGAATGAAAATTATAAGGAAATATTTGAGAAGGCGATTAAGGTCGAAGAACATGGTGAGATCTTAAGCCTTTCTAGTAAGAAATTTAATAGTAAAAATGTTTCGTTCGCATTATTAACAAATAATTTTTATAGACTTCACGTTATCCCTGCACCTACCAAGCAAATAGATTTGAAGCAAACAACATATAAGAAATTCTCTAAATTCTTAAATGAGATGTCAGGAAAGGGTTTAATAGTGGCTCGAGAAGAAGCCAACGGGATAGAGAAAATCATTTCTGAAGAGTTTGATCATCCAAACTATTAATTTTATACCTAGTGTCAAAACACGTGATGATAAAAGTGAAAATAGTGCAGCACAACTGTTTCTTGCAGAAATGATAAAGCTATATCTGGTCACTGATGAACCAATTGTCATTTTTTCAAAGTAAAGTTACAGAAAAGGCGATAATATCGATGTAAAAAAGCTAATAAAACAATATGTAACTAAGAAAAAACAGAAATATTTTTTGTGCATTTTAATATTTATTTATTCTTAAATTTTTAATTATTTCACCTATTTTATAAATAAATTTTCACAAATCACTGGAAATTAGAAGTTAAATTATGCTCAGGAGAACTGTCAGAGAAATGTCATTACATTAGATTTACCCGGTGTTTTAAAAAACTTGTTCGATGAGTGCACAAAACCTCGGGTAAATTTGGGGAAAATTGTAGGGGAAGATTTACACGTTGTTTTTACACCAACCGCACTGGGAGTAGCATATAGAAGAGGAGCCACATTCGTGGACCATGGATTAGACCTACTACTGGACTTTATCGACCTAGTGTCGGGTAGCAGTCCTCGGCTGGTGCTGGGGGGTGATTTCAATATTGATGTGGGTGTATCATCCAACCTGAGTATCTCACTCATTGATGCCTTTGCAGAACGGGATCTGACAATTTTGAATCACGAACCTACCCGACACGGTGCATCCTCAGCGACTGTATTGGATCTCTTAGTCGTCGCTCCGAATTTCATACCTATTTTATCAGGACAGTGTCCTGGTGTCTCTGATCATGAGGTGGTCTTTGCTACCTTCGATCTGGATTGCCCGGCCCCTTGTAGACAGAGAAGTTTCCGCAACTTCACGGCTATACAGCATGATGCTCTCATGAGTGATGTATCCAGCACGGACTGGTCTATTATCAATAACACTCCGGACCCTGAACTGGCTGCTGCCTTCGTTACCAATACCCTAAATAACCTCTTCCGCTCACATGTCCCATTAAAAACGATTTCCATTAAATCTACAGATGAAAGAATTTTCAACCGCCCTGACATAATTCTCCAATGTCAGCTTAGAGTCATCGCCTACTCACGTTGGAAAAGAGTAAAAACATCAGCCAATCATTCCGAATACAGCAGAATGCGCAGGAAGGCTGACTACATGATCCGGTCCAAAACTAAGGAGCTTGCTAGGCGCAGCTTTGAAAATGGGGTTGACTGGGGCAAGATAAAGGAACTTGGGCTTGGTTCCAAAGCTCGTTGCTCAATGGATGTCGACCCAGACGAGCTTAACCAATTTCTTTCTAGTCCACCAGTGGTGCAGCCCTTAGTCTCCACTCGCACTTCAGATCTACACTCTTCCGCACCAACACCGAACAACGAAACCCGATCAGACACGGCGGGGCCAGACGCTAACAACAATGCAGCAGCACCACTGGACGATGCGTTCTCACTGATGAACTGCACTGAGAGCGATGTGCTGATGGCAGTCATGCGCATTAAATCAATGCTGTTGGCTCAGACGGCACCCCGATTAGATTTCTCAAAATTATTTTACCAACTATTCTCCCACATTTGACCACACTATTCTATAAGCTCATCACCTGTTCCCATTTTCCCGATTGCTGGAAAACCGGTCTAATTACACCTATTCCAAAAAAAACAACCCCGAGTTCATTGGCTGACTGGAGGCCAATTACCATACTGCCAGCGATCTCCAAGGCCTTCGAGCTTATTATCGTTGAACAAATTAGTCAGCACCTTGAAATTCAGAACCTGTTGAGCGAATCACAATCCGGCTTTCGATGCAAACACTCCACCACTACAGCACTGTCCAAGGTGGTTTCTGACATCCGCGAACTGTGTGATGATGGCTCTAATGTGGCCCATGTTCTTTTAGATCTGAGCAGGACATTTGAATCCGTACCACACACTTCACTAGTCAATAAGCTAACAAGGTTATTTAATTTTTCAACTCCAGCGAGCTCACTAATATCCAGCTACCTATCAAATCGACAGCAAATTGTCGAATCAAATGGAAAAAGATCTTCCCCAGTGGAAGTTCGCTCTGGTGTCCCACAAGGGGCTGTCAAGGCCCCTATACTATTTTCCATGTACATGAATGATATATCGACAGCTCTCACCGACTCCACACTACTATCGGATCTACGCTTTCATCTATATGCTGATGACCTGCAAATATATAGTGTGTCAACGGTTGTAAATATCCCCATTCTCATAGCTAATCTCAATGTTATCATAGAGGACATCTCACTATGGTGCTGGCAAAATAAGCTTAGCATCAACCCAGGAAAACACAGGCAATAATTTATTCATCATGCTCCAGGACTCTTGCTCCTGCCAGCATGATCCCTCCGCTGATTATACAAGGTCAGGTTGTTCCTTTCTCAACCAATCATGTCAAAAACTTGGGTCTCATGATGGATCCACACCTCAGCTGGGGTCCACAGGTTAAACAGATCTGTGCACGTATCTATGGTGGACTCCGCTCCTTATACGCAGTGTCTCACAAACTCCCACCTAACATCCGTCTGATGTTGGTCAAAACCCTGATTGTTCCGCACTTCTTCTATGCGGACATAGTAACCTTTCCATACTCAAGTGGCATGATGGACAAAATCATGCGTGCTCTAAAGGCCTGCGATATGATCATATCTCTCCGTTCATGCATCTATTCTTCCCATGCCCTCTGTCTGAACTTTACTTAATAAGAGTGGTTACCTTCATCATGCGATCAAAACTCAAACTTCTTCCAAGATACGTAAATGCCAAGTTCAACTGGAGTAGGATAAGTGCTGCACGAATCACACAATCACGCACCCGCACCCATTTTGGATCCCGCAGCATCTATGGCCAGGGGAACACTGTGTGGAATAGGCTGCCCACACTAGTACGAGGTGCGACAGCGCTAAAAAGCTTCAAAACTCTGGCACTAGAATATTTCTCCACACTAACTGACTAACAATCTTCAGCCTTTACTAAACCAACTAGTCACATATTCCCACAACTCAACCCGTCACAATCCCATTTTCAACCATACGGACTCTTGCTAGAGTCATCCACATCTACAACTCATAATATCAAGAGATCCGGATTCCGAATAAATGACAGATAGATAGAGGTGTGGCCAGCTTCCGGAAACTATTCTCACTGGGATACTCGGCCTTAGTTATCTACATTAATTAGATGTACACACTGCCTATTTTATAACAGTGTTAGTTTTAAGATATAAGACTAAGGGATAGTCATTTTATGTTTTTATGTTTTTTATGTTGTTTTTGTTATTTTATCTATTTTATCTGGTTTTAAGTTTCCGACTGTGACACCGAATCAGTAGATTCATTGCAATACTGTTAAACAGCTATAGCTTTATTTCAATACTAATGTTAACCTAGTCTATAACATTACTAGTGATAAGCTGGTCAAAATGCTTTATTGTGTAAAGTAACCAAACTTTATACAAAATCATAAATTTCCTGGCAATATTGTTAAACAGTCGTAGTATTACCTTCAATATTTGATATGTACACGGTCCTCTACCTCATAATTTTAATATTTATTTATAAGGATCAGCAGTATTAACCATAAGGTGTAGGCCTTAGTTATTAATAATCACTACTAGAGACCTTGAATATCGGAGTATCTTTGCTCTAAAATATTTTTCCAAATACATAGCTTATAATTATCTAACAGGAAATTGGTTACTTAAACTTAAATCTGAGATCAAAAATTCAAACTTGAGTTTGAGTCACCATACCGCATATATTATATAGGCATAAGCAATTTAACATTACACACTTGTACACAATCTAAATACAACAATCTTATTAATCTATGTTATACTACTTAGAAACTAAACTACTCTGTAAATATGTCTTATTACCTAGTCCTATACCCAACGCTAGTCTGCGTGGCGCATATGCCGGGGTTTGTAATAAATAAATTTTGAATTTGAATTTGAATTTGTTTTCATCGAACAAACCTAATAGGTTTGTTCGATGAAAACACCGGGTAAGCCCCGGGCTACACCGGGCTGTACTATCTTGTTTTTTGAAAATCCTGGGCTTACACGGGGTTTCAGAAACTTGTTCGATGAAAGCCCGGTGTTTCTGATTTCGTGCCTCGAACTTGGACTGAAAATTTCTAGGGGTAAACGTTTGACATTTGTCATTTGTGAACTGTCACATGGATTTTGTTCGGTGATTGCGGTTGAGTGTATACACTGACATATAATAAGAATGGACTGGGCGTTTTTGCTTCAAAATGGCACAAATATTGAACAGGCCGTGAAAACCCTTTATTTTGTACAATTGCACACCGATTCATAATTTATTATTATTTGTCGTTTGGAAACACTAAAGATGTTATAAAATAGTATTGCATTAAATTAAAATTATTTAGGAAGTTAAACTTGTTTTAATGAACCCAAAAATTCATTTGTAATATTACTGAAAAATGTGCCACTCTGAAGAATTGTTGTCAAATTTCTTTGAGCTTGTAAGAGATAGACGTATAAAAACAATATATTTGTCTGAATTTTTATATCAATTCCAATGCATTCCAATTAATATAGCCATGCTGTTTCCAAAATTGTTGTCATTTGTAATATTACTGAAAAATGTGCCACTCTGCAGAATTGTTGTCAAATTTCTTTGAGCTTGTAAGAGATAGACGTATAAAAACAATATATTTGTCTGAATTTTTATATCAATTCCAATGCATTCCAATTAATATAGCCATGCTGTTTCCAAAATTGTTTACAGTTCAGTGTACATTTTGAGCTTGAAAGAGACAAATAGATTTTTGCTAAAATTTGTGCCATTTTTGACTATAGGAATTAGATACGATGGCTCAGTCCATTCTTATTATATGTCAGTGGATGGCTCAGTCCATTCTTATTATATGTCAGTGAAGAACATGGATGAAATCTTAAGATCTGTCTTTTTAAAAGAAATTTGATCGTAAAAATGTTTCTTTGCCATTATTAACAAGTAATTCTTATAGACTTCACGTTATCCCTGCAGCTACTAAGCAAGTAACTACGTTTGAAGCAAACAACATATAAGAAATTCTCTAAATTCTTAAATGAGATGTCAGAAAAGGACACTGGGATAGAGAAAATCATTTCTGCTAATTTTGATCATCCAAACAGTAATTTTATATCTAGTGACAAAACATTTGAGGATAAAAGTGAAAATAGTGCAGCACAACTGTTTCTTGCAGAAATGATGGAGCTATATCTGGTCACAGATGAACCAATTGTCATTTTTTCAAAGTAAAGTTACAGAAAAGGCGATAATATCGATTTAAAAAAGCTAATAAAAGACTATGTAATTAAGAAAAAACTGGGAAATATTTTTTGTGCATTTTAATATTTATTTAAATTTTCACAAATCACTGGAAAATAGAAGTTAAATTATGCTCAGGAGAACTGTCAGAGAAATGTCATTACATTAGATTTACCCGGTGTTTTAAAAAACTTGTTCGATGAGTGCACAAAACCCCGGGTAAATTTGGGGAAAATTGTAGGGGAAGATTTACACGTTGTTTTTACACTTTGTTTTCATCGAACAAACCTAATGTATATAATTTTTTTTGGAAAGGCAGAGAGGATAGAGTATTGTGTTCTCTGTACCGTACATTTCTATACATTTTCACGATTGCACGTCACCTAATGGTGGAATACTTGTATTCTATATACTTTGGATTGACTATTCTTGCCATGCTTGTGTCGTTTCCATTGTATTTAGGAGAACGTTTTGTCGACGTTTTTTTTAACGGCGTTATTCAACGTCTTATTCACATTGTGCTTTGTTTCGCGCAAACAGAGCACGGTACAGAGAATACGAGTATTCTTTTTACGAACCACGTTCCACTAATAGTGTATGAAATATCGTCAAAATGTAAAGGACCGGCGTAAACCTTGCCGCATACTGCACAGCAAATGTCACTTTTTTGACCATGAAAGAAAAATGTTCTCCCCTCGAGTGTCTTTCATCGGCAAAACTGCAGTGTGTACGACGGACCACCATAGGAAAGCACGGTACAGAGAACGCAATACGTTCTCTCCTCTCTCTGCCTTTTCAATAGAAATGTATATATTGTACATTAGTGGACGATTAGTAGGCGATCAGAGATGAGACCTCTCCGATCAAATTTCAGGGCGTGTATCTTTTTTCCGCTCCGTAGATCGGACCGATTTTTTAGAACATTCAGAGCATTCTGGAAAAAGATACAAATCCGAAGTGCTCTGAGTGTTCTGGTAGTTTTTTTTTATATTGGCAACACTTATGATTTGTGAAATATCTATTGATAATACAACATTCTTTATAAAAATAAATAAATATTAATAATAAAGCTATAAAAATAAATAAGGGATGAAGGAAAGGAAGGAATAAGGAATTTATAAAAGTATTCACATTTTCAATAAGATTTTTTCGCGCTCTATTGGTATTACTGACGGATTGCTCCAAATGCTCAGAGGTTTATCTACGATTAGTTAGAGCACTCTGAGCAATAACAAAGATGCACGTTCAGAGCGCGCAGAGTACTCTGAAAGTAAATAAGTACTCTGAGCAGAATAAAGATACACGTCCTCAGTCTGCTGTAGACGAGAGATAATCCACCTAAAAAACGTCGCATCACATTTGTCAAAGGATACTTGTATTCTCTGTACCGTGTAAACCACTAACTTAAAACAATAGACTGAGCGTATTGTCATTTTCCTATAGGAAAACATTGCACAAGTTTTATAGTTCTCTCTTTCGCCCTATGGCAGAGTTGGAACTACCAACACAAAATATAGCATTCTGGAACGTTTGCTTATGCCATTTGATTTTTTTGTGTTGGCTACAGATGCAATCACTTCAGAAGTAATAAGGTAAAGATAGTGTTTACCATGCTCCGTCTCTCTTGCCCATAGCAGGATGCAGTCAAGAATACTTTTGAAAATTAAAGTCGGAATGAGTTTAATTCCTTATAAGCGATTAAAATATCACTTGGGCACAAGAAAATGTATTTTTTTTATTAAATTCGATTTACGGGTGTAAAATTTCATCTGATTGGTTGAGTTTTACATGTTTTTTTTTGTAATCGTTTTAAAGGGTGATCTAACGGTGATATAGAGAAACACAATATTTTTGTGCCACATGAAATAGCAAATCGCTCAGTCCATTGTTATAAGTCAGTGGTGTTATGGGTTTCGCCGTACTTTTCCCTTTTTACAACAGACGGTATAAAATTGTTGTTGTTGTGTTTTGACAAATATGAATGCAAACAATTTTTATTTAGCATTTAGCTTTCTTGACTGTCATTGTGCACTTTAAATAATTGATAATGCATGAAAACGTACGCAAACAGACTTATTATCCAATAAAATACAAATAAAAATAAGTGTTAGTGTATAAAAATACTAAAAGACGGGAGAAATTTTGAGCTATATATTTTAGAAAACAACTCGTTGCGTATGAATATGTAAATATACACAAGGGTGTAAATAATTACAATTAATTAATGAGAGCATTACTTATATATCATATAAATACACAATTAGAAGTTTTTATATCGGCTTAGTTGTATCTTCATTGCAAGTTGTTCTTGATTGGGTGATCATTTAACCAGACGGTAGATAACCAAAGTCTACTAGAGATCGAGAGTGGAATTCAGTGATAAGGAAGTTTTCATCAATATTTTGTTTTGTTTACAGTCAGTGGCCTGCCTGAGTAAGTGTAGTATATATTCTTCTTTTCCTAATTATAATAATTATATTTGTAAATCAGTTGGACATTGGATTTCAGTTCAGTGAAGTGTTGTGTTATTGCTTTAAAGGTCATTTGTTGAAGAATTCAAAGAGCAAAATCCAAGTAATCTCTTAAACCAAAAATGTTTTTATTTGATAATAATACTGGTTTCAGACACGGTATCACATCTAGACTTTAATAGGGCATCAATTAGTCGGTCTAGTTTTAATACCGTTCAACTTAACCTGAGGGCAGTGCCTTCTTTCCCACTTATCTCTCAACAACGACAGCTTTTTATGGTTGTTCATAGAGAGGCCTTAAATTCAATGTAGGTACTAAATCAAAAATTTTTGTTAAGCGGTAATCTAAATGTTATATTTCAATGCATTTATTCTTTTCTCAGTTTGCAGAATATGTATTCAATCGTAACTTGTCAATATATATAATATTCCAATCGATGGAGGTAATTGTAATTAATATGGACCTTGTACTATGATTATTTATGAATGTTCTTTTTGATTTGATTTGGGCTTTTAGCTGAGGTTTTAATATTTCTTGATTTAATTTGGAAAAGATTATCTCCAATGAAGATACATAAGAGCTCGAAATCCAACAATCTAACAAGCAGAGGACAAATGAGTTCTTTGCAGTCAGTGACCTTTATGGAGCAAAATAATGGAAAGTGTAGAAAGTAAATAATAATTTTTTTCTGTTGTATAAGTAACTTAGTTTTTTGATTAGTAATTACCTCACTTAAACAGTAATACATTTATCGTGAATGAAAAGATGCTTGTCATTCTTTATAGTCAATTTAAAATGCTAATATTCCCAAGTTTGTGTGCAATAAAATTTTTTTATTTATGTACCCCTGGTTAAGCTACATACAAAGTTGGGAAATTCTAAAGTGAAACGTTTGCAACAAGCAACAAAAATCCTAATAGAGAAGGGTTCATATAGAAGAAATAGATAAATATACTGTTAATAATGTACACAGGTTAGTTTTAGAAAAACAATTTACTATGTAGACGAAGTCCACAACAATGGAGTTTTTTTTTTATAAGATGAGCTTTAAGTTGCCTTACGCATGTATGGATATTGTGTGGTATATGTGTTGGAGACGATTTTCTCAAATACCTCATTCGCGACTTGTTCATAGCCTTTGTTTCTATAAATGTTTCAGGGTTGATACATGTTTATGAAAGGACTGACCTGACCACTGACTTAAAACAATGGACTGAGCGTATTATCATTTTCCTATAGCAAAGAACGGCACAAATTTTATAGTTCTCTCTTTCGTGCTATGGCAGAGTTGCAACTAAGAACCGGCGAGCGTATACTAATAGAGAAATCTCTTGAGCAGCTGTTCAATACACCCTTCTTCGACAGTGTGTAAAAAACAACAGTGAACCACTACATCCTTATTCACCAGTGTGTAAAAAACAACGTGCCTGGTTATTGAAAAATGTAAACATTTCTACTTCACATAAAACAAGTATATTTCTCTTTGTCACACACATGCTCAATTTCCTTAAATGCTACATGGAATTCTTTCTTTCAAAATTTTGATTATTATTTTTCTTTTTTTTTCAAATGACGCCTACTTTGATGGGTAATCTCTTTCTATTGAACAGCTGATCAAGTGAGTTCTCTATATATACTTTCTCTATGCTAAGAACGTCATTTGATGTGTTTATGTTGACTGCGAATGCAATCACCGCAAGAAGATAAAGATGCGCTTATTATATGCTCCGTTTTTTTGCCCATACGCGGGCTTCAGGTAAAAATAACGTTTTGAAAATTAAAGTCGGAGTTGAATTTCTTATAAGAGGGCTTAAAAGTGATTAAGATATCACTTGAACACAAGAAAGGTATTTTTTTAGTTTAATTCGATTTTCGGTAGTAAAATTTTATTTGGTTGGTTGAGTTTTACGTGTTTTTTTATATAGTAAAAGTTTTAAACGGTGCTCAAACCCTGATATACAGAAACACAATATTTGTGTCTCATGAAATAGCAAATTGCTCAGTCCATTGTTATAAGTCAGTGACTCTGACCATGAAATCAGCAAAAAAAGTTTTGCAGAACCAATGAGATACACAGAAATAGTATGTATTTTTAGGTACAATAAAATGTATAGAAATGTATTGAAAAAGGGATTTTCTTCTATATTTACTAATAATGAATTGCTAATTGATTTTTAATTTCCAAATTTATTGATCGGTCGCTTATTGGTTTAAATTACTGTGCTAAATATGAGATGTGAATTTTTAAATTATAATAATGTCTTGAGTAAATTCTTAAATTTTGAAAAGTGCATCCAACGCTTTCGTACTACATATTACCATAAAGTGAAAAAAGCTACAAAAATGTGAAAGCAAAATATAAAAATTTGGATGCAATCGCAAAAGCTTTCCATGCAGAGCTTCGACCTTCGACGTTCTGTAATGATTTCGGGAGCCACTGTACCCCCAAAGCTGACAGCTTGAGTATTAAGGCTAATTCAGAATCGGCGCAGCATGCATCAACGCAGCATGTAGCAGCTGTGATGCAAGGTTTGATATTATGGGATCATATGGCGCATGCATGCTGCATGGGTTTGGAAAATTTCAAGTTTTTATGCATGCTGCAGCAGTTCTGCCATCATATTTCCTCCAGATTTTTTTTAAAGAAAAACGACTAATGTCGTTTTCGTTTGAACATCAGTTTCGCTCTAGAGGCAACCTAAGTGATGTCAAAGCGTTCGTTTGAAGCAAAAATAACGTCATGGGTTGCCTCTGGTGGCAATCCAAAAAGCATCAGGTTCGCTCTGAAAATTTTCTCGGGTACACTATGAGTTCACTCACAGAAACAAAGTGTAGTTTTGATTTGATATTAATGTCATTTGACATTTTTACATTTGACATTATTTTAAAGGCAATTATTATTAAGACCACTGTACTATTATTATATCATATTATCATCAAAATTATTCCGCAAACAAATTACCAACCACTTTCCGCACAAAATTCATAGCGTACTTTGACGTTAGTATATATACACAAACGAACTTCTTCAGCTGCACTCTGAAACCGTTCGATTGAACGAGGTTGCCTCTAGAGCGAACCTGGATTTTCAAACGAAAACGACATAAATTAAAATTTTGCACAAAAGAAAAATTCGGTATAAAGGTGTTATGTTTTTAAATAAATATGAACTATAAAAAAGGTTAACGTTGCAAAGTTTCCTATACTGGTTGCTGCGCCGATTGTGAACTGACCACCAGAATCTTTCCAGCATACATCATGATGCATGCTGCGCCGATTCTGAATTGGCTTTTATAGGTTCAAGGCACGACAGCACACACTAATAAATTTTACACATTTCACCGCCAACACTTAGCCGCATGACTGTGCTTTGTTCTATGTATCAACTGAAGACTTTTGCTTTCATAGTGTTTCGTTTCAACTAAGATTTTATTTTATTATAATTTTGATAAAAAAAGTATATAAAACCAGGTCACCCTTAGAATGCTAAAAAGCCAAGTTCTAAATTATCAGAAAATTCTTTTTTCGTATCAACGATAGTTTTGGCATAAGGGCGTGTTACATTTAATCATTAATATCTTTTCAATAGAACATTTTTATCCTCACATACATATATACGTACGTTACATATGCATACATAAGCCTACCGTTGGCTACTATTTTTTAGTAGGAAATTTGCAAATCTCTCCCAAGTCATGCAACAGAATCGTTCACTACTACATGAGGGCGCTAACATAGTCCTAACATTCTAAAATATTTGCAGTGTTCTTATGTAAAACTGACAAAAGTTTGATTTGAATAGCTCCTGCGCCCTAAACTACTTCTCATACAGAAAAATTGTCTTCTAATGATCTTAAGTTTACTTTTTTTCTTCCCAACTGTAGTCAAATTTTTTTATCTTTCGTAATAAAATTATACAAAAAGGTGGGGTTGCAATATGTAATGATGAGTGTTTTTTCTTCTTCTAGGCAAAATTATTGTTTTGATTCTTTAATCCAATTAGATTCGATTATTTATTTAGCGACTATTATATACAATTATTTCTTAAATATGTGCTTTAACTATTAAAGTTTTAATGCTAATTATAAATGCTATTACTTACGAGCTAATATAAAATTTGGCCTGAGTTCCTATGATGATTCAAGTGTTGCGTATGAAATATTTGTTATTTATTTTTAACATTTACGATCTTATTATTTAGCCCTGCTTTAAAGCTACCTATGACTATATAATTCATAAGACTAATCTTAATAAAACAAACTACACCTGATTAAATCTAACTTATAACCTTTGACAGACTAACTTATTTATAATTTAGCTATCCTCTATAGGAATTTTCGTCCAGTCCTATTTGGTAGAAGGGGATACCATCCTGTGTGCTTATAAAAATGTCTTCCTGCTGTTGAAAGTTTATGATGAGGGGCGACAGGTATTCATTTGCCGCATCCATAATACCAGGATACTTTATTGAGTCTTTTGGTTTGATCTCGAAGCTACTGGGGGTTAAGGAAGCTTTTTTGCAAATGCTTTGATTTTAACAGTCCTTGAATTGAATGCTGGCTTACGAAAGAGACTGAAGTCTGGTTTGACTTTTGTCAAACTTAATCTTAAATACCCATCTGGTATAATAGCTCACCAGGTCCGTTAACTTCCTCCTGATATTGAGAATGGCGAAATTTTGACTAGTAGCGGATGAATATGTGATAGAGTCATCTGCGTAAAGTAGTGTGGTTGTTGTGGAGTTGTTAGCTCTCTGACCTGAGGTAAAGATGTTGAAGAGGAGCGGACTGAGAATGGAGCCTTGCGGTACTTTTGCCAATCCAATTCAAAAGTTGAAGAAGTTCCATTTAGTTCAACGAAAAACTGTCGGTCAGATAAGAAGTTATAAACAAATCTTGTCAATTCTGGTGGCAATTGAAAGTGGATCATTTTATAGATATGCCCTTTGATCCACAATGTATCAAATGCCTTGGCTATATCCAAATTGCATGCCGCTGTGATAATGCCTTGATTTAGACCCTTTTTCACGGCATTGTGCAGTTTGAGTAGTGCGTGTGTGGTAGAGTGACCCGGTTTGAACCCAAATTGGTATTCAGGATTCTAGCACCAAAAGGAATTAAAATGTATTTATATGAATATTCAGGAGCTCAGAGGTAATATGTATGAATTGGAACCATTGCTAAGTAGGAATATCTATGATCTTGTTTTGTTCAGTGAAACATATACCGTTGAGGATAAAGGAGATTCTGAAATTAGGATAAATGGCTATAGCGTTGTAAGGTGCGACTCAATATCAAAGCATACAGGAGGAGTTGCAATATATTTGCGTAATGGCTGGCAATAGAAATAGTCAGTAAAAGAGCGATGGGGTCTGACGCATGGTGTTTAGCATTACGTTGTATAGCGTAGGATAATCAATTCCTAATTACCGTCATATATAGGACACCGAGTTCCACAAAGAGTTAGTTTTGTGAAGTATTTAATGAGTTAATGGAGGAGTTAAATGAACAGAATGGAGAAATGATAATCTTAGGCGAAATTAATATAAATTGGAAGGAAAATAGTACATATAAACGACAAATTGAAAATATTATTCAAGATAATGGATGTAAACAAATAGTTGAGGAATATACTAGAATTACGAGAAATTCCAAAACGTTGAAATTGGTTACAAATATGAAAAATATAGAGGCGAAAGTAAAAAGTGATATAAATGTATCTGATCGTGAGACACTGGAGATATTGATCAAATGTAAGAAGAAACAATCAGCAGAGCAGGGCATAGAGATACTAAGGCAGGATAAGCAAATGCTCAAGAAATATAGGATAGTCAACAGCTTGCGGAAAGCTTTAATAAATTCTTCATAGACAGACCAAACCATACCATACAGGAAATATGAAAATGGCATAGAAGATAGGCAATGCGTTTTTAAGTTCAGCAAGGTTACGAAAAATGATTTAAAATCACCGTGTGAAGTAATTAACCAGAAACATGATTTCGGTAGAATGAATGCAAGAATAATTCGAAATAATTGGAATGTCATAGGAACAGTCCTTAAGTATATCGTTAATAAGTAATTTGAAGATGGTAGGTTTCCTCAATCATGGAAAGAATTACTTTTAGTACCAGTACCTAAAGTAACAAATACAAAGAAGTGTGAGGAGTTTCGTCCACTAAACATGTTAAAGGTCTTCGAGAAGAAATTAGAGAAAACTGTACAAATTCAGCTGGAAAAATATTTGGAAAGGAATAATATAATAATCCCGGAACAGTCAGGGTTTCGAAAAAAGCATTCATGTGAGACGACAATTTATTTTATGATCAACTACTGGAAGGAAGATATAGACAAAAAGAAATCAATTGTAGCTGTTTTTCTAGACTTGAAACGAGCCTTTGAAACGGTGGACAGAAATATTCCAATTGAGAAATTGGACAAGTGTGGAATTAAAAGGTGTGAATCGAATTGTTTTGTGGATTATCTCAGAAAAAGAACGCAGAGAACAAAGGTCAACGAAGCTCGCTCAACAGCGATTGAAACTGAAATGGGGGTTCCACAGGGATCAGTCTTAGGAATACTATTATTCTTGCTTTATATAAACGACTTAAAGCAACCGATAGTCCACTTAAATCTCATGCTGTTTGCTGATGATACACTGATGTTTTATACTGGGGAAAACATAGATAATATCAAAAGAAAAATAGAAAGCGATCTGAACAAATTTAAAGCATGGATGGATAGCAATCGGCTGAAATTAAATACTAGTCAATCAAAATGTATGATATTAAAAAGCAAAGTAAATGTGTCGATCGCAATTGAGAATGAGCGAATTGAAGTAGTTGATGACATCAAATATTTAGGTATAATGTTGGACAATAAACTAAATTTCACTAAACACGTGGATTATGTATGTAAAAAGATTGGGAAAAAGATATCATATTTTATACGGTTGAGAAAATCAGTTTCACTAGCGAGTGCAATAAAAATCTACAATGTCACTATAAAACCTCATTTCAAATACTGCTCGATGGTATTTTTTCTATGCATACGTACAGCGAAGGATAGACTACGGAAACATCAAAATAGGGCAATGAGGATAATCTTGCAATGTAGTAGATACACATCAATTAGGTGGATGCTCTCAACTCTTAAGTGGATGAATGTGACACAGAGGATTGATCTTAATGTGTTGAAATTTATATTTAGGATCAAGAACGGGGATCTTCCGCCATATTGAAGAGAGAAAATAACACTGGTGACCGATGCGCAGCCATATAATCTAAGGAATGCAGATTTAAATATAAGATTACTTAGCTGCAATAGATCAGACACACAGAATTCATTAATATATAAGGTGTTTCAATTGTGTAATAATTTGCCACTAGTGATAAAGGAAGAAAGAAATGTAAATGTATTTGTAAAACTTTGTATAGAATATATTCGAGCTATGTGATAGAAATTTGTTAAAAAGGTAGTATAAATAATTGTATTGTTTTTGTGAAAAGTACGTTTAGTGCTAATATATTTTTATTATTATTATTATTGGGGATAGTGTTATTTTCTTCACTAAAGGATAGAATGACGTCCAATTAACTAAAGTTATACTTTCTTTATCAAGTGATCTTGAATAGTTCCCAGAAAAGCATGGTTTTGACATATAAATTCAACCAAGATGTTGCAGAAAATTGCGACGCCAGTGTGTTATTTAAGGGAATCGTGGATCCGATCTTGTAGGCCTCCACAAAGGTGTTCCCCAGGGGTCTATTTTGGGTCCACTTTTATTTACCCTGTTTATTAATGATCTTCGAGCTGCAGTTAGGTTCCCGAACTTTCTTCTGTTTTTTCCTGGGTTTTGGGCAATAAACTAACTTAATTTAAATTCAGCTAAGTCTGAATCGATTGCCTTTTTTGGTTATCCAATCAAACACCTCCTTGATACTATCATAACCACTTTATGTACATACCCATGACGGGCGTTGCTAACTGGCAATTTTGCACCCGCGCCCGTGTATGTCACGGGTGCCATTATATCTCATTAACACAAGTAAATTACACTAGCTACGCCACTGAAAGTGTTTTTTCCATTTTATTAGGCATAAGGACTACATTTTTATCAAAAAATAATGTGATAATTATTTTTTGATAAAATTTCAAAATTTATGTGGGCATGAAGTGGTTAATGGAGTTAATATACCCTTTTGTGACAGAGTGTCCAGCCTTGGTTTCATCTTAGATGAAACCCTATCCTTATCGCCTTATATTAATATTTTAATCGGCAGGGTAGGTTTCGGTATTCGCAAACTTTATAGTATTAATATGAATCTGTTGACGGTTATGAGGAAGAAGCTGGCCCACGCCTTGTTGCTTTACCACTTCATCTATGGGGCGGAGCTATATACTGGAACTTCCGCAGGTAACATTGACAGACTACGCACTTCCTTTAATTTATTTAAAAGGTATGTGTATGGTCTTCCAGGGCGGGTGCGTGATGTGGTTGTTTACACAGTGCATTTTCTTCATACTACCTTCTTCTACCTTATACTCCGCAATATCATCCTTTCGTTTAAATTAATTTAATCTCATACGCCACAATATCTATTTTCCAGATTAGAGTTCGTTAGGTCCCCACGTTTCCCACTTAATCTAGTTATTCCTCATCATTCATCCAATGTTCTGGAAAATCCTTTCTTTGTTCGTGTTATTCCTATCTGGAACCAATTGAGTTTCGCTCACTCCTCGTTTTGATGGCATTTAGATCGCACTTTCTTGATTGTCTGAATGTCTCGCAACTGGAAGTCTTAACAGGTCGTGCATTGACACACCCATTTCGTGTATTGATACACCTATCTCATTCGGCTCGACGTGACAATAAGTAATACACCTGCACCAAAGATAACCTAATAAAAAGATAGGGCACAAACGAAAAAAATGGAAATTTTTCGTGTTTTTAAACCGCAGATAATGTCATATACTTTCATGTTTTGCATGAATGAGGTAAAAGAACTTGGCTATGCATTATTGTAATGCGATTGAGACAACGAGTTAAAAACAAAAATTGAGTGAACGTGGGATTACCCGAACGACAAAATCTTCTTGAATACCTTCCAATCATCCTTTCAAACTATTCATAATAATTTACATTGGGTAACTCTACCTCAACTTTTTAAGAAGGAGATAAATTTCGCTTTGGCCAAGGAGATGTAAAATTCCTTTCAAATAAAATTCTCATTTTTCCCGAAAATATCAGAGAATCCATCATGAGTTTCTCCCACTTAATCTCTTCAGAGTAAAACGAAGCACATACTGTTCAAATATAATTGGAATTACACTAATAAATATTGGTTATACTATAAAAAACATTGGGTATTTCTCACAACATTTCAGAGAAAACCGGTTTTCACAAGTACGGGAACATTTTATGAAAACTCCGCCCTTTCTCATTTATTTACGAAAATGCCATTCTGCCATTCTGCTTCGTTGCATGCAATTTGCGCTTTCACATGTAAGACAATCGGAAAACTCTTGTCATTAAGTTAACTTTGACATGCACTCTCAGTTATCATTTCTGTAAAAGTTCTTTTTCGCGAATTATCTTTTTGAGCTACAGGGGATGGATACTGATCGAGTGCGTTTTTTGGCATAATTAGGATTTAAATTAGTATATTTTTCTTTTTATTTATTTTTTATCATAAGTAAAATTGATTTTCTATGATGAGGTATAAGGGTGGGGGTAATCGAAAACTATCCATTAATGAATTTAATCACTTAATAAGTAGACTTATTTGACGTATATATATATAAAAAAAAACGAATAAAATCAAAAGTACGTCTTCCAGAATATTCAAGGATAAAGGATAAAATCCTTAATCTTGATGTCCATTTTCGCATATATTATTAAGATGCTATATCTAATATCTTGAAATCCCATCTTTCAAATGAACCATATTTCGCTGTCCTAGCATGCATAGAAAAACATATATGAATTTTTAAAGTAGACCAGGACAGCATTTTTGGGTAATTTTTAAAATTCCATAACTCATAAAATACGTATTGTATAGGGAAAATTTTGAATTTGTATTTTTGTTTTCAGAAATCATCCAAATATGTAAAATTTCAATAAAATTGCTGATATTCATGTCACACTTTTTGTGATTTTTGGTCGGTTTGTTATGGAATACCCTCCTCTGAGATTCTGAACGTTTTCTATAATGTTTCCCTATTGACGACTACAGACCTCTTTGATTCCTAGTTCGTCCATTACTGTTGGTAAATCTCTCATGCCCTGTTTTTCAACGACATGTTCAACGCCGGTGTTTTTGGTAGGTACTGATTTGTGTATTCGTGTCACACAGCTATAAGACGGAGCACGAAAATAGTGTCGTAGGAATTAGCATCTTAAAAATTTCGGACTTAAAGTAGTAAAACCTGTATGGAAAATCAAAAAGAATACAATTTAAATACGGGACATATGGACGCATTTGTTTGGGACATAAGGCCGCAATTTATTTAATTTTATGACTTGTTTAAGTCCATATTAAACATTATTTTGGGTAGTCAAAATTGTTACGACTTTATATCTGTAATTTTTTGGACTTATACGTCGGAATTTATATTCTTCGACATAAAGGCCAGATATGTATGAATTACCATAGTAAAATAAATTGCAAAACAAGTTGCAAAATTAAATGAAAAGATAAATAAAATAAAACAAAGCACATTATTACATTTCCTCTAGTTTACATACATATATTACATAGCATTTTTTTTTATAGTAGATAAGATAATATTGTTTTTTTTTTCTTATTAATTAACAGTGTTTCCGATTCTACCCATGTGTAATTTTTTCGGCTTAAAATTTAAAGTTGCTGACATCCAATTTTCTTGTCTAAATATGAAATAATTTCAGATTTTTTTATCGTATCCAGACCTGTAAAGTATTTAAGTACTAGTAACAGTACCAGTACCTGGACTTGTATTTGAAAAATTTTAAAGTACCAGTACCGGGACTTGTACTTGAATTTTTTTTAAGTACCAGTACCGGGACTTTTACTTGTACTTAAAATATTTCAAGTTCAGGTACTGGTACTTGTACTTGGAATTTTACAGGTCTGATCGTATCATATGCATATATTTTTATGCATAAATAAAATCAAAACAAAAATTATGAGCATAAAACTAATTGAGTATAATCCAATAATTTTTTTATTTGGTTAAACGAACACCAAACACAAACTTCCTACGTATGCAATTACTGAACTCATTTTCTTTCTAATTATTTTCGTTCTCCTTTATAGACACAATTTTTATTTATTTTTTTGAGCATTGTTTTGCAAGTAGTATTGAAAATCTGGGTTTACAAAATATTTTAGCGATTTCTACTGACTTTCCAAGAATCATCTACAGATATTTCCCCTTTGGTGTGATTCAAAATTGCTGCAGATATATGACAACATTTGTATAGGCAATCAGAAAAATAGCGAACAATTAATTATAAATGCATTGAAGCAAATTGCCCCGCAAAAGTTGCTGTGAATAATGAAGTTTGTACAGCGGTCAGAAATAACGTTAAAATTTCGTTATAAATTTGGTTAAGTTAGAACAATAAGGAAAACGAAAAAAACTTTGTTGATATAACGATATTATTTAATAACTTTAATAATAATAATAATAAATTTAATAACAGTTACGTTATAAAATTATAAAAGAATCTTTCTTTTCTTGATTAAATTATATTTACTTCATTACGCTGGCAACAACGATTCTTAACAAGAAGCAAAGCTTGATGTTATGCAATCAGCTGGCTCCCACAATTGTTTTCTTTGTGACCATCCATAAAATGCAAGCAACAAAGTAAAAGAAAGATTATATAAGAGGAAACACATTATCAGAATTGAATGTATAAAAAAGGATGGATAAAGCATTTAGAACTTTATAAAAAGTAGTTCATGCAATTATTTCACTCCTTCCATACTTGTTAAATTAGGACAGCAGAGTTGGAACAATCGATCGTGCTAAACAAAGCCGTCGCATGTTTGGCTCTTAAATTTAATAAGTAAGAGCGAAATTGATAATAATTCCTCTCACTAGATTGGACTTTTTAGTTTTGGGCGAAAATATTCTGTTTGCAAAAGTTGTTTTGTTTACATTAAAGTCATTCTGATTGGTTCCACGCAATTGAAAGAATTCTGATTGATTCCACTGAACGATTTTTGATGCATTTTCCCTAAATTGTTTTAAGCACTAATGATCAAATATATGAATTGCTTTGAACATGGTATATACAAAGGCTACTCCTCCCTTTCAGTTTTACATGAATATTTTATTGAAAAACATGTTTCTCTTTTCAAATGCAGATACTTCTTTTGGCATTTATTTGCTTTTTAAAGCAAGGGGTAATCTTTCTTTATAATCTTTCCTTAGGTTCTTGTTATAATCATTGTTCGTTGACATTGGTTCACTTAAGGTTCACACAGTTCGAGTATAAACTCAGGATTAGTTAAACTCCGTTCGTAGTTTAAACTAAGTTTAAACCAAAATGTGTTTCACATTGCTTGACCTTTTTTAATATGGCAGCACTGTGGAATTGTGAGCTAGTAAGCTGTTGTTTGTATAATTGAGAACTAACAGACAATTGTGATTCATTTACTGTCCAATTCCAATTCATTTATTTCGATTTCAAAATTATACTTGTTTTTTTTTTAATTTATAAGATTCTTAACTATGATTACATGTGATGAGCTGCAATGTATTGCTCAATAGATTTTCGTTTTATGTTTTACATTTATTTTCATACAGCCGAGCGAGAAGCGTATTACAACTAGAGAACCGTGTTATTACTAGGCAATATCAAAAATTCTTCACCGCACACTTGCGACCGGTGTGACCATTACAATATGCCGACCTATTGGTTTTTTTTTTTATATATAACTTACAAACTAGTGGAATTCAAGCCTGAGGTATCCAGCCCCCCATACTACATTTGACTTATTAAGAGCTGCTAATCCAGTATTCTATCACAGGGAGCAAATTACAAAATCAGTCTATTAATCCATTGAATTACATTTTGTACTTTTCTAATCTTAAATTAATCTTTTTTCGATACAAAATAAAAAGCTTATCTCCTATTTTGGTTAGTTATTGAGGCTATTTTGTAGTATTTAGGGATTTTATGTTTAATGCTAAAGTCTTGTAGTAGGTCTACGGAATCATTATTTATTAGGCTCACAGGTGAGGGGTAGTAGCTATCCAATAGTATCGCATTTATATTCTCGTTGTAAGTTTCGTTAATCAGTATATTGTTGAGATTAGGGAGGTTAGATAGGAATTTTGAGCTAAGGTTGACCATGTATCTCATTAATGGGGTTATGTTAGATATTCTGTAAATAAATTCATTCGAGAACTTTTTTGTTTTTGATTGGAAATGTTTTCCAGTACAAAGTCTGAGGATCCTTCTCTCAAGGACCTCCATCTGTTGTACGATAGTGGGGGATATTGTGAATCCATAGGTAATTGTAGGTCTAATTAGTTGCTTGTAGATAAGAAGTTTGGTGTTTGTAGATAGGCTATTGTGTTTAAGCAGTGGAATCAATATTTTTGATGGTTTTATTCTTCTGTTTAAGGCATATCTGCCCTGATTGTTAGCTTTTAGAAGCTTATTGAATGTTACGCCCAGGTATTTAATATTATCTTTAACTGAGATTTCATGTGTTTCTATATTCATTTTTAAATTTTTACTTTTTTTGACTGCTCCAGCAGTTCCTCTGCCCGATGCGTTTCGGAAGCATATTAGTTCAGATTTTTTTTTCATTTATTGTTATTCCCCATGACTTGTAGAATTCATTTATTTCTTCGATATGTTTTCTGGCTTTTTTAGGGTTTTTATCTTGGGCATATATGAGGGTATCATCTGCGACTGCGTGTTTCCGAATTGGTCCATTGAGATATGGGGGAAGTCGATTAGAAAGAAATTGTATAGTTTGGGGTCCGATATGGAGCCTTGGGGGACTCCTGAAAATATTTTGATGTGGTTTGAGGTTTCCTCTTCTATAGCTATTTGGAGGCTTCTATTTGTAAGAAAACTATAATACAACCTTATCAGGAATGATGGGACCCCATATAGGATCATTTTATGTAAAATACCAATGGTCCACACGCTGTCGAAGGCCTTTTCTAGGTCCAACGCACACGTTGTCGTGCATTTTCGCTGTCTCAAGTTTAAGGTTACATCACTATGTAATTTAAGAAGGGCATGGTTTTTGTGGAATGGTTTTTCCTGAAGCCGAATTGGTAGGCTGGAATAATGTTTTCGTTGTCGCAGAAGTCATCAAAGTGATCTGCTATAATTCTTTCTAGGAGTTTACCAATGTTAGAGAGCATTTGTATTGGACGAAAGTTACTCACATCGTATGATTTTTTGCTTTTTAGGATTGGGATGAGTTTTGCTTTTTCCATATTTTTGGAAAATAGCTATTATTTATACAGTGGTTGAAAATTGTGGTTAGGTATTCAATCGCTTTATATGGTAATTTTTTTATTAGCGAATTTGAGATTCCATCTAGACCGCACGATTTTTTGTTGTTGGTTCTGTATTTGATTATTTCCTGAATCTTTTTAGTGTTAGTAAAGGGGGATTGGTTAATGATCAACCCGTTATTACTGTCTTCGAGATTTATCATCTGGGTGAATGCCTCTGAATTACTAGTTTGAGGAGATAAAATTTAGGACTGAGCTGGATGCTTCTTGCTAAAGTAGTGCACAATTTGCGGCAGCTTTTCTTTATAATTTCTTATAGTAATTTTCATATGCTTTCAATTTTTCTTGTATTGATGTGAGTTCATGGTTGTTTGAGCATACTTTTTCCGATGAGACTCTTTTCTTTTTCCCAATTATTTTGAATATTTCTTTGAATGCTTCTGGGCCTGGTACTATTGCGGATAAGCGGTCTTGGAATCGTTTGTTCATATGTAATCGCACTTTTTCGTCTATGATTTTTGTTAAGCAGTTGATTCGAGCTGAGAGCGATTGGTATTCCTGGTTAAAAGTTCTATGAAATCTTTTTTTTAGTTCCTTACTCCAATTTTGTTTAGTCTTAATCAGTCTCTTAATTTCCTCTGGAACATTTTTAAATTTGTTGTCTGATGGGATTATTTTCTTGTCTATTTTTTACTGATAATATCGTGTCGTTAAATTTATCGATCAATATGTCAATTTCATTATTTGTTATATTAACGTTGGATTGCGGTAGCTCTCATAACTCCTCTGTAATGTCCATTTGGAAGTTAACCCAATTTACATTGGCAAAGTCCTCCTTGGTTTTCGGGTCAATAAGCGAGAAATTAAATTCTCCCATATCTATGGTTAGTTTAACCATGTACTGGTCGGAAAATGATTCGTATGGAGACCCCCTGTGGGAATGTCGGTCCCCTTGGTGTGATAACGTCCAGGTTCAATCTTGACCCGTTCTCTCTAATCCAATTATGTAAATGCCTACCGTTAGAATTTATTTTGCTGTCCCCCCAGCTGGTGTGCCCAGCATTCCAGTCCCCTCCTATTATCATGGAATCAAAATTATCTCCAATGTCTCCGATTTTGTTAAGGGTCTCTAAAAGATTATTAGCTTCTGATGTGGACGAAATATATATACTCCCTATTAATATTTTTTTGGTGTGATTGTTTATTTTCAATGCCACTTCCGCCAGGACGAAGGGTGTTTGAAAGTTTGATGTTGGTATTTGCGAATATTTAATACTATTTTTTAATAATAGGGCTACTCGCTAACCTTTATCTACTCTTATTGTGTTGTACTGCGGGAAGTTTAGTATACATATGCTTGTCATTGACTTTGGTTTCAGAAATCGCTGCAAAGTCAGGCTTTTGCATATTTAACATATTAACTAGTTCTATTCTTCTGGAGTTGTTTTTTATAGATTGTACGTTTAATTCAATAAAAGAGATGTTGTTAGAAATCATTATGGCATCTGTTTATTAAAAACATTAACATTGCTTCCATTTTCTGGTAAAGAGAATCGCATTTCTCTATGTTTTCCATAAATTTGTTGATTTTATTGAACAGTTCTTGCAGGGGAACTCCGAAAAGTTCGTTTGAGAGGTTCAAAAACCCTTGGAAACTACTATTTCTGCGAAGTGTAGGGGAGGAGTTTATTTCCTCTTGATTGGTATATATAAGGGTGTCCCTATAACTGATTCCCTTCTTGATTAAGGAAGGTTGTACTGAGCTTTTACTCCCTACATCTGCCCTGTCCGGTTTTGATTTTAGTATTCTGTCTCTTCTTTCCTTTAGTATTTTTTTGTACATCGGGCACCCCCGGTCATTAGCAGGGTGGCCTACCTGACCGTAGTTTACGCAGGCAGGGGTCGCCTCCTTCTCTTTATTAGCTAGACATTCATTTGGTGGGTGTCTTTGAAGGCATTTTACACATTTAAATTCTCTAAAGCAGTTCATCGCAAGATGGCCGAATTGTTGGCATCTATAACATTGTATAAGTCCTTTGCCTTTGACTGCTTCCCAGGTTACTCGCTGTCCTAGGAAGTATCTAGTATCTAGTAAGTTTGAGATATTCTCTCCTGGGTTCAGTTGGATTAAGAAACTATCTATTTGATAGTTTTCTTTTCTCGAGTTGGGTGTTTGGAATCTGGAAATTTTCCTTGGGGAAACTAGAGGGAAAATGGTCTTGAATTCGTCCATTACATCGATTGATTCAATGTTATGGTGAAGACCCGTAAGTAGGAGGGTAATTGGCTTCTCAGACGAGGCTGAGTAGGTGTAGCACTCAATTTTCTTTTCATCAAAAAGTTTTAGGAATATCTGTTTTTCTTCCAGACTCCCTGGGTAGATTTTAGAGGTTGATGGGTTCATTTTACTGAACTTCGCTTTGAGTTTGTTCTCTAGAATGAATTTATATAAGGTTTTGCCATTTATATTTTTTACTATAATAGGGGGTATTTTCTCTGTTTTATTGGAGAGTGTACTCCCCTCACTTGTAACCCTACTATTTTTAATTACCATATTCGGTGTTTGCAAGGTACCTTTAACATTGCTCTTTAAGCTAAATTTATTATTGGGATTTAATTCAATATTCTCTAATTCTAAATTATTTTCCATTATATTATTTATTTCAATATTATTTTCGTCAAAAGAATTCTCTAATATAGTAAACCTGTTTTGTTCTGCTACAGTCTTCTCAGTATTTTGAATTTGTCTTCTTTTAGTAATCTCGTCTTGTGAGCTTGTTGCTTTCCTTTTGCTATTTTTAATAGTTTGCCACTCCGAAAGGGGAGAATTAGTTGCTGGGAAGTCCCTTCTGTCTTTTCCTGTGCCTTCATTGTTGAAGTTGGTGTTTGTGTATATTTGACTTGAGTTTGGGTCTGTGTTGGTGACCGACGCCATCGGTTTTATTGAATGTGTGGGCTGTCCATGCAGCGCGTTCGTGATAATAACTGTATTTGCCTCATGGGCACTTCTCGCGGCCATAAAGGCCCTTTCTTGTATAGCTTTAATTTCATCGGGGTCCTTTATTAAATCCGATGGTAATAATATTTTCCTAGACATATTTACCTCTAAACCCGCCCCATTGGGCGCCGGTTTGAGGTCTGCGCAGCTCTTTCTATTCTTAAAATTTTCTGTATAAGGATTGCCCTTGTGGGCAATCCTTTTCTTATTTTTCTTTGCCGGAATCACTTTTAATATAACTTTTACTTTTATTGTTTGAAATAACCTTACCTAATCTAATTACTAAATTAGTTAGATAAGGCAGAAATATATATTAACAACTTTCCTACTATTAAATTCTTAATGAATTATTAATTACGCACGAGGTCAACAAGATGTCGGCCCAAGCTCCCTCACCGGCTACATTTACTGTCAAAATATTGCTTACTGGCTGAAATATAATCAATGCGACACGCATTTGTCGAGGCCAAAATAATTATCAAATACATGTTACGACATTAGGGCTTAGCAAATGCTGCGATGCGATAGTGTCGTCGTAAGAAAGGAGAGCAAATCTCTAAAATTGTCGTTGCAAAGTGCGACATTTGAGTTTGACAGTTCGTGTGTTGCTAAATTTCGCGTACCTTTCTTTCAAATCTGGCATAACTACATATAAGCTTTATATGCAACTCATACTTGTTCTTAAAGAATATAAAAAAAATTCTGTAGATATCACAAAAAAGCAAAACTCAACTCAACTGTGTTGAAATGACGACGACAATGTCGCACTCATTGTATTACGTCTGCGACAAACGACGACGCCAATTTCGTGTCGCATTCATTGTATTTCAAGCTTGTGTGTTAAATTTTATGCAAGTTTTTTTCGGCAAATCGTAGTGAATAAAAATTTAATTAAGCCTACAAAAATGAGAAAGACTCTTTAAAATGCACAACAAATTTCTGATCAAAAGAAACAACAATATCAATGAATCAATAATTGAATATGCGAAGAAGAAGAAATCTTATAAAATCGTCGTCCCACTCATCAAAATGGTTTGGTTGATTTCTTATTGTCCTTTGTCCTCTGTATGTTATAGTAAAAATAATTGAAATTTATTCATGGCTAATATTTTTCTGATCTGAATTCATTGTACTATCACAAAAATTGTTTTATAAAAACCAAACTACTTCAGCAAGTGATAAATCGAAAGTCATCTCTTAACATTTAAAGATAAACTTAGCTTAGGCGCTCAATATTAGGATTAAACGAGGTTTAACTTACCACTGTGAAACTGTATTGAAGAGATAAGCTGAGTTTAAACCACATCTTAAGCTTAAACTTGAAGTGTGAAACCGGCCGTCACAGCTGCCTAATTCCATAATTCAAAATTCAAAGCATACTTACATATTTTATAAAAACTAACAAGATTAATAAATGCAACAAAGTTTGAAAATAGTCAACAAAATTGCGTTTAACAAACAAATTGCATTATCATGCTTTAATTAGTTCGATTCTTACAGAATAATGGACCGAGACCAAATCTTTATACTACGAGATGACGAAGGGTTTACTTTTGATAATGATGACAAACTACCACCTTTACCGCTGCCGAAATTAGAAGAAACACTCAAAAGATATTATGAATCTCTTAAGCCATTTGGATCTGAAATTGAGCTGAAAAATACCCAAAATATTATTAATAAATTTTCAATTGGTATTGGGAAGGATCTTCAGGAGGAGTTGGAAAAAAAGGCGTCAAAAGAAAAGAATTGGGTAAGTCCGCAAATAAGACTACGAATAAAATGAACAGATTTGAAAGCTAACTTAAAATTATTTTCAGTTGGAAAAATGGTGGGAGATGTATGCATACCATACTTACCGGGTACCTCTTTACCCATACACCGTAATGGCGATGCCTTTACTTCTAAAAAGTGTAAACACTCCAGAAAACTACGAATATTCTCTGAAAGTATTACTTGTTTGATGTTTTTAAGTATTTCACTTCACTTGTTAAACTTTTAGTCCACTGCCAAATGTATGTACTATTCATTGGAACATTGGGATATTCTTCGTCGTGAAAAGCTCCGGCCTGCAACATCTCCTGATGGTAAAATAATATATTCGTCCTTTTTGCAAAATAGATTTTATTGCTCTTCAAGAATTCCTGGGGAAAATATGGATAAAATTGAATGTCATTTTAGGCCAGGTAGCTTCAAATAACTTTTAGCAAATTTATTGGTATAATTTTTTAAGATTTTCTCTTGTATACATAGTATCTCAGGGTACTTGCCCACACCATGGCATTATCATTGGCAAGGGAAGAATTTTCAAGTTTGACTGCTTAAATGATGATGGATCTATTCTTTCACCTCAACAATTGCTTACAATTCTGCAAAAAATTCGAGCTGCAATAGATTATGAAAGTATGGGTGATTGTGTACCAGTTTTAACTTCAGATGATCGGACAAGTTGGGCAAAGGTATTAAATCTCTTCTGGTCTGTACTAATTGTACTCCTAATATTTTTAATTTGATACAGCTCAAAAATTTAAAGATTAATTGCACATTACCATTTCCATATAAGAAATATAATAATAGATGGATAGCATAAATCTGTAATTCATACCTATGTGATCTCATTCTATGAAATTCAATATATGGTTCGCAATATATGGATATAAAAGTGAAAGTTTGTGAAATTTGTTAAAAGTTTTATTTTTTTATTTTTGAGCTTGCATCGTTACTGACACGATTTATTAGACAAAACATTTTTCCATGTTGCTGATTATTATACGGTCATTAGTTTTATTTATTGGAAATATTTATTTTGTAGGCTCAAACGATTTATATGAGAACCGCTTGCATTTCAAGAAAACTTTTAAAAATATGAAGTCGGTTTAACTCTAACAACATCTAATTGTAAGCAATTCTGTCAAATGGGTAGGGAGTTGTAAGATTCCCAGCACAGAGCACAAGACGCCCCATTATGCTAATCTGCTAAAAACCTTCTAACCAAAATCTTCCTGTCATCTTAATGAAGCGCATCAGGTCTAGGTAAGGTAAGTTTTGAAGCTCATGCACAGGTTGCAGGGCAGACCCAAGCGTATCCAGCCTGCTCCTGGCAAAGGCCAGAGAAGCACAGAGAAACTGTTCGGTTATCTCAGGCTCTCCTTCCAGTCAGGAAGACCACTCAGGGTGGTCAACAACTCCCAGCCTTTTTACATGCCCGATAAGCGAGCTGTGGCCGGTGATGATGACAAACAAAGTTGCCCGAAAGAAAATCAGGGAAATTATTATTAGGCCCATCAAAAAATGTATACCTGTAAGTACTCAGGTTCGCCCATCGCTGCTAATGATTCATGCGAGCATCCGCTTTGATTAGAGTGATGAGAGACCTGATCACTGCGACAGGTGCCCGGTTCAAGGAAGCGCGCTATAAGGTCAGCACTCTCATTCCCCATGATCCCCATGTGCCCAGAAACCCACTGAATTGACATTTTGCAGTCCCCCAGTAACTGAGATGTTATCCGAGGGTCACTCAGCCTTGATGGCCGCATGACTATCCGAGAGGATAACAATATCCTTTCCCTTGATTTCCATATCAAGGGCTATCTTTGATACTATTGCGATGGTGAAGATTTCAGCCTGGAAGACATTGGTGTGTCTTCCAAGTGAGTACTCCAATCCAATGTCAGATTCAAGAAAGTAAACACCAGGACCGGCTCCCTTATTTGTGAAAGAGCCGTCGGTGAAATTTTTTAGAGCGGACTGGCGAAGGCTCACTAAAGCTCTTCCCTCAGCCCACAATTTCGTATCAGGAAACCCTACAGCGAAGCGACGCCAAAGCAAAGCTCTGATACCATCACATCAAGTGGCATGCAGCCAGATGGTTTTCCCGTTCCAGCCTACACGCCAGTGAGCAATGGGAAGAGCCCGTCCAGCCGCCCTTCGATATCCCCATAAGCGCAATCTGCACACAGCCCATTTGGCATCTGCCTGAATGACAGAATACAGGTGTGGCAGATTAAGTAAAATTTCAAGGACGTAGTAGCAGTGGATCGCATGGAGCCTGTAATTCCAGGCCCGCTAGCTTCCGGATTGCAATCATTATTTGCGTCCTCAACTACCATATGCAGGAGGTCTATGTGAGCATGGGTCTTACAATCGAGATGTACATCCAGTGCACAACACTCGGTATCATGCCCCATGTGCAGCCAATGGCTCATGCATTGAGCAAAGACCCTCATAGCCGCATTAATTTTTCCTCTACATGCATCCTCCACGTCAGCTTCTAGTCAAGACAGACACCGAGGTGCTTGACATGGGGATCTGATCTAATGGCTTATATCTATAGGTTTTTACGCTGACATCACCAGCATCACTAGAAGAAATCTCAGTGGGAGACTAAGTAGAAGAGGCAATGTCAGGAGGGGTGTTCACTCTTGCCTTTCTCGTTTTCTCCGCAAAGGTTTTATTCCTCCTCATAGTACCGACGCCAGGGGTATTACTACCACTTCCCACTACCTGCCTAACCGGACCACTGACCACTTGCGTAGAGAGAGAGAGAGAGAGGGAGTAGACCCTGGGACCTCTTCTTTTCTTTGCACCACAGAGATTCTTGCCTCGGGAAGATCCGCTTAGGTCGCTACCTACAGCGTCTTTCGGCACTGTAGTCTTAACTCCAGCGAGCCCACCCGTGTCGAGTTGACCCGGCTCATGAGGGACATTTGCGATCTCCATAGGAGTCACACTGCCCTCATCAGCCGAGCTCCCCAGCAAGAGGCGATTTTCCATAAATGTCGAGATCTCAGGGATTAAATCTTCCGATTCCTCAGACATCCGTGCATCGTTTACACGCATTGAAGTCGTATTATTTTTAAGGAGTTCCATAAATGGTTCCATGAGTTGCGCGAGAAAAACAGTCACCTACAGCAGAGTTCCGCATTACCACAGGAAGGCTAATTGAAATTGGAGGACGCCTGGTATTTAGAGTTCGTGTACTACTTCAAAAAGTACATGTTTCAAAGTATAAGCGCAGTATATATACAGTAGACCAGCTTAGAGCCTGAAAAGTTCATTTTAGAATATTAATTACAAAAAAAAAAATCTCAAAATTTCTTCCATAAGAGGAAACCATTATTGTTGGGAGAAGTACTAGTTTTTTGAAAGTACACATCTCGGCAAAAATACTACAAATGTATTGTATTGATTGTAAAGTGGTGTTCGTTTTATGGACAATGTAACAGGCAAAATGGCTAATAATATTATGATATTTTGACTGTTCTACCAAGCCGAATGGCATGGAAAGTGGAACTAATTGTTTTTAGCTTTCTTTTTTATTTTCTTGCAGAAATAGTTTTACTGGTCATTTTGCCGTTTTGCTCTAGTACAAGTATGTGCATGCTGTAAGCTCTCTTTCTTCCACTTTAGATTTACATAGGAACCTTTGCATTAAAAATTTACCAGTATGATAGTTAAAATCTGTTGAAAGAGAAAGTATAGTCACATTATACTACTAAACTGACAGTTTTGACAGAGCTGGTCTACTGTATGAATATACTGTGGTATAAGTTACATGTCCCAATGTTGTTACAAAAAATTTGAAGAGGAATTGCTTAATATAACCACTGTTACACATAGATTTTTATGGGCAGAGCAAGTGGAGCATACTTGAACTATTTAAGAGCTAGGTAAACAATTAACTCCAAAAATTTATATATACTTCTGGGTAAGAGCCAATTGTAGTCAGAACATTTTTTAAATGTAATGCGCAAATACCTTTTTTATAACAATTATAACTTTTTTTTAAGCCGAAATGGACGTCTACTCCCAGCTTCCTTATATTCAAATGGGTTTCCAACGCTTCAATGCGTCTGCTTACCATTCTTAAATTTGACATTTTTATCGTCTTTAGTTCAGAAAAATTTTACTTTTTATATAATGTATGATTTTGATGGATCACCATATAAATACAACAACAAATACAGCAACCGGACGAGTCTTTTCTCAGTTTGCCTTCTTTGCTTTCTGTTATCTCCATCAAAATGAAGTTATACATTTTGCTTTCTCTGAATTTTCTCTCAATTCCTTCCTGTACAGTTTTCAGCAAAACAATAAGCTTAAATTTGGTTATACATTTATACATCCCTCCTATTTTCTCTAAATTCCAAAGTTGTCTCTAGAGGAGCAAAAGTTTCTAAAATATATGATTTTTCGCTAGAGGACCTTTCTGTGTGTCAGTAAGACAACTAAGGCAAAATATTGAAAAGTATTTTAGTTCTCTCAGTTATAATCAATCTACTGCTTCTGACATTGTCTAATTAATCTGAAGACAATGCATTAAATATCGAAATTTTTATATACTTTCTTAAGTCCCACTCGATATGGTAGTTCGGCATTTTACTGCAAGTTCTGTCTCAGTGAGTTAACTAGACTACTCACTTCTCTCTCTCTCTAACAAACAGGAATGCGAGTATCATATAAGAATTATGTGTACATGAGTTAAGTCGAAAAACCTTATAATATCCCGAAGGTAAGTGATTAGAAGGACAAAAAAAATAAACAAAAAAAAAAAAGAAACGAAGCTTGAGTGATAAATGAAGAAGGGGGCAACATGTATAGAAATATCTACAATTGTTATTAGAATAACTTGAGTGCTGACTGCTTCACTTAATTGAACTTATCAGCATTCATTTTCATTATATAGTCTTAAGGACATCTGCTTATATTGTGGTTATGTAAATAACCAGTAAAAATACCCAAGTCCTTCTAACACTTCTAAAAACTGTTCCAATATAATGATATATTTGCTATGCTGTTTTCTAAGAAATAATTAATTTGTTCCGAAAGATAATAGCGCGGAATTATGCGAGAAATCTTTGATTCTGCAATCTATATTCAGATATATATTAGGAATGTACTATTAGTTATATTACTTTAAATTATTCAGCTATTTTTGTTTACTATCGATTCCCGACACTGCTATTAAGCACATATAGATTTTGTTTTGTGCTACACACCTACATTCAATTATTTTATTTTAATGCAATTACTGATATTATCTAAATACAACATGAATTTAATGAATAAATATTGTTTCTGATATATTTCAACAGAAATATTGGTACTAAGCGCTTGTCTCAATTTTGTTATAGCAGCTAGATGGAAAACCGAGTCATGGAGCTTATATTTATATAGTATACAGGGTGATTTGTAATTGGTGGTCATAAATGAAACAGGTGATAGGTTGAAGTGTTTGAAGCAAAGCTGAACAAAGCAAACAGGGTGACTCATAACTGAAAGCTTTTCATTTGCCTGACAATACGTTTTTATTTATATCTCTGGTCATCCGTAACCTTTCGACTTAAAATTAATTTCCTGTAGTAGGTAACATAATGTCTTTTCGTTGTGTGCATATTCAGTTGCGATATCTTTCACATTTACGGCGTAGTAGACTTAAGTATGAAAAATTTATTTTTTTCTCAAGAATGAATTTAATACACTTTGAAATAGTCCCCACTGTTCCCTTTTTAACGGCATATCATTTATTGCTCCTACTCGTACAAATTCAGAAATATTTCTAAGATAACTTTTGAGGGATTTTTGTATGATGTCGATATACGAATTAACGACAATAATTCCTCCCTTGTGTTTACTGGTTTTGATCCAATTTTACTTTTCATAACTGTAAACGACATTCAAATGTACTAGGCGGACCTGAGTGGAGATATACAGCATCTACATCATCATGTTCCTGTTCAAAAATGTTTGTAAACGGACTTCGGAAGCAGGAGGGAATTCGGTACGTAGTTTTTCGAGACCTTGAAGACGATGGTTTTCACGAGGGGATCCTGTGGACGGATATCTACATATGTGTACCAGGGATGGAATAACGAACTTCCATAATCCATATATTTGGGCTCCACATCAGCGAAAGGAGTCAAAATATCAATGGAGATGTTTGGGCTGATATTATCGCCAGTTAATTGCATCTTTTGTTTTACATAGGACCGTAAACAGTGACATCTGTTACCGGTTTTTTGCCAGAAGACTTGCGGACGTTGCTACTCGGTATACCCCTTCGTACGCGGCATGATGGCTTACCGGCACATTCAGCAAGCAGGATATCGACATGGCGTACCGGCACATTCAGCAAGCAGGATATCGACGTAAATAAATAATAAATACCCGGGGAAGTGGAAAATCCCCCTTGGTCATATTAAATAACAAAATTAGGAAGGAAGGTAAAGAAAGTAGTGTAATAAAATTGTTGTACGTTTATCTGGACATTTCATTTTGCATAACGATTTCATACAAAAATCGCTCAGAAGTTTTTTTTTAAATTATTGTTGAATTTTGTACGAGTAGAAGCAATAAATGATATGTCGTTAAAAAGAGAACAGTGGGGGATATTTCAAAGTGTATTAAAATTCACATGTTAATAACATTGTATCCGCGTAATATTGCGCAAAATTTGAAATTTGAGAAAAAAATCATTTTTTCATACTTTAGTCTAGTACCTCGTAAATGTGAAAGGTATCGGAACTGGATAGGCACGGGAGGGAAGGTAGGTCATTATGTTACCTATTACAGGAAAATTTATTTCAAGATGAAAGGTATCGGATCTCCACAGACAAAAATAAAAACGTTACGTCAGGTACCTGAAAATTTTTCAGTTAGCAATCACACTGTACCAGGACAACCGTTAGAATTGCCCCTTCTGTAACTTTTGTTGTTGCTAACACGTTAACCTATCACCTGTTTTACTTATTACCACCAATTACAAATCATCCTGTATATAGTTAAGACATCTGGTTAGCTTGATAGCCATAGCCGAGTCAAGATTTGAGTTGTCTTGTTTAAATACAGGGTGTTTCCCACTAGGAGGTCAATAGAGCGGCAGGTGATAGTACTCACCTAGACGAACCAAAAATTGTATGGCAGGGGGGGGGGGCATATCAACCGTTTAGGAGTTACAGGGTGATTAAGAAAAAAAGCTAGTTTTTCACAAAACAGTACAGTGCGTACGGTCACAGTTAAAAGCTCATTGTATGCAGAACTTCATGGCCTTTCCAACGACTGCCGAATCAGCCCCACACCCCTCTCCAATCAAGAATTATGGTTGTCTACTAAAAATTTCGGATTTTCTTACTTTTTTTTTTAATTTAACCTCTATTATTTTTGAAAAAAGGTCGTTAACATAACGGTTTTTTATAAAAACTGTAAACTGTAGACTCTCCTCTTTAATTTGCCCTATATACATATTTGCACTCTTTGTCCTAACTGTAGCCGTGAAAGTGTTATTAGCTCTTAACTTATTTTCAAAGCTATTCTCAAACCTATTTTTAAAGATAATTTGTTCCTTTAGTGACTGAAAATAGCAATTTAAAAAACAAAATCGTCTAATTTCTTTATGGCCTGAATGAGCTAATAACTGGTTAAACGACTACAGTTGGGACATATTAGTGTAATAGGTCATATTAAAGAGGAGAGCCTACAGTTTACAGTTTTATAAAAAAAAAAGTTATGATAACGACCTTTAAGATTTATTAACTCATCACCTATTCTGGTCACACCGAAATTAGACGATATTTTTTAAAATGACGTGCTAAAGCTAAGGGAACAAATTAATGTTGAGAATATGTTTGAAAATAGGTTTGAGAATAACTGTGACCGTACGCCCTGTAGTTTTTAAGATACAGGGTGATTGTGAAAAACTACCTTTTTTTCTTAATCACCCCTGCCATACAATTTTTGGTTCGTCTAGGTGAGTACTGTCACCTCCCGCTCTATTGACCTCCTAGTGGGAAACACCCTGTATATAACAGATTCTGAGGTTATCCTTTTTTAGCTATTAAACTAAGCTAACCTAATCAACCAATCCATACAGAAAAAACGGCAAACGCTGAAAAATTTAAGTATAAGTAATGCATAGGTTTTTTTTACTGTTTTATTAAAAAAAAACAAGCTTTATGTTCCTGGAATGCAAAATATCTTAGTCTCATATTCATAAAGCAGCCATAGCATGCATCATAAATTAATTAACAATAAAATAAAATAAAATTAAAAATTAAAGGGGGTCCATATAAGAAACGTGTTTTTGGGGTATACATAGTGTTAAATTTTGTATGATGGTACGGAAACGTTTGTGTGCGAGTCCGACTCGCACTTGGACGGTTTTTTATGTTTATTGTAGCTTATTGTATAATTTGTAAGTTGTGACTGGTTTGTGAAAAAGTCTTAAGACATTTTGCACACAATCTCCTAACAATACGTCAAATATTAAACTAAACAATCGAATTCGGACTGGTTAACTTTGTCTTCGTCTAACTCTCATAATGCAAAATTTCTTGTACAACGTCACTAGCTGTTGTAAGAAGACGAGGATGAAAATGAATACTTGGATTCGGAAAACCCTAATAGAAACTACAAAAAGTACAAGCTAAGACAAGACCTAATAACATATATTTTTCTAGAATCGCAAACATTTAGAAGAACTTTCATTGCACAATAAAGAACTGCTAAGGTTAGTTGAAAGCTCTGCCATTATTGCTGCCTTGGATGAGAATGAACCCAGTGACTATGCTGAAAGTTCCCAATTTACTATAGCAGGAGATTTTCATTCTAAGTGGGCAGATAGAACTAGTCTTTGGGTTGTATATAGAAATGGAAAAATTTCGTGTATTGGAGAAGTGAGGAAGCGTATTTTCAAGTTAATATAAATAATTAATTGTGAATTTTTACAGCATTCGGCGTATGATGGAACAATAAGTGTGAGCTTTGCCTTCTTTATTCTACTCAGTCTCTTAGAAAAACCAGAACCGGATTGGAATATAGCACCAAAAGTAATTCCAATGTTAACTGAAGAAAAATTTGATTTGGACAATCATTTAAAATCAGAAGTCAATAGGGTCCTAAAAGATTGCGATTCACGGGTAAGTTACAAAATATATATGATGTTGACAGGGCGTTCGCGATTAATAAGGCTCCATGTCCATGACTTTATACGATTAAAGTACGATTCCATGTCGGACACATAGTAAAAATTGCACGTTCGCACACAGAGTGGAAAGGTCACGTATTCGAAGCAACATGTACCTGCTCATCATGGCAACAGGATCACAGCAGTTGTAATTTCGTGTGCACTGTTATATTGAAAGAAACAGCAGTAACAGTTTATTTATTTTTGTAAAAGAATTGACAGAAGACTATGATAAATTTGCAATGTGCAAATGTTCATAATAAGCTATATGTGCGATTTGCAAGCAATTGTTTAGCAAACATATTAATTGTCGCGTATGATATGATTAATTTTGTACTCGTCAATAATTCAACGTCGAGTATAATGTGATGATACGACGAGTCATGGCCATAGGCGCTAAGTCAATCTTGTATCAGCAGAATCCTCTCGTAAAACGGAAACACAATTAAATATTCCATGGATAGCAAGAGGAAGGGGAATGCATGTTAAATAACGGGGGTATTTATTTATTTTTAAACCATCTACATATAGGAATTTTACTGGTAAAATCTGGATGCACGTATTCCCAACTCACTTGATTTTGAATGAGACTTCAGCACGTTCTATAAGCAGCTCAGTTATCTCCCATTTGGTAGCTTTTGTTGACACTGAGTTGCTTTTTTTCTATATATACAGAAAGTCCTTGTGGCTTTACGTGGACACCTAGCTAGATTAGCTTTAATTCCACGGCAGTCTTAATGCACGGATTAGTGTCAATGCGACAATAACGTCCTCATGAGACAAAGTATATCCTGTCCCAATGAGTACCAGTTTATGCTAGTGCATGCTTGACATTGAACTTACTGGTCAAAGCGAGACCCATCTAAAATCCGATCTCTGGGCCACGGCACTCGGTCCTTCAAATCCTCGGACGCAGTATGCAATTGTACAAAGGACATACTCTGCCTAAGTCATGCAGACTCAGACACCATCTTTCTGCCCGCATATGGGCTACTACAACCACCACGATGCTCCCATAAAGGGGCCTACTCCGTGCTGAGGTGAATAATCCTACTGCAATAATTACCTATTGCAGTAGAACCATCCAGGGCTCCTCAACCCCATGGTACCAAGTTAGCAATGTCGGCTACCCAATTGGTATGGCTTCGTAGTCCATGACCATAAGGTCATGGGTACTCCCAGTGGTATCTTTACATGTAGATATCCTTTTATAAACGGGACTGTTACTTCATTCGGGCCTAAGATCTTATTTGCAACTTCTAAAAAGATTGTATATATCCTATACAGGCAAACACAACCTTAATAGACGCTGTCAGCGGGGACCACATGGAGGTTAAGATATGCCCGGATTCAAGTCTGGAGAAGCTAGAGATTACAGAAATCACGCCAGTAATCTTATAATTGACCATGCATACTAACCATATAAGCACTACTATCATACATAATTGACTTCCATTATTCATTAACTACAACGACCTGACTTGCATGAGCACTTATCTTCTTTGTCATGACCAGGGGCAACGGCACCACCATACATTACTACAGTACACCCAGAATCAAATATCTCATATTTTATGTCGCAGAGGTAAATACTATATACATATATAGTTATCCCGCCATGTGAGGACTTATGTTCGCGCATATGATCTTTCAATCATACTACGTTACTGCAGTGCATTTTTTATGGGAGGATATACCAATGCGATCTTCACTCTTCAATACAACAGTTCCAACCAGTTCAACAAATTTCTTCCGTCAAGTATACATGATTTCCTCTTATACAGCTTTCACCTTGGCTGAACTGCGCCTCACAGTCCTCTTTACCGCAGCCTCTGTACATGTACAGTGAGAACATTATTCAAATTTTACATTTTGACAGAACACATTCTGCTGCTTTAGCTGAAAAATTAGCAAAATTAGTTCGAGCCCTTGTGGATCATCCCTTTGATGTTATCCTCGATACCAAATGAGTCATAACCATCTGTATTACTGAGGTAAAAAATATGTGGACATCTGTGTCCATCTGTTTCTTGAACATTAGTTAGTAAGTTAAGTGAAAAATCGTGCACAGAGGTAGTTCACACATGCCCCTTTGCGACTATTAGTTATAATATTGGTAGAGTTTGGCACAGCTATTATAATGCAAATAAAGCCTTGGTGTTCCGGTTTCCTAACTGGGCTAACCTAGTTGGACCTGCCCAGTTCATCCAAAGTTCGCTGTCTATTCTATACATGCCTAGATTTCGTTACACAAGGGAGGATACTTACTTTCTTATAACTGCCCATTAAGTAACACACTGTGTGCTTTAAACGTTATTATGCGTATTTTTCTTCTTATCAATGTTATTCAATCCCGACTGGCTCAGTTGTTTTTATTCTTAAATAATTGAACTCATTCGTGGAAAAGAAAACATATATCGTCCTCACTATTCAAATCTCGGAGATTTTGCCGCAAATTCTATGCTGTTTCCTTCGCGTTCAATGCGAATAATGGTTTTAAATATGGGGAAAAGTTATAAAATAGTTAACCTTCCTAAAATTTCAAATATAAGCCAACAAAGTATTGGTTAAAACTTTAATCATAGAATAGGAAACAAAGTAGAATGACTTATTTATGTAAAATCTGTGTACTTGGGCGTGGCCTTTAATGGCCTTTTGATGTGTGCCGTTACCAGTACAGAATAGGATTGGGATGGAATCGCCCAAAAGTAGGCAGGAATAAGTACTGAAACATAACTGACGTTTCTAGTTAATGAAAGAAAACTGTAGATTAAACCCATAGTACAAAGATTAACAAGATATAGCCGATTCGAGAGAAACTTTCATTATTGACACCACATTTAGTAACAAATTTTTACCAGCGAATTGTTTTGAGTTTTTCGTGTTATATTGACTAAAACACGTTTTGAATTGTGCAATACTAAGTTGGAAATGGAACACCCGATTAAATATTTAATCAAAACATCAGTTTCTTTGTGAAAAGTAATTAAGTGCTAGTGGAAAAGCGAAGAAACATCAAATTAGAAAATTGATAAGAGCGATTAAAATTGAAACGAACAAATTTGTCGCCAAATCCAATTGACAGATGAATCAGCTATACTTGTATCATGTTCATGGCTTAAACCTATGATAATTGTCAATTAAAAGTCGCGTTATATAATGAATATTTCGTTCGTTTCAATTTCAGTCGGTTTAACGCAACTGAATAAGCTGGAAATTTCTTTGTGTTTCTACAAATACTTAACCACTTTTCGCAAAGCGATTTACACAGACCTGGATAAACCTATTTGAACTAGGTGTTCTTTTGCAATTTAAGACTGAACAATTCACTATGTCTTTTAATAAACATAATGTAAAAGCACTCAAAGTTATTAGCTTGCCAAAATGCACCAAGTGATGAGCCAATCAAAGAAAATGTCCCTGATACTTTTGGGAAGTCCATACCTTGTTTTATATTTATACCACGTCTTAAACTAATCATAAATATATGTGGTACCATTAAAGCAAAAGTATTCGTTCACGTGCAGTACGTCTTTTATTATTAAACAGTTCCTTAAGACAAATATTTTGATGTTGGTGTAATGGATAACAAATTACATCATGATTCTATGGGCTTGCCGTCTGGATCACAGCCCCACCGACGATCATTATATCTCCGACATAATTTTCATCATAGTTTTGTAATAATGAACTAAACTCTACTAAAGCCCAACATTCCAATTGTTGATTTTGCAATCATGATAAATGAATGACGTAGGCCTTATATTAATGTAGATCGTAGCTAACCCGGGAGTTACACGTGATAGTACAGCTTGTATGCAACTTGCATTGCCATACTTCTTGCACGTGTAATCCCTACTGCCATGCAGGCAGCTCACCTTTCAGCGAACTTGCATAATGAAATTTCATGGTAACTGAGGTGATAGTAATTTGACATTATACAGTTCTCAAGAGTGCGGAAAAGAAATGCTTGAGAGAAATTAATAAATTTATACCGGGAAAATGAGATTTCCTGGGATCATTTGCGTTACCATCATTTAACAACACCTTCCCCTTCCTTTTTTCTTCTATTTTTCCGTTCTGTTTCTTCCTTTATTGCTAAAATTTCCGACATGCACAAGATTATACGTCTCAATGAAATTTTTTAAATGGACTTGCATGCAAGATGATAAAACATCAAGCCTTCTGCTGTCAAATTTAAAATCGCGTTGGAAGGGAGGCTTGCATGCAAGCTGTACTATCTCGTGTAACCCCCGGGTAACTGGGACGTTATTAGAGAATTTTTTCTTGTTTTGATGGGAGAAATCAGCTGGCCAAGTGATGATTTATTAGTCTGCGAACCCCATTTGATAGAATCTTAATAATTTTTTCTAATATGTAATTTCAAATAATTCGTAGAAGTTTGATGTAATTGTTGCATATTCTATTTTTGATGGCTATGGAAGAAAATTTATGAAGAGCATCATGATCCATCCAGATGCCTACATACAAATGCTTTTGCAGCTAACATATTTCAAATTGCATAATGAGTAATATTTAACCGCATCTACATTTTTGAATTTCTTTGAAACTATCTTTATTATAGATTTCCTCCAACATATGAAACTGCTTTAATGAGAAATTATTACAATGGGCGCACGGAGACATTGCGCGCATGTACAGAAGAAAGTATGAACTTTATAAGAAAAGCCATGGATGAAAAATCGAGAACACAGGAAATTATTGAGGCTTTAAAAACCGCTGCGAATCGACATAATTTTTTAATGGCTGAGGCAAGAAAAGGAAATGGTTTTGATAGACATCTGTTTGGCTTATGGTGTGTTGCATATGAACGGAAACTGGAAATTCCAGAATTATACTCAGATCCACTTTATTTCAAAACTGGAGGTGGTGGCAATTTTGTACTTTCTACTAGTACACTGGGATATACATGTCACTCAGGATTTGTGGCGCCAATGATTTTAGATGGATACGGTGTTTTTTATAGCGTAACATTGGAACAGTAAGTCATTTGTCGTCCTTATCATCATTTTATACTAATATTGTCACATGATTTCTTGCAGAGTTTTTATTCATGTTACGGCCTATCGCAATAGCACGAAAACAAGCGCACACAAATTTGCGAATGCGCTCAAGGATACAATGATGGAAATGAAAAATATTTTTGATGCAGAAATTAAATTAAAATTATAATCCGTAATTTATCTTAAGATAAAAATCGTTAAATAATTGTTGTTGCTATTATTGTGCTGAAAGTTTTACACCAAGTTGGTATTTTGGGATATTTTTTACTATTTTTACAATAAACCTTTTTCTTATGAGAACCTTTTTTTTTATTTCTCGGATTACTACAACTATTAAAAGCTTTAATTTATCTCGTCCTGAATGTGTTGTGACTCAGCTGCCTAATGCCCCGAATTACAACTATAATCTCAATACATCAGTATATTGTCCCATATAATATATTGATGTATCATATTTTAATTTTGAAAATAGAAATAATTTGATTCACATTCTAATTTCAATTTCATCAAAACTCATTCCTACATTATAATAAAATGCAATTTATGCCTATATGTACTTACCTGCATAATATGTCTTCTTCCTCTCGCATGTACTAAGCACATACGTATATTTCTTTAATTCCTCCACTCTAATTGCATGTACATACATATATATAATTATTCTTGCGGTCTTAAAACTATTATTTTAAGACGACAACAATAGGCATATCAGGTTACATTCTCTTCGTGCAGTTGTACTGCATAAGAACTTTCTGGCATTTTCTCACGTAAGTTTTTTCAACGTGATGACAAAATAATAAGGGAGCCAAAAAAGCTTTTCAAAATTGTTTTGGGGCCGAACTTTGGGAAGTTTGTGTTTCAATCGCCTCACCCAGTAGACCTAAAAGGTTGCGCAATATCAAAAGTTTGCGAAAAACCAAAAATAAAGTTCGCAACAGATTATCGATTGAGAAATAATAATAAAAAAAAAGTTTTTCTTTAACGGAAGTCGATAGCGTGTTTCTTTAACTATGAAGCCAAAAACGTGTGCACTCTTTAAGGAGCACGGTTCGCACGACAAAACCAACGGAGAAAAGATTTCTTTAATGCCTTGTTGAAGAAACACTGGAATTATATCGCCTGCTCCAAAATGTTCATAAGTCTTGAAGGTGCTAACAAACCATTTTTGGGAATAAATTCTTTTCCCATGTCGCGTTTGTTTCTATTTAGTGCTGTGTATTCAACTAAATTTACTGGTTCTAGAATAATTTCGTATCTGCGTGAGGTGGAAAAACCATTATAGATATTGTATTGGGTACATGACAACATCTGCAAGGCCTATTCAACTGGTCTTAGTAGATGATGTGGAACGACATATAGGGCGTAGAGTCCGTAGTAAATTCTGGAGCAGATCAGATTGGAAATTCAAGATACCTGGCATAGTAAGTTGAGACAGAAATAATTTGGCTGTGGAAGAGTAGATGCAAGGATCAGGTTGCCTGATTCTTGTTTACTTGTGTTGAGAAGAGAAACCACAAGCTGCTAATTTGGAAGGGTTGCGAGTGAGTCCATTATCCTAACATCAAATAGCGTTTCGCGGAGCAGATTTTTAAGGCAATAATGGTCGGTAATACTATCACGCATATATCTGAAGATCATCATCAAATAACATTTAACAATACATATTGCTGAAACAATATCCTGAATATAAATTGAGAACCTACGGAGCGTTAGGACTCCACCTTGAGGGACGCCAGAAGTGACTGGTTTTGGAATCGAGTTTTGATAATTGGATTTATCAGTTAATGTCATATCCTTCAGATAACTAAAAATAAGCGAACTCGTAGAGGAGGGGAAAGCAAATCAAGTGTTGAGCTGGACAATGACGAGATCATGTAGTATAAGTCGAAAAATCTTTGATCAGTATCCTATATCAAGAAAAGGTGTAATACGGGGACTAAAATATTTAAATAAAATAGCTAGAGCTACCAGGAAAAAAATATATGTATATTAAAATTAAAAAAAAAACATTAAGAAAAGAAGAAGAAAAATTGAACATCTCTACCAGAAAACGAAAAAAAAAAACTAAAAAGAAATGCGAAATATACAGGCAGTAAGAAATATTACATACAAATGAACTATCAGTGAATAAATACAGAGAGTCCGCTCATTGAACCCAGGAAGGTAAATTGTTCCAGAGAGTAACCCGATCAAAATAAGAACCAGTCAGTGCAGAAGTACGACATCGCGGTAGCGGGAGTTTTCGACATCTAGTGAAATGCAACAGTTGCAGAAAATCAACAAGATAAGGAGGCTGGCTAAATTGTAATACCTCATAAACGAAAAAGTAGGCTCCTACGTTTCAAATACATCTCCAAGGAACAGCCCAGTAGTGCGGTACTGTAATTGGATACATAATATCTAGTTTTCTGGAGCACACAGAATTCAAACTAGGAACATAAGGTATCCATTAGTGGAATGAGGGAGCAATAGCAATTTGACCAAAGTCATGCATAAGCTTAGTTACAGTTAATACGGCTCAAGGCAGTTTCACATCAAAAACAAGAACAGAAAAATGTAGACCGAAAAACTCAATTTATTCTACTTTAAAACAGGATTTTTGTTCCAATGATTAATAAAATCCAGAGAAATAGGATAAACTAAGAACTTTACTGAGAAAAATAGTTATATTTATTTCAGATTTTGAAGAAAAACACAACTTTTATGTTTTATCGGCCTAAAAACTTTTTCGGCGGAAAAATTCGTCCGATAAATCATAAAAGTTGTGTTTTCTTAAAAATTCTAAGATAAATATATTATTTTATTAGTAAAATTATTAGTTTATCCTATTTTCCATGATTTTATTAATCATTGGAGCAACAATTTTGTTTCAAAGTGGAATAAATTGAGTTTTTCGGTTTACATTTTTTCGATTTTTGTGTTTGATGTGAAAGTGCCTTTACACAATCTTCAATGATCTATGCGACGACTTAAATAAAGCGGGACATCATCCTGCATATACGTCGTGACTCACTTCAGGAAGGTCATTTATATTTGAACTAAATAATTAAGGGTCAAGAGTAGAGCCCTGAGGCACACCAGAGATTTGAGGAATCACCATTATTCAATATGAGACGTTGGGATCTACCAAATAGAAAATTTGTAAATAAAAGAATGACAGATACCAAATCGCGAAGACATTTTCATCAAGAGTCTCTCCCAACAAACGCTACCTAATAAAGCAAGATGGAACTCATATCTTTATCAAGAGAAGAGCTAATGTCAGTAGTTACTTTGAGTAGAGGGGTTTCGCAGCTATGTTGCGAGCGAAAGCCTGATTGACACGAATTGATTAGATTATTTACACATAGATATTCCAGAATTTGTCAGTATGTATATTAATTTCTCCCGGATATTACAGAGGAAGCATAATAGACTAATCAGGCATGGCCAGAAGCATGAGATTTGACAGAAAATACTGCATTTATCACTTCTTCGCCATCCACACATCGAAAACTCAAATAATCGGAATTCTCGGAATCCATCAAATAACGAGGCAACTATGAATGAAAATTATCACTAACAGGTAACTGGTGAACTACAAAGTAGTTATTAAGAGCATTGGAGTTAAAATTAACGCGTTTTGCGAGATATGTATGACAGTTCTACCCACATCGTGTCAGTTGTAACTTTGTTAGGGTAGTACCGACGAGTGAAGTCCATCCTGTCAGCATGATCTGACAGCTCACTCCCGTGATTAGCGATAGCACAGGGCATGCTAACACCTCGATTAGTGCGAGAAAGTTATAGGGGGGTGGAACCATAATACAAAAGAAATTCATGCCTGACCTGAACAAACAAGGCACACATGACATGACATCCAGCCCTGAAGGGGCCTTTACACCATCCACCCTTACCTAGATTAAAGACATAGATGAACCTGTCCTCAGGCCGTGTCCCTTCCACCCTGCGACATTGTGGGCAAGATTTTACAAATGTCCCTGTTGACTGATCTGTAGACCTGTAATGAGCGGAGTAGTGTACCTTAGTCAACCATGCCAAGAAAGAGGACTGCGGGAGAGTGAAGGCAGAAAGAAAAAACCTAATGCTCCATTTTGTTATAATCGAGAATATCTCATATATTTATATTAAGGAAGTTCAACCAAATTTTCTACCGGGGTCACCCTCAAGAATGAATTATCGATCATATGTTCGAGTAGCTACTGGCGTGCGAAATCTACATAGCATCCATAATATCGCACCAGTGCTAAATTGCTCTGAGAGAGGAGCTAACTCTAACTTTATCTAACTATTTGCCGTTAATATTTTACTATTATACAAGAATTATTACTGGGAATACGGCTAAGTACAGCTCACAAATGCTCTTGTTAAGTGGTTATTACTAAAATTCAATCAGAATCTATAATTTACTCTATGTCGTCATATATGAGGCATAAAAGTCACTTACGTCTATAGCGATATATACTCAGTTTTATATGGTTCCAACTCGGACAAACTTACGTATAAGGCCTTGAACGAATCACATCATGATAAAATAAAGATCTCTTTCCTCTAGAATATTTACGTGTGTCTATGCGGAAAAGTTTGCCTTTGATTTATATTCAAGATCCACCAAAGTCGTGAAAATTTCACACAACAAGATAAACTTTTTATATACCTGTTCTGGTCTGTCCGTTTTCCCTTTACTTTGGTTGTTTTTTGTATTTTTTTTTATTCTTTTAAAAAAAAAAAAATCTGAGATAACTAGTGTTAAAACTATAACTAAGATGTGATTAGATATGTTTATCAATATTTCTTTCGACACTTCACAATTCCATGACTATTCTAATATTTTTTCTTTTTTTTTGGAGCAATATAAGTAACAAATTACTCATTCTGTTCAAGTTTGTTCAACATTGAATCATCAAAAACCAAGATATTTACTAATCCTCCAGCTTCTGTGCAAGCTGAGCAACTAAAGATACGCAACGACAATATATTCAATAAAATTAGTAGAAAGTTAAGAGGGCGACAACTTACATGATTTTGTTGTTGGGGACTCTATCGCAGAGGCGCCTAGCGCCGGCCGTGCCACTGTCAAAAAGTAGACAAATTCTGGAAACTTTTGTGAGTATATGTGAACGGGGCTAAGCTACGTAATGCCCATCCTAATGGTATTTCCTTTACAAAAATTTCCTTAAGATGTTAAAACAATTTTGGAGTGAAATTTCCTCTGGTGTGCTATGGAGCACCCCGTGTGCGTGCTCACCATTTGTTGTCTGATATTTGACATGGTATGCGTATACTGGGACAAATGTTTGCTGCACACAAAATTTGTGCTTGAAGAAGAGACGGAGTTCACCTACAGGTGCACCCCTACAAAGGGTTTTTCCTTCGTTTCCCCTCTCGAAATCGAGGTTCGTTCTAACAAAACAATTCCCTTTTTTTCCAGGGATTTTGGCTTAGCCACGGGAGCCCCCGCGCGCTAGCATGGTAGAACAAAGAAAACAAATGAAAAAATGAAAAAAAACCAAAAAATTGAGAAAAATAGAAAAAACAAGTTTTTATTACAAAAAGACAAAAAACAGATTCATTCGAAACGAGAAAGGAAGAAGAAGAAGCGTTTCGTGTTAGCAGAAAACCTTACACTCATCAGTACAGCTTTGTTTTCTGCCTGCTGTAGACGCTTAAAACAGATCACATTGATCTCATCTCATATAAATAATTAATTTTGGATGTGAATTATATGAGGCAAATATAAGTTTGCCCCGGTAAAAAAACTTAAAGAGTAATCTATATTTTTTTGCTAGTTTTCCTGTAAGAGGATTTAATTCTCAGTGAGTGGTATTATTTCTGGTGCTTATTATGGGAGTTTTGGGTGCTTGCAACGGGTTCGTTGTTACATATGACTTCTTTTTTCTGATTCACAATCGTGCTCTGATTCCCTATTCTCGTATTCGTCGTCAGACTGAAAATATACGAATGGTCTCATATCAACGGTAGTGGTGGTCACTTTCAGTCCTTCATGCTTAGCGATTTTAGCTATGTACTTCATATCGGTCGTTTGGTTGGACCTTGGTTACTCGATACGGTCCCAACAATTTTGGTCGGATCGTAAGTCCGGTTCCAAATTGCGTTCGAAGAATAGCAACTAAGTCACCTGTCTGGTATATTGTTGGTATTTTTCTCATCTTATTGAATGTTTTTCGATTCTCTTCTTGAATTTTAAGTATCTGTGCTGCTGCAATATCTCTTTGTTCATATCTTTCTTGCAGAAAATCTTGCAAGGTTTCTTCGTTGATCATCTCAGCGATCCTTATGTCTTCCTTCTTTCTCATTTGTGTACCTGTCATTAGATGAACAGGATTTGTCGCGATGCTTCTCTGATAAGAACTATTGAGCCACGTTTGTATTTTGCTGGTATGCTTATACCATGCCTCTTCAGACTTAATCGATAGCTTGGTAAGTAATGCAATGATGATACGATGAATTCTCCCCACTGCAGTACGCCGGTTGTAACTTTGACGTGCTCAATATTTTCATTTTCGTAGTATTCTTCAAATGACGCTGAGGTAAAAGCCGGTCCTCTATCCGTTATGGCTCTAGCCGGATTACCGAAAGTAGCTTGTTGCAACGAGAGTTTCTTTAGGGCTTCTGAAGTCGTTGTGGTTTTCGTGGGATAAATCTACACAAACTTTGTGAAGGCATCGACTACCGTGAGGATATATCGATACCCTTTTCTAGTTGCATCCATTGGTCCAAGGTGGTCGATGTGTTAAGTCTGTAGAGGGGTCGCTTCTTTCGAAATAGGATTCAACAACCCTTCGTTCTTTCCTTGCTTACTTACTAAGATACACGGAAGACAATTTGCTATGTTTTCGGCGATCCTCTTCTTTAAATTCGGAATAAAATAACTTTGTGTAATTAAAGCCTCCATTTTCTTAATTCCAAAATGACTCCTGATGCTGCAAAATTTGCCTTACGGGTTTTATACTATCATCCCTCTCTTGTGCTGCGCGCACTTAATGGAGTACGCTTGTTGAATGGTAAGTACTAAAGGATTCCTACTGAGTGCCTCTACATATTTCATCCTTGGGCCAGGCCTATGTTCTATTACAAAATCAAATTCGGATAGCATCATTGCCCATCGGGAGACTTTGGGGATCATTTCTTTTTTATCCATAGTGCACGTAAAGGTGACTAATTTGAACTTAATGCCTTGAAGATATACACGAAATTTCTTCAAGGCTGTTATCACGGCTAGCACATCTAGCATGTAACTGCTTTAGCTCTCTTCGGAAAGGGAAGTTTTATGACTAAAATAATATATGGGGTGCACTTGTCCATCTTCACTTTCTCTTTGAAGAAGTAACGCACCATAGCCATGCTTACTAGTATCAGTATGAATTTCGGTTGTTGCTTGCGGATTAAAGATAGTAGTACGGTTGAAAGCCTGCTTTTGTTGCTCACCAAACTGAAAATATTGTTATGGTCGTAGCGTACTGCAGGCAGCAGTATGCTACCCGAACGGCTAGCAGCAGCACACAGCGTGGGCCACACGGCGAATCTGCTGCTGACGAGACTAGACCCGACGATTCAAGTCTGACTGGGACAAGCGCCCGAGAAAAAGAAGAAGAAAAAAAAGGAGAAGATTCCGGGAGGCCGAGAAGAAAAAAACGTGATTCTAGAAAGGTGTGAAAAAAGTAAGGTTGAGGTACAGAGAGACAGAATAACGAAAAGTGAAAATTCAGAAGAACCAATTAAAAACAGGGAAATTAAAAATTAATCGAAAAGAAAAAAAGGAAATGTAAAAGAAAACCCATAGAGGTCGTCACCGAGAGAAAAGTAAAACCAAAACAACAACAAAATAAATCGAGGGAAAAAGGCCTCCAGGAATAAAGAAGGTACTGTATGCCTACCAAAACTCTATGAAAAAGTATAGGAAATTGTAGAAATAAACACAAGTAAGTACGTATGCTTTTTCTCATTTTCATTGTGGCTGAATATGTCCAACTTACATTTGCGTCTGACGCTCATTTACGACGATCAAAAAAAAAAAACATACCGAGAGCTTATTGTACTATTGCACAGGCGTTGACGATAAAAAGCTATGAGATATGGTATCTGATTAAGACAGATACGGGATATATCTAGCTGCATACCGCCGACACATTATCATATCAGATAGTCATTTTTGCATATTAGAAAAATAAGTGTTTTCACCGATTCGAAATCCACACATTACTGGCCGCATTCCGTATTACCGTCTTCAAATTAACAATTTGCGCATATTAGCCCACTGGATGTGCCTACTTAGATGCCGCATCGATATAATAAGGTATGGTGGCAATGGGATAAGCACCTTCACGTACTGGACGTATCACCAAGAGATTCAGCTTCTGGTTGGTAGTATTAAGTGTATATTAGTATGTATTCTATTTTATTTTCATTCCAGAAAATTGAGTTGGCGCTTCAGGAGGCCTTCTGCAGACTTGGTGACTTCCATAATTGAAATCGTAAGTATTTTTTTTGACTTATTTTGATAAACATTACTTCGGGTTGCTCTCTCGGACTTAGCCATTAGGACGTAAGATTGTTTTGTAGGTGTTGTCTTAACATTATTCTATCGAGATCCAGTAATTTTTCATTTGCCTAATTTTAATAATATCTTCTCTAGAGCATGTGTAATTGGAGTCATAACCTAGTTTTATAAGAATGTCAGCTGGATTTAGCTTACTCATTTAATCGAGCCGATTTGGATATTTGATAAATATAATTTTAAGTAGCACCCATAGAAAGTTTACGTTAACGAGATCAGTACTCAGTTGATCATTTTTCCTGTATAACTAGTTTGTTAGAACTCGTGTAGAGCTTGTGAAATAAATTCTTGAAGAATCCATGGAGACAGGATATATAATAGTTGCTATTCATATTACTTCTGTATACGTTATAAGGATGCCAAAACAAAGAAAACGCTCGGATGTCCAACCGGCTACGGGGGTGAGCCCTCATGATGTAGGGGTTGAAAAGATCCGCTCCTCTACTCTATTTTCAGATCCACTGGGACATTGAAATAATTTCTGCCCTCAATGTCGTTGGAAGGTTGGGGCGAGCAGCAGAAGGGCGAACATCAGTGCCTTCGACGTACAAGGGTAAGTGGTGTAAGGGCCCCTTCAGGGCTGGATAGTGTGTTTCGTTTTTAGTAGGAATGACGTTTTTTTGATTATGGCTGGTGGCTGCGGCAGGTTTTCGTGGAAACACCCCACACTCTCCGCCAATAGCCCAGGAGAGCTAGCGTGCAGCCCTGCAGTCAAGGCTGTCCACCGAGTGATCTGTCAGCTCATGCTGACAGTCTGGACTTCACGTCCAATTCAATCAGTTTTTATACTACATACAGTCTTTCCGGAGCAGATCACTGCAATTGTTGCGTAGTCTTTAACAAACTTCCGAAAGTATCCGGTTAGACCTAAGAATGATTGAACGGCTCTGAGACAACCTGGCATAGGAAACCGTGCTACTGCTTTAATTTTCTAGTCTGATGGCGACACCGTGCCTTCTTTTATGTTATATCCCAAGTATTCAATACAACGTTGCAAGAATTTGCATTTACTCCATTTGATGTCTAGTCCGTTACTTTCCGCTACATTCACCACTTCTCGTAAGATCTCGATAGCTTCTTCTTCGTCACGCACCAAAACAATTATATCGTCTACATAGACCAAAATTTTCTTTGCTGTTATCAGGTTGTAAAATATGTTATTTATAAATCGCTGAAACAGGGTGAGTGATGTGCATAGCCCGAAAGGTGCTCGAGTGAATTCAAATTGTCCAAATGGCGTCACAAATGATGTATATTTCCGGCTTTGATCGTCCAGTTGAATGTGGAAAAATCCGTTACGTAGATCTAGAGTTGAGAAAACACGAGTTTTGACGAGTCCATCTATGTGGACTTCAATCAGTGGCAGCGGCTGATGGTCTCGAATTATAACTTTACTTAGCTTACGGTAGTCTACACACAGCCGTTTACTGCCGTCTTTTTTACGCACAATAACAGCAAGACTGGGGAATTCTGAAGAGCTGTACGTCACGATACTTTCTTTAATCCAGTCATCTACTTGTTTATCTACAATATCTTTCTTGTAAAGTGATAGTCGCCTGATAAATTGGCTTATCGTCTTTTAATAAAATCTTCATGCGAAAACTGTTCTTCACATTTTCTTTGGGAATGTATCGATTTATTATGTGTTTTATCTCTTCTTTTATATATCGTTGGTAATGTGGTCCAAATTGGTTATATTGACTTCACTAATTGGAAGGTATCTGAGTTCCTCTGCAATATTTTCCGGCTGAATTGAGATTCCGTTATGATCCATGCACAGCCTCAGTATCAATTAATGCTCTGTATCTAATGTCGTTGATGCGTACTTCTTTATACGTTTCTTCCAGCGTGCCCTCTCTTTGTTGGATACAGGCGACTTTGTTTTCCACTCTAGGCTTCCTTTTCTGTGGACATTCAAAACTTTTGTGTCTGAAAGCATTGCAAATAAAACATTTGGTTCCATAACTCTTTCTGGGACAAGAGCTATTCTGGTGACCTCGTTTCCGGTTTTCGATACGGTGTAAACCTCCTGATTTTTTCTGCAAACTTTTCTGCTATACCCTCATATAAACGTAGTTTTCTTTAAATTCGCTCAGGTTAGTCGCACCATGCAGAATCAATTTGCATCCTTCGTCGTCTTCGATACCATTCATTGTGCACGTTATAATGGATTTATCGTCGAGTTTCGCCCGACTTCCCAACTCACGGATTGTTAAAAAGAATTCATAATATGATTCTTTATCCAGCTTTTTTCTCTTTGCCAATCTCGTATGCAGCTCTGCATCATTTTCTTTCGGTTCGAACTCTCTCAACAAAAAGTTTTTAAATTCCATCCACGAGTCCAATTTTCAAAATCTTTTAGGAATTTTAGGACGGTATAATCAATCTTGCAATCGAAGGTGTTCATGGTGTAACGACCTTCTCTACTGTGGTCCCAATGGTAGGGGTTGCCGGGAGCTCTGGAGTAGTCCAAGGTTTAAATAATTGAGAAGACGTAGTTACAAAATAAAATATTTCTTTATTTTTCGGATCTTATCCTATACAGAGTATATTTTCTTAATCTTATTAATACATAATATCTTCTATTTATACATATATACATTTTTACTGCCGAAGAGAGAGAGATAGATTTAGTTGTTCATTAGAGAGGTTCAGTTGTTCGTTACAGATATTATTACACTGTGCATACTGGGAGCTGGGGGAATAATCAGACAGGTTAACAGCTACAGCCATACGGCACGGCAGCTGGAGGAGGAAGCGGGGCGGAAACATATATAACTACAGCCATACGGCACGGCAGTTACACAGGAATATTATGTTGAACATAGCTACAGCCATACGGCACGGCAGCTAGAAAGAATATTTAGGTAGGGTAACAGCTACAGCCATACGGAACGGCAGCTGTATGAGGAAACGGCACGGAAACATAAATAACTACAGCCATACGGCACGGTAGCTAGAAGGAATATTTAGGAACATAGCTACAGCCATACGGCACGGCAGCTAGAAGGAATATTTAGGTATGGTAACAGCTGCAGCCATACGGCATGGCAGCGGGAGCAGGAAACGGTACGGGAACATATATAACTACAGCTCTACGGCACGGCAGTTACACATGAATATTATAGGAAGTCAACTACAGCCATACGGCACGTCAGCTGGAGGAGGAATATAGCTACAGCCATACGGCACGGCAGCTAGATGTAAGGTACCGAGAGGACCTTACTCGGTTGAGTCCGGGAAAAGACTAACTTGTCAGGCCTTGTGCTGGGACTTATATACCCTCGGAAGCTTCAAAGCTCTAAAGCTTCTCTCAAAGCTTGGTTGAGTGGCGGGGCATATGTAACTGGGAACTTGACGAGTGGCGAAACAAATGCAACCGGAATCATATGTGAGTCAGGGATGTATTTGGTAAAGTAAAATCTGGGCCGTATTTCGTTTTACAAGAAAATTAAAATTAAATTAAATTATGAACGAATCAAATGGTTCGTTACATCTTCCCCTCTCTTCGGTAGCGGATAAAAATAAAATAAAATACCAGTTTCGCTAATACAATTCAATTATAATACAAAACTCAAATTTATTTGTTCACAAACTATAACTAATACATACATAAAATAAAATAAATAACTTCATTCGGTTGTGGTAATGGTTGATTACTGGTTGACTGGACGGTTTCGGTGAACCAATATCTCTCCGTTTTTAGTACAGAGGAGTGTATGACGTTGGTGGTTAATAATGTGAGTCACTCTTTTACGGTTACTAAAGAACTCACTCCATGTTTTACGAATTCCGTAGTCTGCAGGATTTGGATTTTAATCCAGTGTTCGTCTTCTGGTTGATTTTTATTGTGCGGTATTTCAATGTGAGGAAATCTTATTGACGGGCTATTGTTTACTTCGTCTGATGGTATGGTTATTATTTCGAAAGATGGTTGGTCACTTGTGGTGCTTGGATCCTGTTGTAATAGAATTACCTCCTCTGTAGTTTCCTGAGGTGATATTTCCATAAGCGGAATATGGCGAGGCTAATGGCGAGGCTAATGGTGTTGTATTTTGTGATATTTCTGTAAGCGGAAATCTTACTGACGGGGCATCGTTTACTTTATCATGCTGTTCGGGTATTATTTCGAAAGATGATTCATCACTAGAGATGCTTAAATCCAGTTGTAGTAGATTCCCATCTTTTGTAGTCTTTTGCGGCAGTATTTTTGAAGGAGAAATATTTTTAGATTTTGATGCGTCCTCGCTATAGATGTATTGTTTGGTGGTGGTTTTTCTCCAGCAAATATAACCACCCTTTTCTGCATTACTTCTGGAAATATCCTTTTTTGTTTTATTAATGCTGGCCGTAGAAAAGGCTGTGTCCGATTGTGTGGTATGACTCCATGTAGGGCCATTACAGCAGTGGCTGTTGGTACCTTCCTTCTGGGGCTTATATCCAGTTGAGTCGTGAGTACTGGTGTTAATTGCTAACATAAATTCAGGAATATATTGGTCCCAGTTACGATGGTCTGTTTTCAGATATTGTGCAATCATTGTGTGAATTACTCTATTTACTCGCTCCGTAGGATTCGCCTGGGGGTGTACGGTGATGTAGGTCGATGTTGTATATTGAACTCCTTTAGAGTTTTTAAGAATAATTTGCTGGTGTATTGAGGCCCATTGTCTGTGATAATGATTTTCGGGCATCCAAATCTTGAACTGATGCGGTCTTTTAAAGATTTTACTACTGCTGGTGCGGTGGCTTGTCGGAGAGGTTGAATCTCGACCCACTTTGTAAACTTATCGTGGAATACGAGAATCATTGCATGGCCGTGAATGGATCTAGGCAAAGTTCAATCAAATCTGAGCTTACTATTTCCCAAGAATTTGTAGGTTGTAGCGTGTACATCTTTCCTGCAGTTTTCTGTTGGTCTGGTTTATATTGTGCGCATGTAGTGCAACTACGTACATATTTTGCTATCTCTCGAAACATGCCAGGCCAATAATATAGTTTGGAGATTCTATTTATAGTTTTAGCCACTACCAAATGTCCAGCGGTTGGTGCGTCATGGTTTTCGTATAATATCTGGTTTCTGAGTGTTTTCGGTATACAAAGTATCCACTCTTGCTCGGGATCTGGTTCATTAAAATCATTTCGGTCTGTTATATAACGATATAACTTCTGGTTTCGGATGCAATAGTTTGGGAAACTTTCTGGATTAGTTTTAACATTTCTGAATTTTTCTCTATACCAAGCGCAAGTTGTTTCGGGTGTAATAGTGGCAATCTCTTTTTCTGGTATTGGTTGACGAGAAAGAGCATCTGCTATTTTGTTTAGTACTCCTCTCCGGTATTTGACTTCATAGTCATATTGTTGAAGCTCTACTGCCCAACGAGCTAACCTTCCGGATGGATTGTCCAGAGTCTGTAACCATTTTAATGCCTGATGGTCTGTCACTACGGTGAATTTATAACCTTCTAGGTATGGTCTCATTTTACGGATGCCCCACACTACTGCTAAGCATTCTTTTTCTGATACTGAGTACTTTTTCTCGGCGTCATTTAATGTACGGCTGGCATAAGCTATCACATGTTCGTTTCCACCGATTATCTGTGATAGTACTGCTCCAAGCCCTTCGAAACTTGCATCTGTTTGTAAAATGAATGGCACCTTGAAGTTCGGACAGGTTAGAACTGGTGGTTCTGTTAAGTTTTTCTGCAGGGTCTGGAATGATTTCTCTTGTTCTGGTCCCCATATCCATTTCTGTTTCTTTTTTAACAGAAGATTGAGGGGTACTACGATTTTTGAGAAATTTTGGATGAAGCGTCTATACCAAGATGCTATGCCCAGGAATTGGCGAAGTTGTTTCAGTGTAGTTGGTGCTGATATTTCAACTATTGCCTTGACTTTTTCTGGGTCGGTTTTGATTCCTTGTGACGTAACTGAATGTCCCAAGTATATTAATTCCTGTTGGCAAAAGTTACACTTATCTGGATTTAAACGCAAATTCGCTCTTCGGAGACGGCTGAATACCTCTATCTAAGTGTTCCTCGACGGTTTTCCCGAGAATAATTATATCGTCAAGATATACAAAAGCTCTGGCGTCCATTTCTGGTCCAATCACGGTATCTAGCAAACGTTGGAATGTGGCTGGTGCGGAATGTGGCTGGTGCGGAATGTGGCTGGTGCGGAATGTGGCTGGTGCGGAATGTGGCTGGTGCGGAATGTGGCTGGTGCGGAATGTGGCTGGTGCGGAATGTAGTCCAAATGGCATAACGGTAAATGCAGTAATGGGTTTACTTTCGGTAGCTAATGGTACTTGCCAATAGCCCTGGTGCAGGTCCAGTGTTGAAATATAATTTGCCTCTCTCAATTTATCTAGAATGTGATTGATTTGAGGCAACGGGTATGCATCTTTTATTGAGATTTCGTTGATCTTCCGTAAATCAATGCAAAAACGGTATGTTCCATTTTTTTTCGTGCTAATACCACCGGTGAACTATATGGACTACTGGCTGGCTCGATTACACCTTCGGATAACATGCGATTTACTTCGGTATTTATTATATTCTGCATAGCTGGATTTCTTGGAAAGTATCTGTGTTTAATTGGTTCGTCTATTTTTAATCGAATTTTGTGTTCTACTAGCGTTATTGTACCTTTTATTTTGACAAATTTCGCTAGCTCTGTCTCTAGAAATCCCTTTAACATGTAGGCTTCGGATAAAGTATTTATTTCGACCTGCTGGATAGTGGTTACTTCTGGGATGTTACTGGTGTTTGTAATTTCTGGTATGTTGGACAAAAGCATTTTTAAGCCGCACTTATGTAACAGATCCATTCCAATCACAGTTATTGGAGTTAGTGTGGGTAATATATGGAAATCATGATTCCCTTTCCATTCGTTAATCTCAAAATTCAATGATATGGCTTCTGAGACGTTATCAAATGTTCCATTGGCTAAACAAATTTTATGTTTTGGTACTTTGATAATTTTGGCGTTGTGTTGTTTGCAAATTCCGGTCTTTTCCTTTCCCACATAAGACAGCATAGCACCGGTATCTAGTAAAGCGGTGAAATTTTTGTTAAAAATTTTAATTTGTACGAAAGGTCGGTTGTCTTTATCTATGCTGTTTTTATTGGAAGTGTTTACTGGTGCCCGTTTCCGTTTAGACCGTATGGGCTTGTTAGGTTTTCCACGATCCGACTTTCGTTTCCCTGGCATCGGCAATTTTTACTATAAATTCCCAATGTACCACACCGTGAACAGAATAGTCTCGGACGTTTTTGGCATTGAAAACGAACCTTCATCACCACATTTCCAACAGCAAGTATTTTTATCTTATCTGGGATGCACTGTGGTAGAAGAGAACGGTAACCACCTTGTTCTGCTCGGATCGATTCGTATTCTTCACCCAAAGCCTGAAGTTCAGTGACGGTGCTGAAATCTTGGCGGCGGATATACAGGCGATATTCCGGTCTTAAGTTTACATATATGCGCTCTACTTGTAGTTCTGCTGTTGTCATACCAATACGTCTACTTGTCTACTTAGTGTTTGCATGACGGAAATATATTCACGGATACCTTCGTTCTGTCCCATGCATTTTGATCGAAATTCTTCCTTCAACTTGAGCTGGTACCGGGGAGGGAGGAAGTGTTTTTTCAATTCGTCAATAAATTCATTCCATGTGTTCCAATTGGTTCGGTTATTGCGGTACCGAAGGTGTGCCTTTCCCCTTAGCAGTTCTGGTAATGCTCGCAAGAGACTGTTTTTAGGAATTCGGTAAGCTTCCGTGAGTTCCTCCACTCGTTCTAAAAATCCATAGACGTCTTTACCACCATCGTAGTGTGTGCCCTATTTACGTACTCGATCCACGAGGTCAGGAGATGACATATACGTACCAGTTTCTTCTGGTTTGGCATGGTTTACTGTCGGGTTGACATATTTTTCTCGGCTTCTGTTGTCCGGTTCGCATTGCTGGTTGTCGCCTGGTAGGCTGTTGAGATGTGCCATCAGCCTTTTGCGGAGCGTATCTATATTTCCCTTGGTTGATAGATTGTAAAATTCCAATTCTGACACAAGTTCAGGCTTTCGCAGGTGATTCACGGTGTCCATATTCCTTTTTTCGGTCATTATCCATAAAAAGTTTGGTTCGACTGCTAGCTACGAATTCTCTCACTCGAGATATGCACGGTTTGACTGCTGGTAATCAACTGACTGGTACTTGTCAGGAACTATTATTTTATAAATATTTACTTCGACTGCTGCACGGTTTGACTGTTAGTGATCAACTGCCTGGTACTTGTCAGGAACTAGTATTTTATAAAATATTTATTTCGGCTGCTGGTTATGAACCTCAAGATGCGCACGGTTTGACTGTTAGTTATCAACTGCCTGGTACTTGTCAGGAACTAGTATATTATATGCAATGTATGCCTCCTCTCTCTCTCTCTCTCTGTAAATGGGTCTACCGTTTTCGGTCCCTCGGCCGATTATTTTTTGGTCCTTGCTCGGGCGCCAATTTTGTAACCCAGTGAACACGCTATGGCTTATCATGGTAGATGAACTGGTTGTGGTACTTGTCGTTGGAGTGATGCGGTTGTTTTGTGTGACAGTTTCCCGTTCTAACAATGACTGCACTCGTGAAGTATCTTCATCTCGCTTCGCAAGTAATTCCTAACAGGCTTTAACAGTTTCGTTGCTTTCTTTTAAAACTTTGTTTTAATTCGTGGACCATATTGAGGTAGCTTTCCTCTTCATCACTGCTATTTTCTAAATGGCTTTGCCGTTGTGACTTCCTTTTATTTTTCTCCAAACTGAATTTAATTTGGTACTTAATTTATAGCGTTGACACCAATTCGCTTTTTCTAATTTATACTTATACTTTAAAGCCAAAGACTTAAAACTTTCGGTAATGATTGGCTTTGTGATTAATCCTGTAACACCCAAATCCATTATTTAATTTAAGAAGCAATATCAACCAATAAAATTGTGTATAATATAATTATTTTCACCTATCAGGTTCTAATTACTTAAATAATGGCAATAATTTCTATTATTATTTGATGACTTTTCAATTCATTCCTATTATGTTGATTCGTTTGTCACCACTGTTCTCTTCTTGTAATTTCACTTTGCGGATGCTTTGTGTTACTAAATGATTACTCAGTCAGTGATTGAAGTTGAATTCGCTATCTTACCAAAGCCTCATGTTTACTAGGTTATTTACGTCATAGTAGTACTCTTTGCAGCACATTCTAAGCTCGTTGCTTAGAATCAATGTTAAATTTATTTGTTAAATCCGTTCGTTCCAAGCACTTGACACTTTACCAATTCAGTTTGATAATACCCAGCACTTGACAATTTGTCGATTACGTTTGGTAATATCCAGTGAAGTTAAATTCTTCCTTTCCCAAGTAAATCCTTATTTCTCTTGTGGCGAATTTGTCGGAGGGGAAACCACTCACTCTCGCTCAGCTTGTTAATAATTTCTTGCATGCATGTCAGAAATAATAATTCACTCACTTACCTCTCTCTACTTCTTGGTTCCTGGATTTGAGAGATGCTCGTGAGCGAATTCGCTGCGATCAGTGTTTCCACATAAATGGCACCCAACGTGGGGTCACCTCAATTAGACTTCGGTGGTCTAAGTGTAAATTCTACCGGGGACTCATACCTGGTGGAAGTTGCATGCAGACCTGGGTCAGACTGTGTGAGTTAAAGTTTTGAGATTTTTTCCGTAAAGTTAAAGTTTTGAATTTTTTTTTGATTTTTTTTTCAGAGAGTTTAAAGTTTTCGACTATAGTTTTGTTTCGCGAGTTTCGAGTAGAACTTTTTGATATTATTGTTTTGAAGTTCGGTTTTAGGTTTGACTTTGGTCAAGCCTCGAGTCTGGAATTTTGTCGAGCTTTTTGAATTTTTCAAATTTTTGATGTTTTCCGCCAAGCTTCAGCCATTGCAATGGCAGGTGGCCTCACGAGTTATCTTTCGCTTGTGGTCTCACGGAGGCACGTCTTTGTTAGCCAACTGGCTGGATAGAGTTATGAGTCTGTGAGATGACTTTTTGGCTTTTAGCTAACTAGTTAACCAGTTTCATGACTTTGTCCAACTGGGAGGTTAGTTAGATATTGCGATCGGCCGAAGAGGAAGCAAAGAGTTGTTAGAGGATGAAAGTGATACTGGAGACCTTCAGTAATCAGGAGTTGGCATACTGCTAACTGCCTGGCTGAAGAATCTCTAACAACATTCTCAGTCTTTAACATCTCCAACCCGACTTTTCTAAGATTTCGTTGAGAATTCACACTACTTACCTGTCCTTACCTCTGACTTATGACCTGTTTTGTTTAGAGTGCACCTGGAAGACTTTTGTTTTGAGAGTTGACTCTTGGAGAGAGGGGTAGAAATTGTATTTTGATTTTTTTGGAATATTTTGAGTTTATTTTTCTAGAAAAGTTTCGAGCTCAGCTCATGGAATTTATACTACTATTTTGAGATTGTAGGATTACAGTTTATTGTGGTTATAATTATTTTGCTGATGCATATCCCGTTGTCGAGTTTGAATTTTAGCGTCGTTCTCCATTACGGCGCCGACGATTTTCTTTTGATTACGAAGTACGCTTAATTTCGGGAATTTAGATACATTTTTGAATAGTTTTAGAGGCTTTAATTATTGTTGGCAAGGTTGACTGCAAGAATTTGTGACTTCTGAAGCAAACTGAAGTTGCACACTCACATCTCGATTGTACATCAATCTTTCGTTGATGAAGATTTATGAATCCTACATTGAAAAATTGAAATTGTTTTTGTCTGGTGTCTAGTCGATGATAGTCTTTGCTTTTCTCACTCTTGATTTTCGTACAACCTCTGCATAGACGGCAGAGTTATCGAACTTTTGAAAAGTATGAGACAAAGTCTCACTTTTGTTGCTCCTGTGGAGACTGTTAGTTTTGTATCATGGCTACCTTGCAAACACCACCTCCTACAGAAGTCAGTACAGATACCAGACCAGTGCTCCATCTGTCAAGATGGAGGCTGGTCCGTCAGATGAAAACTTGTGAATACCATCTGTGGTCTTGGGTTCCATACGACATGTTTGCGAGTATGGATAGGATAGCAAGTCAATTGCCCCAATTGTCGATGCACAATCACACAGCAAGACTTCATTGCATATACAGGTGCGATTCCGAAGAGGTATCCTACTCGCAACGCAAAGGCAGATCGTCCCCAACAGCACTTCCACAATCAAGTCGCGAGTCATTATCTCCTGGCTTTCGTTCGACACACAGATCTCAGAGTAGTTCAAGACGAAATAGCCCGTCACCTGTACCTTCGGTACAAGGCGTAGCAACTACGGATTCCATAATAGCAGATCTCAGAGCTCAGCTTCTAGATTTGGTACATACAGAGATCGCCCAAAGTATGAACGCGCTGCGAACAAAGATAACAGATGCTCGTCAACGAGTCTCTGCTGTTATTCAGCAAGCGGACACCTCTCGCCCACCACCACTTTTTGGAGAGCGTGTCATTCCTCCCAGACATTTCATGGACCTCCTTAGGGATCCGCGTAACTGACATTTGTTCTCAGCTGGTCAGCTGAGACATCTATTTCCATCTACAGCAGCATTTGCTCCTCCGACACAAGTACGTCCATACAATCGAGCCCAAAACAATTCTTGGCACAGACGCTCTGACAGTCCTATCAGACGATGGAACCTGTCGTTGGCAAGCAGACTTTGATCTCCTTGTTAGGAATGTGCTAATGTTATTGACAGGACCAGCTAAAGATTGGTATTTGTCTTTATTAAGACATAACCCTACACCTACATGGGAGTATGTTAAGACTAGATTGTCTGTCGAATGGGGAGTACCCAAGGATGACTTGAAGATCAAAGTGCAACTGATGTCACGAAATCATAGCGTACCACCAGCAGCTGCACCAGATTCAATTACAAAACCCTATGCCAGCCCTAGAATTCCTGGAAATTATAAAGTCTAACTTACTGCCGGAGATCCAAGAAAAGATTTGTTTACACCCATTGGGCACCATTGGGCAGCTATACTCACCCAAATTCAGGCTACACAGCTACAAAGTGCGACTGCGCGCAACTGAAACATATATCGGAATCAAAGGGTAAGTAAAATTGAGGACTCCTAAGACTTTAATACGGATTTGTTTATACTACCTGGATGTGACACTAATATAGCCGACGTGTCAGCCATCTCAAACCGACATCTGTACCAAGACCGTTTACAAGAAAGACAACGGGTGTTCTGCTACGGATGCGGATATAAGGATGTCTTCAAACCAAATTGTAGGTATTGTCTGCAGAAAAACGAAAAGTGGGTCAGGAATCGCAACACCTTTTCTCGACCGAATGCGACATCCCAACTCCCCCAACTCCAACTGCTCTAGCTCAACCGTTGAATATAATTCATAGTGATCCTGGTGATATTAACAATCCATCTGACAGTCCGAAGAATGATAGTAATCCTTTAGTAGAGGCAGCGAACCTGATCGATTTCTCTGCAGATTTTCAAGCTCCCGTTTCCACCAGTAGGGAGCCACAGACATTTTTACTAGACACTTCTTTAGAAGAAACCCTAATTTTTGACATCCCGTTAACAGGTTCAGTCTGACACGTATTCGATATTAAGGCGGCCATCGAGCTCTGCGATGACGAGTGGGCGTGAGCCAGCTTTCTAGCCATTGACACCGTATCACCTGCGTCTAAAAAATTACAATAAGGTGCGAGACCGCATTTTCTCATCGGTGGCAGAGCTTATTAATCTTGATAACTTTCACTTGTTATTATAAACTTTGGACATATTTTTTATGCTCTCAGTTCGCCTTTACAGAATGGTGTTGGCACCTCTTCTAAAACTTGGTGCTCGGAGGAAACGAAGGTTCTCTTTCTGTACTAAAAGAAAATACTCGATTTTGTGGATGGTAGGAAAGGCCACGAGTAGCTAAAGCTGGTAGTGAATTTAGAAAAGCAGTAAAATTTATATTGATCTTAATAATCATAATGAACATTACATGTAACCGATAATTTACTCAAAATATATACATTCTCGTATTGCTCACCATTACATAATCCAGCGTTCAGCGAATCTTCCTTTGACGTTTACGATTTTGTAACCCATTTGACAATACATAAAACTCAATTCTCTCAGATTCACATATTTTTAGTGATATCATATCACTTATAGTACCTACAGTAAGTATATATCAATATCGACAAGGTGGGTATCCTGTTACTGTGCAATGATTAAACTGCAGCATCAATCATTCGGCACCGGCACTAAGTAATATCCCTTGCCTTTTTAGTGGGCGGATCATCCGTTCGGTCCCAGTTCATTTTACAAAGCGGAAAATTTCACACATCTGCTTTTAAATTTGATGGTCTCATCTCAACGACGCAAAAATAAGAGCAAGCCTGCTTGCTAACTAGGAATTTTGAGTAGACTTTTTTTGCATTAGAGGTATATATTCTTCCGATATTTTAAACAAAAAGTATTTACATATATACTGTACATATCTACTTATGTCTATATATGATGTGATGCCTCTTTCCTCCTTTGAAGTAGATATTACTGAAACCTATAATGTTTCTGATGTAGGATATTTCTTACAAGCGAAAGTCTACACTGGCGGAAAATTTTTATTAATTTTAATAAGAAAATATTCTGATCTGGTAAACAACGAATAGTTTCAGAAAGTTTTCTAAAACCGTAAATTGTTTAAATTACTATTTTAGTGATAAGGTTCTTAATCAAAGATGTCCGCAGCAGTTTCCACTTGAAAAAAAAGCTTGTGCAAATTTGCTGCCGGCATTATTTTCAGTATCTTGTAATTAATGTAAACGGGTACGGGTTTCCGGCAGTTTGAAAATAATTTGTGCAGATGTCAATGATAATCATGGTTGGAAATACCGCGTGATTAAAGATGTTTTGCTTTGTTCAAATAAAGGGCGCTTGTTATCATTTCCCTGTACCAACCTGTAATAATGACATGCATAATATGGATTGACTACGTTCCACTGACATATATAATATGGACTGCTTAACTTTCTATTTCAAGTGGGCTCAATTGTTTATGTCAAAAAAAGATCTTACGCTGGTGCCAACATTGACAAAATTATTGGCGGAAAGTTAAAAAAATGAGTACGTAGCTTGAAAAGCGATTATAATAAAACGTTTCGAATTTCCGCTGCACATCTTATTAATATATTGCAAACAATTTTATCAGTAATAACCCTAAATAATTAATTTAAAAATATTTATTTCGACGGACCTACTTATTTATTTGTTGTTTAAAGTTTGCCTCAGTTGGTATTTAGTGTTTAGACCGAAAGAGTCAGCAATATAGCAGTGAGCCCACTTTTTGCAGTGCATTTCTATTAACGTAGTAAGTCTATATTATACATATGTCAGTGCTATATAGCAGTCTCTTTCGGTCTAAGCATCAATTACCACCTGAAAGATAACTGTAAACAACAAATAAATAAGTGGGTTCGTCGAAATAAATGTTTTCAAATTAACTTTTTAGAATTATTACTGATAAAAGTGTTTTATCAAATGCAATATATTCATTAGATATGCAGCAGAAATTTGAATGGTTTTATTAAAATCACTTTTTGAGCTGCGTACCCACTTTTTCAACCTCCCGCCAATCATTTTTTTAATGTTGGCACCAATGTAAGAATTCTTTTTGACAAGATAATATGTAGGTATTAGATTAGACGTTATAGAATATAGGTTAATGTAATTTAGTAGGTTCGTCAAACAAACTTGAACAATGGCATTAGACGTTTGGGACACATGAACATTGACAATATGATGCTAGTGAAAAATGGATATGTTATAAAGGAATCAGCTTTAGCAATAAAGATTCTTTAAATTGTGTAGGTTTGTGCCAGGGAACAAGGTTAGCATAAGGTGATTAACTACGTTACCGCCACAGCAGGAGAGGACTTTGCCAATGATCGGAGTTTGAAGTGAGTCTCTTTCTGAAGACTGTCCGAACGTGACGGAGAGTCACATCCTGTGTAAGGTATTCCTACTCAGGCGGCTGGCGACCACCCCTGGGGTACAGCCAATGCCTGACTGAATACGGCGGATCTAGAAAGGAAAGTTCGATAAAACCCGTAATCCCAGGTGTAAACAATCCTGACTATGATGAATGAAACTGCGTGAATATGTCTTTTAGCGATGGATTCCGGATAGCAGACAATCTCTGGTTTCAACCTTAGCCTTATCTCGTCATGCCGGGAGGCTCTGCTGAGCTAAACCCACTGGCGTAATTAGGACTTTTTTCTGGGGTGGACCAGGTCCATCAACTTTCGTACATATGTTTTAACAAATATATTGTTTGCGAAGTATACCAGCTCATGAGTATTCCCAGCTTTTGACTCACATTTTTTATGCATTGCTCTGAGCACTTACAAGATGTAGATATAATGCCTAGAGCCAGTGAAATTTAATAGATTAAAAAAACCATAAAGTTTCTAAAGTTACAGAGAGTAGAGTGAGTCTATAAGTTACAGAACTCACAAGAAATATAAGCTGTGTTCTTTTGTGTACATTGTTCTAGAACTCCCATATACTGGAGAGCACAAATTGTTTTGTCGATTGAAGCGAATTATTTCTTTTGCTCGCTTCATGAATAAATCTTCTATGAAAATGTATGTGGCTTTCTTTTGTGTATCTTTTGTTCTGCCCTGTTCTGCGGACACAAAAGAACATAGCTATAATCTAAATTCTAGAACATAATTACCGCTGGACACAAAAAATAAAATGATTCTCAGAAAAATAAAAAAATAAAATATTTCTTCATAAGATAATTTTCATTTACAAGCCGGAGACATCGCGTAACTATTTTTGTAATATGTAGTCTTCCTACGTGAAACCTTAACTCCGCTCCCAAGAAATAAAAAAAAAACTAGATCAGCACTTTCAATTTACTGCAAATGCAGGTTCGTGTGCACATTCGGGGCGATTTGAATAAGAAAAGCTTTTGAGATATGGCAGTCTTTGTCGAGGTTGCGATGTTAAGGTCAGAAGAACAGTTTTCAATGGTTTCCCATTCTTTATTAAATTTCTCGTTAAATGATATTGAGCACCCGGAGAGAGAAAAGCATGGTACATCGCTTATCAGTTAGTATAAGTCATCGGCATTCAATCAATTTTTGAATAACTGTCAACATTCGGCGATCGGGTGATATCTATTGCCTATCGAGGCTAACGGCGTCGAGTATTAACTAAATAGTTTTAGTCGGACATAAATTATTGTGAAAATAGATTAGTACATAATATAATTGGCGAATTGAGTGACAGTGAGTTTTATTCTTTAATCTCAATTAAACCAAGCGACCTTCATCTATTCCCTACAGACCACTCCAACCATCCAACGTGATTTACATTTTTCTTAAATCATGGACACAATTTGAGCTTTTCAGCCAGCTTTCTTCTAAAGCTGACTGAAAAATCCGAACTGAACACAACTGACGTTTTTGACATTTGCAACTTTAACTTGTTTATGTTGAGAATTTTTATTAAGGAACGACAGTTAATCCATCCGATTTTCCAAAATTACGATAAATTCATGCTTTTTTCGATAGTTTTCGAGATGTACAGGAACTAATTATCTTTTACTAACTCTTATAAGTTTACTTCCATTTTAATATATTTGGTAGCTGTTTACCTCTTAAATCTGTCAACAGAAGCCATTCTCATCTGATATTCGACATTCGCAGAGTTGGCAATATTAAAAATTCCCTCAAGTTGGCAGTCATTGGGTTTGAAATTTGCAATTTGATCATATCGCAAGCCAGCTTTAAGCTGGCAAAAAAGTTAAAGCTCCAATTGTGTTCTTCTACATTGATTTACATTGTCAACAAATCTCAAGCTGGCTGAAAACCTCCAATTGTGTTTCAGGCCTAACTCTCATAAAATGTTACTGCGCATTTGTTAATACAGGTTTTTCCAAAGTTGTTGTTGTAATCCAATGATATGTTCCAAAGTTGTTGCTGTAATCTTATGATATTTGAGCCGCACGTGCTTTTCGTTTTCGTTTTGTTCTGAAGAGATTAAGTGGGTGTAACTCATGCTGGATTCTCTGATAGTTTTGGAAAAATTGAGAATTCTATTTGACAGAAATTTTACATCTCCTTTCTGCATTTTGGCGAAAGCATAATTTATCTTTTTCTTGAAAAATTGAGGTAGTAGCCCCTATTGCTGAATCCGCAGGGAGAACTGAGATTGCGAATTTGCCAGTTTGTGATTATTGAAAACATTCGAAGTGAAAACATCAAGTTTCCCTTGATTATTGAAAACAAGTGAATCGAATCCTGACACTTGAATGTGGCAACTCTGCCGGCGGATTAAATAATCGCATCGTGAAGGGGAAGTGAATCTTACTTGCGGCGGGAATCATTAATCCGTCGGATTGAGCAATACGCGCTAGTGTGACCCGATGTACATTATTATGAACAGTTCGAAAGGATCTTGGAGGTATTCAAGAAGATTTTATCATTCAGGTAATCCCACGTTCTCTTAGTTTTTGTTTTAACTCCTCGTCTCAGTTGCACTACAATAATGCATAGCCAAGCTCTTTTCCCCCATTCATTCAAAAAGACGAAAGGAGCTAAATGATATTATTTGCTTCCTTCTAGAAAACTAGGAAAATTTCCATTTTTGTTCGGATGTGTCGTATTTTCTTATTAGGTTATCTTTGGTACAGTGTCGTAAGCATGCAATAAAACCTGAAACTCTAAACTTTTCAGTTTACGATAGGTTAGCGTCTTGTACTTTCATATAATCGAGCGGATTCAGTCTCACATTTCTCGTTCTATTTCGTGATTGTACATACTCATCAGTGTTTGATGTTTTTCGAGCTACATCTTCATATTTATCAAACTCGTCCCTTTTCGTTTCAACAAATAATTTCAATGATTCCAATGTACGGATTGCAGATTCGAGAATCATTTTCGGATCTTGTACCAGCTTGTTCATCGTAGCATTGAATCGCTCAAAGAAATCGTTCAAAGTGATGGAAAAGAAATCGATTTCGAGCCTACTCATTTTCTTCATATTTTTTTATTCATTTCTCACAATGACTTTTTCCCTCCTCTTGGAAAAAATGATGATCAGGGGGGTGATTCTGATCTCTTTGTCGTAGCTTAGCCGTATATTTTAGTCACATATTTTGAAATTTCACCTCAAATTTGTCGTACTTTTATATTCACCATACCTATTCATTTTAATTTATCCTTTTCATCAACCACAAAATAAACTAAAATGAATTTGCATGCATTAATGTCAGAATACACGCCTAAAAGTAAGACAAATTACTCAACTGGTTCCGAGGTTGTGACAAAAATTCTATATTGTGGTAAATTTACATATATTCTACATCTAATTAGAGCAATACAAGTGCCTAAATTCGAAATAATATTTTGAATTAATTATGTTCTATCTATCTGCCCTCTGCGATAGAAAAAAAAAAAAAACAAAACAAATCAAACAAAAAAGCTCGCAATATCTTTGCGCGACCCGTTCCCTAGCATTTCCATTTTTTGCTTAAATAAACAAGCGATCAAATTTCACGGTGAACAACCGTATGATCAAAACAATGAAGTGCAAGGTCGACAATTAGGAAAATATAAAGAAAAATATTTCGCTGCTAGTTTGTTGGTCTGGAGATGAAATGGAAAACTGCAAATAATCAAACGAAGGCCATTTTTGTTTGAACTACAGGGTCAGCGAACTGACTGCAGATTGATCAGGTACTGGGAACGTGAAAAAGAAAAGCCCAGTAAGTTAACTTTGAATTCTCAAGTGGGGTTGTCACGCGTAAAAAATGTGGATTATTATATATCTCAAATAGAGTCACGGTTCTTTTTCTAGACGTTTGGGTTTTTTTAAGACAAGCGAGAAGGTCACGATAAAGTTTTGAGTTGGTCGAAAATAACTAAGTCGTCGCCTAAGTTGTTGGTTTTTAAAAATTACTGTTAAAAACTGTTGTGTTAAGTTTATAAATATAAAGTGGAAATAAAGAAATAAATTAAAATATAGCTGGTAATAACTCGAGTATGAAGTGCTGCTAAAAGCCACGTAAAATATTCAGGGTGTCCCAGACTAATATGACTATATTTTGCCAAGTGATTCCTCTCGTCCAGACCAAGGTATATAAAATACAAGATATTCCCATTAAAATTTTAGTACATGTTCCGTGACGTAATTCCGTAACTAATGTATATACATTTATATAGGAAAGCCATAGAGAGCGCAGAGAGTATTGTGTTCTCGGTACCGTGTTTCCTACACATTTTCACGAGATTTCGTCACTAATGGCGGAACGTGGTTCGCAATGGGAATACCTTGTATTCTATTATCCCCTTTTCCAGACTATGTAAAAGTTTTATGGCATGTGGGTGGGGGTAAAATGTCACCCTTCCGAGTTACAGGGTGATTAGTAAAATATTCTCTTTTTTCATTAAACACCGTCTATATTCGAAAGTACAGGGTGAACGGTCTATTTTAAGACGGCATTGTATGCACAACCGTGGGGTCTCTCCTATGAATGCTCAACATCAATGTACCCTCCCCTCTCCAGAGTTATGACGCTTCAAATTTAAAATTTAATTTTTTTTTTAATTTTTCGTTTTATACTTTTTTTTTTAAATTCGAAAGCCCAGAGTGTCCTCTTTAATTTAATGTTATGTTGTATCTGTGACGGTTAAGGAGTTATTAGCTCTTAACCCATTCAGGTCACAGATAATTTGTTTCCTTAGTACTTGAAAACACGTCAGTTTAAAAAAATATTCTAAATTCGGTATGACCTGAATAGGTTATGAGCTAATAACTCTTTAACGGCTACAGTTAGCACATAGCGGGTTATAGGGGAGACTCTGGACTTTTAAATTAAAAAAAGTGTATCTTAGTGGGGGTATTTAAAAAGAAACGAAAAATTAAAAAAAAACCGAAATTTTGAATTTGAACCATCATATGTAACTTTCGAGTGGGAAGGGGTGCGGGCGGTTGAGCATTCATAGGAAAGATCCCAAGGTTGTGCATACAATACCGTCCTAAAATAGACCGTACAGGCGTACACCCTGTACTTTTGAAGATATAGGGGGTTTAATGAAAAATAGAATATTTTACTATTCACCCTGTAATTGGGTGGGTGATATTTTGGCTTCTCCCCCTTCTCCTACCTGCCATACAATTTTTTGTTTTTCTGAACGGGAGGAATCATTTAGCAAAATACAGTCATATTAGTCTTGGAGACCCTGTATAACCGTAGAAACACTGATAAATTAACTTGCTAATTAGAAAGAGGAGAGCATTTGGATCTGCTGGTTGGTACTGAATTCGGTTTGAAATCTTGCATATTAAATTTTGTCAAAATACGATTAATATACCCTTGTTGACTAATGAAAACTGTTTTCGTTTTTCTGTCTCGTTTTATTTCAAGACCAATGAAATAACTCGAGTTCGCGATAGTTATTTCGAAACGCGCATTAAGTTCTTCAACAACCATGTCCATTAAGTGTTTTGCTTTAGATATGATTAGTCCATCGTCAACATAGAGAGCGAGAAAAATGTCTTCCCCATTGATTTTTGCATAGAAAACACATTTGTCAGCATTCAATTGTTTGAAACTTAATTTCTTCAAAAACTCCACGACTTTCTTATTCCAACAGCGTGGTGATTGCTTGAGTCCATAGAGGCTCTTATTAAGTTTGCAAACGAGAGTTAGATCTGTGCTGGTGAAACCTTCAGATTGAGTCATAAAAAATTCTTCTTCTAACTCTCCATTCAGAAATGCTGTTTTTATATCAAATTGTATAATTTCAAAATCATTAACAGCAGCTAATGCGAGAGAACTCGAATAGAATCATATCGAACTACAGGTGAGAAAATCTCTATGTAATCAATTTCTTCCTTTTGTGAATATCCTTTTCCACATAATCTGGCTTTGTACCGATTTATCCTACCATCGGGATTGAGTTTTAATTTGTAGACCTGTTTGCAGCCTACGCGTTTGTGATTTGGTGGTAGTGACTGTAGTGTCCAAATTTCGTTCTTCTTCAATGATGCAATCTCTTCGTTCATAGCTTGTTGCCATTCTCTTGCATTCTCACTATCCATAGCCTCCCTGTATGTCTGTGGTTCTATTGTAGTCGTTACACATGCTAAGTGTGCTACATATCTATCAGGTCGATTTACAGTAGCACGATCTCGAAGTATTCGTTGTTCTTGACGAGGTTCAACTTCATTTTCAATATTTTCGGGTAAATCTTCTCCGTCATCAAGAAATTCGCCCGAATCGTTGACTTCTCCGTGGTTTTCATCCTGCAAATTGTTGTCATTTTCTCTCTCCATTCCTTGAACTATTTGCTCTTCTATTTGCAGATCAACTAGTTTTCCCATGTCAAATGATGAGTAGTGTTCTTCATCCCGAATGTGATGTCGTTTTCATTCATCTCGAACTAATATTACTTTTCCAGAACTTCTATCGAATAATCTATAGTTCGTGCTGTAACCATCATAACCCACGAACGTCAATTTCTTCGATTTACTCTCGAACTTTGAACCAAACTGTTTTGGCACGTGTGCATAGGCCGTTGCTTCAAAATTTCGCATATGCGTAAGAGTCAGCTCCTTTCCTATCCATTTTTCATACGGTGTCTTCGAATTATTTGGCATGCATGGACGTTCATTGAGTGTGTAAACCGCTGTATTTACTGCCTCAGCCCATAAAGAGCGTGGGAGATTGGTAGCATTAAGCATAGCATCGTCCTCGTGCTTTCTGTGATCGATCCAAGATCGCGTTCAGCTCTTCCGTTTTGTGGAGCAGTATACGGCGTGCTTGTTTCATGAATAATGCCGTGTTTTTTTAAATAATCTTTAAATTATTGATTTATAAATTCTCGGCCATTATCACTTATTTTATTGCCTGTTTGCTTCTGCACTAACTTTTCAAACTTAAGAAATTTTGAGAATACATCACTCTTGTGCTTGATAAAATATGTAAACCGGTGAAGTGCAATCATCTTTGAAGAGAACTAAATAGTCTGCACCACCGACAGAAGTAGTTGTCATTTTTCCACAAACATCTGAGTTAATATACTCGCCCGGTTTCTTCGCACGATCTTGTAAATTATCTCTGTAAGGTTTGAGATGTAACTTGACAAAGTGGCACGGTTTACAAAAGAGACCCTTGATATCTTTTATTTTCAAACCCGGTATTTTTCCTTCATCGGCCATTTGTTTTAGACTAGAAAAGTTCATATGACCCATACGTTCGTGCACAGGATTGCGGGATGTACTGTAGCGAGATTTGCTTGCTCAGTACCAATTGTTCTGAAAAGCATCTTGTAACACTGATTCTACAGCTCTATTCCAGTAGCGACTAATCCCTTGTTTCGAACTTCGATCTTGTTTTTATCGAAGGTCACCTCTAAATTCTTATTCGTTACTGCTCCAATTGAGAACAAATTTTCCCCAGTCTCGGCACGTATAGAGTATCTTTGAGGGTACGTGGTTCCCATCGTCCCTGCACTAATGCCTTAATTTAAATTGAGCCAATTCGCTCAGCATACACAATCGAGCTATCACCTATTTACACTGATTTTTCAGATTCTGTCGGTTTTATATCCAGAAACCACCCCTTATGTGAAGTCATATGTTTAGAGGTAGCGCCATCTGCTAACCAAACATTTTCGCAGCCTGTTACCGATAGATTTTTAATTTCGACAACCAATGCTTGATTTTTATAAACATTGCCATCTTCTTTATAGTGTGATCCCAATCTCTTTCTACACTCCGACTTGAAATGGCCCTTCTTATGACAAAAATAGCATTCCACATTTTTATACCCTAGATGAAATCTATAGGGTATACTAAGTTTGTCATTCCATTTGTAACACCTCGAAATAATATTAAAAGTTATTTTGATTTTTGCATGTCCGTCCGTCCGTCTGTCCGTCTCTGTGCACGATAACTCGAAAACGCGTATACTTAGAGAGCTGAAATTTTGTACAAGAACTTTAAAAAAAAAGTAAAATTAAGTTCGAAAATGAGACAAATCGGGCATCTCTTTCGTGGGGCTGCCATACAAAAGTTTCGTTTTCCACTATATATTTGGACACTGCCTGAGAAGCGCGTCGGTGTAGAGAGCTGAAATTTGGTACATGGTGTTTTCATTATAGTAGCAAAAAAATGTTTAAAAATGGACAATCGGGCAACTCCTTCTTGGTGTTGCCATATAAAAATTTAGGGTTTTTACGTATACTGTGAAAACGATCAGTCTCTACACATTTTTATTGTACTAAAAACTTCTTCAGAATGCGAAATCCTATAAAATTGGTTATAATCATTATTTCTGTCCGACAAACCGTTCTAGAAATGTATGCGAAAAACCACTTCAAAAATGAAACCTGCACAGAAGGGTGACATACGAAATTTCATAAGGGCGCATCTAGGGTATCATAAGAATTGGTCTTAAACCAATTCTAAATTTTTTACTTGGTTTTTGTTCCTTTTATTAATCTTAGAACTGTTTACGTCTCGCGTTTTTCTTGAATTCTCCGACATTTTTATATTTAAAACAGTAAATGCGGTGGCCATATCATCACGGAGACTTAAACGTTGCTCTTCTTTAAGCAATCTCACCGTCAAATTATCGAAAGTTTGTTTCGTTTCGTCATAAAAATCCCAAGCAGTCAAAAATGCACCATATTTCAAAGGAAGACTTCCCAAACTCTTTGCAACTTTATCTATGTATATCGCTTAATTTTTGTCCTACGTCAATTAGCGCTTGAGCCATGGATTCGACCTTGCTTACTTACTGAGAAATCGTGTCTGTTTCGGTCATTCGGTAATTGAAAAATTGTTGTTTGAGCGGTACCTTATATATCACAGAACGTTGTTCATGAATTATTTTCAACCGTTTCCACATATCTGGTTCCGTGGTGTACAAGCCATTGGTACATGCTCAAATTCCATGCTAATAGAGATTATGAGCATTGCCTTAGCATTTATAAATCGTCCCATTTTCTTCTCACATCATCATTTGATTCCGGACGAATCGATATTTCCTTAATTAAATCGAGTACCCCTTCTACTCGAAAAAGTATTTCCATTTGATATTTCCAGAGCTGGACATTTTTCCCATCGAACTTTTGAATGTGAAAATTCTTCAGCTTGTCCATCTTGACCTCACTATCCGAAAAAAAAAACAAATTAAAAGGGTAGCGTACTGCGATGTGACGATTTTTATTTTCACTATTCACACACTGATATTCGTTCATACCCTGAAGCACTGGGCCAATAACCTTTTGATTATTGAATAAAAGTTGACTTTTGGTGTAAAGAACTTTTATTATTTTACTAATTACACGATAAAAATTCTCCCTAGGAGACGATGTAATTGAGAAGTCGGACAGAACACAAAAAAAACACGTACATATGATAAAACAACATTAGTAGGCAATGACGTAGGCTACTCGATTTAAACAAAAATAATGTTAAATTGATTTATAGTGACATCTTTATTAAAAAATATGCTTTTACCTTTTTTCCAAATATTCGTTATCAGTCCTTACATAGGGCAGCGATCCAGGCATCGGCTATCAAATGTGCATAAAAATTCTAAAGAAAAATTGTCCAGTGAATTGGCAAGAAAAAAACAAATGATTATTTACGTTCATGAAAATTGTTAGCGACCTAGACTTTTAGTTATAAATATAATAGTTTTTGATATTAGGCAAATGTACTTGACTGCAAAGCCGCATAGTGATGTTCCTGTGTAGTCATTGTATCATCTGCGATGATTAGAATTAAACGCACATGTGTGGAACTTTACTTAAGTTTATTCATCTGTCACATAAGACGGGAATATCTGAAAATTATTTGTCTGTGATATCTGCATATCTAAGTACTTGAAATTTCTAGTTTAGTTTTGGTTTAGACATGTAAATTGATCATAGAGGACTACTACGCCATTCTGAATCTGAATCCTAGATAGAAGAATCCTGTATAGAAGATGTGTATCTATAACTAGACAACACAACAATAGAAATAATCAAATAGGATACGGAAATAATCGAAAGGAAGTTGAAAATAATTGTAAAAGTGTATTTATTTTTTCATGAAAATCTAACAAAATTGGCAAAGTAAATAAAATAATAAAAAAAAAAGTTATTAACCGTAAAAATAAATGAAATTCGCAAATTTTCACTCCTGGGACAAGAACTGTAATAATAATAATAAATTGATCTCTTAAAATCTATGCCTAAAGGACAACAATACTCATAATCCGGTTGCACTGGTCAGGCTGCCATGGTGATGCACTCCACTATTCTGAAAATACATGTAGTAATTGTACGGCTGTTGAGGAGGCGGATTTGTTGTATCCTCTATTAGCGAACCATTGCCAACGGATGATGGTGGTACATGATGCATTGGAAGAGATGTGGTGGATGCTGTGCATGGTCCGCGCAGAGCGGCCACCGTTGCTTGATGATGGACATTTGCCAAAATATCGCTGACTGAATGGGATGATGGCCAACAGTGGTGGGCTGTTCTAATTGGTGTTTGTGGCGGAGAAGGGCTGCTGCATGGCGCTGATTTCATCCCATAAGTATAAGGTGGATAAATTGAGTTGTACAGGTGAGAGTGGTGCGAAGAGGTGGAGTTTGTATGTGTTATGTTTCCTAGTTTATTTCTTAATATACGAGAAATTGAGCTAACGCTCGGAACATTATTTTTGTCACAAACACCCTCTGAGAGGAGTCTGTCTCGTATTTCCCATGCAAATATGCCAGGATCTTTTTGTTTCAATTCTCGTATATATGAAACTACTTTTGGTGTTGTTACCCTGGGCTTTGAGCCCCCTATTGCACCTGGTAAAATTGAGCCTGTTTCATGATAACGAGCCAAAATTTTTGAAACACATCCGTGACTGACACGAAGCTGCCGTGATATATCACATGGTCTGATGCCGAGTCTAGCCAACTCTACTATTCGCATTCTAGTGGCATTAGGTAGTGGTCGTCCATTTACAAATACTCCGCCCAATTGATTGACCTCTCCATACTGCTGTGTTTGGTTATCTGGAATTAGAGGAAGAGGAAATAAGTATTATAAACGCTGAATTATGACTCAAGCATCAAGAAAAACAATTCTAGGAATAAGAAGAGGAATTACGTCATGACGGGAACAATCTGAAGCGTGATACGTGTCGTGGTAGCGAACAGCTGGCGAGTGTTTTGCTATTCATTCATTCATAAAACTAGCTAGTTTAGCTTATGAGCTCATAACTTTCTAACACAAGGTATCGTTATTATGTGATCCCTCTGCGTTTGCCCATTTGGCCGCTACAATGTATTTTTGTGTGTGGAGTGAGTGTTCATTAAGAATTGACGGTAATTGTTCCAAGCTTTGTTATGAGAAGTACATGGCGCACTTACTTGCTTTTATTACAGAGGGAATATCAGATTTCTTTCCCTGCTATTACACTCATTGATTTGCTTCCAGCATGAATGGGTTAATAAGAAAAATAAAAAAGGAAATTATAAAACAGAATTGAAACATTTGTACTTTTCAATCTATAAATAGGTTTGGTAATTTTAAATATTCTAGGGGTATATGGTAATGGCAGTGGCAGTTAATTAGTGTACCACAATGCGTGTATATTCAGAAGTATATACACGCAATGCTTAATATAAAAAAAATGTTTTTTTATTGGTAGTACGTATCCTACCTATATACATATCTAGTGCGAATCATTAAATTAAATCTAGTTGCGAATATATCTACCTATGTCCTTTAACTCTAAATATGTAGAAGAATACAAAACTGTTTTATAATTACTTAATTGTGGCTCATTTGCATAACTTTTAAAGAAGATGGGCAAAGGAAATATATCTTATTACAACTTTATGGAAATGCTCTTTATCTATTTTATTTGGATTAGATTAAAACGTAAGTGATATCCAAGAGTATCCTTTGACTTCGTCACTTCTCCTGGGGGTAATGTCAGTAAATTAAATTTTACTATGATGAAGATATGCACTTAATGCTTCTGTTAGAATCATCTGTCCTGGCTAGACACAAATATTGATATATTTTTTTTAAGAAAGGGAAAATTCATAACCGTAAAAGTTTTGCGCATCATAGGCCTGAGAGCGGCGCCAAATAGGCAGATTTATCTTCATTTGGCAGATTTCAGACACAATAAAAGATTTGAAGATTTTATCTATTAAAATGAAGAATTTTCATGCTCTGGAAATAATGATTTTAATTTTCAGAATGTAATGTTACATATTACTACTTTTCAATGAAATCTTTTATTATATCAAATCGGATATCTGAAAATCGTCAAGCATTTCGGGATACCTGCATTAATTAAAACACCAATTTGGTGCTAATTTCACATATCGCCACGCATTTCTGAACGCATCAAGTAAAGACCAAAATGTGATGCTAACTTCATATCATTTTTAATTCTGTAATTTTTATTTCTTGCCGTTTGGATGTGAATTCTTGAAAATACGTTGCTAACGGGGGGGGGGGGGGGGATCCCTCCCTCGAGTGTCATAGCTGATGTTTTCTTTTGACATTTATGCATGTCATTTGTGTTATAACCGATTTCCATTGATATTTCAAAAAGAGTGCACGCCAATCAAAGAAAAACGAGTTCATGGCACAATCTTTAACGCGATGAGAATGGAAGTAGCTCATACGCCTGTACTTTGTTAGATTGAAATTTTCTGGGACAAACAACATCATGAATAACGTAAAAATGATGAAAATTATAATTCGAATGATTTTGGTGTGATTTCGGATGAATTTGGTGTAGTATTAGTTTAAGAGGATATGTAATGCTACATGACATTTCTCATATAGATGTGTGCATTTTTTAAGTGTTACATCGCCGATTTTTCGAGTGTATTACCAGGGTTATTTTGACGTACACTTTTTCTAGCAGTGCATGTCAATGGAATGATTTCAGTGTAGCACTACAAGAAAAGTGTAACACTTCTGCTAGAAAACATGAGCAATGGAAATCGGTATTAGTCGTTGAAAGTAATGGTCATCCCCACAGAATATTACAAATGGATAAAATTGCTTTCAACTTATTAATGAATTCTGCAATATGAAAAATGGGGAGCCTTGTGCCAGCAATTTAGTGAAATCAGTTTTAGAAAGTACAAGATTTTTAAAGCGAAGCAAACAAATTCTAATATAGATATATATAAATAATTCTTCTGTCCACTAAAACGACAACTCACAATTAATTATTTATTTAATATTTTACATTAATTGCGCATAGACGCCGAAATGACAGCTGCATCACAACAAAAGTATCACCGTCTGCCATGATGCGTTAGTTTCTTTATTTTGACGCATCAGATGCGTTCGTGATGCAAAAGTGATTTTTTGATTCCGTGGCTGATGATATTATGATGCATTTTTGAACTCATGAATCGCTGCATGTTTTAATTTACCCAAAATTATCAGAACTACTTTCAGAGCTTTATGGCGTACCTATCTTTGATGCAGTGCACTGAATAGGCAGTTTAAGTAAGACAGGAAATTAGGCGATATTCAAGGCTTTCAAGAAGGATGAAAAATTATAACTGTTATAGGTATTATTCAGCTTTCTTTCACTTCGATTGAGATACATATTGTTACGTGTATTACAAAAAGGACAAGCGACATCTGTAAGTATGGAGATAAATATCTTTCGGTTCGGAGTATTGATCTTTCGAGAACGGAATATTTGTGAAGGTTCTAGAATAGTTAATAGAGTTAAATTACGGCACTCCTTTCTGCCAGGAGACGAGTCTTATTTCAGATAGTGAATTGAACGAAGTAAACTATTTGGATTGTGATAATAACAAGTACAGTACTAGCGATAACTAAAGTGTTGGTTTGATAATTGTTTGTGAATGTTATAAAAGTAAACAGTAAACTTAAATAAAGGAAGAACTTTTGAATTGTGTTTGAAGTATTGTGTTTTAAATTACGAACTAAGGCCACGCTCGTAACAATATATTAGGAGAATTAGATATATTGGGTTGAATTGTGAATTGATGAGGTATCTTGAAATGCGTATATTTTGTTTGAGGACATACAAAACTAGAAATCTCATCAGAATTATTATATCTGATCGTCTACCATAGAAGTTCAATGTGGAGGTCACACCAATTGCCCATATAAATACTTTTTAGAAAAGGTAAGAAAGAATTATATGTCAGAGATAACCATACTGATGAGACCTCTCTTGTTGCATTTTAAATGAAATTTGTAAATTTATTGATATTTTATTTCTTTTTTTTTTTCAATAAAGTTCAGTTTTTAGACAAAATTTTTCAACTTATTAGAAAAGAAATTAACCCTTAGCCTTAGAAATACTATACAAGCCTAGAAGTTTTACTTGCATTATGTATTGTGGGCCACAGGTTAATACTAATGTAAAAATTAGCACTGAGCGCTGAGCTTTGAGAGCCTACTCGGTGCTTGCGAGCCTTTATTGCTCGTGAGCTTTGAACACTCGAGCTTTGAAGGGCGGAATGCTTAAGACTTGGAAGCGTTAAAAGTTTGACCCATATCGCTGGAGTCGTATGGTTTTGACATGAGCAAACACGCCGATTCCAAGATTTTCTATATTACTGCCACGGGTAGACCCGATAGTATCTGATTACGACCTTAAAAGAATGCAAATCGGTGCAATTTTTCGAATCGTTCTGTTCATGGAGAGCTCAGTGTAAAAGCGGCCCATACACGGCGAACATTTTGTCCAACTTGGTATCTCACACATGAAAGCTTTTTCTCCACACACTGTCAAACATCCTGTCCAAAATTAGGACAGGAACACATATCAGGAGCTGCTAGAACTATTAATTGTTATCTTTTCTTCAATAGAGTTCACTCAAGAATGACGAATGTGTGACACACATCGCCCTGCACGGTTCAATATGTTGTCAAACACGTAGCCCCGCCACTAAAAATCAAATTAATTTGATTTCCGTCCAATCGCTTGACATACTGCGTGTCACACCGCAAACACGGCAACATCGTTGTCCTATTCGTGTTGGCCAACATGTGTGTCCGTGTTTGGACCCCTTTATAAGGTCAATAGAAATAGATCACAATAAAGAGGATGATTGACGTGCTTTGATTTAGTGTGCAGTGTGTATATTACTGTTTTTTTTTTTTTACAATGTCGTATGAGTCTGAAGCTGATAATAATAGTGGTAATTTTACTTGCATTATGTATTGTAGGCCACAGGCTAATAATAATGTAAAAATTAGCACTGAGCGCTGAGCTTTGAGAGCCTACTCGGTGCTTGCGAGCCTTTATTGCTCGTTAGCTTTGAACACTCGAGCTTTGAAGGATGGAGTGCGTAAGACTTGGAAGCGTTAAAAGCTCGACCCATAACGCTGGAGTCGTATGGTTTTGACATGAACAAACACGTCGATTACAAGATTTTCTATATTAGTTCCACGGGTAGACCCGATAGTATCTGACTACGACCTTAAAAGAATGCAAATCGGTGCAATTTTTCGAAGTTTGGGTCTAGCTTTTTTTATATACAGGGTGTTTCAAAATTGGTGCACCTAGGTCAAGGGCTTGAAGCTGCTCCACCTCAAGCAAAAAACTATAAGGTGAAGGTGGGGGTAAAACTGTATTTTATTATGCATTTTGGCGGAAAAATCGTTCAAATTTGAAAAATTAGGACTTTTTTCCTACAAATTCCGACGGGAGATGGACATTGGACATTCATTGGAAAGCTAAACCGGTTGGCTATCATCTGAGATGAATCACACCTTGATAGGGTGTATATCAAGAAAGCTACAGGGTGTAAAGTGGAAAAAGTACTGAAAATCTTAAACCCCTGCTACCGCCGTAACGACGCGTCTTACCCCCCTTCACCATATAAATTTTTGCATGTCTCCACCTCAGCTATAAAACCCTTGAGCTAGGTGCAACAACTATGAACACCCTGTATATGAAGGTGGCCAAGTTTTCAAGTTTTTGCAATTGCAGTATTAAGGCCGGTACACACGCTCAAGTAAATCATACGACTTGGCCCTGCATGGTCCAGTCGTATGATTTGCATGAGCATGTGTAGCGGAAGTTGGAGCTTGAATTGAGACTGAAGTGTGCCATGGATGAAATCTGACGAAACTATTGTGTACAAGCAAACTTGACGACTTTGCTTTAGGAATGAATTAAAGTTTGAACAAAATTCGTTGCGGAAGGAGGCAAATGTTTATATCCGATATTGTCTAGTTTAGTTCTATAGCAAAGTCATAAGTTTTGCTTGGACCATTCCACTCATGCTCTCACAACTCAAGTTCCGACATTCGCTACACACGCTCATCGAAATCAAATGACTGGGCCATGCAAAACTTGCAAGATTTGCTTGAGCGTGTGTTGCGGCCTTTCGACAAGATGGTATCATTTCCCATACAGGAATGCCAAAGCTGGACCAACAAAGTACTCTCAACAGTAACAATAAATTTGATTTAACGTAACTATGTGCTAATAAAGATATTATCAGACTAGGTAGCATTGATTGGACGCGATTTGCCCAAACGAGGGACTCAAAAAGCGTAACATATTTGCACAGTAAAAAATTTCTTTAAAGCCCTGGTCACACCGGAAGCGGCGCGGCACGACGCGGTGGCACGCGGCAAAATATACTATCCACACCAAGAGCGGCAGATTTTATCCATATGTACTCTAGTTCCGATGAAAAATTGTATTATTAGTAGCTGTGGTTGAAGAAAAACAGAGAAAAGTGATAGGATTCGATTACAAATACTTAAGACTGCAGAAAGCCTCATTTAACGAATTGTGCGGAATTATTTCGAATGAAAAAGGAATTTTGCCACCAGCGGCAGCGGCAAAATTATGTTTTTGAGTAATCTGCAAAATCGCCGCGCCGTGCCGCGTCGCTTCCGGCGTTACTTACAGATTTAATTTTGCAAGAACAATCGCGCAGCGGCAACTGAAAAATGCCGCGCCGCTCCCCACTTTATTTTGCTTCAATTAAAAATTAAAATTTTACAAATCAGAGTAGGAATTGCATAAATTTATCTTTACATAGGAAATAAGATTATGCTCGTTGGCGTTTGCGGGACTAAAAGTATAAGGAAGTTTTACTGTGCACGTTAAAGCAAATTTATTGTTACTGTTGAGCGCACTTTGCTAGTCCACCATTCAAGCATGGGGAGCTTTGGAACTTATGTATGGGAAGAGATACCATCTTGTCTAAAACTGCATGTATAGAGCGATTGGGAAAACAACTTTCTTTTCAGGAGAGTAAATGATGATATTGGCAAATGTCTTTCAGTTTAACGACTTTTAGTTTCTGTCCTTTGACTTTAAGCTGGAATCGTTTCCCAATGAAGTTATTTACACATACCGAGATTTAAAAAATATTAGCTATGACCGACTTTTGACTGAGTGTCGACAGATATCTTGTAGTGATGTCTTCACAGGTGTACTGGATATCTGTATGACAGTAATGTACCACTCCTGAGGCGACGCAAAAATGCTAAGGAGTGTCCGTGGCTAACACGAGAAATAGCTACATACCGTAAGGGCTGAACGCGATTACTTATATAGGCGATATATGTAGAGTCACACAATCATCTGAGATATACAGACTATATAAACTGGACGTAAATTTCCTCCGAAGAAGTTGTGGCGAAACATACGCAATAGGGTTTTAATTCTGTATTTCTATTATCCTAAGTTTTTCTTAAGCTTTTTGATTTGTATAAATGAATTTAGATAGTATATCTATGACTTTTAAATATATCTGTAATAACATTATTTAATTTTATACTATTCCTTTTCAAATGTGACTATTGTTTATCATCCTCTATATCTAGATTTAAGTTCCTTATGTATATATGAGAGTTGCTTCTCTTTCTTTTTTTTCTTTTTTTTCCTTTGAAGTCAATTAGCGCTAACCAAACGGTAGTAAATAATTGGATTTATGTATCTGTTTACTATCGTATTAATTCTTTATAAATAAATAAATTAAATATGGGTATATATGGAAGCGATCCTCCAACGGTAAGCGGAGATTCCAATATTCTTAATGATTTTTTTTTCACGAATTCCGTATCAGCGTCTCTGGCATCTGATTGCAGCGCTTATACGGAAAACTTTCCAGTTGAAGGCTTTGCTTTGCGAAATATTGACGAAAGGAAGGTATTGTTGGCTAGGTGTGCAATTAAATCTGATGCAACAGGGCCAGATGAGCTGCTTCCTCGTCTCATTAGATTGATTGCACGGGAAATAATCGAAGTTTTAACCCATATATATAACCACTGTTTAACGACATCTAAGTTTCCCACCAAGTCGAAGCAAGCGCTCACAACATACCTATCCCGAAAAAACCTTCTGCTTCTGCTCCAAGTGATTACCGCCCAATTAGTCTTCTTTGCTTCTTTGCTAAGGTATTGGAGAAGATTATGTATATGCAGATTATCGACTGCATAAATAAAAACAGTTACCTGACTATCTGGCAGTCTGGATTTCGTCTAAATCATAGCTGTGATAATTTACCACCAGTAATTATAAATAACCCCAGACTTCCCTATGTGGATTCTGCACAGAGCCTGGGTTTTGAGCTTAATTCGAAGTTCTCCTGTTGCAACCATATTAGTGCTACAATTTGAAAAATATTTGGCTGTCTACGGCAGCTGTGACTGACTTCTAGCTTATTTTCCCTTCATATGCGAACAAAACTGGTAAAAGCCCTGGTAATACCTCATTTTACCTATGATTGCGTATATTCTATATTATATATTATCATCTCTGGACTCAGTTTGTCGTAGAAGACTCCTGGTTGCATACAATGATGCATTACGCAACATATTCAGGCTGCCTCGGACCAGTCACATATCGATTTATATATCGACCTTGCTTGGTTGCCCTCTAGAAGACTACTTAACCCAACGCAGATTAAAAGTTCTACATAAACTGATATACAATCTTTTCGAGAAACTGAATTTCTTGCAATCGACTAGACATAAGAAACTCTTGATCACTCGTTGAAAGTCGCGGTATGGACAGCGTTCTTACTTACTTAAATTCGCAAGTGGAAAATTTTATCATTTCATGTTCAATGCACGACTGTCGGCAGAACTTTTACAGAGCTTATTAAATCATCAAATATTTGGTAAAAATCATTGGCTCTGTACAATATTACTCTCTCTTCCTTTTCTAATTGTATTAATTTAGGGCAATTTATTTTAATTTTGTTCTTGCTTGTTTTTTTTTTTTTTTTTTAACTAATTAACTTTTTGCTTTTTATTTTTAATCTTAGTTTTATTTTTCATTTTATACTTTTTCTTTTATAATTTTTTTTTCTCCCAATTCACATTGTACACTAAGATTTTGTAATCTTTGTACGTAAATAAATAATTGTTGTTATTGTTACCCTGACGATTGTTAAAAATAAATGTTTTTTTACTTGTAAGCTGCACATATTCCAAAATTTACCAAAAGCTTTCGAAACGTACAGTGCAATGGCTCCAGGGCTCAGTGAAGTAACTGTGTGTGTTTGGGAAAGAAGTTGAATTATCACTTTTAATTTGCTGACGTATGGGTAGATAAAATTCTAAGCAGCTGGCATTAGTGCTACTGTTTTATTAAACAAAGGTCTTAAAAAGAAGCCTCTTGCCTATTGACTCTTCCACTTGCGTCTTTCTTGCCTATTGCTTCCTGCCACTTGCCTGTTTCCTCTTGCAGCTAAAATTTTAAGTAAATGGCTAAAAACCGATACATATTAAAAAAAATTTATTCACCTGAGTGAAGGCGTTCAGTAGTCGGGATTAGGAATTTTGTGATGTTAGATTACACATATAGCAAAACGGACAGGCTATGCTCTTTAAAATTCGTGTACGTGTGATAGGCATTTTTTATTGTAGGCTCGGGTGGGAAATGACAAGAGGGCTGAGTGGTTAGTTGTTGTCAGTTCGGTATTTCTGACATTTCTGAAATTATCTGAATTTACGAGAAAAAATTTAAAGAGTGTTATTTACATATACTTAATAATAGTTAGAAATAGTAGTGAGGTATCTGTGCAAGAGATTTTATATAATTGAGACTCCGGAGTCTTGAATTATGGTGAAGAAGTACGCTGTGATGTGCTGCAGAGCGTTATTGTAATAGGAAATCATTATTAAACTATAGCGTTTTAAATAAAACAGAAGTGAAGTAGTTATAAAAATAAACAGTGGTGGTAAAAAAAAATTGGAGAATGTTAAATGCCGGTTTGTTTACCTACAATTGAATTGTTATCGGGTATTCATACGATGTCAGCCATATAAAGGCAACCCCAAGAAATATTATAAGAAAATTATTAAAAATTTAAAAAGTTATAAAAGAATTATAAAATTATAAATTTAAAAATTAATTTAAAATTTGCGATATAATGGGATCTTTTCTATTAAATTTCTTCAATACTTAATAAAGTTTGAACCACTAAATTCAAATTGTCAAAGCAAAAATTTGTACAAAATGAGGCATAGCCTTTTAAAAAGTACTTAGCATGAAATTTAGAAAATATAAAAATAACCGTAAGAAAAATAAGAATGAAAGTAATTCATATATAAAGACTAAAATGAACTTATGTAAAAAAACAAAAAAAAAGATTAAGTTGGTAAGTCATAAGGACAATGAAAAAGAAATACAGAAATAACAATAATAAAGAAAATAAATTAAAAAAAAACATTGCGTGCACAAAGATTTTTTTTTTAATTATTAAAAAATTATTAAATTATGTACCCGCTCTGAAAATATCGTAGCTTACTACTTCCATGTCTAAACAAACACATGGATGCAGTTCTACTACATGAAGAAAAGTGCTTAGTTTTTCTTCTTCATATAGCCTATCCTTTTTGCTATATAATCTAAGGGTAAACATCCAAACATGTGCAGTGTTTATATTATAAAAATTTCAACAAATACCTACAAGAAATTTAATAGAAATAATTAAATATTTAACAATAAAATCAATTGCATTCCACTAAAAGTTTGCACCATTAGTCAGCTCAACAGGCATAACGTTTTATCTCTTTGTTGTGTTTTATTTGGCATTTTCGAACTGATCTATGATTAGATTCTCAAGTCAGAGAACAAGGCAATTGCCGTCTACTCGGGCAGCCAAGTGACTGTCATAGCCTTGATAAAGCCCTTTTTTGCCACCTTCAAACTAATACTGGTATGTAAAAATACCCTGAATATTCTCTTTTTCGGTGTAATGAGGTACTTGTCTAATATAAGTGGAAATGAAAAGGCGGACGAGCTCGCTCGGCTCGGGGTAATCTCAGAGGCTCTCCACTTTACAATCGGGTTTGCACTAGCATACCTTACGTCTAATATTTTGAATTGAGTGGAGTGTCATGTCAACACAGTCGCCTTTGGTTAGACGTCCCCAAAGATAGAATAACAAAAAACTGTGAGACAAGCCCCACCCAAGCTCAATGAAAAAGCTATTGAGACTATAGAAGCCAACCCTGAGAACCCTCGTGCCTATTCTCACTGGACACTTTTCTCAGGGATCACCTATACAGGGTAACACTTACTGATAGTCTTGTGTGCAACGGATGCTGAGGAGAGATCTAAACTCTTGAGATTTCTGTCGCTCGTATGGCCTTCTTCGGTATGCGATACTGATTCCGTGACTCATACCTCCTAAATAATCTGCATGAACTGGAAAGGGAAGGATGGGGCCGATTTTAAATTTCATTAGAGGATCGGGCTGGGATTTATCAGCAATGTATCGTAAATATTAAGGAGCTACAATGGACCTTGTAGTATTCTAGGTTCAATCGACCCCTAGGGATCTCAACCTCTTTCCAATCCATTCATCCATCCCTCCATCTATGCAGATATTCAATTAATTTCTTTAACATCTGTGGTTAGGAAGTAAATATAGTTTATGGGTAATTGAAATAATAGAGGTTTGGTGAAAGCGAATTATATTGCAATATGGAAAGCTTCTTCACAAGCAACTCAGTATACTGACATCTTTCCTCTAACAAGCCGGTTATCCAGGATATCACTTAATGCCTCTCTTCTTTTGTCAAAAACGGAGTGCTATTTATATTAGAAATGATGTGGCTAACACTGTAATTAACGACCTTGATTTTGTTATTCCAGGATTTAATTATGCCTAGATTAGATTAGATTAATAGAGAACAATCCCTTAACATACTTTGGATATTTTTTAACCAGAAATTTTGTGAATTACTCATCTCTTTGAGACCCGATTAACTTACAGCAATTGATAAATATGCCAACTAGCATTCTTGAGGTAGGCCGGTAATAATTCTAATATATTTGATTTTTTCTTAACAACATTTCCAAGAAAATACTCAACATCAATAAATCCTTTTCTTGGCACACCAAATCACTATCAAAATTCCATACATTTTTACATATACGATTAATTGAACAATATCGACGAGAATATGTTGACCATTATATTGATGTTCTCTTTAAAACCGTATACTTTTAAATGTAAACAATATTTTAGAATATAAAAAATCGATCTGGTTAGTTATCATTAATCTTGTAAAGCCATACGCGACAAGGTATCTGCTATCAAAGTATATCAAATATCTGCAGTTGAGCAGATTTATAAAAAAAAGTGCGTAATAATTGTGTGCTTATATACCAGAAACCTAAACAGGATGGGTCTGACTGATATCCTAGAATGCAAAGGATATGGATTGGAGACCGAAGTAGGGACATTTTTCTGTGTTACTGTATGGCACTATCTTTCAAGTGATTCAATTGGCTTGGCACCCTTTTCTTTAATAAACTGGTCACTGGCTGAAGGGAGCCTATTATTAGCTTCATATAAGCATTCGGTTGAAATTTATGAGCTCATCACTTATAAATCTTAGGGGTGGACAATAGCCATATTAGTAGTCTAGTTGATGATTTCATTGGGACTCAACCTCTTTTCAATCTATTCATTCATTCATCCATATTCTTCGTTCTCCGGGCTGTTTTAAGGTGCTTAGGGAGCTTGGTGTTTCAAAGTCTGTAGCACTTGATGATTAATTAATTACTCAAAAGGAATTTTTCCAAGTGTATGGGAACTCACTTATGTTCAGCTAGTTTGTAAAAATATCCATTTATTTGATAAATGCGTTCCACTGCCATATATCGGAAACGAATTATTGCAAAACCCTCGAGAATAATTCACAAGCCATGAAACAGAATCCCTCCCTACCATATGCGAGGCCCAACGTAGTCCTTACATTCTAAAATATTTGCAGTGTTCTTATGTAAAAGTGACAAAAGTTTGATTTGAATAGCTTCTCCGCCCTAAACTACTATTCATACAGAAAAATGGCGTTCTGTTAATCTTAAGCTTGCTTTCTTACCTTCCGAACCGTAATAAAATTTTCATACCTTTCCTAACAAAATTATTTAAAACAAATTATCTTACCAAATGACTACGATTCCTCAAACCAAAATTCTCAGCTGAGTAATCATTGTAATGTCGCTGTGCCGTCATGGCATGCCGTGGGCTGATGATATCGAATGTAGCTGCCTACAGATTCGGACTACGGCTGCACATACGCACATGCAATTATCACTCAGCTGAGAGGTATTGAGCGTAAAATGGTAAGGTTACTTTGTAATAAAAACTATTTCATTATTTTGTTAAGTAAGGTATACAGGGTGTTTCCCCTTAGGAGGTCCATAGAGCGGGAGGTGATAGTACTCACCTAGACGAACCAAAAATTGTATGGCAGGGGGGGGGGGCAATATCAACCGTTTAGGAGTTACAGGGTGATTCATAAAAAAAGCTAGGTTTTCACAAAACACCCTGTATCTTAGAAAACGGACTAAGCACGAACACATATAGATTTCTGTTTCATGGCTTGGGAAGTATTCTCGAGGGTTTTCATTATTGCGATTATTCTTCAAGTATTTTGATCACTCGAGACGCTCTATGTGAGGTGGATAATAATAATTTATCTGGAAATATTCAAAAATTATACTCATTTAACGTTCAGTGGATATTCAGCCCATTTCCATTTGCGCGTTTAGAATACTTCTGTAGGTAGATTACAATTCTTTTTAGACAGCCAGAGAGAAAAGAGTGTAATTGCACTACAAAATTAATAAGGTGCCGGCAATAAACAACTTTAGATTCGGAGAATCGATGTTTTCGGAGTGGAATCGTCGGGAAGGCTCTGGAGAATTTGTTGAGTAAATAAATACAGCATTTGTTAGTTCCAGATACGAGTCTTGTCTTAAGCCTGTTTCCCACGGCACGTGATTTCACGGGCCAGTCCAGGCCAGTGCAGACGAGCTCGTGACGGGCGGCATCACGCCTATACACTTCCCACGGTGAGGGTTGGCTCGAGTTGATTTGAGGCACTGTGCCTAGTTTTGATTAGATTGCCAAAATGCCGCGTGAAGAAATTATCGTTATTTCTGCAGCCACTTTTATATGAAGAAATGACGTGCTCGTACGGGTCACCACGGGCCACACATGCATGGTTGTGTCGCGCCTTTGAAGCTCCCGACTACAAATGGATCCGACGAGCCATCACAGGCGAGCTCGAGCCACTTCGGAGTAGACTCTTCCTATGGCGCTTTGCCCTGCATTCGCGCCGCACTGGCCGTGATTTCACGGCCAGTGGGAAGTCAGCTTGAGACAAGTGAATTGAATACAAGTGAAAGTAGATAAATAGGTGAAAGTATTGTAATTGGATTGCGATAATTTGAAGAAGCTAGTGATAATAAAAACGAACTGAGAATTAATTGTTTGGTAAAATTAACCAATAGAGTGAAATAGAAAGATTTCGCAACAATATCAAGATTACCTACGTGATAAATTTAAAATTACGACAGAGCGATGTAAAGTTAGTAAGTTTTTCCTTCTGAGGAAACGGTTAAGTGCCTCTACTTCTACAGGGAGGGCTGCCATCTGTAAACTCGTGAAAGTATGACAACAAGTTCGAAAGCTTCGGATTCCTTAGCTCGAAACCCGGACATAATTGCCAGATAAGGTTTCCTATTTTACTTACTAATGAAATAGGTTCAAATTGTTATACAGTGTCTTTCAATATTTATTTATTATAAAATTTTTCAGTTTACAATAAACAATAAAACAAAACGATGCCAACGAACTAAATTAAATCTCTCTTCTATTTATTTAGGAACGAAAATAAATTCTCAAAAAATAAAGATGCAATTTTACTTCTGTAGAAACAACACAGGAATTATCTAATAATAAGTAAAGGAACTAAAAACATCAACTTATTACATTTTATACCATTCAGTCTGCCATATAGCCTTCAAAGTAGTTTCATTGCTTAGTAAGAATTTATAATAAAAATCAACAAAATTAAAATTTTTGAAATAAATTATAATTTGTTTTGATTAGTGATGAGACCGTTTGTGTGCTCAGTGAGTTTCTTTCTTTCGTCTATACTGTTGAGAAATTAGAGAAAATACTCTCTGTACGTTGGTATTATGAGTTGGTATGTAAAAGAATATGATTTGCCATTAAAAGTTTGGCTTGGTCGCTTAAATTTTGATTGAAATTATTTAAATTCACCCACTCAATTTCGATGTTCTTGTCTTGTAAAAATAAAACGGTATATTTCAAACGGTTATATTAGGCAAAAGTATACGAGCACAAATAAATAAATATACAGATGAAGAACGCATATCAGAAAAATGAAGACCTTATCCTGGTAACCAAGTTAGTTAGATACGACGAAAAATGTAGCTAAAAAATGTTGTTATTAACAGAAAGTGTTGCAAATGTTCAGGCATACACCAAAGTTTCTATTTTTTACCAGAACAAGGCAATCTTAATCATGGGCAAACTAATGGCATACAAAGTCTGGACAAGTAGACCTAATCAGCATTCAGCACCGCTTTTCTTGAATACAAAATCGACGATGACTAAACCCGATGAACACAATTTTTTGTTAGAAATTTACTGGAAATTTTTATTTAGAATTTATACGCATTTTTGGCGGCCGACAAAAACTTTTATGACCGTAGACGAGTATATGCAATAAGACATTTTTGTTTTTTTAGAAATTTACAGAAAATTTTTCGGCAGAATTTTTATTTGGTGTTATTTTCAGATACAATACTTTCATTAGCCTCCAATTGTCAATAAGCATTCATTTCTTCATGAATGCGTTCTCGTAGAATGCACACGTCTCCACTTCCCCTGTTCGGTAAAAGTTCTGATGTTTCTCTCTATCAAACGTTATCACAAATAAGTAAATATTCAGATGAAGAACGCATATCAGAAAAATGAAAACCTTATTAACATTTCTCGTAACCAAGTTAGTTAGCTACGACGAAAATTGTAGCTAAGAAATGTTGTTATTAACAGAAATTGTTCCTAATGTTCAGGCGGTCCACATCAATGTTTCCAACTTTTACAGGACAAAGCAGGAATGCCTGAACCCAATTAACGGAAGGCAACAATTTTTTCTTAGAAATTTACTGGAATTTTTTTCGTTCCAATTTTTATGCATAGGCCGAGGTCGACAGCAATGCCCCGCACCAATATACGATCAATACATGCAATCAACGATGCCTCGACTTAATGTAGGGAAACCCTCAATTTTATCTTAGAAATTTACTAGAATTTTTTTTCTTAGAATTTATACGCATTTTTGGAGGCCGACAACAATTTTTATGAGCGCAGCCGTTTCGATAGAATTTGTATTCACTTTGGAGCAAATTTCCAGTAAATTTCTAATCCCCTGTCTACATTGGCCATCAAAATTTTTTACCATATTTGGTAAAGCCCTTCTTGGAAAAAAAATTTTGGTGTGAGCAAATTATGTTATGCCATTTCATTTTTGGTTGCCCGATGGCGTTATCAATTTGAAGATTGATTACATTAAAGAATTTGGAGCTTGCCGAGTTACAGAAGAGATGAAAAAATTAAGAAAAGGAATATCCACCTTTACCACCTTTATAGTTCCACAAACACTCATTTAGTCCGTAAAAATTAATTAATTTAATTAGTTCCGAACTCGTTAGGTTCATTTCAGCCATTTTGATTATAAACGTCAAATTTATGGTAAGCAATTTTCTTGGACATATATGGTACGCCATATGGTCTGCCCTTCGAGGAGAAAACTAAAGGAGACGACATCCCAGTAAAGTATATGTATGTATGCGCAGCATAGCCAAAAAATTTCGCCATCTTGATTTTGGTAGGATGTTTGACTGTCACTATTTTGTAAACAAAGAGCCGCGAAGTGTGTTTGGCGCAGAGACGTAGTTAAAAAAGGGATAATTTACTTTTGATAGGAAATGGTTAATGGCTGTTGGACTAAGTGATAGTAATATAAAAACGAGTTATATATGCTCGAAGATTTAGATACAACAAGCCGTGTTGAGGAAAATACTTTTAAAATACTTTTGTGGTAAATTCGGTAAGTCCCACTGACATGCATATATAAGTAATTCGCAAATAACTTAAATATATCGTCAGTGAGAGCATACTTTCTGAAATCAAAACTGGTGCCACATGAAACAGGAGATCAGTCAGTCCATTTATATACATGTCAGTGAGTGGTGCGGAAGATTGTGCGGAGTTTCTAAGAAATGTCTTTGAATTTTCACGCCATCAATTTGTTGTGATATTTAAGACATCAACAATTTTTAACGCCGTCACTGGCACCTCGACAAAAACAAGAAGAAGAACGATGGTTGCTACCCTTTTGTCATCACATGTCGCCTCCTTTAGTTCCCTCCTCGACGGGTCTGCCATGAATTATTGCCATGGCTACACGGTCTACACTGGCAATTCCGTAGCAATATGGTAGGCCATAATTTCTAATATTAAAAGTTATTTTGATTTTTGCATGTCCGTCCGTCTGTCCGTCTGTCCGCCTGTCCGTCTGTCCGTGCTCACGATAACTCGAGAACGCGTGCACTTAGAGAACTGAAATTTTGCACATGGGCTTAAAAAAAAGTAAAATTAAGTTCGAAAATGGGGTAACTCCTTCGTGGGGCTGTTTCATTATATATTTGGACACTGCCTGAGAACGCATCAACGAAGAGAGTTCAAAATTTGAACATGGTGTTTTCATAAAAATAGCAACCAACATTTCAAAAATTAACTAAATCGGGCAACCCTTGTTAGGTGTTGCCATATAATAGTTTAGGTTTTTTACGTATACTGTGAAAACCAAGCACTTTTACTTTTCAAAGTTCTTCAGAAATTGGCCATAATCATTTATTTTTACTGTCCCACGAACCGTTCTAGGAATATACGTGAAAAACCACTAGAACAATCAAACTTGTACAGATGGGTGACCATACGAAATTATAATATGGGCATTCACCTAGGATATCATAAGAATTACTTTTAGATCAATTCTGGCTTTTTACTTGTTTCAGTTTAATATTGTTTTGATTATTCCAGTATAACTTAATTATAATTATTATTATATTTTATACAGCTTTTTTGCTACAGATAATAGTGTAGCAGATATTGCACTGTGTAATGATGAGTTATGTGGTTCATGATAATCTGTTCCACGATTGTGAAGCGATATTATCTAGACATTGAACTGCTCTTTGCATGTATGTGAAAAATTGTCTCTGCTCGGTAGATCTTCATTAAAGATCGTGACTACGCACATTTTACAATGGAAAAAATACATTTTAATTTAGATTAATAAATTTAAATAATCTAATAAAAAAGGGAAACATTTTTTTTTACTTAAGTATTGATCATTGACCATTGGCCATTGATACCTTCGGTCAAAAGGTTTTCGTAGTGTAGTGGTTAACACATTGGCTCATCATTCTATCGGCCTGAGTTCGACGGCCACAACTGCGTCAAGGAATTTCGCTGACAACAAATTACTCAATGCAAAAACCATATCGAAGTTGGAATGTATATTTTGCAGGTAGAATCACTGCATTTGTCCAGAAACTGTTGAATATAGCATCTTTAACTGTATACATATGCATTCTCATGTGGGAAGTAAGTTTTCCGTTTAATTTCTTCGGATCCGAATATAAAGATCAGTTTTTCTTTTACATATATTAAACGTTTTGTATTTTGTATAATTTGTATTTTGTTAGTATTAACTATTAGCACATTATTTTATTGAAATATAAAAATGGAAGTGAACATTTGTTTTAAATTTGTTCACCTTCACCCCAATTCTTTTCCGTCTATAGCTCAAATGGTTTACTTTTGGGTTTTCATCAAAACACATTCCCACCTTTGTGTATACATTAAACGGACTGATTTCAAAAAGAATCGAAAACTTATTGAATGACAATCTGAAATAAGATTTTTATTGCTTGATTTACAAACATTTCAATTGTTTTTACACAGCCGCTTTGAACAAAAGTAAATTCGCGGGCGTTTAACTTATCGGCAAACTTTTTGTATTCTTTCTGTAAAACAACCCTGGTACCTACGTTATCAAAAGTCATGTTAAAAATTCCATATATACAAATCAGGAAGCAAAAGCTGCTGAAAGGTACATGTCGTTACAATCTAGACAATGTGTTAATTATTAATGGAGGAGATAAGCTCTGCTCAGACGTAGATATGTATATTGAAGGTGGGGCAGATGAGACGCATACCCATCGCAATATCGTGCAGCTGCATAAACATTAAGTGATTAAACAAGGTATCGAAAATGTTTTAAGCATTGTGCAACAAAGTAAGTCAAGGAAATACTTCCAGCAAATTAATTACCTGCTTAGGCATCCTCTCGTAGTGTATATGTATGTAGTATATATAGGGCGAATTTTTCGTTATTGAATCACTTCAGTTTCGACAAGATTTCAGTTTCGAGTTTTCTTCAAGATGGATTGCAAGTTATTATTCTTAGCAGTGGTGATGGCTGTGTTTTCAGTTAATGTCAGTGGATTACCTTATTGGAGTTTTGATGTTGCTGATACCGACAAGCAAAATAGTGATGTTTTTAGTGTATGCAAAAATAGTTTACTTCCTACTTTTGCTTGTATAATTCAGTTCTATACATTATATTTTTGTAGGATTTTTGGGGTTTTTTATTTCCCGGAGATGATGACGATGATGATGATGATGAAGAAAAAACTGTTTGTATGTTTTTGATATTTTTAAAATATTCTTATTAATCATTTTGCTTAAAGTAACATGCACGAATTGCACAGTAAACGTTATCTGGGACAATAACGCTACTAATGGTACAGGAATTGTACCACCAGCTCTACAAAATGCCGGCGATCAACCATCTAATCCTGCAGCTCAACCACCAAGCGCTGCTGTCCAACCATCCAATCCCTCGGCACCGGTAGGACCTACGCCATAGGCACCATATATATAGTTATCATATATATATATAATAAGCAAGCAGCCAAAAAGTTCTTAAGGAATATTTACTATTTATATTTTAATTTACATTACTTGAATTGAGTCAGTTAAGTAGTCAAGAGTAATACGAGTATTTAATATAAACAAAATAAATACTATAAATTAAGTGTAAAATGATTATTCTCATTCACACATACTACCTAATTAAACGTTATTCATAAATTCATTCATTCTTGAGAAATGTTGTTTATGTATGTAACCATATGAAGAAGAGCACTACGAGCAGAAGATAGCAATAAATTCTTAAAGAAATAAAAACTTTGTCATGCTGAGATATTGTGGTAAATGTTTTTGAAAGAGTGCTGAAATGAAACATGTTAAGGTGACAACTAAACACATTGCTTGAAATTATAGCATAAATCTTCCAGGGATTTGTAGTAGCTCACACATTCATTCAAAAATGGAATTAAGATTTATGGTGTGATTCGCAATGTTTTGTATGAATAGTTACTTTTTTGATTGTTTTAATTTTGAAGTGGATGGTTTTAATTCGAAAAAAAATAATTTTTTAGTAATTAATGGGAAATATTCGTTTGATCTAATATTTATCTTTAATTAATATTATGCTAGACTGTAAGGAATTGTGTTACCTGGACTTTATAGAAGTAATTACACTTAATGAAATATTTCAAAATTTTTGGTCATCGAATGTTTTTGAATTATTTTTTAGGAGATTTCCGATTTAGCTTAGCTCTTTTAATTATTTAAACAATATTTGGAATTCCGGGTTTTCGAATCCCCTTCTTGGGGCTGAGCAAATTTCTTGCCAATGCCTGTGTTTTTGTCAATGCCTGAGTTTACTTTTTGGAAGTTTCGAAGTTTCTCACAACGACAAGCAAAGTAATGATATTCTTAGTGTATGCGAAAAATAGTTACTCAACCTACTTTTGCACGTATTAAGGTCGATGCACACTTACCGGCACAGCACGAACCGGTACAGACAGGAATCTAGCATATACATATATATACTGGCCCTTTTCGTTCACATATAAAGACATAAAACGGAAAGGAAATTTTCAGTTAAGGTAGATATCGCAAGTAAACTATATCCCATGATCCCATGCTAACTTCGCAAGTAGATCAGCATACGAGAACTGCCGGTCTGGTTTTTAACGCCCAATAGCGACCGGCAATGAAGTTTCCGTTTCGTGCCGCTATCTGCCGGTGCCGGTTGATGTAAATTAGCTTTTCGTATTAAAATATTTTGTCTTTCTATGACGGTAAGTGTGCATCGACCTTTATTATTCAGTTTTATAAATTTTGTTGTAGGGTTTTTGCGGTTTCTATTTTCTAACGATGACAATGTTATTTATCATCATTAAAACCATTATCGGGTGAGTAATCGGTTTGTATGTTTTTTTCTTATAATATATATTTATAAATTCTGTTTTATTTTGTTAATGAAAAATTAAATGTAAACAAGAGAAATGGTTATAATCGGTCTAATATTAATAATATTATACCCTAGCTACACAAAAATATGAGTGAAATGAAGTAAAAAACCAAAGTCTTGTATGGCCATATCAAGAAGTTCATTTTTGACATTGTATTTACTATTTTTATGAAAACGCCGTGTAGGGGCGGATACAGCTGGATGATGCGGGAAACGTTCCCTTATCTGAACACGACCGGCGAAAAATTGCGGTAGATCGTCTGCATTTTTCCGTACAAAACGATTCACTGCGCAGTACATCTAATCTACTGAACTTGTTACAAAACAATTAAAAAAGCTAGAATTGGTCTAAGACCAATTCTTATGATGAATGCCCGTATAAAATTTCGTATGGTCACCGATCTATGCAAGTTTAATTTTTTAATTTTTAATCGTTTTCATAGTATATGTAAAAAACCTAAATTTTTATATGGCAACACCAAGAAGGGGCTCTCCGCTTTATACTATTTTTTAAATTTTTTTTGCTATCACTATGAAAACACTACAGTTTCAGCTCCGTACCTCGACGCGTTCTCAGGCAGTGTCCAATATATAGTGGAAAATGAAATTTTTGTGTGGCAACCCCACGAATGAGTTACCCGATTTGTCTCATTTTCGAACTTAATTTTAATTTTTTTTTGTTAAGGTCCGTGTACAAAATTTCAGCTCTCTAAGTATACGCGTTCTCGAGTTATCGTGCGTACAGACGGACAGACAGACGGACAGACAGACGGATGGACAGACGGACGGACGGACAGACAGGCTGACGGACCTGCAAAACCATTTTGCTCTACCATCATTATTTCAAGGTGTTACAAACGGAATGACAAACTTAGTATACCCCCTATAGATTTCATCTAGGGAATAAAAACTTAAAAATTTCTTGCGATGGGTAGTGGCTTGACCTTCGCTCCATTTTAGTTCGCAGCTGTTGACGACTATAGAGAAAATCGGAAGTGCTGATATCTAAAATTTGCATACTTGAGCATGGATTTTCTCGGGGTGTTTGAAACAGGACAGAGCATATTCGGTTAAAGGCGATGGAAAATTTTTATTAATTAAAAGCAGCTGATTGTTTGTTTACAATTAAGTTGTCATTATTTGCTTACTTTGTCTTAAATTATGTCAGCCATACAAATGCAACGCCAAGAAATATTAAATTATGTGGCCGCATCTGAAAATATCGTAGCTTTGTGCTTAAATAAGGAAGCAGAGAATAGAACGTTTCGACCCAGTGATCAGACAGGTCTCATCAGTATGGTTATCTCTGATCGCCTATCATAGAAGTTCGATGATAGGGTCACCCAAATGCCGATTTCTCTGCATTCTAATGCATTTTAGAAATTCGTTGAAATTATTTTCAATGAATTTCAGTCTGCTGTAGACGAGAAATAATCCACCTTTAATTAGGAAGGCTAAAATTAATTTGTACACTAAAGTATTTTACCCAATTTTACCTTCTCGCAAACTTTGAAATAATATTCGTAAGTTTAATATCATTAGAGGCAGCGACCCATCTATAATTAATATATTATGCATATATTTAATACTAATATTACCACTGCTTCTTCCTACTCAGCTTGAAAAATTGTGCTGGTTGTTCCTATTAAATAGAAGATCAATTCATTCTAACGGAAGATTATAGACATACATATTACCATTCTTCCTATACTGTCCAAGGTATTTGAAAAAGTCTTATACAAACAAATCATAGACTATGCTAATATTAATAATTTAATTAGTTCTATCCAGTCTTGTTTCAGAGCCAAACACAGTACAACTTCATCGTGACTACTTCTGACGGATATGATAAGATGTAAAATGAAAATAAAGAACTAATCCTTCTTGTCGTCCTTCATTTTACGAAAGCATTTGACTCTGTCGATTTTCAATCTTTATGTTATAAGCTAGTTGTAGAATTTAATTTTGCTTCTAAACTTATCTATGATTAGCTAATTCGTGTTTGTCACTCGAAATAGTCCAAGCAATTTTCTCTTTATTCAGGCGTGCCACAAGGATCTATCTGAGGTCCTCTTCTCTTCAGTCTATACGTTAATGACTTAGAAAATCACCATAAAATATCCACTGAAGCTATATGCTGATGATGTACAACTTTATACATCTGCCCCCATCAATGATATCCCACACTAAATTACTAAACAAAGATATTCAATGCATGCCTAGGCTCGGATCCAATCCATTCAAAGCGCAAACTATGCTCTATGCTCATCTTAACTTAGCCTGTACTGACTGCGGGTCATCTGATTACCCTCACTTGAAATTTTGACCGAATTCATAATGTAGGGTTACTATTTCTTGGAAACCATTACGATGTGAATGCCTAATGTAGGAGTACAATTTCCTGGAAACCATGAAAACAAGATTTCTTACCTCTTGTTGCATGCTACCTGATGACGAAGGAGAGAAAATGAAACCAAAAAGAAATGGAGATTTCCATGCTACATTTTAAGCCTTTGAAACAGGGACACATGATTACCCTCATCTATAAAAATAGATAATAAAACGAATGCTTTTAATTTTGTCAGTTTTTTTTTATTCTTAATATTTTGTAGGCCCTCCGTTTTTACGTACAACTTCATAAAGCCTATTTCGCAAGGAAATATACAAATTTTGAAAAAAATTTAATGGGATTTGCTCAAAAGCATCTTCAATTGTTGTCAAACTGCCTTCCTTCTGAAGAAATTTTTCGTGATAGCCATCCCCAAAGATTTTAAATAATATTAAGATCGGGAGGTAGAGCTGGTCAATCCAATACTTCCACGTTGTTGTGTGCAAACCATTGCATAACACGTCCTGCTCTTTTCATGGGAGCGTTATCCTGTTGAAAAATCCATCGTTGGCCTTTGAACATTTCGTGGAAATTGATCTTCTGTATTTATAAAAGTTTAATGTGATCCTCTGAACAACCAAATCTATTGCGCCATAAAATTAAATTGCAGCCCATACCATGACGGAACCAACAGCGGAGTGCCGACGAGACAGAAAATTTCTTTTCATCAGAAAAAATCACCTGTTGCCATTCTACCTTCCAATTTAAATGAGCCCGGCTGTATTCTAATCTGGCAACTTTATGACGCTGAAGTAAACGTGGCGTTTTCTTAAGTTTTTGCAGTCAGAGATGGAGACACTGTTTAATCATTCTGCGAACTGTCCGAACACTGGCTGGAGTTCCAACTTTATTCCTTATTTTGCGAGCAGATCCGGCATAATTTGATGCTTCTGCAGCAAAAATATCAGCAACCCCGCTAAATAAACAGCAGCAATTAAAAAAAAACACTTTTATTTATTTTGAAAGACCTTACTCTTTGAATGTTTAACTACCAAACTGATGAGGGTAATCAAGTACATATCCTTGTTTCAAAGGCTCTAAAGGTGAAAACCCAATGAACGCGGCAGGCATCTCGTCGCTTTGACAGTTCAATAGAATATACGTGTTTAAGTTCGTTCTGGCCAAATGGCTGCCACGCTTGCCGGATTCGACGCGAAAGTAGAGCAATGTTCTACTTTTAATCCGTGCCAGACGCTTTGACAGTTCTTTTGATTGATTTTAACTTTTTATATGCTTAGTAAGCTGCAAATTCAAGAACTGCCACATTTAATAACTCTAATATATGCATTAATTCACTTTTAACCCTGGAATGCTACCCGTGAGTAAATTTTACTCACTTTCTGCTTGAAGGCTGCACTGCTCTTTACGAGATATGACCACAGCGTCCCCAATTCTTAAGTGCTTTGCCTGAAGCGTGATTGTTAGTTTAAGGGAGGGAGAGCCTTCACAGCAGGTCAGCCCTCTCATTCCTCATGCTCCTCATTGGCCTGTAACCCAAAATTACAGTATAAAATCTATTAAAAACAAAAAAAAATTACAAGGTGTACAAAATATGATTCTTTCATTTCTAATTATCCTTACTTTATTAATTAAAATTTCTTTATATAAATTTTAAATTATTCTTGCGGAAATGCTATTCTTTCATTTTTCTGTTATTGTATTCCGCTAAAATATTTCAGCTCTTTTGTTTATAATTTATTGGTGTGTGAGTAATATTTACTCAGGGTTACCAATAAGCGAATATTGAAACGGGTTAGTATTCCAGGGTTAAATAATGACCCAAGCTTTTCTATCATTCTTTCTTTTTATAAATAAATCTTAAGAGTACCAACGCTACACGTCCATTTGGTTTTACAGAATTCCTACACACGCCTGTCGCGGAGAACTGTCAAAGCGATAGGCCGCGTTCATTGGGTTTTCACCATAAGTGTTGCATGGAAATTTCCACTTCTTCTTTGTTCCATTTCCTCACCTCCGTCATCAGGTAGCATGGAACAGGAGGTCAGAAATCTTGTCTTCATGCGATCCAGGAAATTGTTTCCCTCCATTGGGCATTCGCATTGTAATGGTTTCCAAGAAATAGGTACCCCTACATTATGAACTCGGTCTAAATTTCAAGTGAGGGTAATCAAGTGACTCGCAGTGTATACCATTTTGGCTTGATCTTTAATAATCGAATAACTTGGGCGACCACATCGATATTGTTGTAGGTAAGATCTTTTAGTCCACAGTCTTCGACTTGTGAAAAGCTTATTACTACTAATAATCAACTATGCTGACGTTGTATACGTATGTATATGTATGTTAGCACTTGTATACATATCCATAAGGGAGATGCAAAATAGGTTTCTGTGAAATGGGTGGAATACAACAATCCGAAGCGAATCTTGCAACCAAAATATTCTGCAACCTTTTCCAGAGAGTCAGCAGCAATTTCACCATGTTTAAGCAGTGAAAGTAATGAAGGACTGGTGAAGATGCTCCTGATGGTTTTGACAAGACACCAGAAATCATTGCTGCTTTTGCGACTTGCTAAAAGTTTTTGTCTATCTACATAATGCTCGAGTCAAACAAAAATTGTCCAAAAATAAATAGATTTTTTTTGGTGGCACTTACTGAAACTTCACTTTGTTTGGTAGGAACAGTTCACAAGCAGATAAGATATATGTATTCCAAAAGAACGATAATGCAGTTCAACACGGCGCGCTTATATGAGCAAAGCAGCTCTATGGACTTCTTTGTAACAAACTGTATAAAAGTGTATTTTAATGTGCGACGAGGCATATGTTATAGTAATTTAACACATTACCCAAGAATTTATTCTTGCAGAACTTTACAAAAAAGGACGGAAGAGCCTACCGGTTGATATCTACGATGACAAAAACCTTCAACAAGGGGATTCAGATTGCTGCGTTAGCAAGTATAGCCATGTTTTTGTAAAGTGGAAAGATAAAAAGTCAATTTATTTTCTCAGCAATTTTTACGATCCTTTTAAATCTAGCACCACAATGCAGGAATAAAATGATGCTTGTCCCGAAATCGTACTCGATTGCAATAATCATATGGGCTACGTTAACAAGCTACTGAAAGCATGCTATGAAATAGATTCGAATATGTAAAAAGTGATGGCAGCGGATAATGTTGTATCTTCTGGACGACTTACTTGCACTGAAATCATATATTTTTATTTATTTATTTATTTTATTTACTGGTTAATTGGTACACAAGATTACAAATCTTATAATTATACGTGTTTAATCAGGAGGGAAAGTTTATTTGATGAAAGATAGATAGATAAATATACATCTAAATTTAATTAACTAACTACATATACACCTTAAAGTCTACATAGTACTGAATATGTAAGAGCTAAAGCGTATTCTTCCAAAGAAAAAGATTAAACTACTAAATTGCGAATTTACGTTATGCGAGCTGATGCCAGCAACCTTTTAAATACGTGCTGAGTTCCAGCGCATTGCAGATTGGGCGCTAGAGAATTCCAGTAGCGGATCACCTGCACAAAATAAGAGCGCTCACCTAATAAGGTTCTGAAGCTTGGCAATAGGATGTTACGATGTCGGGCCGCTCCTAGAAATTGTATTCGGTCAAGTAAGTAACTTGGCTCCTTTACGTGGATTAGAGAATAGTAATTGTGTTCGTGAGAGGTATGTTTCAAATGAGCATCCAACAAAGGAGTCCACATAGGAAGAGATATGAGCAAATCTACGCAACCCATAAATAAACTTGATAGTATCCCTGAAAGCGACACTCAACTTTCTCTGGTAACCGGAATTGAGCTTGGAAAAAATTAATCTGGTAAAAGTTAAGTGAGGTAGTACCAAAGATTTAGCAAGTTTCATACGTATATAAGTCGATAGTGTGCTAGCCGACGTTCTTAGCTGACGTAAGCATCCATACACTTTCCCTAAAACGGAAGAGATCTGATTGCAGCGTGTTAACTTCTGATTTATTTCTATGCCTAAACTTATGATTGATTTTGAGTTTGGCATGGTAATGCTGTTGCTCATTATCGGAGACAATTCACTAAGATCTAAATTTCTCCTGTATAATGCTATACAGTTAGACTTGAGCGGATTTAGCGTTAAATAGTTACTATTGGCCCAGTCAGATATTATTTGCAGATCATCGCTTAGCCGAGAAACGCAATCTTCGACAAACCCTATTGGTCGGTCAAAATAAATCTGCACGTCATCAGCGTAAGAGTGGTCTTTTCAATCCCGTAATATCATTGGGAGATCATTCATGGTGCAACAAAATAGAAGCAGGCCTAATATTGATCCCCGGGGGATTCCACAGTTAAGGAAATGTGGTGGCGAAGTAGTATTATTCATTTTTCCTGACTGACTGCTACACTTCAAAACGCTTTTGATGAAATTAAGTGCCTTGCTCGAAAACCCAAAATGTTGCTGGAGCTTACTAATCAGCCTAATGTAATTCACTGAATCAAAGGTCTTACTGAAGTCCAAAAGAAACAGTATTGCTATGTGGTCGTTGCCAATCGAGTCAATTATGTCAGATACGCGCGGGACTATTTTCAGGACTTATTGGAGCTAATTTAAATATTTCAAAACAAATAAGATCCCTTTAAAAATGCCAAGCCAAGTCTGCAAACTTGCATGAGCTTGTGTAGCGAAGGTCGGAGCTTGAGTTACTGAAGTTGGGCAGGAGTGAAATCTGCAGAAACCATTATGTACAAGCAAATTTGACGACTTTTGCTCAGTGATCTTAACAAGTGAGGCAAAATGAGTAGTAGAATCGATAAAAAAAAGTAGTACATTTGAAAAAGGGTGTATATGTATATGTACATTTTTTTTTATAGTTTTATTTTGAACTTATATAGTTAAATTCATCATATGCATAATAGTATTAATTAAATTTAACTCAGAGAAAAGTCTTTCTGCACAAGCACTGCTATGTGGAAATGTAACAATGTAACAATTTTAACATGAAATCAGCGAGATAAGTAACAATATCTTCAGCATAGTATTTCGAATTAATACCTTTTCTTCAATAAGCGAAAACGTCATTGGGCATTTAAGATTTCAATATCACATATGGGCAGAACTGGCCAAGCACCAAAGAAAAGCACTGAAGTATAAGTACAAGTATCGAAGGCCTGAGTACTTCAGCGTAAGTACAAGTACCACATGTATGAAAAGTACTTGTATCTAAGTTTTAAGTCTATAAAAAGTACTGAGTATTTTTTGAAGTACTTTTTTAGAATCTTTGTCCGTTTCCAGTAATATAATGAAGTTTATAGAGTTCAGTTAATAGATATTAAATGAATAAATACCTTTTGAAAACTATAATATGTATAATAAGCAGTGGCTACTATTTATATTTTTTTATAGTTGTCGGCGCTGCACGTAAAGTAAAACTTTCATCTCTCATTGCTACACTCATAAAAATTATTAGAGGTCTGCCCAAGAACCCATGTCACTTCTACTAATGCATAAAAATTCTAAGAAAAAACTGAGGCCTTGCCTACATCAGGTCGAGGCATCGTTGATTTTATATTGGAGCGAGGCATTGCTTGCTTACCCTTGGTTAGGTATGTCATCAAGTCGAGGGATCGTCGATTTTATATTCGAGCGAGACGTTACTGGTTTTTGTTCTACTTGCACAGTCTTGTTTGTATGTTATTAGTTTACTTAAGGTTTTACACGTCAAGAGCGGCACATGCTTTGACAGTTCTTTGCGTTCTTTAAAGCTCAACAAAAAAGGAGTTGCACTAGAGATTGTGTTTGCTTTTCTACGAAGAGTTAGATATTTGTAGGTATGTAATAGTCTCAGAAATACTTAAGTAAAAATCGAGGTACTTAAGTACAAAACTCAGTCTTAAGTACAAGTAAATAGAAGCAAGTACTTCTGTTCAAAAGTATTGAGTAATAAGTAACGAAAATGTACTACAAGTAGTACTTAAGTCTTTTTTTATTTAAGTATTGCCCGCAGCTCTGCATAAGGTTATGTGGAAAAGCCTTTCGGATTTTAATTGATGGAAAGTCTCCTATACAAAGTGAATCTAAATATTTCAATCTCGAAATTTTTGGATCTAAAAGTGTAAATATTTTTTTAATTTGCCGTCAAAGTTATATTTGAAAATTTAAAGTATTTTTTTTTTAATTAATTTGATACAAATTACATTTCAAATTATATAAATCAATATATGTATTCCTCAAATTTAATTAAAAAAAAACATTAAATCAATTGGCAAATGATACTCCTTGCTTTCAAAAGAAACATTAATAAGTCCGAGATCTTGAACTGATTTTTGTAATATAAGAATTGTTGTTTTTCAACCAGAAAATTTTTTGTTAATGTTATTTATGTAATCAAATAGATATATACGATAGAAAATAGAAATAAATTGATTAAACTGGTTATTTAAAAATGTACGAATTGATTCCGCATTTGACGTACTTATTTGATGGCACTGAGTATCAAAGAAAAATAATGTGAAATAGCGGCTGCCATTTTGTTTCAAAAAGCGATTAATTACACTCTCGAAAGACGTGAACGTACAATGTTTTAAAAGTTTTATGAATTTTTACTTTAACAAACTCAAACTGTCTTTTGGTACTAAAAGCGAAAACCCATATGCGTATTTATTCTTTAAAGATTTGTGATTCTCTGAAGGCAGTTCTTTGCCAGCTGCTGATAGACAAAACGCCAAATCTACATGGCAAACATATCCTTTGTAAAATGAATTCTTTTTACATAGTGCAGTTTAGTTTTCACGCAATTCTGTAGTCCTTGACATTACAGAGATATAGTAGTAGATTTTAAATTGAACTAACGTCTGCAAAAAAGTCGTTGCGTGTGGAGGCAAAAATTAACATTCGATTTTGTTTATAACTTGGCATCTGCATGCCAAGTCGTATGAATTGAATGAACGTGTATAGCGGCCTTTATGAGAAAAGATTTGATTAATGTGTTCAAAATTCATATGCCAGAAAATAAAAATGAAATGAAATAACTGCGGCTTTGATTTCTTGTCCTTAGCTCCCTTGTGGTTTCACATTAAATTCAAATTCTAAAACTTAAATAAAACTTTACATTTATGAAAAATGTGGGTTTTTAATTTTTCAATTTTCATACTGATTTAATGTTATTTATTGTGTTTTTTTATAATGTCCATAAAAACAAAAATTGTTATTAGTTTACAAGTCTTCTCCTTTAATCCGTAATTGTCCTCCTTTCCCAGTCCAAAATTTCGAGGCAGTATAAAAACATACGCTCTTAACTTTATTTATTTTAACAATAATGAGGTTGCACAAAAATAAATAAATAATTTTTATTAATAAGTAAGACTACTAATATGTATACCAATAATTTTAGTTAATTTTCTTTTTTTTAGTAAATTAACTGAATTACTTTTAATTTACGAGTTGCATAAAGTGCTTAAAATGTAAAGAGAAAGTGGGTATACTTCAGAAACTAGTCAATTTCGTGCGTTTCGTTTGCTGCATGTGGTATTTGTGGAAAAGTTTTTATACAGAAAAAAGAAGCTAGTGAAAATAGATCCCATTTGACTGCAAATAAATTTATAGCGATGAGCAGTTCAAGTTATTTATGCAGTGGTTAAAACAAAAAATCTACTGACACTAAGAACTTGTTACTATGAACGATTTAAAAAAAATTTCAAATAAGCCCACATTTTTTATATGTCTCAGAGATCTTATGATAACAATTAATCAAAAATTTATTTCTTATGTCTTCGAGATATGTGTGTACCTCCATATAGCGGCTCGAAGTACTATCATGTCATATTAGAGCACAGATTACAGCAGACAGAAACAGATGTCATAAGCATTAGTACGACATGTCGACTGTCGTACACATTTGACGGAATGTTTGACTATTTAAATCCTTCGCCAATAAATTACCAAAGAGCGCAAGTGATTTATTTTTAGTACAACGCGCACTTATGTTTAGTTAGTTATTAAACTGAACTGCGTAACTTGTCTGGGAAAGAAATTCGCTGGAGATTATTTAATTTCGCCATTTAGGCATGTATATATTTATAGGTAATTATTGTATACACGTTTGAAATTGCATTTCCTCGCTGATCATCCGATTTTATTTTTCTCCAGAGAAATATGTGTTAAACAATAAGCAAACTAAATAGATACCTAATCCTCTTTCCAGATTTTGTTTTTTCTCTCGCTTAACATCAATATTTGAAGTCAGCACCGTAGCTGGTAATAAGTCACTTTAAACGGTGCGGAAAAATCAAATTTCCCGCACCCCTGTCTGACAGGGTCTTTGGTGTCGCGGTAAAAATTAGACTGATGTGTCCTTATAGAATAAGGGAATTTTAGTGTCTTGCCCTCTCTTCATTCCGGGTGTAATTTAAGGCGCACAGAATATTTATGTCCCAAACATTAAGAAAATGTATAAAATGCGGTTTTGAGGACCAACGAAAGTAAAATGTCTTTAAGCTGATGTTAGCTTTGTCTTGGGAAATTAATCTTCTTGATTGATCATCAGTTTTTCTCAGATCTTCAAGTGCAATGGGAATTAATAGTTTGCGGTACGCGGTGTCTTTTATGCTTAAAAGACCTTTCAGCATATAAAAAACAAATTTGTTAGTCACACTTTGAAAAGTGAATGTAATCTGTTATTGGAGCGAGAACATTACTAATAATTAGTAGCTAATTTTATCAAAGAGAGCTTTTATGTATTCAGGATATAACAAGAGCTTTGTAGATCTTAAAAGTAATTTTCTAATTAAATACCCTTTAAGATTGGTCTTTGGGGATTGAAAGAATCCTACATGAATGGAATGTGAACTGAAAATAATGTGAAGATAGTCACATTTAAGGTTTTAGCTAGTACACATTATCATCAAGATACTGTTGTCACCAAATTGTTTCAATTATTGGTAGATGCAGTTGGGTCTCAAAACTTCACCCATAGAAACATGAACCGTTATCTATCTATCCATACAGAGGATTTGAGTTATACATATATATCTGATACTCCAAGATGAGTACCTATAATCGACTGTTATGGCCCCCAAAGAAGTTTGCCCTTGTCAGTGTTAAATGCAAAGAGTCAAGTGCGTCCCTGCCGTGTTATGTATATAGTTAAAACAGTTAATACTGTGTATATGTATTTCGCAGGAAATGACTGTCTGTACTTGCTCGTATTGGCCTTAACTTCTACTGGTTACAGCTCTGGAAGTGCAGGGAATATTGCTTGCGAAAATTCTTCCTGGTCGAGAGTTATGTATATAATTAAAACAAAAAAAAATGAAAAAGGTATAAAATCCAATTGGAAGCAGAGATCTTACGTTTTAATCTGGTGCCACCCACTTTAAGGAGTTTTTTTTTGTATCTGGTCGAAAAATAACATTATAAAAAAATAGTTAAGATTTATACAATTGTGTAAAATAAGCTATGTAATATTCTTTGAATTATGTAAGGTAATTTTAGGGTACCCACTTTAAATATTATTTAGAAATTTTGACATTGTTAAATAAATTTCTGCTTGCTGCCCAACATCACGAGATATAGTTCTAAAGGTGAAAAGTAACATTTTAAGTAAAAGCTCAGTCCAGGGTTCTTTTAAGAAAATTTAAAACAAAACATTAATCAAACTTCAGTGAACGTAACCATAAAAGAAAATACTCAATGACTTTTTTTTATAACTATCGAATGCACAGTCTAAAAGCCCACTATTTTATTGACGGATGTACTAAAGTACAATTCGAGTCAAAAACACAAAAAAAAATTGGTACAGAGTTCAATATTGGAGACGAAGGGAACAATCGCTCTCTTCTTATCAGTCTCGTGAACAGTGTGGTCGAAAGTCTAAAACGTGTATTCAAAAAGTTAGCTTAAACTGAAGAAAAGAAAATTACTATTTAAACAAAAAGAAAAAGAAAAAAAATTAAAGATAAAAGGTTACCAGGAAACTTAAAATTACGTAGGAGGGATCAACAGGGATCCACCACCACCGGCCGGGGTACCTACCCGCAGAGAAAAATTTTCTTCTGCGAATTGTAGCTAGTAATGACCTAAGGCGAACAGTGAAAGCCGTTTTCCGATCGGACATGAGCCTACAGAGCTAGAACCGATCTAAGGTGCGAAAAATCTAGCACCTCAGTCGAACAAAAATAGGCGGAAATACTAAAAAAACGTAAGTATGGGGATGGCTATTTAAGCCACCGACTATAGCAGTGTGGGTACTCAAACGTCTTTTTAAGACCTCAGGTATTCGATTCATTACTAGATTTTGCAAAATGTAGATCAAACTTTAGCCCCCAAACCTTCCCCCGCTTAATTGAAATAAACATTGTTAATGAAGTATGTTCAAAGTATCATAATGCAGCGCTTAATACATCTCTTATGTCTGTTGAAGTCGGGCCTAGGTTAGGTTAGGTTAGAGTGGCGGCCATCGTAAGAAGACATACGGTAGCCACACTTGGATCATCTATGTTCCATTGTGATGCCACTATATTGGAACCCTGCCTGGAAAAGATATATTAAGAGCAAGGCGGTGCGATGAAATCAGCCACAAGAGTTAATGAACCTTACCAGGTCCCCCAAATCTTTATCTGCTAATTCTCACAGTTCCCAGAAAAAGTTGCTACCAAGGGTTGGGCTTAAAATGGGCATTCCCCTTTGTGGGGGGGGGGGGGGGGATTATGTAAAAAAATAATTATCATTAAATCAATTATCCATGACCCCAAACTCTATTGCCAAATGAAATATGTGCATGCATGCAGAGAAAAATAAAAATAAAAATTCATAACAAACGCACGTCGCGTTTAAAATGCATATTCGATTGAATTCATTTTATTCAACTACTTTTCTATCAAATTAAACGAAAGCAAATTGTAATTGAAAGATTTTCCAAAAACGCGTATTCGTCTGCGCGTTTAAAAAAGGCTTTCAATTTAACAATTCACTATGAAATGAGAAAATAATTCCTATTGAATACGTTGACGTTCAGTATAATAGCTAAATACATTTGGATTTTCATAAACCTGTCTGTTGTTCATTTTGAAAGCAAAACGCCTTCACTTTGATCGTCAACAGAGTTAAATTTAGTATTATTTTTGTAGCTTTATTTCAGTTCGTTCGCACTTCGAGTCAGGGGTCTGCTTTTCGCAACTTAAAGGTTTTCTTTTAATTTTGGTCGAAATTTTCCCCAGTTATCATAAGAATAATAGCAAAATTTCAAGCAAAATTGAAATTGTGGCAGAAACAATATTTGGTTCAGTTGTGAGTATGTATATGATTTTTTGAAACTTAGATATTAAATAATATTGTGTATATATTCGTCATCCAGATGTTCGAACCAGGGCTCGAAAATAACCGGTATTTTATAATTTTCAAACGAAAAAGTCACATAAAAAATAGGCGATTAAACAAAATATATTTTAATGGTGTATACATTTTTGAAAGAATTTGCCTTTTTTTATGAAAGTAAATAAATATAAGTAAAAATAAACTTTTACAATAAAAGTTTTTAATAACCGGTAATTTTTAACGTATATTTTTCATTTAAAAAAGCAGAAGTCAAAATATGACTTTTATTATTCAGTCAAATGATAAAAGTCAAAAAATCACTTTTATTTTTCAGTCAAATAATAAAAGTCAAAAGATGACTCTTATTTTTTGATCAAGTAATGAAAGTCTTATTTTTCGGTCAAAAAATAAAAGTTATTCCTTTACTTTTATTTTTCGATCAAAAAATAAAAGCATTTGTTTTGACTTTTATTTTCTACAGCCAGATATTTAAGTCACTTGTTAAAGAATTTTTTATTTTGGGGTATTACTTAAAGTAGAAACTCACAGTAAAATTTATGCGGAATATGGAAGAAATATTGTTAAAAAAGTCTTATGTCTGGAAAATAAGTGCGTATTGCTTCATGCTGAAAATATTTAATAAACAAACACTAAAAATCAAGACAATTTTACATTAAAAAACCCTTTTCAATTTATAGAACTTTTTTCATTATATCTACTCTGCAGATGAAGAAGTATAATTATCTTCGCTGAAGTTTTCATTATTTTCATATATGGCATTTTTTTTTCTTCGCCAATATTCATGTGAATTAGTATATTAGTTGCATTACATTACACCTATTTAGTGTTCGTTAATAAATTATTTTTTTTTTAATTTCCATAATGTACATATTACTGAACAAACACAATGTAATCTTAAATGTTTTCTATTTGTGTTCGATCACATTCTTCTTCCAAAAGTAAACGACTTTACCTTGATAATATTTTCGCAGATCTACTATGTATGTACAGTTGCAGTACTCATAAATAAATTGTATATTTTCAATTAATTTACGCGCAGTATAAGGTGATTCTATACTATTGCTCCTAGAACGTGTTTATTATGAATGAAATTAGGTTATGTAGTTTGTAATGTTTATATACCGGATTATCTCTATATCGCCGAGTATTAGTTTGTTCTATCGTCAAATGGGAAGATTTTGACCTAAATAAATAAATAAATAAAAGAAATTCAATAATAATTATTTTTAAGTTTTAATTTTTAAATCACTAATAATCATTAAATATGAGTTTCACTCAAGAAAAAGACTCACATATAATGTTTTCTTCTTAAAATCATCAATAAACATCACACCTGAGTTTTATTTTTTTCGATCAAAAATAAAACTCAAAATAGTATTTTAGGTCTAATTAAGTTATTGTCATAAAATTTGGTTTTTTGTACTTTTTGAGTAGTAGAATTCACTCAAAATGTTCATTATTTATATATGCTCTCAGACCAATTGTAACTTCCTTCAGAACGACTAAAGGAATCACTCGAGTTCAATCGCTAAATATATAGATACAACTGGCGTCGATCTTTTTACTCCTGTAATTTCCTTCGTCGATTTTTATCGTTTGTGTTGCTGGATGAGATACCTTTTTTTCTTGTCGGAGTTGCTAATATTTTTAGGCCTATTATATACCATAAAGACGTTGCGATGTTGCCACTTTGGCAATTGCGGCAATATACGTTTTTCCTCCTTTTGTGGTTTCTTTTAGTACAGTTTCTGAAGAAACTTCATACCTCAAACAAAGTCAATTACTGATCTTTGCTTTTATAAATATAATATAGGTTATGAATGCCTGCACAGCACAACGTGAGATCCTCTTCTTTATTTTGTACCCGGGGTAAGTTTAGTTTATTTTTCTTTGAGAACAAACTCCCATTTATTGGAGCGTATTGGAGCGCCAGAAATCTACCTAATATTTACTTCACAGACGGAGATTTCTTTTTGTGCGTGGCGACTTTTCGTTGCACACTTTGTAAATTTTTCTTTTCTCTTTAGTCTTCTTCGGAAATTGCTAAAATTGTTTAAATATCGGATTTATCCTAGCGGATTTTATGCGAAAATATTACCTTTTTTGCTGGATGACTGCGAGAATTCTTGATAATAAATTTTTCGGGAACGTCTCCCATGTCAGCACTTTTAAGCAAATACGCCAGTCTCATTGTCTTCTTCTTACTTGCCAGTCATGTCAACATGGCACCTGAGCGTGAGGAAACATTACTCTCGGTCGGGGTGCATTCAGTTTTCAAACTTGATCGCGGCCGGCTCACACGCGTCAGCATTTCGTGTAGCATATTGCTATATGCAATACGCTACGACCATAACATGCAATAATTGTTTGCTTTTTGCTTATTTAACGACCCAGGAAGGTCAAGGTGAAGGGCAGTAACCCGAAATGCTGTGGAAAAAGAAAGCTAAGTACCTAATATTATAATATACATTTAAATATTATTCTTTCAATCGACTGACTGGCTTAGTTTAGATAATTTTTCTTTTTTTTAAATCCATATCATATTATAGCCTGTACTGAGAATTTTGTTTAATTATATTTTATATGGGCCGACACTATTGTTTTTTTTCCTTTTTATGTTATAGTGAGTGAATCCCAGTGATTTTTTGTATAGTTTATTCCAAAGCCGGTTTCGTGATATACCCGCAGTAGAGAAAATCACGTGACGCCCATTTAAAAATCATAAACGAACCACCCCGTCTCCTGAGCCAGCTAGCACGTACCGCGGAGTACGTAGCACAACCTGAACGCTTAAAATGTCATATCGCTTTCTAGGCAAAACCACCAGGAGCGGAGATCGTTAGCAATAATAATGTTAGAAAGGATTCTTGCAAAGTCCCTGCTTTGTACAGCACGAAAACATCAAATTTCTGTAATATTCTCCGAAAATCCGGGTAACTTTGTGGATTTCGGGAGAGAATTAAGGAATTGTCATCGACTCAGATTGCACAAGATGCTGATATTTGTTCTATTATGATCCCCGCGATTCAGTGGTCTGAGAAGGTTGTTATTTTTGCAAATTATTATTTCCGTTGGATACTTATACTTTCGAAAAATTGTACACTATGACATGTCAAATCTATGCCATAATTAGCTCTCACTAATCCACCTCTCGGATGATCCCAATGACCTGCAATTGCTAACGCAGGGCTGCCAATTGTTTAGTTTTTGTTCTTGAATTGAAGGTATAATGAATAGTTGAGCTCGGTGGCAACGATTAGATGAATCGAAATCAATAAATCTGGCCCCAATGGAGCGGGGACTATTCGTTTACATATATACAAATCGTATGTGAAGAATTCACAGTTCTTCTGGTGGATTAGAGTTTCGGTCACAGTATGCAAAGAATAAGATGCATTCGTGTTCAAAGAGCTAGTATTACACTGGGGGTTCAATTTATCTACTACTTAAGCAATTCTGATATTTTATCGAAGCACGAATAGGACAACTTGGATATTACAGAATTCTCCGTTTTCTGTTCGGCCGCGGAGAAAAAGGAATTGTTGAATACGAAAGTTAGCCGCCTTACCAAATACCCTTGAGAAAATGGAAATAGAAAAGAAGAAAAGAAAATAAGAGCTAAATAAAAAATATGAAAAAGATACTTTTAATCGATAGTTGGGATGATGACATTGATGATATTATTAATTCGTATAATCTCCATCAATTAATAAAAATAAATATTTTTTCCGTTTAAAAAAAAACATTTCCTTATTATTTATTAAGTTCGAGTAAACACAGAGAAAGCCAGAAGATCATTCTGGGCTTGCCGCAGAGTGTGCGGTGCAACATGGGGCTTAAGGTCCAGGACCATGTATTAGATCTATGCGACCATCATAAGATCCATGCTAACATATGGCGCGATTACATGGTGGCATAGGATCAAGTTCAATGCGGTTATAAGGTGAGTAGCATACAGATACATATATTGTGTGCACAGCTCCGTCAGCGACATTGGAAATCCTGCTGAACCTAAGACTTCTACATCTGAAGGTGAAAGGTGAGGCATTCAATGATGTATACAGGATGCATCTGGCAGGGATTCTCAGAAAAAGCTATGGTAACAGTCATACTACTATCTTAGAGGCTTTCGAGGAAATTCCGGAAGCGAATGTTTTTTAATCACTTATGAAAAACGGAGAATCCTAGAATTATCTGGCTATCCGTATTAGAGGAATCGTAAGGTATAGGGATGGGTAAAAAAATGATATGTGTGTCAGGGCCAGGGTGTGGTGTGGAGCGCTGTACCACGCAATACTGACCTGTGCCGACAATAATTTATTATAACATTCTACGACACTTAGACAGCAATTAGAGTTATTTTATTTTTTACGGTGAAATCAAAGCTCGTATGGGAATTCTAAATCGCTTTTGACAGACTGAGTAGATCCAATCGGGTGATCCTGATTTGAATCCCTGGACTCCAAGGCTTTGCTGGCAATGAAAAATTTGAGGAATTTTTGAAACTAGGCTCAACTGCTCTTTCAGTCCAGAGCCGATGTGCGGATTGTCTCTGTGTGTAGTAAAGGGAACTTGTGAGGGCCACAGAATGTAGGTACTGGAGGAACATTGCTTCTGTAGAAAACATTTTATATAGTCGTAGTGGGTTTGATTATATTTTAGTCAGTTGAATATTAACTTCTATGCTAGACGGTTGTTAAATTTCTTTTGAAGAATTATTCTTTCCTATTCTGGGCAACTATATACCACAGTAATATTTCTGACCACCGTTTACAAATATATTGTGTTCCCAGCAAGCAATTTCTCGAAGTTTTGCTATTGCGAAGAATTTTCGAAGAAGTAAAGTAGGAAAGAAATAGTTTTGGAAGTAAATAAAATCCATCATTTGAGAATACTTTGCTTTTCCAAGATGAACTCGAAGTTTTGACTTAAAATAATTTCCTGATATGATTTTTCGATAATTTTCAATTTAACTAAATATACTCGAAGTTTTACCTACTCTGAAGAGTCAAGAAAAAAACTGTAAAGTCTGAGATTTTTTCCGTTGCGAAATTCATGCGCTTTTCAGAAAATTCTTTCATTTCTGACTGCCTCTCATCGATAGTGGTCCTTATTGTCAGAGGTTAAATGATATTATTTTTGTCAGCAAACATCATGCTATCTCCGTCAAAGATAACTACAATTTCCTTTCATTTTACTTCAAGAAAATGATAAATAAAAATCATTATGAAGATATTCTGTCTAAGGTAATAAGGTACTAAGTCGTTGACCCATTTCGATATCGATTAATTTTTTCAAAGAAATCTCGCGTATACATATAAAGGTATTATATGCAACTAAAATACATCCCAAAAGTTGGAGATAATTTCGATAAAACGACTCGGAATCGAATCGTTTTTACGACTCGATATAGCGTTCCTTTCTTTTCTTTTTCGGATCGATATCGAATCGAAAACGACTTCGAGATCGAATTAGTAGTTCACCTTAACGAATCGTGTTCGATTGGATATCGTATCGTAATATTTGCTGGGTTCAAACAAATATCCCCAAAAGAAAGAGTTTGCTTAGTGATATAATTGAAGACAGCGATGATGAAGATGATGCATTATACTTCAATGAAGTAGCTGTTTACATAAAACCAAATAAAAGGTACCATCCACGGGAAAAATTCTTAAGAAAGACAGTTCTTCGTTCATCGGCTAAAAAATCCAACAAATCGCATCAATATTTTCAGCATATGTATTTACTGCTGTAGTTCTTTGAAGATGATACTCATTCAATAAGTGTGCGCCAAGTGAAATACAGACCTGTTTTGTATTACATGGAATTATGGATGTGTTGAAATTTCCTCGTATTAATATGTTTTGGCAATGCATTGCAAATGTTTACTGAAAATATTAAACGTAATAGATTTTATGCATTTTTTTTTGCATTTAGTAGATAATAATGCTAAACCACCCGATTGTGACAACAAATTATACAAAGTGAGGCTCATAATGGAAACAGTGCGTCAACGATTATTGCAACTTAAGCTTGATGAAAAGTTACGTATTGATGAGCAATTCAAGGGTCAGTTAGCAATAAAATAATTTATTAAAGGAAATCCATGCCCTGGGGTATTAAAGTTGATGTAATCTGTGGACAAAATGAAATGCCTTATAATTTGGTTACATATATCAAGGCTCATCAACTGAAATTAATGAGATCACTTTCAAAAGCCTGGGGCTCTCAGCAGCAAAAATTCTAAAGTTTCCGGACATATTTGGCCATAAGTTATATTTCGATAACTTTTTCACATTTTACCAACTTTTGAAAATACTTGAATTTCGAAAAATATATGCGGCGGATACAGTTCGCATCAATCGTTTCAAGAATTCGCTTCGCCTATAAAATGCAGCAATAAAAAAGAAAGGACGTGGTACATACATCTGAACGAGTTATCAGTCGCGGAAAAATAATAATGGTATGACAATAAAGCACAATTTTGTCGATACCGGGAAAACAGATGAAGAAAATGATACGGTAAAAATATCCATAGCTATATTGACAATCCTAGATCTGAAATCGTGCAGTTATATAATTCGGGAATGGGAGGGGTAGATTTATTGGATCAAATGCTCCAATATTATCGTATATTTATAAGATCCAAAAAGTGGAGATTGTGTGTTTTTATCCACTTTTTTTTACATGGCAGAACCATCTAATTGGATGAAGTATAAAGCAGATTGTTCTGAAAATGGAATATTCGAAAGGGTGCAAAATGGACTTGATGGCTTTCAAAATGGATTTGTGCACTACTTTTGTATCGATCCATTATATAAATTTCAAATAAAAGGAGAAATTTTTACATCTGATGTCCTGTACAATGGACACTTTATACCTGCCAGGTGAGTGAATATAAAAATGGATTTTTATTTCAATTTTACTTATAGGAAGCCCCTAAAAAATGTTTTCCACTCTGAGTACTGAAATATAACTGTAAGAACAAATTAACAGTCTAATAGATTGTAAGGAGACAAGGTTAGTAATCAGTTTGGAACAAAAAATGTTTAACTCTAATCTGCGTAATAAGCATTGTAAGAATTGTTTAAAGAGTCCCGGCTTTACGGAATTATCTTATCAGTAAAATTGTAAATATTTAAAAGTAAAATGAAGCATTTTTGTATTTGGGAATTTCTACTACATATATAGACGTGTATAAGTAAGGTAAACGTAAGGGCTTTACAGGCCAAGATATTACTCATGTTTTCATCGGCATGGGGTTGTACTTTCGACGTGATAGCTCTTGACGAAACCTGGCTATATTAAACGATAAAGGTTGAAGCACTCTTTTGTTCTGATTTTCAAGTATTCAGAAAAGACCGATTCTCCGATTTTACCACCGTAATTGCCGCTCTCTTAGGCATAAAGCAAATTAACTGCATCCTGAGCTCTTCCAATAGACTGTTGTACCAAGCATTTACATCTGATGCCGGCAATGCTGCTGTTACTCGAACTGGAATGGAATTTCATCATTCTGCACTTGTAATTATACCCTAGATGAAATCTCCGTTTGTAACACCTCAAAATAATGATGGTAGAGCAAAATGGATTGGACGCCCACGCATAATATTAAAAGTTCTTTTGACTTTTGCATGTCCGTCCGTCTGTCCGTCCGTCTCTAGGTGCACGATAACTCGAGAGCACGTACTTAGAGAGTTGAAATTTTGTGCGCGGACTTAAAAAAAAAAGTAAAATTAAGTTCGTAAATGAGACAAATCGGGCAACTCATTCGTGGGGTTGCCATACAAAAATTTGGTTTTCCACTGTATATTTGGATACTGTCTGAGAACGCGTCAACGTAGAGCGTTGAAATTTCGTTCAAAAATGGACTAAATCGGGCAAATCCTTCTTGGTGTTGCCATATAAAAATTTAGGTTTTTTACGTATACTGTGAAAACGATCAATCCAAGACATTTTAATTGTACTAAGAACTTCTCCAGAATGCGAAATCCTATAAAATTTTAGATATATATGCGAAAAAACACTTCAAAACTCAAACTTGCACAGACGGGTGACAATACGAAATTTCATACGGGCATTCATCTAGAGTATCATAAGAATTGGTCTTAGACCAATTCCAGCTTTTTGAGTTGTTTTATATAATAACATTCCGCCTGACCCTAACGTAGTTCTCAATCATTCCTATTCTTTTGACTTTCATAAAGCAGATTTTCGCTGTTGAATAACTTTTTATCAACTTGTGACTCGTCTGTTTTTGTCAATGAAAGTGATATTAACGAATCTATTCAACAATTTTACAAAATAATGTTTTATGGATTTATATTATCAACGCCATATATTGCAATAAAAATCCGCCTAGGTCCCCTCCTTGGTACTATAGGAGGACGACGCGTAACCTAAGAAAGAAACGTGGTTGAGTTGAGATATAATTAATCAAAAAATATGTCTCACTACAATGAATTCTCCAGTTTGCGGCGAAGATATTCTGAGCTAACTAAAGTTGCATTTTTTAATTATTTACATCAAGTTCAAGTAGAGCTGAAGATTGAACCTAGAAAGTTTTGGATTTTTATCAAGATGCGGCGGAGCTCTGATAGATATCCATTTCAAATGAAATATGGATGTCACACTAGCTCCGATCCCAACATTATGTGCAACCTCTTTGCTGAATTCTTTAGTACTAGCTGTACCCATTATAGTGAAGTAATTGATAAATCCTATTTTAGTTTCATTCTTCAGTCCTCAGGAGTGATGCTTGGTCTTAGAGATCTTACGATATCTGAAGATATTTTGTTTTGCTTGGGTAGCCCTGATGGAGTCCCTTCTGCCTTTTTAAAATATTGCGGGCATAATCTAATAAATTCCTTGTCACATCTATTTAATTGGTTTCTTCGGATCTGTATATTCCCATTAGGATGGAAGTTATCCTATATTATACCTATACACAAAAAAGGCAGAAAAGATGAAATACCTAATTATAGGAATATATTCCAGCTTTCTGTCATTTTTAAGCTATTTGAAGCGCTTGTATGTAATGCTGTATACCGTCACTGCAAACATTTATTAACTACAAGGCAAAACGGTTTTGTGAAGAAGCGATTAACTTTCTCTAGCCTGGTTGAATTTACCTAGGTTTGTCTCAGCTCTATAAAAAATGGAAACCAAGTTGACTACATCTTCTCCGATTTCAGTCAGGCCTTCGATAAAATCTCACACAAGCTTTTCCTCTTCAATCTTATTGTCCTCGGATTTCCCATTTCTTTAATTAAATGGCTAGAGTCATATTTATTAAATAGGATCCAGCAAGTGCTGCTTTGTTTGGCTGTCTCTTATGAAGACCTTCCGGTGTTCCTCAAGGCAGCCATATTGGTCCCATGCTTTTCATATTATATATTAAAAATTTGAAAAACGTTATTAATCTGTCTGATATTCTGATATATGCTGATAATGTCAAAATTTTTAAGACGGTCGATAGCTTTATTGATTGCTGCGGTTTGCAATCAGACATTGACAGTTTCTTCATTTGGTACAGTAAAAATTTATTTTATCTACCTAAATATTGACAAGTGTAAAGCCATTAGCTTCATCCTTAAAAATTCTCCAGTTCTGACTACATATCATATCAATGGTATCGCTCTTGCCAAAACCAATGAAGTCAAAGACCTTGTTGTACTTTTAGACACCAAACTTAGCTTTTTCCACATATTGACAAGACAATCAATAACGCTAATGCCGCATTAATATGAAGAGCCAATGATTGCGATGCGTGCGTTGTCATGCTCCTCATTTTTATCGCAAAAGATAAAAAGTATTCAACTTTTGCCTTCAGCGTGCGTTCAACACATTGCCCATTTGGTCAAGTTCCATATAAAAGCCATATTTTAATTTATCTGTCAGCGCATATTAGCGCACGCATTGCAATCAATGGGGTTTCACCTTTAGGCTTTATAAGAAGATGGAGGCCAGATTCAACCTTGTATCCAGTTTTATGCGACCTATTATTGAGTATGCTATTCCCGTTTGGTGTCCTTTTTATAATAATCCCATGGGATAATCCTCTCCTCCGCTTCCTCCATATGAGCAGAGATTAAGTCTTCTTAAGCTCACTAGAAGAAGAAAGGTAACTAAGGTAGTCTTCCTGTTTCAAATAATTACTGGAGCCGTAGACGCATCTGAGCTCTTATTTAAAATTAACTTCAATATTCGCCCACGAACTTTGAGGAATGATTCGCATACCCTGTTGTATGTACCTCATCATTGCACCAACTACGGCTATAATGAGCCTATTTGCTCTATGCTGAGAGTCTGCAATGAACACTCAGACCTTATTGATTTTGACTTAGCTCAGACAAATTTGAAAAGTCTGCTTTACGAATAAAAGTAATTTCTTGTATTTTTATTCTAATTGAAATTTTTATATTGTTTCGATTTTATTTATATATATTTTGCTGTATTAGTTTTATAATTTATTATTCTAGTTTTATTTTATTTTTATTATCTTTATTTATCTTTTTTCTATTTTTTATTTACATATAATGATTTTTTTTTTTTTGCTTTTTTATGGTTTTCTATTTTTTATTTTTTTTTCCTTCTTTCTTTTGTAGTAGTGTGGTGGAATCTTTTTGTCCTGTTGGCTCTGCTAAATAAATAAGTATATGTGTTAGATTCATTTGATGAATTCGCCTAACTGTCGAAGTAACTAAGAAATCCCAGAACTAAGGAAATAAAGGCGTCATAGAGCATAAAATTTTAGTCACTCCGAAGATAGAACAATCATTGACGTAACTAGGACTATTTTCTGGAGTGGGCCAGGTCCCCCAAATTTCGTACATAGGTTTTAACAAACATTTTGTTTGCGAAGTATACTGGTTCACGAGTATTCCCAGCTTTTGACCAACAGTCTTTATGTATTGCTCTGAGCACTTTACAAGACGTTGATATAATGCCTAGAACCAATTAAATTGCATTGATTAAAAAAACAATAAAGTTTCTAAATTTACAGAGAGTACAGCGAGTTTATAAGTTACAGAACCAGAACAAGAAACATAATCTAAATTCTAGAACATAATTTTCGCTAAAATAGCTCTGCACACAAAAAATAAAATAATTCTCATAAAAAAAAAATAAATAATTCTCATTTTACAAGTCCAAGACATCGCGTCACTATTTTTGTAATATGTAGTCTTCCTACGTGAAACCCTAAGTCCGCTTCCAAGAAATCAAAAAAACTAGATCAGCACTTTCAATTTACTGCAAATGCAGGTTCGTGTGCACATTCGGGAAGATTTTAATAAGAAAAGCTTTTCAGATATGGCAGTCTTTGTCAAGGTTTCGATGTTAAGGTCAGAAGAACAACGAACAGTTTTCAATTGTTTGCCAAACCAAGGTACATCGCTTATCAGTTAGTATAAGTCATCAGTATTCAATCAATTTTTGGATAACTAGTTAGTCAACATTCGGCGAACGGGCGATATTTATTGCTGATCGAGACAAACGGGCGGCGTCGAGTATTTACGAAATAGTTTTAGTCGGACATTTAAATTATTGTGAAAATAGATTAATACATAATATAATTGGCGAGTGGAGTGAAAGTGCGTTCTTTTCTTTAATCCCAATGAACCCAAGCGACACTCATCTATTCCCTGCAGTCCACTACAAATATCCAACGTGATTTACATTTTTCTTAAATCATGGGAAGTAGTGTTTATTTGAAAAATAAAATAAAATTTGCACTGTTTTAAAAGAAAAATAAAAGAAAGTGGTGTCGTTTAATTAACAGAGACTTTTGTTTTTCACATCCCCTCCTTTGCTTCTCTCGAGTATTAAGGAAAATAAATTAGAATCCTTAAGCTCCATACACGAAACTTATATGATAGTGACGCCCTGCCTCATGCCCAGTATTTATTTCAAGTACCAGTACTAGGACCCATACTTCAAATATTTTAAGTACAAGTACAAGTTCTGGTACTGGTACTTAAAAATGTTCAAGTACAAGACCAGGTACTGGTACTGGTACTTATTATAAGGTTCAAGAGCTTTCGAAAACTCAAATCAGAAATATTGACAAATCCATGGCCAATTAAATAACTGGATGAGGTTTCAGTTTCTGAAATATCATAAAATATCGTATAAGCTTTTGCTATTTTGATTTTTACATAATTTTGGAAGTTGTTCATACAGTACTTGAGTTTGCCTTTAGAAAAACAAATATCACATCAGATAATAATTGCCCTTGTGTAACATTTACACGACCTGGAAATGAAAATCAACGCTGTGCGGAGGAAGAGAGCCACTTGATTGACAGGCTGAAGTTAGATACACATTTTATATCAATCTTATTTACGTTTTTATTAAGCACTAATAAAGAGATAGTTAAAGTCTGTATGCGCTTTAGTTTACGGTTTTTTTTCTGTAAACTTATTTAGCACCTGTTGCGCTGCCAATTTGTTTTTAATTATCTCATTTTCAATGTTTATGAGCGCGATGTACGAAAACCTCTCCTGAAGTGGTTGCTCTTAACCAAGTTTTAAGTCTATGGAAAAGCTCCGTTTACAGCTGACAGGAAGACCCAGAGCTGCTTGCAGCTACTTGTAAAAATTTGGGCAGAAGTCTTTATTAATTTCTGTTTTTAGTCTTTCCAAATTTACTACAATGCTCTTGTTTTGGAACATATTACTTATTATTTTTGTTTCAGCCTGTAAGGCGGAAATGTCTACATTGAAAATGTTTTTATAAATTTCTACAAATGCCTCTCCATGTTTCAGGTACAACTTAATAAATGAGTCAACTGACTGTGCCAAAGTTAGATTTACAAAACTATTTTTGAAGTTAGTGAAAGTTTTGATCATCACTTGGTTGTAAATATGTTTCCTCCTTAATATTCGGAAGGCCTTGGCCTTGTATCTGATGGCAAGATCACTAAATTACTTTTACCTAGAGTGGATTATATCCCGAAGTGTTCTCTCCGGTTGCCTTCTTCTTTTCCAGAATCGGTTCGGTTCTAGTCAAATTTAATGTTTTTCAGCGAATTTCTCGGTTTCCCGAAGTATCAACTCTCTAGAGATGCTAATATAGTTTTATCTCATAATGTAACATAGGAAGAATATTATTGATTGATTGATTTTTTAATTGCGAACTAAATATTTCTTCCTTATAAAGATAATCAGCCTTATAATGGAATCCGTTCGGATCGGAATCGAAAAAGCTTTAAAAAGCCTTTTTTCCGGAAAATTAAACAAAGGTTTACGAAATTTTCAAAATTGCATTGCTATCAAAGGTTATCAATTAAAATTTCCGGAGAAACTATGAAAATATTTCTGCATGATTTCTCCTATGGATATCGCCTTTGTCGAAATTCAGTAGAATCAGAGCAATCTCAGAATAGTTTCTAAAAATTTTAAAACGATTTTGATAGGTTTTGTTGAAGAAAAGAACTCGTTAGCCTTTTCGATTCCGATCCGAACGGATTCAATTTAATTAGGTAGGCCTAAGATTGTACGAATTAACGATTTTTTTTTTGGGAATTTCCATAATTTTCGGTGGGTGGAGGGCGCATTTCGTGGGGCAGCCCGCATTCTGGAAGGGCCGGACCCACCCTGGCCCCTACCTTGTTACGCCAATGAGAACAATCCGCTGTTTCCCGATGCTTTACGTTTTACGGCGTTTGAGCAGCACAGAGAGAAGTTGGGTATGGGTAATCTTAAAATATTCAAACGAAGATGAATTAGGGGACTGAGCTGGTCGCAAGTTAATCAAAAAATGAATCCGATTTTCAATTACATACTCTAAAAAGTTTATTCTGCTCACAAAAAGCCAGATAAAGCTTTTTCATATACATACATGAGTTCTCATTATGCTGATATGCTTCACAATTAAGTTTCTTTTCTATGCATTAGCGGCACAAGAAAGCTTTTTCAAGCAAAACATTAAAAGTGTTGAAAGTATCAAGTTACACTAATTATTGTAAGCACTAAAACAGGAAAAACCAATGCGATCACGAACTGTACTAAGCAGCCTCTGAAGCGCAGACGAGGTGGCCGAGTGGTTAAGGCGTTGGACTGCTAATCCAATGTGCTCTGCACGCGTGGGTTCGAATCCCATCCTCGTCGGTTGTCCACTTTTTTGTTGCTTGCTGGTGAGTACCTACTCCTTTTTGTTCTTTCTACTGTTTTTTCTCAAAGCAGAATTTTAAAAATTATTTTGCTTTTATTGCATCCATAAAAGGGGTAATTAAAAATAACCGCACAAGGAATTATGAATAAATTCTGGGAAATGGCTGAATACAATGTCGGCATTGTATGAATCCGAGTGGTCGGAATCTCTTGACGGATGGTTAGACGCCAGAGGTTTTTTCGTTTTTTAATTTCAACTGAATGAGATCCACGTAACTTGGCTTAGTTACTATAATTTAATTCCAAAATTGATCGTAAGTTTTGAATAATAAGTTAACGGCATTATATATTTTGGGGGACTGGTTCTTGATATTTCTTTAGACTATGGTAATTCAACAACAGAGCAGCCGTCAATGATTGCAACACATACATAATTTTGTATATGAACGCGTATCACTTCTAAAGAACAAAATTAAAGCAAAACAAGTGAAAAAGCTAGAATTAGTCTAAGACCAATTCTTATGATACCCTAGAGATGAATGCATGTATGAAATTTCGTATGGTCACCCATTTGAGCAATGATTTTTTGCATTGGTTTCTCGCATATATTTCTAGAACGGGCCGTCGGACAGAAAAAATGATTATAACCAATTTTATAGGATTTCTTATTCTGAAGAAGTTTTTAATACAATAAAAATGTCTAGGACTAATCGTTTTCAAAGTATATGTAAAAAACCAAAATTATTATATGTCAACACCAAAAAGGGGTTGCCCGATTTATCCCATTTTTGAAATTTTATTTGCTATTAGTATGAAAACGCAGTGTACCAAATTTCAGCTTTCTATGTCGACGTGTTCTCAGGGTGTGTCCAAATATATCGTGGAAAACGAAATTTTTGTATGGCAACCCCACGAAGGAGTTGCCCGATTTGTCTCATTTTCGAACTTTTACTTTTTTTTTAATGTCCGTGTACAATATTTCAGCTTTCTAGGTGAACGCGTTCTCGAGTTATCGTGCGCACAGACAGACAGACGGACATGCAAACATCAAAATAACTTTTAATATTATGCGTGGGTATCCAATTCATTTTGCTCTACCATCATTATTTCGAGGTGTTACAAACGGAATGACAAACTTAGTATACCCCTATAGATTTCATCTAGGGTATAATAATGGATTTATTCTGAGGAAGGTTTTTATCACCCATTCTTAAATGTTTCTTCATAATCCTTCATAATCCTTCTAGATAGATTTCAATACTTCTATTTTGAAACGCAAGAAATTGGTTAGAACTGCAGGTAAGAGAAAAAATCTCAAGGAGGATAATTGTTTTGTAATTGAAGATACATTTAATTCTTTTCCGAAACCAAATAGTACTGGGAGTTTGATTGAGACCATATCAACTGGAAAATTCTAGTGAGTTGCAAATAGCATGAAGCCAGGATCGATGGAGAGGAGATTGATGATAATGAATAGGGTAAGTGCACCAATCCCTTCTACTTAAAAAAACGTCACGACTATATAAGAAATCTGTTTTATAGAAGTTCATCAATTCAGACTTAAAAATTTTAACAATACAAAAGAAGACCTCAATTTTCTTTTATTTAAACCATTACAACCCAGCAAATTTCTTTCGGGGCAAATTATAATGAAATTAAAAAAAAAAATAATTATCTTCGATACTCTAATAAAATAATTACCGTATGCTAATTAAAAGTTGATTTTTTATTCTGCCAAATTATCCTGCCAATGAGTATTTTCATGAGTCAAAATAAGTAAGGAAATGGTAAACTGAGAAAAATAAATAGTCAAAATCAACTATTTTGCAACTCTTTTTTTGATTGAAATAGAGACTACTATGATCCTTAGTTCCTTTTTATACCCTAGATGAAATCTATAGGGGTATACTAAGTTTGTCATTCCGTTTGTAACACCTCGAAATAATGATGGTAGAGCAAAATGAATTGGACACCCACGCATAATATTAAAAGTTATTTTGATGTTTGCATGTCCGTCTGTCTGTCTGTGCGCACGATAACTCGAGAACGCGTTCACCTAGAAAGCTGAAATATTGTACACGGACATTAAAAAAAAAGTAAAAGTTCGAAAATGAGACAAATCGGGCAACTCCTTCGTGGGGTTGCCATACAAAAATTTCGTTTTCCACGATATATTTGGACACTACCTGAGAACACGTCGATATAGGAAGCTGAAATTTGGTACACTGTGTTTTCATACTAATAGAAAATAAAATTTCAAAAATGGGATAAATCGGGCAACCCCTTCTTGGTGTTGCCATATAATAATTTTGGTTTTTTACATATACTTTGAAAACGATCAGTTCTACACATTTTTATTGTACTAAAAACTTCTTCAGAATAAGAAATCCTATAAAATTGGTTATAATCATTTTTTTTGTCCGACGAGCCGTTCTAGAAATATATGCGAGAAACCAATGCAAAAAATCAAAATTGCTCAAATGGGTGACCATACGAAATTTCATACGTGCATTCATCTAGTCTAGGGTATCATAAGAATTGGTCTTAGACCAATTCTAGCTTTTTCACTTGTTAACTAGAGAAATAGTTAATTTGTCTGTTGACGGATTCGACAAATAAAATATATAGGTGTATTTGATTATTTTTTAGTTGGGAATATTAAATGAATTGATTTTACGTAATTATTTGATAGTTAACTGCTCAGCTATTCATTTGTCAATTTTAATAAATAAATAGTTAATAATTTGTTACTTATAGTAACTGTGTAGTAAGACACAAGAATTAATTTATTATTTGTTTTTATTTAAATGTTTATATATAGGTAACATAATAATAATAATTTATTGAAGGATTTGTACAAAAGATTACATATCTTTTTAGTACAGTACAAAATGGGAATTTGAAATATAGTGCAAGAAAAAAAAACCAAAAATTAAATTGAAGATCAAATAAACCTACAATAATAATATAATAATTGCAACTAAGAGAGAGATAAAAATACTCCGCAGAGCAAAAACCAAAAAAGTAGGGAGAGAAAAATCAAAATCTACAAAATAATAAAATAAAAATATGAAAAGACCAGAATTTAATCTTAATCAGCAACGCAGAAAAATTGTGTCATGGCACATTTTTGTATAGGAAGAATTCAGAAAACGCTTCAGCTCATTCTTAAAATCCAATTTCCGAGTTTTCCCTATAACAGTAACCGGAAGGGAATTCCAAACACGAGAAATAACGGAAAAATAAGAACGTTGCCCAACAACATACCGTGCACGAGGATTCCGAAGACTTACATGACGGGACGAATGCAAGAATTGTTAGTGACTATATAAATACGAAGGAAACTTAGAGATTATCAAATTGCGTAGAAAAACTAATGCTCTAATCTCTAAGTATGTATTTAAAGAGCATCCTAGTACAGAATTTTTATAAGCAGAAACGTGATCGTGACGTCTTAAACCATAAACAAAACGTACGCAATCATTAAAAGTTACATTTAACTTACGACTGCACACAGAGTCAAGCCCCGAATGAATTGTACAACAGAAAGTGAAATGTGGAATTAGGAGTGCCTTGACTAGCTTTACATTTAACTCAACCTGGAGCTGACTACTCGACAGACGAAGCAATCGAATGCAGCTATAAATCTTTTGTAATGAGGAATTAACATGGTCACAACACTCCAATTTACTATTGGAAAAAGCTCCAAGATGCTTAACATTCCTAGCAAAAGGCAAAAGTACTCCAGTAATATATTTAAAGGGAAGATCTGAAAACACTAGATCTCTCATATAGAAGACCACACAAGAAGACTTCAGGGGATTCAACATGAGTCGGTTACTAGTGGCCCAATCAGAGATATTTATTAAACCACGGTTAACTCTGTGTATGTAGTCCTTAATTAACCCAATTGGACGAGATAGATATATGTGAATATCATCAGCATACATGTGGATGTTCACGTCTTCAATAATATCAGGAAGATCATTTATGAATAAGCTAAAGAGAAGCGGTCCAAGAATTGAGCCTTGGGGAACACCACATTTGACGGTAATGCATTTCGATTAAGCATCCCCGACTTTAACATGCTGAGAGCATGGAAATCTGGAATCATTCTAGAAGAAGAATGAGAAAAAATATACATTTTTTGCAGTTTCGATATAAGTAAACTGTGATCGACGGAATCAAATGCTTTAGTGAATTCGAGGAGTACTAAAGCTGTTAAAAAATCACTGTCCAGTGAATTGCGTATATCAGATACTTTCAACAAGGCAGTTTTACCGCTATGGCCAGAAGGAAAACCGGACTGCTATTTCGAAATGAGTTTATTATCCGACACATACTGGAGAATTTGCGAGTTCATTAATTTCTCGAGAATTTTGTTAAATAACAAAGTAAGCTTATTGGCCGATAATCAGAGACTGTCTTTGGTGCAGAGCATTTAGCCAAAGGTATAATAACAGCATTTTTCAATATTTGAGGAAACTCAGAAAATTTGAAGCAAGTGTTAAAAGTATGAACTAAACTTTCAAGATTTACGGGCAATAACAATTTGAAAAATGATGAAGGTGAAAGCTTCCTCAAGCAAATTTTTTACATCAACTTTATTGTAAGAACGGAATTTAATTATATTAGGCAAAGGTGAGAAGCAAATGTTGTAAGACAAATAAATAAAATCATGATCAAATATACTAGGCGATGTTATTTGATTATGAAAAAGGACATTATTGGTATCACATACGAAGAAATAATCCAAAAGCGAGGGACTATTACAATTGTAAAAAGCACGAATGAAAGAAGTGTAAAAATCTGTCAGTTGTGCTATTGTTACGTAAGAGATTAAAATTAAAATCTCCACCAACTACTATATTTGTATATTTCTGTGAGAAATGGGACAGCGAATTACCTAGTTCCACAGCATTGTCAAGATTGAATGTACCTGGCGGGCAACAAACACTAATAAGAACCAATTTCCCTGTAGCACAACACACCACAACAGCCGCCTGAAACTCAATGCCACCCTAAATGGATCTTTTAATAATTTTGGATTGAAAGTAATCCTTCACAAAAATAGCAACTCCTTCTCCGATCTGACATTCACGATCACGCCTAAACAACTTATATCCAGGAATTGCAATCGAGTTAGATAAAATATTCTAATTAAGCCTTAAGTTTTGGAGATGAATATCGAATGCACATTACTGCTATGAAAAATTCCTTGCACTTCAGTAATCTTTGGTCTAAGGCTTATTGCATTAAAATGGCTGATGTTAAAGCCATTTGTTTTTTGGGAAAATATGTTGAGCAACATTCTGAAATATGAGTAGATTTTACATTAGAAAGCAACCTGGGACACCGAGCAATAACTCTAATCAACATGACGAAAACAAAATTTAACCAAAAGAAATGAAGAATTATTTATAAAATCAACCAAAGGAAACAATTTTTAAAAACAAATAGATATACCTAGTGACAAATCAAAAAAGAAAGAAACATAAAATCAAATCAAAATTAAGAGAAAAAATAAAATAAAATAAGTTACTAACATAACCTTCCTAACAATTGGTTATTCACATGCCTATGCATCACTGAAAATTATCCGCATAAAGCGCTTTTCAGGTTCAGAGAAAAATACACTAAACTTGGACAATATCTTAAATATTTTGCAATGCAAGCCAATATTCAAATGTGATAACGGCAACAAAGACTACCGGTCCAATTCTACTTTTTCGTATTTAGTTCCGCTTGACTATTACTTATATAGTAGATTTCCAAAAAGCGTTTTCAGTCACATGCTTCTCAAATCTAGTACATTGAGTATCAGTGTCAGTACCAGTACCTTGGGTTTAAAAACGGTTTGTGACTTTATGTGATGGTAAAAAAAATCGAGTTTTCGAGTTTCACCTGAATGGCTTTTACTATTACCCTCATCTCACCCTTCCTTTCTGTAAAAATGGCAAAAGGTATTCCCGGGTGCATTTGCGTTGGCATCCTTATAATATATGCATACAGTACATAGGATGAGGCTTGTTGGTAATCCAGTATGCAGAGGATGCGGAGAGGAATCCGAAACGGTGACTCATTTCATTTGTCACTGTTTCTGGCTCTCTCAGGAAAACGTTATAGATTCCTTAGTTCACACCTCCTGGAAGAATGGCATGCAGCCGGGAAGGAGGGTTGAGGGTTGTTAGAGCTTCCGGTTGGGAGTTATGAGCAATTGCTCATAAGTCTGGAGGGTGAACAATGGGCCTAATTGACGCCACTATATTCAAGGGATCTAGTCCGGATCCCAATTTCGCTTCAATCCATCCATCCAATATAAGCATAGCGTATGTCTTGTGTCATGTAGGATCGAGAATTCTCAATGAATGAAAAATTAACTTAAGCGGAGAATCAGTATGTATGTACCTAAATCTACAGGGTGCTCGATGAAAAAGTAGGATGAAGTATGCCAATGGATTCATTGGAGTATCCTGATTACACTTTAGACCCCCCTGTAATATCGCTCCTTCCCCCTAAAATTTACGTTTGAAAATTTTTAAAAATCAAGTGTAGTCACTTAAATGGTCAAAGGTCCTTTCAAGGATATAGCAGCACTTATTACATTCTTTATATTGATATCCAACATGTTACGATTTATGGTCAACTGCTTCAGTTATCAATTTGATTTCTTGAAAAATCCAAAAAAAAAAACATCATACAAGTTTGTTGTATTATCCTTGATCATGTAAAATTTTTACACATATTCGATTCTACTTATTTACCAAACACCCTGTACAATATCTTCAAAATAGAGATACAATTCATTCTATCACCAATTGTGACTTATTTTCAAACACCATGGAATATGAATAATTTAAAACTTAAATACCAAATATGCAAATCAGAACGTTCTTTGCCAGTACCAACACAAGAAATGTTTGAATGATAAAAAAAAAGAGCATTACGGCAATGTTTATAATCAGAAATGTTGATAAAGGATTATGATTTTCTGATCCCTTTTTTGTAGTATCTACATTTCACATACTTTCTTTCATAAGATATAGATAATTTTCATCTACAACTCCAGAATACCTTTATCAGACTATACTACCTCCGTTAAGTACCTGTGGAGTACGCAAACAAACATTTTTCAGAAGCATTTTAAAAAGACAGTGGTTGTTGATAATTTTTAAAACAAATACCTAGAAAGAAAAGTGGTTTTGTTCTTCGTTGTGTATTCAGCTAATAACTCGACAAATCTTTAATTTCCGTTGGGTGAAGTGCTTAGCAAATCCGGTGAACGAAGGTAGAAATCCGTTTTGTCAACACCATTTCGCTTATACAAAAATCTACGCGGTTTAAAGTATTTGTGGAGTCGAAGACTTCCTTTTAATCATAGCCCATACATAACTGTGTATATTCATCCTGGTCAGAGCTAGACAGAATTTACTCTGATGTGCGCACAGCACGTTTTTATTTTTCAAATATTTCCACTACCGGCAACTCACTAACGCGTATATCATAAAATTTAATAAGGCTTGTACACAATGCCGCCTGTGCTGTGGGAGAACATCGTCCGGTTAACCTTATTTGATCATTGATGATAATTTTTGGAAGAAAAGGTTACCAGAGTAAATAAATTTTTTGTGATATGGCCGCTTGCCCTCTGCTGTGACTAGCTCTTGGACCTCCGGGAGTATACGTGGCTTTTTCAAATCGAACTAACAAATTAAAACAAACATAAGTCGGCTACCGCTTTTAAATCTTCTCGTGCCTTGACCTTATGTTTGTTTGCACTTCATATGAGTTTTGAGTTGAAGTGTTGAGCATATTTCTTTCATGTAATTAAAGATGCTCTCTTCTTTCCATTAGTTTAGTCTTTTAGGACTATTCTCGAACTATGTCAGCGATATATGTATATTATTGGGTGATCAAAAATTGTACATATTTGATAGTACTTGCGCAAAGCGGATTATCTGCTCTAAGTGAAAACCAGATTCGCATCAACTATTTGAAATTTGCTGATACGATCGCACAATATGTCATCAAATGAAAACAACCAATTTAACGCTGTCGTGAAAATCGATGAGCCTCAACGATTGTATGCCTGGTCTAGAGCTTGCTACTTTATCGGGGAATGGGCAGGCCAGCTAGCAAACTGCTTAATATTTTGTTGCATTTACGATGTTGAAATTCATTTATTAATACATACATAAATGACGACTTCGATCTGTCGATCGGCAGACGCCACTTGCAATTAAAAATATCGATCGAGCCGTCCACAGTGAAGTCTGTGGATGTTTGTTATCATGACCCGTTAAAGCATTATCAAAACCCTGAACGATAACCCCTTGAACTTTTCTCAAGACAAATGTTTCGCTCTCGTCTTTTTTTGGTCGATCGTTTCTACTGGAAGGTTTAGAGTTAAATGAACTATAGTTCAATTTTTGGTTGTTTATCACTTTTAACCTGAATAAATATGGAAAAGTATTTGAAATGGGTCGTCTGATTCAAATCTTCTAATAAACACTTTTAATTTAAATAAACGAAAAAAAAGTCCATTGATTACAACTTGTGAAATTAATCCGTTTGTAAACAATTTTATTGCTTATTTGTTGCTGAGTTTAGTCAGTACAGGCACTGTGAATGAGTAATTTTTAAATACATTGTAGGTGTATTGTTGCACTTCTTAGCCTCCTTTACAACAACTTTTCTTCATCGATATCTGTCTTCAGCATATAAAGATCCATTTCCACAACATTCACGGACTACATGCGGTGTTTTGGATGTATCCTGGATCCTTTAGGTTTACCTTCGTGGATCACTTTAGAAATCGTGTAGCTGATTATGATTATTAATACAAACTTCCAGATTTAATGTAGCTTATCATGTTGGGAGCTCGAAAATCTTATTTAGTTCCTTGTTCGTCCCATTGCCGATAATCGCTGTGACTATATCAGAATCCATCATATTTACAGCGTGAAGCTCTCCTCTCGCCCTGGGATCTAATACAGTCGTATCACATAAGCGGACATACTGAAGGAAAGACTTTCTTTCCCTATATGAAATGGAGCATACGTATTAGAGCGCGCGCCTTTTCTTGAATTTATGGATGATCTTGGTTTTTAAACACGGCTATAACTTACTGCGGTCGTCTACATACATATATGATTCGAATTGTAGTATAAAAATGAACAGTGCCTTACGGAAGAATTGTTGGAACCATAAAAAAACCTCAAGCATAGTAAGTTTTTATAGTTACTGAAACTAAAACATTGTTATTGGCAGCCCTAATTTGTCAATTTCGACTACTCGTCCTGCCATATTGACGATGTTACTATAATTTTATGGCATATATCTGTCCAGGCAAATTATTTGTTGAAATAAATAAAAGTAAGTTTTGAGTTTGTAATTAAATAATGCGAAATTGAAAGTTTTTAAATATTTCTTTATAGAAAATATTGAAGGTATTTCATAGGTAGTTTTCCGTTCACAAGCAGGGAGCAGTGCGTCCACCAGATTCACTGCAGTAGTCCTTTTCCTTTATAATTTGCTAGAAAAACTTCGCCTTTGGGTAGAGTTGGCAAATAGATTGAAAATTTCATCTCCAATAAGATATTACTGGATTTATTATTATATTAATACTTTTATCCATTTTAGTTCTATTTAATTGGCGATTTCAGATTTTATAGAAGAAAAATTGGACTGGAGTGGATTAACGTATACTCTGGAGTGAGATAATCCGCCATGTGAACACGAACCGAACTGGAATTATCTTCACCGGCATTAGTTCCGTAGTGGAATGGAATTATTTTCATGTGAGCACTTGAGTGGATCGAAGTGAATTGACGTTTACATATTAGCGGATTAGTTACTGAATGTTTTGTTTACTACAAAATAAATAATAAATAAAAAATTTCGTTATCGTTCAAAATGTTGATTGTAGAACTGAATTACAGTACCATCTGATATTTTGCGAGACATTTTTTCGATATACTCTCATCCTTCGCTTCGAACTCCGTGCTTTCATTCAATATTTTAGAAATTGTAAAATTATACTTCTTTCCATGATTCGTCTTTCAATATCTACGAAAAAACGATTAAAAACTTGACAATTTACAATTTGACTGTTTGACAGTTTGCGACTTTTACCCTAAAAATTAGAGGGGAGCGTACGTGTGAGGTATTGCAATGATTGCTTTGGCAGCATTTAAATTTCAATAAACTATCGCCATCACAATTTTTGTAAAAAATGCATGTTATCATAATGTAAATCCTGCTTAACCCCAAGGGCAATAATCGAGCTCGTAAAAGTACTAGATTTTACCTAACCACCTTAGGGAAAGGGCGGAAGGCACAATATATCAACTCTGGTCGCTGTTTCCGCATGATCCTAGTGGCCTAGTCGGCCCTACGCTTAACCTAACCTAACCTAAATTGTCATGCAAAGTTTTGAAAATAAATACATTAGTGCTTTAACATTAACATTTTGCTTTATCTCTATATATCTACATATAAAAATACTTAAACAAAGCTTAGATACTATTACACTGTAAAAATTGTGCACCAAAATATTGTAGGAAAAAATACCTAAGCTTAGTGGCAACAATTGTGCATTTTTTTACAGTGTACCCTGAAAATATCAGCGATTTTATGTATATTATATTATTGAGGGGCAACAGGCAAATTTTTCACAACATTTTTTTTTTTTAAATATGCCAACCTACAAAGGCTGTTGAAACTCTGTTTATTTCAGATATTTAAAAATAAGCACAAAATAATAATTTATGATTATGAAATAGCGACAAATCATAGAAATTTGAGTTGTTTTTATTTAAAGGAAATTTTAGTGATTGTATGAGCTACGGAGCTCTCGTAATCCAAATTTATTGAAGGAGTGTGTTGCTCCATTTGAGTAAAATCTCCAAATTATGGAGTAAAATGTCAGATATGAATAGCGAAAACTGTTGCTTTTAATTTGGTACCACATACTTATTAGTATTTTTTTAGATAATTGTAGAAAATCGCGTGAGCTTTTGCATTTAATAAGAAGTGCCCAGTTAACATCAAAATCTCTATGGATTTATAAAACATTTGGTGTGATTGATTTGAAGTGATTTTATAACAAATGGGATGGGTTTAATCTAAAAGTATATTTATGTCGTCATTATATCAACGTATAGAAAAATCTTCTATGATTTTGTAAACAATTTTAAAATCTTTAAATGTCAAAGCTTGTAAAATTAGTGCTAGTGCGTCAGTTGGACTTTCACAGAATTTTATTTTGGTTTTTCGATCACCTAAATAAGGGAAAGGGGAGCTCATATGGTTTCATTCAATAATACTCGTATGAATTACTCCTCAAACTAATGAGAAGAAATTTCAACAGCGCTACGATTATAAAATATCTAAATTGACACTTTCAATAGTGAGGACTTCTTCTAAACTATAAATTCGATAAGAGTCCTACGGGATTCATTGATGGGACTATGGACCGGTGTTATTGTCATCATTATCCGATTTTCTGAAATCCCGTGAAATTAGTATTAAAAATAATAATAATAATTAACTTTATTGCTGGCAAAGGTCAAGAGATTTTGGAAATCTTAATAGTGTACAATAAAATGTAGAAAAAATTCTTCATATTAACAGCGTGTGTGTAAAATATAAATGCGGAATGATAAACGTATATAAAAAATTGGTAAACGAAATATAAAGATTTAATTTAATGTCAGAGTAGAAGAACAAAAATTAAAATAGAAATTGTGAATAGATTTTTGCTCTCTACCCCAAATCAGCCATAAAAGAGTCCAGTCAAGTCACCAAGTGAAGTATTTTTTTTTTCAAGCGCAAAACAAAACCGCGTTTCTTTCAGAAAGAACAGGGGCCAAGCTTTGTTTTTTAAACCCAAATAAATATTACGTTTAGGTCTATTTGCCGTGGTAACATAAGCTATTATCCAGGTGAGGTGGTTTAACATTAATTTCATTTCATATTCGCTCTAACTTAGTGCTTTTGCTTAAACGTAAGTATTTTTCTTAACAGATTTTCTTTTTAAATGTCATAAATATAGAAAATAAAATTCAGAATAAATATTATAAGGCTTGGTATACGAAAACCAGAGTCTCGCAGTATTTTTAGTTGCATGGTATCTCTAATAAACTATGTGGTGCCCATAATCACTTTAGGTAAATATGTTACTCAGCCCGTTCCCACTAAGCAGTCACAATATCATATTATGTTCAAAAGGAATTCTTAATCAATCACCTTTACCCCTTGTTAATTAATATGGAAAATGTAGTCTGATGGTTAGGAGTTGATAATTAAGAAAATGTTCTACCTAGTATACAGATTGAAAGGAAATTATGGCATTCAATAGAAGTCGGGGAGGGCTTTAATTTCTTAATCTACCGCTCCTTCGGTTTATTCTTTTTGAAGTAAGGAAGTGGTAATTGGGGAAGTCCGGATTCCACGCACCTGTCCTCTTCCGATGCATACAAATATATACATGCTATATCGCAAGGCATATTCCCCTTTAGAAGTAGACCGCAGAAGATAAAAAAAATTTTGTTTAAAGGTGGTCCATAGAGCGGGAGGTCATAGTACTCACCTATACGAACAAAAGATTCTACGGCAGGGTGAGCGGGGAGGGGGTCCTCATCAACAGTTTGGGAGTTACACCCCCGATTCTACATAAGAGATAAGAGCTCTTATCCTCTTAACTGGGATGTCAAAGCCCATTAGCAGACCAGCAGCCAGCACAACCCCTTCCACATCATGCCAGTATGATCACTTCGTAAGAAGTTTTATGCATGCCTTCTCTCCAATGACATCGCAATATAAAAACGAAATTAACTGAGAAACGAGGATTCATTCATCCAAAGCTTCCGAGGAAGATCCCCTGCACTCGTGTTATATGCTTCTTTTTCCAACTGGGCTTGGCTGTGCTCCCACACTTTCGTTCTGTTTGAAACAATGTACATATATATGGCCAATATTTTCTGCGTATACTATTTGTTCTCACACTACTCATTCATTTGTCAAATTTCTACTGGCAGTTCCCAGCGGGAAATGGAAGCGCTCAAAGACGATTGCAAAAGCGCTTCTTTATTCTTTTATTAATTGAAAAGAGGGAGTAAAGAAAAAAGCTTGTCTGCAAAATAATATAAAAAAAAACAATTTTTATTTCTTTTTGTGAAACTTGTGAACACATTTAACGTGTAATGGTATATCAATCCCATTCCTTGAACACGTTTCACATTTAAAAAATGTATTAGTTCTTACAAACTCGACATCGCTTTCTTTACGATCGTCGATTTTTGATTTTTTCAAATTGATATCATTTTGCGAAAAGTCTGACGTTTTCAGTAACTACAAATGCCACATTTTTGCCACTATATGGGAAAAATTTAAATTAATATTCTGTGGATGATGCCAAACACCAAAGCTTATATCCAAAGTAAAAAGGTTTCACATTTATGAACATTTTGGCACTATGTTAACCATGTTAGGGTCACATAGATCTATCATAGATCATCTATCGATTGGAGGTGCGAACATTTTCCACACTAAACTTAAAACAATTCTTGGAAATTAGACTCTGGTAAACCCACACTTTACAAAATTTATCATAACGGTCTATGGGGTCATTATTGGGGAGATTCATATTTGAATTTATGTTGTTATACATATTCCTGGTCATCGCGTTTCTAATTACTTTAAAATCAAAGGCAGGAGTATTAGACCAGTACAGTTTTCCTTTGGGGAGCGGTATGGTGGCCAAAATCATCAAAATTCCAAGATATCTTTTCTAGTATGGGAGGGTAAGGGCAAATTGATAGCTTTTCTGAGCAGCATATATATTTGTTTGGTCTAGTATTAGAATATATACACCCTCAATGAAAAACACTTCGAAAAGGTCAAGTGGTGTGATGAAATAAGGAACGGTTGAGCTTCTCTCTCTCCAGAAACTCGTTATTGACTGAAATAGTCTTAAATTCATTACCCACGGCTTGCTTTTCGTTGCACGTTACGTGACGTCTAGCTTTTCAAATGGGAAAAGGGCATTTCGTCATCTGTATCCTAGTCGGAATGCTCTGCATTTATTTCGAGATTCTCAGCTACATCTGAAGGAACTGATACTCATCAACAACTACTTCACCATGATTTTCATCCGAGATTTATTTTTCATTGATTCCGCCATATTCCTCTAGAGGTAAAATAACGATGTCAGCATTAGAAAATCTTGCTTTTCATCAGGCTTCGATTTCCGTGACGGTTTCTTGAAGAGAAGGGTACCGTTTTGACATATATACATAGAGAAAAAAGTTATCGTTTAGTACCATGGTTGCGTTTTCGCAACATTTAACATTCACAGTTAAATAACATAATTCAGCTAATGACATAAATTTGCATTTGATCACGAAATATGAAGTGTTATTTATATTAGTGGAATGTGCAGAAATTTCACTTAAACTCTGCAGTTTAACTTAATATTTTAATTATTTTTAAGGACTCGTCAGAAATACGCTGAACATATTCATATGTTTTAATTTTGTTTTGCCGTTAACCAATACTTTTGCAAAAAGTTTTTTCACCAAAAAGTAGCAAATATGTTGCATATTCAAAAACGTGGATAAGTATGTGACACACTTTATATCTTTTATCTTATATCTTATAACGGGTTTTAAGATGCATATGAGTCATATTTTTACAACAAAAAACCAAAAAGCCTAAACTCAGGTACTAGATATGCTTCCGCAAAGATTCCTTTGGCTATTGTAAAAGCGCGCTTCGGAAAAGATATTTTCTGGCTATGTTGTGGAAGCGCTTCCCCTGACAATCGCTTGACATATTTCCAGCTGGGTTAAGAGCTTATGCTTTACACAGAATTCAGTCACACATTTGTAGTACGCCTTCCATAATGGATAGTGCAGATGAAGTAAAAGCTAGTGCAGCTGCATTTGTTATGATGTGTGGATTCCTGCAATTAAAAAAAAATAAGAAGACGAAATAGAAGGTGGTGGATGCTGTCCTTGAATAAAATTCAGAAACAAGTATGTAAATCCTTTTCTTTTCTTCTTACACAAAACCTGTGTTCTTTTGTGTCCGCATAACAGGGCAGAACAAAAATATACATTATCGTAGAAGATTTATAAATGAAGCGAACAGTATAAATGGTTCGCTTCAATCGACAGAGCAATTTGTTCTCTCCAGCATATGGGAGTTCTAGAATAAGGTATACAAAAGCACACGAGAGCCATCAGGAAAATTTGAAAATTTCTGTAGAATGTCTGCAACGGATTTCGAAAATTTATTAAATAAAATTGGTCTACTTATAAGAAAGGCAGACACCCACTGGAGGAAAGCAATTCCTGTAGAAAAATGATTAGCTGTGACCCTCAGATATTTGGCCTCTGGAGACAGTTTCACGAATCTGTCTTAGAGTAAAGCCAATTAGGTTTGTAAACACCGTCTCTCCCTGCTCCTGATTTTAAAAGTCGCCTTCTCCTTCAGACAAAGAGGTCGACAAATTGAAATCAGGGATTTAAGTTTAAGTGCTACTACAGCATATCTTTGCTCATAGAACTTGCATTTCTCCTCCACGCATCAGCCCTAGAATTTCTATTTTTATGTTGGGGATTTTTTGGTTCCCATATAATAGCCTCTAGCTCATAAGTCCCTATAAACTCCACAATCAATTCATTTGACCATTCCATTTTTGAGCGCAATATAAATTTCTGCCTGATACGCTACAGAGTGTGTACACGAATAATCAATCGTCTGTTTCCCATTTTCAGTAAGAAGCGCACACAACACATAGCAAGTATTTTCTGGGTTTATGCAGCTCCCATATATCTCGCGAAATAGAGAGACACAGAAAACAGCGAGACATGTACTTTTGAAGAGTAGTGGTTCATAGATTTAGTAATGTAGACTTTGGACGATTATGATACATACATATCTTTGAATACTAAATAAGCTCGTCCACGTAAATTAGGATATAATTTGTATCTGGATATACCTAGTCAAAAGTTTATCTAGTGTAATATACGTTCATATAAAGCCACTGGAAACTTAGCTTTAATTTTATAACTTCGTTTTAAGAATGTAAAAAGACACGGGCGGCTAACTTCAGCTAAGAGGTATAAATGTCAATAAAGAAGGCTTGTGAAATGTCAGTCAGAGTTTTTTTCATTTTTGTAATTATCTATCGTCTCTCAAAAATAGCCCGGCCCTGCAAAGACACGACAATGTGCCGATGAGAATACAGTTAAATAATCATGGAAACCATCATGCATAAATTCTGCTGATCATTTAAGAGATGTCATCGGATGACGAAAAACTTGGTGAGGCAACAACAAAAACATTAAAAACGTGGGTATCAAAGCGGAAGTAATATGTCTGCATATATTGGGGGTATTGAATTTTTCCTACCAGCAGAAGATTTCGAGTCGTATATCGAAAGGATGAATAACCTAATGGAGTTAAATGGGATCAGTGATGATCAATAGAAGGTAAATTATCTAATTATTGTTATCGGGCCGGAATGTTATAAAGTAGCCTAATCGCTATCGGCGCCAAAAGCAATTAAAAGCTTGAAATACGACCAAATAATTAAGCTTTTAACAACACATTTGAAGCCCAGCAATAATGTAATTTCCGAGAGGTTTAAATTTAATAAACGAGATCAAAAAGCATCTGAACCGATAAAAGAATATGTTATTCATCTGAAGAGTTTAGCAGAAAATTGTGATTACAAAGAATTTTTAGATGATGCGCTAAGGGATCATTTTGTTGCTGGCTTGTACAACGAAAAAATCCGAGCCAGGCTGCTGAATGAAACAAAGTTAACATTGGAATCGGCTGTGGAAAAAGCAAGCACAATGGAAATGACAGAAGCAGATTTGAAGGTTATAAGACCAGACCACGTGCATCATCTACGCAATGATCATTTATCCAACAAACGGTTTTTTGACTGCTTATTGGAAGGAAATGGCTAGATATGCTGTGGCCTACTTGGAGAAATTGCTTTAAGGTAAACAATGTAGATCTAGTCAGTTGGCAAAATCAATTGAAATGTAAATATCCTAATACAATTTCGGGAAGTATGATTAAACCCATAATAAATTTTCAAGCCGAATTAGTTCTTGCAAAAGAATTCACGCCTATTTTCGTTAAAGCTTACTCAGTACCCTTAGGTATGAAGAAAGCAATAGAATGGGAATTAGAAAACATGTGTAAGTCAGGTATCTTAACACTTATTAGGCATAGTCAGTGGGCATCTCATATTGTGGCAGTCCATAAAAGGGACAATTTGATTCGTATATGTATAGACTGTAAGCGAACAATAAACAAATATTTGGAGACAGAGCACTATCCTTTGCCCAGAATAGACGAAATATTTGCCAAATTTGCAAATTGTGCTTATTTCTCTGGAATTGATTTGAAAGGTGTATATTTGCAGGTTCAGCTCGGTGAAAATAGTAAGAAACTAATGGTTATTAATACACACAAGAAGAAGAGTGTACCATCAATATTTCAAAAAATGATGGACTCAATTTTAGCCGAACATTAGAATGTCCAAACATATATTGATGATGTCTTGATTGGGGATGCGACAAAGGAAGGTTGTTTGAAAAGGGTTGAAGAGGTTCTGCAAACGTTAAATGAGTTCAATCTAAAGGTTAATTACAATAAAAGTAAATTTTTACAAGAAAATGTTGAGTATTTAGGACAGATTTTTTGTAAAGAGGGAATTAAACCAAGTCAGTCGAAGGTTAAGGTCATAGTAGAGGCACCTAACTCTACTAACGTGAAGGAAGTCCAAGCTTATCTGGGACTTGTATATTTTTACGGAAAATTTTTACCTAGGCTTTCAACCATAATGAAACCCATACTTGATCTGTTAGAAGAGAATATTCCGCGTTTGAATGGGGTCCTAGCCAACAGAAATCATTCGATGAAAGCAAAAGACTAGTTATTTCTAACAACATTTTAATTCATTTTGACCCTACAAAAGCCATTGATACTAACCTGTGATGCGAGTTCATACGGTGTGGGAGCCGTACTATCCCAAATTATTAATGGAGAAGAAAAACCGGTCGCGTTCGCATCGTGTTCACTTAATCAGGCTCAAAATAATTATTTTCAGCTCCAAAATGAAGCATTTGAAATAATATTTGGTGTCAGGAAAGTCAATAAGTCTCTATTTGAATTAGAATTTACAATTAAATTGTGCCAGGAGCAATGTGTTACGAATTTTACATGAAGGACATGATGAGGATGAAGCAATTAGCAAGGCAGCATTTATGGCGGTACGTTATTGATACGGTTATTGAGGAATATATTAAAACTGGTGTTGCTGTCAGGTAACGCAAGCGAGAAAACCTATATTAAAAGAAACCAGTTGGCCGAAAACCAGCAAATACTTTGAACGGGTACACTTAAATTTTTTCCATTTTAAGGGCGATGATTTCTCAATATTAGTAGAAGATAGAAGTTTATAGGCTTAATAGAAGTAGAGATGTGAGCAATAAACTTTTTGAATAAATATATTAAAAACGGTAGAAACAAATATAAGTTAAAACATACAAATGTAAAAAAGTCTAAAATCCTGAATTTAAAAAAAAGGCGATAAATGTTTATATTTAAATGAATTTAATAATAATACAAAATGGATTCAGGACGAAATTGTTGAAAAGATCTCTGAACTTCTATATAGAGTTTTGGTTAATGGAATATTAAGGGTAGTTCACATAGATCAGATTAAGCAATTCCATGAAAAGTATAAAATTATGAAATTCAAACTACCTGTTAACGATGATAGCGAATCAGGTGTAGAAACGCAGGAAGTGCGAAAATCTAAGCGAGAATTGAAACCAGTTCAAAGACTTATACCTACATGAGCTCTTACAATGAATAATTTAGATTGTTGTAGTACTTTTAAATCTTTAAGTTTATGTCCAAACATTTACCTTTTTTTTCAACAAATTTTATTATAAATTTACACTTTTCGTAAGGGGAAGGTGATGTAAAATACGTTCATATAAAGCCATTGGAAACTTAGCTTTAATCTTAGAACTTAGTTTTAAGAATGTAAAAAGACATGGGCGGCTAACTTCAGCTCAGAGGTATATACGTCAATAAAGAAGGCTTGTGAAATGTCAGTCAGAGTTTTTTCCTTTTTGTAATAATCTATCGTCTCTCAAAAATAACCCGGCCTTGCAAAGACACGACATCCACATTCATAAATTAGAAAAATATTGACAACTAAATTCTAGATTGTAGTTGTGGATAGTACGACTACACATAGTTCACAAATGAATATAAATTAAATATAATCAATAGCTTAGTTAATATTCTCATTAAAATGAGGAATTATACTAATATTTCTTAGCTCTAATTTAAGGGCTCTATTTAATTAACCGGCACTTTACAGTGACACAAATCCGTTATAATTTCGTACAGCTAAAGTGAGGTATTAAAAACAAGTTTTATGGGACCAACAACACAAATTGAATGTAAATTTGGCATGAAATAGAAAGTTTAATTAATTATACCCAAAATTAAATTTGCTGCAGCCATATAATATTAAAACAGGGAGAACACCATCACAAGATCTGTTTTCGGGTCCACCATTTTCCGTATCCGATGCATCGTATCGTATAAGTTCGTTCACTGATGTATGTATGTAGGTATCTACCATTGGTTTTGCGAGCGGTTATCTTTTATTTTTGGTTTGGTCGGAGGAGATTTGGATTAGTTTTATTTCGAATAAAGTATTCCATGTACAAAATTATGCGACCGGCTAAAAATAAACATTTTAATAGGATAATGCTCTATGAATGTCAACGTTTCACATAAAATTCATCGTGCATACTCCATAAAGACGTCTCGTTTGTAAAGTTTCATTTTGTGAGTTTTTTATTATCTTTAAATATTTTGTATGCTTTAGTGCATCGCATCGGGGAAATCTTTATGAATATAAATTGTTCAGTTCATTTAGGTTGTTAATTAAAATCTTCTTATATCATACTATAAAAGTTTTTATATAAAAAATACTTCAAATAAAAAAATATCATAATTTCATAATCCTGGTTTAATACTTATTTGAGTATACCTTGCAGTAAAAATAATAATTGGTAACTTCAAGATTCATCTGTTGTTGGTAATTTATCAATTCATAATGCCAGATTTTTAAATTATTATAATAAGTAAAACGAAGCAATAAGGCAGTTATGCCTCTTTTCTCAACAATACGATCATTACATCTTCTCCGATATACCCCAACTTAAAGAAGTCCGGCGGCTTTTAATACTTTTTCTTGTCATAAAAACATGTTTAATGATTTTGTTTTTTGTCTTTTCCGACGTGATGAACTAAACTTTTTCGCTTGTCTTAACGTTGGAAGGTTCCAGAATGTGGCGATTTCACCCTACACCTGTATCCCCATATACTCTTTTACCTTTTACAAATTGAAGATATCGTGTCTTATAGTAGTAGTTTAGATATACAAGTGATCAATCGAATTTCAAAAATTCACTTCCTTACATGAAAATTAAATAGAAAATATCTAACACAAATGCTATTACCTACTCGCAAGACGCTGAGTTGTGTTTTCCCTTGGACCTTTGGTTAGGTTAAGGAGTGGCCAGTCTGCCTCATATAGATCTTAAATAGACATAGATCCGTAGGACCTTTCATAGTTCGACTATGCAATACTGAACCCCTATAAGATGAGGTGATTTCCAATCGAAATTGTTATATTCATTTTTTCGAATTCGTGTTATTTTCCAAATTTCGGGGGATTTTAGATTTTTTCAAAAATGTGGTCCTTGCAACGCTTTTTTGGCTGTAGCTCAGCTCGTTTTACGTACTGAACCGTAATGTTTTTATTATTTTATTCGTATTAATATTGGCTTTCAGTTGTAATACCAAGATTTCAAAGTGGATAAGTATAAAATAAAAATATAACTTCAAAATTGATTTCTCTTCAAAAAATTATCTTCTTTGAGGGTCAAAAATCTCCTAATGTATAGCCACATTAGTAAACTGTTTCGTACCCACATAAGTCATTTATAATCTGTAATCTTTCAGATAAATCCAACATTATTAGCCTAGCTCGAGTACTACACGAGATATAGGAAAATATGTCTTGCAACATACTTCGCCCATACTTGAAAGAAACTATTTCGAAATTCAAAATTTTTTATAAGCAGAAAATCGAGTGAAATTTACTTCATAATATTAAGATTTACGTTTAACACTGTTTTGCACCATTAATTTTAGTCTGCCGTTATTGAATAAAACAATGTCGAACCTCACCTATGAGTGGTCAATAACCTTACAAACGCGAAATGTGCAGAAGGGTAATCATAATGAAGCGCTTTTTAAGTTCAGGTATCGCACTACAAATAGAATGGTTTTTGCGTATCATCGCCTAACTTTACACATATCGCGGAATAAAGAAATGCACAGGGGAAGAAGTCTCCACAGGTAAAGAGATATTGACATTTCAGTTTTATGTTCAGGATGGTGAAACTTCTTCACTTGTAAAACTTGTGAACAATTTTGCGTGCTTTCTTGCAGTTAGATTCGTTTGTGATCAAGTAAGTAGATCAGCAGAATTAAGCGAAGTAATGCCTTCTAATTTCACATACTAGGAGTTGACTAATCATCGTGTTGTAAATATAAGTAGTACTACTAAATTTGGTTTTTATTAAGAAAATTACGCTCAAGATACTTTCGTAATTCAAGGTTTGGAGGCGTTTGCATGAAGAAAGACTTCATCCGTAGCACTACACTCGAGTGCAAGCATTACAGCAATGTCAATGGTTACTTCAACATAATAATATTGTGAGGACAGATGAGGCTAATTTATCAAAGACTCTAATCTTGATTATTCATAACCATCACTACTGGGCACACGATAAGTCAAAGCTTACAAGAGCAGCCAGATTTCAGGGGACCTTCCGTGACAGTATTTGGGCAAGAATAACTGGGTTTCGATTAGTACGTCCTATAATATTTCCCTCCAATATAAATAGCGACAATTATTTAGAATTTCTCCAAACAGCTTTGGCAGATATAATTGAGACCCTCCTCTCAGCGTCACCCACAGAATGTGGTTTTAACACGATGGTGCTCCAGCACACTACGGAGTACGGGTGATGCAGTACATAAATCAGCGGTTTCCAAACAAATGGATTGGACGTGGACGTGATATTTCTTGGCCTGCTCGATCACCGGAATCAACACCTGTAGATTTTTATTTTTAGGCCATCTAGTAGTAAATTGAATAGTAGCAGCAGCAGCTAACCGTATAAGCCAACGAGCAGGCAAATCAAAAGCCATTATAAAACGCCCCAATACCACGGTCCAAGTATTTAAGTAATTTTTAAATTAGTAGTGATTAGTAGTTACTTAGAACATACTTATAGGATAGACACTGCATTAGAAATGTCATTAGAATAATTACATTTTTATTTTGATCATGTGTTTCGGAAAAACCAATATCACTTTTGACATTATTTAATTTGATAACAATAGATTAAAATTGATAGTGAAAACATGTTATTAAAAGTAGATTTCATTCTATTTTCTAGCTAAAGTGCTTAGTTTTCGCACCATTATTAAAAAAAATGAATTTCGAAATAATTTCTTTCAAGTATGGGCGAGGTATGTTGCAAGACATAATTTCCTATATCTCGGGTAGTACTCGAGCTAGGCTAATAATGTTGCATTTATCTGAAAGGTAACAGAGTAGGATTATCTTTTGTGTGGGTAGGGAACAGTTTGCTAATATGGCTACTTCAGGAGACTTTTGACCCTCAAAGAAGATAATTTTTCGAAGAGAAAAATATTTTTGAAGTTATGTCGTTAATTTTATACTTATCCATAAACTTTTTTGAAAGCTGGCTCTTACAACTGAAAGCCAATAGTTATACGAATAAAATAAGGGTAAAAGCTGAGTTACACTCAAAAAAGCGTTGAAAGGACCACATTTTCGAAAAAAATCTAAAATCACCCGTAATTTCGAAAATAATACGAATTCGAAAAAAATGAATATAACAACTTCGATTGGAAATCACCTCATCTTCTAGGAGTTTCAGTATGGAATAAGGGGTAGGGATATATGTTTATGATATAACAACTTGATATCTTCCTATGTACATTATCTCAGATACCAGAAGGTTTTGCCTAAGGTATTAGTACTTTCTCTGGTCATTCTCATAGTAAGGAATTTTTCGACCCCCATATAACCTCTACAAAAGTCATTATAAGCAACATAAATGTAAGTTTCCCAAAGGCGGAGGGGAAAAACGCCCGAAGAAGTAGCGTCCAAAAAGGACGAATGATATAACGCTCGAAATCCCCATACAATTTCGAGCTTAATTTTATATGAAATTAGACTCGAAATTTTGGATCTTATTTCGAAATTTAGGAAGTTATTTTATCTGAGATGCTCAGCTGTTATTTCGTAATGAAATTTTGTGGGACGCAGAGAAATAAGGCCCGCCCAAAAGAACGCCCGAAAATTAAGAATAAGATAACGCCCAATCATAAAATTGTTGGCCTATTAAATAAATGTTATGCTATTTCTGTAATATTTTATTCATAATAGAAATTGAGTTGTATGGGTCCTTGTTTGTATATACATACTTGAAAGTAATATGGGGTTAGTGACACTGGAATTCGTAGAATTGACGATGAAAACTACATCATAATTTTTGTAGCTTGTAATTTATTGGCCAATATTTCGGGCTTTTGTTTAGATCATCTTCAGTGCCTAAAAATATACAATATATCCATTACAGCCTACCTTATAAAAACCTCTCTTATAATCATTACCTTGTACAAATTTATACAATTAGGATTTTATTTCCTTATGTCACTATTTTTGAAACTTAAGCTAAGAGAACATGAAACACTTTGTAATCAATATAATTAGAACAACACGAGAAATGTTAAACGAACAATTAAATAAATAAATAAATAAAGAAATTAATTTAGAACACAACGTTGGACATCTTAAGACCTACGCGTAGTACTACTAATTGAAGCGATTAGTAGGGGATCATCTGCCGCGACCAAAAGATTTTAATGTGTCAAGCGTATGTTTGTAATGTTTGTAATTGTTATCTGTATGAAGGATCTTCGGATTCTCGTAGTCGAATTCATGGCCCTTTTTAGTAGCATGGGATAAGCAAGCTGTATTATAGTTGCGTTCATTCTTCTCCATATCTGTGTCATTTTTTGTAAGTTTCATTGTTCTTTTGTAGTCATTGGTATGTTCCCCCATTCGCGTTTTGATGTCTCTCCCTGTTTCCCCAATATATACCTTATCGCAATTGTCTGTTTTACATGGTACTTTATATATTGCTCCTAAATTAGGTTTATTTATTTCTGTTTATATGTCAGTGGAAATGATATGTCTTAATTTATTCAGTGGTTGCAATCTAAATTCCAAGTTAATGTTGTTATTGCGTTTTAAAGTTGGTATAATGTTGTCCGTTAAGCCTTGTATATATCCTAATTTCCTGTATTGCGTGGGTTCTGTATTGGCTGTATTACCACTACGTGTAGAGGCTGCAATATTATTTTGTATATTAGTGGCATGATATCTTAGTGCATATCTTATCTTTCTTACTTACGTTTCTATCCATCTATCCGGATAGTCATTGGATGCCAATATTTTTCTAACGCTTACATAATTGGCGTGGTAAAACTTATGATCGTTTAAGCTTATAACTCTTCTTGCGAACGCTAGTGCAACGTTAAATCTCATTTTTCGTGGATGCGATGAGTTGAAATTAAGTAATCTCCCCGACGCCATGGGCTTCATATACCAATCTGAATTTATTGTTTTTTTATTATTTTACCTATATAATAACATGTCGAGAAATGGTATAGTATTTAGACATTCATCCTCTTTCTCCATTGTGAATTGATGCGGGGGTGCTTGTTGTTAAGGATCTGCAACGTGTCCTCAATTGCATGTTCTGGCAATACCATAATAATATCGTCTACGTATTTTTTTATGAATATTGGGTCATCGGATAATTCACTAATCACATCATCGAGTAGGTCATCTATCTGCTTCCCATAGCCGACCATGTTTTTGTTTATACCATATATGGCTCCCTCGTATAAAAACAAATTATTATCCAAAATGCAAAACTTTAGGGCCTTGATTAGTACGCAGCGTGTTGTAACTATGGTCCTAATAGGATGGTTATGTATCGTTTTTGTGTAGAATTGGGCGGCCTAAGCTTATAGTATAGAGCACGTCAGGCCATACCCATTTTTGAAAATTCTCCAACAATCTGACTCTTTTAGTCTTAAGGCACTTCTTGCAGCAATATTTTTGCAATGACCGTCCAGAGGTATTATACGAATCATAGTTTCCACTGTCGCAGTTGGCGTTGTATATAAAACTCCCTTCATACCTCGGAAGATCTGATCTTAACATGGACATGTTTAGCGCTTAAATATCAACCGTTCGAAATCAATTCGAATTGAACAGAAATAAGTGTATTACCACTTTTTACGTTTTTGTACTTTCTGTTTCTAGAGTTTTTAAGCGAATACGCTCGCATCCGCTCCGCTTCAAACCTCTTTATGCTAAAAATAACCATAATCTGTGTAGGTAAACAGAAACTTAGTAGGGGATCGATCTTGATGGCGTATGCTACAACCTTAATATCACCCTTATCCAGCGAGATCGGAAACGTTGATAACCATTAGTCAGAGTACTGATGATAAAATGCCTTTGGACAAATCTATCCACCTCAATATTGCCCTTATTCTAATAAATCAGCCTTCTTTCACCATTGGATTAACACATTCCCGAATATAGGGTCGCTATTACCTCTATTTTAAGGTTATTAAAGGACCACCCAATGTCGTCGAAGGTAGTTATGGTAAATTTATTCTATTTGTGGGATTTTTTAATGGTCGTGGAGGTGGGTATACCACTCCTTGTGAAGCGTAGTTTCCACTGGCCTTCCCTTTGAGTAGACATGTTGGAACATAGCTATACCTTCGTGTTTGAGACTATCTCAAGCACGCTGTTAAATATTAACATTAAAACGAAGTAACGAAACGCTGTTTCCTGCTTTGAGAAAAGACATTACATAAATTTGGCTTTAAGAAAATGGAATGTGGGTTTACAGCTTCTTGAACTTGTTTGATCATATTCTATTCATGATTACTTACAAGTAAAAAATTGTAGGACAATAGATCTTATGATGTAGTCCACGTGGACACTATGAGAGTACTGAGACTGAGACTACACTGCATGAAAATATTAACGCAGATGCAGCATGTCTAAGCATGAGCATCAGTTCAGAGATAACATACACAGTGATGTTTAGAAATAGGGCTGCCAGTATTTTATAAAAGGATTAATTCGAATTTAGATTATAAATAAATTTGGAAGAAATTCGGAAGTAAAAGCAATTACAGGGAGTTTAATTCAACTTTATGGATAAAAAATATTAAGCAATTTTTGGTGCATGTATAATTCGAAATAATCATAACAGCGTAACAGGTATTAATTTTTGAAGAGCTGGAATTCAGTTATATCAAAGTATGATGGTAGGAAAAAGTGAGGTAAGCATTTTCCTCAAGGATTGGAACGGTGTAGAAACATTTAGGATGCTTAGAAATTCAGCAGAAATGACAGGAATGAAATCAAAGACGATCAAATTAGAGGATTTAACAATATGCATGCGCATTCTTTCGAAAAGCCCGGTTCTTAAATTTATTAATGCCATCAGAAGTCTGAAGCTAACTCTTAAAAAATATCTAGTATTTCAATTTCAACACAAATAAATTCAGTTACAAAAAAAAAAGCAACATTATTTCAAAACATTCATTAAACATTCAGTAAATAATCAAAATTGAAACAAAAAGTAAAAATTAAAATATTTAATTTTTGAACAAAAACTGCAGTCTTCTGTTATCTGCTTAAAATTTATTCATTTTTTTTCAATACTTCATTTTTGTTTTCTTTAACGAATTGGCTGGGATTGTTTTAGCTATATGCAATCCCAAATAAAAGGTTACGAACGAAATAGTTAGTAAATCTTTACCATGTCTTAGCCCTTCTTAAACTATACTGAAAGTTTTCTCAACTGTATTCATATCGTTAGGGGTTAAAGCTAGGACTAGTAATTTTACACTTATTTTTTTTTTTAAATGATTAATCAAATCATTGAGCCAATTTTTATATTGAAAATGCTCCTTCTGACTAAAAGAAAATATTCCTAGCAAGTTTGATTATTTTACTATTTAGTATTTATTATATTTAATTCAAATTACTGGACATGAATTTACCTTTTTAAGAGTTTTAGAGGATAATTACTTTTCTTTACAACTTAAGCATTTCTTACGATTTGTTTCTTTAAATTTAATTTGTAGTTACCTACTACTAGAACAAAATGAGTTATTTGAGGATAAATTATAAAAAAAAAATCCTTAGCTATTTTAACCTTAATCATAATTTAACCTACTCTCTACACCCCAGAGTTTCCTACACTTTGTGACTAGACATGGAGACACTAGTTGAGAATGAGTTGCCGTATGAGTGATTTGCGCAAATATTGAAGAATTTAATTTCAATGTTTGCCTTAATATGCAGTCACTGTGGAATAGAACCATGGCAAATTTGTAATCATCTATCAAGCTATTAATTGAGATGTTTATGCTTGGCATGTTATCTTGTTTTCTTTTACACGTAAAAAACATTGCTTGCGTTTTACTATAATTAATTTTTTGTTTATGGTAGTACTCATCTGACAAATAGATGACAGCATCATCCGTGAACAAAGAAACAGGGCTATTCTCTAGAGTTAGAAAGTCAGTTCTAAATATACTGTATAGTGCAGGTCCTAAGGCAGATCTCTGGGGGACAACCGCACTTGCTCTGTGCAGCTCAGTTGCTCCTAACCTATATAAGTTTGAAAGAAACGGTCAATAAGCAGGTTTTTGACTAATGAAATGAGATAGGGTGGGAGCTCGAATTTAATCATTTTGTAGATAAACTCTTTGTGCCACCCTGAATTAAATGCTGATTGGATGTCTAATAGGATTAAACCTGTAGATCTCTTCTGAGGGTTATTTTAAATAATACATGGAGTATGTCATCATCGCTTCTGAATCCAATTTGTATATGGGGAAGTATGTTTTTATCCTCCATAACTTCCAAAGCTACATCTTTCATTACTTCCTCCAAGATTTTTCTTAATGAACTTTGTAGCCTATCAGAAAATTATAACCAAAGCAATTGTGGGTCTAGTCATAAAAGACCCTACGTACCTATCTGTGATTATTGGTTTAATGCAATTTTATTACCTGGCTTGAATCTGCCAATAACCCTTCAGTGCTAAAACTGATTCAGGTATTGGATGTGGAACAATTTTTTGATCAGCTTACCTCAAGGAAACGCGTGGTATACCGAAAGGTATCTTGATCTGAATCACCCTGTATATGTTTAGTTTGTGTAAATTCTGCTGCTTCAGTGCTAATAAGATATTGGATATTGGCCAGTGCGACCTTTGCTAATAATTTTCTTTTCCGTTTGGGAAAATTGATGGGAAAAATTAAATTAAAACTCATATTATTGGCATTATGGTTGTATCTGCAACATTTACATTTTTACAGAATAAAAACTGTGAACGAATATTTTTATTTATTCGTATATTTATTTTCCTTTTTTCGTTAGGTAATAAAACTCCAATTCCCAAAATATTGCCAGTTGCCAATAATTTTTTTTAAACGAGCATTAATTTAATTTCCATAGATATACATATATAATGTATTGCATCCAAACTGTACACATCTAAAATGATTTCAAAATATTCTGTGAACATAGTTCAATTCGAACAACGATAAACTCCATTACTAATCACATAAGACCAATGATTGCTTTGTTTGGGTTTTTAACCGAATAAAAAGCAATAAAGACACACAAAAAATCATTTATGCCCGGGTTATCTGGGTAATCTGATTTGACGTTGAACCAAAAACATAGACCAAATTAAAAAAATTTCATCTTATTTATGTTGATGAATGGAATCAAAATTTCACAGCTCTCCGGACTGTTTACTGGTAACTCACATCAGCCGTGACATTACGACTTTCTTTATCATAAAGCCCGCCCGTGTTGCTTTTCCAACAACTATCACGCATTTATTGTCTTATTGGGAGCATGTTTTGAAATTATTTGTATTTCTCTAATCGAAATTTGGTATGTGTCCTGGAAAGTTTCATTAGAGTTCGATTTCGAATATAATAAAAAATGAAAATTAATAAATTTATTATATCTTTGTATACAGGGTGTTACCCCTTAGGAGGTCAACAGAGCAGTAGGTGATAATACTCACTTATCTATACAAAAAATTGTATGGCAGGGAGGGGGAGGTGCAATATCTACCGTTTACGAGTTACAGGGTGATTAAGAAAAAAAGCTAGTTATTCCCTTACTGACTGAACACACGTCATTTTAAAAAAATATCGGCTAATTTCGGTATGACATGAATAAGTTTTGAGCTAATAACTCTTTAACAGCTGTAGATAGCACATAGGGTGTAATAGATCAAATTAAAGAGGAGAGTCTACAGTTTATAGTTTTATAAAAATTAATTTTTTAATGTTAACGACCGTTTTTCAAAAAAAAATAGAGGTCAAATTGCGATAGAAAACAAGACGGCATCAAACTTGGATTTGAGTTAAGTTATAGACAATTTTTTGTGAATTTCACTAAAAATTTTGTTAACAATCTTTCTTTTTCCGTCTATTGATTTCATTTGTATAATAAATATTTTATATTGTCATCTGCATCGTGTTTATTTTTTGACATTTTCTTTTATAAAAACAGTGTACTACTAGGGGTAAGTGTAGTGTTCTTTTCTTCTCCCTATCTACAAGTTTTAGGGCTAATATAAGTTTAAGATACGTGGAAGGAGGGGTGAGGCCCCCAGTGGGGCCCGATTTTGTCTCTATGCACCGGGGCCCTTGTCCACCGAGCTACGCCACTGATTACACCGGTGTTTTATCCGAGGTTTTCCGGGGGTAAAATTTCTATTCGAGGATTATTCCGAATAGGTGACGGATGAGTAAAATTTGAATTTAAGTGATAATGACAGAAAAGAATAGAACGTTTCCGTGGCAACGATATTTCGGTTAGATGCACTAATCTTAAATTCTTTTTCTACTTGAATTTTGTTTTTTAATATTATGTAAAAAAGAAAACTGAAAATTAAATTAATTTTGTTCATTATATAGCTTATTCAACATTTCTTATTTTAAAACATAATACTCTTTTATTTCGACATACCGAAAATATCCGAAAATAATGCCACATAAGCAAAAAACTTATTGTTTTACACGAGTTTACGACCAAAGCAGGCAGGATTATTCTCGGATAGGAATAATCTTTACATAGGAAATAGGATTATCCTCGTTGGTGTTTACGGCCCTTAATGTATGCGCATTTGTGTGAGGCACAACAAAATGTATGATCAGTTGTATCGCGATTTGCCGAATATATTACTTGTGACTCAAACAAACCCCGATTCAAGTATTTAAGTATAAACTGAGCTTAAGAACGATTTCGTGTATTTTACATTTATCTGAAAAGATTTCTTTATGTCCGTCTTTGTCCCTTTTAATATTCTTGATGAAATCAGTTCATCTGTCTGCACGAACTTTGAAAACTGCTATTCTGTTCACAGAAATTTCACAAAAATTGTAGGTTCTTTGTACATAGTTCTACAATTCTACAAGCCTATAGTATTTTTTAACAAATTTATGCTTCACAATACAACCAACGGTACAATTAAAAAATTGCTATTATGTAATTGTAACTCACAAAAATAAGTAGAAAAAATATTCACTTTTCCTGTATTTTGCAATTTTTTTTCAAGTTAAAACTGTCACATTGGAGGTATTATTAGTGGAATTTACACTTTTGTAAATTTTTGTACGAAATGGAAAATGAATTAGTTATTATAATCTTAATAAAAGAGAACAAAGACAGTTGATGAAAACAGACAAGTGGAAAGTACTAGACGAAAAGGCCACAGCTACAAATCTAGTTGATAAAAACCAAGATTGAATATTTTAATGTTTCTCTATGACGTTTTCTGCGTCACTACTATCGTCACTAAAATCTTTCCATATTTACCGAATCCATTCATCCGAAAACCATTTGTATAATTCGGCTTACAATTAGATAAATTATAACACTGAAGAACTTTTGTAAAACAATACTGGAAATTTTTTTTATTAATTTAAAACTCTTACAAATTACGAGATTTTTTTTTCTACGTTTGTTAAACTATAATCACAAGAATTGTAAGAACTCGCAAAGTTTGTGAAACCTAAATTACAGGATTTGTAGTCTACAATTTTGTAAAATTTCGTTGTTTTACTACAATACTTACGCAATATTCACACAAAAACCAAATGTGCACTAAGGTGGGTTTCCTGATTGCTGGGAAATTTGCTCTGAAATTTTCAACGCTCTGGAGATAGACGAAAACGATAGACAATTGTCAATGATGAATATTCGATTTCGCACATGTTTCAGATATAGTCGGTATTTTTGAGCCGAGTCAAAGGGCTACCGAATAATTCTTCTGAATATTCGTATGAAACTTTCAGTGATATTCAAGAGTCGTGTGGGAGTGGGACCGGCTTAAACCAACAAGGAACAAATAAGTTTCCATGAATCTGTGTTTCCCACGCTCCGAGACAAGGAATCTTATACTAGAGCCAAGGAATAAATCTGTATAGAATTGCCAGAATAGTTCGAAGTGTATACAATTTTTAGAGATTGGTGTCACAGTTTAGCTGAGAGATTTTCTAACTAAGCTGCAGCTCAGCACAGCACTAGGAATTAGGATGTTATGCTAACGCGCCCCAATGCAAACTTAGTTCATCGGTTGGGTTGTGTTATGATTGTTTCATATGACCTATTCTGTGGTGGCTGCTTAGGACTGAGCTCAAAAGAATGATCAATGCATGTCTAGTAAAAACTCGTATGAAATATTTACGATTTTTTCAATGAAAATTCTCTAAGAAAAAACGAAAATACGGCATAGAATTTTTCTAGCGAAATGCTACCGTTTGATGGTTTTCTTTCTATTTTGTCTGGTTTGTCTGTTTATTGTGAGAAATATATGTTTTGAGATCGTAGAAATAGCTTGGGTTAGCGATGACTTAATAAAGATTTTTTTGTTGTCGGTTTAATTAGTGATAGCTTTATAACGATATATGTAAATAATAAGAAGTTCGGCCAAGGCTGAATGGGGTGGGGTAATTGCCCTGTATCCGTGACTGCACCTAGAAAATTACATTCAATTGAATTGTGGGTGGACAAGGCGGAGTTTCAGTTATTTTTTTTATATATTATTAAGCCAAGTCCAGGGGATACCCTATAAGAAAAGTTATGTTAAAATTCACTTAGTTCAGTAAAATTTCCTTACATAATTTGAAACTAAAATTATGCCAAAAATGATGCAATTAAATAGTCAATTAATTAATATTTTACTCGAATAGGAAAGGATTAGGGGAAAAAGATTACGGGACTGTGCAGTGACAGTGTGGAAGTAATGATATTGACATAAATAAACTACGTTAATCTATCTTTCACGGGGAATCTTAAACTCATTATGAAGATTGGCGATTGGATGAGAAACGACTTCATAGATACTTCCGGATGACAATAAGTTGTGTCGATGAAGCTCTAGGTTTAATTTGATAGGCATATGATATAAAGAAGTAAGAATTCTCTTACATGCCGTCTTCGTTTAATTCCGCTTCTGTTTCATCCCATATTAAGGCTCAAACACCGATGCGGAAACGGTAGATGCTTAAATTCATATCATCTGAATTTCGTTATTTTGAAGGCGAAGAATTTTGACAATGTAATCCATGATCCCCCTCCCCCTTCCGCTAGATGCGGATTCACGTCATTTTGTTTGCTTGCAATGGTCAAAAGCCAGAGGCATTATTGCGTAAATCAATTGATTTGGTAGTCAGCTTCATTTTGACGTTAATATACATAAATTGTTGTACTTTTTCCTTTTTATAGTTACGTTAAATAAAGTTTATGAATATAATTAATGTATATCTAGATGTACCCCCCCCCCCCCCGCCATATAAATCATATAAATGGCCGGCAAAGAAAATACAGTTAATTCTAAATCTGGCCAGGAGATTATTTTTCAATTAGTTGAACTTTTCGTCAGTTGGAAGAAAGAAGAAGTCGCAATGATCATTAGTTTCGTCATTGCACCAATTATGCTTCCATAAGCTCATTCGTTTGAAATTATGCATTACTTGTAATTCCTTTTGTCGATAAGTGCGCTTTCAGTGGTGAGGAACTGCAAGTTATTGGAAAAATCAGCTGATTTTCCAGCCATTACTGTCAAATGTCATTTGTGAAATTTGTTGATACAACAAGGTAAATTTTGTATATTTTCCAAAGCGAATTATTGAAAAAAAATTCTCACATTATATATCTAATACAAGGATCAAATCAATTTTTTACAAATTACTTCGCAGTTCACAGTTTTTAATTTACAAAATTGAGAACTGTCATCTGTCAAATAGAATTACCGTCAAGATATCGTGTGCTTGCCTTATCAAGCAATGATCATTTGATCAATTACGTAATTGGACCAATGATCATTCTATGGTATCAGTAAAATTTTATGTTATATTGTGATGTGAAATGTCTATAAATTATCCTCTGAGGGCTTGTTTACATTCTGCGCAATGGAGAAAAATTGTTTTTTCTTATAGGAATTGTGTATGTCGGCTATCGGAATGAGTTTTATGAATGAAATTAATTGGACTCAGGATCCTCAGATAGATTGATTCTAGAGGGAACTGAAATATTTTCCATAGTATATAGTCTGCTCTATGTCCCTTTAAGTAGATAAAAGCAACTACATGATGATGAAACTGGTTGATATTTTTTTATCTAAATAAGGAAATACACACTACGCAGGTAGGTTAGGTTAGAGTGGCGGCTATCGAAAAATCTACGATCACCCACACTTAGACTGTCGATGGTCAATTGTGCTACCATTCTTGGGACCTTTCCTGGAAAAATATTGTTTTAATTCAGGGATCCGTTCAATTTAGGTACAAGAGCTAATGAACCTCAAAAGCTCCTCCGACTCCTTGTCTGCTAATTCTACTTTTTTTCATTCTATGATCACCCGGCAAAGAATTCTTCTCTTTTCATTTTTTGATATTGCCAATCTTCCGGGAAATATTAACCCTATAAACCACCAATAATCGACATATGGACAAATGGTCCTCATTTCTGTTTAAAATTAATTTCAACTTTTACTTTTACAGAGTGCATTTCTACTCATTTCCAAGACAATCTGAAAGGATTTGACCATGATCATCATACGAGTATATATACCTAGATATACTGATATATATATATACTTGGTTGTTCTCCAATATTTTAATATATGGAATATCGCTCAATTTTTACTTACTACTAAATAAGATAATTTCAGAATTTACGAACGGGAGTTACATACCTAAATGATAACCTGCAATTTATGCAATCATCACGCAAAGACATGCACATAATCTGTTTTTCCCTATTTTTTTTTTAAATTCGTATGTACTGAGAGGAAATCTTTTTCCACGCTCTTAATTATGAAACTCTTTGCCAATTACAAAAGAAAATCAGTTTTTAAGAAATTTCACTCCTATTCTCATCTATAGTAGTGTATCGATACTAAATTCTGACCATAGATGGTCATTAGCAATTTTATAAATTTTATATCACAGACTCTTAACCATACATCTAAGATTTCTCTAAAAAAGGCCTTTTCCAATGCCTCCTAGTCCATTAATATAATATATAAAATAGGCTGGCTGGGATGACTAAAGATGCCAATCATATCGTTGCTAACCAAATAAATACTAAAGTCAAGGAAGGAATATTAAGAGCAGCAAGATGCCCGACATCTACTTAACATTTCGCTTTCGAAATCTTGTTAATGTGAATGCATGCCAATTGCACATATAATCTGTATATATGTATATATTTTTCGAAGATATAAGTATACGTTATTTGCTAGAAGATGTACATACTTATATAAGAAATTTATTACTAGACTCTTGAGTCTTGAGACCTATGATTCGTAAAGGCATGTGTGGCAGGTAAGTTGGTTGGAAAATTAATGAGCATCCGCCATGATTGTATGATTATGTGCCAAGGATGGGTTGAGAAAAATCATTTTAATGTAACAAATTGATTTAATTAGCGCTCAAGTATTTAGAAATTGGCGAAAACTTTATATCTTAATGTTTCAATTTTAAAACATAATTTGTACGCCCGAGATGTTCTCTGTCTGAAATTTTGTCAACAAAATAAATGACCCCATAAATCACGTTGGACACTTCTGTTTCTTCGGTAAGAGATCTACATGTCTATAAAGAAGCACTTCTGGGTTATAGTAACCCTTGTTTCTAATGAGATTCTTTTTCCTTTTTTTTTATCTTGGAGTTTTGGTTATCTTTGTCGACAGTTTAACACATTCTTTCATATGTCACCCTCATGTTCTGAAGGGCGTGCGGTTCTCATTAACCAAGTGCACCTTTTACCCTCTGGGGTTAAGAATCTTAAGGGACTTGTTAATTATAAGCTCGTCGGTATGGCTGGAATTTTTAAACATCCGGCGAATGCTGTAATGTAAAGTATGAATATACTAAAGCGTGAAGTGTGCCCCTTATTCTCAGTAGGTATTATTATAGTTTATTTTATTCAAGAAATGGAAGTAGAAACTTTAATTAATTACGGATATAATAATGTGTTTGCAACGATTTAATCGCAAATAATCCAAGTGATCCAAATATACTTATCAATAAATATATAAGAACATTATCAACAAGATTAAACGAGATGCTGAAATTTGGCGATAATTAGAATAATAATGATGAGCATATTACAGTCGTGGACTCCTTACAATAATTTCCTACACACACAGAAGGTTATTTCGTTGTAAGAACCTAATTTTTTTTTTACAAAGGTTCGAGGCTTTGCATTGAAGAAAACATATTTTATAAAGGATACTTCAATCAATTAATACAAAAAAAAGAAAGAAGAAAAATCAGGTTTTTACATTACTAAGAATTATCCCGATGTGAAATTAAATCGATATACATACCTATAACATGCCCTATACCTGTCTCGTTTTTTTTAACACTGCACGACTCAAATTATGGAAATTTTTACTAAACTTTAGGTGAATACGAAAATATTTAATCTCTCATAACTGTGGGCATTTAAATATAAAACATATGCCCTTATGACAGTCCAGGTAACACTCAAACGTTGACAATTTCCATTTCAAATAATAGCGAAAATCAACTGATTGACAAGCAAAATACTTGCACTAGTCTGAAAAATTAAAAACAGGAATAAAAAATTATATGCGCTATCCTTAAGGTAGACTTCCCTAAATTTCTGATGATATTCGGTGATTTCTAATAAATATTAGAATCACTCACATTATGACGAACGTTCTTATTTTGTTCAAATCCGTTTGACCTAAGCGCAGTGGGCCCTAGCAGAGAATGTCTTAAGCGATTAAAGTCCCTTTCATCTAATTAGTGTACATCCTGGTTCGTCTTTATTTCTATTTTATTATGCTTTGTTTAATTTCTATTAGATCTTAATTTTTCATCTTTCTTATTTGATTGTTTTAATTTTTACTATTATTATATATATTTTATTCTCCTTTTCCCTTCTTTTAATGAATGTACTAAAATCTCTTTCAGGTTTAATCTGCTTGCTATTCGATCCATGTATTTTCATTTCAATATCATGTTCATACATATATCTTTAGTCTTTATTGGTATTCTGTATATTTAAATTCCACCTGTTATCTGTATGTTAACAAGATTATATAATCTTTATACAGTAGCCAGCAATAAAAGCATTATCTTATTATCTTATTAATATGAAATCCTATGAAATTGACTATTCTAGAAATATATGCGAAAAATCACTTCAAAAATCAAAATTCTAAGTTTTTTACTTCTTTTTTCAAAAATGTTTTTTTATGCCATAAAATCCCTTTCATACACAATAACAGTCCTACTATAAAATTAATAATAATAAATTAATAGTAGGATTTATAATTTTTCGTTTAAACACCTTTCGAACATTAAAATACTATTTAAAACAATTTACGTCTTAAACTTATTCATCACCTGTAAGGTATTGAACACGTAAAATTAACTAATACCGGAAATATTGAACACATTGGCGTTGATTTGACAACTTCGAAGAAAGGTAAAAATCCATGAAAGTGTTTTAGATTTGTGGCGTAGGCATTTACTTTTCGCACAGCAGCCTTATGAAATAAATCAACCGTACAAATATAAACGTCGTCTGTTGGTCAGTTTTCTTTTTTTCGATTTTTCTTGCTTCAAAATATACTTCTGCATCAAGAGGTCACTGAAGGAGACACAGAGAGAAACAAGAAAAAGCCCATTAGCCGCATAAGTAAATTAAAAGTAAACTTCTCCTAAGTGCACACATATCTTGAGTCCAGCAGAAGCTGTGTACATTGTCATCAGTCCATAATGTGCCGACCAGTAGCAACACCGTGGGTAAATATTGTGAGATAAAACAATAGAACAGTTCTCCGTAAATAATATGAAAATAGGCACTTTGAATTTTGTTTGTACTGTGGAAGACGTACAAGTCTTTATGACTTTTTGTGGAGTAATTAATGATTAGGTAGGTACCTACCTAAATATATCTGAGGAATATGCGGAGATATTACAAATAAACAAAAAATAATGCATTTAATAATATTTTTGTTTTATGCTTGTTTCTTCAATTAATGCTCATATAAATAAATTTAATACTTATAAATTTTAAAAGCACAGGTTGAAAGAATAAATTGAATTGAAGGTAGATTATTAGAATTATATTCAACATTTTAATTTGCCAACCCCCCCCTTTTTACACTTTCTTATGATGCATTGCAAATCTGCCTTCTATTTGAGAAAATTACGATTACCACTAATTAATTTCACTATAGAAATAATAAAAAGATCTTCAATAATCAATTAGGAGTGCAAATCACAAGTATTTCAGTCTTATTTTGCATTTTTTATCGATAAAACTTTCGTGGCATTTTGTTTTGATCCGAACTGATTTCCCTGAAATGAGGTTTAAACTAACAAATTCAGTGTATAGTTATCGTAAGAAACTCATATTACATTTATTGCAACATTTTCAATGGATCCAGTGGAATATATTTACATAAATATTATCACTTTATTTTTCCCGTTTTAAGAATCGATTCGTGTGACGTCACACGCACTTGACAGCCCATAGCTTGTTACTCTGATTATTTCATAATCCACTCCCATTGTGAGCATCATTAGGAATGAGTTAGTGTCAGCGTCACATGGTACCCAGAAACTGGTCATGCGTTCGCTCCTCCCTCCCTTTGCTACAGCCACTATCGGTTAAGGCTGAAACAGATTACACTTTAGTGCGCGGCGCGACAACGCGGCAAAATGTTAGAGAACATGTGTTTCCTATTGTGCATCACGCATTGAATGCGGCGCGACAGCGCGGCGAAAATTTTTGCCGCGTAGTCGTTTCTAATCCTAAATTTGCTGCTCACTTTCAGTGGTACCAACAAAAAAATTATGTTTGGGGTAGGCAACTTCTCATGAAAATCTGTAGTACCAATATAAGAGGGCTGTATCTACACTGCTGCGCTCTTATTGCAATCTGTGACACAGCGCGGCGGAACAATTTCACCGTTGATTTTGCCGCGATGTCGCGCCGCGCACTAAAGTGTAATCTGTTTCAGCCTTTATAAGCAGGACCTCATACTTCTAATACCGTCATAAAATACTATAAAGGTGAAAGCCCAATGAACGCGGCCGGCGTCGGGTCGCTTTGACAGTTCAATAGAATATACGTCTTTAAGTTCGTGCTGGCCAAATGGATGCCGCGCTTGCCGGATTCGACGCGAAAGTAGAGCAATGTTCTACTTTTAACGCGCGGCAGACGCTTCTTTTTATAAATAAATTAAATAAATTTTACCGCTGGAATAGAATGAACGGATCAATGCCGGATGGAAATGTCACGCAAAAGTTGAATGCATTTGATATACATTAGTGCGCACACAGTGAACGCAGTTACCACATTTCCTGCAAGAAAGTGGGTCAACTTTCAACTTTTACGCAAGTAACGGATTGAAAGCTGAAAAAAAGGTTAGTTGTGAATGAAATTTTTAATGTAAAATTAATTACTGAGCTGCGGGATGTTTCAAATGTTACTCTTCGCACAAGTTTTAACAATATAAAAATATCCACAAGCACAATAGTGAAAATATGAATTGAATTGAATTGAATTCTCATTAAATGCAGTCGCGGCCATTTCGTTCTGGGCAGCATTTTTATACCCTAGATGAAATCTAAAGGGGTATACTGAGTTTGTCATTCCGTTTGTAACACCTCGAAATAATGATGGTAGAGCAAAATGGATTGGACACCCACGCATAATATTAAAAGTTATTTTGATTTTTGCATGTCCGTCCGTCCGTCCGTCCGTGCGCACGATAACTCGAGAACGCGTACACTTAGAGAGCTGAAATTTTGTACACGGACTTTAAAAAAAAAAGTAAAATTAAGTTCGAAAATGAGACAAATCGGGCAACTCCTTCGTGGGGTTGCCATACAAAAATTTCGTTTTCCGTTATATATTTGAGCACTGCCTGAGGACGAGTCGACGTAGAGAGCTGAAATTTGGTACATGGTGTTTTATTTGTACTAGCAAATAAAATTTCAAAAATAGACTAAATCGGGCAACCCACTCTTGGTGTTGCCATATAAAAAATTAGGTTTTTTATGTATACTGTGAAAACGATTAGTCCAACACATTTTTATTGTACTAAAAACTTCTTCAGAATATGAAATCCTATAAAATTGGTTATAATCATTTTTTCTGTCCGACGAACCGTTCTAGAAATATATGCGGAAAACCACTGCAAAAATCAAAATTGCTCAAATGGGTACCAATACGAAATTTCATACGGGCATTCATCTAAGGTATCATAAGAATTGGTCTTAGACCAATTCTAGCTTTTTCACTTGTTTTTTGCGTTTTTTGACAGTTAGCTGCGTCCTTACTCCGGCATTGATCCGTTCATTCTGTTCCAGCTATTAAAAGTACCAACGCGTCTATTTGGTTTTGCTCAAATCCTACATGTATCTGCCGCGGAGAATTGTCAAAGCGACGTGACGCCTGCCGCGATCATTGGGTTTTCACCTTAAGTTATATGCCCGGAGCCTTTGACATATGGCATTTGGGGCCGTATACGTCCAGTCCGACTCCATTGTTCGATTTTGAACCGTCTGTATACCACACCATCGATCCTTGTTGGAAGGACAGTTTAGTGGACACCATTGCTGTCGGTCCCCTAGAACCACTTGGAATGGTCTTAAAGAATCCAGCCTGGGTGTGATTATGTCAGATATTGTTGTCAATTGCTCAAAACATATCTGTTTTAAGATACTTACATGACCAACCAGATCGCCTGGCTTTAACTGTTTCTCCTTTTGCACTCTAATAGCACTGAAGATCGCTTCCTTATTCACCTGCAAATGTAGGGGAGGAAGGTTTAGTAAGGCTTCCATGGCTGTTGTAGGACAGTTTCTCATGGCACCAGTTAAGGTGAAAGCCCAATGAACGCGGCAGGCGTCGCGTCGCTTTGACAGTTCTCCGCGGCAGACGCGTGTAGGATTTGAGCAAGGCCCAATGGACGCATCGCGTTGATACTCTTAAGATTTATTTATAAAAAGAAAAACTGATAGAAAAGCTTGAGTTATTATTTAAAAGTGAAATAGTAGATATATCAGAGTTATTAGATGTGGCAGTTCTTGAATTTGCAGCTTATTAAGCATATAAACAGTTTAAAATCCATCAAAAGAACTGTCAAAGCGGCTGCCGCGCGTTAAAAGTAGAACATTGCTCTACTTTCGCGTCGAATCCGGCAAGCGCGGCAGCCATTTGGCCAGCACGAACTTAAACACGTATATTCTATTGAACTGTCAAAGCGACGCGACGCCTGCCGCGTTCATTGGGTTTTCGCCTTTATTCCTAGACAGGCAAGCCGTTGGGTGTTTTTAAGCAGAGCTTCAGCGGTCTTTTGATTTGTTTTTGGCCACCATGCGAGGGCCGCATAGGTGACCATGGGTCTAACAACCGTGGTGTACATCCAGTACATCATTTATGGCTTTAGACCCCATGTTCTGCCAATGAAGCGACGACACGTGTAGAGAGATCGCTCCGCTCTATCCGTCACTCTGATGAGAATTCCAGGTAAGTTTCTTATCTAGAGTTACCCGTAGATATTTGACTTCGTCTGAGAATATCAATTCCGTGTTGTCAAGAAGAGGAGCCGTTAGTGAAAGCTTCGATCTTCTTGTAAACGGAACGATAATCGCCTTATTGGGGCTTATGCTAGGGCTTTTGTTTAAATACCACGTGCGGATTTTGTGCGCGATATGTGGAGGATATCTTTCATATATTGAATGTGGAACGCCAGCCGTTATGAGTATTCCTAAAAATTCTTCAAACTCTTCTTGATTTAGCGGTTGCCACACTTTGGGTTTTCCGTGATTTTCAAAATTTTATTTAGAATATAGACTATTTGCTTTTTTATTTGTTTTTTTTATAATAATGTTACAAATTAGATAATTGAAAAAGTATTTGAAAGTGTCACGTACAGAAAGAGTATGAGCGATCTTGCTGGATTGTAGGATATTGTAATTTGACACAAAGAAGAAGGATGCCATATGGTGTTGTAATTATTATCGTCCTTCAGGACATATATCCGTATATTCGTATCGTCGTGGAATCCATTCGGCCTCAGAACCATTTTCTACCGTCGATATTATTATGTAATAAATCAATCTAACGAGGTATTTTCCTTGCCTAATAATTCGACTAAATAAGATGTTTGCTAATTGTAAGACATCCTACGAACGAACAAATTATAGCATATTACAGAACTATAGGTATATGTCACTAACAAATTTTTAGAAAAAAGCTCAAGCTCACAATCCTTACTTAACTGGTGTTAAGTTTCACAAAACCTTTTGAATTGGCTTTAAAAAAGGCTATGTCAAAATATTCACGCATAGAACTAACAAAGTTAACAATTATTCTAAGAATGCGTGGCCACAGAGTGCTTCAAGTGTGCCATGCCGTAGGTTTTGAAGAATTTTTTGCTGCTGACATGAAGGTTAAGCAGTAATTAGATTAGTTCGGTTTTCAGTTTTACCTGTTTTTCCTCCAGACGAAAAGAGGACGATATTGCTTGCAATTTTAGTTTTACATGAATAACAAAATGGCAGTAAAATAGCAAAAGAAATTATGTGTTTGTCCTCCAGACGAAAAGAGGACGTTAACCTATACCGAAGACCGGCTTATGTTTATTTTGAATGAAGGAGTAGCGTTAGCTGGAAATTTAGGTCTGTTCTTTCTGGTTTAATAAGTGTTCGGAGTAAGGTATATAGAAGTTTTCTACATATACAGGGTGATTCAGATCAAGATACCCTCCGGTATACCACGCGATTCCTTGAGGTAAGCTGATCAAAAAATTGTTCCACATACCTGTCAATGATTACGTTATCCTTCATGTAGGACTGGACTCTGTTAACAGAAATGATATTATGGATCGATACCTGACTACACCAAAAGCTATATATGGAGACGATGAAAACTTGAAAGCAATTGCAATACTAGACGGAATTTACATATATATATGTAGGTATATATAAAAGTGCTATTACTCCGATCGGATAAGGAATCAAGACAAGCGCCATCGGAATTCTTGTTCCAAATTTTTATACATTTCCAATGATTAATCACTTATTTCTAATTTGATGTTTCTTTTAGGCAGGGGACAGGAAAACCCATCCCAAGCACAGAGGTCATACCCCATTGTGCTGTCCTACTAAAAGCCCATTCGCCAAATTCATCAAAATCTTCCAGTCCTCTTAATGAAGCGCATTAGAAATTGGTGAGGAAGGGTTTTCAGCTCATCCACAGATAGAAGGGCAGACCGTAGAGTATCCAGTTTGCTCCGGGCAAAGGACACGCACACAAAAAGTGTTCGGTTGTCTCAGGCTCTCCCTCTAGGCAGGACAGACACTCAAAGCTGTCCCATATTTCTTAGATTATCGTGAAGTGAGCTGAGGTCGGTGATGATGCCAACCACAGTTCTACATTGTTTCCTTCTGAGTCCCATGAGAAAATCGGAGATATTCCCATTGGGCCCATCAAAAAACAGTTTTGTACACCTGCAGGTACTCAAGTTCGCCCATCTCTGCTGATGCTATGCTTTCTATGAACATTCGCTTCGGTCCAAGGAACGGAGAAATAGAGCCAGCCCTAGCTAAAAGGTCAGCTCTTTCATTTCCCATTGTTCCCATGTGACCAAGAATCCACTGAAGGGACACCTTGCTGTGGCTGCACAACTTATCCACAGACGACTTGCAATCCCCGTAACTTGGATGTTATTCGAGGGCCACTCAGTGCGATCAAGGCTGTCTGACTATCGGAAAGGGTAGCAATGTCATTTCCCTTGATTTGCATATCAAGGGCTAACTTTGCTGCCATTGAGGGACTTTAGCCTGGAAGACAGTGGTGTGTCTTCCAGGCTCAGGAAAGTAGACACCCGCCCCAGCTCCCTCATTAGTGTGAGAGCCGTCGGTGCAAATTTTTCGAGCGGACCGGGGAAGGCTTGATAAGGCACTTCCCTCAGTCCACGCTTCCCTTACAGGAAGGTTCACAGAGAAGCGACGACCAAAACGAAGCTCTAGTACCATCGCATCACGTGGCGTACTGGCCAGAGGATGTTCTAAGTTCGTATGGGCCGGACTAGAATTTTAAAGGTACGGTCTTACGGCAAACTTTGGGTACACTAGAATCATTTTTGGTAGGTGAAAAGAAATTTTTCGAAACTGGGTTTCTTGAAGAAAAAAAATTTTTTTTTTCCGTAATCTAAGAAATAATGTAGCAAGTGTTATACCATTTTAGAATCCTTATTAAATGCGTCAGTTTTTAAAGTTACTTGCCAAACTGGCGTAGTACATTTTATTTTCATTACAGTCAGTTAAAGTTGGGTGAAATATTAATTTTCTATTCTCGGTTCGGCAAAATGTGACATTTTCTTCCAAGCTGGAACAGTTGGCTTAGAATTTAAAGCAACAGGTTACATAAGCACTATTCGGGATTACATAAGAAAAATAAAATTAAAAAAAAGTAAAGATTTGTAGCAACAGGAGCTAAGAGACCATCACAGGGTGTACATTTTCTCGAAAACAAAAGAAATGTCTATAATTTTAAAAATACATGACTTAGATTTTTTTTTATATTTTTTCTGGTAACTGTTATGATTTGGTCTATCACCCGATTCCGGTTTGACGTCGACTTACGGGACACCGTGTATATTTTCGGTTTAAATGCTGCATGATTTACAAGCATTTACGAATAACACATAATTTTGGATTAAAGCTATTGCAAGGAACTGAGGTAGAAAAATATCTAGCTATTATACTTACTGTATGTATGTTCAGATTATTCCAGCGGGAAACATGTGGAAGCGGTACGCTCAGATAGTTGATTCATTACTTTTAATGCATGTCATATACGACGGTAATGTATACAGGGTGTCCGGTCGAGATGGTAAAAAATTTTAAGAGTCGAAAGTACAGCCTATTTGTGATCGAAAATGTTATATAACATTTTTTCGAGTTCGCACTATTTTCGAAGTTATAGGCGATCAATTTTATCGAAATTTTGAACTTTAAGTCACCTTTTTGACTATAACTCAGTTCAGACTGTTCACAGGATGACCCTTTTTCTTTTGTTTCATTCGTATCATTACAGGATCTCATTCGTTGTAACACTGTTTTTTTTTAAACGTTCACACATAATGGAAACATTGGCGATTTGTTGCCGAAACATTTTATTTCGTCAGAAAATTCATCTGTTTTCAAAGTCATAAATGTCGAAAAATAGCCATGCCAATAAATGATCTCGTTCTCATAGGAAATATCCCTCATTTATTACCTTTTATAAAAGTCCAACACGATTAGTCCACCTTAAGTGTTGCCAGAGTTACAGTAAGAACTTGCCTGCAACATACCTTTCATAACTTGAGCAAAATTAATTCGAAGAAATCTTTTAAGGATGGAGGAAACAATTTACCTGAGGCAAAATGAAGTGACAGAAGCAACATCTCTTGGAAATGGAAACAACTGTAAGTTAATGACATCCTAGTAAACTTTGGGTTCCGAGAACGGAATATTCAGGAAGGTTCTAGTATAATTTGTAGAGTATAAATACGGCGCATCTCACATCCAGGCGAGACTTATTTCAGACAGTGAAGTGCAGTACTAGCGATAATTAAAGAGTTGATTTGATAATTGTTTGTGAATTGTGAGAATAAATAGTAAAGTGAAATAAAGAAAGAACTTTTGAATAATATCTGAAATATTGTGTTTTAAATAACGAACTAAAGCCATGCTCGTACCAATACTCATATTGGGGGTGTTTTTTTCTTGTAAGATAATTTTTGAAATTTATTCTGAGCTGCTTTACTGTATGAAATATACTGTGCAGTAGCTATTTCTCACTTTTGTCGCTAGCTCGTGCCATTGCGAACCGCCATGCCGCCGAATCATGTCTTGAAAATATTCGAGTATCTTCTAAGTATAACTTCCAATATTATCAATATCGTTATCTCTATATTACCTAGGGATGCACATGATATATCGACACATCGATTACATCGATCCTTCTTAAATATCTGATGCTTTTACATCGATTTTCGTCTTCAGCAACATCGCCAAAATTGATATTTTATATTCGATACATCGATAAATTGCATTTAAATTTTTGAACCAACAGCTAATTGTAGTGGGAGAGCAGCTGGAAGGTTAAGAAATTGTGGATTCATAGTAACACAGCGTATGCATCGGATGCTTTGACATTCTGCCTGATCTTCGTATGTGTATGCACCTATTCGCTTTCAACGAATAATACCGTTCTCTTGCGGGAACACCTTCCCTTCTAGTTATTGATATAATCATTGTTCGTTATCTTATTTTATAGGTAATACACGATTCACTCTGTGGAGTGATCATCATCGAATTGTTTAAAACGTTTAACTTTCGCGAGAAGGAGAAGTGGAGGCAAACATGAGAGATACCTCGATATCTTAAAAGTCCAATCACGGAAAACCTGGCAGATAATCCTCTAGTTTTGTGGCAAAAATAGCACCAAAATGTTTGTCCATCGTAACAACCTCCATTTCAAACTCTTGACAAAAGCGAGCCAAATACTTTATCAGCAGGGAAATACCCTAAAGGGAAAGAAGTTATCCAAACTTTTATTTATGAAAATTATTGGGAAACTTGAAGTATTTTTCTCTAGTATGCTGATTCTGCTTTTTTTTTTAAATATTTTTTAGCCATGCTAGGGATATCCCATAATGCAAAGCACAGTATGGCAGAAAGAGATCAGAAAAGGAATCAGGGAATGTGAGGAGAGCGGCGGAGGTGCTGATGTATGTCACTCTTAAACTTTCGCAGATTGTATGCCAGAGGAAAGACACAAGATGGTAGACTGTTCCATATTCGCACACGCATCACGGAACTTTACTGTACGGCCGAAGGTAAATTTATGGGTAAAAGGATGTGTGCGTGCAGCAATCATTCTACATGGGATAAGACTAGATATTTCATCGGAACATTCCCCATGCATGTAGCGATAAAGGAGCGAAAAGCATCCAACGTTGCGGCGGTCTCGAGTTAGTCAATATGGCAAGATATTGCCAATGCGCTTAAAGGCTCTCTTTTGGACAGTATCCAATGAAGCTAAGGCTGTTCGACCAGCCCCGTCCCAGATACGGGATTTGTATTCCATTCTAGGTCTGATATAAGACTTGTAGAGGAGCGCTAGATTTGACGGGCTGAAATATTTCTTACACCTTTTCAGAAATCCGAGACATTTCGATGCTTCTTTGGCAACTGAGAGGATTTGATCTGTCCAGCTTAACTTACTGGAAATATTACTGCCAAGAATGCATAAAGATGGTGTATCGTAGATCAGTGCTCCATCAAAAGAAACGGGAGTGGTTAAGTTATGGTGTTGTTTTAAGGAGGTGAGACCGCTTTGGGTCTTAGAAGAATTGAATTCAACGCGATTTGCTTTGCCCCAAGCGAGGATACTGTTAAGATCGTTATTCAATGATCTTATCATGCAGTCTCGTTTAACACATGCGGTATTCCCTCTGGAGTACGCAAGAATGTGAAGGGAGTAACCGAAATCAAGGGTAATGCCATCAGTAAAACAATGGATGGGATTGAAAGTAAGGGAAAGCAGATCATTAATGAAAATTGATAAGAGAGATGGAGAGATAAGAGACCCCTGACGCACACCGGCATTTATTGGCTGAGATTCAGATGAAACACCATCTAGTACAACTTGTATTATTCGACCGGATAAGAAACTTTCAATCCATAATAGTAGAGGAGGGAAGAGACCAAATTCTTTAAGTTTGGCTAAAAGGGCTGGATGCCATACTCTATCAAAGGCCTTTCAAATATCAAGCGTAACGATTTTGGACTCATCAAAATTATGAAGACTACGATTCCAACGTTCCGTGAGAAAAGTCAGCAAGTCTCCAGATGAGCGTCCAGCTCGGAAGCCGTATTGGCGATCGTTGATGAGATGATTCGTTTCTTGGTTTGCTTCTTTTTTGCTAAAATTATGTATATACATATATAATACGATATTATTAGTATTACTATAAAAATCTCTTAAATTAATTTGGTGTGTTATTTCCAGCAGTTGCAACATGATTTAAACTGAAAATTGCTTTCTCGGATCAATTAAAAAGTTTTTATTCTTAAATAAATTTATTTGAGATACATGTTCGCAAATCTGTTGTTAATTATGAATTATATGTTATACTATATGTCTGCAGAAGTGAAATATTTTTCCATTTTAGAAAATTTTTATTTTACTTCCATCGGTGTATTTAAACATTGATGTTTTTCATTCGATGTTTTACCGACATCGAGGTTTGCGTATCATTTGAATATACTACATCGATGTTTCTAAAATTTTTTGCATCCCTACGACCTAATCCATTTTTTGACGCATCAGCTTGAATAGATACTTCCTTTTCTCCATCGAAAGTTCTAAGAGCTGGAGCTTCTGCTATTGCGACCATAATTCGTTGTAAACTGTCTGCATGGGTGTTTTCCTATCGAAAAACAGGTTCCTTTTTGAAAAGGGGTCCGCAAGATTTGAGACAAAATTTCGAATATAATTGATCATTCCTAGGATTTTCTGGAGATCCTTTTTATTTTTAGGAGCCTCTATTCTATCAATGACTTTAACTCGTTCCGGGGCACATTTTATTCCTTTTTTTGAAATTTTACGATTAATTTCCTTGCACTTCCTATAAATTTTTTCAATATCTCATGATGCTCCTTTTCTGTACAAGCAGCTATTAAAATATCATCAATATAAACTATTATTTCTGCCATACCTTTAAAAGTTTCCTCATTAAACTTTTGAAATGCATCGGAGGCCGTTAAGATACCAAAAGGTAGTCTCTTAAATCTAGAGCATCCAAACGGAGTACTGAAAGTGCACATTTTGCTTGAATTCTCTTCTAGGTTTATTTTATAATAGCCATCTTCCTTTATTTCTTCTAGAATGGGGATAGGATGATGCAAATGTTTAATTGCTTGGTTGAAATCACGACGGTCTATGCAAATTCTAATCGTTTTATTTTTGTACCCATTCCTATAAGAACTGTTCCACCATATGCTTGCATTCTTGTATTACAATTATTTAGTTTTAAATTTGAAAATTGCGCAATTAACCGATAAGACAAAACATTTTATTTCAGCACCTGTATCAGTTTAAATTTTAATAATTTATCAGAAACTTTAATTAATTCAAACCAAGAATTGAAATTTATGAACAATACCAACTGTAACAGTGATGAGTTTTACATAAATATAATGAAACAATAAGTAAGTAATAAAGTAGGAAATAGTATAAACTAATAATTTCACTAATAAAATAGTATATTTATCTCAGAATTTTAAGAAAAACACAGCTTTTATGTTTTATCGGCCGAAAAACTTTTTCAGCCTACAAATTCGGCCGATAAAACTCTGAGATAAATATACTATTTTATTAGTGAAACTATTAGTTTATACTATTTCCTAATTTATTGAAGTTACATATTGTTTCATTAGTTTAAATTATATTGATGTAAAACTCGTCACTGTAACTCTTGGTATTGTTCTCAAATTTCAATTCTAGTATTTCTCTTTTATTTGTCTTGAATACAATTTCAAAAGGATTCTTACCTCCGCATCATGCATTTAGTATATGATATAATTTTATTTTGTCCTGCCTCTCTCTGCTCTATTCTATTCCTGTTGTTGACTTTGAATAATTGTTCCTATAACCTGACTTTTCATAATTAGTATATTTCGGCATATTATATTTATTTGAAACGTTAGTTACAGTATCTAATTGTTTACTGGTTCCTGGTGGTTTGTGTATGTGTTTTTGTGCTTTTTTGTGTGTCTGTTTTTGAAGATGCTTGTCCGATGTACTCAGAACAATACGATTCCGTACCATTCTACTCTCCTGCTCGGCAAATCTTCATCAAAAATTTATCGAATGGCTCTCCACTTTCTTGGTTGCATTTATGGAATTTAAAGCTTTCATAAAATTCATTTCGCTTAGGCTTCCAAAATTCTTCAAAAGATTTAATAACTTCTGCATACTTTTTTCTATTCTCTTCTGATAACTTGAAGGAATTAAAAATCTCAACTGCTTCTTCGCTGATTGTGTTTAGAAATATTGCAGCTTCCTCCCTTTTTTTAATTTCAGCAATAATTCATAATTCTGCCAAAACTTTCGTCAGTTTTCAGCTAAATTTGGGCCATCTAGGCTTAAATTTTCGACTTTACGTATGTAATCTATTGATTTTCTTGTTGTCGTCCAGTTTCGAATTTTTGGTGCCCTTCCAGCAGATTTCTTTTCTTTTGATTTTAATTTTTCCGCAAACGTCATAACCCAGAACTTTATCTCAAAATTTAATTTTCACCAACTTATTTGTTTTTATTATAAACTTGGTATCACATCACATCACGAATCTCGATTTTATCATTTTTTAGGGTTCCGTACACAAAGGATAACAACGGGAGCCCTGTTAGTAAGACTTCGCTGTGCGTCCGTCACCACCGTCCGTCAAATTTTTACAGACTGTGTTTTTCTATTGGCGATATAACAACATATAATAAAAATAAAATAAAATGAAAAATTAAAGGGGCCCCCAAACAAGAAACGTGACTTTTTCCTCGTTTTATTCTCATTCATTATTATTATCATAAGTAGACATATTTTTTTCAAATGACAGCATTAAGCGTGAAACACAGTGCTGGCTGTTCCACCATGGCCGCCTCACCGACTTTGACACTTCTGTAGGAAATATGAGATCAGGCTATCAAGCTCAATGGGAAAGTTGGTGAGGCCGGCCAGGTTGAGGTTGAACTCGAGTAGGTCTACTTTCTACTCTGCTGGAACTTTGTCAGCTTTGACAGCTAATTTTTGTATCATTTGATGTCAGCATTGTTTACGGGAATAAGTGTACGGGAAATTTGTTGAAAAAAGTTTAGGAAACTTATTTAAAGTGAAAAATTATTCTTGCTGTAGTAAATTATAACAAAAAAATTTCAATTTTCAAGCCTAGCCCAATTAACTGCTATGATCCAGAACTTGTCAAAGTTCGTATTGTGGGTAGCAAAAGTTTGCAAGGCTCATCAGGTTGAGGTTCTTAAAGGTATTCTGAGGTCAAGGTTGGAAAAGCTGGCACTGTGTTTCGCGCTATTTTTTTTTTCACATGACGCCTACTCTCATTTGAAAAAATATTTAAAAAGTACATAATGTTAAATTTTGTACGATGATACAGAAGCTTTCGTGCGCGAGTCCGACTCCCACTTGGCCGGTTATTTTTTATATCGGTGCACTATAATCAAACACGTGTACCGTCTCAACGGCTGCGCCATATATTATCTGTGAACTGGGTAGTATAATACTATTTATAAATAATGAAAACCACAGCTGCTTAAAAACTACTTTATAGCTCGATCACGACTGTGTACATACTAACTGCTAGATAACTAGTCTACTTGCTTAAAAGAGAGAGAGACAGTGTGTACAAATATAAATGTTCTACATCTAGGAAGAGACATAAGGCTTAACTACAATAGACGTATACGTAAGTACATTTACTTACGTAAAACGAACGCGCCCTTTAATTTAACAGACGTACACAAATTAACTTTATTTCGTGTGAGGGGAACTTTAGTTAAGTTTAAAAGTCAAATTGCAGTCAGTAGAGGTGCGGTAAGAATCGCTCATTCCGTAAGAACGCGATGTGTCAAACAATTACATTATTACTAAATGATTAAAAGTGCAATGTAAAAATTAAAATGGAATAAAAATGGTACTGCGAACTAATAGAAGGCACAAATCTTCAGTTACATCAACTTCCATTGTTAATTTTTTCACTTTTACCACTTTTTAAAATTGATTACATTAATTATCAAGATAATAACCCTTACGGAATGTGATATATATATTTCGGCTAAAAATATCAATTTTTCGTAAGTAAACCTCAGTCTCGTTCAATTTCGTAAAGTTATTTACGTCTATTGTAGTTCAGCCTGTACTGGACAGTTTACGGAAGCATGTTGTCCATTTATATACATTGAATAAACAACTAATAAGAAAGCGTGGTATCGTGCGAATACAGTGTGCGTTTCCGAAAGTAATTATTGCAGAGTTCCGGGAGCTTGGTGAAATTTAGTGAAACTTAACGATTTTAATAGATATTATATAATTGAAATTTGCGGTGCAATGTTGCAGTAACAATCGCCGAAATTCTGGCAGAAAATCGTTTTTTAAGCAAATGAAAAATATATCTTTCTGTTTTATAATTACTCGTGAAATTTTTTTAAATAAATATAACAGAACAAGAAAAATATACGAAAGTTTAAATCATGTCCGATAAGTTTATTAGAGAAATGTCTTCTTTTCAATGGCAGCGCTATATTTATCGTTTACCTAAAGAAAGGGGGCGCTAACGATTTATTTATTTTTCACAGCAATTTAGATTATAAAAAATGTCTCCCTTCAAAATGTCATTTTACTACTGCCATGACGAAACGAATACAATCATAGTACACTAATACATTTCGCGAGGGTCTTAAGTTTGCACTCGATATGCCCTTTCCTTATTTGTTCTTTATTCAATGTTTATACAGTGTCGATATTTCCGAAATAGCACAAATTCAAAGTGAAATTTGTGTCTTTTGTTTTAAAAATTTCGCACTTTGGCAGCGATTCATTCAAAATTTCTAATAAATTTATTTTTTGTTTATTTATTTATGTGGTAATAAAATCAAACTTTCTGTAGTTATGGAGCGTTATTGATAGATACTGTTTCATCAATTATAGTCTATAATAATAGGTCTGTTCGGGTACTAGCTTGTAAAACTTTCTGTAAGTTTTTACTCGAAGGCGTTCGCGTACTTGAAAAGTGAGAGAGAAATTGTTGACGTCACTTTACCCCTCCGTTCAATTTATTACTTGATTTAACTCGAGAAAAATCGTCGAGTAAAAACTTCAAAAGTGTCAGTTTTGACAGCTCGTCGCCGGTTTTCAGTTATTTTTCAAGTTGTTTTAAAAAAATGGAAAAACCTGTTATTCCTCCTCCAGTAGAAGTAGAATGTTCTCCAAGAACATTTCAAGGTATTCAAAGTGGTAAATTAAATTTGTTTATTGTATTATGTGCTAGGAAAATTTCACGTTATTATTACAGATCCCGAATATTTGTAAGTTTTTAAAAGTTTTTACTCAAAGCCGTTCGCGTACTTTGTGAGGGCCACTCTCAATTTCTTTCTTTATCATACATTTTGAAGTTTTTCATGTTTTTACTTGAAAAAGTACGCGAAAAGACCTAATGATTCATTATAAACTGCAGACACACAGCAATTTCTTTAATCAAGTTGTACTGTCAAACTGGTTTTAAAGCCATTTGGATCAAATTAATGCGATAAAGCTTGTTTTTATTTATTTTATTTTTCAATTTAACAATTTACAAATCAGAAAAACATTAAATTAAAAGAAATATTGACAATATAGTTTGTGATTTGCATTTCTTGGTAGGGTATTAGCGCATATGGTATAAATATACGGGTTATTGTCATGCAAATGTATGTGCAGTAATACCATAGATACACAGCACAACCTAATGAATTATTAGTACTAACTATTCATTAAAATGCCTTATGTCACATAGAATATGTCATTATGGCTCGAAAAGCAGATCATAATGAAGTACACTAATGAAGTTTTAATTTACTTCATTATAGATATAATGAGGAAAAATGTGCTAGATTTGGTATATAATATAAATCTGAAGCTCAGCTGTGCATCTGCCCATTTGAAAAATAAGAAGAAGAAAGTATATTATGTCAAAATACTATTTAATAAAATGTTTTTTTTCCATTTCCAAATCGTTAAATTGAATAAAATAAAAACTTAAGTAAATAAAAACAAAGTTTGTCGCGTTGATTCGATCCATATCGCTTTTAATGTCATAATTATATCAAAACCAGTTTGACAGTACAACTTTAATTAAAGAAATGGCTGTGTGTCTGCAGTTTATAATGAATCATTATGGACTAATGATTCGTTAGTTATTTCTTCATTAAGAGCGCCGTGTGTCTAGGGCATAAAGATCTTTTCAATATATTAATGACGGAAGGATGCCTTGTCATTCAACGAGAAACTTCTGGTAGCCCTAGACGTGAAAGTCAAGTTCTTAATTTCAAATTAAAATTTGATATACATAAATAGAGTTTTACTTTTAGGGAGTGGAGGAAATCGAAAACATTATGGACAGAATTCGGGAAGACGACTCCTTAAGTGCTAGGGCTTCGATTGCGGAACTTAATTTGGATCACACCTTTGAACAATGAACGTCTTTATCCTAATCATTTGAGGCCCGTACAAGAACTTTTGCCAAAAGACCTTCAAAGCCGCGTTTATTTCTGCAGTCTTATGTTAGAAAAGGATAGGACTGATCCCCGTTTTTTAAGTAACGTGCTGAGCTGTTAACTTCCATATTATACAAAGATTGGCTGAAAGTAATCCTCACGCAAGCAAGGAATCACACTCTCAACATAGATTCAGGCTAAATGTTTGGGCAGGAATCCTGGGTTAGAATTTGATTGGGCCTCCCAAGAAACAATTTATTTTATATAGTAGTAACCGCAAGGTTTCCATTACCAAATTATATAAGTTAGGTTATATAGACTAGTACTCGAAACCTCTTCGTAACCACTATAAAACCCTTATAGAGCTTAAATGGAGGATTATATAACTGTGACTTGATTTAGGTAACGTTATATAACTAAAAGTTTTATAAAATGAGTAATAAAAATATTCTGGTTACTTTAATATAACTTCTTATATAACCCTTATATAACCTGGGGTACTCTCGATTAATTTACTTTGTCACAGCAGTGGTTGCGGTAATGTTTCGGTTACCTTTATAAACTTTGTTTATCCAAGCTATCTTGAAATAGACTTTCGATAATTTTTTGTACTGCATTTTTATAATGTAAGGGTTTAATATTTTTACATCTTAGAATTACAATTTATCGGCATGTATGTGGTGAAATTCAGCTGCAATTAAAATGTTACTGTGAATATCATTATAGCTACTTCTAAAAAATACAGACCGCTCCAGAAATAAGCAATATTTAATTATTTTAATTAAATATGAAAAAATTTAAAATTTTCACTTATGTGATATCAATTGATAAAAGTAACATTACATAATTTAGAAAAATTATATATCTAAAATTATGTATTTTCTTCATATAAAATTAAAACGGAAGCCATGTATCAGCAATTTAAATAATTGGCTTAACCGACATTTTCTTTTTTATCTGCAATGCACAGATGAAAAATGGCGGCTTGTACTTAAATGAACAAATTACCATTATGAAACTTCAACTACTTTTATATAAACTCTGACTCTATTATATAAACTGAATGACCCTTATAAAATTTCTAGAAATATTATATAAACTAAAGGAACTACCATGCCTCGAAAATGGTCCTTATATAACCTTTAGTCATAATATGTTACCTTTGGTAATGTTATATATCTTATAGTAACAAAAAACAGACGTTAGTGTTCTTATATACCCTTTGGTTATATTGTATTACCTTTGGTAATCTTATATATCTTAAAGTAATGACAAAATGTCTGTGTCATGTTCTTCTTATAATAATTTTTGTTGTATGCTCCTCGGTAGTGTAGTGAATAATTTTAGTTACGAAAAAAAAAATGTCATATAAAATCGTGCAAATTAAAGGGACAGGCCAAATACCAAAAAATGGACGTTACTAAAAGTTGCCAATTTTTATACCAGTCACCTTCGTTACTAAAACGCCATAAATAAATGAAAATTGTTTTATAACCGCTCCATTCAATACTAAAAGTCATTTGTGTTTATAACGGTCACCGTAGTTACTACAAGGCCACCAAAAAATGTTCCGAAATTTTATAGTGGGTATATGTACTACCGAAAGTTCCCAATTTTTATTAAAGTCACCTAAAGTACTGAACGTTGTCGAGTTATATAAGGGTAACCACGGATACCGCAATAAACACTTATTACCAATCAGTTATATAACGTGGTGATGAAAACAATTATAAAACTTTGTTATATAACTTCTAGTTATATTTCTAAGTTATAAAGACCGGTGGTTGAAACATTTCCATCACCAACTTATAAAACCTTTAGTAACTTACTGCCACGATAACCACTAGTAATCTTAAAAACTCTAATATAACTACGTCATTAATTGGTAATATTATCAAACTCTTATATAACCCCTCAAATTCTTATATAGCCGAGTAAACATTATATACCCCTTATAAAACTACCCATCACCTTCAGTCACCAAAAATTGGAAAAAACGTTACTTGGGCATATATCTATCGAAATAATTTATCAGGAGAGGCTTATCTCAATTTCTTGGAGGTTATGCTATCAGAAATGTTGGAGGCCGTATCATTAAGCATAAGGCTGAATATGTTTTTTAACGTCCTCACTCTACTTGAACGGTACAGCAGTGACTGAATGAATACTTTGCTGGCAGATGGGTAGGCCGAGATGGACGAATAAGATGACCTTACGTCGATGGACTATTTCGTGTGCGGTTATATAAAGGAACAAGTTTATTCTGCTGTAGTGAATAACGAGAACATTTTATTGCAGAAGCAGCGTATATGAAAGTAAAAGACAAATTGTCAGAAATTCATATACCATTATAAGTAAGATTAATGCTGTGTTCCTTTTCTCGTTCAAAAACAAATTTTTTCAATCCATGTCGTTCTTTTTCTCGGGCCGAACGATTTAGTTTCAATCTGTCATCGCTTTTTTCGGACTCCGAATCGTTCTGAATGCTCCTGAGTTTTTCCCGGATTCAAACAGAATGATTTTAATTTGTATTCGTGAATGTGTTGTTTACAATTTGGACGAAGTGGTATTAGTTTAGTTTAAGTTGCCTTTGTTGGAAAATAGCTTTATTTTTCATAAACAACAATTTTTACGAATTTATACTTGCTTTTATCAAGTGAAAGAAATGTCAAAGACTTGAAATGGTTCTGTTTCTTTCCTTTTCTATGAGCACAGAATTAAATTATGACATCGATCTGTCGATTCATACAGATTCATTTAGAACGAGAAAAGGAACGCAGCAGTAGATTACAAGTTTACTACTTAGAAAACGGGCAACATATTGAAGATAAAGTTAATTTCCTAAAAATTTTGTAATCTGCATTACTTGAGGACAAAAATTCTGATGTTTTCTATCATTTTATAGCTTGTGAACAAAAAGAATATTCCTGGAAAGCAAATGAGTAATTTCGTATATTCTGAATCCGTTAATGACCATGACTCATCAGAATACTTATTTTAAATCACCAAAATTTAGGGCTATATTCAGCAAATGAGCGTCATAAAAGCCAATCAAAATAAACTCTAAATGAATAGTTTTTGGTGGCATAAAAAAAAATCCTACTTGAAAGATTATTGGATAATTCGAGAAAGCTCTGAAAATATTCCGGAATCGTCGGTTATTATAAATGAATTAAGTACAAATCGGATTTTATAAATTTATTATCAGTCATCATTTCCGTAAATGCAATTTGTTTGAAAAGTTTCATAATTAAAAGTTTACTCAAATCGTCATGCGAATTGGTTGTTAAGATTCAGTTCAGTTTCATTTTTTTCCAGTAAAGTTGTCCTTTGTTATTTAGTTCCAGTTAAATGAATTTTTTTGTTTTAATATGTTTAACAATCGTTGCTTCGTACTGGTTTCAGCTTGCGTGGAATGAAGTATATAAGAATTAGATTAATACTACTTAGATAAAATTAGAACGGTTAAAAAACAGTGTATGTCGTGTAATTAATTCAATCTAATTTCGATTTTAACAAATTATTTATTCGAAGAGTGAAGCATCTCAGATATGTCCATCAAAGCTCTGTTGCTCTATCCCTTAAATAAGATTATTTAGTTTAGAATGGAAACTTTGAGAATTTGATATATCTGTTTGCTTGTCCTGACTTAGTGCGATAAGGTTGGCTTTATGTCATTCTTTGAAAATTTTAGTAGATTGTAAGCTGTATGGCCTTACGATACTCGAAGAATTTTTTTCGCCGCCACTTTGGCCTTTCGCACATAATTATTCAAAGAATCAAAGTTCATATTCGATTTTATTTTATTTGCATATCTTTTGGTAGCTTGGTTTCCACCCTATTGACATGTCTGATCTAACTTATATATAAGTAGATTTAATTAAGCCTTTAATATTTCGGCCGCACACAGCTGGTTCTTGGTTCATTTTTATTTTGTGTCTATCCCGGTATTAACGCGAGTGAATATATCATTCTAAAATCTTGTCTCCACTTTTCCCAATAAGATAGGCAGCCAAGCGAGGATATGTCATGCACATGTCCATCATAGTCCAGATAATGATAATATTATTCTCCTATGTCGAAACCCGGAATCGACGAAAAAAGATAAAATCAAACAATAATTATTATTTATCGACAAAAGAAAAGAAACTTAAATTTTAAACGTGATGCAATTTCCCAAAAAACACCATTTTTTGAATCGGTTCTCGATGTAACTCAGTCAAATTACAATGGATCAACTTCAATTTTTTTGTTTAGTTAAAATTTTAATAAATAAAGTAAAAAAAAAATGAACAAAAAACCCGGCAACGCTTAACTGAAACTATATTTATATATTAAAGAAAAATTATGAAATCATATTTTTTTGGCCTCACAAGCCTGGAGAGCGAGCACCGAAAAGCGATCTTTACCACGCAGACCGTCATGTTTTGCACTATTGAATAAAAACTTTAATTTTTGAAACAAAAACAAAAACAATAGTTTAACGTAGTTACTACTTAGTTAGCAAAACAAAACAACATTTATATATATTAAATGTTGCACTCTCAATCATATCTTAGGAGTTGCGTTAAGCTAAAATATAATCTTTGGTTTGAAACATGTATTTCAGTTCGCTTATATTTCAAGTTTTAAATATTCCTCTCACTTGAAATTGAGTTGTTACGATGAACACGTTTTGACTTTTTATCCTTATATCTATAACTCTCAAAATTTCCACATACCTATGTTTTCAATTAAGTCGAAAATATTTTAGTTCAATTTTCACATTAGTTTTTCATATATCAAAAACTACGCATCTTAACCTGTTTATATAAAAAGAAAAGCCATTTGTCCTAGGAAAATGATCGAAATTTTTTGGAATCAAAGTAGTTAAAATTTCTATTTACTCTAGGGTGGCACTATAAAAGAATAACGTTTTCCTGATAAATTATAAATTATACAGATTCGGGGTAAAATGTTAAATTAATTAGGCGAAAAAAAAAATATTTTTGTTATCTAAATGTTAGTTTCAAAATTCAATGCTGGGCTCTATAGCCTAGGAACATCATATCTAAATCCTAAACATTCTAGCAACAGGGGTAATCGATAATGCTTAGTAGAATTGAAAAATAAGCACTTTTCTTGTTTTGTGTTTTTGTGCTAAAATTTATATGGCAATTGCGAGATTTAGCTTTACTTTGCAGTTAATTCACCACGTTCTGATTTTATCAGTAGTGATAATCTAAAATATTTTAACAAGAAAATATTCCTAAATAGTGGTTATAAACAAATTTTTATTCAGAAAAGATATACTTATTGGAAAATGTATAAAATTGATTGTAAATCTGAGCCTAAATACGTTGACAACTTTACGTGCAAACTGAATGCTATATCTAGACAGAATATATCATTTAATTTAGATGCCTACATGAAGAAAAATGTCTCCGATATCATAGTAAGCTAATTACAAAAGAGAATCTGTACGTACATATTTATATTTATTTTCTTATTTCATTTTAGGTAGGTTTGCGACTGTATCGCCGTTACAACACTTTCAAACCATTCCTCATAGATTTTTCCTTTAATATGTGTAAATTTATGGCTAAGAAGACTGTTTTTCATAATGGATTCCTTCCTGTTGTAAAGATGTTTCTAAAGAATACAAACGTAAATCATAGCTGTCCATATGTGAGTTTGTAGTAAATAATTTGTATATTTTAAAAATATTAGAAACAGAAATTAATAGGGCTCGATCTATAAGGGGTAATTATTCAAAGACATATACCTTGATATATCTTTTTGGTGCATGAATCTTAAGGGCACACACATTGGGCACATGAGCAATTGGAATAAGGCAAACTCCTTTCGAATAATTAAAATTTGTCAAAATGATATCTGACAATTGAATATTTTGCTTTTGGATAAGTGGCATTTTTCATTTTCGCGAGCCGATTCTTACTCGATATCCAATATTTGTAATTTGCTACCTTTTTTACTAAGAAATCCAATCATGTAGATATATTTTGTCAAATGGATTAGGGTCATATCACCGACTTAAGATGCAAATGTACATAGTAAGTATACTTCTCTCAGAACATCTACTTGTTTTATCGTAAGTCAATAGTAACAATATAACACGTAAAAATCATAAGTAAGAATGTCGCAAGTCCAACCACGTTTAAGAGCATTAAGAAATTGTCGTAACTCCTTTTATTATCATCCGTTCATTATTCGTGATATGTGCTGTTTGCGCTATAAACAAATTATAGTAAGTATTAATGAAGTCAATACATTTTATCATAATTTGTTGGCTATTTAATAAATTATTTAGTGCACTCATCTAGTGAATTTTTGTCCTCTAGACTCCGTTAACATTAAAATGTTACAATGTCGTAATAAGTTCTTGAATGTGTGTATGATACTAAGAAACATTCATGTTTGTACATTAATAATTTACGTAAGCTTCTTTCCAGCAAATGGTTAGTTACGATAACCCTACACCGAAGTGTCATATGCTGTCAAGTGCTGAGCTCCGTGTTCGAGTTTATTGGTGTTATAATCTGTCATTGAAAAAGTCAACAACAAAAACAGGAAATTAAAAGCTGCCAATTTCTGTTGTTTTCAATTTATTATTCAAATAGAGTATTTTGAGGAAAATAATAACCTTTTTGACAGTTGTGGAAATGCGCTTGAATTTCAGAAATTTCCAATGAAGTTTCCATATCACTAAATTCAAATGTTTTTCTTTGTAAAAAGTAAATGTCCCCATTGAAATCAATTGCAGGCACTTCTATATAGCATTGGTTGCAAATTGCTGTTATCTTCTGCAAAAAATACTATTAATTAAATTAAAAAAATAAAAACACATATCAGATCTGTATCTATTTTGTCAAAAGAAATACGACACACAATTTCAAAATGACAATTCAATGACAATTCAAAAATTCATATATTGACAATAATTACATTGTGTTAATAAGGCTACAGCTGCCCCTCATCTGAGCTGGACTAGCAGAGCTAGCACCAAGGGTCAAATGTGACATAACTCCAAGACTGGCACTGCAAACTCAAACACGTGTTTGCTTCTTCAAAGGGCGGGAGTTAGCCCCGAAGCAAAAATGAAAACGGCAATGGTGTGAGAAATATGTAAAAAGTATGGAAAATTCATTGACATATATAATACCCAAGTAACAATTTTTCCAATTTTTGATGACAGAAGGTGATGGGTAGTTTTATAAGGGGTATATAATGGTTACTCGGTTATATAAGAATTCGAGTGGTCAAATAAGTGTTATTGGTGACGTAGTTATATTAGAGTTATTAAGGTTAGTAGTGGTTATCGTGGAAATAAGTTACTAAAGGTTTTATAAGTTGGTGATGGAAATGTTTCAATCACCGGTCTATATAACTTCTTAGAGTAACCATTACTAGAACGTATATAAGAAAGTTTTTTAATTGTTTTCATCACCACGTTATATAACTTATTGGTAATAAGTGTTTATTGCAGTATTCGTGGTTACCCTTATATAACTCGACAACATTCAGTAATTTAGGTGACTTTAATAAAAATTGGGAACTTTCGGTAATACGCTATAAAATATCATAACATTTTTTGGTGGCGTTTTAGTAACTATGGTATATAGTTATAAAAACGAATTACTTTCAGTGTTGACTGAAGCCATTATAAAACTATTTTTATTTATCTAACATAATATAACCAAAGGGTATATAAGAACACTAACGTCTGTTTTTTGTCACTATAAGATATATATATAGCATTACCAAAGGTTACATATTATGACTAAAGGTTATATAAGGACCATTTTCGAGGCATGGTAGTTCCTTTAGTTTATATTATATTTCTAGAAATTTTATAAGGGTCATTCAGTTTATATAATAGAGCCAGAGTTTATATAAAACTATTTAAAGTTTTATAATGGTAATTTGTTCATTTAAGTATAAACCGCCATTTTTTCATCTGTCCATTGCAGATAAAAATGAAAATGTCGGTTAAGCCAATTTTTCAATTTGAAGATATATGCCTTCCGTTTTATTTTTACATGAAGAAAATACATAATTTTAGGTATATAAAACTTCTAAGTTATGTAATGTTAATTTTATGAATAATATCACCTAAGTGAACATTTTAAATTTTATCATATTTAATTAAAATTATTAAAAATTGCTTATCTTTGGACTTATCTGTATTTTTTAGAAGTATCACTGATGATATTTACAGTAAAATTTTAATTCCAGCTGAATTTCACCAAAAATATTAAACCCTTACATTATGAAAATGCAATACAAAAAAATATCGAAATATGTCAAGATAGGTATCGTAAATATTTGCATTATATTGTTTTATAAAGGTAATGAAAAGTAATTTCCCTAACATTTCAATTACTAAAAGTAATCAGTCTGAGAAAATTCCAATCGTTGTGGAAACGTTACCATCACCATTATAAACGAAGTTTATAAATGTAACCGAAACATTACTGCAACCACTGCTATGACCAAAATAAATTAATCGAGAGCACCATGGGTTATATAAGGGTTATATAAGGGTTATATAAGAAGTTATATTAAGGTTACCAGAATATTTTTAAGGGTTATATAAGAAGTTATATTAAGGTAACCAGAATAGTTTTGTTATTCATTTTATAAAACTTTTAGTTATATAACGTTACCTAAATCAAGTCATGGCGCCTATTCCAAATCAAAGTTCACCTAAATTTTGAAAATTATGATTTTAATACGAAACCAAGCAGTAATACATTTAGTTTTCAAAACTTGTATCTCTTTCAATTTCTGTCATATGTTTTTGTAAAAACCTTTAAGGAAATTACAAAAGTAAGGAGAACTTTTCTTATGCAGCTGTCAGTTTTCCTCTAAAAAATTTTACAGTAGCTAAAAACTTCGGGTTAATTCATGCAAGAGGAGAAGCTGTGACGTATGCAAAATTCATGAAATTTTTTTGGAGAAAAACTGAGGGAACAGAAAATATGTAATTTCGTGGAAATTCATTATAACACATTGTCTCAAAAATGAGTACGCAAACAGGCCTAATGTTTTGGAAGAAGTATGCCGTATAAAGTGTAATCAATAAAATTAGCTTGCTTTCCACTTTTCTCCACTTCGTCACTTCCACCCACCAAATCTGAGTCTTGGCCAGTGTCAGTATTTATTAACCATATTTTGCATCTCACCGAAAAAGACATTAAAAATGTCGCCGATTTCAATTGCATATTTCTTAACTTTTTACATCCGACGATTACAATTTTTTACATAATGTGACAGAAAAAAAATTTTTTTTTTAATAATTGATGAGCCTACAAAACTTAGTATTGAAGTAGAAACGAACCATTAATTAGGGGATGGCTCGATGTAGGCTTACGGTAACCGCAGTTGTTCCCGGTGCTACGCTTCGGTAACAAAAACGAAAACAAGGCATACAAGTAAGTTTATACCTCTAATGATGGTTATTTTGTATGTTAATGTGTAGAGTCATGTCCAATAGTCCATAGTATCTGTGCATTCCACACGCGATGCGATATTAATTGGAGACTTACCCTAGACCTACATACCTTTGTGGATATATTTGATCGCTGATCTACATCTACTTATCTCGATTTCGTACTTTCCGAGTAATACGTCCCCGTATGAAGGGTTTTTTGAATTTGTCTTCCAAAATATCTCTCAAAATTAAATGGCTTGTTTTTGTTGAAGTGTTCTTTTTCATTTTATCGTTATCGTATGATTTCCGAGAAATTTTTGAAACGATGATCTGGTAGGTGATCTAGATAAATTCTGCACTAGTACTGGAGGTAAAAGAGAGTAGTAAAATCATCATTTGAGAGGTCAGAGGTAAGAGGCATTCACGAATTTTGCTTCATATTTTATGAATCAACCTATAACTCTTTGGGATTCATTCTATGATGATCTTTTAAAATCTGTTATATAGATAATACCTGAGGGTTTCCACTAGTGTTCCCTCCTCCGTTTCTTTTCGAAATCGTGAATCACTAAGTCTAAATTTTAGAATTATGACTCAGTATTATCACTTAACTGGTGTTTTTCTCGAAGAAAAACATAAACATAATAAGGCCAAAGCCTTAAAAAGCCCATGACACTAAAACATAAGTACAGCCCCTTTTGAGGTTTTGAATATTTTCTTCATCTACATCAATCCAACGAAAAATTTCAGTAAATTGCTATGAGTAGGCAATTTTCTTATGTGAATAAACTTATTTGCCATTTTCACTGCACATAATAAACACATTGTTGTTGGGACACGTATAAATACGTTTTTATTAGACTGGTGGCGGCTTGCGGGACACGGAATAATACGCTTTTCTGCTGGTGGAAGTCGGGTCCCGTATTTATACGGGTTTTTTGAAGACTGATTATGTTACCATCGTCTTTGTGACAGTTCCACAACACAACACACATACTCGTTCAAAATAATATTTGCTATGTAATGCGTTTTGCGGCTCACCATTTCTAAAAAGGTCTAATTTCTTACATGGTGGCTAAAATATCGCCCGCGCCAGAGACCCAGGCCACGCGAGAGCAATGTGTTAAGAAAACAAACCCCAAATATGGTGACATTACGGGTGCATAGTTTGATAGCTCTCTTTACGCCAAAGACTGTCTCCGTCCTAAATTTATTATGAAAATTGCTCTTATGACATGTTTTTTGACCAAAGTTAAATTAATAAAACAAAAGTGAAATTCTGAAATTTTAACACAATCTTTAATAAAAATAGTTCATTGTTAAATTAATTTAAATAATAATAATTAAAATAATTGTTAGGAATTTTAAGCATATGTTATGGAAGCAGGTGAATGAGTGCTTTTGGACGTGAAGTCCAGTCTGTCAGCATTAGCTGACAGCTCACTCCATGTACAGCGTTACAAGTGCAGAGCGGCACGCTAGCACCTTGGCTATTGCGGGAGAGTAAATGTGGTGGGTATTCCAAATTCTGCCCCTGTCACGTCACCATTAACAAAAAAGAAAAAAAAATCGTGCTTTATCGCAAAACTGCAGTACCACGTCCGGTCCTGAAGGGACCCTTACACCACTTACATTGACTCACTTTGAAGACGTTGATGGAATGTCTTCTTTGCCGTGACCCAACCACCCAGTGACACTACGGGTACTATGTTTGAAATGTCCCTACAACGACCTGAAAACTGGAGGAGCGGACCTTATTCAACCATCGCCATGCGAGAACTCCAGGAGAATGAAGGAGAATCAAAACAACTTTAGTATTCCATTACGTTCTAAAACTTCTCTTCATTGAAATTAAATATAAATTATACAAACATAAATATCCGCTCTTTCCTTACCTGAAGGGTATCCTATCGGAGTTTATAATATGAGATAAAAATTTTAAAGTGACCTGTACAAGCTATTCTTAGTGTTTTCAGCGCTAATTGATTTCCTATCCAAGTATAAGCAAGCTGTCCATAATTAGCAGTCAGTTCTGCCATATATATTACTCTTTAGTTTTAGTTTTGCGTTGGTCACGTCTTTTCTCTTCTTCAAATTATCCATAATGATAATAAAGATACAATAATACGAAATGATTACTGCCATGCATTGTTATTTACGCTAACGAGTTTGTTTTCATGGTTTCATTTAGCTAATATTAATTCCTCGCACCTGCTGTCGTCTTTATTTCCATTTTCTTTTTTTTTTTCTTTAAAAAGAATTTTAAGATGGAAAGAATAAAAAACTTTTAATACTATTCGCTGAGAGGTGTGCGAAGGGAATGACTATACAATAACCTAATTCACAGTCATGCTTCTCTTAGATAATCGTTGTCCTATATATAATTTTTGAAAAACTTATTAACTTATTTCTACCATGAATCAGGGAGATTTGTCTTCCTTTTAAATCTTTCTTATAAAAAAATATAAAAAAAACCAAAGATTTATACCAAAAATTTTGAAAAGAAAAAGCATCAACTTAAATATATTTTTGTTGAGGATCCACCGCAGAGGCGCCTCCGACGATGATCAGCTTTGCAATTATCTAAGAATTTAATTTAGTTTCTATCCTACGGATACACAATTCAAGCTTTTATACTCTAATAAAATGCTGAAATACTGCGAGTGATGACGGATCTAATGAAATCTAATGATATTTGTAGCAATGCTGCCGTTCACTTCGAGCTGGCCAATGTAGATGAATCACCTGATATACTTTCATAGGAAACTTGTCGAAACGATACAGTGAAGAGGCGATGATAAAAAGGTATCAATCACCTTATATATTTTTAAATTAAAGGCTCCTCGGGACAACACCCTGGTGGTGACGGGATGACTTATCTCTATCTATCGCTCTATATACCTATCTATGCTCTATGATGATGAGATAACTATATGCATGATCCAAGTTGTGAATGTGGTTTTTCAATAACAATTTGATTGAATATTACCAGGTGATGATCCAGCGGGATCAATCACTATATATATTTCAACTAGAAGGGGTCATGAGATGATCCAGAGATATCAATCACCTTAAATATTATGATTAAAAGCTTCCCAAAACAACACGCCATTGATGAAAAGATGACTTGTCTCCTCCTATTGCGCTAGATATCTTTAACCAATCTTTGGTTTAATCTGCCACACTGTTATTAACTCCCCATCCCTATTATCGTTCTAAATTTTTTCGGATTCCCTGCAATTTATTTGGATATTTTTCCGTTCACCAAACACCTTCTTACTTCTCCAGACAGATCCCCAAACTCTTCTTCTTCCTTCTTAGCACTTTTCCGAATGCCTCATGTGAGCTGTCAATCGCCCAGCATATGTGAAAAGTGGCAGCACATTCGCCGTGTGGGTCCGATCTAGTTTGTAGCTCTATCATCTAGAGCTACAGAATGCAGTATACTGAATAGTGTGGTCCTGCGACCATAACATATAACTTGGAAACAAACGAAAGGAAGGATAGAAACTTGTAGATAATTAGAATAGAAGAAGGATTGTGCATTTAGCTGATTTTAGTCATAATCATATGGTACGTCATTCAGCAATTACAGGGTGATTAATAATATATGGAGGGAAATCTGTAAACGCTGCTATCTCTCAAACGACGCATTTTAGCTTTCCATATCCAATATAACTTTTTGTTGCTCTGGATATTCTCTATCACATCCTGTATTACTGCACTTCTTCTGGCTCCATTATGAATCTATTTTATTTATAAATACACAGCAGTGTGAGGTGTATAGGTAGTCTACTCCAAAGGCATGTAATGTTGCGACAAAATGGATAGATTCAATATGGAACTACCTATTGCTTCAGCAATTTTTTCATACGACTCTGCTGCCCCTCCCTCCACTATAGTCAGGTGAGCCGTTGAGTTTCTCTAAGCGGCTCCGCATCCAGGTGGGGTTTGACGCCACCGCTCACAACATTGTCTGGGGATGGTCAGATATCAACCTCCGAGGTAAGTATCGATGCACGGAAATATGAATATTCAATAATTTCAAATTCCTATTCCTATCATATTCCTATTTCCTATCAAATTGTTGAAGAAGATAAAATGACATGATACGACGTAGTATTTATGCAAAAGGCATTACAAGCACTCAAAAAACAAAAAGTGACAATTGTGGAGCCAAGTAGGACATTTGGGATACATAAGTCAACTTAAATTGACAAATTTTTGGAAAAATCTTCAGAAAATATTTTGAAAAGAGTACCGAAGACCGTATTGACTGCAGCTGAAGAAAGACAAATTTTAGAATAGATTATTCGTCTAACTCAATATTTTTGTTTCCTGCTAATCAAGACGACATCTTCAATCGGTACAAAAAATCATCAGATATGATAAAAGATCAGGTTCACTTTGTTTATGCAGAGGCATCTAGAGCACTGACGTTGCACCCAGAAGGTACAACTGAAGGAAGACAGTTTTTTGGAAAGAAGATATAAGCATGAATTCCAGAATTTAACGAAATTTCTTCAAGAGAATTGCTACAGTTACATTCTAGACGAACTCAGGCATATTTTTAATAGAGATTAAAACAGTTTCAGTCTATGTCCAAGTACACATCTTAACAGTGTTACTAGATTGCGATTCTAATGAAAAGAAACTAACACCTATGGTGGTGTCTTCTTATACAAAATTGCCTAGAGGAAATTTAAATCTAGAATTGTTCATATTAACCAAAACAAAATAATTACACATTAATTTAGAACAATTTGACTTCTAATTAAGAATTTTTTTTATCATTAATTTGATTGATTCCCATTTATATTTGAACACTTGCATGTTACACAAATTTGAAAAATTCCAGTATTTGGTATTGAAATTTACAAATGTATACCTGTTCTTTAATTCCTTTTATAGCAATTTCAATTTATATATGCAATGTTATGCTTGAGCAAAAGTATTCGGAATATTCGCAATAGCAGAAAAATAAAACGGACGTGTATACACTGTATTACGGGAGCACAAATAATTTTGCTATAAATGTGATACTAATGTTAAAAATAATTTTCATGTGGTAACATTTTCTCTTATAATTACTTCATCTTCCCGAGTATTAACAATTCCCATAAGTTAATTTTAAATAATTTTTTTTTAATTATGTACATACAGTATGGCATATGGGTATACACATACATATTATAATATAATATTTTTATGTATAGAAATGTATGGGATGTTTTTTGAAAATGTTCTGCATTTATGTATAGAAAAAGAGGTATAATTAGATGATATTAATCAATTTCATAAAACTAAAATTTGATGTCGGTGACAACTGCCTTTAGATAATTAAATAAATCCATATTGTTATAATGTTGAACATCTTCCTGGATTCTATGCAATTGGTCGAGGTATTTTTTTTTTGTATCTCTTAGATCCACGTAACTGACATAAGAGCCATTCATGGCAAAGCTCATTTTTAAGCATGCCTAAGAACTTCCACATCATTGGATGTTCTCGTGACCAATTAGTTCAATAAAGGATCGGTGCCATCCTTCAATTAAGTTGCCTTTGACAACTGAATAATGTGAAAAATATTGAAATATGGAATGGGATATTATCCTTGCGTTTTCGATATCTCTTATGACTATGTAGCCAATAAATTGCTTGCCGAAATATTCAAGAAATGGCTCTGCTAATATCAGGCATAATATCTACTGGTTAAGAGGACAGACACCTCTCCTGGATCGCTTTTATCAGAATAAGCTAATGCAACCATCACTCGGATTTTTATATATTATCTAGATCAGTGATTCCTAAAGTGGGCGATACAGGGTGCTGGAATGATCCAAGGAGGCGTTGAATAAAAATAAGGGGACGGGGAAATAATAAAGAAGAAAGAGAAAATAAGAAGGTTTAGAAAAACCGTGCGTATATATTTCATCTGTTTTGTAATATTTTTCAAATAAACACACAGTGAAGGTAGACTCAGTGCGGTCACAAATTTATACAAAAAAAAAATGATTTTAATGAATAACTTTATTACTTAAACCTTAAAAGTGTGTTATTTAAAACATCTGACCCATTTAAACCAAGAAATCTAAGAATTTGTAGTATCTCAGTCAAAAACGATCCATTCTTAAAAAAATATTAATTCGCCACTTTTTTAATTATTTTAAGTCTATTACACACCAACATAAGGGATAGTTTTCCGGAGTTAGTCAATATTTAGTAACAAAAACATATTATAAATATGTATATATTATAATATATATATATTATAACAACATATATTATTAATGAATAAAATAGATATGTACATTGTACAGTCAGGAGGCCCAAAAAATGCTAATTATCAAGAATTTTCCCTGAGAAGACTTTTATTAATTCAAAAATTTGTACATATATTAACTTTTAACATATAACATATAACTTTTGACTATATTTTAACATTTTTTATTTGAAAAAATAATTTTGAAAGCGGTTATAGCTGATCTCCAGGAGCTCCTAAAAAAAAGGCGCCTTGCGGTGACCACGGTATCTCTGGATTGGATCATCCAAAATGAAAAACCAAACGGATTTCGTTAAAATAATATATAATATTGTAATTAATCGAAGGAATAAGCAAAATAAATTTTTTTGACAAAATGGCGGTTTCTCAAAAAACAAATCGATTAAATTGCTCATAAAAAAGAAATATTTATCGGTGAGAAAACAACTTCGATTAATTACTAAAAAATATACTTAAGAAGCTTGTGTTAGAATTTGACCCTGACCGGTTCCGCCGTTTCCGAAAATTCTTGGTCACCGACTTTAAAAACACAAGCACTTTACATAGAGTAAAAACTATTTTTTCAACTAACATCGAGTCGTCTATTCCAGGCCATACAATACACTTATAAACAATTTACCTTATAAAAAGAACACTTATGTCACTTTACGCATCTGAATACATTAGCAGGGAACATTTACAATAAGCAGGTAAATAACAGGAATAGCCTTCTGGCGCTGCTGTTCGGGCTTCCTACTTTCAAATGCTCTGACACGTTTTTACAATATGCGTGTAATTTCGAAAATAATGGCCGGATTGACTTGAAATTTTCTGTGTGTGTACTTAAATATATGTATATTACGAAAATGAAATAATAAAAAAAACAATTTTTTTTAGCTCTAACTGTATGTAACCCCTTAATAAAATAAAGTTTTGTCTTTTCTGAACAAAATTCATTCACTACAAAAATAACATACTTCATTGGAAAAATATCATACTTCGTCAGAAACCTATCTTCTTCATCTCTTGAACTGTGATAATTCAGGAAACATTTATTATGCAAAGGAACATTACAGGATATGCAATCTATTACAGTTTTGTTTCTGCAATGAATACATCGACGCCTACTCTCCAGTGATTACAAGATGCCTCCCGGACTCTAAAAGTACCTACATAGATGATGCTATTTCTTCTCATAAGTCCCGGTGTACTTCGTGGTACTTCATATTTTTTACATAAGTTTTCAGATATATTCCTAATAAATTCTAGTTTAATGTATTTGCATTCAAAGGTTGTGGTCAGTATCTAAGCGTTGCACATTGCAGCATCAAAACACCATAGTATAACTAATAGGCAGGCATATACCATTTTTTTCCTCGAATGCTAAGAGGATAATTTGAAATGAAATTATCCATTAAATCAACACATTAAATTTAAAAAGCAGGTGGAACAAAAATCTTTCTGTTTGTTCTCTTAAGGCACTTTCACATCGAAACCGAAAACCGATAAGTTCTACACCGAAAATTCGATTTTGCTTTCACATCAAAAACCGAAAATTTTTTTTCGGTTAAATAGAAATAACATTTAATTATCATAAAAGTTGTGATGAGAGCTCATACGAAAAAGCGTATTTTAATTTTACTTCGAAATCCCTATACATATTATAATAATATAATAAATAATAAAATAAAATAATATATTTTTCAATGTAAACACAAAAGTGAGGTTTAGTACGACTGAAAAATGTTTCGTCCCGAAACGTTCCACATGTGGAAACCGAAAAGAAATTCACAGCTGCGACCGAAGTTTCGTTTTCCGGCCGAAAAAAGATAAAAGTTGTGTTTTTCTTAAAAATCTGAGATAAATATCCTATTTTATTAGTAAAATTATTAGTTTATCCTATTTCCCATGATTTTATTAATCATTGGAGCAAAAATCTTGTTTTAAAGTGGAATAAATTGAGTTTTTCGGTTTTCGGTTTTGATATAGAGTAGATTTCGCTGAGTATTTTCTTTTTTAAAAAGGGAGCTTTAGTCCAAATAAGTTTGGGAACCCCTGATCTAGATCGTAATTTCATTTTAACGAGAGGGACGGTTTTGTTTTAAATTACAACATGAAAGGTATAAAACTGTTCGGGAAATATCTGAGCATGACTTAAATGTACCGCCAAAATTCTGCATTTCTTGAAATTAAGTTAAGTTAATTTTATCAGTAAATCTCGATACCTCATTGCACTCCTAAAATTTAAAATTCAGAAATTTAACGAAAGTGTTTATTAAGGGAAAGTATTCTTTAAGGAAAATGTATTTCGATAAATTGTTTTTAGGGAAATCGCTTTCGGGAAACTTTCCGGATACCAGATATAAAGTATATTGTAAATGTAAAAGTTGAAATTCACCTCTCTGGTTAAGCGCTCAGAATAATTAATGATCGCGTATACGCACAGCAGTTATATGGAAATATAAAATTAAATTTTTGGAATTGTTTTTTCTTTAGTACAATCTTTAAAATTATTTTATATTGTTAATCATTTCAAAGTCAATATTTTAAAGAAAGTTTTTTTTTTATTTCAGGACATAGTTAAAGTAAAAAATGCGCTATTTGATCCGAATTTGCTACCATCAGCGATTCCTACTGGGACTTACATGGTAAATCTCACTTTCTATGAAGGCCATCTCAGTAATTTTATTGGAATGCTTCTTCTTTATTTTGATATAGTTGAAAAATAATTTGTAAATTTGAATGCTTCAATAAAAATGTTAGAATTTTGATTTAATGTTTTTAAATTTATTATTTAGGCAACGTCAGTGAGAACCGTAATATTATGTAAGAGGTTTACAAGGCAAGAAAGTAATCTGGGATACCGGAAGAGGAACGTACAGTTGCATATGTATTTTCGGTTTGAAATTTTGTGATCTATTAGCTGCGTTTTTCCGATCTTGTGCATTACACTCAACTGGAGATTGTGAATTGAAATTCTTTTAAAATTATATTCGTGTCTCAGTTAGTAAAAATTGGCGATAACAACATAATTAAAATAAATAAATGGTTTATAGCACTAAATTGCCATTAAAAACTACTTTTAATTCTATTCTTTATACAATATTTAGACAATATGGGAAGCAGCTGATTAATTTTAACTGAGCCATTTTATATATTTCTCAAGGTTTTGCCTCAGTTGTGTCACTGACAATAATATGACAGTGCTTATCGAAAATGACTATTTTATAATGATGATAACCATGGTACTATAATGCATTTTAGTCTGTATTCGACAATTTTCCACTTAATGCTTAATAATACTTTATTTCTTGGTAATGTACAAAAGGTCTAATTAACTTTTGAAGTAGCCACTACTAAATAACTAAATTCATACTGATAAAAAAGAAATAAAAGTTTTGTAAATATGAAAATAGAAATTGAAAACAAATTAGAAGTAAAAACAATCAAAAATTGTTTGGAAAGCATCATTTTTTCATGAAATTACATCAAATCACATCGTTTCTGGGTCACTTGTGGGAATTGTTATGATTGCAGTTTTGGTAAACAAGCCTCATGCTTTGCAGTGTGAGAATAATTTCAGCTTGGCGGTTTAGTGTTAAGTCAGCTTTTGTTATTCAGGTAATAAAGTTCTGTAAACTTTTAAAGTTTTTGTTTACATTTAGTTTAATAAAAGTCAAAGAAAATTAATTAACTGGCTCTCGAGCACGTCTGAAAGAAAATAGGGGACAGAGGACAACCTCGCCTGAAAAATAGGGGACACAGGACAACCACGTCTGAATAATAGGAGTCACAGGATAACTGCGCCTGTAACAACTTCATTAAAGACAACAGCTTCAGTATCGGATATATTCGGAAAGGATGTGAACCCCGCACCTAATTATCTTAATGTGAGTTAAGTTCATCCAAAGGAATTCCCTCGTTCTTACAAATTAGTGAAATTTAAAAGTGAACAGATTTTCCTTCCTCTTACTTTTACAAAGTATTGATTTAGCTGATTAAATAAGCTATTTGTGATAACATCTCATCGCACCTTAATGTGAGATGTGGATAAATAAATGAATTATTCATAGGAACCGTAATTATTATGATCAGAACGAAAAAAATCACTAGATAATAAAAACTTTTAAACTTTATTATTTTATTCAAATATAATAGTTATAGTATGAGTCTTATTATGTAAATCAAAAATAATAATTATTTCAAGATTTTTAATATTCAAGTAAAAATGATTGTTATTTTAGGTATTTGGTTGATTTGGGTTGATTGCGATACGATCATCAATAAAAATTTCGAGAATTTAATTATACCAAATCAACCAAATACATATAATAACAATAATTTTTATTTATTCATTTCAATAATAAAAACTATAAAATAATTATTATTTTGATCAAAAAAATATAAATCGTCAAATGATTTTTATTTCTGATAAAAAAAATCAAAAATTATTATTATTTTCTATCTAAAAAATAAAAGTTAACAATTAATTATTATTTTTGATTTAAATAATAGAAATCCAATGAAATAATTTTAGAATGATTTTAGTTTTAAAAATTAGATTTTTTTAATTATTTGTCATGAAACTGCATGAAAATATGTTACTATGTAACTTATTTCCATTTCGAAGAACCTCCATTTCCTATATGATTTTTTCGTTTGAAAAATCAGTAATAATAATAATTAAGTACGGTGGAATTATCTTTAGAAAATGAGTAAAATTTTCTATGGAATTTTGGTTGAAATATTTTTATTTTAATTACTTTAAATAAATGAAAAAATAAAATAAATACAAATTGAGCTCATAATTTTCAAATGGTTGAATAGATTATTTCGAGGAAGAAAAAATATAGCCTTAAGAAAAGCTTTATCAGCATGGGTAATTATATACTGGGAATCCAGAGTAAAAAATGGGGTGAGAAAAAGACAAGACGAATAGACGGACGGATGGACGGAGGGACGGACAGACGGACATGGGAAAATTAAAATAATTTTTAATATTATGGTTGGTGTCTAATCCATTTTAATCTACCATCATTACTTCTATGCGTCACAAACGGAATGACAAACTTAAGGTCGGAACAGAATGTGCAGTTGTAGCGCGTAGCTCATTGTAGTACCACAAGCTGTCAAAGTTCGTTCCACGGGTGGTCTAAAGTGCCAACAGAATACGCAGAATTAGCTGTAGCTGTAGCGCAAAATTCGAACTTTCTTACTTTACGTTACAGCTACAAGCGCTGCATCGATGACAGATGTATATTTGAAAGTCATTTGAAGTTTGTCATTGCGGGAAAGTCGTGTATACTTTAATTTAATTGAATTGATAGATGCAGAGAATTTAATTGAAATAATTAAAAACTATGAGGTTCTATGGAACTTAAAACACCCGGAATATAAGAATAGGAAGAAAAAAGCCGAAATTTGGGTGAAAGTTGGGGTAGAAATTGGACATGGTAAGTTCTATTATAAAAAGAAGAAAACGAGATGGCAGATCAAGAGCATGAAATTAAAATTTTTGTCATATACAGCTGAAGAATGCAAGAAGAAGTAGAAAGCGCTGAGTGATTCTTTTTCCAGAGAGGTTTCTAAACGGGAGACTTCTGGACTGGAAGCAGAGGAATGCGAAAGATGGAAATAAACTTTATTTGTGCGCTTTCATCGTTACTGGTTAATGCCAGCTTAAAGCAAACGTGGCTTAGTAGGCTAGTTACAAATTTGATAAATGCAAGAGGGAAAATCATCTGTCTCGTTAGCTCAGTGGTAAGAGCAGTCACCCGGCAAGCGGAAGGTCCCGGTTTCAAATCCGGGACGAGGCGGTTGATTTTTCTTCTTGTATTTATAAATTTGATTTAGAATCATTAAAAATAAAAGTTCTTAAAATTCTTCTTTCTCCATCATTGACCGATTCTAACAAGTGTAGGTTCGATTCCCGTCAGCGGGAAAAATAAATAAATAGGATGTAGTTGAAGTCACCGCAGAGAATAATATGTTTGTACCTAGGTACAATATTTTCTAATTCGCTGAAAAAGCTCTGCAGAGCGGGGCAATTGGGTGGTCTATAAAAACATCCAATAAGACATTTATTACTGGTAGAAAATAATTCGCAAAAGATGAATTCAGTACCCCGTTCCCCATTATTAGATGTTAAAATTACTTTGCAGTGAATACTCTTTTTAATAAAGATGGCAACTCCTCCACCGCGACGGCTGCACCGATCATTACGAAAAACTCTATAATTATGTAAATTAATTAGGATGTCACTAATTTCTGGCTTAAGCCAGGTTTCTGATATGCAAATGACATCCAACGTCGAATCACTAAAAATTTCACGCACTTCATCTCTGTTTGGAAGTAAGCTTCTCGCATTGAAATGACAAACCTTTAACATTTGTCGAGTCGCGTTCACTGTGTTTTAAATGCGACATTGTCGCCAACTAAGTTGCCAACATTGTTGTCTCGCTCTCACTCTGTTTTGGCCTTAAGTCAATCTAATTTAGATTGCCAAGTCGAGCAGACCAGCTCCCAGACGAATCATCCCGATTATAAATTTACACAAGCTTTAGACACCTTAATAAAGAACTTGTCAGTTTTTCATTTCCGAAGGGCTGCTTTTATCTTGTTTTCTTCCTTAGCTTTAGGAACCTCTCTACAAACTGAATTCAGTCATCACGAACTGCACACGCTCATTCTCCAGGATCGCCCTTCATTAAGCAGATTCTGGATCCTGGCCTGCTTTTTGCCGCGTAGATAGTGGAACTGGTGGGCTGCAGATTCCTACGCCCAGAACATCGTAAGTGCACTGAAAATACTATTATCATCACACAAGTCTGCAGGGAATAATAATATTTGCGAAAAAATACAACAAACATTATTTGCGCTTTAAGATAACAAATTTTCTCTGTGTAAATCAAATTGTAAAATGTTCAAAAAAATATATTTTATCGAATGCTAATGGCAAAATTGATCTCTAGATCTCTGAAAATACTCCGGAATAGTCGGTTATTATAAATGCATTAAGTTCAAATTACATTTTATAAATTTATTATCAGTCATCATTTCCGTAAATGCAAATTGTTTGAAAAGTTTCATAATTAAAAGTTTACTCAAATCGTCATGCGAATTGGTTGTTAAGATTCAGTTCAGTTTCATTTTTTTCCAGTAAAGTTGTCCTTTGTTATTTAGTTCCGATTAAATGAATTTTTTTGTTTTAATATGTTTAACTATCCTCGCTTCGTACTGGTTACATTTTGCATGGACTGAAGTATTTTATAAGAATTATATTAATAATACTTAAATAAAATGGGAACAGTTGAAAAAAGTGATAATGTCAACTAAGTCGTGTAATCAACTCAATCTAATCTCGATTTTAACAAAGCATTTATTGGAAGAGCAGAGCATCTCAGATATATCCATCAGAGCTCTTTTGTTCTTATCTTTTAAGTAAGGCATAAGATTGTTTAGAGAAATTAAAAGAAATGTACCGAGATACTGTCTGTTGGCATTAAGCCGAAAATCAAAAGTTCATGAAGACATTTTGACAGTATCTTTCGATCAGCAGTACAGAGCGGTGTTCATCAGCACAGCAATAACATCCTGAAACTTGATGAAATTTTGATTTTAGGCTTAACACCAACAGGCATGTCTTTTAATTTCTCTGCTTATATGCAGTAGGTTGAAATTTCCTGTAGGTCTTATATTCTAGGGGCATAAAAGTAAAAATACTTCCAATAAGAATGTTTAGTTTAGAATGGACTCTGTAGTCTTTTAGAATCTGATATGTGTCTTTTGCTTGTTCTGACTAAGTACGAAAAGTTTGATTTTATATTATTATTTGCGCAATTCCAGTAGATCGAAATTTATGTTAACTTACGACCCTCAAAGAAACCTTTCCGACGCCACTTTGGACTTCAATTCCTGGTATTCCAGCGAAGTCAATAATTCAAAGTTCATTTTCAATTTTATTTTATTTGTGGACAATCTGCGGAACGTTTTCTTGATGGCTTGCTTTCTTATACCTTTTTCACAGTTGGTTTTACAAACTATTGATCTATCTTAAATGAGTAGATTTAATAATTTCTAATATTGTTTCACCAACGCACAGCTCTGCAAGTTCTTGGTTCATTATGATTCTCATCCTGTATTCATCCTTGTATCCACCTGTTGCAGTAAAATAGACAGTCAAACGAATATTTCTATTTAGCTTTAGTTATACAGTGTGTTTCCTCCATGGAGGTCCATAGGGAGGGAGGTGATAGTACTCACCTAGATGAAAAAAAAATGTATTGCAGGGTGGGGGGGGGGGGGGGGCTGGCATATCAACCGTTTCGGAGTTACAGGGTGATTAAGAAATTGTGCTAGGTTTTCACAAAACACCCTGTATCTTAAAAAGCACAGGGCGTACGGTCAACACATGAATCTTATTATATGCAGAACTTCGAGGTTAAACGGCACTGGCGCCTTACATATCAGGAGCAATTATGATTTAAAATGAATTCGAGTTAAACATAGGCCCGTATTGCTCAATCCGACGGATTAAGGATTCCCGCCACAAGTAAGATTCACTTTCCCTTCACGATGCGATTTTGCAATCCACCGGCAGAACTGCCACATCCAAGTATTAGGATTTGATTCAGTTGTTTGCAATAATCAAGGGAAACTTGATTTTTTCACTTCGAATGTTTTCGATAATCACAAACTGGCAAATTCGCAAACTCAGCTCTCCCGGCGGATTCAGCAATAGGGGCCAATATGTACAAAGCTATGTAATTTTACATTTTTGATGAATTGTATTAACTAGTAGTGATCAGTTTTAGTACAATTTTCTCCACAGTTTTCTAATGTTAAACACAAAATTACTGATTTACTTAAAATAACTTTGATGATGTCAACACAAAGTATTTTCACTTTATATCGAAAGCCTTTTACAATTTGAGCGGGCGTGTATCTAGAATTGTTGTAATAAGCGAAGAAAGAATTTGAAGTCAGTGATAGAAGGACATCTCTTTGAAAGGATATCGGTGAAGATTGCAGGACTGTCAGAACTATCAGGGCTGTCCATGTTTTCACCTCCAACATTGCTGTCAGTGATTTCGAAGGAGGTAACAGGAGGTAACACTTTTGGTAGTTTCTGAATACTGACCTGCACATTTCATAAGTTAAATTAAAAGGGTTTTCTTAAAATAAAGAACAATAGCTGAGATGCCTGCCTTATAATTTATTTTCTTATTACAAATTCGATTGAACATTAGGATCGATCCGGAACCAAGCCCGAAATGAACAAAATTCAAAGGGTACCCAAACATACAAACATTAAAAATTTCCTTCTTTAATTCTTCTGAACCCACATTGAAGGCGAGGAGTTTTTCAGAGCGAAATTAATGCTTTTTAGCACTTTTTATGTTGCATCTGATGCTCAAATGTTCGAAGACAGTATCTCACAATAATCACAATCTAGCTTTCCTTCTCAGACTTATGGAGATATGCAACGCTATTTGATTGATGTCGGAGTTCGGATGAGTCGATTGTCCTTGCAGTTGTACATATGGACTTTTGTACATATGGACTTCTGTATAATCCATATTCTAGGGAAGAGTGGAAGGAATTGGATCTAATAATGTTGGGTTAAGGCGGACCAACAGGGTTACTGTTAAACAAAAATATTATTCTTTTGAATTTTTTGAAAGTATAACATAGGCATAGACATAGACATAAAATATTAAGTTTAAGTTCAAAGAAGTAATGGGGACTATACAGGCAAATGTTGCCGTCTGTAAATTAATAATCCTTTTTTAGCCTCTCAAGGAAATGTTTGTGATTATCTGGAAAACGAAGTAGGTAGCCGCGTGTGGTTTTATTTATTATTTTCCAGATAATGATGATAATAAATGTAAAATAAAACAATTTATATCGGCAAAAAAAAACAAATTTAAACTTTACACGCAATTTCGAAAAAAACGTCATTTTTCGTATCGGTTTTCGATGTAACTCAGTCAAATTACATTGGATCAACTTCAATTTAGTCAGAAGGTAGCTCATTAAATTAGTTTTTTTTTTTAGTTAATATTTCCATAAATAACGTAAAAACAAAAATTCTGGATTTTTGAGGAAACATGTTTTTTTTTCAGTTGGCTGCCATTTTGTTAAAAAAAAACCATATAAAATATAGCGGCTACACTTAACTGAAACTACATTCAAATATTACAGAAAAATCATATTTTTTATTTGCCTCATGATGGAGAGTGAGCACAAGAAAGGGACCTTTCTCGAGCAAACCATCACGGGAGGGAGGACCTTTGTACCGTTGAATTAAAAATTTGATTGTTAAAAAGAAACATGTTTTGAATAGTTTAAAGTAGTTATGTATGTTAGTATTCAAAATAAAATAAAATTTTGTATGCATTAAACGTTCGCTTGAGAAAATCTCTAAAATTGCCATTGCTCTCATCCTGTAGGTCCCCCTGAAAGAAGGTAAATACTTTATAATATTGTGTAAACTAAATGGTAAAGAGTAAGTTTTCAAGACAGTGCGACTGGTATCACGTTAATTTGGGAGGTAGACGATGTGGAAGTTGAGTTGTATCAAGATTTTGTTGAGAATATTCTATCTTTGAATTCTCTCATTCAGCCTACGATGGCTATTAAGGTTTCCCTTTCAAGCTAAAATATAATCTTTGGTTATGAAGCATGTATTTCAGTTCGCTTATATTTCAAGTTTTTAATATTCCTCTCACTTACAATTGAGTTTTTAAGATGAACACATTTTGAGTCATTATCTTTCTATACATCCCAAATCTTGAATATATATTTTGGTTCGATTTTCGCATTAGTTTTTCATACATATATCTAAAGCTGTCCACCTTAATCTGTTTATATTAAAAGCTGTTTTCCTAAAACAACGGTCAAGCTTTATCGGAATCTAAGTAGTTACATTTGTTGTTTACTCCAGGGTGGCACTATAATAGAAAAACGTTTTCCACCTAAATTATAAATCATACAGATTCTGGGTAAAATGTTAAATTAACTAGGTGAAAAATAAATATTTTTGTTAACTAAATATTAGTTTCTAAATTCAATGCTGGGGTCTATTGCCTAGGAACATACAGAGGTAATAGAAAATGCTTAGTGGAATTGATTCGATTTTATGTTTTTTTGCTAAAATTAATATGTCAATCGCGAGATTTAGCTTAAATTTGCAGCTATATCACCACGTTCTAATTTTATAAGTAGTAATTTAATGTTAAAATATTATTAAATGTTTATAATTGAATTTTAATTCAGAAAAAATATACTGTTTGGAAAATGTATAAAATTGGTTGCGAATATGAGCCTAATTACGTTGCCAGCTGTACGTGCAAACTGAATGCCCTATCTAGAGAAAATACAACATTTAATTTACATATCCATATGAAGAAAAATATTTCCGATATCATAGTAAGCTAAATACGAAAGAAAATCTGTGCGTACATATTTATGGTATATTTATTTTCTTATTTTATTTTAGATAGGTTTGCGACTGTATCGCCGTTACAACACGTTCAAACCATTTCTAATAGACTATTCCTTTAATCTGTGTAAATTTATGGTTAAGAAAACTGTTTTGCATAATGGATTCCTTCCTGCTGTAAAGATGTTTCTAAAGAATACAAACATGAATCATAGCTGTCCATATGTGAGTATGTAAATAATTTGTATATTTTAAAATTATCATAATTGATGGCAATCGAACTATAAGGGGTAATTATTCAAAGCCATATACCTTGATATATCTATTTGGTGCATGAATCTTAAGGGCATATCACATTGGGCACATCTGCAGTTGGCATAAAGGCAAACTGATCAAAAAATGTTTCGAATAATTAACATTTGTCAAAATGATTTCTGACAATTGAATATTTTGCTTTTGGATATGTGGCATTTTTCATCCGATTCTCACATGCGTATCCAATATTTGTAATTCGCTACCTTTTTACTCACAAATCCTATCATGTAGATATATTTTGTCAAATGGAATAGGATCATATCATCGACTTAAGATGTATGTACATAGTAAGTATACTTTTCTCAGAATATATGTAGTATGACATCTACCAGTTTTATCGCAAGTCAGTAGCAACAATTTTTAGAGCATTAAGTATTTGTCGTAACTCCTTTTATTATCATCCGTTCATTATGCCTAATATGTGCTGTCTTGGCTAACAATTATCGTAAGTTTTAATGAATTCGATATATTTTATTGTAATTAGTTGGTTTTAGAAGGCTCCGGGATATAACGCCCAACGAAATAACGCCCAAAGTGATAAGTGAAATAAGACCCAAAAGTTTCATATAAATTTTAACGTGGCGTTATTTGATAATGATATAAAATCCAAAATTCGTAAATAAATAAAGCCCAAGAAACAAAATTTATCCTGATGAAATAACGCCCGAAAATCATTTCACAAAATGAAGGAAATATTTCCCAACATATGTGTAAAGTAAGAACGCGTCGCACGTGGAATGCATGGCGAAGGGTGGCAAGGGGTGCAATGCGCATTGATATTCGATTTAAAGTAAGAACGCGTCCGGGTTTTTTTCGTGTTTGTGTGGGGGGGGGGGGGGGCGTCCAAAAAATTCACGCGCGATGCGTTCTTTACACATATCATTATCAATAGTTTAGGCTTTATATCATTTGCTTGTTCTCTTTGGGGCTTTAGTTCAGTTTTTTGTTGGGCCTTTTTTCACCTACTCTGGGTTTTATTTCACATTTGCTTTCGGGCCTCATTCCTTTTGGAAATAAGACCCAAACTTTTTGGGTCTTATTTCACTTATAACTTTTGGGCATTATTTCGTTGGGCGTTATTGAATAAATTTGGTTGTATACGCCACTTATGAACTTTTGTCCTCGAGATTCCGTCAACATTAAAATGTTAAAATTTCATAATAAGTTCTTATATATCTGTATGATACGAAGAATGGGTTATGTTTGTACATCACTAATTTACATAAGCTTCTTTCCAGAAAATGGCAGATCAAAAATCACAATAATAAAAATTTTGAATTTAGTAACCGAAACCGACACACACAACACCGAACGAACCACTAATTATGGTTCGTTTCTACTTCAATACTAAGTTTTGTAGGCCTATCAATTATTAAAAAAAGTAAATTTGTTTTTTGTCACATTATGTGAAAAATTGTAATCGAAAAAATCGAAAAAAAACATAAATGAGTCAAATGAAAAATGTGTGAATTTCAGTAATTTTCAAAAGTTATATATTAAATATATCCGAAAAAGTTCAAAGGCAGAAAACGCCTACTTGTGTCAAAATAACTCACGTCTTTATCATAATAAATCAAAAAATGGGTTAAGCATTATATAACACAGTAGTGGGGTCAAATTGACCCAATCTGTTTTTTATTTTTACTGCCCTGTGCATATTAATTCTATCCCTTCCATAACTTATCTCTACGCAAGAGGAAAACGTATTTGACTTGTCAAGTTTCTTGTTCATTCAGTTGTATGGTGCCGAAGTATCCACATCTCGCGTTTGAAAATATTTGTAGTTTGTAGTTATGTGATTAAGAGAGGTGTTAGTATCAGATTTGCAAGTTGCGTACATTTTTCAATGTGAATTTCCGGAAAAATATTTGTAGCACAATACTGATTTATACCTTAAACCAGAGATAAATAGGAGATCTAGTGAATGATGTGGAGAAAAATTAAAAGACAAAATAGTGTTGGAATGAAAATATTAGCTCGGAGACTTGTAAAAAATGGTAAAAATTGAAGTTTTTTACGTCCCATTCATGTCAGTAGTTATTCCAATTCTTTAGATTGTGACTATTTTGGAACGATAAACCCTAGTGAATATGATTAACCCCGATTCGTAAAAATTGAAGAATTTATAATGATAAGAAATGATATATATTTTACGGTTAGAACATGGAAAAAGATATGTTTTAATTATCATTCCCATTCATTCCAAATCAATGAAAAGGAATACAATGAATACAATTTACTAAAATACGAACAATTGATTGCAAAAGAGAAATTTGAATTGAAATGTAATATTAATACTGAAAAAATGTTCATAATTTTCAAATACGGTAACCCTCCTATAACACGGTAGATACGTCCCTAGAAAGTCCCGTGTTGTGCGAAGCCGTGTTATATGAGACTAGAAGTCAGTACCACTGACTTACAACATAGACTGAGCGATTTGCTATTTAATGTGGTACACATTTTGTGTTTCTGTATATCAGGGTTTGACCACCATTTAAAATGTTTACTACATAAAAAAACAAGAAAGGGGATCGGCGGACCAGTGATGGGACTTTGCTACTATAGTAGCAAAATTGCTACCATTTAAGCATGTTTGCTACCTTGCTACTTTCAATCTAAATTTGCTTCATTTTCGCTTTTTCTCTTTAATCGTAACAAAACGAAATTTTTTTTAAATCTACTGTTGATGTTTCAGATTTTCTGTAATTTTTTATTCATTTACAGAAAAATACTACTACAAGGTAAGGAAAGGAATTGTGGAAAAGAACGCGCGGATTCTAACTGCGTACGTTACGTACGTTGCAGGCGTTTGAATCTTGTTTGCGTGAACGGCGCCGAAGCCGATGCCTTTGCCTTGCTTTTGCTGTGCTGGACAACGCAAAAGTGTCAGCAAGTTGGCGTGGCGCTAGCGTGTTTATTTCAGCCATTGAGGAATTGTGTTCTGTGTTCTGGTGATTACTTTGAATATTTCACTTCAAATGCATTTGCACTTTACAGTACGTTTTGCTTTGTTTGATCATTGTAATTGTCAATGTCATTGCTTGCTGAGCTGATGCTGATTGCTGTGTTTGATAATTGGTATATCTAATTACGCATTTATGTTGTGAATTTGTGATTATTATACCCTAGATGAAATCTATAGGATATACATATTATGTTTGTTATTCCGTTTGTAACGCACAGAAATAATTATGGTAGAGCAAAATGGATTGGACACCCTCGCATAATTTTAAAAGTGACTCTTTCAGAGAAGTGTCTAATAGTGTCATGGGCTCCCCAGAGGTGGAAATGGGAGCTTGAAGATCTGCGGAGAAGTCCATTAGGTTCTCCGTCTCTATCAGTGAAATATTTGTACAATCAGGGGGTTTGCTAATATCATCAAAGTCACTGAATGATATCAGTGGACAGTTTAGTGACTCATCGTTAAGGTCTGCTAATGGAGCGGACCTTCCTCTTTGTTCAAGGCTTGAACTATAGTGTTCATTGCAGTTATCGGGCGGGACGTTGACACTGGTCGAGAAAAGGTGGTAGTATTCCCCACCCATCTCAGGTTTTTCTGTCGGCACTGGCTGCAATTGGGCTTGAAGTCATTTTTGCGTCCGCATCCATAGCAGAACACGATTTGTCTTTACTGCAGCAAGTCTTGGTAAAAGTGACCGGGCTGGTCACAGTTCCAACAGCTAACGTTCTGGCGTGCTGTAAGAGCAGATACTATTGCGCTTCCTCACTGCTTTCAGATGACCTGTGCTGTTCAGCATCTGTCGGACGACACTCATCCATCTGGTTGACTCTTGGGCTGCGATAGGTCTTCCAGCTGCACGCTGTCGCGATTCACTGTTGGTGTATGGTGTTAGTAGGATGCAAGCAGATTTTCTGCTGAATGTCTGGAAGCAGATTCGATTTCATAATCTCTTGAAACTCGCCGTCCGCCAAGGGGTTTTGCAGTTGGTCACGCAGATGTACCAGGTATTGGTGGTACGTAGCAAATGACTCCCGTGCTTTCTGTTTTCTCGACATCAGCTGGAGCTTGAACTTGAGGTCATCCTTCGGTACTCCCCATTAAGCTAACAGAGCTGTCTTTACATACTCCCACGAAGGCGTGGAGTTCTGCCTCAGGAGAAACCAGTACCAGTCCATCGCTGGACCAGAAAGCAAAGTGGTCATGTGCCGTACTAGGAGATCAAAATCTCTGTCTAAGGCCGAGTAAGTTAGTGCTTCCACTCTGAGCACGAACTCGTCGACAGTAAGTCGACAGGTATCTCCACTATATGAGATATTCCATCTCCGGAGGGGTCTGCCAGACGGTCGTTGTCCTAAGCTCTGCGGGATACGATGAGATGGGGCTGGTGGAGGCTGGATAAGATTTGGTCTAGGCTGACCACTAGGCTGACCAAGAGGCTGCCCAAAAGCTGGTGACGGTCTGTTAAACGACCGCCTACGAACGTCGTGAAACTCTTGCGGTGGTCTCGGTTCACCCACAGAAGGAGGTGGCCGTGAAAAGTCAACTGGTGGCATTGTAGCTGAGATTTGCTACCTGACGCTAGTTGCCAGTTCAACTCGCAAGGTATTTAGGCTCTGCTCGAGGCCTTGGCTAACTAAATCCTGCAGCTGTATGCGCAGACCTGCGAGCAAGGCTTCGGTAGCTGCTGAGCTCTGACCCTGAGCGTTAGGTAGCGGGCTGTTCACTCGGGAGTTCGGGTGCGAAAAGGTCATGGAGGGCAAGTTTGGTCTCCCTGGGGACAAGTCGCGGTGATTCATTGGTGGTGGCAAATCGAGCACGGGTGCTGCCGTTCGAGGATTCTGACTAACAGGCCTCGTAAAAGCCTTTTTAGGAACAGCACCTGTATACTCAGTAAAATCGTACGGAGTGAGATGGAATCTGCAGTTCGGGCAGTTGCTGTCCAAGCCACGTTTTCAGACATGCTTTGTGAAACACATACCCACAGACCGTCTTCACTGGCTTCCTCTTGCCTGACCAGTCTCCCTCCTGGCAGATGGAGCACTTCTCAGGCGCCTGTATCGATGCACCAGTTGCTGGCGGTATTGTTCGCACTGTAGCCATTGTATAACTTCAACCGCTCAGTCGTAAAACCAATATGTTCCAAAATAACTCACGAATACAGGCTAGATAATCTTAACACTCGTGAAAACCTTATGCGGTCTGGGCAAGGAAAAGGCAGGTGCTGTCCAAGCTGAACTCGAGATAACTGAAGTGTTAATTTAAAAAAATGTACAAGAAGTTCGGAAGGAATGCCAAGAAAATTAAAAAAAAATCAAAGTTTCGGAGAAGATAGCAAAATCTTCAAAAATCGAGATAACCGAAATCAATTTGAAACTTGAAGAAATTCGCCAACAGGTCAGAAAGGATCACAAGATTTTTGAAGAAATTTTACTAAAAGTTCAGAAAAATTCTTATCATAATTACTAAAGTGCTATAAGTATTCGAGAAGATAGCGGAATGTCAACATGGGCAGTACTCTCAACTCAGAATTCAATACTTGTACTACCGCAATCGTACAGTCCAAATATATAAATGCTAATTCTGATAAGAAAAACTACCAAAAAGTCAACTCAAGCGTAAAAAAAATCAACAAAAGAAAGTCATACACTTTCTCCCACACTCTCCAAGAACTAACTCCCAAAGTAAAAGTCTACCAAGTCCACTCTCTCTAATCAGGTCAGGATAGGATGATATAAGTAAGTGACGTGAATGTGTGCATGAAGAAGAATTTGCAATCTCACAGAGATGGGAAAAGTAGGGTTGGAGATGTCAAAGACTGAAAATGTTACTAGAGATTCTTCAGCCAGGCAGTTAGCAGTATGCCAGCTCCTGATTACTGGAGGTCTCCAGCATCACTTTCATCCTCTGAAAACTCTTTCATTCCTTTTCACCTGATCGTCATATCTAAATACGTAATAAATGCTAAACAAAAACCCCATTATCGTGTTGTAGAAGTACCGTGTTATAAGAGGGTTGCAGCAATTTTTTTTTCGTGTTAGACTCGAATCATGTTCCAGAATACCGTGTTATAGGAGGGCTACCTGTACATAACTTTCTAAAAGAATGTATTTTATATATTTAAAAATAAATCTTCCAATTTGAATGCATCTTTTATTTGTTCCTCCCAAAAATAGGATACTTTTGACTCTCACAAGGGTTCACTTAACGCACATACTACAGTTAAATTAAGTTGATTAAGGAAGTTGAAATGACGCTTAAATTCGTTGAAAACAACTCAACTAAAGAATCGATATAACGAAATATAAAATATTCACTAGAACTACATTTTTGTGTTAAAAAAACTCCATTTATGAATTTTTGGTTATTTTATTTAACACAAATTTCAGAGTCATTTTTAATTTTTACGCATTACTTAAAATAACTTTCAAAATATAGTGAATCTTTAGTGACCCGATAAAATACGTTAATTCATCTGTAAATTTTTTACTGTGTAGATGAATATAGGAAAAGCTCTCTTTACTTTTGTAATTTCCTTAAAAGTTTTTACAAAAAAACGAAATTTGAAAATAAACACAAGTTTTGAAAACTAAATGTGTTATTTATTATTAAATATATAATTACCTATAATTTTTAAGAATTAGATGAATTCTGATTTTGAATAGCCGGCTGCCATATTTGTAAATACATTGAATCGCGTAAGGTATGGGACCTACATTGTCCTCCTAGCTTATTTCCATTTCTAAAGCCTTTTCGCTAAAATCAAAATCAGATCACGCAGCAAATTTCTCATTTCACTATAACTATAACTATATAACTAAAGGAAATTCTCAAATCTCATTCCACACTTCTTTTTCTTCTTGTTGCTTTTAACGAAGTTGCAGGAAAACCGTTTGCGTACTTTTCGGTTCTTTTTACATATGTATTTCTTCATACATTATGAGTGCAGTCTGAAAATTATTATCTAGGGTGGTGGTGGATGTTGAAATCAGACTTAACTATATAAAAATTCATGGTACAAAGAAAAACAAATTAAATTTTTTTTTGCTTAATTCAATCAAATTTTTGATTTAATGAATTCAAGTTTAAATAAATCTAAGGGCACAACGAAGCGAAGCGACGCAGAGTGAGGCTTCATCAAGCGATGAAAGAGGCGAGGTAAAGATAAATCGCGACATTTAATGTTCACAATTAGACTTTCAGTTTCGTGGTACGAAACATTGTGTTTGACAAGTCGAGTAACTATATATATCCTATGACAATTAGTGTACTTTTCAGTTTTGTTTATGATCCTATAGAAACTTCATAAAATTTATATTTGTTTAAGATTTTCACTTTTGCTGTTGTACCGAATAATCCTAAAAAGTAGCCATCTTGAGCAAATATAAATTTACCCTGTAATAATAATACTCAGAATTTATTATTATTTTCCAATGGGACATAACCCTACCGAGTTAGGTGTGAAAAATCTTGTGTGTTCGAATAGATTTAAGACTTAGTACTTTGAACCGAATTTTAGGTATGATGCCATAGAGATATCTCAATAAAATTTTGCACGGTAAATAGCCACTGAAGTGAGCGAGTTTTTAAAATAGGTTTGGGTGAAAAAAAGTTGTGTCACTTTTTTTTTTAAATCGCCCTCAAAGATTTTGGTACATTTTATTATTTTGAACTTTATGGAATTTAAAAATTTCGTTTGGCGCATTGGTATAAGCTTCAGCTAAATTGGCAAAAAAATCAGCAATTCAGCTCCAATATTCAAGCCACTATGACCAAAAATGTTTCCGAATTAGTAGTTTGGTGAAAATTGACGAAAAAAATTATAACTCGTAAACTACTAAAAAACGCAGAACGTACATGGAGGTGGTTCGGGTAGCCCTGGGGTGCTCCACCTCTGCAGTGTCAAGCGCACTATTTCTTGGGTTTATTATTTGACTTTTCAATAAAAAATCTTTTTTGGGGAGAAGCTTTTGGGAATGGGGGGGTGTCCAAAATACGTCATGTTTGGTATCAAATTAAAGGAGAAGCGGGTAATATAGCAGTGTAGTTTTTTTTTATCATTTTAACTTCATAACTGACTTTTTACCGCCGAAAGGCAGATTTTTTGCACTTGGGTCATATACACCCCAGTTCCTATATATTGCATATATTTCTTCCGTTCTTTGTTTCACATCCATTAGAACTCTGTTGTGAACATTTTTCTAATGGAAAGTGAATTTTCCCGATTTATCAGTTCTTCATAATAATGAGTTAAAAATATGTCCATTTTTGTATCAAAAAACGGCAATTTTTTCATCTTAAGAAGGACTGATTCATTTCTTTTGCAGTTATCTCCAAAACCATTTACCGGACTCAAACACTATTTACATATCCAATTAGGGGATTCAATCCGACATACAAGCTTTAACGTGCATATGTAAGATTTTTGTAGAATCTCTTCTGTACTGGAAGATGACCAAATTGACCATTTTCGCGTGATTTAACATTTTTAGCGGGCACCTTGAGGCTCCAAAATCCATATTTCTCTGTAGGTAGTGCAAGGATTTCCATGATTTGTTTTTGTAAACATAGCCAGGATATGCAGTGAGTTCATAGTTTTATTTGAAAATCCTAGGTATCTTCACAAAACACAACAAAAACAGCAAATACTGTCAGTTGAGAAATATTCTTCTTATTTCTGCACAACTAACACAGCCGAGAGTTTTGTCGAGTGGAATAGAGAATTTGATAATTCCCAATACAAATTCCTCGGAGTGGAGAGCTAAGTATCAAAAGAACTCATTTCCACAACTCCACAACTCTCCCAGTTAGTGAATCCGGCCCCTGGTAGGTAATCTAGATAAATTCTACACTAATGCTGGAGGTAATAGAGAGTAGCAAAATTATCGTTTGAGAGGTAAGATGCGTTCACGATTTTCCCTTCATATGATGATGATGATTAAAGATCTGTTCGATAGATAATCCTTGGGGCCTTCCAATAGTCTTTCATCCTCCGTTTTTTTTGAAATCGTGAATCACAAAGTCAAAATTTCATCAGAATTATGACTCAGTATTGTTATTTAACTGGTGTTTTTATCGAAGAAAATAATAATAAGGCCAAAGCCTTTAGCTTAAAAAGCCCATGACACTAAACATATCCAAAAGTACAGGCCGTTTTGAGCTTTTGAATCTTTTCTTCATCTTCATAAGCCCAAAAAAAGATTTCAGTAAATTTTCTAAGAGTACGCAATTTTCTTCTGTGAATGGGTTTGTATGCCATTTTCACTGCATATAATTAAGAATACATGAAAAAAATGGTGACATTTTGAGTGGAAAGTTTGATAAAAGTCCTTTAAGCCAAAGATTGTGGGCGTCTTAAATTTGTTATGAAAAGCTGCTTTTATGAAACCAAATTGAAATTTGAACACAATCTTTAATAAAAATATTTCATAGTTAAATTAATAAAGTTGTCAGGAATTTTAAATTTATTCAAGTATAACTTAGAAATAAAGGGAAGAAGGATAACAAGTTGTAGATAATTAGAAAAGACGAAGGATTGTGCATTTAACTGATTAGCCATCATCATAAGGTATATCATTCAGCAATTACAGGGTGATTAATAAAATATGCTATCTCTCAAACGACGAAATTTAGCTTTCCATATCCAATATAAATTTTTCTTCCTCTCGATATTCTCTATCACCTCCCATATTACTGCACTTCTCCTGGCTTATTATGAATTTATTTTATTTATAAATTGACACAACTAAAATATTCGAGGGGAGAAAAAAATCAGAAGTAGTCGCTTTTAATTTTTTTTTATCATATTTAAGTTAGATAACACAAAACCCAATTTTCGGTATGATTTGGAAAACCTGTCGATAATATTATCCACATCAATGTCGATCTCAGAGTGGACAGACATTAAGGACTCATATCCAGATTCTCTTTCTCGCGCAAAGATTGTAGAAATAGATGTGTTGCAACCGATTCTGTCACGGGTGAAGTAAATGACTGAGAGTGAGAGCTTGCAATTTGAGTCACATTCAAAGGAATAGGAGTAGAAGTGCATGATATGTCATGACTATATCTTTTGTTGTGAGCTTAACTGATCTTGCTTTCTTGTGACACCTGACACCTTGACACCTCAATCAACATAACTCTTTGGAATCATTGCCCTATTGGTGATGAAAAATCTAATGAAAAATTGTTCAGATCTTTCTAAGAAAAGTGAATGTTTGTGCCCCTGTCCGAAAGAAAGAGTCACCAGAATCAATGCACAAATTCCAGTGTTGCCAATAATTTCTTTCTAAAATCGGTTAAATATATCTAGAAAATCTAAAATCAGCTAAAAATTGGCAAATTCCATTCTATACAAAATAATGCAAACTCCTCAAATGAACGTAAATGCAAAACCAGCAAAAAAGGTTTCGTAGTACTATCGAGTGGTGTATTCTTTTCCATTGCGTGGAACTGGGGTTCTACTGGAAGATGGAAGAACCGTAAAACAAAATTGTTTAAGTCAAGGCTTAAATAGAATTGCGACGGGCAATGGCAAATGACGAAAAAATGCCGCTGTCAAACTTCTAAAAGCACAGCGTCTTAGGCGAATGCCACAATTTCGACAGGTGATGGTCTGCGATCGACGAAGTTGCCGTCGAGATTGATCAATTGAAAAATTGAAATTCTTGTGGCAACACCACGAGGGTTAGGTGGCGCGCTTTGGGTGGGGTCATGACCCCTGTGACCCCGCCCTGTATATGCGTCTGGTATCCATGTATACTGGTAAATTTATAGCTCCAAAAGGATATAAAAACGAATACAAAATACCAAACCGGGAGATGAAAAATACACCTTAACAGTGTTACTAGTTTTCGCTGTTAATGAAGATAAGTTAACACCTATGGTGGTGTTTTCTTATACAAGATCGCCTACATGAATTTTAAATGTGGAATGAAAACCAAAACTAAATAATTACACATTAATTTGGAACAATTTGACTTTTATTTTAAAAGATTGTCTATCAGAGAAAGTAACTATCAAGCGTATTTTTCCTAGGCTAAGCAGGATTAGGTAATTCTTACAGCAGATGCTGAACGCTCTCAACCTATTCTTTGTACATACAGTTTCCGCGGAAATCATTGTACGGAACTTGGATGGTTCTTGATCGGCAGTGTCCCGTGATAACTGCAATATGATAAGGTACATCGTTCCGATTCCTCCTCACCAAAGATTTCCAGGACAAATCTCGGGCCACAGCTGTCTTGAAATCTTGTATAGGATTAGTTCTCCTCATCTGCGAATTACATCTAGAATCTTCTTCACTGATTTTTGGGGCCGGCCTATGGATTTCTCCGCTACACATATGTATATTCATAGCAGAACCCTTTCTGGACATAGCATCAGCTACCTCGTTTCAATTCAATTTCAATAAGTTGATTTTTAATAAAATTTTTTTAAATCTGTACGTATAGTATGGCATATGGCTATAATATAATATATTTTTATGTATAGAAATGTACGGGATGTTTTTTTAAGATGTTTAAAAATAAACGATCAAATTTTCTACAAAATCAATTTTGACTGTGCTTATAAAATATTTTATTGTATATAGACACAATTATTTGCGGACATTTTTCCTACAAGCAATTTTCCTAACGGACATTTTCCCTAATGGTAAATTTTCTTAATTTTCTCTAAATAAGAATTTTACGAAAGAGTGCGTGCTCATTACATAACAATTGAAGGGCTCAAAAGTAGCGGGGTACAAGTAAAATTTTGTCAAAAATTGAGATAAGGGCATAAATTCAAACTAGATAAAACGTTTGTGACAAGGGATAACACTAAATTCCTATCCTATGTTGTTTTAAAGAAGCCGTTCTTTTAACGACTTTCAAATAGGCGTTTTTGTTCAGCGGCAAAATGGTACACTGAAAAAAAATATTAGTTGCTTTATGCCAATGAATTTGTTCCATGGACAAATAATATCAGTTGATTTTCAGCTTACGAATCATATTCGTTAAGAAAACTTATTGGCATTAGTTGATTTAGCTAATCTTGTTTAGGCATAACATTTGTGAATTCAACTAATATCAGCTAAAACAGGCGTTGTTTAATCCAGTCTTTAGAAGCACTTCTTAGAACAATTGACTAATTAATATTGCTCTTTCAACTAATTCAATTCTCCAAATTAACTAATTGATTGGTTGATTTTGCATACCGCAGTGCGCATTATTTAAAATAACTGAAACATTAGTTGGAAGACATTAGTAATCAACTAATTGAATTTATTAAAATATGTAATGAAATTGGAAAGTTCAACTAATTTTTTAGTTGATCATAATAATAAATGGTATGAATTTAATTATTTTTATATGATTTTATTATCTGCTCGCAGTTGGCTGACAATATTTTTAATAAAGAGGAAAAAAGCGTTCTGTATGGGCAAAAACTCTATATGTACTCATTAGTACAACTGAGTGTTTGTGCCTACTGTAGACGCTGAAGAAAATATTAATCAAACCCCATATATGCAGTATAAGTTCTAAGTGTGAATTATATGAGGCAAAAATTTCTGATTTGTTGATTTATCGAATGTATAAGTCGAAATTACGAATTGGGTTTTAACATGTCCAAACGAAATTTAAATTGAAAAAAGATGTGTCAAAGCAAAGGTTCAGATTTTTCGATTCAACAAATGTATTGGTTTAATTTAATGGTTTTGTGCATAAGTTTCTAGAACGAGGAAGCGACAGTAAAAATGGTATTGTAAATTTTATGTGACAATAACACGGGTTTCAAGATTTCATCCATTTATTAAATTATATTTATTATTTTTTCGAAAATGCCAGAGACGAACGGATAGACGGACAAACGGACAGACATGCAAAAATCAAAATAACAATTATGCGTGGGTGTCCAATCCATTTTTCCTTTATCAGTATTATGCGTTACCAGCGAAATCATAAACTCAGTATGACCATAGATGATACATTAACTAGATGTCGCATGCAGTACCAAAAAAATATACAAAATGTATATGGTTGGGTGCTCCATTCCGGAATGGGCCACAACATCTGAAATGATGTATACGTCGAGTGATTCATATTTTTTCGTATCTGAAGTGTTGAGGAAGTCGATCAAATGTATACAAAACTGCTATTATAAAAACACTTGCTTTCGGCAGGCACTAAAATATGTTATGGTCCATTCCAGAATGCACTACCTATTTCACAATTTGTATACTTTGCTCTAGTATGCCATGCGACATCTATGGTATGACTTATGAGATTTCATCTAGGGTATCAAAAATGATTTAAAATCTTAAGTTCTGCGCAAATGATATTATTGATATCAACTAATATAATTCGTTAATTCAGAAAATTGTTAGATTCCATCATATTAAAAAATCTATCAATTTATTTGTTGAATTTATTAATTGCATAAATTCGCTAATATAACAAATTATATTCTTAAAAATAAACAAACAGTTTCGTTGTTTCTACGAAAAAATTAATAATTTTATATGTTGATTTTACTAATATGTCTTCTAAATATGATTAGCTAATTTATCATGAAACATTTGTTAAGTGAACTAATTGAATTAGAAGTTACATCTAAAGTATTTTCCAAAACGGGCAAATTAACTAATACCAATAAGAAATTGCAACTAATTAGCACTTACAATCTTATTAATTACTTAATTGTGTTCCAAATCAATTTACAGGAATTACTAATGTACAATCGACCAATCGTGATTTGTCGTTTTAACTAATAATTTTTTTTTTAGTGTACAATTTCACTTATACTTACCGTTCATCTTAAGGCTTAAACATAGTTGCTTATGATGGTGTCATTTACACTGACCAAAGAGGTCGGCATGCACCATCAAATAAATTGCTTCCATGTCAGGTTGACTTTGTTAAAAGTCACATAAATACTACTGAAAATATTGAAAAAGATACCGCTACATTAAGGGAGGTACACTTGAGGAAAGCCGATACTGCGAGAGTAGCTAAGAAAAACGCCAAAGATCTATCGAGCAAGTCATCAGATCATATAGAATTTTATTTTGATTTATAAAAGACACTACCAACCCCTTTTTAAATTTTAGTAAAGTCAATTATCTGAGACAATATCGGAACTCACAACCTAGTATCCGGATCAGGAGCCTTGTTCATGTGACCGAGAAATGAAGCGTCAAGAGGTTCTCAGGAAATTATGTCATGTCTCCTTCGGATTATTATCAACCTTCCATCCACAATTACCCAAATTGATGCCTTTAGCTTTTAGATAAAACAAAAACAAAAACATTAAGTTCTGGTGTCAACAACAACCCTATTAAATCCGTTGATCATGGACTTTTTAGTATCTGGCCTGGCCACTAAGCTAGGATGAAGCAAGGGGACTTCAAATCAATTCAACCGATGACAGTCTATATGTAAGATAACATTTCAGGTGTACGAAAAATGCAGTGGCTGCATTGAAAAGTCCACACTTTTCCCACTATTATATAAAGAAACTATCAACACAGATATGCCATTTGAACAGATTAACATGAAAAAAACACCTGGCAGACCAGTTCATGTTGAGCTGACTCCACTGTACGAAAAGGTTTTTGGAAATAAAATTCTTCCAATTATACCTCCAATTTATCACCAATTCTTCAAATCCCTTCTACATTAATTGGGCAGCAAAAAGAAAAAACAGCGCGATTTAGTAGGGAACTCATTAGGACATATAAACCTGTAACGAACCTGTACATGGCTAGACATTAATAGAACTATGTATGAAATTTTCCGTCGTATGATTCACAATAGCTTTTTGAATCGATATTATTGGTAGGGCAATATAAATTCACTAGACACCTTCATCCGCCTACCCGAATTTCCTACCGTATTTCTAGCAAGTTGAACTGGCCTGTCCGGGTGACCTAGCAAATCCTCCTCCACCTCCAAACCCTGCCTGTGAGCCAGTACGTGAAGAACGGTAAATTATTGGTAGTACGTGTAACAAACGGAATCCAATAGTCAGTACGTGTACAACGGAAAAGTTATCCTGTCACCAGTACGTGAACAACGGAAACCATTAGTTAGTACCACTGACATATATATAAATGGACTGCTTGATCTCCTGTTTCATGTGGCACCAATTTTGATTTTAGAAAGTATGATCTCACTGTCAATGCTACCAACTGTAGTATATGCATGTCCGTGGGATTTACCGAATTTACAACAAAAGTATTTGGGACTATTTGTATCGTTAAATTTTAATAATGAGTCGATGAAAGTGTTTTTTACAAGAAATTTCTCGTTCCTAATCGCTACAGTTCAGTGGGAAAGTATGCTCTCACGAAAAGAGACAGGAATATGAAAGTGGTGCCATTTCCTTTCATGCATTTTTGGTTCAACAAGCAGTCCATTTATATACATGTCAGTGGTTAGTACGTGTACAATGGAAATTTCTCCTGTCACACACTCAAATTAGATTTACGAAACATAGAGTAGAATTTTACTAATATAGATCATTTTACATTTGTAATAAGGACGCAAGAGAATAAAGAATTAATTTGAACTCAACCCAACTGTTGTCATTTGGACATCTCACTCCAATGAAGCTATCCAGAGTCAAATTTCGACGATTTGCTACCGACCGAACCATTGGCACCCGAGCAATCCCGACCGACCTTGCAAACGACGTCACAAACGAACCAGAAGGAGAAACGGACGGGGGCTCTGGCAGTGAAAGAGAAGATTAAAATTTTTGCACACTCAATATTGAATTAAGTTTCTTTTTCTGAATTTAAAAACAACTCAAATGTTAGAACTATAGTTTTTTTTCGGATTTTTTTCTTTTTTTCCTTTTGTACTTTTTTAAATAAATGATTTCTAAAAATTCTAAATATTTGTTTTTATATTTGAATAAAAGCTGCAAAGGCATAGGGATACAAGTACACTTTTAAAAGGGAAAGGGGTATAAATGATTGCAAAGAACCGAACTTTATTTCAACAACAACAAAAAATTATTGAGATATCCGGCTTATTTTTAGTATATAATTACATAGAATTAAGACTTCACACAGAGTTTAGGATATCCAACCAACTTTGAAGTGTTACCAATATCTCATTTAACTTTTTGCATTATACTCCAGGATCAACAAAGTTTTGTTTATTCATTAATTATACGATTATTTTTTCTTTAGTACAATCTTTAATATTATTTCCTTTTTTAACCGCTTCGAAGTCAATATTTTAATGAGCGTTGTTTGTTTTATTTCAGGATATAGTTAAAGTTAAGAATGCGCAATTTGATCCAAATTTGCTACCATCAGTGATTCCTACAGGGACTTACATGGTAAATATCACTGCTTATGACGGTCATCTCAGTAATTTTTTTGGAATGCTTCTTCTTTATTTTGAAATAGTTGAAAAATAATTTGTAAATCCAAATGAAGCTTCAATAAAAATTTTAGAATTTTGATTTAATGTTTTTACATTTATTATTTAGGCAGGTTCGTAATATTATGTAAGACAAGCTAGTATAATCTGGGATATCAGAATAGGAACGTACAGTTGTATTTGTATATTCGATTTGGAATTTTGTGAATTATTTAATTATTTATTTACTCTACCGATTTTAACAATCTTACAGACAGGAAATATTAATATTTACATATAAGCTATGTATACATTAGGAAACATTAGCAACAATCATAGACATCATTAAATATCATTATTAACATTAAATAATCTAAACATCATTATACTTGAGGAATAATTAATTATAGATATTATTATAGATATGTACATTAATTAATAACTAACTTTTTTCCTTAGAAATATACATAAACACATGTCAATTACAAAGTTATATCGAATATATCCTTAGAAAACACAATTAAATGTTGATTAATAGCAAGGGTTAGGGAATAATGCAGAGAATGAAAGAAAACTTGGTGAAAGGAGAAGCACAGGACCAAGTCGAGGTAGGAATCGAACCCACGACCCCAGGGATGGTAGCCAGCGCGCTTACCAACTGAGCAACCGAGGTCAACCAAACAAATTATTAGCCGTATTTTTTCGATTGCAGATTGTGAATTGAAATTCTTTTAAAATTATATTGATTTGAAACTTTATTTTCGTGTCTCAGTTATCTCAGTTAGTAAAATTTGGAGATAACAAATTTATTAAAATAAATAAATAGTTTATAAGCCGAAATTGCTATTAAAAACTAATTCTTATTGCATTTTTGAATATTTAGACAATATCTGAAGCACCTGATTGATTTTAACTGAGAAATTTCATATATTTCCCAAGGTTTTGCCTCAGTTGTGTCACTGACAATAACATGAAAGTGCGTGTGACTATTTTATAATGATGAAAACCATTTTACTATAAGGTATTTTAGTCTATATTCCACAATTTTCCACTTAATGCTTAATAATACTTTATTTCTTGGTAATGTACACAAGGCTAATTATATTTTGAAGTAGGTACTACTAAATAACTAAATGCATACTTATAAGAAAGAAATAAAGCGTTTAGAAATAATAAAATAGAAATTGAAAAACAAAAGAGTTTTAAAAGCATCTCATCTCTCAGAAATAATATCAAATCACATCGTCTCCATGCTCTATTCATTCATTTTTAGTTTATCTTTAACAGGTGCTGCTAAAATGATGAGTTATAATACTGCACATATATATATTCCAACTTAATACATATTTTCAGCATAATTCATGCATAACTTATAAAAAAATTGGGTAATTATGAAAAATTCGCACAAAAAATATTATTAACATTAATGTGCGTTAAACGTGAATAAGTTTTCATAGTGCATGCGATAGTTAAGATCTAGAATGATAACCGAAAAGTGCTTAAAAATTACAATTTATGTGTTCTCACACAACTTAATTCCAGTGCTTGTATAAATCTTGAATACAATGTCCTTATAACCTTTCAAATTCGAGAAAAAATGAGTTATGCATAACCTTGAATATAAATAACTTATATTCTTGTATAATTGCCAATTTTATATAAAATTACTGATTGTCTGGAAAATAATAATTATAATATCTTTATGAGCCAAAAACAAAATTTTGTATGATATAAAAGTCAAAGTAACAATACATATCAAAAAAATAGAAAAAAGAAACATAAAAAACATAAAGCAAAGAATTAAGAAATCGAGAAAGGCGATGCGTCGACAGACTCACAATACAATTGCCCTTGGTAGTTGCGTAGTAAGAGGCTTCGAAGCCGAGCAAATATGAGGGATCGAGCAGAACACTATCATAAATATATATATATATATAGTATACTATATACAAATTTTAATCTTCTATGCATAAGATACATTTCTAAGGACTATCCACGGAAAGAATCAATGTACGAGAAACTTACGAAGATCTGGACAAACCATGGATAAATTGGATTGTATCATTGAAAATGAAAGTTTGTTTACGCGACAATGTCAATCAAGTTTAGGGAAAGTTAATTATGAGGGCTTTGGCCAGTCTCAAGTGCAGATAATGAGACAACAAGTTGGTGGATTATCTCAGCTGTCTCAGACAGGCATATATCTTCCCAATCGAATTGAAGACGTGATTACAACAAGCTTCCGAACGAAAGTAACATAAGGAATGACGATATTATTAATCATGACAGGCGGTAGAGCTTCTAAATCGCAGTTCCCTTTATATATCGGAATACTGGTCAACTTTTTTGAAATACTCGTAAGTATTAGATGATTGTATTTGACCCATTTCCTAATTATATTCAAGTTATCAGTTCAATCAAACGTATTGGTCTATCTAAGTAAATCTGGGCATTATATGCATAGTGATGATTGGACGTATCCTTCACTGAGAACAGTCAATCATTTATATATCAAGAGAAGAGCAGCGGATTAAGTATAGACCTCTGCGATATACCACAACTCGCAGTTAAGGGAGTAAAAAATCTATCGCAGATCTTGACAGAAGACCATGACACAGCAAAAAATTTGTAATAAGGGTGACGGCTGTATTAAAAAAATTGAAATATCGACAAAGCTTACACAAAAGTCGGTCGTAGTTTGTAGAATCAAATACCTTGCTGAAATCAAGGATGGGCAGAATAGACGTTCGATCTCTGTCAACTGCATCTGTAAGGTTGGATGAAACCTTCACAGCTGTGTCATCGTCTAAAGCCAGACTGCCAACAGCACAGCATACGTCCTTGGTTTAAATAAGTGACGATTTGGGAAACATCAGTTTTTCTAACACTAGTACTCTACTTATAAAACAGAGTGAACTGATTGAACGAAAACCCGTCAGTTGCGACACTTGGGAATAGGAACGATAACAGCTTGCATTAAATATTTATTTTATATTAAGCATGCATTAAATATATGCATCCAAATCAAAGAAATAAATAGGATAATAGTTTTAATAAACCTAGGCAGGATATCATCAGGTCTAATAGCAGATGATTTTATACCATTCATGGCATTGAACATTTCAGAAAAATCAACGCATCTAAATAAAAGGGTCACCTAGCTGTTTGTCCGAGCTCCACTATTCGAATCAAATTGTTGCTATTGGGGATATGTAGGTACATAGAACATTGATTCGATGTGAAAAATTTATTTAGATGATTGGGATCGAAAACAAACATAACGAGGAAAATCCCTGCCAAATAATAAAAGAAATGTGAAGAAATTATAAAAATAAAAAATAAACGGATTTTTTAAAGTCCTTGGAAATTCTATGAAAATTAAGCTTTAATTGATAAATAAATTTAATAAATTTACGAAGATTGTGGGCGGGCACATACACATAGGTACTGATTTTCAATTCTGATTGAAGTAATATATATGGAACAAAATTTTCTATGGCTAGTAGTCCTTTGGTTATATCCTTTTAATAGTAGGATTGATATGATATGATTGGCAGGATAAATTGTCATCTCGAAATATTGACCAGCTTCAAATATGCGCCCCGAAAACATCGAAAACAGGGAAACGCTGTTTTACAATCAAATTCATAAAATATATTTAAAAAAAAACCTTTAAAATAATTAATTTTCGTAAATAAATTGAATTAAAAAGTACTAAATATTTTTTCTTTCTTTGTGATATACACAAGAAAAGTTTTATTGAAAAATATGATATGCCAGAACTCATATTAATTCTTGAAAGTTTGGGCATGATTATAGTTATAGATGCCCGAACTTTTAAGATTTAATCTGAGTTCTATAGCATTTCAATAAAACTTTTGTTGTGAATATCACAGAGAAAGGAAAAAATATTTTTTACTTCTTAGTACAATTTATGTATGAAAGTTATTTATTTTAAAATATTTCTTATTTTCTACTTTTTAGTCATAACGGTACATAATCCATCTGACATATGCATATTAATTCGCATCTACGTTCTTTTGCGAACGTTGTGGGGTAATTTTCTTTTCTCTGTCGTAAAAAGTTTAGAAGCTTATCCCACTTTAATGTAAGTACATCCATGTAAAATAAAATACAAGAAAAATCTGGAAAAATTTATTTCACAACAAAGCCCATATAACGGTTAAACATAGAACATTGAAAAGTTCTCATGAAATATGTAAAGCATTATGTTAAACTGTTTAAAAAAAATCAGCCTCTCTACACAAATTCGAAAATCAGGCATTTTAACGGTATTCGGGTGAAAAAAGCCTGTTATAAAGTTTTCTACAGAAGAAAAGCAAATATGCCATTGAATAGTACTCAGCAAGAGCTTTAATTTGATACAACACACGGCGCAAATTGGATAACCCCTAGGAATATACCACCCCTACCAAAAAAACGTCAAAAAACGTAAATTTTTTAACCCCATTGGAAAGCCCCCCTTCACTCATTCTAAATCGAAAAACCCCATTTAAATCCATCCACGTTTACTACCTTAAGACTCTTTTGTCAAGAATGTCGCCCTTACGGACAAAATTATTTAGTCAGGGGTTTGCGAATAGATAAAAGTCATTTAAAAAGGCAATTGATCTATTTAATTTTATAATTAAGTACAATATCATGTTTAATAATGAAGTTTTCAAGAGTAATTGAAAGTATTTGAAAAGTAACGAAAGGAATTGAAAGGAATTGATAGGAATTATATAGTATTGCCAAATACTTTTTTAATACTTTTGGGTATTTATAAGTATTTATGTAATGGAATCGCAAATTCATTTACTTTCCGATATTTTACTATTATTTGCCATTCCGGGAATCGGACTGTAAAATTTTAATTCCAATACAGGAGTATTAGTATTGGGAATCGTCAATTATTAAATATTGATAGTTAACAGGTATTAAGTCCATTAAATGCTGAGTATTTTACAGCTCTGCTGCCATATACATCCACATCTCTCAAGTTACTTCACAAATTTCTAGGAGAGGAATATTAGGACCAAACTTCGAATCGAAATATCTTTTTTTCTCGCACGAATGGTAGAATTCCGAAAGCTTGGAACGACAACAGGTCTAGAATGTTTGTGACGGCCATACAAAATATATGTAGAGCAGTAGTTATTGTTGTCCGAGTAAGCAGTCGTTATGGGTAGCAGTTCTCGGTTATCGCTTATCAGCGTTGTCAGTCAGTTTAGTAGTACAAATCCGTAGCTCGAGTCATCGCAGGTCAATTGTTTTATAAATAACATAATTCATTAGTGCATAAATCATTATTATTACATATATGGATTGAACTAAAAATATCTAGTACCTATTCAATTTAGTTGGAATTCAACTTTTATTTTCCGTTTACCTATACATAATTACGTAAACCAATAATAAGGGTTAAGATTATGCAATGCAATTTATTCCCATAATATATAAGAGTAATAGCATTGCTGGAATTTCAATCTGTTGAACAGCTGAAGAAATTGTCGAAAAATAGAGTTCAGTGAATTTCAAGCAAAAAAAAAATAACGCACTAAGTCCTTTCCTGTGGATCTACCAATTCAGTTCCTAATAATGGTAAAACAGATGTACGACAGGCTTTGAATGCTAATACAAACTATAGGAAAAATTATACTTAAGCGAAGGATCCAGATCCACATCCTCCGACCTTCACGCAATCTAACAATCTTGAATAGACCACATGTACCAGTAGAAATTATCGCACTTTCGCTTACGGGCCTTTTGGATAGTGGTGCGAGTATAGTTCCATTGCAGGAAAAACTAGAATTCAAAACTTAAATTCCTTGGGATTACAACTGCACTAATCCAAGATAATTGCTGAAATTAAAACAGCTGATCATTCTTGTCACAGCATCAAGGGTATCTTTTAATTTCCAAAAAGATTTCAAAATCAGTTTAAAGTTATATCAGCTCTAGCTGTAGCCCTGCTAAGAATCAAATCAAAGGAAAGCACACTCAAATCGAAAAAGAAATGTTTAAATAAATTTTAAACTCTTAATCAGCAAAAATTTGGAGAGAACTCATCTCAGAGCCTATTACGATTACAACGATATAGGAAGTATCACCAGTCGCCCAAGGTAGGATCGGAAAAGAATTAAACCGAATGAAAACTTTGGATGTCATAGAATCCTTCCCCTGCGATCCCCTGGTAAAAGAAAAAACCCAACGGCAAATATCGACTATAGGTATATATAAATAGCCGAAAGTTAAACAGTGTAATCCATTGATTTTAAGAACGTCTTTGGCAAGTTCCCTAAGGAAAAAACAGCCTTCTCAGTTTCTAGTTACGGATTGTTGTAATTTATGGTCATTCCATTTGGTCTTATAAATCGTTTTGCAACTCAACAACTAATGAATAAACTTTTCGGTTCCACAAAAAAAAAACATCTTCATATATTTAGATGATCTAATCATAGCTATAAACACCTTCGAAGAACACATTGCCATGCTCGAACTTGTCGCAAATCGTTTGTTGGTAGCAAATCTTTCAATAAATGTAGAGAAATGTAAATTTAAAAGTACTTCAAAGTATCATTGTGGACGGAAAAGGGCTGCGAACTAATCTTGAAAAGTTTCCTTCCAGCAATGTTGAACTTCCCTCACCCGAAAAATTCCGCGGAACTTAGGCGGTCTGCAGGCCTTGCATCTTGGTATAGACGTTTCGTTTCCCGATTTGCTGAAATGCTACATAATTAAATTAATCTGTCCCAGAAAAAGAATGTTTAAGCTTAATTTTTACCATAGAAAAACTAAGAGGGTATCTCGAAGCTACAAATTGTTTATCCTCACGCATCATTCTCCTCTTACTTGACTTTTTCACCAGCAAAACTGTCTGATCGACTTGATCGTTGGAAACTTCAACTTTGAAGAAATGAATGAAATCATTTTATTACAATGTATCCCTAAAGACACCGATAAAAGGTATTTGAATATGGGCGAAAAATAAAATCATTTCCCATATGCGAATGAAATTTAGAAGGATTAACTTTACAGAAAGCAAGAATCTATTACAAGCTGCGAGATGGAAGAGAGTAGTGTCAGAACCAAGGGACCATAAATAAATTATTATTACTGATTTTTCAAATGAAAATATCATAACCAAACAGAGGTTCTTCGAAGTGGGAATAAGTTGCATACTAACATATTTTCATGCAGTTTCATTATGAGAAATAATTAAACTAATGTAATTTTTGAAATTATAAACATTCTAAAATGGGTGGAGGTAAACATTAATGCAAGATTTACTTCTTTTACAAGAATACAAAATTACAAACTTTATCGAAATTTTGGCATGGGTACAAATAGAGCATTTAGGGAAATAACGCCTAAGCGGCTATCCCTAAGTAATCGTCACAACCAAATTAGATTTTGCATTTTTGGTTTCCGTATTTAGAAAAGTGCAAATTTTAACAGAAATTGTTTCCCATATCAGAAATGTCTTATATATGATAAAGTATTTACTGAGGGAAAAATTTCATTGAAATTGCAAGTAGGGAAAATGTACGACATACCACTAGGAAGATTAGTAGGAAGTTAATGCAAATCGACGATAAAATGCGAGTGCACAGTGAAATTTCAACTTACTCCAATAAATTCAGTACACAATGCGTATGGTATGTACTTAAGTACAGCCAAAGAACGAATAATTGCAAGAACTCTCAGAGATTTCGGCTTCTCTGCCTGGCCTGACTAGTCTCTGAAAATAAATACCTATCGGGATTCAAACTAAGAATCATTTTTTTGCTATGTTTTGCAAAAAGCCTTTTGCCTTAAGTGGCTTTAGGCAAAGTGTCTTTTTGAGAAATGTGTATCGTCCAACTGACATATACCCCACATATATATTTATATGCAATTAGCAAGTTTAAAAATCTTGATTTATTTACTGAATAAAAAAATAAAAACATCTTCTACTTCCAATTTATTCAATCATAGAAGCCAGCGGTGCACTAATTTAGTATTTAGCAACATTTTAGAAGTTTAGTATATACTAATTGTACCTCTGTTGAGAAAATAAGGCCGTCCGCAAAAAATAAGATTACCAGAAAACTAGCGCAGAAAAAGGGAATTTTACATTCAACAGATTGACGCTTCATTCGCATCAGTTGAACCAATACCAATTTCAAATTGTGCAAGCCAACAATTTTGTCAAAAAGATTATTCATAGATGAGGTTACTTTCGCCAGGGATGGAGTCGTAAATGTCATAATTTGTACACACTTGGGCTTCATTGAATTCTCACCTTCTCACGCCATTTTAGAAGAACAGCATCAAACCCATTTTAAGATAAATGTGTGGTGTGGCATATTAACAATTACTTATTAGGTATATATGAAAATACTAAGTTAGTGCACCACTGCCTTCTATCATTAAAACAATTACAGGTAGGGTTACTAAAGAACCCAACATACATACATATCTCTATGTGATAAGATAGTATGAAATTTTATGATCTGGCTTCCCTTTCCGTTGAACCTCTTACAGGTATTGGGATGCGATTTATTTTTTATGAAAGAGGACATTTGTGACTTTAATAATGGGAAATAATATTAGGTCATACAGACGAAAATTATTGAGATACCTGAAAAAATATAATAAGTAATAACTGATTAGAAAGATCTAAGGACGGCCATAGGGTGGCTGAAAAGCTCCACTCATTTAACACCACTGGCACCAGGGCTCACGAAAATTGGCGAAATATTTAAACAGCTCTAACTTCTTATGGGGAGCTGCTAGCTCACCTCAAGGAATCGCGTGGTATACCGGAAGGCACCTAGATTTGAAACACCCTGTATATGTAAAACTATACTAGACTAAGTTATGTAACACTTGTGATTCCAATAACTTCTCTAAACCTAACTTTTTCAACTTTTTTCTTAAAGTATTTTGGAAGTTTTAAAGTGGTAGAAAAAATCAAAGGAGGTACTAGATCTATATGAAAAAGGAAATAAATTGTATGATTGATGGGGTCTTCCGAGGTGAGTATCTCAAAATGTTCTTTCCCTAAGCAAATACGTTTTCACAGAATATTTTATGGCTGTGGAGCTACGTACATGTATGTGTATGACGTAAAATGTACAATCGTAATCTAAATCGTATTAAAACCATACCATACCATTTATTTCGCTTATTATCTCCTAATGCTGCTTAAAAAGTTCAATTAAAAATAATATTGGCGAAAACACACAACAATCATTAATTTGAGCATTAAGGTGAAAAATTATAAAATGTTAAAAAATATTTTATCGAATACTAATGGCAGCATTTATTTCTAGAGCTCTGAAAATACTCCAGAATCGTCGGTTATTATAAATGAATTAAGTTCAAATGGCATTTTATAAATTTATTATCAGCAATCATTTCCGTAAATGCAAATTGTTTAAAAATTTTCATAATTAAAAGTTTACTCAAATCGTCATGTGAATCGGTTTTTAAGATTCAGTTAAGTTTCGTCTTTTTTCAAGTAAAGTTGTCCTTTGTTATTTAGTTCCGATTAAATGAATTTTTTTGTTTTAATATGTTTAACTATCGTCGCTTCGTACTGGCTACATCTTGCATGGACTGAAGTATACTATAAGAATTATATTAATACTATTTAGGTAAAATGAGAACGGTTGAAAAAAGTAATAAAAAACCATTATTTTAATTCAATCGAATTTCGATTTTAACAAAGCATTTAATCGAAGAGTTAAGTATCTCAGATATGTCCATCTGAGCCCTTTTATTCTTATCGTTTAAGTAAGACATAAGATTGTTTAGAGCAATTAAAGTAAATGTACCGGGATACTGTCTTTTGACGTTACAGCAGGGCGATCTCATCAGGACAGCAATAAAACCCTGGAACTTTATGAAACTTTGATTTTAGGCTTAAAACTAACAGGAATGTCTTTTAATTTCACTACTTATATGTAGTAGGCTAAAATTTTCTGTAGCTAGCATATTCTACGAGCATAAAAGTAAAAATACTTTCATTAAGATTGTTTAGCTCAAAATGGATTCTGTAGTCTTTTAGAATCTGATATGTATCTTTTGCTTGTTCTGACTAAGTGCGAAAAGTTTGATTTTATATTATTATTTGCGCATTTCAGTAGATCGTACGTTACATGACCTTACGATATTCGCAGAAACCTTTTCGCCGCCACTTTTGACCGCCATTCCTGGCATTCTGGATATTCCGGTTATGACAATAATTCAAAGTTCATTTTCGATTTTTTATTTGTGGACAGTCTGCTGAACGTTTTCTTTATGGCTTCCTTTCTTATACCCTGGTTGGCTTTCGAAACTATTGATCTCTCTTAAATGAGTAGATTTAATAAATTCTATTATTGTTTCACCATCACACAGTTATATAAGTTCTTGGTTCATTCTGACCTATCCATCCTTGTATCCACCTAATGTAGTAAAATAGACAGTCAAATGAATATTTTAGATATGGCTACGGAAATACACCTGATTTTATAAGTAAAATTATTTTGGACGATAGAAATTCAAGAGCGTGAATAAAGTGTTAGTTCAATAAATTGCTCCTGGAACTTTCTTTCTTTCGTTGGTTAAATTCTTTTAATCGCGTTGATTTGTCTTTGCTTTTTCACAAATAAACTTTTTATTAGAAATGTAAATACATGCAAGCGGGATCAGGGCTTTTCCATAAATTCAAAACTTAAGTCGAGAATCAGGAAAAAGACTGGTTGCCCAGTAGGCACTGCAAAAATATTTGATTGAATTTTATAACTAAAGAAGAAGGAAACTAATAACCCATTAAGGTACGTGTAAATTTACTTTGATACGCAAAGTGTTTAAATTACGTAAAACAGGCCACTTTATTTTAGGAGGCAATATACATTTATAAAAGTGTAGTAATACTTCAATCTACGAGGTAAAATAACACTGGAGCTGAGTAGCCCTACATATCAGGAGCAGCTATGATCTATAATGTGTGCGAGTTTAAACATATGTACACAGCTATATAGCTTTACATTTGTGACGAGTTGTATTAACTAGTAGTGCTTAATTATAGTACAATTTTCTCCACAGTTTTCAGTTTATATCGAAAGTCATTTACAAGCCTGTCAGGGCTGTCTCCAACATTGCTGTCAAGGATGTAGAAGGAGGTAACAGACCCTTTTTGTTAGTTTCTGAATACTGACCTCCACATTACGTATGTTAAATAAAAACGGTTTTCACAAGCAAAAGTACAATAGCTGAGATTTCTTCCTTATAGCTTATTTTCTTATTTCGAATTGGATTGAACATCAGGATAGTTCTGGAAAGAAACCTGTACAAATAAAAAAAAATCACATTTAATAGCTCTGTACAGGTGAATCCCCATAGAAGCCGAGGAATCTTTCAGAGCGAACTTAAGCTTTTTAGCATTTTTTAAGTTGCTGTGACATCATATTTGTTTCAAGCGAATACTTTCCCTGACAGCATTTAGGTTTGGATATGGGTCGAACGTGAAGCTCAAACGTTCGGCAAAAGTATCTCACAATGTCACAATCTAGCTTTCCTGCTCAGACTTATGGAGGAGGCAAATAGCTCTTTATGACGCTACAACGCTGTTTGAAAGATGACGGAGCTCGTATGACTCGATTCCTTGCAGTCGTGTAACTACTGCTTCTGTACATGTGGACTTCTGTATGATCCATATTCTAGAGAAGAGTGGAAGGAATTGGATTTAATAATTTTGGATTGAGGGGGACCAACAGGGTTACGGTTAAACAAAACTATTATTTTTTTGCGTTTTTTCGTAGTATAACATGTCTAGATTGCGCTCATAAAATATTAAGTTTAAATGCAGAGAATTATAAAAATTATGGGGACTCAAGTGAACCTTTCAATGCATCTGTAGCTGTCTGTAAATTATTGATCGTTTTCAAGCTCTCTCAAGGAAATACTTATGATTATAAGTGGGAAAAAAATATAGGTAGCCGCGTGTAGTTTTATGGTACTTTATTAATCATTTTCCAGGTAATGATAATATTATCTGATTTTGTCTATACCCGGATTCGATAAATAAAGGTAAAATCAAACAATAGCTATTTATCGATAAAAGAAAACAAATTTAATTCTTAAACGCGATATCCAAAAACACCATTTTTCGCATCGCTTCTCGCTGTAACTCAGTCAATTTAAATTGGATCAACTTGCAATTGAGTCAGAAGGTAGCTTGTTAGACCAGTTTCGTTAAGCGTGGTCGTTTTTGTTTAATTAAAATTTTCATAAATAAAGTAAAAACATTGTCTGAGTTTTTGAGTAAAACTGATTTCTTTTCCAGTTGGCTAACATTTTGGTAAAAAAAAAAAGTAAAAAAAAAACGCCTACGCCTAACTAAAACTTATAAATGTACTGAAAAATTATAAAATCATTTTTTTTCCTCACAAGCCTGGAGAGCGAGAACCAAAGGGACCTTTCTCGAGTAAGCCGCCTCCTCCTCTGACCATTCACTATTAAATTAAAAATTTGATTTTTGGAGAAAAACAAGCAATTTTTCAATAGGTTAATGCACAGACTTCAATATATATGTAGACTGATGACAGCCCGCAAAAAGTGAAGCCAGCATAAATTATGCTTTTTATGATGCAAGCGATTTGTGCTGCCACAAAGTAAGAAAAATATTTACAAAATGGAAATTGTTATACATAAAAGGAAATTCTTCATTTCAATAATATGTTATTAGTTTGATAATTCATAGTAACATTTCAAGCTATTTCGATCTATGTACCCATCGTTTAAGGAAGTGGTCTTAGCCAGCGTCTTACAAACAAACAATTTTGTATTTGTATTGTATTGCTTGTCATAAGAAAAATTGTGTGCTTTTAACATTTATTTTTAATACGAAAATGGTTTTTATTAATTAAAAAAAAAATCTTATAGAACATTAAATGCATTACGCCCATGAAAAAATTTAATATTACAAATATACGAGTTTCCACACACTGCTGTAATAATCACTCTTTCTGCTAATTTCTTCAAACTTTGCCTTTCGAAATATGACGTTGAAACTTCAAACTAACGTAACAAATTTCGGAATCGGAATATATCGTACTTATACATATAAAATTGGATAACAGGTACTCACCTACATATATAAAAAAAACAATATGCACTTTGAAGAATACAGAATTTTTCCATAATATTTCATAGAATACAAATATTCGCTGTTGACTATCAAAAAAATCTCTACGCATACAGTTTAATGTGTACAATATGATGTAGAAATGATTCATTTTAGACGAAGCATTTTTCAGGTATTTGGTTGGATTAGTGCATACTCGTATATGCTTAAACGATATGATAGGTAATTCGCCTTTCAATATGAGATGTTAAAGTGGTGGCTTTATTCTGGCTATAGCGACCAAATTTATAATAAAGCGAAACAATGATTTAGGTATTCTGACATCAAGGTATTAACTATTTTGCTACTTTACATAAGATATTATAATGCATTATGTAATACGTTCGGCGTTGACAATTTTAGAAACCTAGTCCGGTACTCATTTAATGATTTCTTATGATACCAAAACTGCCACTCCTCAAGACAAATTAAAAATCTTACAGTACCTTTTCTTACCTTCGTTTTTCTGACCACATAATACGTATTAATCGATCAAGATTGATAATATCGTCACTCAGAAGAATGTTTTTCTCGCTTATTCAATTGGAGCACTTAATTTGATTAAAAAAAAAGTACACAGAGTACATAGAATTTTCGCAGTATTTATTTCTCAAATTTAAAAGGAATTACATGAAATAAAAATTCGTAAAGAAACATATAAGCTTTTAAGATTTCTATACAGGCCAGATTTATCAACTCTAATTCTTCTTTCTCTTCTTCTAAAATTTATTACAGCATTGTAGTTCCATTGTACGAAGCGTAGTTTTAAATTTGAAACGAGTAAAATGGAAATACTTAAAATATTTTCCGAATATTTAGCAACAACTTAGCAATTATTTTTTAAAATAAAATTACAAATTTTCCTTCATTTTAGCTAATCATGGTAGCTCTAATTATGTAATATCCCGCAATATGACAGTAATTTGGGATTTTTTGCCCCTCTAATGGGGGCATATCCAAGCCTCAATAATTTTATATGGGAAAGGACTGCAAGTCTATATAATTGAAGTCTGTGGTTTAATGTATGTATGAAAAGAAAAGAAAAAAAATTTATATGAATTAAAGGTTCGCTTTCGCACTCACCCTGTTGGTCCTCCTTGAGGAAGGCCAATACTTGATAATAATATTGTGTATGCGAAAAGGTAATAAGCAAATTTTATGGCGTTAGTTTGGGATAGGTATTGAAGGTTGACGATGACGAAGTTGATATGAAGCAAGATTTTGTTGAAAATATTCTTTCTCTGAATTCTCTCTTTCAGTCAACACTGGCTATTAATGTTTCACTCTCAGTGATATCTTAGGAGTCGCGTTAAGCTAAAATATAATCTGTGGTTTTGAAAACATATACAGGGTCTCCAAACTAATATGACTATATTTTGACATATCATTGATTCCTTTCGTCCAGACAAGTAAAATTATGTCTGGCACTGGGAGCGGGGGGGGGGGCCAAAATATGACCCTACCGAGTTACAGAGTGATTAGAAAAATATGCACGTTTTTCATTAAACAGCCTATATCGTCAAAAGTACAGGGTGTACGGTTTATTTTCAGCCTTAGGGTCTTTCTTATGAATGCTGAGTCGTCCCAATACCCCTCCATGCTCCAGAATTATGATGCTTCAAATTCAAAATTTTGTTTTTTTTCTTCTAATTTTCCCGTTTTTTTGTAAATACCCCCACTAACATAAACTTTTTTTTACAAAATTTCGAAAGCCCAGAGTCTCCTTAGTCTCCTTTTTAACTTAACCTAGCACGCTATATGCTAACTGTAGGCCTTAAAGAGTTATTAGCCCATAACCTATTCAGGTCATACCGAAATTAGATGATATTTTTCTTAAAATCACGTGTTTTCAGTTACTAAGGGAACAAATTATCTGTGACCTGAATAAGTTAAGAGCTAATAACTCCCATCACAGAGACATCATAAATGTAATAGGTTAAATTAATGAGAAGACACTGGGCTTTCGAGACTTTGTACGAAAAGTGTATGTTAGTGGGGGTATTTACAAAAAAAACGGGAAAACTACAAAACACACGAAATTTTGGATTTTATGCATCATAATTCTGGAATGGCCAGAGGTACGGGGATGGTTAAGCATTTATTGGAAAACGCCAAGGTTGTGCAAACAATGCCGTGTTAAAATAGACCGCCCAACATGTACTTTTGAAGATATAGGGTGTTTGATGAAAGAAGGTGATAATTTACTCCCCCCCCCACCCTTGCCATACAGTTTTCTTACTTGTCTGGACGAGAGGAATCATTTGGCAAAATATAGTCATATTAATCATGGACATCCTGTATTTAAGTTCGCCTATATTTCAAGATTTTAATAACCTTACAATTGAGTTTCTTGCTGCGTTCGTTTTCTCGTTCTGAATGAATCTGTATGAATCGACAGAACGATGTCATAATTTAGTTCTGCGCTCATAGAAAAGGAACGAAACAGAACCGTTTGAAGTGTTTGACATTTTTTCCATTTGATAAAAGCAAGTATAATTTCGTGAAAATTGTTGTTTATGAAAAACAATACCATTTTCCAACAAAGGTCACTTAAACTCAACTATTATCACCTCACCCAAATTGTAAAGAACAATTTCACGAATACAAATTAAAATTGTTCTGCTTAAATCAGAGAAAAACTCGGGGTGCATTCAGAACCATTCGGAGTCCGAAAAAAGCGATGACAGATTGAAATGAAATCGTTCGGCCCGAGAAAATGAACGACATGGATTGAAAAAATTCATTCTGAACGAGAAAAGGAACGCAGCATCTAAGATGAACAAATTTTGACTTTCTATCCTTCCGTACATCTCAAAATTGTCATATACATGTGATATTAAGGAAATCCCCTCATGGTTTTAAATATAAACTAATAACTTTATTTCTACAATAAACTAATTATAAGCGATTTAAAGTAAATATATTGACGTAGTCCACTCGGTGTGTTCAACGTGCGGAGAAGACCACGGTGTACATACTAACAAGGTATGACTATTCGGAACCATAGATTCGCCATTTTCTCTATTAATCGATTCGCATGACGCGTTTCTTAAAAAGTAAAAAATATAAAATTTAATATGTACGTAAATTTATTCAACTGGATCCATTTCAAATCTTAAAATAAGTACCTACCATTTTACTCAATAAATAGAAAGATAAATTGAAGGAAGATTATTAAAATTGTATTCAATATTATAATTTGTCTCTAACCCCACTTTTTACACTTCGTTATGATGCATTGCAAATTTGCCTTCTTTTTGAGAAAATTACGATTACCACTAACTAATTTCACTATAGAAATAATAAAAAGATCTTAAATAATCAATTAGGAGTGCAAATCACAAGTATTTCAGTCTTATTTTGCATTTTTTTTCGGTAAAACTTTCGTTGCACTTTAATTTGATCCGGACCTATTTCCCTGAAATGAGCTTTAAACTAACAAGTTCAATGTATATTTATCGTAAGAAATTCATATGATATTTATTGCAACATCAATGGATCCAGTGGAATAAATTTACATAAATATTATCACTTTATTTTTACCGTTTTAAGAATCGATTTGTGTGACGTCACACGCACTTGACAGCCCGTACAATCATACCTTGTTACTCTGTATATCATGGAGAAGACTGCCTGTCTCGCAGTCGAGAATGTTCGATCATCTTTCTATCATCATCGTATAGGATCGAGTTGCCAGTTAGCTAATGTATTCGTACTCGGCTGGTTTGGGGTTCAGATTATTTTTGGTTTGGATCCCACATACATATGTCGTCATTTAAGTTGAAAATATTTTAGTTCGATTTTCATTTTTGTTTATCATATATCAAAAACTACGCATCTAAATCGGTTTATAATATTAAAACTCTTTGCCGTAGAAAAAGTGGTCAAGCTTTATCAAATGTTTTATTCAAAGTAGCTAAAATTCTTATTTATTTTAGGGTGACGCTATAATCGAAAAACGTTTTTCCCTTATTTTATAACGCATACAGATTCTGGATAAAATGTTAAATTAATTAGGTAAAGAAGAAAATACACATTTGTTAAATAATGATAAGAACCAAAATTTCCTACTTGGGTCTATAGCCTAAGAACATCACATCTAAGTCCTACTCATTATAGCCCATAATGCTTACTAGAATTGAAAATAAACACTTTTTTTGCTTTTGGTTCGATTTTGTGTTTTTGTGCTGAAATAGATGTGGCAATCGTGAGATTTAGTTTAATTTTGCAGTTATATCACCACGTTCTTATTTTATCAATAGTGATAATTTAAAATATTTTAACAATAAAATATTATTAAATAATGGTTATAATCAAACTTTAATTCAGAAAAGATATACTGTTTCGAAAATGTATAAAATGCACTGCGAATGTGGGCCTAATTATATTAAAAATTATACGTGCAAACTGAATGCTATATCTAGAGAAAATGCAACAGTTAATATAGAAGCCCACATGAAGAAAAATATCTCCGATATCATAGTAAGCTAATTACAAAAGAAAATATGTGCGTACATATATATATTTATTTTCTTATTCCAATTTAGGTAAGCGTGCGATTTTATCGCCGTTACAACACCTTCAAACCATTCCTCATAGATTTTTCCATTAATCTGTGTAAATTTTTGGTTAAGAGGACTATTTTGCATAATGGATTCCTTCCTATTGTAAATAAGTTTCTAAGGAATACAAACATGAATCATAGCTGTCCATATGTGAGTATGTTAATAATTTGTATATTTTAAAAATATTAAAAACAAAAATTTAACATTTTATGGGTCTCGAACTATAAGAGGTAATTATTCAAATACATATGCTTAGATTGATATATCTATTTAGTGTAAGGGTGTATCACACCGGGCACATGGGCATTTGGCATAAAAGCTGCCAGTTGTAACAATTGTCAAAATGATATTCTACAATTGAATATTTTGTTTTTGGATATTTAGTTTCGCAAACCGATTCTCACATCGAGATCCAATATTTGTAATTTGCCACCTTTTTATTCAGAAATGCTACATGTACTTATATAGATATGCAGGTATTTTGTCGAATGGAATAAGGCCATATCATCGGCTTAAGATGCAAATGTCATAGTAAGTATATTTTTATATACTCGCTTTGACTAACATCAGATAGACATCTTCTCTGTAGTAGAGTAACGGATCCTGTTATTCTGAGGTGAGTGAGTTGAAGATGTAAGTCTTGGGCGCAGCTACTTCCACGTAGTGCGAGGTGGTAGCCGCTGTTCGGTTGGGCTTGACACTGATTATGGGGCTAAATGCTGCTCTCATCCCAAGCCAAGGTGGAACTGCATACGTCGAGGGCTGCGTGGCTGAGGGGGTGCTCAGTCGCTTGTATGCGAAATCCAGATACCAGACGACCTCCAGTTTTAATTAGCCTTCTTGTGGTAATGTGGATCCCTGCCATGGGTGACAGTCTTTCTCAGCAACTTGTGAGACCTAATCTTTTAGATATTAACAAATCCACTTCTAGTAAGTGTGTATCGAGTCCACGGATGTCTGAGGAATCGGACAATTTTATTCCTGAGATCTCGACATCCATGGAAAATCTCCTCCTGCAGGAGAGCTCGGCTATGAGGGAGGTGTGATTCCCATGGAGAACACTCATTCTCCTCAGGGCAACTTAACTCGGGCGGGCTAGCTGATGTTGTAACCTCAGAGTTAAAAAGCGCTGATGGTGGAAGCCGAAGAGGCACTTCTCGATGCAGGAGTGTTGGTAGATCAGAGACGAAGAGAAGGAAAAGAGCTAGGGAGGTGGCTAATGCTGTCCCTGGGCATTTTCCTTCTACCATAGGAAACTAGGTTGGAAGATCTCTCCGGCGGAAAAAATCAGGAGTATTGCCGCCTTGGAGAAGGCAGTAGAAAGGCTGCAGTCCGCTATGACCGAAGCTTTCTAAGCTTCCTGTCCCAATAGTAGGGGCATTGTAAGTAAACCTATGCCGAAGTGGAACGGCAGTTCTAGTGAGCTCCGTAAGGCTTCCAGACGGCTTTTTAATAAGGCCAGGAGGACTGGCGGTTCTACCGCGAGGCTCAGAGCACCTACAAGAGGCTTGTTAGGAAATAAAAAGACAGGCCTTTGTAGATATCTGCGAGGAGCTTGACGGCTATCGTGGAACCGGTTAGGCTGCTCAGGGCTCTTAGGACTGGTCCATCGGCCAGACTTAGTGTTCTAAGAAGGCCAGATGGTTCCTTTACGGCACCGAAGGAAGAGCCCTGTAGACTTCTTCTCTCGAAGCATTTCCGAGACTGTCAATTTCAACCTTCTCGTGCTTTCCCCAGTACTCTGGTGTATGTTGGTTGACTCACTCATCACAGTGCTCAAAATCGTGGGATTTTCAATTGAAACCTATATGGATGACAACCCTCTGCTCATTTCCAGGCACAGCATGGCTGCTGCCTGTGCCTTCATGCAACGAGGCCTCAATATTGTTGAGGACTGCTGCACCCGTCATGATATGACAGTGAACCCAACAAAGACCAGCTTGGTGCTCCTCTCCGGAAGACTAAGTTTGGGTATTTTGTTCTTCCAAAGCTCTTTGGACACACTCTGCAACTCTCTCCTCATGTCAAGCACCTTGAAGTCTACCTTGACTCGAAGCTGACATGTGGATTACACGTAGAGGAAAAAGTGAATGCGGCTATGAGGGTCTTCGCTCAATGCAGGCGAACCTTTGTCTGCACATGCGGCATGAGACCGAGGATTGTGCAATGGATGTACACCTCGATTGTTAGACCCATACATATGCCTTCTGTATGGTAGCCGCGGAAGCTTGTAGTCACTGTGTTCCCGAAGCTGGCGGGCCTACAAAGCCTTGCTTGCTTGGAAATTACGGGCTCCATGCGATCTAGGTCCTACTTAATCAGCCACCCCTGGTTCTTGTTACTTAGGCAGATGTTAAAAGGGCTGTGTGTAGATTGCGCTGATGGCGATGTTGAGAGGACGACAGGACTGGCTCTACTGGCGTATGGCCTGGACTTGGAAATCCCTCTGGTCAGTCTGCCAAATGATGCGATAGTACTTGAGCTTCGTTTTGGGCGGTGCTTCTCTGTGAGCTTTCCTGTAAGAGAATCGTGAACTAATGAAAGTGCCTTAGCGAGCCTTCCCCGGTCCGCTCTAAAAATTTACACCGACGGCTCTCTCACCAATGAGGGAGCTGGGGCGGGTGTCTACTTTTCTGAGCCTGTTATTGGGATGAAGTACTCACTTGTAAGACACACCACTGTCTTCCAGGCTGAAGTCTTCGCCATATCGCTGCGGTGCGCGTACGATTCTGTGGCAGAAAGTGAACGCAATATGGACTTGTGGTGTCGCAACGTCGCTGGAGGTATATGGGTTATTCCATATCAAATAGGCGGCTGACCATCATCAATTTTTTAAAAATTTTACATACTTGGAGGGTTTGTGAAAACAAAAATATATTTCGCAAATTATAGCATTTTAAAATTTCGAAAAAATGCTGTCCTGGTCTTCTTTAAAAATTCATACATATTGTGCAATTCTGGATTCTATATAGACATCTATAAAATTCCAGAAATTTCCTAACTCATAATAATGATGATGATGACAAATGGTCATAAATTGTATGGCATTCCAGTCCTTTAAGATGGAGTGCCTTGCTTTTAAACACAGACAAAGTCTAATAATAATAATGTAAATGAAGAATAATGGAAGACTAATGTGTGCACTGGGCCTAAAACCGTACAAATTTATAATTGGTGGTGATTATCAATGTCGACATATTTTGTACTACTGAAACTGATAAAAATTTAGAAAATAACCTACGTACCGGTATACCGAACATTTCCCTACCTGCAAAATTTAATGAAGTTTCAACGAAACTTTTACTTCAATAATTTCGTTATTATATTTAAAACATTTCTGATATGGGAAACAATATTTTTCGACTCCTTTTTTGTTAAAATTTGCAATTTTTCTTAGATACGGAATCCAAAAAAGTCAAAATCTAATTTGGTCGTATCGGCGATCAGTGATAGTTGCTGAGGCGGTATTTCCTTAGATGTGTGATTTGTACTGATGCCCTTACGTTTTGCTTAATTTTAAAATTTTGAAAATTTATTGGATGTCACATAAAATGCTTGGAAATGCTTAGGAAATATAGAATTAGTTCGTGGAAAATTTTATATGCCTTTTTCGGTGGGATGAAACAGTAGAACTTTTATATTGCACGACCGTTCTGTGTAATAAAAACAGAAACGCAACGAACACTTTGAACGAATAAATAATAAAATCAAAATATTTGGAAAGTTCTAAAGGAACCTTGATTTAAATATAAAAGTTTGATATATACCACCACGCCACTGATAGTTAAGACATAGGTATGCAATTGAAATCGGGTATTTTTTTTATATCTTTTTTAGTGAGATGCAAAATTTAGTATAACAAATATTTGGTTTGGAGCTTCAAAGCGAAGAAAAGCTAGTGGAAATCAGGCTAATGTTATTGAACTCATTTTGCAAATTACACTGTACACGTCGCACTTCTTCCAGCATATTAGGCCTGTCCGCGTACTAATTCTTACGTTACAGCTCTCTTGCATGAATTAAGCCAAAGTTTTTAGCGACTGCAACATTTTTTCAAAGAAAACTGACAGCTGCATAAGAAAAGTTCAATTTTGTAATTTCTTTAAAAGTTTTTACAAAAAAATGTGAAAAAGTTGATAATAGACACAAGTTTTGAAAACTGTATGAATTACTACTTGCTTTGGTATAAAATTATAATTTTCAAAAATTAGATGAATTTTGATTTGAAAGAAATATCCGCTTGGCACTGTCGCATTTGTAAATATATACAGAATCGCGTAAGACCTTCGCTGCAGAATTTGGAGTGAATTGAGCACGCGCTACATTCTTTTCCTAACCGTTTGCATACTTGTTTTTACCCAGAAACTTTTTGCACGAAAATTAAGCGACTCCCAGGACACCCCCCCCACCTTCCATTATATATGGCCTTACGTCTTACAGACAATGGTGGAAATAGATTTTTATTAAATTCTGGAAAATGTTATGTAAACTTGTCTGTTAACAATGCAGACAAGAAAAGACAGTGAAATCGTACTGAAGAAATAAATGTAGAAGGCAGTTTTGTTTTTCTACAAAAGTGAGGATTCTGTGCGAATTCGTAAGGAAATACGGTTTTCTTCATACATTATGAATGGACGAAGCAGGTATGAATATTTGGAAATATTCTGAATTCGGATGAAAAAACGGCTTAAAGGAATGTACCTACATAGATAACAGAGAATTACGTTACAAAAGATAAAAAACATCACAACATATGGAAGATTTCTTGAAGAACTTTCAAATTTACAATCCCAATATTGCAGGATAAGGTCTGAAAATTATTATCTAAAGTTACACTGGATGTCGAAATCAGCGGTACTTTACGAGGTTTAGTGTTGACAAAAAGACCTTCAGTTTCGCAGTTTTTCTTCAGACCCCATTAAAACTTTATAAACTTCATATTTGTTCAAGACTTCCACTTTGGCTGTTGTATTGGAGTATCGTAAAAAGTAAGCAAACTGCGGTTATCCTTTCAGCCGTGAAAACAGTGTTTTGGCCATACAGTAAAATTCATTGATGCATTTTTATCCCGAACTGTGCGAATGTCGAACAATCAACCATCTTCTGTCTTGCCACCTGCTTACAATTTGCTAAGGTTCAATAGTGACATACATCAGCATCTCCGCCATTCTCCTCCTAACCCTAATGCTTTCCCTATCTCTTTTCTGCCGTTATGTGCTTTGCATCATATGGTATCCCCTGAGCTTGATTTAATAATATAAAAAAAACATATTTATCAACTATGTAGCAAGGTAAGGAACTTAACCTGTGTTTTGTGGAGAGTTGCATATCTCTTTTCTCCCTGAACTGGATCTGAATTCTGTATCACGGAGAGTTGGGTAGTTTGGGTGAAGAGAATTTTCGTTTTGCCCGATTAAAACTCCCTAACTCTCCATTCCGGATTCTCTAACATACTTGGAAAATTAGGGGAAACGTACGGACACTGCACACTTTGCACTGAACAAATGTATACATACATACATATACTGTAACATGTTTGGTTGCGGTCTGACGCGATGGGGGAATGGCATTTGTCGTCAAAGTTGGGCAATTTGTGTAGCCAGGGTTGGCCCACCGTGATTGTTTGCTTCGAAGACTCGAAGAAAAAAGGCGCCCAAAAGCCCCTTTTCGGACAATACAAAAAAGAAGTGTGTGCCGTATATCGAATAAAAAACAGAAAACGCGACAAATTTGGCTTTTTATTTCATTCAATTAATTTTTTCCAGGTAATTTTCAATAATTTCAGCACATATTTCGTCAATTTTCAGCGATTGGCCAACCTAGACAGAAGTGGCGACCTTGACAGCATTTGTTAAATGCCCATATTTTTATCATCTTTCACCAAATCAAATTGCGATGTTCAGAAAAAGTGTTACCTTTTCCCAGACCTTTCCAAAGATGTGCCTAATTCTTCCTTAAACGTATGTTATGGGCAAAAGTTAAAAGGTGGCCTACCCGGACGGCATTTCCCTAAATATTCCCCAACAAATTACTAGAAGAGATGTCCCCCACTTCAGAGCTGCAAATATAAACAAGTTTCAAGGAAGCTTACCATAAACAGTTTTACTGCTTTCAGTTGCTAAAAGTTTGAACGTCAAAATATAGAAGTTTTGAAAAATATACATATTTATTAGTTTTGAAACAAGATCTTCACCATGACTTTTTTCCAAAGAATATTTTACAATTCCTTACTTAATTATAGTTGAAATAAATTGATGTTGTGAGAAAAAATACTGAGCGAATTTTCACTCTCGTACTATATATACTTTTCCAATTCTGCAATTTTCACTGCATATAGGTACTTAAGAAAACATGAAAAATAAAAACTCAAAAATTGTGAGCGTTTTAAATTTGTTATGAAAAACTGCTTTTATATGACGCGTTTTTCAATCGAAGTTGTTAAATTAATAAAACCAAATTGAAATTCTTTTTAACCCAACCTTTAATAAAAATAAAATAATTAAATTAATAAAATTGCCAGGAATAATTTATTCAAGCATAACTTGAAAACAAAGGCGAGAAGGATAATTAGAAAAGACGAAAGATTGTGCATTTCACTGATTTTAATTCATCATCATAGGGTCCGTCATTCAGCAATTACAGGGTGATTAATAAAATATGGGGGGAAAATCTGTAACCACTTCTATCTCCCAAACGACACATTTTAGATTTCCATCTCAAATATAATTTTTTGCCGCTCGCGATATTCTCTATCACCTCCTGGCACTTCTCCCGGCTGATTAGGAATCTATTTTATATATAAATAGACAGCAGTGAGAGGTGTATAGGTGGTCTACTCCAAGTGCATGTGATGTTGCGACAAAATGGATGGATTCAATAAAAAACTCCTTATTGTTTCAGCATATTTTTCATACGACTCTGCTGCCGCTCCTTCCACTATAGTCAGGCGAGCAGTTGAGCTCGGTATCCTATTGGGATTTGACGCCAACGTTCAGCATTTTGTCTGGGAAAGCTTGGATAGGATAGGTCCCTTTTTCAGGCACTAGCTATGTAAAATCAAAAGGCATTGCAAACACTCAAGAAACAAGTAGTGATCATTAGGGAAGGACGTTTGGGATACCTAAGTCAACTTTAAATGACAAAATTTTGGGGAAACTCCAGAAGATGTGATATTTGAGAAGAGTACCGATGAGCATATTGACTGCTGCTGAAGAATAAAAATTTTAGAATAATAATTCGTCTAACTCAATGTTGGTTTCCTACTAATCAAGATTACATCGTAAATTCGGTACAAAAAATCTTCAGAATGATAAAAGATCTAGTTCACTTTGTGTACAACTGAAGGAACGCAGCTATTAAAAAAAAAGATATAAGAAAATGGTTCCACAATTTAACAAACTTTTTTCAAGACAATGGATATAGACACATTTTAGAAGATCCCAGGCATAGTTTTAATCGAGATTAAAACTGTTTCAGTCTGTGTCCAAGTAAACACTGGTACAAGTACAGTGGTAAAGTGATAGCTCCAAAAGGATATAAAAACGTCTACAAATTTAAACCGGGAAAAAGACACTTTAACAATCTTACTAGTTTTTGCTACTACTTGTCTTACACAAAATCGCCTAGAGGAATTTTAAATATGGAATTGTCCATATAAACTAAATAAATACACATTAATTTGGAACAATTTAACTTTTAATTAAGCAAATTGTATATCAGAAAAAAGTAACTACCAAGCGTATTCCTCCTACGCTTAACAAGGTTAGGGCATTCGCACAGCAAAATAATAATAAAAACAAGTAAAAATGCTAGAATTGGTCTAAGACCAATTATTATGATACTCTAGATGAATATTCGTGTGTAATTTCGTATGGTCACAAATCTGCGCAAATTCGATTTTTGAAGTAGTTTTTCCCATAAATCTCTAGAACGGCTCGTCGAATAGCAAAAATGATTATAAAAAGTTTCATAGGATTTCATATTCTGAAGAGCTTTTCAGTACAATAAAAACGTTTAGGACTGATCATTTTCACAGTATATGTAAGAAACCACCAACATATTTATATGGCAACACCAAGAAGGTGTTACCCGATGTAGTCCATTTTCAAAATTTTTTTTACTGTTGCTATAAAAACACTGTGTACCAAATTTCAGCTCTCTAGGTCGACGCGTTCTCAGACAGTGCCCAAATATAGAATGAAAAAAGAAATTTTTGTATGGCAGCCCTACAAAGATGTTTCCCGATTCCGTCCATTTTCGAACTAACTTTTTTTTTAAAAAAAAAAGCCTGTGTGCAAAATTTCAGCCTTCTAAGTGAATGCGCTCTCGAGTTATCGTGCGGACGGATGGACAGACAGGCGGACGGACGGACAGATGAACGGTCGAACGTACAAACGAACGGAGGGGCAGACGGATGGACGGAAGGACATGCAAAGCTCAAAATAACTTTTACTTTTATCCATTTCTAGGTGTTACAAACGGAATGACAAACTTAGTACACCCTTTAGATTTCATCTAGGGTATAAATTTTCTACAAAATCAATTTTGAGTGTGCTTATATAATGTATCTATTGCGCAGAGATAGTAGACAATTTCCCTAAAAGTAATTTCCCTAGAGAGCATTTTCCTTAAAGAGTAATTTTCTTAATGTTCCCTAAATAAAGAATTGAAGCATGACCGCGCGCTCATTACATAGCATTTAACTTTTTGGTTTATACTCCAGGATCAACAACGAGGACGTAGTGAAGCCCTGATTCCATTTTTGTTCTACGTTTTATTTTTTGTTTATTCATTAATTTTACGATTTTTTCTTTAGTACAATCTTTAATATTATTTCCTTTTTTAACCGCTTCGAAGTCAATATTTTAATGAGCGTTGTTTGTTTTATTTCAGGATATAGTTAAAGTTAAGAATGCGCAATTTGATCCAAATTTGCTACCATCAGTGATTCCTACAGGGACTTACATGGTAAATATCACTGCTTATGACGGTCATCTCAGTAATTTTTTTGGAATGCTTCTTCTTTATTTTGAAATAGTTGAAAAATAATTTGTAAATCCAAATGATGCTTCAATAAAAATTTTAGAATTTTGATTTAATGTTTTTACATTTATTATTTAGGCAGGTTCGTAATATTATGTAAGACAAGCTAGTATAATCTGGGATATCAGAATAGGAACGTACAGTTGTATTTGTATATTCGATTTGGAATTTTGTGAATTATTTAATTATTTATTTACTCTACCGATTTTAACAATCTTACAGACAGGAAATATTAATATTTACATATAAGCTATGTATACATTAGGAAACATTAGCAACAATCATAGACATCATTAAATATCATTATTAACATTAAATAATCTAAACATCATTATACTTGATCCGAACATGTTACCATCAGCGATTCCTACAGGGACTTACATGGCAAATCTCACTGCTTATGAAGGTCATCTCAGTAATTATATTGGAATGCTTCTTCTTTATTTTGACATAGTTGAAAAATAATTTGTAAATCTGATTGATGCTTAAAAAAAATTTAGAATTTTGATTTATGTAATGTTTTTAAATTCATTATTTAGGCAGGGTCAGTGAGAATGTAATAGGTTTACAAGGCCAGAAAGTAATCTGGGATATCGGAAGAGTAACGTACAGTTGCATATGTATTTTCGGTTTGAAATTTTGTGAATTATTAGCTGCCTGTTTTTTTCTTGTGCATTACACTCAACTGCAGTTTGTGAATTGAAATTCTTATAAAATTACATTTATTTGTGACCTTATTTTCGTGTCTCACCTATCTTAATTGATTAAAATAAATAAATAGGTCTAAATTGCTATTAAAAAATAATTTTTATGGAATTATTTACAGAATATTTAGACAATATCAGAAGCACCTGGTTGATTTTAACTGAGACATTTCATATATTTCTCAAGGTCTTGCCTCAGTTGTTTCACTGACAATATTTATCGAAAATAACTATTTTATACTGCTGAGCCCGGTCTGTACTATAATGCAATTTATTCTATATTCGACAATTTTCCAGTATGTACCTATTATTATTTTGTATTATTAGTATGTATTACTGATAAAAATATATAAATCATTTGAAAATAACAAAATAGAAGTACAAACATTCATAAATTGTTTAAAAGGCATCATATCTGCAAGAAATAACATCAAATCACATCGTCTCCAAGTTACCTGTGGGAATTGCTACCATTGCAGTTTTGGTAAACAAGGCTTATGCTTGCCAGAAGTGAGAATAATTTCAGCTTGGCGCTTTACTTTTAGAAAATCTACTGTTAAGTTAGTTCTTGTTTCGATTCAGGGGAATAAAGTTCTATAAAGTTTTAAAGCTTTTTGTTTTTTTATTGTTAAAAATGAATATTAATAACGACTTAGATCAAATTTATAGGTGATCAGTTGATAATTCGCTAGCTCTGAATGGATCAAAGCGTGGTATTTTTTCTTTCACGTACCTACGAAGCTTGATGACAACTTGCATTTATCTAGCTAGCGCTTGCCTTAAAAATTACCCCTGAAGCGGTTTAACGAGACCAAAAACTTGGGAATTATTTTTGATAATAAAATACTATTAAACAGGGATAGTTTAGTACAGTTTTAAAATTAAAAGTAAGATTTTTGGCTATGGTGTTGAGATGTGGTGACATTCAGATTTTTTTAAAGTGCGGCCGAGCACTGTTATTATATTGAGTAGGATATTATTAAATATATCAAAATAACGATAGTAAAACTTTTTAAAAATACCTACTGGTCAAAGAATACCCCCTTAATGGGATACTTTGACCTGAGATCAGTTTTCTTTATAAATTGTATGTATAAATTTAGTTTGATCAATGAATCCCTGGCTAAACATACAATTGAACACTATACAATTTTTTAATATTTTGGTATGAAATCGACTTCCAGAAAGAATAAACAAGCAGATTTTATTTGACGTTTCATTTCCTCAACTACATAGGTAGATACTATTACAATAGAAAATAAATTAAGAACAGGAATCGGAAATATTAAATTAAAAAATGTGAAAGAAGACCCCCAATTGTCACATGAACTTTACATATAGGGAATATCAGCGGAGCACATCGATTGCTCGTAGAAGTCATCGGAATAAGTATCAACCATTCGAGTAGGACTTGGCATTAAAGTAGAACTTGTCGATGGCTCGTTCCCAAAATTAGGAGTTCCTCTCGGCACCGAAGCAGCTTCGGTTGTTGTTCTTTTTCAGGGAGATATTTGCTTTCATTTCTTCTAAAGTTATGCCCTTACCAGCAGAAACTCGTACTATTTGCCTTTTGCGTATAGGCTTATCGGAAGTGTCACTACGACTTTTGTCAAGCAATTCTAATACAGCTTGCGAAACAAGATTTTGAACTTGTTCCGGATCTTCATTACTCGGCAGACGACTAGTCACTGTTGCTGGGCCAAATGGTGAAATTCCGCATTTTTTGAAACCATTAATGAGGTTAACGGAAACATTGCTTGCATCGGATAACTTGTGTTCCAATGTATTCAAGAGCTTTGGAAATGCCTCCTTGGTTAAAATCTGGGACTATTTCTTTTGCTCTCATTTCCATCCATCCAAAATGTTTCGCCAATATTTTTTCAGCGGGGCATAGAATGCGACGTCTAATGGCTGAGCGTTATGGGTGTAATGCAATATGCGATATTATTAGCTTGCTCCAATTCAATAACTCGTTACGTAATATGGCTGGATAGATTATCACCGATAACTACACTCTTCCCAGTAAATTTTCGCGTTTCTGGTATGAATAGATTTTCAAACTAATCGGTGAAAATAATGGAATCAAACCACCCACTTGAGCTCCTATTATATCGGGTTTTTGGCGGTCCCCTTTCAATCCATATTTGTCAAAGATGAGTGGATTTGTAAACCAAATAAGATGGCAATAGCATTCCTGTAGCTGATCCACAGTACATAACCGATGTAGACGACTTTGAAGAGTCTCGAACTCGCTCTGCATATTTTACACCGCGTTTGAAAAAAACATTTTTTGGCACCAGGATTATCTGCCAAATTTGACTTGTCGTAGTTAAATATACACTCCGAAGGGACAGTTGCCTCAGTACCGGTGATCTCCTTCAAGGTTTCTTGCAGATGGCTAAAATAGGTACACATTACATTTCTTTCGATGTTACCGCTGCCTTTAACCGAATAATATTTTAGCACATTCGGTGTGATAGCTCATTTTTTTACCTCTGCAAAAATCGCCAGGCTCATTCGACGCTGGGCAAATTGTGGTGGCCGAATTGTGGAACATGTTTGCCGCTTTGTCTAGGTGCAATTTGGCTAGCTGACGAAGATCTCCTGAATCGCAAGGAGATCCCCATTTGGCCATGACTAGCATATGGTCGACAACAGCTTTTCCTCGCCAACACTGTGAACACTAAGGAACGGCCACCTTTGCCTGTGTACTTCCCCTTCAACTTAGTGTTCCCTTTGCTATTTTATGTTTATTGGCAGCCTTAACAAATGAGAGCAGTCCTATAATTTTATCAAAATAGTAAGTTAAAAAAAAAATAGAGTTAAATGTAACGAACCATTTTCAACGTCACTTATAGCTGATTTCAAAACTTCTTCAGAATACCCATATTTACGTGAACCGGCCTTGGAACATACTTTTGCGGCATTATGATAGTTTTATTATCTATAATCTATAAATTACCAATAATAATGTGATTAAATTTTTGACGACTGCCAAGGGATACTTTGACCACTTAGAAGGGATACTTTGATCGAGCCGTCAAAGAATCCCAAATTAGCAGTCAAAGTGGTATACAAAATTGTAACGTTATACAAAATAGTATAAATTTGAAAATTTTTACAAGAAAAATCATAAAACTCAAGCTATGAATATAAGTTACTTGCCTGCACTATATTTTTTGGAATATATTAGCCTCAAGCACTTGATTTTTACAAAATTTTCCACTCAGATTTTCATAAATAAAAAAACTTGTACAATGTGAAAAGCAACCTACTTTGCTGTATTCACGGTAGGTATAATTGAGCAATACATAGCAGTTGCACTTTAAAATTAATACGAAATAATTTGAATTTGTTTGCATCGTGATGTTTTGGTTTTTCAAAGAAAAGGAGGTCTTTGAATTTTTATTTTAGCTTACGGTCAATGTATCCTTCACTGTACAAAGTATTCCTGGTTTACGGTAACCTACTCTGGAGAGCTACGTTACTTCTGTCAACAATTAATTAAGGAACTTATCGTTTTCTCCACCAATTTCTAATAACATAATCCTTATCACAACACTTAAAATATATGAGATTGATTTCAAATGATTCATTCTTATCAACTCCATTCTCATCCTAATTTCACTCGGAGTTTTTTATACATTCTCCTAAATATTATAAGCAGACATTTACGTTAGTCCTGTACCACCATCGGATGGCATTCCATTACGAACTGCCAAAAGAATCATGGTACCCTTGCCAATTTTATTGTAAACTGCATTGTAGCTTTGAATACTTATACAAGCACCTGCAGATACTGAGGGCAAATTCCAATTGCAGTCTTCGTATTTCTCATCATCTAGTTAAAACAGTTTTTTTTAAGGGAAATACTTATGCTTTCACCGCATTAAACCAAACCATGTCTCTGGCATCAAGCTTTCATTTAGGCTTAATGTTAAATATCAAACAAATTGAAATAGCTCAACTTCATCTCGATCTCTTTTTGGATTCTTATAACTCAAAGTTATCTCATACATATATAAGATTTGTAACTTTCAGGAATTTACTTTCTTTCCCGCCCGATTTCGATACTGGGTTCATTTTTGTAACTTCAAAATATAAAACGGACAACAACGAATATGTTTGTCCTTTTCCGAGTTAGAAAGTGTTAAGTTAAAAAATCACCCACCCGCCTGGATTGAGTGCTCAAATCAAATCAACGGTAGAAATAAAGATAAACAAACGAATTGGAACAAGTTACCTAGGTAGTTAACTTAGTGTCAATTTTTTTATGTCCCAGCTCGTTTAGAGATTACAGTATCCGCTACAACAAGACAAAGGCTTTACATATTTTTGTATGAGCACTCATAGTATTTATTTTGACTTTTATTTTCACTGACGTCACAGCTTTGCCATAGTAATTTTTATCTTTCCTTTTTTCATCACAACAGACCTTCTCAAGATCTATGTAAAACTGACTAGACTAAGTTATATAACTCTGGTGACTTTTCTAAATCTAATCTTTTCTACTTTTTTTAACGTACTAGTACGGTAAAAAAGGACACAAATTGTATGATTTATGGGGGTCTTCCCACGCTAATATTTCAAAATACTTCCAAGTTTTTATATCTTTAAGCATATATATTTTCACAGCGTAAAATGTACAATCGTAAGCCAAATCGCATTAAAACTTATCGAGTTACCATTTATTTCATCTCGTTGTCTCCTGATACAGCATTGAACGTTCTATTAAAAACAAGTAAAAAATCTAGAATTGCTTTAAGACCAATTCTTATGATACCCTAAATGAATGCCCGTATGTAATTGCATACGGTCACCTCTCTGTACAAGTTTGATTTTTGAAGTGGTATTTCGCATACAGTTTTTTATATGACAACACCAAGAACGGGTTGCCCACTTTCATTTTAGAAAAATAGTAAATAAAACTTCAAAACTGAACTAAATAGAGCAACCCCTTCTTGGTGTTTCCATATACAAATTGAAGTTTTTTATGTATACTGTGAAAACGATCAGTCTAGAGGTTCTCATTATTTTTCAGAATATGAAATCCTATGAAATTGCTTATTCTCATTTTTACTGTCCGACGAACCATTTCACAAATCAAACTTGCACAGAGAGGAGGATTATACGAATTTACATACGTGCATTCAGCTAGGATACCATAAAAATTGGTCTAAGATCAATTCTAGCTTTTTAACGTGTAGTTTAAAAATATTCTTCATAGGTCGTTTTAGTATCAGAGTGGTCTAATCATATATTATTAGTTTATCTTTAACCGGTGCCGCTAAAATGATGAGATTAATTAACTATAGCAACAGATGTTCATTTAGGTGAATACTGGATATATAATATTGCAACTAAGTACATATTTTCAGCATAATTCATGCATAACTTATCAAAAAAAATTGGGTAATTATGAAAAATTCGCACAAAAATTATTATTAGCATCATTGTGCGTTAAACGTAAACAAGTTTTCATGCTGAATTATATGAATACATAGTGCATGCGATAGTTAAGATTTAAAATGATATTTATAACTTTGGACTCTTGCAAATTCGAGGGAAAATTAATGATTCATGACCTTGAATATAAATGACTTATAACCTAAGATAATTGCCAATTTAATTTAAAATTTGATAAAAGTTCAAAAATGAGTGGAAATATAAAAACTAATAATAACTATAAAATGTAATCTGTATATTATTACAAAGTCCCATAAAATAAAATAAAACCTTTAAATATACAATAGCAGTCCTTAAGTGTTCAGTTGGGCTCAAGACGCGATTATAGAGCCCTATTTTTGGAACTTGGGACACCTGTGTGCCCGCCCCCCACAGCCAAATCCTGGAAGCAAGGAATTAAGAAATCGAACATTGACTTGTAGACTATTCCATATTCAAATGACCTGCACAAAGTAAGATCGCTCTCCAATTTAACCTTGGTAGCTTAGCTGCGTAGTTACGTAGTAAGAGGTTTCGTTGCCGAACAGATCAAAGGGATCGAACACGATCATAAAGGTACATCGGCAATCGGAAGGAGTCAAAGTATGAAGAAACTTGCAAAGATCTGGACAAACCATGGATAAATCGGACTGTGTTATTGAAAATAAAAGTTTGTTTCCGCTGACAATGTTAATCAAGTTTAGGAAAAATTAAGCTCGGAAAAATAAAGTGGAGGTAATATCAGGGCGACGTGCTCTCAGGCAGTGTCCAAATATAGAATGAAAAACGAAATTTTTGTATAGCAACCATGCTAAGGAGTTACCCGATTTATTCCATTTCCGAACTTAATTTTACTTTTTTTTTTAAAGGTCGTATGCAAAATTTCAGCTCTCTAACTCTAAGTGTACGCATTTTCGAGTTAACGTGAAAACAGACAGACGGACAGATGGGCAAAAATCAAAATAACATTTAATTTTATGCGTTATTTCTATGCATTACAAACGGAATGCCAAACGTAATATATCCTATGATTTCATCATATATTGTATAAAAATGGTGACAAAATGAAATTGCGCCCTTACGTAGAAAACACTATTCACCATGCACCTCAGTACCCTACACCCTTTGAAGAAGAATAACAGAAATTTCATATTCAAAAATAATATTATGAAGGCGAGCTTCACATACTTCGTGTAAATTTCAAACAATAAGGAAACGTTGTTGCCACTAAACTCAGCTACGTTTTACCATTCCAAGTCATCTAATCAGAGACTTAAACTATAGGTACATATGTAGCTTTATGGATAGTTTTACCGCTTATCTTAGAAAGGTTTATATATTAATATGTACTTATATACGGCACTTTCCACAGAACTTATTGAAGCGAATTTATACAGGGTGATCTGAATAAATTCTGCATTACTACAGGGGTTGCAAAATCTTCTTTTGAAAAGTAAGAGACGTTCACAGTTTTTCCATCATATTTTATGAATCACCCTATAACTCATGTCATATTTGCTCCTTGATGATAATTTAACATCTGTTAGATAAATATCCCTTGGGGCTCTCAAAGTGAAAATTTCAGACTTATGGCTCAGTTTGTTTTTTCATTTAACTACAGTTTTTATCAAAAACCATGTCAAAGAGTAGTTCTTCATATTAAATTTAGTAAGCCCAAAGCCTTAAGTTCAAAAAGGCTAATCGCACAGTACAATGACAACCCCATTTGAGAATTTTCATCTTTTCATGTAAATCCTACGAAAAATTTCTAAAAACTGCTCCTCCCAGGTCCAGATGTAATTTTACCAGTTCTTCTAAAGGCAGAGAGCGTAATGATGGCTCCTTACATTGATGCCATTTTCAGGGAATGTTTGGCGTTAAGATTTCTCTATAGCATGGGAAACTGTGAGAGTCGTTTTCTTTCCAAAGTCTAGTAAGGTATCATATGAATCTGGAGAGCTTCCATAAGCCTCCCTCATTTTTTTAAAATACCTGAAGAGGCTCTTGGATGAACATATTAAGACAATAGCCTGAAAGGCCTCTGCCTTAAGCACGTGACAGACGCATATATAAAATATAGATGGACTCATACGGCCCTCCATTCATTGGAAACAATCATTGAACGGGGACTGGATCGTAGTTCCTTCACCCTTGACGCCTTTTGGACATGGACGGGACCTTAGACAGGTCCACTTCTAATATTCTATGTGAGTCCGCTCGTCGGCATCGTGCTGTTTTTACTATCAGCTGAATATTAAAACGATGAATGACGGTTTGTTCTTCTCTCATCATGGCTCTGACAAATGCGGATTTTTCATATGAAGCGTATGCAGATGATATCCTTCCCCCATCACCAAACACAGCATGCCTACTGCCTGTGCTTTCATTTAACGAGACCTCAATGCTGTTGAAGACTGGTTCCTCATGATATGATGGAGAATCTGACAAAGACCCGCTTAGTTCTCTTTACCGGAAAGCGTAAGCTTGGTCACTTTGTTCCTTCAAAACTTTTTGTGGACACTCCCATGTTTAGCATCCCGGTGTGTCCCTAGACTCGAAGCTGATGTAGAGGATGCTTCTAGAAGAAAAGTTATGATTATGCGGCGCATGAAACCGAGATTGGTACATATACACCTCGATAGTAAAACTCATGCCCATGTATGCGTTTTATGATTTCCTAGGCACTACAGGCTTCATGCGGTTCAGGGCAACAGCCGTCCTTGAGGTTTTACTAAGCCTGCCTTCTCTCGATCTTGGCATTCAACCCAAGAGGGCTGTGTACAGATTACAGTCATGAGTATGTTGGAGTGGTTCTGTCCATTGCTCATTATCGTAGGAGTTGGAAAGAAGTAACCCTCTAGCTTGTATACCATTTGATGCTATGATACCGGATCTTCCGACCCTGGCTTAAATAGAGGGAAGTTATTAAAATTACTTACGGTAGACTAAAAGTCGTTTACTTTCTGAAACTATACAGGGTGTTTCCTCAATGGTAGTCCATAGAGAGGGAGGTGATAGTACTTACCCATACAAATAAAAAGTTGTATGCCATGGGGGCGAAGGAGTACTATGTATCACCCCCACGCTGTATGGATCACCATCGAGGAAACACCTTCTAAAAGAAAATTTTAAATTTTCGTTGTGAAACAAGAAATGTTTACTCTGAAGTATATAGAAACTTTAGATGCGACATTTTATCCACGGAGATATTGGTAAAATGACATAATACACTACATTTTTAATAATTATTTCTGCACATCACAAATGAGCGCCTTCGCCTTAGTCTCTAATCTTGCATATTCACTATGTGTTCATTTAGAACAAAGACTAAACGATGAGTACAGTGATGGGAGGAACAAAGGCATAAGTGTACCATTTCTTTAGCATACTATAGCACTCCATCTATATGTGCCTTGAATGGCCACCTGCTTAAAGAAATATTTTTTCAAACCTTTCGTCTGGAAATTCTTTCCGGCGCGACTAAAAATGTACAATCAATCGCTTATTTGTAATAATCAGCAAACTGATCATATAAAAAGCCGATAATGGGAAATAAAGCATTCATTAAGTTTTGATTCTCAACAGAAAATTGTGTTTTTATTATACGTCGTCTCTACTTCATACACCGCGCTAATTATAGGCATTGTAATCAGCAGTTCAAACAGTGTAACGGTCCAAGAACCCTTGCACAATTCCTCAAGATACTGGTCCATGAACCAGTGCCATATCTAAACTACGCCAAGAGTCCAAGTCCAAGAACTTGTACTCTAGCGGAGAACAAAAGAGTTCCTTCGCTATAAAAACACCCGCCATGTAATGTTTCTGTTTGGAGCCTATAACTATATGTTTGTACATAGGCATTCTAATAACTTTGTGTCGGCAGATGTGCCAACAAAGTCAGAATTAGGCAATAGATAGGCTTGTTTTCCAGCAAAAAATTCCAACAACAAAAACTAGCAGCTTATGGAGGTTTTCCATCAATGGCACAAAGAATCGGTCAAAATTCGCTCTTCGCTAGATGCAATGGGCAAATTATCAATATTAATAGTTAAAGACATTGGGGGCATCGATTTCCAATATATGTAATATTTGAAAGCACCTAATTATGTTCGACTGAATAATCGAATCCGTTTTCACGAAGTATACTTCTAAAAGATTTTTCATAGTGTGATTTTTTTTTTATTTTAAGCCCAAAGTGCAGCACTTCATTATATTTTATAGTAGATAAAAGTAGATAAAAATTGTAACTATGCAGACATTATTCCTTTGTTGACACATTTCTTATTGAGAAACTTTTCTGGGAACATTTACGTTTTCGTTACCCACAAACTATACCTCTAGGAAGAGTGCCCTTAAACTACACAAAGAAACATTTAGGTAACTATTCCAAAATGGGAGGTAACAATGAAGCAAGGATACCCTTGTAGGTACTGTTACTATATATAGGAACTTTTAGAGGCACATTTACGTATTCATAGCTTGTGTTGTGCCCATAGAGTTATGCACCATATGGGAAATGCGACAAAACATTATCGAATCAACGATGTTATAGCGACGTCATGGGGTGTAAAATAGAAATTCAGAAACATTAAGGCACAAAATGTTAGTTGGGTTATTCCTTGTCGAACAATAAAACTAACAATTTTGTTTGACAGCTTTGTTATAAATATATTATTAACGTTTAAAATAATTTTCATGTGCTATTTATGGAATGAATTGATATATTCACTTATAATTCTTATAGTTCTTCTTCCCGAATATTTAAAATTTTAATAAGATGATTAAAAATTTCTATGTACGTATTGGTACCTAGTATGGCTTAATATGCAAAATTTAATTTATATGTATATTTATAATACACATTTTAAAATATATAGATATTTAGGAGATGGGTTTTTAGGGTTCCCTATCCAAAGGGTAAAAATGGGAACCCTATTACTATGGTTCCGATGTCTGTATATCCGTCCGTCTGTCTTTCTGTCACCGGGCTGTATCATGTCGTGAACCGTAATAGGTAGACAATTGAAATTTTCACAGAGTGTGTATTTCTATTGCCGCTATAACAAAAAATAATAAAAATAAAATAAAATTAAAAATTAAAGGGGGCCCCCGTGCATGAAACGTAATTTTTTCGACGTTTTTTTCCTCGTTTTATTCTCATTGGCCGGTTTTATTTAAGATGTTTCAAAATAAACGATCAAAATTCTCTAAAAAATCAATTTTATTGTACATATATTATCACCTCTCCGGTTCAGTATTCAGTATAATTAATGATCATCTCGTATACGAACAGAAGATGTTTTGAAATACAAAATTAAATTTTTATGATCGCAAATTATGTTTATTATACATAAATGATTATGATTCCTTCAGTCCAATTTTTAAATATTATTTTTCCATAAGGCCGAAAAATTTCAAAATTTTTATTTTTTATTTTTTATTCCATTAGCCTAAACGCTTGGGAATATTTTAAAGCTTTACAGAATTGAAAAATACCAAAAATTGTTAAAGTTACAGCACTTAGAGCGTAAAAACTTTTATTTTCTTGGAAGCAAACGGTAGCGGCGGTAACCAGCCGCGCTATACAGAGACAGGTGCGCTAGATCGGCAGCTACCCTTTTCTATTGTTCACTTATTATGCCTACATAGAATCGTGTAACGGTAAAGGTAACGGGCCCACATATACCGCAGGATGGTATTAAATAACGTAAGAATACATTTATAATAGATAGCGCGCGGTGCGCACTGCCGCCAACTTCAAAGCCGTTTTTCCACGATTCACTTTTTTGAACCTTGTGAAAGTTCTAACTCTTGAGCGCAGGTTCCGATCACTCTGAAATTTTTATGACATATTCTTAGTATCATCACCACTAAGGTTTCCAACCCGGATATCCGGATATCAAATTATCCGGATTATCCGCCCCATTTTGACTATTCGGTAATCCGGATATTTTTGACATTTTTTTTTCAGGAAAATACTGTTTTCTTTCTAACTGTTCAGCTATTTTCAAAAGATTATACAATTACTTTCTCAAGTGGCAGTTTTATTTATTATTATTATTTATTTATTAAAGTTTCTTTGAATAAACAAATAAGTTGTATTGTGAAAGTTTTTTTATCCAAATTTTAAATAAAACAAGTAAGAAAGCTAGAATTGGTCCAAGAGTATTCTTATGATACCCTAGATGAATGCCCTTATGACCCGGTTTAGACAGGTCAATAAGTTGCCTGTGCCCCACGAAAACTTCTCGTTAATATGATGGTTGGGGGCAGGAATGAAGCATTACCCAACCTACAGATTTCGTGCGGCAGAAGCAAAATATTGAGACTTACCTGTCTATGTAATTTCGTATGGTCACTCATCTGTGTAAGTTTGATTTTCTAAGTGGTTTTTCGCATATATTTCTAGAACGGTTCGTCGGACAGTAACAATTATTATAACTAGTTTCATAGCATTTCATATTCTGAAGAACTTTTGAATACACAAAAATCGTCTAGGACTGATTATTTTCACAGGATACCTACGTAAAATCAACATTTTTATATGGCCCAATTTAGCTCAGTTATGAAATTATTTTTACTATTTTTATGAAATCGTCGCGTAGAAAATTCAGCTCTACGCTGATGCTCTCTAAAGAAATGTCCAAATATGTAGTGAAAAACGAAAGTTTTGTATGGCAACTCCTTGAAGGAGTTACCCGATTTGTCCCATTTTCGAACTTGAATCTTTTTTTTTTTTAAAGCTCATGCGCAAAATTTCAGTTCTCTAAGTACATGCGTTCTCCAGTTATCGTGCGGACACACAGGCAGATAGACGGACAGACGGACATGCAAAAATCAAAATAACTGTTAATATTATACATGGGTGTTCATTCGATTTTGCTCTACCATAATTATTTCTATACGTTACAAACTGATGGACAAATTTAGTATACCCAATTGATTTCATCTAGAGTATAACAAAACCTACTAAACACTGAAATTACATGATACATGGTTAAAAATTAAATATATTTATAAATAAAATATTGAGTTAATCGCCCATAAAGGTAGTATATACATTGATTATGGAGTAAATAGATGTCTCCAGATTCCGGTGTAGGAGTTTTCTGTTACCCGTATGGCGTTATCCATATATGACGTGATTATCTATATAAAATCGACGATGGCTCGACTTGTTGACGTAACCAACGAGAAAGCCAGCAGTCAACGATGCGACATTTAATTGTTAACCATTTAAGGGCAATCAAGTTTAAAAAAATTGTTAGATGTCCTATTACCACTAGAGACTGCAGCAAAGGAATTTAAAAAAAATTCAGCGACACTTTTGACCGCTGTACGTACTTATAAATTTCTATTTGAAAGCTTACACGAGTTTAGAACGAACTTAGTTTAAAATTTATCGAAACAGAACAACAACGAATGGATGGACGTCGAGATAAAATGCTTATGAAAGTAAATCTTCTTAGAAGCAGGCAATATACCACATTCCATAAATATTTTGATTATAATTCAAAAGGTGCTCCCATTACATTGCCAGTCTGCAGGGATAACTGGAAGTGGCAATTTCTTCTGTTGATGAGCAGAGCAACGCAAAAAACATATTATTCAATGCATTTCTTGCAATAAGGCCAGCATTTACAGTTTCAATCAATTACAATTTTGAAATTTTCAATGCAATAACTTTTTAAAATATTCTTTTTTAAAAACAAAATAAATTTAAATCATATAATGTTTTTTTACTATTTATTAATTATTAATGTACATAATTAAAATATTTGAATAAAAAAATTATAAAGCACCATGAAATATTGGATTCAAGCTATTTATTTATTTTGTTTTTTGAGTTTTCAGTATTCGATATCCGGAGTCGGATAATTGGAAACTCTAATCACCACAGAAACAAAAACTTCAGTGACACAAAAAAGTATAAAAAATAAAATATCGACAGAAAATTGAGTAAAAAAATGTTAAGTTTCGAATATTGTTGGTTCACACTAAAGACACATTCATTATGCAATTATAAATATGTTAACTTTTTTTCCGACACCCACATCAATGCCGAGAACATTCAGCATCAACGCGCGCGCAAAAACAAAATACATTGCTTTATTATGTTATATCTCCGCCATTTGTTAAAATATCTGATTTTTTTTTTACATATACTTAACCATGTGCATAAATGCCATGTAAAAAACATTTCTATATGCGTAATTTTTTTTAAATCGTGTCTAGAAAAGTACCTTCGAAGATCGACGAAAACGCGCATACAAGGCCTTAAATGAGTAAATCAAAATAATAATATGAAATTGCCAATCATTGCTTACTTAAATCCAATACTGAGGTCCGCGCTAAACTAAATTTTCATATATATAAATTTATCGGCGTGGCCGTTCTTTGGCACGCTAAAAATATTTTTTGTCAATGTTCTGAGAATGTCAACTAAAATAAAAACAAAAAATTTGTAAAATAGAGTGAGTAAAATAATAAAAATGCTTCTTCTTATTTTTTTTTGTCTCTTATCTCTACATCTCCTCCGTTATATTTTCTGCTAAAAGAACGATCCGATTATGGAGACTCGCTGCAATTTAGACTAGCGCGGACTTTATTCTAAAGTCAATAATTAAAAGATGTTTTTTTTTCAGGACGTAATCAAAGTTAGAAATTGGCGATTTGATCCGAATATGATACCATCAGCGATTCCTACAGGTACTTACATGGTAAATCTGACTTTTTATGAAGGTCGTCTCAGTAATTATATTGGAATGATTCTTGTTTATTATGATATTGTTGAAAAATAATTTGTAATTTTGAATGATGCTTCAATAAAAATTTAAGAATTTTCATTTAAATTTTTTAATTTATTATTAAGAAATGGACAGTGAACCATAACATTATGTGAGAGGTTTACAAGGCAAGAAAGTAATCAGGAATATCGGAAGGGGGACATAATATGCATTACTTTTGGCTTGACATTTTGTGAATTATGAGCTGTATTTTTTTGAACTTGCGCAGTACACTCAACTGCAAATTGTAAATTCTTTTAAAATGATATTTATTTGAGATTGATTTTCGCTTCTCAGTTATCTTAAAATTGGAGATAACTATACATGATTAAAATAACTAAATGGTTTATGGTTCTAAAGTGCTATTAAAACCTAATTTTTATTGAATTCTTTAAAGAATATTTAGACAATATCAGAAGCAGTTGATTGATTTTAACTGATACATTTAATATATTTCTCAAAGTTTGGTCTCAGCTGTGTCACTGACAATAACTTGACAATACTTATCGAAACTGACTATTTTATAATGATGAAAACCATGCTACTATAATGCATTTCGGTCTATATTCGACAATTTTCAACTTAAAGCTTAATAGCACTTAATTTCTAATAATCTTGTGAAACTAAATAAGTACAAATATTCAGAATTTGTTTAAAAAGAAAAGACAAATGTTTCAATAAAACAAAGTTTGAGTTTTAAAAACATTGACAGTGGCCGTAGTTTGGACCATAATCTGTTTCATCACGCTCAATTTGGACAAGGTAAAAACTCTCCAAGACCGATTTATAGAAACACCGAATCATTAGATTTCTATTTCATTGGGATGATGTAAATTTTAAAAATTCCGGAGGTACTCTGGTTGATTTGAATGAAAGATATTAATCAGAAATACTAAATGGCCCTCTGTTTTAGATATAGTAGATAAGCGAACAACCAAGCAAAGAAGAATGGTATAGTGAAACAGGATTATACCGCCCCAGGCCATAAATTAAACTTGTTTTTGGAAGTGACTTTTACGTTACGGGCGCATGTACTATTTAATTTATGGAAAATTTGTGCTTTCGAGAGCGAAATAGGGTAAAATTAACTCTTTTACCAGTTTTAAGCGAGTTTTAATAGGTAAGATTATCGCTCAAAGTCATACCCTTCGCAGTCCTGCAAAAACCTTGCATACCATCATGTTGACATGCCTACAATACTTCATATTTCCAATTATAGGTTAGGTTAGATAAGAGGGGCGCCGCTATAAGGACGTAGCCTGCTTCACTTAGACCACCAGTGGGTTGATTGTACCCCTTATCATCATGGGATAACTTAAAAATTGTCCTAGATTCATCCTGCTTTCCTTAGGAAACTCAGAATGCATCTGAAGTCTTTGTTTTGCAGCCCATCCAGACTTTAAAAGAAGTAGCTACCCAGTAACCTACCTCTTTTGTTCATCAGAGCGGGGCACTCACAGAGTACGTGCTGGACAGATTCGATTTCCTCCAAGTCGTTGAAATTTCTGCAGAAATCGGTTGCCGCTATACCCAGGCTTCTACCATAGTCTCATATGGCCCAATAACCCGTAATGGACCCTACTAGATTCCTTGTATATATTTCCATTTAAGACAATCTCAAGATTCTTAACTTTATCCAGAAAAGGTACAGTATATCCGCCCATAATTACTGGTTTCGGCGGCCTTATCATATGTACTATTATTATAGGTGATACACTGCAACTTAGTCGGGTCTAAGATTAGCTGATTACCTTTTGACCAGGAGTGAATACTGTCCAAGTCAATATTTATGCTTGCGATGCAATCTTCTATGAGTTCGATGGACCTGCGCCTAAAGAACCTAATCCCCAGAATTGCCCAGAGCTTCAACCTATCGAACGCTACTGGGCACATTTACGTAAATGTTACAAAAACTAAGAGTTTTGATTATGTACGGAACTTATGACACATTAAGTTCCGTAAATAAAAAACAAATTTTATATGGTTAAAAGAAATTAAAATAAATTTGCTACTATTTTGAAGTTATGATTTAGATTATGTAAAAATCAAATTACTCCAATAAATATAATTTTTTACAAATTTGTAACTATGATTCTTCGACTACTTTTCATTCCGGACACCTCTTAAAATAGCAGATTCTGATGGATGGAATATTTTTCCTGAATCACTAAAAAATTCTTAAATTCTACAATTTCGTAATCGACTTTCTGAAAGCAATAAAATAAATTGCTCTTCATAGCCATTTTTGTTATTTCAACTCATTAAGTGGATGATTTTCAGTAATGCATATGTGTGTGAATGCCCAAGTATACAAATATATTACATATAATATAAGTACATGTATGTACATAAATATAAGCATTTAAATCATTTAAATAAAAACAAATAATAAATTATTTCTTGTGTTTTACTATACTATTACTATAAGTAACAAAGTATTAACTATTTTTGGCAAATGAGTTGCTGAGTAGTTAATAACCAACCATTTACTTGTTAATTCCCAACTAAGAAATAATTAAATAATTAAAAGTTAGAATTTTATTTGTCGAATCCGTTAACAGAAAAATTAACTACTTCTCCAGTTAAAAAGTAACTAAGAACATACTCGTAGTAGTCTATATTTCAATCATAGAAATAGTTGCAAAATAATTAATTTTGACTGTATGTTTTTGTGACAAATGCCGAAGCTAAGAAGTAAAGAAATTTCAATCATACTTCGGATGAAGTTGGCTTTTTTGTTACATATGCTTCAACATTAGCATGAGTTAATTTTTTAAAAATTGTGAAAAAAGTGTAATTTTTGGATAAAATAAATGTAGTGAGTTCCAATCAATTAAAATAATGTAATATGTATATGCATTGGCTTCAGCACAACTTCATGATTCTGTGAATCAAGGCTTGAGCTCCACCAGCACCACCCACCAATAGTTGGGGAATTCTTTTAAGAATAAATTCCCATAAATCTCTTGTGTGTCAACAAAATGAAGATATTTTGTACGAAGAGGGTTTTTGTATGCAGGAACATATGAAATTACAATACATTTGATTGTTTGGAGCACACCCAACCTAGATACAAGGGCGGATCCAGCTAGGAGGATTCACATCTATTCTACTGCACCTTTTGTAAAAAACGTAAAAATTTCTGGAAGCGTTCAATATGATACATTTAGGAACGCAGGTACTAGCTAGCACCTTGGCTTTCGGTTATGGTTGTTGAAGCCTATAGAGAAAACAGGAAGCGCGGATACCTGAGCGTCGCTTTGCTCGGGGTATTTGAAGCAAGACAGAGCCTATTCATGTTAACGCGATGGAAGGTTTGTTTCAATTGGAAACAGCTGCCAAAGGTCTTTGATAAGCCTTCGATGTAAAGACGGCTCCTTAGAATATTATCGGCGTGGCATGGCAAAGCAAACATTTAAAGAAATAGTTATAACTCGTAATTGGAGAAATTCAGTGAGACTACATAACGGCGAACAAGTCGTGGTGCATTTCTGTAGTGAGTGTTATTACATTTAAAGCAAGAGCTTAATTTTTAAATAATTTTTTCTTATTATTTCGTAAAATGCAATAGTTTTTATAGACTACTTAGCCCAAACGTTAAATAAAAACAAAATAAATCAGTGTCCTAAAGAATTTGATTAGTCGGTCTGTTTTGCTTCAAGGGATGTTGATGAATGCACATTTGAATTTAGTACAATTCTAAGTGTTGGGCATGCGTGAATACATTCGGTATTTACACAGCAGATCTTAACAACAGCAAAATCGCTTTTGGTTTAACGATAAGTGCAACCATGCAATAAAAGCGAAATAGTCTGCATTTTGCACCTATCAATTGCATCCATGTCCAGAACTGAAACACTATCCAAAGAGAAAAATTTCATTTTGATCAGAATGTTAGAATATTGGCAAGACTCAAAGGCAGCACAGGTTTCTGGTCTCAGGTCAAAACTATCAGGAGCAACTTCAGAAGTTCCTCTATTCCATCACTATTTTACAATGAAGTGATTGTTGACTGAACAACTAATATTTTGACTGTTAGATTCACTTCAAATTCTCCTTTTCCACCCACTTCACATCTCCCTTGTGGATGTGTACAAGAGCCAATACACATCCGTACGAGAAATATGCTCAAGATCCTTAAGGAGATCAAGATCTCCATAGCTGCAGGTTTCAAGTCCAAGTTAAACAAGAGTTGTGCCTCATTCTTGGCTAAAGCTATGCGAAACCTATTCTACTTGTCTTATTCGACAGGAAAATTTTCATTTGCTTGGAAACTACTTTACGTTCAGCCTATTCCCAAGAAAAGAAAGGGTAGTGATCCCTCAAATTATCGACCAATTACAATCACTTCGATTCTTTAAAAGCTTTTTGAATCTATCATTAACTCCAAATTAATGAAATATCTAGAAACTAATAGAACCCACAACGATTGTCAATATGGCTTTTCCTTTTCTGACTTTTCTTATGTAAACTTGAAGCCTTTGTCTTCTCAATTTTGGTGAGTCCAAAATCGTTGCCCTAGATATTTCAAAGGCTTATCATAGTGTCTGGAGTTCAGCCCTTTTAGCCAAACTTAAAGCACTTGGCCTCTCTCGTCCTCTTCTACTATGAATGTAAAGTGTTTTATCTGGTCGCTTAATACGAATTAAATTAGATGGCGTTACATCTCAATGTGAGCCAATAAATACCCGGGTACCTCAGGGCTCTGCTTTCTCTCCATCTCTCTTCTCAATTTTCATTAATGATCTGCTTTCCCTCACTTTCAATCCCATCCATTGTTTTGCCGATGACAGTACCCTTGATTTCGCTTACTCCCTTGACACGCTTGGGGACTACAGAGGAAATGTCACATCTGTCAAACTAGTTTGCATGATTAGATCTTTGAACCACCTTGATAATATCCTCGCTTGGAGCAAGTCGAATCGCATCGAATTCAATACATCTAAGTTCCAAAGCTCTCCCATCTCTTTAAAACAAAATCATAATTTTTCCACTCCCGTTTCTATTAATGGAGCACTTCTTGACGATACACCGTCTTTATGCTTTCTTGGCATCAATATTTGCAGTATGTTAAGCTGAACAGATCACAACTTCTGAAAACGTGTAAGAAATATTTCAGCCCATCGATTCTAGCGCTCCTCTACAAGCCCTACATCAGACCTGGAATGGAGTGCAGAGCCTTGCCTTAATTGGATATTATCCAAAAATTTGTCATATAGACTCACTCGAGCACCGCCGCTATATTGGTTGCCTTTCACTCCTATATTGCTACATGCATGATCAATTTTCTGATGAAATGTCTAGTTTGATCTTGGATTCCTCCATGTTATACTCGCACTACAAGCCGCGTACATCCTTTTACCCTTAAAAATACTTTCGACTGTGTGCGAACGTGGAACAGTCTTCAATCTTTTGTCTTTTCTCCGGCATGCAATCTGCGAAAGTTTAAGGGTGACATACATCAGCACCTTCGCCACCCTCCTCACGTTCCCTAATTACATTCTTTATCACCTTCTTGCCATGCTGTGCTTTGCATCATAGTTCATTGGATATCTCCTGAGCTTGGCTTAAGTATTGCATCTATTCTGTGACTGCTATTTTAAATAAATGTAAATTTTTAATTCCTGGATTTTACAAAGATACAAATGATTTGTTAATTTGAATAAAATACATTTTTCTAGTTTTACTAACTGAAATGGATAATTGGGAAGTTTTACATTTCCACCATTTACAAACCAAAACAAAATGAAAGTCTCCTTCGACTTTCGAGAGTGGCAAAGAGCGTTGAGCAACTTTCTTCATTGTGAGTGGTAGCCAGTTGCTAATCTGTTCGACTCGTATCTTTTAAATGATAAATTTTGTGCCTTTGACATTTGCGAGTGGTGGCGAGTGTCTTCAAACTTTTGTTCAGTTTTCAGTATATACCATTTTTAAACCATAGTTGCCCCCCCCTCACCAGAATCCTGGTTCCGCCACTGCCCAGATACACCCGAGATTGAAACATTTTGGGGAGCGAGCATATTAAAAAAAATGTAGTGACCAAAGGAAATTTTTTCCATCTGTTGAGTAATAAATTTTAAGAAATTATCGGCTTGATATCCTAGCCTTCACAAACTGCCTCAATAATGACTTAATTTATAATTAAATGTAGTGAAAGTGCAGTGCAGTCACACAAATGACGAGCATGAACAACCAGCTTGCAACATTTCGTTTCAAATTCAAATAGAGAATTTTTTTTCTCCATATTGGTGACATTGCAGTTAAAGTGCCACCATTGAAAAGAGGAAAAGAGGAAAGATTTTCTAATGAAGTCAACAGTGACAACTAACAGCTGAATATGAAATCTCTTTTTTCTAGCCTAAATGCTTTGAAACTATGTACAGCAAATACTTGCAAATTTTCTTGATAGCAATTATGTAATTAAATTATTGAACTCTGCCATTATCTTTACTCAAAATGAAGAACATATAAGTACATATGAACATCAATAACATTTCAAATGAACTAATTTTTGTCCACATTCTGTCACACCTTCATTTCTTTACATTAAGTCAATATGGAGGTAATCTCTCTAGTATTAGTATCAAAATCAATTGATTGATTGATTGAAAACGAGGCTTGGGATCCTGAGGGATCCTCCGAACGTAGGCCAATTTAAGACCCATTGTTCACCCTCCAGACCTGTGAGCAGACGCTCATAGGTCCCAACCGGACGCTCTTATAAATTTAGCTATTGACCCCCAACCCTCCTTACCGGCATCGTGCAACTCGTCCAGGAGGTATGAGCCAAGGAGTCCGTATCATATTCCCGAGAGTACCGGGCAGTGACAAAGGAAGTGAGTCACCGTTTCGGTTCCTCTCTGCAACGCCTGCATATAGGACCTTCAACAAGTCTCATCCTGTGAAGGTAACCCCTGAGAGAAACCAAAATCAATTAAAATTTCTGCTTAATTTTCGGTCTCCGGAAATAATGTCGACTATACAATAAGTAGCGCACTCAAATTGTGAGGAAAAGTTTTCAAAAAAAGTTCCTAGGAAAATATGACCATTTCGGCAGTAAATTAGCAAAGCTCAAAAAATGGTTAGCGAACCAGAACTCAGAAGACCAAGTCCATCCTACTTTTTTGGGTTGGACACCAGCAACCCAAAAAAGTAGGATGGACCAACAGCGAATAAAGGTTCTGAAGAAATATGTTCAAGAAAATATCTACGTAGGAAAATGATTAATGAATTATTGTAAATAAAATGATCGCGTCACATTTTTCCGATGAGCACATCTTTTCCATGAAGTCCTACTTTATATTTTTAGTTATTTTATAATACTGTTTCCATTATGACGAAATAAATATACTTATTTTTAAAGTTATATTTAAATATTAGAAATAAAGTGCTTCACACGAAAATCATGGACTCAGTACATTTATGCTTAAATTCGTATCATCTGTATTTTGTTGTTTTGAAGGCGCCAAATTTTGATAGTATGATCCGGGGGGGGCACTTCTCTGCTATTCGCCCCCTCTCGATACGCTTTTGAGTCCACCTAAAATTGTAGGATCAAAATAATAGTAGTTGCCAAAAAATTAAATGAACTTTCTCCATTTAACCCCATACATCAGTTGAAGGGGTTGAAGAAATATGGCAAATAATGATTCGAAATAACTTGCTGATTTTACTTATGTATAGATAATATTTTCAAATGTTTGAAACCTGCACCTATATAGGTAGATTAACATAATATTATACAATATGAAGCCTTTTTGTGGTTTGAAAATAATTTCTCCTCTAAATATACCAGCGTTTTAGTCACTTTTGAAAACAATAAATATTTATGCGCAGCCCATGGGGCAGTTTCCTGTAGCATCTAAATAGAAGCTCTGGACCATATCGCAGCGAACGTATTATTTATTTGAATCAGGCCCTTAATTTTATTCGATCTAGTACAATCATACAAATATATTTTTTTTTTTTTTAATATTTGAACGAGAAAATTTGAAATTCTTCGCTTAGTTTGTAAAAATTTTTTTTTTTTTTTTTATTTACCGTAAGAAAGACTTTACTAACCTGGATCCATCATATCCGACGGTGTATGCTTTTTTTGAAAAAAATATCCAGTAAATCAGATAAGTGTAAGTCTTCAAATTAGGTTGGTACTTCTTCACCGAATTTTAGAAAATTTTTTAAAACTAGCTCTAAATCTTGTTAGTATTAAAAAAAAAAACTGTAATAATGTAAATTCGAATTGCTCATCAGTTAGGTTTAACTTCACGCTCAATTAAGTAAATATGTACATTTATGTTCTATTTAACTTTTACTTTCGCGTACTAAATATGATTAAGTTGTGTTTAAGATATACGATTGCTTCACAAAACATTTCACAATAACTTTAAATGTTTATTATAATCAAAAACAAATACACAATTATCATGGAAACATAAAACATTAAATAAAAAAAGAAAAAACTTCAGATTATCAAACAAACGAAATTCAACAATCAGAAACTTTAGACAAACTCCGTTTTTCACCGTCATGTACTTTATAGGTATGAACACACTTGAACTACTACTTAACACTAACTGATCATAGGTCAACCGTTTACTATTTCAACTTATCCGAAACCCATCATCAGTTGAATGCATCCTCGCAACGAGTCAACTGATTCGAATGTAAATAGAAATTGAGCGACCCGTCTCGTTCGTCCGATCATGCGACCCGTCCCGTCCGTCCGATCATATGCCTACAAAACGGACTATGAACGGATCTAGTACATTCATATGTGTATTCGTGATGAACTCAAGAAATCTTAAACCATAGAAGAGCCAGACATAAGTCACTGACGACCGATTGACTTAAGTCACAGTCACTTCACTTCCGCCACACATGGGCGAAGATCAAAACAGGACCGACGACGTCGAAAGAAATCTTTCGGTTCAAATCCAACTCGTATACATTATGTATGAATGGGAGAGAAAGACGATTACAAGATCGCTCGGAACAGTTGCATGTTTTTATTCTTCCTTCTCTTGTTTTATTTAGCTTGCCGACCAGGCGGAGTTACATTGTAAAATCTTCTAAACGGCCAATCTGAAATCAGTTGCCGTATCTTTGGTAGGCGGGATTAAAATGCACACAACACCTATGCCATTGAAGGTGCCACCATATCTAATGCGATAAAGATGCCGGATTACGCATGCTCAGAGATATTGTTATGAAATGGATACGTAATATATATAAGATCTCCTACACGATAGAAATTTAAGCTTTGATTAGTCACTAAGGTAGATTTACTTGAAGTAAGTATGTTTAGACAGTATAGTGATTGGCAGTTTCTATTGATTATATTTACAGCACGCCTACGTGTTTGCCATTTTAAAACATCACCGCAGCAGCGCCAGCGTATGTATAAATGGGAAGCGGAAGTTTATATTTCTGGCAACTAATCCTACCTACATTCGAAATTTTTGTTATAACATAGTTACACGTTTTAAATTTATGATAAATTTAAGATAAATTTGCAAATCTACATGCATGCATAATGCATATGTATGTATTCTTCCTGTGAATTCAATATAATAAAATTAGACATAAATCTTTCCGATCGGGCTAAGAGTATACGAGGAAACAGAATTACTTTAAGTAAAAAAATTGATAATGCAGAACAGATTAAAGGAAATGCCTAAATATATGAAGGGTACAGAGAAAGAACAAGGTAAGTCACGTTTTTGTCTAAATTATGATAATGGTACCGTTGAAAAGGCGGAGCAAAGTACTTTAAGTATATGCAACTAGAAACTCCAAAAATTGCATTGAAAAGGACATAAAGGGATATTTAAAAATATCATAAAATCTAAGAATAAGCTAAGTTCAAATTTTGTATGAAAAAACAATGTCAGTCCATGAGATTTATGCACTATTTGGTTGATGTAATGAATCATTTCGATTTTTCTTTTCTGGTTCATGGCGATAGCTACATGCATGAAATGCGACAAAAATATGGAGCAAATAAAACAAAATGTTCGCCTTGAGCTTCCAAAGAATGGGGCAATCATGTTAGAACTTCACGCCATAGCTCACAGCATTCCCTGTAATCGAATGTAAAAGAAACAATTTTAAGGCGTGGACAAAGCACCTTAATAATATTTATAAAAGATTACTCAATTTCGCATCTCGGCCAATCTTTGAATTATTAATTTGTAAGGATTATCCTATTGCGATACAGCTGAGAAAATCGTATAATAGTCCATGGGAGACTTCTATCGTAAGAAATAAAAATTTAACAGAAATTATCATTGTACACCATCAAACTTATGCGAGAAAATCATGCTAATATCTTCAGCAAAATACCACGAATTGCAAGCTTTAAAAAAATACTCTGGAAAATGACACAGACATTTTTCGAAGGACTACCTCACTATCCACTAGAGATTATGAATAAAAGGCCTAATTTAAGCCTTAACTAACATCGTTATTTTTATATATACACAACTAACATCGTGGGACTAAAAATTACCCCAATCGGAAAATCTAAAAAAAATGTATTAAAATAGCAGATATTTTTTAATGTGTGACCTATTTAAAAACTTTACTTTATCATGCAGAACACAAATAAAACGGAAAAAAAACTGAAAACTTAACTTTTTTTTAACTTTAGTAACATTTTTCGACTAAATTCGTTACGGAAATATTAAAATTATAGATAGGAATCAAAAACTTTATGCTAAACTATATGGGAAAAAGTTACAAATATAAAGAAAATTTATGCTACATTTATATGAAACATGTAACAAATTAGGACATTAGTTTTTGTCAAAAAAAAAAATATTGAAATAATTTTTATAACCAAATCGCTGTAATGATGATTAGTTTTTGTTTCTCATATGTTATCTCAACATGATAGACATTTAAATTTTTCTTGCATACACATTTTTCACATTTGTGACAATATTTTGTGCATTTACGGTCACCTTTGCGACTGCAAATATGACAACGTCCTGATTTTGATATTTTTGAAGGCGGCCCTTCAATTTCTTGTGATGTAGAAGAAATTGGTCCCAAGAAGTGATCTATCTTTCTAGCAAGTTCCCGGGACAATGTTGCTGACTGCAATTTCCTTTTCATGATTTGAGGCTTGATCAGTGCAAGCCCGAGATCTTTGATACTGAAATATTCATCATAGTACCAAATATTACCATTGGTCAACGTCTAGTTCTTCTCATCACTGATAATATTGCGCATTTCTGATTCATAGAATCAACGCCACCCTTAGTTGAATTATAAAACGCAATAATCTCTGGTTTTTGCGTTTTGCGTTCGTGAATGAGTTTCAATTTCGTGGTGCATTGAAGAAATTAGCACTACTGATTGTTTCTTTTTTCGTACGTAAGATACAATGGTTTTGTCTGAAGTAAAGCCATAAATTGAAGAACTTTCCTGGGTATCTTTCCTGGGAGAGAAAATCTTTAGGCAGCTTTCTTTTGGTTTTTCTTAGAGTCCCAATATATGTGAAGCCTTTTGCCTTGAGCTCGGTAACCAATTCTACACTAGAAAACCAATTATCGGCTGTGATATTTCTATTAGAATTAAAAAGAGTTTCTGCTAGTATCAGTACACTTTGGCTTGGAATAGACAAGTTGAGTTTCTCGGCTCATTTTATTTCCCAGAATATATGAACGCATTATAAAGGTAATGCGTTTTGGCATCACATAAACACATTATTTTAAGCCCATATTTGGCTGGTTTTGATTTCAAGTATACCCTGCAACAGCATTTTCCCCTAAATGCAGCAAGCATTTCATCGATTGTTACATACTCGGAACAACTATAATTTGCCTGAACATTGGAAATAAACTGGTGGAACAATTCTGAAATAGACGCCAAACAATTAACTGCTTTTTTAGCTTCTCGCGTTTCGGCATCATCAAATCTAAGCCAGACCAGTAGAAATAAAAATCTGTTCTTACTCATAGTAATTCGGAATATAACTCTACTTGTTCCGTCTGTATTCCAAACAGAGAAGACATTTTTATGATTGGACTTGAAAATTGAAATCAAAAACTTTAGACCCACAAAAGACAGACTTCAACTCAACTTCATTTGTAGCAGAAGTGTAACTTTGGCTGGTCACCCACGATGAACTGTTTCTCACGCAGGTAGCTTTTCATTGGTGAATGAAACAATCATGTTGATAATTTGTTTAGTAAAAAGTAGCTCCCAAGCCTCGAGTGGGTACAAGTTCTCCTTCCGTACAGCGGGTCCTCTTATTCATGGTAAATGGTGAACTAGATTATGAGCTCGAGTTCTGGAAGATGGTGGTGCCAGTTTTGACCACTTAAAACCATTTTTCCCGGTGTAAAAAGCAAGTTGGGACAAAGATACATCATCATCTCGTACTCACACCACTCTCATCATAACTATCCAGCCCCATCTCGGTGTCAGAGTTATGATTGCTTAAAGATTACGATTCCTCCTCGCTGTTACTTTCTCCAAGATGTTCGCAAGCTCCTGGTCGTTGAGAAATTTCTCCATCTTGATTTTGTGCTGAAAAACAAACGAAAATGTAAATACAAACAACGAAAGAAAATGTTACGTTAACAACATCGTGGGGTAAAAACTTACCTCAGGTACTTGTACAGCCTCACTGGTTGGTCGAATCACGACACACGTCCGCGAAGATCTTGCGCATGCGCTGCACTGAGAATACAAAAAAGCGTGCCGGCGTATCTTTGGTACAAAAAAACATGTTTCAAGTTTTCGACGTCTGAGGTAAAAATTTACCCCACCATGTCAGTTAAGGGTTTAAACTGCTTTCAACATTAGAGGACTGGAATTGTTTTCCTAATGTTTTTATTTTTCTTTCTTCTAATTTTTTTTAAAAATTCTCTTAAATTGTATTTTACCGCTGAAACTTGAAACATTTAATTTTGAATGGGCCCTATTCTGTCGGTAAAATTTTATGTTATGTCATGCCTTAAAATAAAATAATTCCTTAAAATCGTATTCTGTACTAGAAATTTTATTTTATTTTATGCATCGTAACATAAAATATTTGCTGTTATGGAGCATAACATAAAAGAACCTAAGCAGCACATTTTAAAGGTAATTTGACATATTTTATGAAAATGACATTCGTCAATTGACACTTGTGGTGTGAAGTCGTTTTAATTAAAAGTTAAAATTTTCAACACTATTAGAATTGTAATTTTGTCAGAAATTGTAGAAATCCGTGCTCGGTATGGTAAAAGATAAATAGTTAATGAAATTTGTCTTAAAGTTGTTATTTTATGCAGAATAGATCATAGGAGAAATTTACGATATCTTCGCGATTCCACTTTCACAGCCAAGTGTCTCAAGAGCTATTAAGGAAGTAACTGCGCTTATAAATGGTTGTTTAGTAGGTGATTTGATAGAGTTTCCCACAGACGCAATAAAAGTGGCAGATGCAAAAGAAAGGTAAATAAATAAGATTTTAATGAAAATGTTTATATATATATACATATGTATATGTTTTACTTAGATTTATTGGAGTCCGGATTTCCACTTGAGCCCTGGTTATTAACACCATTTACTAATGCAGAACAAGGATCTAAAGAATTTCGTTACGATGAAGCATTTGTTTAAACAAGACTTATTGTAGCAAAATGCTTTGGCCTGTTAAAAAGTCGTTGTCTTTGTTTACTTCGCCATAGAACGCTTCATTACTATCCAACTACTGCGTGCCGAATTATTCATGCCGCGTTCGCTCTACATAATTTTTGCATTAACAGAGGAAACCTCACAAACTAATGATTTGCAAATAACTGATGAAGTGTTACTGGGTGAAGAACCCATTACAAATGAACGTGAAACATATGACGTATCGGGTGTGATCATGATGGTTATTTTTTCCCGTGCCATACCCATGACCTTGTTTTCTAGGTAATACCTGGCTTTCTGCAGGAAGATGAGTTCGAGATACATACATATGTGGATAAATACTACACATAGAATATATGAAAGACTGCCACAAGTAACAAGTATTCATAGCTAAAAAATTGTAAAATCAACATTTTATAAAAAAAAATTATTAAACTAAATATCTTTACTCTCTTTTCTTATTCGCTAACATTTTTAATGCTTCGGCAATATTATTCAGTGCATTTGTCCGCATTTGGCTCTCTACAAGCTCTTCCACATTCAGATCGACTAATCGTCGGAGTTGGTTGCCAACTTCGCGAGGTGCCCCCGCGTTCTCTTTCTCCGCGTCTTAAATATTTTCTAGTTGAACATCTATAATCAAATAGACTAGAGTACTGACTTATAACAATGGACTGAGCGATTTGCTATTTCATGTGGCACAAAAAATATTGTGTTTCTGTATATCACCGTTAGAGCACCCTTTAAAACGATTACATAAAAAACATATAAAACTCAACCAATCAGATGAAATTTTACACCCATAAATCGAATTTAATTAAAAAAATATATTTTCTTGTGCCCAAGTGATATTTTAATCGCTTATAAGGAATTAAACTCGTTCCGACTTTAATTTTCAAAAGTTATTCTTAACTGAATCCTGCTTATGGGCAAGAGATACGGAGCATGGTAAACACTATCTTTACCTTATTCCTTCTGAGGTGATTGGATCTGTAGCCAACATAAAAACATCAAATGGCATAAGCAAACGTTCCAGAATGCAATATTTTGTGTTGGTAGTTCCAACTCTGCCATAGGGCGAAAGAGATAGCTATAAAACTTGTGCCATGCTTTCCTATAGGAAAATGACAATACGCTCAGTCCATTGTTATAAGTCAGTGGACTAGAGTTCATATATGCTTAAGGGGTAGTTTAGACGGTGTAGTTTTTGCGCGCCGCGCACGAAAATGTTGGGAGAGGGAGATGAGCGAGGATGGGAGAACAGCGACTGAGCATCGAGCACGATCATGAAGTTTTTATCAATTTCTCTTTCACTTCTTTTCTATTCATACGGGGGAGTTCAGAAAAATTGTTATTTTCAGCAATTCCTCTTTCACTTGTTTTTGCATTCGGGGGAGTTCAGGAAATTTTTTTAACATCAGCTGATCATTCAATGATGTCGTTGAAAAATATTGTGTGCAATTGTTAATTCTTGATGTTCATTTATTGAAGTGTGCACCATTGATGTGAAAATGTTATGTGTGATTGTTGTGTTTTGTGATTTTAATTTGTGAAACCTTAGACCATTGACAGTGAAAATATTGTTTGATTTTCTTGTTTTTAAATTCAGATTTTTTGTTTTTAAAGTATTGCGTAAAAAAAATATAATGAGTGGGACCGCCAATTAGTAGAAAAACTGTTGTTGTGTTATCAAGACTTTGAAAACTTGTATAACACTAAACACAAAGACTACATAAAAAGAGACAAGAGAGAGAAATCCTTTGAAGTAATTTGCAGTGAGCTGCAAAAAAGCAATAGCGGTGCACCACATACGCAATAAAATACAAATATTGCGTGGACAGTATGCGAAAGAGATTATTATATGTTAATAAACATACCTTTCAAAATGCGCAAGATATTTACTAAAAATATTACCAGTCCAAATAATGTTCAGTTAGCGTGAACGCCACCGAGAGAAGAATGTCAAAGACGACGAAATAAGCGATTAAAGAACTGCTCTTGTTTTCATGCGCGCCGTGCAAAAACTATACCGTGTTAATGCACAGCAAGTTTTTCCCTTCTAGCACAAAAGAGAATTACCCATCACGAGACGCAAAAACTACACTGTCTAAACCAGCCCTTACAAAATGAATGCAATAAATGTTACCTCTAGGTACTTGCACTTTCCTCTTCGTTCTTCCTCTTTGGCCTACGCTTAAGGAAATTGGTATAAGCATTGTATCTGCGACACAATCGGCAATGCCTTCCACAATATCAGCGTTGTCTGGAACTCTGCCTTCTTCACTTGCAATGACCTCAATAAAATTCGTGATATATGTTTCCTCTGTGCTGGTAGGTGGGGCGAACCGAAACCTACTTCCGCTTGGCTTTTCGATACGCCAGTCAAAGCGACCTTACCCCAAAGTGCGTGCGCTCTGAGCTCTATCTCCTTGAGCTCACTGTTTTTCTCTGGACCACCACCATTCGCATCCCGGTAGACCTCTACTTGCCTCTTTTTGTGGCGTACAGAATTGCGCCAATTCTCAAAATCTATATACGATCGGAAATTAAAATTAAAAAATACCAGTATAATAATACAACAAAACATACTTTTTGTCAAGATTTCTTATCTTTCGATGGGCCGCTATTGGTGCAATTTAATAACATTGTCAATTGGTCCCATAGGGGCTGGATGGATAGATCAGTATCCTTTTTATACCTGAGCTATTTATGCTGCTCCAGGAGAGAACAGTAGCTTTCGTATTGTTCCTTCGACGTGTTTTTTACCCGCAATCTTTTTTCTACAAAAATAATAAGAATAGAAATATTTGTAAGAAGAAGAAACTGAAATTACTTACCAACAACTTTTCCATCAGACATTTCGTCCACCCTTTGGTTTTGTTTTTAATAAATACATTTATTTTACGCAAATGTAAATCGATCAGCTGTTCAAAAAGTAATAGAAACCAATGCGGAATGTACTAAATATTTTATGTTACGTGTTCATAAAAGATTCCATAAAATAATTTTTTAACATAAAATATTATTTTATGAAAAATTACAGAATAGGGCCCAATATCTAATTTTCAAGTAAATGTGACTTACCTTGTTCTTTCTCTGTACTTTTCATATGTATGTAAGTTAAAATATATTTTTTGTTATGTTTAAAATACAATTTTTTTTTACTATTTACCTACTAAATCTTCAATAGAAAGTAGTGTTAAGATTATAGGTAGTATGTATATAGTTTGACCGATTTGAGAGATCAATTACACGTACTTAATAATACACCTTACTATTTGGAAAACCTTTGATCGTAGTGTAAAAATAATATAAATTCTTTGCCTCATATTCTTACTCAAAGTTTACATTAACATTTCGCTAAACTGAAATTTGAGCAGTTCTCTTAAACTTTTTTTATTGTTGGCTTATTAAATAGCGAAGAATAGTAGCTGTTGAAAATTGTATTACTTTGTATTTTTTAATTAAGCATCTTTAAATTATTCTCAAATATTGCCAAAATTTTGATTTTTTTACGCACAAATTTCATAAATACCGTTATTCATTAGAAAACTTTTGTGTGTAAAAAAATCAAAATCTTGGAGTAATGAGTAGTGAACTTTTTGGCGATATTTACACCGTGTTTAGGCGGCGGCTGCTTAATAGCTGTACATAATAGATTTAAATCTAGTCGAGAAGAGGCATTAGAAACAAACAATGAAGATTTAGTAGTCTTAATTACACTTAATAGTTTTTCACTTTATTTTCGGAGTATATACATATCACCGCAAAGTTCTTGCGAAGTCTATGATTCTGTTTTTTCAAATACCTGCGACAAATCATTATTATTATCATCCAATTCCAAAACAATAATTGTGGGCGATTTTAATTTACCATCTTTAAACTGGTTATATGATAATATTAATAACTGCATGCATGTTTTGGGAAACATAACTCGTTCTGGTAACTGTCTTCAAAATTGTATGTGGCTTAAGTCAATACAATGACAAATTGAATAGCAATGAGAGAATTCTCGATTTGGTATTATCGAATACATTGAGTGAAAATATTTCTGTTAACATATCTCCAACGTCATTGAGTCGTATTGATAACCACCACCCTCCTCTGGATATATTACAAAAATTCAACACCTGAGTCAATATAAAAAGAGTGATAGAAATTTCAAGTTAGCCAATTATGAATGAATAAATGAATTCTTATCATCATACGATTTCTCGCAAGTTATTACAAATAACGTTGATGATTCATTTGATAATTTCTACATTGTCTTCAATCAATGTATTGAGATCTTTGTTCCGAAAGTGTCTAAGTCCTCTAAAAATTATCCCAATTGGTTTTCACTGCAGTTTCGGATGGCAATTGAAACAGAAGTATAGAAAAATGCACATACGCACTAAACCCCAGAAATTTACCACACTTTCTCCTATTTACGCAAAATTACTAAGACCTTATTAAATGAATGTTACAAAGCTTATATAGTGGACACAGACACTAAAGGTCTTAAAGCCACTAACTCCTTTCCCAAATGCACGAAGTATGAGGACAATATATCAAGCTCCCCTGATACCATATGTAAAATGTTCTCTGAATATTTTAGCTCAGTATATCAATCGGTACCTGATACTTCGGTGTATGATTACTTTTCACCGAATTACAACAATTCATTAAATTTGTTTTAATGTTGTCTCTCAATGAGATCTTGAACAGGTTAATTTAAAGTTAGAAGTAATAAAAGAGCTGGCCCAGATGAAATTCCGAATTTGCAGCCCTCTCTGCTCCTATAACCGAGCTGTTCAATATGTCAATTAGAAAAAAGATTTATCCTAGAATTTTAAAGAGATGTTTTACTACACCTATTCATAAAGCAGGCGACCCTAAATTAGTAATCAATTATCGACCCATATCTATCTCCAGCAGCTGATAAAGTTCAACATAAAAGAATATTAGTAAAGATGCGATCCGTGGGGTTTCATGAGAATGTTATTAAATGGATGTTTTCCCACTTAACCAATGAGACAGTGTCGTAGTTTTGAATGGATTTCAATCTACGTGTTTTAAACAAGTATTAAGGAGTCCCAGAAGGTACAGTTCTAGGTCCGTTCATATTTACAATATATATATTAATGATTTCACTGAAAATATTGAATCGCAGTGATTCCTTTATGCAGATGATGTGAAAATTGTTCGTATGACAAATACTGTAAATGATCGCATAATATTACAAGATGATCTTAATAAAATTAAAAAATGTTGCGATGAAAACTTCCTATCTCTTAATATAACCAAATGCAAATTTATATTTTTCTGTAGAAAACGGGAAAGATTTCAATTTGAATACTCAATAAATAATACCGCGTTGTGTTTGGTGCATAAAATTAAAGATCTTGGTGTTATTTTTGACGATAAACTATTATTTTCTTCTCATGTTAATTATAGAACGGCGGGTTTCAAGGTCCTAGCATTTTTATTTAGATTATGTAAGTCCTTCAGATCTGCTAATTCGCACATAACTATCTTTAACTCCATTGTAAGAAGGATTATGGAATATACCTCGCCAGTATGGAATCCGTTTTATTCCACATATATAATTGAATTAGAACTACCATTAAGACGTTTCACAAGATATCCCCAATTCAAACTAACTGGCACCCACTCTGAATACCCTCAACGATTAAATAGTTTCTCAATGATCACACTTCAAAACCGCAGACTTATTCTAGATGAAATCTTTCTGTATAAGATTACTAGCAACATGGGGGACTGACCTAAATATATATGAATATATATGAATATATATATCGAACTTAAACTTTAATGTTCCAACTCGTCTATCGCATAATTTCAACACTTTTAATCTTCCATTTGCAAGAACTAATTTAAGAACTAAATCTACATTTTTCCGTATCCAAAAAAATCATAATAATGTCTTTAATAATGTCGATTTGTTTGATAATAACACCCTCACTTGTTTCAAGCAAATAATTTTAAGCGAACTAGCCTCTAGCAATTCATTTCACCTTTCTTTACCCTCTATTACTTTTTGTATTAGTTATAATATTATCTCTTCCTTAGTCACCTCAAGAATTATTGTAATTATTTTATAATTGTAAGCCTGAATTTGTTATCTTTTTTTTTTTTTGTTAAGTATTGCTAACGTTCTATAAAAAAAAATAGTTTCGCGCAACTTGTTTTGCGTTGTTTTATTTGTTTTTCTCTCGAAAGTAATTTGTAATAATTTTCAATAATTATACGGTAGTATATAATTGGAGCACTGTATCTATGTACTATCGTTGGAACTTTATAAATAAATAAACAAATCGGAATTTTATGTAAATTTAGTATAATAATTTATTAAGCCTTTAATTTATGATAACATTCCAATTCTATTAATCAATAAGTGCTATATTTAGATAATTAAGTTCACGGTAATTCTCAATTAAGGCCCCGTGGAGCTGTAGAAATTTAAAAAGTTATATTTGAAAACATTAATCCAACAAACAAAAAATTACACTTTTTATGAAAAAAACAAAAAATTACAGAATTAAATTTATTATTTTCCTTTACTTCATTCATTTCAATTTTAACAATTCGATGAACGATTTTATTGGTGGAGCCAAAAAAGCGATTAAAAAAATTAATAAGAAAACAAATTTTATTTTTTAGGGCATTTTAGATATAACTATGTAATTATCTGAAATTCCCTAAAAAGGTAAACAAATAATATTTTAAGCTATTTAAATAAAATCATGGGATGGCCATGGCAAATATTAGTTACTTTATTTTAGTTATTTACAACAAAAGTGGGTATTTTAAGGGAAAAACAAATTAAACTTAAAGGAGAGGGTCCCTAGTCGTCATCACCGATTTCATCCAAATTCACAATATAAGTAGGGCTTGACTAAAAATGAAAGTGACGCAAGTTGAGCTCCAGATGACCAAACGAAACCGAAATAATGCATAATATAGGGGAGTCCGGGGCTTTTTAAAATGCTCAAATTTGCAAATTTTCGGAGGAGTGGTCGCGGTTAAATTGCAACAGAATTTGAACGAAAGTGCCAAAGCACCAACTAGAGACGAGATATGTAGATTTTCGATTCTGTAAGTGGCATTTCCGTACGTTTAAAAAAATCGCCGGTAGAAGGCGAAAAGTGGATATTCAAAATTTTTATATATTTAATTTTTTTAAATAAGTAAATGACATCTGATCTTCCTGAAATTTTGTACAGATAATTTCTTAGTAAAAGCGCATTCATAAAAAACAAAAAAATTGGATTAATCGATAAGTTGTAGAAAAACATTTTGAAATTAATTTTTCAGATAGAATCGAATAATATTTACCCTACCTCATTCAGAACACCCGAATTCGGGAAAAGAGAAACTTTTTCCTTATTGGTGTATATGAATGACCTCTTGACATTGAATTTATCATCTGATTTTGATGAGATTGTGTATGAATACTCTACACAGGTGGTAGAATATAAAAAAAATACCCCCACTCCTGGAAAAATAATTTATAATTTTTATTATAATAATATATCAGTAACCCACCATGGGTTATCACTCTGTAACCCGCTTCTGTACGAATCTCGCAATAGTTGAAAAATCACAAAGAAGTCACAATGAACTTACCAAAAAGAATTTTGAAAATCGATTGGAATTTGGCCGAGAGATAAAGGTGGTAGCTTTACTTTATTTTGTAAAATGTTCCTAAACTAATTGGGGTAATGACTTCTGGTTTTCTGTATATGAAAGATAATAGATTATAGATAATTGTAATGTAAAGATAGTGGCTTTAATGTTGCGAATATATCCGCAAGATGGTAATTATTAAAGTTTTCCGAAAAGTGTTAATTTTAATCCCGGCTTCATCTATATTATGCATTATTTCGGTTTCGCTAGGCCATCTGGAATTCCCACTTGCATCAATTTCATTTCTAGTCAAGCCCAACATATACAATGAATTTGGACGAAAGCGCTGATGACCAGTAGGTACCCTTGTACTCCTTGTTAGACTTAATATTCCCTTAAAAATGTAAACAACATTTAAAATACCACTGCGATTAAGCTACAGTGTATCAAAGTAAGGTGCCATCTACTGATGTGTGTATATACATACATACATACTGGATTGCTTATTTTCTTCCTTTTTTAACACACGTTTTTCCTAAAGTTGCTTTACCTGAAAGGGCCATGTAGGAAAGATATACAATGACAAAAGCAATTGTTGTGAGCCGTTACATATAAAGAACTGTGGGTAAAAATTTGGTTTATTAGATTAACAAAACAGTTGTGTTTACTGGTTTAGTGGCTGACGCAAGAATTAAAATTTTATAATTTCATCTTAAAGAAAGGTGAGTTTTTTAAATCCAATTCTTAATCAAATTAAGTAGGTATAACTAACTACCAATCTCTATGGGAAGGAAGAAGTTAGTTCAAGCTCGATATATACCTACCGTGGTATGTGCCTAGCCTGACTAGAGCTGAATGTAGGCCACCACTGTTTTGATAGCTGCAATATCTAGACCTGTGGAGTGCCGGAGGCCAACACCTCGAGTTGAAGCTAGCTGCCGACAGCGAATTCTAAGTCAAGTCCTTGTTACTTCAAGGAGGACTTAACTTATCTGAGAAGCTGTAAAATAAGTTTATATTCTCAGCATAAAAAACATGAACATCCAAGGCCTCATTCTTTGTTTTGAAGCCTTCTTAGAAATGACTTTCGTTGGAAGTCTTTTAAGGGGGTCATCCCGTGTGAAGGCTCTTTTTTCAGTTTTTTTTTCCAACTAAATAAACATATACAACTGCAAAATTTTCACCACATATTTTTTCACATTTTAAGCACACTCTACAATTTTTTCAGCCCGAAATCGTCACTTATTGCTGAAGTACTTACTACACGGCAACTTATCTTCGAAAAAAAAGTGCTTTGCGGTGACTACGATTGCGGCCTTTCTGCTTATCTGAAACAAAAAAATCAAACAGCATTTTAATCTGTGAAGTATGAACTAGCTTTTGAACTAGGATTATTAAAAAATATTTCAAAGGTAAATTTTTGGCACCTTTTTGGTTCAACATTTTTTCGTCAATTTTGATATTTTTTCATGACCTTTTCGACACAAAAAAAAAATGGCTTGATGAATTAGAATTATCCTAGCTTACAAGATGGCGACATGAGTACTGAATAAGTGAGGCTAATTTCAAAGGAATTCGTTCGATAGATGGCGATATATTATGGTCACCAGTTTGAATAATACAGTTGTGAGAAAAACGTGTTTAAAGGTTCACATACGATTAGCACCAATAAAATTTGAACGCTGCTGAGTGCTTAGTCAAGACTAAACAAACCGTTATATTCGAAACAGAAAATGAATTTAGACAGTATAATAGCTTCTCTATTGTGAATTTATTTATACATATGTTTGATTTCCCTTACTCCTTTGACACTCTTGCAGACTCCAGAAGGAATGCCGCATGTGTTAAATGAGATTGCATGATTAGAAACAAAGAAACAAGACCATAATTTATCCACTCCCGTTTCTTTTGATGGAGCACTGATCTACGATACATCATCTTTATACACTCTTGGCATTAACATTTCCAGTAAGTTAAGCTGGACAGATCACAGCTTCTCAGTAGCCAAAAAAGCATCGAAATTTCTCGGATTTCTGAAAAGGTGTAAGAAATATTTCAGTCCGTCAAGTCTATATCAGACCTATAATGGTGTACAATTCCCATATCTGGGCCGGTGCTGGTCGCACAGCCTTAGCTTCATTCGATATTGTCCAAAAGAGAGCCTTCAAGCTCATTGGTGATTTGACAATAACTTGTCATATCGACTGACTCGAGCACCGCCGCAATATTGGATGCCTTTCGCTCCTTTATTGCTACATGCATGGTCAATGTTCCAATGAAATATCTATTCTGATCCCTTGTACAATGATTACTGCACGCAATACTCGTGCTGCAAACCGCGCAGATCCTTTTATCCTTAAAATTACCTTCGGCCGTACAGTAAAGTTCCGTGATGCTTTTTTTATCTCGACCTGTGCGAATGTAGAACAGTATACCATCTTTCCTCCGATATACAATCTGCGAAAGTTTAAGAGTGACATACATCAGCACATCCGTCAATCTCTTTACATTCCCTAATTCCTTCCCCTATCTCCTTCCTGCCATGCTGTGCTTTGCATCATAGGGTATCCCTTGAGCTTGGCTTAATAATATAAAAAAATAAAATAAAAATAAAGAATGATGCGTTGCACTTACTTCCTGTTTGTGACTTCGTCACTAGGTCTTTGCACCCAAGCATGCATTTTTAATATTTAGGTCTTTTGCAAGTTATTGCAAGATAATTCAATTAGGCATATTACATAATTATACAGTGCCATCTTTACGCATGAGCCCACTAGGCCTGGGCCCAGGATCCAGATATCCATGGGTCTCCTAGCCTCTTCTATAGGAGACCAATTGAGGACCAATCCTTTAACCAGTAAAATAACATAAATATTACAAGTTAGTTTAGCTGTTAGAGTTTGGCTACTGAAAGTAGACCGTGGTATTTATTCGAACTTCTATACATGGCAGCAAATTTTCATACAAAATACCATATAATGACAGTTTTTGCAGCCCCAGTATTTTGTTAATGTTCGGCTTATTTTTCATGGTATATTTTCAGTAACAAAGCCAATGTATTTGGTAATCAGAGACACATTTTTATGCTGTTGGTTCATGTTAGGCCCACTTTTTGACGCCATGGGCTAATTTAATACGCGCACACTGAATAACTGTTAACCGAAAAATTAATATTGTATATCAATATAGATTTCGAATAGGTAGCTGTGATATATGTGTATTTCTCATAAGTATATAGAAAATATCAACGAAAGAAACGCTATTGTATCCTTCCAATTTGAAGCGAAGGACTGCTTAACAATTTTTTTCGCTTAATGTTTGGTGAACTATGTCTATGATCCTATCCTGAAAAATTCCTTTAATATTTCCGGTATGAGGGCTGAAAGATTTGATTTTGCTATCACAGATTTTGAGACCTGCTATAACTTATCAAAGTACCAATATGCGATCATCAATTGAGCCTGAGGAGAGACTTGCTGTAACTCTAAGGTTTATAAACACTTTTATGGATATTTCTCCCCACATTTTTATCTTCAAATTGCTATCAGAGTACCTATTCCTTAAAATTTTTGTTGTATAGGTAGAGGTGGTGTCATTTGTACTTCTTGTTTTAATGCTTCATTATTTATATCTTCCTCTCATACTATTGTTTCAGGAGCTATTTTTCAAATAAAGATGCGTTAGCTTCTTCATTGCATCTCCCAAAAGAATGGCACCCAAGCGACGAGATAAAAGTTAACAGTACGTGCATATTCATATAAAGGTGCGGTGATAGCTTCGTCATTCATTTGGGTAAATTTAAACCAAGAACTACCATATGTTGTAGTAATTTTTTTATTTACACTTCAAACGTGTAGTTATCAATTGAAAATGTATTTAAACAACAATAAATGTAATAAAATTTACTATTAAGATTGTAACATGAATTTTTCAGAGTGTTGTTATAATTTTATTTGATACTTTTGGATTGTACTTAAAGGGGCCTAATTGTACAGTATAAAAATAAATTGAATTGAATTGATTTGAAATCGAATTGAATTGAAAATGAGTGGAATTAACAAGGAACAAAATGCGAACTGGTCACAAGAAAGTATTCCGGATGATAAAGCATTTAGAGATTTGAATTTTTTTTAATTTTCTTCTATGCTCCATTCTCCTCTCTTGTGCATGAGGTGACAAACAAACTCAAAATATTATTTCTCATTTCCTCGTGAAATTGTAGCAGATCTGATAAATTTGACAACTGTCAAACGAACGAACTAAACACGCAGCCGGATTAGTTCAACGTAAATCGACTTACGTAAAACTAGTCCTAAATAGCTCAGATCTAAGCGTACTCAATGCCTACTCAGAGAAGCTTTTCTAATTCTCAAAGTGACCTTCGATTGGAACGTGATAGGTACACTACAAAATGCATTAGAAATTGCCTAAGGGCGATGCCAACGTGCAGATCGCTCCTGTATCACCCCATCCCTAATGCATACATGCATAGCAAAAAGTTATTATTTTCAGTTAAATGAATCAGCCTCATCCAAACAGATGACCGAGGGTGGACCATTTATGATTTCGAAAAACTAGTACGAAAATGACAAAACAACCGCCGGTTAGTACACATCGAATAAGAAAACAGAACATTTTCTTCTTTTTGCGAATGTTGTGGACTAAAGATGGCCCCAGTAGGAAATGAGCTATATCAATGAAATGATTACTTCAATGAATTTAAAACTGTGATCTCTTGGGCGGGATGAAATTATGCCTAATTTGTAAATGATCCTGTAATCGAAGTGCATATATTGAAAAAGAGCAGATAGGAAGAAAACCTCGATGAAAAAAAGTGTTACCCTGTAATTTGAGGCAATTGAGGAAAACGTGGAGGATAAAAAGCGTTTATAGCCAAATGGAAATTCCTTGCGTTAAAAAAGATGTGTATTAAAAATTAAACATTTCAAAAATCGCTATAAAACAAAAATGAATTTTTTTTTTAATATAAAAATGAAGAAATGATGAAAGTCCAAGAAGAATGGATTGGTCGCTGTAATTACCATTACTTATTGTCTTTGCTCCGTTTAATATACTTAATTATTTGAAGTACCGATTTTTGTAGACGTGGAAACTTGCCCTAATTTTCCGCCCTAAGTTGACTTCATCCTTTTGCTAGAGCTTCTAAAAACAGTAATTAATTTAAAAATATTTATTTCAAAGAACCCACTTATTTATTTGTTGTTTCGAGTTCTCTCTCAGTTGGTAGGTACTTGGTGCTTAGACCGAAAGAGTCAACAATATAGAAGTGAGCCCACTTTCTGCAATGTATTTTTATGAACGTAGTCAGTCGATATTATACATGTCAGTGTGATACATATATCTATACTTATATATTGAGTATTTTCAATAAAGAGTTCATCGAACCACAATGGAATCGATCCCTACTTTTCCTCCTGGGGGAGGTTCAATGATTGTCTCGCATGCATTGCTTGCTTTTGACTAGGGTCGTATGAGAATTTTATTTTCGTATGACCTGTTCCAATAATCCGATGAATGCTATGACATTTCAGTCAAATAAAGCAAAAATATGTCTTGACGGTACGAACTTCTTTTATGAAAATGGAAAACTGGAATTGCCTCAGTATAAGTATTTAAAAGGCACCACTGACATGTATAACATAGACCGCTGACGCCACTGAAATCGCTTACATCATCATATGGGATCACTTTTCTATAGTTGTCTCTTTTTGGTTTAACGACTGGATTCCACCGAACTTGAAATAATAAGGTCTACACGAAATCCACCATAGTTCAGTTTCAGTTCAGTGGATTTTTCCAAATTAATATATAGAATAGGAATAGATGGCAATATAACATTTGTAATCTTTTTCTGTCCCACATAGCTACTTTTAGGGGTAGGCAGACAAAAAATTCCTAATTTTATTTCCTTAAAAATCGACTTTAAGGCATATTTGATGTTATAGGAGATAAGCTTCCAATAAATATAATAATTTTGAATATATTTGGAATTTGTTGAGCTTTTAACAGGATTGTGAAAGCGAAAATGAAACTTGAAATTAAGATAGTTTTCAAACCCCTGTCAACAAAAATGGATCCATTAGAAATAGAGATTAGGCAGTCCATATTATACATGTCAGTGGCAGGCACTGAAATTTGCTTTCCATATTATCTTGTTGGAGATGCTGGTTTTCCAATTAAACATTTTTTGATGAGATCATACCGAGGAAGATCGTTAAATTTGTAGGAAGATGGCGAATTCTGCGAAATACAATGAATATGGCTTCAGAATCGGTGGAAAAAATTGTGAAAATGGCAACAGACCATCATAATTATTTTAAATAACTGACCGTCGTTATTGACCACCATTGATTTCATAGATCATTAATTTTAACCAAAATTCGTACGCCCATGTCAAGCATCTCTCTAGGTTTTTCATTCAATATGCTCTCACAGACCGTTACAATGAGCAGTATGGAAAAACTTATTTTTGGAATGATTTTATAAAAATTGTCTAACATTGAGGTTATCTTTGTAAGTAAGTATACATTATTTCTTGGCAAGTTCTTGCTACACATTATTATACTCTAATATGTATTTTATGGATTAGTGTTGCGCAAGAGTGTATGGATGCAGTGATTTATTGTTTTGCAGTGTATTTTTTTTTCTGGAGTGTGATGTGAGGCAAGTTGCAACAAACAGATAAAAACACTAAGTCATGATTTATTTTTTCTTTTTTTTTATTTGTTCGTTGAAATATTGTTAAGTTTTGTTAATTGTTATTTTCTCTAATATATGTATGTGTATATTAAAAATAAAAATGGCTAGGTGCCTACATATGCACCAACATTAAATTTTGATATATGCATTATTAACCTTCAAAGTAATACAATGATAGTCAAAACTACTTATAGAAATATTAACATAACTTGTGACTGTCAATATAAATAAATTTCAGTTATAAAATTCACTTTTAGTTAAATTGATTCGATTTACATAACATTACACCTGGTAATTGCAATATGCCGCATCTAATGTTGCAAATGACCCCTAACATGGGGTACTTTGCAACATGGGAAGCCCTATTTTGCAAAAATAAACATAAGATCTAATGTTTCTTAATTTTTATTACTTTTCATATTGAGCTCTTTCTAAAATTATATACTTTTTTTTTCTTATGACCTAAAATTCGGAGTCATTAACAGATATAGTAAATTTGTTGCAACTATCCCCCACCTCCGTTATTGTATTTTTAATGATGTTATGTATACATATGTATAATGAATATAGATATGTACAGTAAAGTTATATTTAATGAAAAGTGAAGTTATAGAACAATATTATAATTTGAGCACAAAATAAATCTTATTCAAATCACATTTTTTTGAGTTGGTATTTTAAAAAAAAATCATATTTCACAAATAGCACCTCAAAATCTTGAAAATCAATAAGGACGGTGCTATGCCCGTAAGTTAAAAAATTCTAAATTTATTACAAGCTCTCAACTAAAGTGTACTAGAGTATACAGCATTTTTTGACTTATGTGCTTAAGTCATCATTCGAAAATGTAAAACAAAAATAAAAAAAATATTAGCATTTTAAGTCCCCTAATAGATGTTTTGATGCGCCTGAATCATAATATGAACCAGGTTCAAATTATCCTATTTTAGGTCCCCCCTTTTTTTTCTATTCAGAAAACATCTAAAAGTTTTTCGCCAGATTTTCAAAAAATGGTACGCTCTCATAAGAGGGACCAAAACACTTTTCGCCGATCGCTCCCATTTTGTGCACACCGAAAGAAAAAACCTGAAATTTCTACTATAAAATTCCTGTACAAAGTCTCTTCAATACGAATGAAGTATTATTATGATATGCAAAAGTATTAATTTTTGACAGCTCATTAGTTTTATAAAGACGCCTATAAATTATTTCATTGATAAGAATCCTTATTGAATTCATATGTTTCAAGCATAGTTCTTTTTTCAGCAATTTCCTTTAAAATTGATAAGAAAAATATAAAAATCCAGTAATTTTTAATGTATTTTTAATATATAAATAATACAGATCTTAAACATAAGCTTGAAATTTTTAAATAAACGTAAGAAATATAAAAAAAATTATTTCTAATAAGTTTTTACCGCTGCTTACAGAATAAATGTGACTTAGAGGTCCTGTAATTAAATTAGATTCCTTCCTATATAATATTTTTTTTATATTATTAAGCTAAGCTCAGGGATACCCTGATGCAAAGCACAGCATGGCAGGAAGGTGATAGAGAAAGGATTAGGGGATATGAGGAGAGTGGCGGAGGTGCCGATGTATGTCGCCCTTAAACTTCCGCAGATTGTATGCCGGAGGAAAAACAGAAGATGGTAAGCTGTTGCACATTCGCACTGTTCGGGATAAAAAAGCATCACGGAATTTTGCTGTGCGGTCGAAAGTAGTTTGAAGGTTTAAAGGATGTGCGCGGTTTGCAGCGCAATGACTAGAAAATGACTAGACTTAAATCTTTTCCATAACTAAAATTAGACTCTCAAAATCATTAAGAGTATATGCTTTAATATCGGCTTCAGTTCTTATTGATATTACAGATATTATTCTATACTGGCTACCCTAAAATTCAATGCGTTTTAAAGCCTTGCAATTATTAAAATTAATATTTGAAATGGTTGCTCTGTTAACTTTTGAGAGGAATAAATCTTCTGCAATTAAATTTTTATACAATTGAGCTTTTTGAATCTTCAAAATTGAAAATTCTATATACATACTTTTGCATAAAAATACCATACCAGCGTTGTTTCTACTGGATATATCAATAATAATAATTAATAGTAGCTTTTCTAAAAGATGAGGAAGATACATCACATGACTTCTGTAAGCAAGTTCTTGTGGTAGGTGCAGAGCAGCATTATCATGATACAATCATACAATACAAGAATCTTGAAAAATATATACATATATGTATACTTGAAATTTTTATATTATTCCTATAATAATAAAAGAATTTACGTTTTTCAACATCGAAGAATAAAGATTCCTACAACTATTAACTTTAATATGGTTTTTGTTATTTTGTAGTACTTTTCTAATTTTTCAGATAATTTTGGCCACATATTGATGAGATTGTACATACTATTTGGATACTTCATCTATCTGAAAAAAAGTGCGCAATTAAAATCCAAATGAAAATAAATAAATATTAAGTATTTACAAATTTTTGCCCATCGGCTTGCTGATAAAAGAGCCAGTCATTGAAAATAGTGTCATCACAATTAATTCTTCCAAGTTTTCAATTTCAAAACTCTATTGATTTTCACTTACAATCATTTTAGAAATAATATATACTAGACAGAACTTATACGGGTTTTTTATGTACTACTTCAACATTTAAAAATTCGTAGTCGTGTCGTGTTTTGCAAGGGCATGATACGAAAAATATCGCATTTATGCGTATACATATGAAATTGATATTTTTTCGTATCAAATTAATAATATTCACAATATGTTGATATTTCACTTATTACTTTTTTAAATTACTTCGCTTAACTTATCTATTTCATACTAGATACATATCAAAATAATACCTACGAAATTAATAGACATTTTTTTTTAATAAGTTAATAAATTTCTTTTAATCATTCAATTGAAATTTTTATTATTCAACTTGAATTTTTCATATATGTAGATCTACTAAGAAAAATTATTTTGATTGATATTCATAATAAATTAATATTTTTCTTATTCAATGCATAGAAATTTATTGAAATATGTAATTAATACGGAAAAAATATTTATTTAATACGTCGTTTGTTTTTTGTGTGTATAGTATATGAAAATTGCCTGTATAAATCACAGGACAAGTCTAATGTCCTCTTCCTGTTGCTTGTCTTGGAAGTGGATAGAGTTCGGGACGAAGTATCCTCCTCTGTTCAATTGTTAACGTTTCTTTTTATATTACATTTTCATATACATATATATGTAGGTACAAGCATTATCGCATTAAAGACTTTTCTAGCGCCTTTGAACTTAGTTAATCAAAATCGCTTAAAACTTCCTTGAGGTCTCCATGATTTAAACTTTAAAGAAGAAGACTATAACTAACTTTATTCTAAGGAAGAGAGAGATAAAAAAAGAATAAAGAAAGAAAACAGCAAACAAATTCAAAAACTATAATCGCAGTTGAGAAAAGAAAGAACATGTGTCTTAGGAAAGTTAACCAGTAAACCGCAATGCAAACTTAAATAACAAAATAAAAACGATTAAGGAATAGAAAAAGGAAGTAAAGAGGAAATAAAAATAAATAAAAATGAGAAATAATTTAAAGCAGCTGTTTTAAAGTTCCTGATTGTTGATAATCCCGTCCATTTATATCCATGGATAGTGAATTCTGTTATCGTGTTATACTTTCGAATACTATGATCCGGAACACCCTGCATATTCAGGTAATTAACATAATTATTCTAAGAAACATTTATGTATAAAATTATGTAGTTGCCTGAACCGAGAAAATTTCTTAGGCTATATTTGATTTCTGATCCTGAAAAATTTCATGTAAATTTATCTTTATTTTGGTAATGTAAAGTTGAGTAATGTGTACTCCGAAAGTGCGAACTAGAGTTCGATATACGCATGTATAAATACATTTTAAATATATAAGGCAGGTGTTTAAACCCAAATCTTCAAAAGTTACCTTACTTTGGTGAAAATGTGCCTTAAGTGTTGGTGGCATATGATACATTTGCATTGAGTAAGAATTACATAAAGCAATTTAACCAAAAGGGGTTGACTAAAGATCACGAAATTTTTCATTATAGACTTTCGCGTACAAGGGAAATTGTGCAAACTAATTTCTAGATTTTTTTTATCAAGATTTCGAATTTGTTTAATTACCATTAATTTGAAGAAACATGGTAGCTGCTACCTCTACAATTATTTAAGCAAAAACGAATTCGAAAGTGTTGATGTTGAAAACACCCATACTCGTGAAATTAATCTTGTACCATGCAAATGGAGCGATTGGGTGCTTAGAAGTATAGAAAAGAACAGAAATTGTAATTGTGAAAGTGAAAGGGATTAAAAAACGGCACTAACTAATTTAAATAATAACAACTACAACTACTACTTTAAATAATAACACTAGCACAACAAAACAATAATACTAAGTTCTCAAAAGAGACAATATATCAGGATACAATAATTTTGAAAAGATCTTAAAAGATGAAAAAATGTATTACTTGTATCTATTTTGATAATAGCGTAAGTGCCAGTTCTAAGAAGTTCAACATTTACAAAAATAATCTAGTAAAATAACTTTGTAAACGAGCAAATTTTCAACATAAAATTTTACAATTTAACACCGAGACCGAATAAAAAATTAATAACCGATCTAACGAAAAAAAATTCGCGATACCATTATAGTGTCCCGCAAGGATCTCTACAAACTGGCCCCATCAGCCCTCCAGCTCAAAATCTCTAACCGAGTGATTATCCTTTCCACAGCACTTACAGCAGTTCGAAAGAGTGGAGAAGCACCGTAGAGTAGTGTTACAAATGCAGTGGCCTGTTATTACCAGCGAAAGATAAGAGTTCCGTCCTGCGCCGACGATATTGGTCACGATGTGCAATTGAATGTATCTGTGTTCGTTGCCAGATATTCAAAACATGAATATCCTTTCAATCTGGCAACCAAGTACTTTTTTAGTGCTTGTGCGTGTTGCTATGGATCAGATCCGATACCCACCTTCGACTCGCTGTAGTATAAAATGAATTGTAGATTTGGTAAGCGTCAATACGAAGCTAATCAAAAAATCCATCTGACGAACTACAAACTCTTGATCCTTATAGAAACGATGTTCTACTAATCCCGAAAATCGGGAGGATCAACTGACTCATATCGACCACGAGTTCCATTAGATGTTGAAAAGCCGGGAAAGTGAAAAACCTGCAAAGCGGGATGCCGTCACTAGCATAAATGGTGCACACGCCAGGCAATATGTGGCAACAGATTAGGATGCACAAGACTGTGCTGCAACAATTAGTATGACACATCACTATCTTTATTATTAGATGGATAACTGTAGAATACTCTGCAAGTTATCATTCCCATCACGATCATAATCACCCCAAGATATTTTCGCAATCTGTTGTATCCTGTAAGCTCCAGAGGACTTATGGACATAAGCATGCCACGGAGCACACGTGTTGCGAATGTACTGAAAGGTGGTGTGAGAGGTGGTCTGTTCAAAACGAAAGCATCTTCCAACTCAGCGCCAGGGTCACTGGTCCCAAGTTGGCGAAATCTCTCCGGCGCAGAAGCCGCCAGGTCATGTAGATGTGTTTGTATTCGAAAGTTTTCGGAGATATCAATAATATCTCCGAGAACCGTCAGTTGAAGTGTGTCAGCTTCAAAATCGCGAGCATTACTGAATACTGAATCTGTCAATTCAGGATTGAGCCTGATGGGAATTGCCACGAATTGTGTGTACCGTAGGGTATCTCACTTAAGGTAGAATGCTGGTCTGATTCTGCCCCAAGTCTGAAACTTTGAGACTAGATTCTGTGACTAGTAATGAGGACAAGGTGGTCGAACAGAGAGCAGGTAGTAATACTCCCCTATGCCGATCCCTCCCAGTACATTCACCCACAGTTGAGAAATCAAGCTGTCTCTCTGGCAGAACACTCGTTGGAATGCACGCACTTGGAGACACCTTGATTTCACAACCAAGTTAGTGAGACCTAATCCACCTATCTTGACTGGCAGACAGAGCGTGCTTTCAGCAACCCATCGTCTTCCGCACCAAAATACGTCTATCGCTTTTGCTTGAAGAAGTCCTACAGAGCGTTAATCAAACTTCACAGACTTAAGCAGATGAGCGCGGCTCCAACGAAATATCATAGGGCATACCTGACAATGGACAGCCATGTGTGATACCTCGATGAAACGAGATAGAAGCCAGAGCGTTCCTGCTGTTCTTCCGCCTTCATTTAATTTTACAGGATTACCAATTCCTCCAGAATCGCTGCTGTTCGCACTCATTTTGAGCGCGACCAGAGAAGGTTTATTTATGCATTTTTTATTATAAAAAGATTTATAATTTATAATAAAATTAATTTTTATTTCGAAGAGGGGAGTATTGAGTATTTCGAGACCCGTATGATATACGAGTATATAGGCAATTTTCAGCCCACTGCGTATGAGCAGAGAATTTTTAAATTTTAAATGTTATTTCCTTTGCTTTTATTTATTATTTTGCAATTATTTCTAACTTTTTGAAAGTCCAAAACTAAAATTTTTTATGATTTCCATGTTGTTTTAAAAGCCTCTGAGTATACCCCGGGTCTCACTCGCACCATTTTCTAACCATCTGTGACGACACATATATCAGTCATTTGCCACGCGATAATCCTCCTACTCCTCTTTACTAGGTATGCTAGTTGCGAAAGCTTTTTCAAAGTCCATCCCAATGCAGGATGCACAGTCTTAGGTCTGTCTTTCCATCTGCGGATAAGGAGGACAAGAAGATTAAGATAATTAATCTTTTTTTTTGTCAAATTAACACAATGGGTCGCCTTGGACTCTGTACTTCGGAACTTTCGAAGTGCAGCTCACTGCGCTTGGTGCCTTCCATTTTTCATGTGGAAGTCTACGCTATAGACCTTGGGGCTTTGGAAAGGCTAAACAAAGAACCCAACATCTATATTTGCTCAGATGATGCTCCTGTCTCAAGACTTTGAGTCGAAACTAGTCTAGAGATACCTCACAAAACTCCAATTAGGGACAACAAAATAACCATGCTTTGTGTCCCTGAGTACAAAGGAGTGGTGAGAAAAAACAAGGGTACGATATGGCTAAAAATGGAGCCTACAGTTCATTTGATGGTCGCTATTTGGCCAACCAAAAAGCCACTTTAGGAGGAACTACAAAAGTGCGAAGACAGGCAAATGGATGATATCAGACAAGCGAAGAAACTCTTTACCCCTCTCCTCTACACACGCGCAAACTAAGTCTTAGCAGACAATCGTTCAAGCTGTTTATTAATGCAGTCCAGGGACATGGCCCCATCCGTGATTTTTTAAAGAACAGTGAACTGTGTCGACTGCACGAAGGGGAAGGTGATAGCTCCAAGCACATGTTCATCATATGCGAGTTTCCCGTGCTTGCAGCTTTATGTTTGCAAATCACTATGGAGAAGCATTTATATTTATTAAATAAGGTTTGCAAGCTAACTCCAAGGCAATAATCAAGCTTGCAAAGTGGCTGGATTTAGCCTAACCACGTTAGTGGAGGACACAAAATATCAACTCTGATTGCGGTATCAGAAAGGTCCCAGTGACCGCGTCGAGTTCCCCACTCTTAGCCTTCACATTAACCTTATATTCTCCATTATCACCAACAAATTGTAATATCTCCATATTATTAGTGTAAATAGTACAAGATGGAAAAATAATTAGACAAATTGAATAGGATGTAATTGGGTTCGAAATTATTAAGTATAAATAAATATATTTTATTTAGTAGCTTTTCTTATTGATATTTAAGTTGGTATTGTAATATATATCATCTAGTATATAATTCACTAACGCACTATTTCACTATTTCACTTTTTTATACATTTACAGTATTTGGCATTCATTCAACCACATTTGCGTTTATATGCAGTCAATCACAAGGAATTCTTTCATTGAATGATTTACCCTATTTATCCAGATCTTTTTTCCGGAAAGTCCTGGTCAGAATCCCTAATGTGCATACCTTTAGACAGAGTTTTATTTGCGTAATTGTATGTTTTCATGTTGTTTACTATTTTCTAAATTTAGTGCGTTATTAGATACTGAGAAATAAAAGCAAAAGGTTAATTGAAGATCGAAATAATCAAATTTCCAAATGGTTCCTATACAAAATATATAAACGCGATGGCATGCGCATGTATACATGAAATTCATCAGTGATTGAGAAATAGATTAGTTTTGGCCGATGAAATTACCTTTATCAATCATGGCACTAATTACTTATATTCATTTGTCCCGAAATCCAATTAAACAGAATGAAACATACACAGTGAGATTATACTTTAATGTTCTACATTAATTAAAAGCACAAATTACAAATTTAAATAAATTTGTCAAGTTGTGAATTTTAATTAAACAATTAACAAAAATTCGACAAAAACAGATGATCATTTCAGCCGATGTCAACGTGAAAATTTATGGGGCTGCTCAGGCATTATTTATGAAGCGTGACGTCTAAAGAATACCAAAGATGTTGGTCGCCCTCTTTTAAGAAGACCGAAATATTGATCCAATTTGCTGATCCCTATATCCTCTAATCCACTTTAAGAACATGTGTTGACAATATTTTCTGGTTATTACAGAACTGAAGAGCTGGTAGAGCGATTATCATTATCAGGTGCAATTTATGAGTGCACGCATCTACTTGACACACAGCTCTCTCTTCCTGTGGAGGAGTTAGGTACATAATAATTTGATGTTAATCACTTCAGACCTGTTAATAAATGTCAGACAGCAAGGAGTCAGATCTTCGTCAACATATATATACCAATTTTGACAGGCTGTCAGTTCAAGTGACCTGTAAGTAGTCTACTTACAGCTTTTAATCCAATATCATTACATTTTTGTACCCGATAAAGAAACACCAATAGCCTTGAAAATATGGTAGTCGAGAGTATTTAGTACCACCAGAAAACTGATTCATGTGCCTTAGTTTCATCGCCATCATATGCAAAGAAAACGGTCTGACTGATGGTAGAGGCGTTTGACATTCGAGCTGAGCCAGTATCCTATGCCAGCGGTAGACGTCTCATGTGCCGAAAAGATCAAACAAATCAGCTCATTTGTTTTTCTAAGGGGCTTCCTCCTGTTTCCTTCACATTTTTACGGGTTGGTTGACAATTTTTTGTGGATAAATCTCAGCATGAAACGATCGGATGTTGAAGTGGAAAATAAAAAAATAAGAAATATATTCAAAATATATGTGCGAAATTTGGGTATACAAAGTGGAGCTGAACTACGACGAAATGAAGCTGCGGCAACCTATTTGTATTTAAAATCATAATTCTTTCAGGAGATTGGTTTTGGAAATTCAAAGAGTTTTGTTGATGTTCAGCTCGACTTTTCATACCACCTGCAATCAAATAATAAATTTTATTGAATTCACTGTATTAATTGTAATTATATTTACTTACGAATTTCATTCATCTCTTGAAATTGGATTATTGAATCTTTTATAAATTTATTTGTAAAATGTGCATGGCCGTCTTTAGCCAAGTTGCGGCCCTGGGCACTTTAGGATATTGGGGCCCCCTAACAAATTATTTTCTAAAATTCTTTGGATTTTCAACAGGAATTATCATGTTAAGTATGTAAGGGCCTTTCGCACACTGGAGACTTTTTGTCACGTAATTGTTTGTCACCACCGTCAATTCCATAGGGTCTAATGTGAATACGCGCATGAAGCGACGCGATAGCAAGGTGACTTCTTGGTTCCTCCGGCTAGCAACTTTTGGGTGACGAACTATCACCGCACCTTCACGTTTATATGAATGTGCATTGTACACGCATTGGTTTTTTTTGTCACCGTTTGACTGCCATTGTTATAGTAGACGTTGTAAAGCTTGGAAATAACTTACACATCTCTTTTTTTAATGGCTGCTGCGACGATAGTGTGAGAGGAAGATATAAATAATGAAACATTAACCCTTTCAGCTCCTAGCTTTTCTAGCTTTTTTAATCCTGTTGGTAGTCTACTCCACGGACTTTTAGGCAATATTTTGTAAATCACAAAAATCTGAAGAAAAAAACTGCTGCAAAATGATTTTTTATTAATGAGAATTAGTTCAAAAACTTAGTTAATTTCAATAATCATAAAATAAATTTAAATTCAAAATATATTAGCTATACATTCATTTTCTGATGTCATAATTAGAAACTTGTTGCCAGTGGAGCTGGTAGTTGGAGCAGACCGTCTTTACTTGTTATGCCAGCCAGACTGGTATTTGAAGCGCAAAGAGTTAATACAAGAAGTAAAATTAGAACCACCCATATACAACAAAAATTTGGAGGAATAGATAGCAATTTGAAGATAAAAATGCAGGAAGAAATATCAATGAAAGTGTTTATAGACCTTAAAATTACAGCAAGTCTCTCTGCGAGTTCAATTGTTGATCGCATATTGGTACTTTGATATGGTCTGAAAAACTGTGGCGGTTAGTCATCAAATTTTTCAACAATTATACCGAAATATTAAGACTTTTTCAGGATAGTACTTCACATAGGGTGGGTAACACAAACTGTTCAAGGGGGAGAAAAAGTCGGAAGAAATCGCTTTTAAACAGATTTTTTTTTTCAATAATATTTGCGTTATATCACAAAATCCAATTTTCGGTTTAATTTGGAAAACCTATCGATAATATTATTCACATTAATGTTGATCTCTGGCTGGACATTAAGGACTCATAACCAGATACGCCTTCTCGTGCAGAGATTGTAGAAATAGATGCTGTCACAAGCGATTTTGTCACGCAAGCAGAGCAAAGCGAATTGTTTTTCTTTTTATAGTCTTGCCGTAAAAATTGTGAAGAAAAATTGTAGAATTAATTTTGAAAGATTAATTTTCAAGTTAATTTCTAATAACAAAATGTCTGCTTGCCAAAACTCATAAATATCTTTAGCGACCCTGATCAGCCAAGGCAGCTGAATCAACATAACTCTTTGGAATCATTGTCCGCCACCAATAGTGCATGAAAAATCTAAAGAAAAATTTTCAGATTTTTCTAAGAAAACTGAATGCTTGTGCCCCTGTCTGAACGAGTGAACCACTAGAATCAATCCACCAATTCGTTTGGACCGTTGTCAGTGAATAGTTATTCATTCAAATTGTTAAGAATAACTTGCAAGTATATTTCTAAGAAAAATTTAATGTTGCCCTATGAACGTAAAAATTTTGAACAACTCAGGGTTCTACTGGAAGAACCGTAAAACAAAATTTGTTGAGTCAAGGTTTAAATACAATTGTGACGGGCAACGGCAAACGACGAAAAAATTACACTGTCAAACTTCTAAAAGCACAGCGTCTTATGCGAATGCCCCAAATTACGACAGGTGACGGTCAGCTGTCGACAAAGTTACCGTCGGGATCGGGACTGATCAATTTTAATTTTGCCATCGTCGCTGTAGTACTACCAACAAAATCAAACGAATGAAATTATTGTGATATTTATTTTTGTCAAGTTTGCAAGATGTCGCGGCAATTTTAAAAGAATGAATTTTAATAAAGAATACAGCGAATTACAGCTGTCTACCGTTTGTCGCTCTGATCGTCACAATTGTGCTTAAGCCTTCATAGTTTGTTTGTTCCTATTCCGAGCTCCCTACCAAGTTGTCCTGTCATCAATATTATGTCGGAAAATCAGATAGGTTAAAAAAAATTTATGATCGCTGACCATTTTCTTAGAAACAATAACACTTTTAAATCTCGAAATTGTGTGCTTTTTCATCTATAGAAGTAATCGGTGCAACAAAAATATAAAAGCATCATAATAACCGGGCTGTTAAGCATTGCATGCCTTTTGCTAAACTATCAAACACTAAAATAAATATTTAGTATTGCAAAATAAAAATGAGAAAAAACGTACTCACGTTCACAATTCAATTTAGTTTTTTTGTCCTAGATTATTTAATTTGTCCATCTGCCAGGTGATTTCTCTCAATAAAGCGAACAGAAAGTTGTATTTATTAGGAGTGGTTAAAGATTGATCATTCATATTTTGTGAACCACCCTGTAACACTCAGTATAATGAATTTACAGCTGATAAAGCTTTCAGTTGGTTTTATGTTTTAGATCGGGCTACTTAGATGCCGATCGGTTTTGTTATAAAATGTATATAATTTTTAATTACATTTGCTCGACGTTTCGGGTCCAAATGGAAGGGCCGCACTAAATAACAAATAAACAGAATAGAAAACAAATTTCAATGAAATAAAAATAATAAATTAAAATGGAGACTTAGAACAAAAGAAAATTAACTTGCTACGAGCACGAGGACAGTATATAAACGAGCGTTTGTTGACATGAAACAATTCATATAGATGACTGATACTGCGGTTTTAATTTGCTCAGTATGTACAGGGAGGGCCAAAAGTCACCATGGGGTTTAAAAATTTAATAACTTTTTCGTTTATAAATTTTTTTTATTTTTTTTTTTTTAGATTATATAAATAACATCTGGAGAATAAATAATGGAGAGATTCACAACTGAACAAAGAACCAGAATAATAGAATTTTATTACTTAAATCAGCGATCAATTATTTTAACGCAAAGAGCATTTTTAAACCCCATGGTGACTTTTGGCCCACCCTGTATTATTCTGGTTCTTTGTTCAGTTGTGAATCTCTCCATTATTTATTCTCCAGATGTTATTTATATAATCTAAAAACAAAAAATAAAAAAAATATATAAACGAAAAAGTTATTAAATTTTTAAACCCCATGGTGACTTTTGGCCCCCATGGTGACTTTTGGCCCACCCTGTATTTATATTCCTTATTTATTAGTTCTGTGTCCTGTCTTAAGCTTATATTCTTTGTTCTTGTTAATGTATATGTGGCATTCTTTTCTTAGTTTGCGTTTCTTTCTATTATTCTCCATGTCAATTATTCTTGTATTATCGAAATAAAATACATGCCCTCCCTTCAAACAAGGCGATACAAAAACGTAGCGAAAATGTAAACATGCTTGCATAGAACTGTACGCAAAAGAAACGCTTTGGTGTTATGAATGCGAATCAGAAACGAATCATCAGGCCAAAGAAAAGTGAAACTGAGAAACGTATTCTGTCAGTGTAGTGGTAGTTGACATTATATTTCGCAAACTATATTCTAAAATGTTTCGTTTTCGCAATGAAAATTACGTTTAGTTTACGAAACGTTTTGCATGTGAATTCAATGGCTTTTGAAGAAAACAGCGGATTTCTCTATTTTAATTTATTTAATAGCATCACAAATCTTAATAAGAATATAATTGAAAATCGTTTTTTAAAGAACCTCAGTAGGAAATAGATATTTGGAATTATCGATAGAGTACAAAATTGCTTAGTAAACTATTAAAAGTGCAATAATAATAATATAAGTATACCTAATTAAATTTTTTTACACTTTAATATTTTAATAAATAAAATAAATAAAAAATAATAAAAAATAATAAAATGATCCCTCTAAGGAAAAAACAACTTGAAAATGGGAAAACTGTTTTTTTAATTTTATTTTTCATAGGATAAGCTCCTAAAAATGTCACTTTTTGGAAAAAAATATTTATTCACTTATTAAAAATTAAAAAAAAATTAAAAAACAAAGGGATCATTTTAGCCGCAAGTTGGACATTATAATATCAAGATAAAACGTTTTTAAAATTAATCTTCCTCTGAACTCTGGCTAATTCTAAGGAAACAACAGAGCAATGTTCACAAATGAAAAACCAAGGGGTAAAATGAGTTGAGCTTGTGTGAAATTCGATATAGAGCTTCTGAAGAAGGACCGCTTTTGGAACCGAAACGGTGAGCAAATATAATAATAAATTATATATATTTTACAACAAAAATTAAAAAGCTGTTAGATAAATAAACATTGGAGCCTTCCAATAGTCCATAATTTTCCTTCCTCCTTTGCGTTTTAAAGGTTTCGTTAAAAAAACTCAAAATTTATCAATTTATTTCACTACTCAGCAGAAACTGTAAAAAATGCAGATAGGGTTACATTTTTTTAAGGTACAGAATGTGATAGGTGATATTAAAGTGAAGGATTTGGGCATAGCCTAAAAATTATAAGGAAAGTTTGCACAACTTGACAGCAATTTCCGCTCCATTTTCTGATTTTCTTTTCATAAATTACACGTTTTGGTAATATTTTCCGTAATAAAATTCTCTGAACTTTTGGTTCCCATTATGGCATTTGTAAAAAAAAAAAAAAATCCCAACAGGTTTATTCAAGATTTCTGCTATAGCTGCTTTCTTCATAATTTTGCTTATCAAATGTAATTTTTTTGACGAAAATTTCAATTTTTGTCACTGCTTTTGGTTACTGATTTGATTCTCTAGACGAACAAAGTTGTTTTGAATATCGTAAAATTTACTTTTTTGTATAGTTGTATTGTCAGGAAGTTTCCGTAAACTGATGGTACCCGGCTAAATGGCGTAGAAAAGAATTCAGGGTCCAACCAGTGAAACTTTTTAAAGCCCTTTTTAAATATACATGAGATAAGTGTATACCAATTTGAAAAACGTATTTTCGAGAAAAAAAACCATAAGAAAAAACAACTTCTGCCTGCCGCGCTCACTTCATTTAGTATAACTTCGGCGGTAATTTGAAATTTGTAATGGTTAAACGTATAAGATATTCTTCAAAGTATAAACAATTTATCTAGCAAAAAAAAAACATTTAAATTTTTTGGAAATCTCAATATGGTGTAACCCTTGAAGTAAGCAGAAATAGTGACGCAAACGTAGCAGAATTTATGACTTTGGAATTATTTGAATTTTGATACGGTTAAATTCTCAACATATTCCTAAAAGTATGCAAAATTTATCTAGAAGGATTTTAAAAATATCAGATCAGGGTGGTATAATAATAAGCATTTATTTTTTTAAAAATATGCAGAAAATATTTCGGCAGATTTTTATTCCTCGTCTTGGTGGCCGACATTTTTCTAATTCTGTGTCGGTTTCCAATAATTTGCATAGAAATTCTAAAGAAAAAACGTCCAGTAAATTTCTAAGAGAAAATTTAATATTTCTCTACATAAGGTCGAGGCATCGTTAATATTGCTGCGAGCGTGGCCTTTGGTTCGTTATTTAAAACACAATATTAAATATTTAATATACAAGTTCTTTATTTCACTCTAATCTTATACAATTCATAAACCTTCAATTATTCAACTCAACTTTAATTATCGCTAATACTGTACTTTCAATTATCGCAATCCAATTAGAACACTTTCGCCCGTTTATTACTTTCACTTGTTAACACTGCAACGCCTAAGACAAGACTCTTTTTCTTGCGGTGAGAACTGTCATATTTATACCCTAGAAACTCTCCAGATTATTCTGGGGTGTTCTATTCCAGAAGCTTGTTGACTATTCTATTCATTCTATTCCAGAGCCTTCCCGAAGATTCCATCATCGATTCTCCGAACCTGAAGTCGTTTACTCTCCATTGCCAGTAGATGTCACCAGTTGTCTCTTTCTATTGCACGTAACAATTTGAAATTGGAATTGAAGCATAAATTCATGTATTATGTATAGTATATACATATGCATATAATATACTTACTTCAATCACCTATATTAAATATGTACATATCATATCACCCACGAAAACCATCCAACGTAAACAATACAAGCAAAGCTTTTCTTTCATTTTTCAGGATATATTAAGAGGAGTCAGTACTCAGGAATAGTTTCAATTTTGATACAGCGAACCTGTAGGTAATAAAATATACTATACGTAGGTTTGTGTCCTGAAAGTGAGAAAATTCATATAAAATTAGCCTAGGCCTAGACCACGGAGCACATTAGAGACATCTACCGCAAAAGACAGAAACCAAACATCCGACAAAACCATATAATTTAAGACGAAAAATGAAAATTTGCAGTTCACATAAATTTAAAATTTTTAACGAAAATTAACTCTCCTAAATTTGTTTTCCTCATAATTGTTAAATATGATATTTTGCTTTGTATTGTGACAACTTTCAACAAAATATTGCAATTTCTTATCGGTGAAATTTCGGGAGAAAAAACAATTACTATTAGAGTCAAATAATTATAAAAAGCGCCATTAAAAATGAAAAAAATCGACGTTATTTGCTAGATCTAGGCTTTTTTTAAAGTTTTCGTGCTAATATCTCCATTCCAATACACTCTTTTTAATATTTGCCGACGTTTCTTACTAGACTTCTTCATTACCTTTAATTAAAGATATAAATCATTACTCTGCTACAAATAGTTTGCCAGAAATTCGCATTGAAAAATGTATGAAAGTTGCAAATCTTGGTACTGACTCCTCTTAAAGATAATAAAATAAAATCCTCAGGAAAATGTAAAAATAGTTTTATAATTTTAAGAATTTCTGAGTAAGGCAAAATACTTGCCAACACTGTTATTCTTGGGGTATATACAGTAAAAATGTAATAATCAATAATATCATGGATACTTCTGCAACAGTTATTTACTATTTGTCAAATTATAAAATTCGGTCCATCTTTGATAATTTTGAAAAATCAATCTGATTCTGAGATTAACTTATTTGTTTTGATTTATTGTAAACTTATCATAAACTATAAATGGTGTTGTTTGGTTTTGAAATTAAATTAATTAATATCAATTTGCTAAAACATTAAAATTAAATTTGAATTTGAATTTTGTCATTGATATTGCTTTCATTATTCATAAATCTAGTACATGTTTTGTTTGGTTATCAAGTGCTTTGTAGTTTACAATTTTTCTATTCGCCTTTTTTTCACTTTGCATGAATGAAAGTTTGCTTTGTATAAGCTTGTAGGATAGAGTAGAATAGCACAACAGCTTCAGGAGAATTTCTCTTATCAGTATCATCATTGCTAGAATATACCGCTATCTATTTTGGTAATTTGTAAAATAATTATAGTCAGACCCTTCGATTTTTTGAGTCATAGTAGCAACAACTCTTCGTGTCGATATTGTGTATCTATTGTTATCTTGTGTACCCTAAATCACAAAATAATTATAAGATTTTAATTACATAAAACCAAATTTTCAGTTGTTTTATTTTATTTTGCTAGTTCCAGTCGTTCGAAAACCAGCGGGATTAATTACAGTTTACTCGTATCAATCAGGTGTAGAAGTTACATATTTGATGGAATCTTTCGTGACCGATTTGTCTAACATTATTAAAAGAAATTAAAGGGTATTCTACTTGTGTTTTACATTTATTTCACAAATTTTTTTATTTTTTTTTTTATCTCGTTATACATTCACTGACAGCTGTTTCGATCCCTATCGGATCATCCTCATAGGACTTGTTTACTCCTCTGAGGATGATCCGATAGGGATCGAAACAGCTGTCAGTGAATGTATAATGAGATAAAAAAAAAAATGTGAAATAAATGTAAAAAAACAAGTAGAATACTCTTTAATTTCTTTTGTAGTAGTTACATCTCAAACTATAAATAGTATTGTACTAGTGAATGTTTTATGGATCCTTAAACAAAAAATTACTTTCCTGTATTATCAAATTAAAATATGAAGTTTTTCATAATATTGTCTCGAAAAATTTTAATCTAAACATTGGATCGACTTTTGTATGGCTTTCTCATTACTCTTAAGCAATAAATTCATCCGTCCATCTGTCCGTCCGTCTGTCCGTTTTTTACATAATACTGTGAAAACGATCAGTTCTAGACGTTTTTATTGTACTGAATCGTTTATCAGAATATGAAATTCTATGAAATTTTTTATAATCATTTTTGCTGTCCGACGAACGACGAACAGTTCTAGAAACATATGCGAAAAACCACTTCAAAAATCGCACGCACAGTTTTCGATGAATCTTCGAAAATAAGCGGTTGAGTCAGTTTTTTTCATAAAAAGATTACAACCCGGTGTGGATTTCGGAGGTTTTCAAAAGATATTTACTGACCTATATGGTGTTTCCTTGAGACTTAATAATATAGAGCTGTGGCGGAGCATTTTATTATTTATTCATCATCTATACGACTTAAAAGTATGAGCTAGCCCCTGATACAAATTCAAAAATTGATTGTTTCGGTTCGTGCAACTTTTGTTTTTAGTCAAAAGTTGAAGCAAGTTGAAGAAAAGTTTCAAATTACGAACTAAATTTGTAAGGAATAATCCTTTATATGGATATCTTTTGCTTTTAAGGCGACTTTTAGCCTTTCTTTAATTTAACAATTTCATAGCGCCACCTGTTGCAATATACATATCGAATTTGCTTCGAAAATAAAGCTCTCAAGAATATTTGTTCGAGACTGGCCATGGCAAAGTAAGCAATATGTCTACTTTCATGTTGCCATTACTAAATGATAAGAGAGATATGTACACACAAATTCAGATATAATAAAAAGAGATTGTTCACATTTCATTTTACCATTGCCATTGCCGTTGATTTGTCAACGCCGCTTAATCCGAAAATAAGAAACTATATAAAAATGATCCAGAGTTTCTTCAAACAATTTTAATAGCATATCGGTCCATTTTTCATATTTCAACACAAGCCAGATGACGACCTGCGCAAGCTTACAAATATCAATATAACTCACCTGCGTGAATTCTCTAAATTAGATGTTGTGAAATTCTAATTCTATTCCTTTGCACTTCACTGCATTTATAATTTACACAAAACGTGTATCATGATTATTTTGAATTCATCTAAGACATATCCCACATTTCATTATATTTTTGATTACAATGAAATAATTTATGGGAATAATTAATACAGCTGGAAACCACCTGATTATAACTATCTCTGAAAAAGAATAGTTCGTCATATCATGTTTCCTAAAGATGTGCTTAAGTTTTTAAACAAAATACGTTGTTCAAATAGACCAAAGCTGCACATCGTAGTATAATACCTACCTAATTGAAAATGAAATTGAATGGCATCAAGGAATTATTAAAATCGTGGTTGAAACAGAAATTGCCTCAACCATACCCGTTCCCGGTACTTTTTCTCTTAATACTCCATGACTTCATTTTTATACACCGTATAAAGTTGTATGAAATTGTGAATCACAAAAACAACAAAAATTTTTGATATTATGAACCGTAAAAAAACAGCTTTATTTCAAAAACAGTTTCATAGTAACTGTACGTGTAATACATAATCAAATGAAAGGTAATACTCTGACGTTTCCAAATGTAGTGAGAAACTGTTGCAGTTATTACCAATTTTAGCAAGAAAATTATCTGAAAATCAGCTTCATATTGTGTAACTCAATCTTTAATTTTTGCTGCAAATTTTTCTGCAAAGCGCAGCACAATTGTGGAGATATCTCTTTGTTTCGTTAGAAAATCGGTGTGCATACTGCATCAAGAAAACACGTGTGAGATGGCCCAATGACTTTGTTTGTGTTACTAGAAAAAAGAAGGATGTTTTGCTGAATATTGATAAACACAAAGACTAATTGCTTTTATGAGTGATTGGCTCTCTAATCTCCGTTTTAACCAAAAAGCTTAAGCTGAATGGTCTTCTCTAAAGAAATAGATAAAAATGGAAAAATTTAGGAAGATGTCAAAAGAAAAGTGAAGTTATAGTAATTAGCTATAGCATCTTGAGATAATTCCTATTACTATTACAAAGGCAGTCAATGTTCTTTATTTGGCTTAAAATACAAGGAACAATTCATGTATGCGACTTCATATATGGACTTACATATATTATACAATGCTGCCTTGCTTGCTGGAGAAGAGAGCCAAAACCCCAAGAATACTTCCCAAGCCATGAAACAAAAATCTATATGTGTGCGTATGAGAGTATAGTTTTCTAAATTGTTCCATATTGATACTTACGAAAAAATTACAACATTTATTTTATATAAGCTATAAGGCCTAAACTACTATCCATACAGGAAAATAGCCTTCTAGTAATTCAAAGCTTGGTTCCTTACCTTTCCAAAGGATACACTTCATACCTTACTTAACAAAATTATAAAATAGTTTTGATTAAAAAGTAGGTAATCAAAAACTCTCTGCTGAGTATTAATTGCATAATGTGTATGTGCAATCGGAAACCGCATCTATAAGCACACAGCGGGAAATATGTCATGCGTTTGTCGGCGGAGCGGAAGCGCTTCGAGAACATAGCCAGAAAATATCTTTTCCGAAACAGTCTTTTACCATAGCCAAAGGAATCTTCGCGGAAGCATATCTCTTCTCTCAACTTGGGCTGACTCATAAGTTACCTAATTTTTTTCTTCTTTTTTTTTTTGTAAAAAGATGACTCGTATGCATCTGAAAACGCAGCAGGACTGTCATTCTTTAGTAGTCAGTTGAAGTGTGCGGTTAATTGAAAATTAATTTAATTTGAAATTAAACGGAGCACATACAGAAGAGAACTGAAATTTTTTATAGAGCCCTTCTCTTGATTCCCTCTGTGTTCCCTATTAGCGCTCCAAGAGTGCTACCCTACAAGCGCTCTAAGTGCACTTCCCAAGAATCTGCAACTGAGCTCTTCCCTCTGCGGACATGCTTACGTTAAAACGATGTGAACAAGGATACGATGGGGAAGCGCTGCGACTTTCCAAAGAAGCGCTCTTACATCCCTTTTTAGCGCTTCCATTTCCCGCTGTCCAGCTATATTTCATCAGATTTCATCAGAACACGTCCTGCCACGATAGCACAACGACATATACAATGATTACTCAGCTGAGAGTTTTTTATTTCGGTTCGGAAGATAAGAAAGAGAGCTTAGGATTATCAGAAGACAATTTTTTTGTATGAATAGTAGTTTAGGGCGGAGGAGATATGCAAATCAAACTTTTGTCAGATTTACATAAGAACACTGCAAATATTTTAGAATGCTAGAACTCAGTTGGGGCTCTCATGTGGTAGTGAAAAGTCTGTTTCATGGCATTGTGAAGTATTCTCAAGGGTTTTGCAAGAGCCCAAAAGGAGCCGACACAATCTCTAAATTTCCTATAGTTTATATATTATATATATTATTATTAAACATACAAGGTGTTTCCGCCTAGGTGGTCAATAGAGCAGGAGGTGATAGTACTCACCTAGGAAACAAAAAATTGTATGTATGTATTGCATATCAACCGTTTCGGAGTTACAGGGTTATTAAGAAAAAAGCTAGTTTGTCATTGTATGCAGAACTTTATGGCCTTTCCAACGACTGCTCAACAAGTCCCGTACGCACCTCAGGAGTTATGGGGGTCTAAACTAAAAATTTCGGATTTTCTTACGTTTTTTTATGTTGACCTCTATTTTTTTTTTGCAAAAATGTAGTTAATGTAACTTTTTTTTACAAACTGTAAACTGTGGTTTCTCCTCTTTAATTTGACTTTATACCCCATGTGCCATCTGCAGCCATTAAGGATTTATTAGCTCACAGCCTGTTCAGGTCAAACCGAAATTAGCTGCTATTTTTTTAAATAACGTATTTTCAGTCACTATACAAATTATCTTTAAGAATAGGTTTGAGAATAGCTTTGAGAATAGGTAAAGAGCTAATAACTCTTTAACGGCTACAGATACCATAATCTGTAATTGCTCAAATTAAAGAGGAGAGTTTACAATTTTTGTAAAAAAACGTTATGGTAACTACCTATTTATAAAAAAAAAAGATGTCAAAATAAAAAACAGGGTAAGAAAATCCAAAATATTTAGTTTAGACAACCATAATTCCGTTGGGGGAGTATGGTGAGGAGCTGGTTGAGCAGTCGTTAGAAAGGCCATGAGGATCTGCATACAATAAGCTATTAACTATGAACGTACGGCATAAGATACAAGGTTGTTTTGTGAAAAGCTAGGTTTTTTTTAATCACCCTGTATCTCCAAAATGGTTGATATGACTCCCCCACCTACCACACAATTTTTAGTTTGTTTAGGTGAGTATTATCACCTCCCGCTCTATTGACCACATAGAAGGAAGCGCCCTGTATATAAATACTGTTGCGGGCGTGGCCTTTGGTTCGTTATTTAAAACACTCTAATCATACAAAATTCATAAACCTTCAATTAATCAACTCAACTTTAATCATCGCTAATACTGTACTTTCAATAATCGCAATCCAATTACAACACTTTCGCTTCTTTATTACTTTCTCTTGTTAACACTGCAACGTCTGCGACAAAACTCTTTTTCTGGCGGTGACGACTGTTATATTTACACCCTAGAAACTCTCCGGACTATTCTGGAGTGTTTCATTTCAGAAGCTTGTTGATTATTATATTCATTCTATTCCTGAACCGTAAATTCCATAATCGATTCTCCGAACCTGAAGTTGTTTACTCTCAATTGCCAGTAGATGTCACCAGTTGTCTCTTTCTATTGCACGTAACACTGCCCCCTTCTTAAACTTGTTCGTCCCGAACAACAGGTGGTCCACGGTCTTGATGCTCGTAGTATTGACACAAGCGGTCCAAATGAACAATTTTGTGCTTGCCTCTTGTGCCACGCTGAATTCTGTATACCACGTCATTAATTCTAGTTACTACTGAATATGGTCCTTCCCAGTGTTGTTCCAATTTTGGAGAACGTCCCTTACGTCGTTTCGGGTTGTACAGCCACACAAGATCACCTTCGATAAATTCTGCGGAATTAGCACGTAAGTCATAGCGGGTCTTCATCCGATCAGTATTTGTTGCTAATTTCGTCCTCGTGGCCTCGTTTACATCAACTAATTGTTGTTTGAGCTCCGATACGTAGTCTTCTGGTAACTTTTGTTCACCTCTGGAGTTACCGAATTTGAGGGCGCTAGGTAAACGCATCGCTCTTCCGAATATGACTTTAGCTGGGGTTTGTCCGGTAGTGATATGAACGGCTGATCTATAAGCCATTAGGAATATAGGAATATGTCTATCCCAATCGCGTTGATGATAGTCAAGTACTTTCTTTAGATGCTCGATCAATGTTCTGTTGAAGCGCTCTACCATGCCATCAGATTGCGGGTGTAGAGGAGTAGTTCTAGTTTTTCTTATTCCCAACATCTTACACATCTCCTGGAAAGTCCGCGATTCGAAGTTCAGTCCATGGTCCGAATGAAGTTCGTGAGGCACACCAAACCTACTGACCCAATTCGTTATTATTTGTTCAGCAACTGTAGTTGCCACTTGATTACGGATTGCATAAGCTTCAGGCCGTTTACTGAAATAGTCAATGGCAACTAATATATAACGGTTACCGCCATCCGTTTCTGAAAAAGGTCCAGCGATGTCTATCCTTTCGAAGGGGGCTCTGACATTATACTTATGGATTTCTCCTCTGCTTCTGTGTTGCGGCCCTTTGCAAGCAGCACAGACAGCGCATCTACGGCACCAATCCTCCACATTTTCTCGCATATGTAGCCAATAAAACCTTTCCCCTATTTTGGAAATGGTTTTGTTGACTCCCAAATGTCCTCCAGAGGTTCCACCGTGCATTTCTTCTAGAACATCTTTGACGTTTGATGCCATTAGGTGCTTCCCACTTGCGTTTTAATATACCACATTCAACATGAAGAGAGCGCCATTGAGCCCAGCCCAGTAACTTTTCAGCTTCTCACTCCGTTCCGAAATAACCTCCCAGTCTGGTCTTTCCATGTCATCTTTCCAAGCAAGAATAGGTGAATTGACCGGATCTTCTCGTTGTGCTGTTCGCTGGTCCTCGTTGTCCCAACCTGTAGATGGTTCCACGGTTACCAACTGTATAGTTGCTGTTGTTTCTTTTTCTTCCAGCCGGGCGCAATGTTTGCATTCAAGTTTGCATGGACGTCGTGGAAGTGCGTCTGCATTTCCATGGATACGACCTCTTCGGTGTTGTATTTCGAAATCATAAGCCTGGAGTCACTCTATCCATCTCGCCACTTGTCCCTCAGGATTCTTAAACTACAGAAGCCATTTAAGCACTGCATGGTCGGTGCGAAGGATGAATTTCTGCCCGTAGAGATATTTATGAAAATGCTTTGTTGAACTTACAATGGTAAATAGCTCCTTTCTTGTAGCACAATAATTTTTCTCTGACTCTAAAAGTGCTTTGCTATAGTAAGCTACTGGAACTTCTTGACCATTCTCCTTCTGCGAAAGCACTGCACCAATACCTTCATATCTGGCATCCGTGTCTAATATAAATGTTTTTCCCAGCTTTGGATAGTGAAGTACTGGAGCTTCACAGAGCTGTTGCTTCAAATTTTCAAAACTTTCGTTGCATTTATCTGACCGTATGAACGGCTTTCCCTTTTCTGTAAGTTGATGTAGGCTTCTTGCTATATCTGCAAAACCTTTCACGAATCGCCTGTAGTAGGTAGCTAAACCAAGAAAACTCCGTAATTGATGTTTGTCCTTTGGAACTGGCCAATTTTTGACGGCTTCTATCTTCTCTGGATCGGTTCTTACTCCTTGTGATGAAACTATGTGCCCTAAATATTTAACTTCATTTTTGAATAGAGCACATTTACTCGCACTGAGCTTCAATTTTGCATCTTTGAGTCTTTGAAGTGCGTCCCGTAAGTTGTTTTTATGTTCCTCGAATGTCCTTCCGATTCCTATTATGTCATCCAAATAGACAAGACATGTTTTCCAGGTTAAACCACGTAGAACACATTCCATTAGTCGTTCGCATGCGCGTAGCTATGTAGGGGCACGTGTGGGCACGTCCCACCCCAGTGAGCCCAAAATGGCACCGATGCCCCCCCCCGAAACATCAAAAATTTACAGCTTAGAAAAGATTTTAAGAAATCAAATTTATAAGATTTATTTGTACTGTTTAGTATGGTATAAAAAAAAGAACAATTCAAAAATTAAAAAAAAAATAAGCATTTCCAATTATATAAATAAAATAAAACACACAAAAATATCCGAAGCTGTACAACACTATAAATTAAATTTTAATATTTGGTTGGATAACCGTTAGATTTTAATACACTGTTTTGTGAGTTGATTGATCATTGTTAGTTTTTCTCTGGAATTTATTTATTATGTATTATTTTTGAATGTGAGAAGACATAGTACACATGTTGGAGTTTATAAATGCATATTTTTTAAATTATTAGCAAATGAAGAATCTTATAAATTACATGCAGTTTGTCGGGAAGATCAAATGGGTGGATACTTTTGCGACTAATTGTATATACAAGTCAAAAACTTGACTATACAAGTGCCGATACAAATCCAGATATTTGTATCTAAGTGTAAACTCACCTTAACAATGATTTGACTTTCTCCACTTCGACCGACTGATAATAAATCCATCAGAATTAATGTCAACTCAACATTTTTCCATTCTAAAGCCTTAGTTTCCAACAGAATGCGGCGGCGCAATTTCAATTCCGCCTCATTCTCTTGAAAACCAAGGCTTTAGCATAATGCGACAACGCACTACACTGTTTACGTAGAAACAAACCCCTCAACACACCGATTCTTACCATGTAGTTTCACTGGGCTGTCCCTGACTTACCATACAGCCAGTGTTGGCTTGTTTTAATCATATGTGAAGAAATATGCGCAATGTGCCTAATAATTGACCTACAAATTGGGCTCTGTATATTGTTTTTCGTTCTTTCCTATTTTCGCTGGTTTTGCTCTTATATAGTAAATACTATGCGCAATATGTATGATGCTTGACCCACATACTGGTACTACATGATCTTTTTGGTTATTGGACATGCTACCAATTTCCTGCGTTTAATTTTCTTATGCGTAGGCGGAAATATTCCATTTCGCTTGTATAAGCGAATTAGACTATTTCCAATATTCAATTAGTATAAAAAACGGAAGACGTACCCAAAGTTATACACTTACGTTAATTTATAAATATTCGCCCCTTTACTAAATCTTGCTGGATCACCAATTATCGAAGAAAATCGATCGATGATCCTAATTAAAAAGTCGGTGTGTCGCTGTAACTTAGGCAGTAGTTTTTGAAACTAAATCAAAAACGAACCAAGAAACCCCCGACCCACGGTAAGGTCTCTTGTTCCCCTAATAAAGAACAAAAAGGAAAATTATTAAATAACTAAACAATAAGTCAAGAATAAAAAGCGTAATGAGAAAAACTTAAGCTCTGAGTTTAGAAAAATATCAAGAAAGAGATCTAAATCGAGGCTGGTGAACTTCTTGCATAAAAGCATCCCCAGTCCTTGCTGTAATTGGAAAACATAACCTCACAGCAGCTTTAACAACTTGAAAAAATTAGCAGAGGTAGTTCTTGAAAATTTCTTAATTTTCTTGTAAATATGATGACAAATTTCTTAAATTCATCAATAATTATAAAAAAATCTTATAAATTGATACAGCCTTGGAAGCTGAAGCTGATGCTGCTTAAATTAAAAAATTATGAGATACATGCTGAAAATTTGAAAAAAAAATATTAAAGAAGAGTATAAACTTTCTAAAGCGGCAATATTACTCCCAGTGAGCTCCGCCGGCTGTGAGAGAAGTTTTTCTGCTATGAGGCGGATAAAAACGTTGCTTAGGAACAATGCTTCAAGAACGATTCCCTCGCATGTCACGCATGCTACTGCTCAACACAGAGAATGCCATTGTTAAAGATAATTTCAGCTGAAAAGGTATTGGGCCGATTTGCAGAAAAAAATAGTAAAATAATGCTTATTTAATTGGATTTTGACGATTTCTGTTATATTATGACGATATTAATTTCGAAGGCAGTGATGGATGGTGACCAACTCAAATTAAACGATAATGCACTGAAAGAAATTTTCACTGAAAATTAACTCCAATCCATGTGTATCAAGGACAGTTAGGTGCGATTTTGACCTTAGCAGGCATTTCCTGGATGTAAGAAAACAAATTGATTCATCTTATTCAAATGAATATACAAAAAAATAGATAAAAAGTAGAAAATATATTTTCTCAATTATCTCCGATTATGAAAATTTTATTACAGAATATCAGAAAAGGTTATATATCCTAAGAATAGAATTGCTTAAACGTAGTCTACTTTTCGTTATTCTAGAAAAAGATTTATTTTAAATGATCCAAATTAATTTTTAGTAGGTAGGTATATATTATGTTGACTTCATGTAAAATTTTCTTTGTTGTAGCAAGTCAGTTTCGTTGTATAAGCGATAATTTTCTTATAATAAGAAGAATTTTTCTCGTGTTTCTACGCATATTAATTAAATTTGGTTTCTATTAGATCTACGGTTTTATTGCCGTTAAAAGGAGTTTTCTTCTTTCTATGAAAGTTTTCTCACTCCAGTAGAAATCGTAATGCTAGTAGATTTAAAAAAATCACATGTATTTTGTATTCGATCTAAAAAATAACGGTAATCAAAAAAATAGTTTGCTTGATGTAAGGAAATTTGGTGTTAAGACTGATTAATGTCTTAGAAACTTTGACACATTTCTGAAAAACAATACCTGATTGAACAATATTCTTTTTCAATTTTTGTGTCAAACTGGCCCCTACTAGGCCCACCTCAGAAAAACCCTGGCTACGCCCATGCTCGTTCGAATGCGGCTGGAGCATTACATAACCCAAATGGCATTACTTTGAATTGCCATAAGCCACTGCCAATCAATCATTGCAAATAATTCCGAAAATTCATCGATCACCTCTTTGGCATCGTTGTGTTGTTGTTCACTTAAGGCACTGGACGAAAGAAGTTTCTGAGCCTGTTGGATAGTAGCTGGAATAGTTTTTGTCTCCTTGACATTACTACCATTATCCAAATTGACGATTTGGTAAATGGGTTCACAATTTCCAATTATAGCACCTTATTTTAGTTGTACCTCATTTTCGGATGTGTTAAGCACTCTGACTGGTATAAATGTTGCACCTTCTGCCTTCACTAAAGTCTTGCCAACAATGATTGTCGATGTAACTTTTGTGGGGTTAGGCTCCACCAGATAGAATCAGCTGGGCCCGATGTCATCAGTAAGCTTTGTCGATATTAGTGTCTCGGAGCTTGGCGAAAGAGTAATATTTTCGCAGACCATCGTCCTTACTTTCGCAGGATAATCTGCTCCTTCTCCTAGTCTCATAGGAATTTCTATATTACCATATTTGAGAATCCGCTCTCCGACATCCAGATTTATTTTGTATGTGGTCATGAAGTCTATTCCAACAATGCATTCATCCATTATGTCTGAAACCAGGAAAGTGTGAGGAAATAGTAGTTCGCCTGGTTGAACATCTAAAGTTATTTCTCCAAAAACCTGTGCTGCTGCTCCAGTTGCTGTTCTTAGTAGATATTTGGTGGTGTTGTGAAGCCATTTGTTCTTAACAAGATCTGCTCTAATAATTGATCTTGAAGCTCCAGTATCGATAGTAACTGCGGCGTCATTTTTTCCTACACTTCCATATATGTACATATAACAAGACTGCTATTATTTCTCTGTAACTGACCTACTTGGATGATGACTTCGCGGCTGTCGATTCCACCAACCAATTTTTGCCCCACAAAGTTGGTTTTTACTAGTTTTCCGACTGCTCAACAGGAGAGGCGACATCTTTGGCATTCTTCTTTCCCCTCTTCTACTGGTGATTCCCCTCGTCGACGTTTTCTGCAGTCTGTTTGAAGGTGCCCTGGTATATTACAATTCCAGCATCGAAGGACACCACATGAAGGCAGGCTCTGTGATGATTGCACTCTGTTGCAAGTACATTCTTCCGCTGAAATTCTTCTCACTCGTACTGCACTCCGTGAAGCTTGTCTGGCGGATTCATATGCTAATGCATAGGCTAGTGCTTCTGCTGTTGATTTCCTTCCTGCTAGTCTTAACGCTTGTTGTAAACTTTGATCTGCAATAGCGTTCACAAATGCCTCCGTCGCCACTTCGTTGAGAAAATCCGCATTCACACTGGAGTATGAAAGATGCGCTAATCTTTCTACATCTGCCTGCAGTTGTTGTAGTGATTCGCCATGTTTTTGAATCCTGTTGCGCAACTGTAGGCGATATACTTGCTGCATATGTTCATCTCCGTAACGTAATTCTATCGCCAGTAGTAATGAAGAGTAATTACGTTGATTTTCAATCGGTACAGTTTGTAAGAGCTCTGTCGCAGGGCCTCGAAGTGCTAACACTCTCATTTACCTCTGAAGCTGCCTCGAATTATCTCTTGAAGATATGCCACGAATTTTTTCCATCAAATATGCGAGGTTTCATTCTACCTGCACCGGATAATTCAGTTGCTATGTTTAGAGGCTAACGATGCTTTATTCTTTCCAGATCTGATTTAAAACTGTGAAGCTGCTCGGTGACTTTTTGTTGAGCTTCCGCCACTTCCTGCTAGATTCCTTCAATTTTCAAATTTTGTTCGTCTAATGAGTTTTTCAGGAAAGTCTACTGTTCCTCCAAACGAGTTTCTAGACAATTCTCCAGAGAGATCTTTTATTCGTCCAAACGGGTTTCCAGAGATTTCTTTTGTTCCCCAAAATCAATCTTTTGCTCATCAAAACGGGCTTCCAGAGATTTCTTTTGTTCCTCAAAATCAATCTTTTGCAATCTTTTGTTCATCAAAACGGGCTTCCATAGAATTTTTTTGTTCCTCGAGAGAATTCTTTTGTTCCTTAAGAGCATTCTTTTGCTCGTCCAAACGGGTTTCTGTGGATCTCTTCTGGTAATCTAAGCTGGATTCTAGGGAATTCTTTTGTTCGTCCATAGATTTCTTCTATTCCTCGAGAGAATTCTTTTGTTCATCCAAGTTATATTCGAAAACAAATGTCTCAGGATTCTGTCCTTCTTCTATCAAAGCTGGTCTCAGTCGCTCGACTAGATCATTCTTTGCACCTGTCGTTTGTAACAACCGGTTCCCTAGCTCCACTTTCAAATCCTGTATCCGAAGCTCCTCCAGTTTGCGCCCCATTACTTTAATAATACTCTTACAGATCAATATAAATTATTTTCCAGAACTTTTACAATTTAACACAATTTTCATAAAATTAATCACACTTTGAATTTTTCAGTCAATTGCCACCACCTTATTTCGCGAATTTAATTCACTTCTGACACCAGTTGTTGCGAACGTGGCCTTTGGTTCGTTATTTAAAACACAATATTTAATATACAAGTTTTTTATTTCACTCTAATCATACAAAATCCATAAACCTTCAATTAATCAACTCAACTTTAATTATCGCTAACATTGTACTTTCAATTATCGCAATCCAATTACAACACTTTCGCTTCTTTATTACTTTCGCTTGTTAACACTGCAACGTCTAAGACAAGACTCTTTTTCTGGCGGTGACAACTGTTATACTTATACCCTAGAAACTCTCCGGATTATTCTGGAGTGTTCTATTTCAGAAGCTTGTTGACTATTCTATTCATTCTATTGCTGAACCTTCCCGTAGATTCCATAATCGATTCTCCGAACCTGAAGTCGTTTACTCTCAATTGCCAGTAGATGTCACCAGTTGTCTCTTTCTATTGCACGTAACAATACATATGTATATATTTTTATATCTATACAATATAGTGTTATCAAATAATCATTGATGTGTTTTTTCATTGTATTCGAGGTTATCCACTATATCTTCTTCAGAATCTATGGCCTTGATTGGGCCAAAATTCTGTAATTTTACTTATGAGGCAACAAACGCCATATTGAATAAGTATGAGATTCATTATTCATTATTGTCTGTTACTCTAGCGTGTTTACTATTTAATGGTTGTTTGCCATTTAACGCATCTGCATATGATCTATGTATGCGGATTTCTTAATTTATTTATTGCCATTTTCACCCGGTTTGTACGGCGTATAAAATTTACTTTTATCTCATTTTTATACCCTAGATGAAATCTATAGGGTATACTAAGTTTGTTATTCCGTTTGTAATGCACAGAAATAATGATGGTAGAGCAAAATGGATTGGACACCCCCGCATAAAATTAAAAGTTATTTTGATTTTTGCATGTCTGTCTGTCCGTCCGTCCGTCCGTCCGTCCGTGCGCACGATAACTCGAGAACGCGTTCACTTAGAAAGCTGAAATTTTGTACACGGACATTAAAAAAAAAGAAAAATTAAGTTCGAAAATGAGACAAATCGGGCAACTCCTTCGTGGGGTTGCAATACAAAAATTTCGTTTTCCACGATATATTTGGACACTACCTGAGAACACGTCGACATAGAAAGCTGAAATTTTGTATATTTTGTTTTTATAGTAATAGCAAATAAAATTTCAAAGATGAACCAAATCGGGCAATCCCTTCTTGGTGTTGCCATATAAAAAATTTGGTTTTTTACATATACTTTGAAAACGATCAGTCCTAGAAATTTTTATTGTACTAAAAACTTCTTCAGAATAATAAATCCTATAAATTTTGTTATAATCATTTTTTCTGTCCGACGAGCCGTTCTAGAAATATATGCGAGAAACCAAATGTAAAAATCAAAATTGCTCAAATGGGTGACCATACGAAATTTCATACGTGCATTCATCTAGCGTATCATAAGAATTGGTCTTAGACCAATTCTAGCTTTTTCACTTGTTTAGTAATTCCTTTTTATATATTTATGGAACTAGGAAAAGTCTTTGTAACTAACTAGCCGAGTGGTCACTGAACTGACAATTGGCTAATTAAGGTGGAGGTTTTTATCATTTTCTATTTTGAAACTGGAACATTTGCAGGATTCGTGGGATGAACTTCCGATAAAGGTTCCCGAAGAATTGATTCTAAACATTTGGTAAAATTTTGGTGCGATCTAGTCGCCGAAACCGATACCTGAATAATAATGGCAAATAAAACGAAGTTGGTGATTTCGGCAAAAATATGTTTTCTTGATGCTTCATATCCTCAAGCAATCTTAGAACTAAGGTATTTTAAGGTCATTGATTATACTTGCATATCTAATAAATTCATTGCCAGCACATATTACCAATTCATGACATTATATTCAATCAATATGTACTAAGTTCATTGCTCCATCATTCTTCGCTTATTTCACACGCGCATTTCCTTACCGTCAGCAAATTCCATATTTTCAAGCACGACTTGCGGCAGTAAGGAAATGCTATATTAGCAAGAAATATTTTAAGTTAATTGTAAATATAAGGAGGAATATTTTCAAAAAAGTTCTCAGTTTGTTTTTCACCAAGCAACAGTGTTTTTCTTAATATTCACTAACCCTTTACATTTCATGGGCCTACTCAAATAGATTTGACCATCATCAGCATACATATGCACTTTCACGTCACGAACTACTTCAGGTAGATCATTGATGAATAGGCTAAATAGCAAAGGGCCCAGAATAGAGCCTTTTGGTACGCCGAATACTAAAGTGAGTGAGTCTGAGATATTATTATTTACCTTAACGGGTTGGTGAAGACGTGACAAGAAATCTTTAATGAGAATGAGAGCTGAAGTACTGAACTTAAAAACAGCAAACAGTTTATGGAGAAGGATGTCATTATCAACACTCAACATCAAATGCCTTGGTGAAATCTGGCAGTACTAAGGTACTAAAATTGTTTTGATCCCGGGCCAATCTAATGTCAGTGGATAGCCTTAACACAGGAGTCTAAACCCTGATTGTCAACGTATAAGCAGCTCATTAGCCTCAAGGTATTCAAGCATCTGGTGATACATTACCTTTTCCAACACCTTAGAAAAGAAACATAAAATGCTTATAGGGCGAAAGTCGGCAGAGGACTCGGGACGGGTGGAAAAAACTCTTTATGCAAGCTAAAAATCTTTTCTTCGATAATGAAAGTACTATCGCAGATTTCCAGTCTGAAGGAAACGTTGATGTCCTTAAGCATGAATTGATCACATGAAGAATGTATTTACCATAAAATGGAAGCATTAGAAGCATTAGATTTGATCGACTTAATGGAAATTGACAGTTAATTGAGGTCAAGACAACGAAAGGAGAATGCATTATGATTATTGGCCAGAGGTGCAATCTCACCAAAGAAACCTTCATGAGAAACTTCGAGCATTCCAACTTGATTTTCCATTGAACTAGGCTTCCACGACCTTGCGGACACCGCGACAATAGTTAGTCTATTGTGCCTTCCCCTAAAGTGGTTAGGCAAAATCGAGTCTTTGAACGAGCTCGAATATTGCTTTTGGAGTTAGATTGGAGACATTATCTGGAGAGATAATTGTTCTTCCAGTGATTTGCAACCATAGACCTGCAAGTGCTGGGCACTCACATATGACGTTCATCGAGGTTTTATCTTCCTCTTCGCACAGTTGACACAGTTCACTGTCGGATTTGCCTATCTTCTTCAGGAAGTGACGGAAGGGGCTATGACCAGTCACTGCGTTAGCAAATAGTCTGAGCGACTGTCTGCTGAGTCCAATAAGTTGGCGCGTCTGGAAATGAGAGGGGTTGAAGAATTTCTTCGCCTGCCTCATACCGGGCGCGCTACGCCAAAAGAGATCCAGCTCCGGTTATAGCCAGTTCGTCCGCTTTTTCATTACAGTCTACTCCTTCATGTCCAGGGACCAAGACCAAGGTTACTTGGTTGTCGCTAGACTGTAGTTGGAGTTTCTAGTAGCAGCTCCAGACTAATTTCGACTCAAAAGCTTGAGAGGAAAGAGCTAGGAGCGCAGCTTAGCTGTCTGAGCAAATGTAGATATTGGAGTTCTTGCAGCCCTTATTTAGGCTTTCCTGAGATCCAACGTCTATGGCATAGACTTCCGCCTGAAAAATGGAAAGTGTGGCACCAAGCGGAATGGATAGTTCCACATCTGGACCAACCACTCCTGCGCAAAAAAAGACATGCATTAATTTCATCGGGGTTGAATCCACAATCAACTTCATCTTTCCCATACACACCAGCCCGTCGTATGTTGCGCCATAAGACTTTGGGTTGTAGATGGCAGTTCAATTTAGAACTAAAATACTGGCACTTAGCGCGACAAATGGCCGCAGTTGCTCTATTGCGTGCCGTTTGGTATAAGACACGGGCACCAGAGGTGTTAGATCGTTTGTAACGACGATATAAGAACTCACGTTCAGCAATTAGCGACAGAGCTCGAAATGAAAACCAAGTACAGCCATTAGCTTTTATATATTTATATCTAACATGGATATATTTATCGTATAAGTGAGTGATTAACGATGATAATGTTTCAACTTGGCAGTTAACAGAAGAAAAAATATTGATTGACTCCCATGTCAAGCGTGCGCATTCCTCAAACAAATATGATTAAAATCACGATATGAATAACAGGTGGGGAGGACCTACTGACTCAACAGACATATCATAAGAAAGATAAAGTAAGTCGTGATCCAAGAGGGCTCAATTGGTTCTGCGAGATCACTGTACTTGCAGCTGTTGTAAAAAACAAATCCAATGATGAGGGATTAGCTGCATTAAAGTATGTTGGAAAATTATTGATTACATTTAGATGTAGTGTCTGAAGAAAATACAAGAACAGCTTGACTGTAAGATCCTGCCGATGAAGGTTAACATTAAAATGTCATTCGCATACTGCTGAGAAATACGTGTCTTCAAACTCCTGCACTGTGGCGCAGTTGAAGCAATTTGGGGGACAGTATACTGCCGATAAAACACACTTGTCATAGCTAGAGGTAATTTCGACGCCTATAAATTCCATTACATCTCCTTTCGAGGAAAATATATGCTTGGCCTTGAAGCAATCGCGGACATATATCGCAGCACCGCCTCCTATACGATTTTTGTGGTCATTGCGAAAAATGTTATAGGCAGGAATTGCTAGAAATGCTGAGGGAATATTGTCCTTTAACCATGTTTCACTAATAATAATAGCACGTAAGTCGGACTGGGAGAATATGTATCGAAATTCGTCGATTTTGTTGCGAATATTTCTAGCATTTAACGCAGATACTTTTAATCCACGGGAATAATCGCATTAGATTTTAAACATCATTCTTACCTTGTTCAGATCACAATTATTCAAATTCATAAAAAATTACTGTCTCGCCACACAAATCGTCAATCAAGAGATACTTACTCATTCCCTCATACATTTTAAAACTGGAGAATCTTCCAAGCAGTCGAACTCCGAAACAATATTTTATATTAAAAATAGACTAGCTTGCCGAACGGACAATGTAAAATAAGCAACAATTTAAAGAAAATAACTAAATACACCTACAAGTTATAAAATCAACATCAAAAGAAAATAATAATAATATTGGAATAGAATTCAAAATCGCTAGTATCAACAGAAAAATTCAAAATTAAAAACAAATAACAAGAGAAAAAGAGAACGCATTTTTATGAGTTCCAATGCCACGGAAACAGTAGATCCAATTGGTATTATAAATGTAGTTAGTATTCATGCTATTTAATGAGATTTTGTAGCGCCTGCGCACTGCCTATTTTCATCAGTTGCTGGTCATTTTCATTTCTCCTGATATTATTTTCCCCAACTTGCGATATTTGAGCGCTTCACCAAGAATGGAATTATTGCATGACGTAAGACTTTCATTGACATAAACAGGGCATGTTGAAGAGAACCCTTTCAGCTGAGATAATTTAACACCTTTATGTCGGTAGAATGCTAAAAGAAAGGATCATTGTTCAGCATGGCATGAAAAACGTACTAGAATTAGACCGGTCGCTGAAGTCATTCTTTTTCTCAGACGAAATGCGTCACAATATGCAGAGATTGGATGTTCTAAAAGAGCAGCAATCTTTTTAACAAATTTCATTATATTCTCCATCGGAGTTCTGGGTATACCGTGAATAATAACATCACTGAGGCGCTTTACCGTTTCAGATCTTCAACTTGATCATGATGGCGGATATGGCCCTCCATCAGTACATGAGCGCGCTCCTGATGTGGTAAATGAATGGGCTATCCCACACGAATATTCCTGATGCAGTATGCAAACACGTTTTTTGGGGAAGAGGTGAGTAGAAGCAAAGAGATATCTCTATACTTTAGAGAAATATCTCTTTACTTCTTCTCACCTCTTCCCTAGAAAACCGCTATGCATACTGCATCAAGAATACTCGTGTTGGATGGACCATCAGCTACAAAAAAATAAGATAAGATTAAGGCCCATTGTTTGCCACTCCGGCCCACGTATGAATAGAACAATCAGAGTAATGAGAGAATGAGTAAAGTAATAGAGTAATTTTTGTTATCCCTTCTGTATGGCAGATAGATGTAACTCCCTACGCCGATATTTGCCTAAAAATACTCTACAAATACATATCTTATTAAAAACTAATTCCAAGCTATCATGGCCAATTTATGCACATCTTTCAAGTTGACTCACTTCAAACGACGCAGATAAATAATTATCTAGTTTTGAAATTCAATACGAGAGTCTAACAAAAAACTGTTCATTAGTTTTAATTTGTATGCCACACAATTTCACGCATTTGTACTTCGTCTATCATCGCATATCAAGTCAAAGAAGAAATTCAAAATTAACCAAAAATATCAAAATTTTAGAGTGAGCGTGAGTGGATCGAAAAGGATCAAAGCATGTGCAACCACAAATCAGAATGCCGTCGAAGCGTTCATTCGTTCAAGCGTAGCATGAAGAAAACTCAGATGGCTCATGGCTGATACTGAAACGATCCATGCAATAGTGATAGCTTCCCTGCCAATATCAGCCTCTTGTCACAAGCTTAACGTTTAATTGATTCAACTCAAGTGCATAACCCGAATCATCTAGTAAAAAGATAATTAACAATTTAGTGATAGACTCTTATCCGCATTTCACTGCTGTCTGAATTTATACACTATGATACCTTAACTATGACGACAGCTATAGTTAGTCTCGCAACTTTCTCTGCTTTCATTAAATATTTCCGTACATAAATACTTACAGATATTTTGTAACAGTTACTAATCCGTACCGTCACAGCACATTTAGCTTAAGTATTTACCAGGCCCCAACACTTTATATGTTGCGCTCAATTTTTCATTTTAATGTCTGCAATGATCAGCACTTTTCTCGGTACATTCATTTTTTACATATAGTTAAATGTGTAGATATAGATAGAACAAATTTGGTTAAAAAATTTATTTTAAAATAAAATCCAGAGCAACTGATATGATGTACTATTTATAATAATTCATGATGAAATTGTTTGACCTTAAATCTGACCAGCTAATATTTATTCAAATATTTGAGGTCGCAACAGACAAGCGAGATGAAATTTGAAAGCAGCATATATAATAGGTACTTACATAGTGTTCAATTTCCTTATTTCCTTTATTTACAGGTTCAGAAAAATATTAACGTTTGATGAATAATACTCCACCTATTGCCACTGGTGCAATTCAACCATTTTCTGCATGTAGAAAATATAAATGGATGGGCTGCACGACGAGCCACTTTCATACATACACTCTAACGAATATAGAGCTCCTTAGATCGTAACATACCTGATCCTGCAGAATATAAAAACTCGCCCTACTATTGCTCACTACCGTGATTAATTTAGTTTGATTTAAGTGCAAAACACTCGATTGTTACACTCAAAATTGAGGACAGGGCAGACAAAATTGGAAAATCGAACCTCGGTACAACCAATTTCTGCATTTGATACCTTCCCAGTTTTAATACACATCAAGTTTTAATGGTGAAAGGTTTCAATTGTATCGCGACTTTACTAATAGGAACCAGTCAGTTCTAGATTTAACTAAAAACTATGTGAGAATTCAGCCACAACCAGAATTAACTAAATATTCTTTAGTTAATACTAATAGTATCAACTGCATTCCGTTAATTCTATATTTAACTGTATTATATTAGTTAAAACTAGGATTACCGAAAGAGTTTGGTTAGAACTAGGATTTCCTAGTAAAATCGGGTTTTGACGGATTTGGTGTTTTGACTGTCACATATATACAAATTAATACCTTTTTTTGCTGATATGTAGTTCTGTGGTGATAACTCCAAAATTCAAGTTTTTCATTATACCCATTTAAACATTTGAAAAAATTCTCGCAAATTGGATTGCGCCTGATAATGTAATATACTTTATGGTAGTAAGTCACTAACATAATATTATAACTCTGATGATAATTTATCGTTTAGTATAATTAAAGGAAGTTATCAGTGTTTGATCAAAGTTACTACCAATACCTTATAGATAGAAAAAGGAGTTATCATTTTATTATCATAAAAAAGAACTCTAGAAAAAATAAGTAAAACAATGAATATACAGATTCTTTCAATTTATTCATTTTCAACAAAGTAAGAAATTAATTAAATTATTCTTCGGCAGAATTGAAATCATCCTCACTATCACTGACTATTGCAGTTAATCTATTGTCAAGCCTCAGATCTAATAAAGATGCGAATTCGTTTGCACCTCGCTGAATTGTTCCTTCGTACTGCATAAAACATGAAGTCTTTTTGATTACACAATTACGCACAGTTAAATTGAATGTCCATAGCTTTCTCTTATATGTAAAAAAGACACACTTGTTGACAAACAAGGAGTCTCTAGTCATTTTTGCAGATCAAACGAGGATGTAACTAATTTTTCATCAGACGTGATATAAGCAGTCTTGCCATTACGTTTAGTTTCATACTGAAAGTCTGCCGTCACATGGTGCACCGCTTGATTAATTTTTATACCCTAGATGAAATCTAAGGGGTATACTAAGTTTGTCATTCCGTTTGTAACACCTCGAAATAATGATGGTAGAGCAAAATGGATTGGACACCCATTCATAATATTAAAAGTTATTTTGATTTTTGCATGTCCGTCTGTCCGTCCGTCCGTCCGTCCGTCCGTGCGCACGATAACTCGAGAACGCGTATACTTAGAGAGCTGAAATTTTGTACACGGGCTTTAAAAAAAAAAGTAAAATTAAGTTCGAAAATGAGACAAATCGGGCAACTCCTTCGTACGGTTGCCATATAAAAATTTCGTTTTCCGCTATATATTTGGACACTGCCTGAGACACGTCGACGTAGAGAGCTGAAATTTCGACATGATGTTTTTACTACATTAGCAATTAAAATGTCTGAAATGAACTAAATCGGGCAACTCCTTCTTGGTGTTGCCATATAAAAATTTAGGTTTTTTACGTATACTTTGAAAACGATAAGTCCAAGAGATTTTTATTGTACTAAAAACCTCTGCAGAATACGAAATCCTATAAAATTGATTTTAATCATTTTTCTGTGCGACAAACCGTTCTAGAAATATATGCGAAAAACAACTTCAAAATCAAACTTGAATAGATCGGTGACCATACGAAATTTAATACGGGCATTCATCTAGGGTATCATAAGAATTGGTCTTAGACCAATTCTAGCTTTTTTACTTGTTAAAATATTTTTTCATTTTCATCATGGCAGAATTTTATTTTCGTGTCGAATGCGTCACATGTTTTACATGTATCAATAGCTGGTTTTTTAAATCTTAAATTATTACATAGGCTATATCCTTGTCATTTGTTTTAGTTCCTGGCGGATGTCTTCCTCTACTGTCGGGCGTCACAATATTAGATTCAGACTTCTTTTTCAGAGGGATTAAATAATTGATAAATCCTGAACCTTCATCATGAATGATTTTAATAATTAATCTTTAAATCTACATCTGTAAGCTTGGAGCGGCATGAATCTAACAATGGCCTTTGCGGACGGGATAATATTTTCTTGCCTTAAGATGTCCTGTAAGCTTCCCCTTTATGCCGCCTTTCGGATATTTCGTTACGTAGCTTTCGTTGAATTGAGCCATAACCGTTTTTTCTTTTAGTGGAATCCATATTAACTAATTCAGCCAATGGAATGTTGTCAAGTGAAGACAAGGATGGTGACGCATTAGTCTCTTGGTTCCCACTCGTGGATGGTGACCATTCATCTGAGGAAGACGCAGAGTAATACAAATTACACATAGAGTCATCGCAAGCATCACCTTGAGCCTGAAATCGAAGCAGTACTTACGGTTGCGGAATAAATACTGTACGCACTGTAAACATGAGTAAAAATAAATGCGTGCGCCTGCATGTATTTCAACTTAAGCGTACTATTATTATGTGAAAATTTAGCTTTTCACTGAGGGGATTTCAATTTTAGTACATATCAGGGTACAGTCCAATCGATCAAAATCCGTCAATTTTATAATTGTTGTTGTTACTAATAGTAGGACGGGCGGTACGGCTGACAAGTTCGTAGTACTTACGTCTGAACTTCCTGGCTCACTCATTTTTAGTTTTCACATAAAAATTTTTGTTAGTTTATTAAATTTTAAAATATTAATAATTTATTAAAAGATAACATATGATAATGGTTTGCAAGATCGCACTATTACACTGTCTAACACTTCAAATGAAAAACAATGAAAGAATACGTCACGTTACAGCTCTTATGGGCCATCCCACATGAATATTCTTGATGCAGTATGCAAACCGGTTTTCTCGGCAAAAGGTAAAAGAAGCAAATAAACATCTCTGCACTTTGGAAAGATATCTCTTTGCTTCTTTTACCTCTTCCTTATAAAAGCTGAATGAATATTGCATCAAGAATACTCGTGTGTGATGGCCCAATGACCCATCCCGCACGAGTATTCTTGATGCATTATGCTAACAAGTTTAACAACAGAGTAGACGGCTCCACACGGTTATTCTTGCTGCAGGCTTCTTATACATATACGAGTAAGAGGCTATTAATGTGGGTGTGCATTATTTCATATCGAGTTAAGTACTATGACGAGAAGGTACAAAGTTGCAAGAGAAGAAGTGAACTTTTCCGTAGAAAACCGGTTTAAATACTGCATCAAGAATACCCGTGTGGGGTGGTCCCTTCATCTATAAATGTGATGAGCACAATGAGAATACGAAACGTGCGAAAGGCTGAATCCATAGACGTCCATATAATTTTTTCTTTTGGGTAATTAGTGATAAGTGATGAGATCAATCATTTTTAAACCAGATAGTTGTTTAACCAGATGGTTATATGTGATCTTATAATGATATGACCAAAAATTAAGTTAAAACACCAGAGATATTAGGTACTAACGTACCATGGTCATTATAGATTTCTATTGCAGATGGAATAATCACTATAGTAGATACAAAAAAACGTATAAGTCAAAACAGTTGGAATCACATTTATAATAGAAAATTCATAATTTTGAAGATATCACTAATTGATCTGTGACGACACAATTGTTTACATCAGTCACCAGAATCGTGAAAGATATATGTATTTGTGCATGATATATATGTGGCGAACACTATCGAAAATTAATACATTTTTGTAATTTTTTTATGAAATTTTTCGTCGTACGTCCGAATGGTCATAAGTCGAGGTGGTCGTAACTCGACAACTGACTGTAAAGCATATTAAAAAACTAAAATATCCTTTATAAAAAAAAAACAATGCAAATATATCTACACTGAGTTGCTATTTGAAGAATAATTGTGGATTTCTTGGTCATTTCGTATCCATCATCTGGACGCTCTTATTTCAACAACTCCAAAATTGTTGATCAATTCTAACAAGATACCCACTTAAAACAATCTTGTCGTATTTGAGTGAACAACGAAGTCTTTGAAAACATAAGAACGTACTTTGTCGGTTCAAATACCAGGCATTATTGTTTTTTTTAAATATGTATTCGTTGACCCAAATATACTTGAAATATTTAATTTTTTTGTTCTAGAGATGTCATCTATTTGATTCTCAATAAGGGGCAATTCACGTGCAATACCATACCATAAATTTCAAATACATATATGTTAATAACACCTTTATAATTTTTGTTGTTTCAATAATTACAATTCTGTTTTTAAAAGAAACATAATATATTTGTACTTAAACAAAAATATTTTATTCATTAAATATTCTACATATTCAGTTTTTCACTATTATTTAATGTAATTTTTTTGCCGAGAATAGAGACATTTTCAATTTTTTTCTTTTGTTTTTTTAGATATTTATTATCAAAATATGCCCTTATCAGAACTATATTTGTATTTTTAATTTTTACAAATGAATTTTGTTAGTAAAAAATTCCTTTAAAAAAAAAGCTATGAAATTTTACAATAGCATTTATATTCGTTTTTTGTAATAAGAGGTTGTTTGTATAAATCAAAATTTGACGCGTTTGTAAAAACGTGCATATGTTCTTGAAAAAAATTATTTTCGATTAGCAAAGAATAAAAAAAACGACGATAGCTTCTTTACAGGTAAAGTATAGGGTATATTGACCCCTAAGGTAATAACACGAACGTTATGCTTACAAAACTGATGTTTTCCTTCAAATCTGAAGCAGCAAAGACATCTTAAGTCTTTAAATAATAGTTGGTTACTGCACTATCTTTAAAAAAAAACTGCTAAAAACTTGTTATGTTGACTTATAAACACTTCAAGTTCTTTCAAAATACCATCGACAAATTCTAATGTTAACACATTATCAGCAATCCTAATGAAATGAAGGAAGAATTTATAAACAGGGTCAGATCCTTCAATTAAATCTCTAATTATTAACAAAATAGGAGTGAATAATTTTTAAAATGATATACCTATAACTAGAAATATGAGAATACTAATTAGCTGATATTTTTTTCAAAAAAGTGTTTATTTATTTTGTCTTTTATACAAAATGGGAAAAATAATTTGTTAGTTTTTTTTCCACATCATTAATTTTTTGGAATAATAACTTACTTTTCCCTGAATTGTGTCCTTCAAAATCAATATCAACCTGATCAGAAGAATTGTTATTATTTTATTATACTCTATTAGATTTGGGCTAACCAAATAGCTTCCTAGTTCAAATCCATCTGAATCCTTATATCGAGGCCATTCCTTCAAAACATTGTCAACAGATAACTTTTCTTCACTCATTTGTAAAAACGTAGTTTTTTTTCCAACATTCGACGATGTTACTTAATTTGTTATGTGCTAACAATTTCTTATTGGTTTCAAACTCCTCTCTTTTGATATTTTAACCACTGCGCGTTTCGTTAGGTAACATTTCTCTATTTAAAACATAAATATAGATTAACAAAGATTCATAAAATACATTGATAAAACTTTCTTTAAAAAAAAAGGGAAAAAGAGAAAAAAAAGAAAAGGAAACTATAAAAAAAGGAAACACACTTTTTTTCTGGTTCATTTCTTAACATAATGCATATACACAAATTCTTATAGTGATATTTTTAGTAATTTGTAAGGATAATCAAATAGTAATGTTTTTTATTACTTACCATACTTTCGATCGGAAAAAGTCGAATAATTGCATCAGAAACATTTTTAATAACAGTTGATTTCATGCGAGTTTTAGTTCCATAATATTGGTTACAAATTACACGTACTAAAGCTGTCTGCTTAGCCTCATTCAAAATTTTCTTGTTCTTATACTAATTACGCTGATCTTGCCGAAGAATTCGACGATAGCCATTTAGTTATTTTATAAGATAAGGTTCTATCACCACTTGCGCAGAATGTAAGTAAATCGAGCTAAAAATAAATATGGTATAACTGCGCTACACTGTTAAAAATGTCCATAATTGTTGCCAAATGTTCCTCAAAATGTAGGGAATGCTCCTTAAAATGTAGGGAATATTCCCAAAAATGTAGGGAATATTCCCAAAAATGTTGGGAATATTCCCTACATTTTAGGGAAAAATACCTAAGCTTTGTAGCAACAAATGTGCATATTTTTTACAGTGTAGTCTTGTTGTCAAGTGTATTTGAAATTCTCTGATAATTTTATTGAACGTTATGTATTTCGACACAATCTAAAATAAAACCCATATCTATTGTATATAGAAATCAAAAGGATATTTACGTTATATGCCTCACGCCATTGCTCAAGATGATACCGAAATACCGAAATTTTATTTTTTCGCCCTTCAAATACTATCTTAATAAACTTACGAAAATGAAACGACCCGAATTTTCTTTTTCTTCTGTATTTTAAATTTAACTTTAAATCCTAAAAAGATTTCAATGATAGCTTTACAAAAACAAGTGAAACCATAATTGTCACACCAGTGGATGGCCCTTATGATATTCCGGTAGCATTTTTCCGGTAGCAACTTTTTGCTATAAAGGGGGCCGTTATCCGTTTATGGTGAATTTTGGCGACAATCACTAGTTAAATAAGCAGGATATAATCCAGGAACTTGTGCCTTATTAACAATAATTACTGCCGTTTTCGATTCAGTTAACTTGATTCGTAAGTCTTGTATTTACCTAAGGTTAGGGCTATAGCGCTATACAGGATATTATCCAAGTCAAAATCTAGCATATTTGCAGTAGGCTGCACAGAAAAAATACATACTGTCTCAATATATACATAAAGAGAGTCAACCTAATTAGACTCCCTATGGAAAAAATGTGTTCGTTTTATATGGATTACTAAAGTGTAACTAGGAGCATCCTCCCTAGAAGGCCTTCTGGAGTAATACAGACTGGTCTATTAAATAAAAACGGAATTCATGGTCGAGCTATTCCTTTTGGGTTGCGCTCTGCACAATTCAGTAGCTTATCTAGCATATAAAATATTCAAATTGATACTAAAACTTATAGAATTCTGCAGCGAATGGTAACCATATTGGATTGTCCGCGACTTCTAAATATAAGCTCACACATCGGTAGACACCGCTCGTGTTGATGAGAGCATGTCTTCGAAGACAGAAGCTTAAATGTATAAAAACTTAATTTAGAATATCTTACTAGAAGCCCTGCTAGGGTTGACGAAAAATTTCTAGTAAATAATTTTAGGCTGATGAAAAGATTCAGTTCCACTACACGGATTATCACTGCATGCCTGGTGATGGCCAAGTTACAAAGTCTTTTTTAACAGTATTTAAATATAAAAAAAAATACATTCTTAATTATTTACATTAAAAGCCTCGATAGAGTCGACGGAAAGACTTTTTATTAATATTTAGGCTAATTGTATCGAAATTTCACTTCCACTACCTGCCTCGTACTGGCCAAGATACAAAGTCTTTTTCGACATTACTTAATTATACCAAATATTTTATTTTGAATTATTTGAATTAAGGGCCTCGACATAGCTGACGAAAAGTCTTTAAACTAAATATTTATGTTATGTTAATTGGACCAAATAGATTTTTCATAATATGCCTGGTGAGAGGCCCCGATCCGAAAATGTCTCCCTTTTTAGCTTTCCTTCTTTTTAGTCTTTTGTTGATTTTCGTTTAATTTTCTTGGCACGCTTTGTTTTTACTCTTTACATGAAAAATGGCTTTTATAATTGCAACTCAACAATTAAACACTTTTATAAGCTGCCAACTCAACAACTAGACAATGTCTGCCGTCCTTCTGCTGTCACCTCTGCCGGTTTTTTCATTGGTCCGATTTTCAGAGTTCCAGCACATGGCTCAAGCAACGAGGTAATAACTAAAGGCGAAAACCCAATGAACGCGGCAGGCGTCGCGTCGCGTCGCTTTGACAGTTCAATAGAATATACGTGTTTAAGTTCGTGCTGGCCAAATGGCTGCCGCGCTTGCCGGATTGGATGCGAAAGTAGAGCAATGTTCTACTTTTAACGCGCGGCAGACGCTTTGACAGTTCTTTTGATTGATTTTAAGCTGTTTATATGCTTATTAAGCTGCAAATTCAAGAACTGCCACATATAATAACTCTGATATATCCACTATTTCACTTTTAAATAATAACTCAAGTTTTCTATCACTTTTTCTTTTTATAAATAAATCTTAACAGTACCAACGCAACGCGTCCATTGGGCCTTGCTCAAATCCTACACGCGTCTGCCGCGGAGAACTGTCAAAGCGACGCGACGCCTGCCGCGTGCATTGGGCTTTCACCTTAAAGGAGATGCAATCATATGTACGATACCTGTACATGAGCGTACCCAAAATTGCCCTGCATTTGTGTATGTTTCATTCCGCCATTTTTGGTCTTCGCTGTCAGATCCATACTTAGGTTTGGTTTGATTTGGGCTTGGCGCATTAACGCAGGAAAACTCATAAAATAACCGTAGGGGCACGAAACAAATATTACTCAAAAACTTTTTATCACGTAACTTTTCTACTTAATTATTAACTTTTTTATGTTCGTGTTTGCAAATTCAGTAAATACTTTTAAGTATGTGAAAATAAAAGCGATTAAAATTGCGAACAGGTTGTACAATTGTGTACAGGTTACAAATTCTACGGCGCTTATGTACAAACAATATCAGTGTCAATGTGTTAGAAATGGGTACGTGATATTTTCTCATTTGCATCTCCTTTAGTTCTTACCTCGTTGGGCTCAAGTCATATGCCTGATAGCTATCGGTTGGTGGGTCTCCGCACTATATCAGTGTAACGCTTATACCTGCGACCATAACAATATCAAATGCGAAAGTTTTTGTTTTCAACGGTGGATATTTTTCTCAGTGTACCTACTTTTACTTACTGACTGACTACTTATGTACGTTATAGCTTAAAATTAATGTGTGGGTTATACTGTAATGAAAGAACAGAAGTCACACCTGGCCCTGATAAATATCGTCCCTTTAATTCAAAGGTAATTGTGAACTGTGGAGAAGTTACACATAGTTAGGGTGGTCATTATGTACATACCTATACATGATGAAGAATCATGATGAAAATCGAACTTCATTGTTATAAATATAATTGTAAAATCTGAATAAAAATCGCTTAGGAGCGAAACGGGCCGCAATTAACGCTAACATTCTTTCTCTTTAAGTAACCCCAAACGAAAAATTCGGGGCTGTCAGATCTGGTAAAAACAGGGAATCCAACCAAAACCCAAATTTCACGCAATATTTCAGTCACTAAAAAAGTTCACGCAGAAGCACCATTGTCACCTTGGCTATATGCTCAGTAGCTCCATCCTTCAGGACGAATATAAAAAAATTCTAATCATTATCCTAAATAGAGCTGCAGTGGTGTTTCTGGAATAACATCCTCATCTTCAAAAAACTATGAGCCGATAACTCTATCAGCCATGAAACCGTACTCTGATTCTATTCCCTTAGATTCTAAGTGCTGCAGTTTCTGAATTTCTGTTTATTATCTTAATCATTTAAAAGAAAATGAGCTTCAACGTTCAATATGAGTTTATTTAAAAAGCCATCATTTTGTCTGGCTATGCTCGCACAAATATATCACATTGCAGGCGTTACCGAGAGTCCTGCGGAAGCAAATCCTTCACCATTTGGATCTTGTACGGAAATATTTTAAGATTCAGTCTCAAAATCCATTGCAGCGACCAACTGGAGGTTGATTGGGTAGAATGCCGAGTCGTGAAAGATGTATCTTTGTTTACACTCTGTCATACGGTTCTACTCGGTGCGATTAATTACTCTGCCTGGAAGATCTGAAACTGAGCCATGCTCCTGAAACTGGGGAAGTAAGTTCCTAATCGTGTTTGGCTTTAGAAGCCTTAGAAGGCATCCTGGCGTTAAAATGCTGACCGTATTTCCTTGCGTTGGAAGAGAAGAAAAGTCAATTATCTTCACTCGCTATTGGACATCATAAGTAGCCATAGTATACTTGAAAAAATGCTCTATAACCTGAAAAAAAAATTAAAAGAATTAAAAACAAAAAGTTCTGAATTTTTCAAACCCTCTCATTTGGGCCTTCCTGTATAGGGGAACTTTTCAGTAAACTTCGTATCGGACTGTGTTTTATGCTTTTTAATATGACGAGAGTTTTACCTTCCCAAGATTGCAAAATTCCAGCCAAGCGGAAAATAGTGTTGTCATATACGATGAATATAATGTAAGCTCATATAAATAACACGCTAATCAATTCGAGACATTACAAAAATAATGTAATAAACAAATGATCTGTATTACCGATTTTCGAAATTGAACCCCTCAGGGAAAGTAGGTGAGAAGGAAGTCGACGTTTGTATTAAAAAGTATTTATTAACGCGCTTATTCACTTAAAACGATGCGGAAATAATAATTATTAAAACCTGATATAGAAATTCAACCCCAACATAAGTGAATTAAGAAGAGTGACGGAGTTCGTATGGAAAGGATATGTAACGTGCCTATTAACCTGAAACGTTACAAAAATAAATCGATTGTCGAAGCTCAACGTTCGAAAGAGATAAAGTGCAGAAAAATCTGTTGATTCAGTACTACAAGCTGATGACGCAGAAAATTATCCTGTGGAGTTCCTAAACACCCTGAACTCATCTAGTCTCCCCCACATAACCTCATTCTTAAGACCAGTTAGTTTGTTAAGAAACCTAAATGCTCCGAATTTATGCAATGGCACCAAGCTGCAGACAAAAGTTCTCCATTGAAATATTGTCGAGGCCACAGTACACACTGGAGATATGCTCAAGGTAAGACTGTATTCATACATACCAGGAATATCGTCACCGCCCTTATAGTACCCAATTGAGTTGAAAAGACTGCAGTTACCTTTAAAAGTTTATTTCGCAACGACAATCAATTGCTTAACAAATATTGTGAAACTACTTGTCTATTATGGAAATTAAAAACGAAATAGACATTTCAGCTTGACAAGTGTTATATATTAAATGTCAGAAAACGTTGAAGCTAAAGTTCGGCTCTAAAAGGTTCGTGTATTAAATGATCAGATTGCAATAAACTCTGTATACTGCGAAATTGTTTGCAATTTCAATATTGAGTTGCAATGTTCTAGATACTGAGTGTACCCTGAGTGTATACAGAGTTGTTTCTCAGTATATAGAGGCACACTTGCGGTTTAGTGCAAACTGCAATATTGAAACCGCAAGTCTGTCTCCGGTATGATAGAGTAGTGTTTCCATCACAGCCAGTTTTATGTGGCCTGATCTGAGTGAGTTCCGCTAGCAGTCTACTAATCTCCGGAAGGCATTACCGTCAATGTAGCTTACAAAGAGGTCCTTTACTAACGTCTTTCTAGACTATGTTCAGATACCTTTTTTTTCTTTAACCTCTGTTACCCCATAGATTTGACGTTGACATTCACAACTACTATTTATTCACGTTACAGTTTGTATAATGTAATGCGTAGTACCTACGACCTCCACGCGAACGAAGTCTCGAGCCAAAGCTATTTACCGTATAAAACCGTACACATTTGGTATTTGTAGATATATGTTTTTGCCCTAGTAATCAAGCCTTAGGACGTTCAACAGATATTCTTAGGAAATTTTCCTGTCCGAAGAATCAGTTCCGTGGAATATTCTTAAGAATGTCAAAAGAATTTAATGGAATTGTCACGGGGCAAGCGTTACGCTGTCCGAGGAAAGTATACCGTTATTATTCCAAGGATTTTTTTCAGAACTAATATCAAAAATGTCTTTGAAAACTTAGCGGATATTTTCCACGGATACTCTATGGAGGATTTGTTCAGGTATTCTGCAGAATTATTCCACAGAAATTCTTCAGAAATCAGATTCTTCAAAATTTCTTCCTACTACAATAAATAAAAAGCATTTAAAAGATATTATTGTTAACAAAATAAAATTTATTTTAAAGAAATTCATTCAAACAAAACAAAAAACAAATCAATTATAAAAAGAAAGAAAAAAATCTGAAATTTATTCCGAGCTGGGTTGTTTTCCTCCAGTTTCTCTGTGAACGAAAAAGTAATTAGTCTTAAAAGTAATAAAATAACTAAATTTATGTCTTACTTTATTATTCTATTGTTTGTTTCTTTCCTTACGGAGTCTTTTAATCTATACATAGGGTTTTGCGAAACATAGCTGGCGCATCTATTCCTTGTTATACACCAAATCTCTCCACGCAATATTCTAAAAGTAAATAGAAAATGCTACTTTACTTACTAGAGTTATTAATTGATAAAAAGAATATTGTTACCTTCAATGCATTGGGTAAATTTGGTTCTTCTTAAACCAAGTTTTTATTTTCTCGTTACATCTTATTCCATGTAAGGTTGGATAACATTTCGGTTGAGAAAATTTTCAAGATGGACTTCTTAAATATAAAGCAATTTCCTTACCTTTGTTTTTATCTATTTGCCAAATTTGATCCCAATACGAAATTCAGTTCACTCACAAGAACGCCAAACTAAATGCATGTGATTTCACATCATCATTCAGTTCCATAGCAAAACCAAACTTTTTCCTAGAAACAATAAAACATTGGAATTTGATTGGATAAAACCTGGATATTGTGCAGATTTATTCTGAATAATATCCATAGTATGTCCAAATTTTTCAGTTCCACTGTTAGTCCATACTTTTTCCAACAAATAAGAAGGAATAAGTTGATAAAATAAAAAGAACGGTAAATTTACCAAAAATTTTGTCCGATAGTTGTACGCAGTTCTTCCAATAAAGGAAAGATTTCCTTGGACAAAGTGAAGATTATATACGGAATTCTTCAGAAAATAATGGACAAATCAGAAAACAGTTTTAAATATTGTCCAAAATTGTCCACTGCTTTTCCAATTCTTATCTCATATACATACAATTTCTATGGAAATTCGCTAGATTTTCCTAGGAATGGCAAAATAGAGCAGAGTAAATCTTCGGAACAAGTAAAGACATCGTTCTGTGTTGGAATTTTTTGGATAAATATTGGAATTCCGTCCAATATTTTTGTAGTATAGTTTGGAAAATGTGAGAACATCGGAATTGTGGTTACTGATACCTGTATTAATCGGTAATCTCTTCTGATCCGAATTAGGAAGAAAGGAGGAGGCCGATATATAAAAATTTAGAATTTTGGGAAATAGATATTTACAATAAATTGTCAATGAGAAAACGCAGGGATTAAATCTTGTTGTGTTGCATAGCTTTGTAAAATATAATAATCCAACAAATTTTGGACATAGATTCTCAACAAAGAAGTATGATATCAAGATGATTTAATTTCACCAGAAGAGAGGCATATGTTTACGAAATACATTGAAGAACTATTTGTTTGAAATTAATCAAGTTAATAAATAAAACTGATGGAGAAGTTTACAAGTATCACTCAATACTTCTTAATTTCACATTTGTTAGTCTATTGCGATAGAGCTCAGCATTATTCTACACAAGATTTAAGGCAATAAAATAGAAATATGTCACCCTCTTGAAACACATAACTAAAGGAAGCGAAATATTGTGTAAAAACCCTATCCATGTGAGGGAATATCGGTTCTTCGGCGAAGGGGTGGAAAGACAAGAAGAATTTGACTCAGCTTAAATTGCTAATGTCAATTGTGTCAATTCGAATGAAACGTCAGATTCGTGTTTGTCAGTCGGATTTTGTATTTTGGGCTTTCTTTAATTAAAAACCTATAAAATGTTCCACTAATTATGTTAATTTTAAATAAAAACATTTGAAGTGACAATTTAGTGATTAAGCCTTGGACTTAAGTTCATAAATGGATAAATATTTCAAAAATGAATTGTGCTGCGCGGTGCTGTATAAATAGCCCGGAAAGACGTTTTTCAAGCAAGTTGAAATACTAAAATTTAGCTAGGAAGTTTCTTTTACGCAAATACCTGCAAAAGAAGTGCAAAAAAAAACAAAATAAGAATTGTTTTACGTGTATCTGCATTTTTATTAGGAATTATCCATTACTTCATTTTCTTTATTATTTCTTTATTGTCACAAATAGCACAATTGCAAAATGCAAATTGTCAATTTTTCTTCAAGAAATAAGTGGAGAGACTCCTTTGCCGAGTTCCTTGGCTCTAGCGTACCGCACTTAAGTTGTTCTTTCTCATAGCATATCCTTTTTCCTATATAATCTAAGAGCAAAACCATTAATCATTCGTCAGTAATTTTTTAAAAATCGCTTTAACATTGAATTTTAATTTAAAAATGTGTTATCAATTACTTACACATAGAAATTGACATCAATTTACTTTTAGTTCACACAATTTTGGTTAATTAAATTTTTGAAAAATTTAATTACGAGTGAGTGACCATTGATTTTGCCCGTCTTAAATTTTCTTATTATATAATATGGCTACGGATTTAAATACAAATTTAAATTATTTATTTAGTATAAAATCTTTTATTCCAAAGTTTTATTTCACAAGTTATACTATAGAATAATAAACCCATGCAAGACATCATTCTACAAAGTTCACTGTTATTATTGTCGGAACGTTTGAACGTTTATGTTCCTTAACGAACAGTTTTTGACAAATGGCTTTAATCAAAGAGGCGGTAGAAATGCATTCTTAATCGACCAAATTATATTTATCTCTTTAGGCGTACGTGCATCTACATCATGACGACATCAGCTGTCAGCAGAATGTTCCTGAATTTGTTAATTTGAGAGCAGTTTACCATTGGTTCTATTTTTACAAGCTAGTGCCCGACAAATATGCTCACATACAACTCTTTTGGAAACTGGTTTAATAAGAAAATTGCCAAGAAAAATATTCCAGACGTGTAATTATATTTCTCGGATCCTCGAATTAAATAACGCATCAAAATAGATTGGAAATAAGCTTTTGCTTTTTATGAAAAATAAATTTTTCGCTTCTTTCAGCATATAATACAAATAAATGAGACTTCCAAGGCTATGAAAGGAATCCAAAAAAAACCTGCCCAATCCCTTTATCATTTACGTAGACAACTATTCCAAATTAAACAAATAAATAAATAAAATATATACACAGGTATATTCTGAATTATATTTAACATTTAGATAATATTATATATTAATACATAATAACAATACAACAAATTTTCAATTATCATCAGAGGGAGATAAAGTTATAAGGTGATTCACACAAATTGAGGGAAAATTTATTTGTTATTCACGACAGCCCTATCATCTCTTGTAAAATATATGTACGGTTAACCGAAAACCGTATATAGAAGGTATCGTAATTATCAATAACAAATTCATATCATCTGAGCTAAAAATCGTCTTTATGGATTGTACAACAAGAAAGTTACTAGGTCTTTTTAAAAAAAAACTAGTATTTTTCTTTTTCTTAATCACCGTGTAACTCTGAAACGGTTGAGATTTCCACCCCCCCCCCGTGCCATACAATTTTTTGTATCTACTGACCTTTTCTTAGCAGACCAGGGAGCTAACAAAAGATATTAGAGACATTTTAAAAGACAATCCGTCATGATTGCCTTACGCGGCTAAACTGATTGAAGTGTTGAATACAACACAACGGGCACAAAGGACTATTAAGACTAAAATTGGTTCAACTCAAACAGAATAGGATCTAAAGCCTAGTACTGAGGTCCACGATAAACTAATTTTCAGCTAGTCTCCATTATAGGGCCGTTCTTGTAGCAGTTAAAAAATTACAGCTGAAACTCAGAGATGAGAGATAGTAAAAAAGAAGAAAATGACGCATTTTTTTTATTATTTCACTCAGTCTATTCGAATATGAACTCGGACAAAAAATATTTTGCCATCTCTAATCCAGAATAACAAGCCAAATTTAGCGTGTTGACCTTAATACTGATCAGGGTTGCTACTTTGATCCAATTGGACCAAAATTGGTCCATTTTTCCACCTTAGTCCCACGGTCCTTTTTTCATTTTATCTATATAAGAAAAATAAGTCTCATTCATTACCAATTTAATTTCCTTAGGACGAATTTACTGAGCTTCTTTTGCACACTCTCCAATCTGTAAGAATGAACCACACAGAACGGATTCCATACGATAATATATGTATTATGTAAATACATCTAGCCAACGCAGAATATAGATTTTTGAAAGTGTAGGGAAAACAAAAATCAAAGGCACGCCGTTTCAAAGAACCCAGGCTATAGTTAGCTTAGGGAAAAACGTAGGAATAATTTCAAATCCAGAGGAAATGCACTTCTAAGTACCTGCTAGAGTTGTTACTACATCCCACTCAGTTGTATGAAGGGTCGTCAGGTCAACCACTGTTGATTACGCCCATCTTATGATTGAACAGATTCCTCGACATATGTACATACACCAACTCAAATTAGTCAGTAACAAGTAAAAAAGCTAGAATTGGTCTAAGACCAATTCTTATGATACCTTTTAGATGAATGCCCGTATATGTAATTTCGTATGGTCACCCATCTGTGCAAGTTTGATTGGCTTGAAGTTGTTTTTTGCATATATTTCTAGAACAGTTCGTCGGACAGTAAAAATGATTATTGACAATTTCATAGGATTTTATATTTTGAAGCACTTTTTAGTACAATAAACACGTCTAGGACTGAGCGTTTTTATAGTATAAATAAAAAACCTAAATTTATATATGGCAACACTAAGAAGGGGTTGCCCGATTTAATCCATTTTTGAAGCTTTATTTTCTATTACTATTAAAGAACATTGTACAAAATTTCAGCCCTCTACGTCGACGCAGGTAGTGTTCAAATATATAGTGAAAAGTGAAAGTTTTGTATGGCAACCCTACGAAGGAGTTGCGCGATTCGTCCCATCTCAAAATGAAATTTGCATTTTTTTTAAATAGCTATATGTAAAACTTCAGCTCTCTACGTTGACCGCGTTGTCAGGCACATTGGCGTAACTAGGTTAGGGACAGGATGATCGTTTTAATGTGAGCATGTCCGCAGAGATAAGCGCTCATATGCAGATTCGTGGGAAGCGCTCTTGGAGCGCTTTTAGGGAATATAGAGGGATTCAAGATAAGGGCTTTACTCAAAATTTCAGTTTTATGCTGAATGCACTCCATTTAATTTTTAATCTATACGAATTACAAGGGCATGTTTTTGCTAAAAATTCCAATATTTTTATATTATATTATTAAAAAAATTTAATTAACCGCCCATGTCAACTGACTACTAAAGATTGAAGCTTCTGGTGCACTTTCAGATGCATATGAGTCATATTTTCGCTTCGAAAAAGATATTTTCTGGCTATGTTGTAGCAGCGCTTCCCCTGACATATTTCCCGCTGGGAAAGGACGAGAAGTGAAAAACAAAAGTGTCTGTTAATTAAACTACACCACTTTCATTTATTATACCCTAGATGAAATCTATAGGGTATACTAAGTTTGCCATTCCGTTTGTAACGCACAGAGATAATGATGGTAGAGCAAAATGGGTTGGACACCCCCGAATAAAATTAAAAGTTATTTTGATTTTTGCATGTCCGTCTGTCCGTCCGTCCGCCCGTGCGCACGATAACTCGAGAACGCGTTCACTTAGAAAGCTGAAATTTTGTACATGGACATTAAAAGAAAAAAGTAAAATTAAGTTCGAAAATGAGACAAATCAGGGAACTCCTTCGTGGGGTTGCCATACAAAAATTTCATTTTCCACTATATATTTGGACAGTACCTGAGAACACGTCGACTGTGATATACATTTAATACCATAAATACAAACAACACTAAAAAGCTGTAAACACAAATTTCACAACAAATGTAAAACGCTAAAATTAATCAGCACAAATTTATTACAACACCATTCATAATCGAAAATAATTGATGATAATAATGACATACATTTATTTGCAACAAGCAAGCGATTGCACCACTGACCCAAACGATTCATCGTCAAGGGGTTTCACGCGTAAATGCATGTCATCATAATTTTATGCACATTGCTTACTCGCCCAGCGTCAGCATTTAGAATAGTAAGAATAGGGTACCATAGGTTACTAATTATGTATATATAGGCTAAGAACGATCAATAAATTGAATTCATTCAGTTCTCTTGATTTATCGAGAAAGTTACAAACCGTCGTGTATTATTCCACATAGGAGTACTAAGCGGTACAGCTGCTCCTACTATTCATACCCCCATTTTATCTCGGAGTCTGAGCTGTTAATAGCCGCTCCAGTGGAGTCAAAGTCACACGACTGCTCCCAGGTTTTTCTTTAAAAATTATAAAAGATACTACATGGCGACCGTGACATCGTAGAAACTGCGAAATTTGTAACTTTGCGAATCTGCAGACCATAATATCATCATCAAAAGTGCAGCTGGGAATTTTCATAAATAATAGAAACTTTTACGGTGACATAGTAACAACCACCAAAAAACTGCGAAGACGACTACATCCACTACCAGTACCAATCAGAAGAAATTTTAGTATGAACGAGATAGATGCCATCTTCAATCACATTTTCAAGACTATTGAAGAAACTAAGAAGATACCAGAGAGGAATATAGAAGGCATAACACTGTATCCAGTAAATAAGAAGCCGACGCCGTACATCCCCAAATCAAGGCTGGACAACGAAAATCCTCCACCATACGAAGCGGGTCCAAAAAGAATCACCATCGAGGAGTATAGAAGCAGAAACACAAGCAGTGTAAAAACTCAGGAGACAAAACCACGAAAAAGAGGAGGCAAGAGACAAAAAATTGCACAGGAACTTCAAAATTACAAGGTACTTGTCGAGTTAGCAGCAACTGAGGAGGAACGGGAAAAATACAACAAACTAATAATATTGACAAAAAAACAACTGAACGTCATCAAAAGGAAGAGATAAGGGTTTAATGATCTAATTTAAAATTTATTTTTTTTTAAAATATAAAGTAGAAGTAGCGTAGTATAAAGGTATAATAATAATTAAATAATTAATATGTAAAAAAAAAAAAAAAAAAAAAAAAAATTTTTTCTTTTGCTGTTTGCTTGAAGTTGTTGGAAATAAGCGAAACATTTTCAGTAATGGGTAAAACGCAATCCAAAACTTCAGATAACAACGGGGAAATTGTTAATAATCTAATTATAGAGGATACAGTTTCGGTCGAGAATAATCAGATAATAATAATTTTATGCATATTGGTTGCAATTAAAATCATTGAATTTGTATACATACTGTACAAAGATCATAGGAGGGGTTTAAGGAAAAGATACCTCAGTACCCCAGCAAAATTAAACATATCAACCGTCTGATAAATGGAAGCACTTATAAAGATTAAGGACGAACTAGAAAATATTCTGGACAATTTTAAGAAAAGTAAAAACCGTCCATATTCTGAGAAAACTCTGCAAGAGAAAGAAAAGTTAACAAATCAACTCTGTGCCAAGGCAAAAGAAAACGCACTTAAACAAGCGGACGTCGAAACAATATTGAAGATAAAAGTTATCTACGAAGAAATTGAAAGTATAGCAAACAAAATCTTAGAAAACATAAATACACAAAAACAAACAAAGATGGGTTTTGACATAAAAACAGCTACATCGCTCATACAACCCTACGATGGAAAGCTGGATGAAACTGATTCTTTTATCGAGTCTATGGAACTACTAGACGAGTTAACAGCAAACGAACATAAAACCATCATGATCAAATTCATCAAGACACGTATAACTGGAAAAGCCAAGTACGTAATATCGGAGGGCACAAATACAGTATCAACGATCAAAGCCAAATTAAAAGAAAAATTTTCGGCAAAATTATCGTCAGATGCTATTCTGGCACAACTGCGATCATGCCAGCAAGGTAACAGAAAACTTGCAGACTTTTCCAATCAGATAGAAAATCTATCAGGCCAGCTGACTAGAGCCTTTATAACAGAGAAAGTAGCAGCTGGAGAAGCAGCTGAAAAATTGGCCGAAAAATTTTCAATACAGTCATTTATGAACAATGTTGCCAATACAGAAACAGCGATTATACTAAAAGCTAGTAGCCTAGGAACACTTTCAGAATTAGCAGCGAAGGCAATAGCAGTAGATAAGCCGCAGCCAAGCAGTGTCCTGCATTATAATACCAACCCATCAAGAAAGTTTCATTATAATAATACGCAAGGGTTCAACAATCAAAATAATTTTAACAGGAACAGGGAGCGCTGGCCCAAACAACAGTACAATAGAAATATGGCAGCCAATAATAGACAAAACCACCCACGAAATCAATATAACCACCGCGATAAAAGATATTTCGGTGATGCTGCACCAAATAACAGTAGTCGCTACCAGAATAATCTGCGAGCAAATAATAATAATACCTATAATCAAAGAAGAAATGTAAACTACTTCGAATCGGGGGAATATCAAGCCCCCCAACCAGAGGAAGAAACAACACGGTTGGGGGCTGCGACGAATTCAAGCCAAGAATACATTGCCTAAACCTATCCTTAACAAACTTTATTAAAGCGTATGTCGACATGTGCGGGTCAGTATGTACTCTGATTGTAGACACAGGGGCAGAAATATCCATATTCAAGAGGGGAAAAATTAATAAAGACCAACTTTACTATCCTAAAAACACTTGTATTATCCAAGGGGTTACGGATACTAAGAGGCAGTCGATTGGGGCAACATACACAAAATTACATTTTAACGACCAGTTTGCGGTCGAACATTTATTCCAGATAGTAGAAGATGATTTCTCCCTCGGGGCTGATGCAATTTTAGGACTAGATTTCCTAACAAAATTCAAGACCACTATCGATTATGATACGTGGACCCTTACATTAAACACACCTGAAAGTTCGGCAGAGATCCCAATACTGAATGGTCCATCCGAAAATTCTATTATCATACCACCCCGATGTGAAATAATAAGAAAGTTCAAGGTTAAAAAACAAGAAGGTGCCAATGATATGGTAATCATTGGACAAGAAATCCACCCAGGCATATTCATTGCAGGATCAGTAACTTCACAAAATTACCCACTAGTCAGGATACTAAACACTACAAACAAAACCACCACACTACAACATTCCGACATAATAACACAACACCTCTCAGACTTTAACGTCATTAATACAGACACAATAAAATCAAAAAGAACAGAACAAGCTATCTTCAAATTAAACTTAAACAGCATTCCAAACTACGCCAAACTTCAATTCGAAGAATTATGCCGAGAATATGAAGACATATTTGCGTTAGAAAGTGAACCTCTAACAACCAATAACTTCTACAAACAAAATATAGAACTAACTGATAATAGAGCAGTATACACAAAAAACTACCGAATACCAGAAGCACACAAAACCGAGATTAATAGGCAGGTAGACAAAATGCTAGTAGACGGAATAATAGAGAACTCTGTTTCTCACTTTAATTCTCCAATACTACTAGTACCCAAAAAATCCAACAACCAAAATAAAAAATGGCGTTTAGTAGTTGATTTTAGGAATCTTAATAAAAAAGTTCTGGCAGATAAATTTCCCTTACCGCGTATAGAAGAGATACTCGACCAAATGGGCCGAGCCAAATACTTCTCTACACTTGACCTTATGTCCGGATTCCACCAAATACCATTAGAGGAATCTTCTAGAAAGTTCACAGCTTTTTCAACTAACCAAGGTCACTACCAGTACACACGACTTCCTTTCGGACTTAATATAAGTCCAAATAGTTTCCAAAGGATGATGACCATCGCCATGACGGGTCTACCACCGGAAATAGCCTTTCTGTACATTGACGACATCATAGTCGTCGGATGTTCACAGTCACACCATATAAAAAACTTACAAACAGTATTTAACAGATTACGAGAGCGTAATCTCAAATTAAATCCTGAAAAATGCAAATTTTTCCAAACCGAAGTCACCTATCTTGGACATCGAATATCAGCACAAGGCATAAGCCCAGACAGTTCAAAATACGAGGTAGTTAAAAATTATCCTATCCCAAAAAACGCCGACGAAGTCAGACGATTCGTAGCATTCTGTAATTATTACCGCCGTTTCATCCCCAACTTTGCAGAAATAGCACTACCGTTAAACAAACTACTCCGGAAAAACACAAAATTCGAATGGGCAGAAATCCAACAAAAATCTTTCGATGCTCTCAAATCAAGTTTGATATCCCCAATAATACTGCAGCACCCTGATTTCAAAACCCAATTCACCATTTCCACAGACGCCTCGAATGCTGCATGTGGAGCAATCTTATCACAAAGTGTCGACGGAACAGAACACCCAATCGCATACGCTAGTAAAACATTTACTGCCGGAGAAAAAAATAAGTCAGTAATTGAAAAGGAACTCGCAGCAATACATTGGGCAATTATACATTTTAAGCCTTATGTTTATGGCAGAAAATTCACAATAAGAACAGACCATCGACCCTTAACATATCTTTTTGGCATGAAAAACCCATCATCTAAACTAACACGAATGAGGTTAGATTTAGAGGAATTCGATTTCGAAGTCAAATACATTAAAGGAAAAGGAAATAACGGACCCGACGCGTTATCAAGAATACAACTTGACATTAATGATTTGAAGGAAATAAATGTCCGACGCGTCCAAACCCGAGCAATGAAAAAACAAAAAGAACAAAACATAATGTCCGATGAAATGAAAAATACTCCTATAGTCCCGCAGCCTGATCAACTGCGCGTTTGGGAGATACCATCTCCAACAAAGATAGCCAAATTACCTGAACTAAAAGTAAAAATTGAGAACTGCAGTAATAAAGAAACACAAATAGAAATAAATATAGTGCACAAGTATGAAATAAAATATAAGCGGTATATAAATATAAAAAACAACCAACCAGTAGAGCCCGCACTAGAGCAGGTACTCGAAGTATTGGATAATGATATATATAAACAATTTCAGACCAAGACTCTGAAACTTTCTGCAGAAAGCGAGATATTTAAAATAATTAATTTAACCGCATTTAAAATCCTAGGAAACAAAGTATTAAAAAATATAAACGTTAAAATTTTCAAACCGCAACGGTACATATCAGAAACAACGAAAATAAACGAAATCCTACATAACTATCACTCCACACCTACAGGAGGACATCTGGGTCAATCAAGACTGTATAAAAAGCTGAAGGAAATGTACAAATGGAAGAAAATGAGGAAAACAATAGCGAAATATATAAACAGATGCGAGCTTTGTGCGAAAAATAAGCACCAAAAGCATAATAAAGAGCATATGGAAATAACTACAACACCAACAAAAGTTTTCGACATTGTATCCATTGACACAGTCGGCCCATTTACAAAAACCACCAACGATAACAGATACGCAGTAACAATGCAATGCGATCTAAGCAAGTATATAGTAATAATACCCACAAAGGACAAGGAAGCAAATTCCATAGCAAGAGCCATAGTGAATGGGTTCATACTAACATACGGACCTATGAGCAAAATTAAAACTGATCTAGGAACGGAATACAAAAACCAGGTCTTTGCGGAAGTATGTAATATACTGAAAATAAAACAACTGTTCGCGACCGCCGCACATCCCGAAACGATCGGAGCACTAGAAAGAAACCACAAGTGCCTAAATGAATATCTCAGATGTTTTGTTAATGACAATAGAGACGATTGGGATACATGGATTCCATATTACGCATTCTGCTACAACACCACACCAAACACCGTACATGGCTACACACCATTCGAACTCATATTTGCCAAAAATATAGACCTACCTTCAGAACTCACAATTGATAGACCAGATCCCGTGTATAATTATGACCTGTATAGTAAAGAGATGAAATACAGACTTCAACAAGCCATAGGTAAGGCAAAACAATACCTCCAGGCATCTAAAGTGCGAAGAAAGCAAGTCAAGGATGCTAATTGCAAACCAATATCAATCAAAGTAGGCGACAAAGTACTAATGACAGTACAAAATAGACGAAAACTAGATCCTCTATACAACGGACCTTATATAATTAAATCAATAGACAACGTAAATTGCATTATCGAAGATATAAATAAGAACAAAATCAAAATACATAAGAATAGGCTAAGAAAGATAGAAAATTAAAAATTATGTACTATTATTCTAACTATCTCTAGCATGTTAAATTAGATTACACACCGGTGTAGACAAATAAGAATTATTGTAATCAACTAGATAAGTAAACGTAAACAATAAAGATCCCAATTACTAATGCCATTGAGCAATTAAGAGCTATAATAATAAACTATATATAAGTAGGTATATGTAAATACGACTAGGAATTAAGACTCATTATAATCAGCTACATACAAAAACATACCATATGAACTATTAGTATACATAAGCGATAAAATGCTTCATTGCGGCGAGCAAACAATTAAGGTTTAACGTAAACAAACTATAAAAAAAAAAAAAAAAAAAAAAAAAAAAAAAAAAAAAAAAAAAAAAAAAAAAAAAAAAAAAAAAAAAAAAAAAATTTATGTAAACACAAATTTTTTTTTTCCCTAAGGGGGAAAGGTGTGATATACATTTAATACCATAAATACAAACAACACTAAAAAGCTGTAAACACAAATTTCACAACAAATGTAAAACGCTAAAATTAATCAGCACAAATTTATTACAACACCATTCATAATCGAAAATAATTGATGATAATAATGACATACATTTATTTGCAACAAGCAAGCGATTGCACCACTGACCCAAACGATTCATCGTCAAGGGGTTTCACGCGTAAATGCATGTCATCATAATTTTATGCACATTGCTTACTCGCCCAGCGTCAGCATTTAGAATAGTAAGAATAGGGTACCATAGGTTACTAATTATGTATATATAGGCTAAGAACGATCAATAAATTGAATTCATTCAGTTCTCTTGATTTATCGAGAAAGTTACAAACCGTCGTGTATTATTCCACATAGGAGTACTAAGCGGTACAGCTGCTCCTACTATTCATACCCCCATTTTATCTCGGAGTCTGAGCTGTTAATAGCCGCTCCAGTGGAGTCAAAGTCACACGACTGCTCCCAGGTTTTTCTTTAAAAATTATAAAAGATACTACACGACATAGAAAGCTGAAATTTGGTATATTGTGATTTAATAGTAATAGCAAATAACATATCAAAAATGGACTAAATCGGGCAACCCCTTCTTGGTGTTGCCATATAAAAATTCTGGTTTTTTACATATACTTTGAAAACAATCAGTCCTAGACATTTTTATTGTACTAAATACTTCTTCAGAATAAGCAATCCTATAAAATTGATTATAATCATTTTTTCTGTCCGACGAGCCGTTCTAGAAATATATGCGAGAAACCAATGCAAAAAATCAAAATTGCTCAAATGAGAGACCATACGAAATTTCATACGTGCATTCATCTAGGGTATCATAAGAATTGGTCTTAGACCAATTCTAGCTTTTTCACTTGTTTTTATTTTAAAATCATGTAAAGTTTGTTATATTCTTCAAATAAACATTACTTCCTATGATTTAAAAAAATTGAAAAAGCGTCGGATGTTTGAAGTGGACTGCACGGAATATATGAGTGTCGCTTGGGTTCATTGGGATTAAAAAAAAAATGAACTTTTACTCAATTCGCCAATTACATTATATACTAATCTATTTTCACAATAATTGAAATGTCCGACTAAACTGAAATTGACAAATAAGGAATCAAGTCTAATTTGTTAAATTCTCATCGACGTTGCTCTCGATTTGATTGCTTATTGAAAAATTTTCGAATGTGGAAGCTATCCAAAAATTTATTGAACGTTGTTCGCTTATACCAACGGATAAACGATGTACCATGCTCTGTACCAGATGCTCAATAAAATTCAACGAGAATTATAATAAAGAATGGGAAACAATTCAAAACTTCTTTCTCAGATATTGAAAGAAGCTACCAAATGTCCCAATGTTTGTTGCTGTAATCATATGATATTTCAACAGCATGTACTTCTGTTTATATTCGTTTTGCTCCACTGACATATAATAAGAATTGACTGAGCCATCCCATCTAATTCCTACAGTAAACAAGTAAAAAAGCTAGAAATGGTATACGATCAATTCTTATGATATCCTAGATCAATGCCCGTATAAAAATTCGTATGGTCACCGATCTATGCAAGTTTGATTTTTGATGTGGTTTTTCGCATATATTTCTAGAACGGACAGAAAAAATGATTATAACCAATTTTATAGAATTTCGTATTCTAAAGAAGTTTTTAGTATAATAAAAATGTCTAGGACTGATCATTCTTATAGTATATGTAAAAAAACTAAAAATTTTATATGGCAACACCAAGAAGGGGCGGCCTGGTTTAGTCTATTTTTGAAATTTTGTTTGTTATTACTATAAAAACACTACGTACCAAATTTCAGACCTCTATGTCGACGCGTTCTCAAGCAGTGTCTAAATATATAGTGGAAAACGAGCATTTTGTATGGCAACCCCAAGAAGCAGTTACCCAATGTATCTCATTTCGAACTCAACTTTATAATTTTTTTTAAAGTCCGTGTACAAAATTTCAGCAGACGGACAGGTGGACGGACGGACGGACGGACATGAAAAAATCAAAATAACTTTTAATATTATGCGTGGCTGTCCAATCCATTTTGCTCTACCATCATTATTTCTGTGCATTACAAACGGAATGACAAACTTAAGTGCCAAACACATTTCCGCCGTTCCGATTCAATTCGATTCGATTCAATTCGATCCGTTACGTGCATGAGCACAATTGTTCCGTTCAAACTTCCCATCAGTTTAAAATTTCTCATTGAAATTTTTCCAGATTTTGTCTTTTCTTTTTACATCCATGTAAAATTTGTTGCCTTTGTCATAAGGCTCTTCATATTTTTTAATTTCTTCAATAAAAACTTCTTCATCCATCTTGAGTTATACACAAACATTGTACAGGTAATTTTTCTAGGATATGTTATCCGTAAAAGTTGAAATTTGCTCAACTTCTCCGTTTCGATTCGATCCGTTTCGATCCATTTCGGCGAATGTGTCCAATTACACGTACGTCTCATATAAGCAAATTTGACATTTGTACGTATCGGATCGAAACGGTGCAATTGTGTTTCCCACTTTAGTATACCCTATAGCCTATAGATTTCATCTAGGGTATAAAAATGGGACAAATTTTGGGTAAAATGTGTTTCTCTGTTTCAAGCTCAAAATGTACGTTGAACTGTAACAAGTTTTGGAAACAGTACGCGGTTGTATTTAATGGAAATATTCCCTATAATTTAGGGAAAAATACCTAAGCTTTATGGCAACAAAATACTTATTTTCGTTCCACATAACCTAAATTAACCTAACGTTGGTTTGTGATGTATTTCGTAGTCAAATTTTTATTTTTTATTGATATCGTGATATCTAGAAAGTTTTAGTTAATGATCAGCTAGATTTCCATAATAACAGTCCCTTAATTAAAACAAATTTTGTAAAGAGATATGAATAAAATGACGATACTTATAATAAAATAAAAAAACATTATAAGACCACTTATATATGTATATACTGCAGACCCTACTATAACAAGGTTGTTATGTTCCATGTTATATGAAACCGTATTGTATAAGTCACTTAGATTATAGGAATATGAGCCGTTCACAGCCCACAGCAATTACACTGAAAGAATAATCTGTATGACAAACTATAATTTCAAACAGCCATAAAAACTACATACCGAGACTATTAGCATATAGTTCTAAAATCTATACGCTATTACAACTATATTTTTTACAACGCCTTTAGATTTCACGACTTTACATTGACAACAATATAGTTTCGAGCGACAAAATACATTTGTTGTCAAAACTATATTTTTAATGTCTGGAACTAATTTTTCTATTCGTTACGACTGTTATGCAGTTGTGTTTAGCTATAAATATAGTTGTAATCAACTGTTTTAAAGTTGATTGCGTCTAAAGTATAGACATTAGGATTACCAACTACTTTTATACTCGAATTCATTTATTGTAGTTGCTACCATCTCTTATTTTAGATATCATAACTATAAAATTGGGATCTAGCAATCATGTTTTATTTACCTCGTGATTAGCTAAACAAAAATATGGCTGCTAGAGCTTATTCTAATTGATAAAAATATTTTCAAAAACTTTCTAATTTATTTTAAAGAGATATAATAATTTCTTTTCAGCTGTTAAATATAATTAAGAATTAATTAATATCAGTTTTGATTGAATTGAATTTTTTTCCTTTGGACTTTTCCAAAACTCTCATAGTTATCAACCTCATGGTCAGTCTGCGGATTACAAATAAAATTAGATTACATAGTATTCGAAAGTTTTTAATTTGTCTTAAAATTAAATAATGAACACTTTTTACCTTATTGTGAAAAGCCTCCTGTATTTCAAATGTTATAGGCTGTAGTAGGTGCTGTTCTGTTTTTCCTGAGAATTATTTATAACATAGAGCAGTAATGAGAGACCCATATTTGTTTATTTACTTCTATTAAACAAAAATTATTATACGATTTTTAATAAAGATATTAAATATGGTTACCAGTAGCATCATGTCTTCAAAACTGGAATACTGATTCTTTTTCATATACAGAGTGTCCCGTAAGCCGACGTCAAGCCGGAATCGAGTGATAGACCAAATCATAACAGTTACCAGAAAAATATAAAAAAAAATGTAAGTCATGTATTTTTCAAATTATAGACATTTCTTTTGTTTTCGAGAAAATGTACACCCTGTCATGGTTTTTTTGCTCCTGTTGCTACAAATCTTTACTTTTTTACAATTTTATTTTTCTTATGTAATCCCGAATAGTGCTTATGTAACCTGTTGCTTTAAATTCTAAGCCAGCTGTTCCAGCTTGGAAGAAAATGTCACATTTTGCCGAACCAAGAATAGAAAATTAATATTTCACCCAACTTTAACTGACTGTAATAAAAAAATAATGTACTACGCCAGTTTGGCAAGTAACTTTAAAAGTTGACGCATTTAATAAGGATTCAAAAATGGAATAACACTTGCTACATTATTTCTTAGATTACGGAAAAAAAATATTTTTCTTCAAGAAACCTAGTTTCGAAAAATTTCTTTTTACCTACTAATAATGATTCTATTACCCAAAGCTTGCCTTAAGAGCGTAACTTTAAGATTCTAGTTTGAGTGAGACGGAGAGTCATTACATGAAGTGTGAGTGATACAGATGGTGACGCTTTCAAGTTAGAGATCCTAACTTTTTGTTGAATTTAGGACAAATTTTCCTTAAGTTTAAAATTAAACACCAATTATTTGGATGCTAAGATTTATTATTTACAAAAGATGTTCAAACTGCCTTCTTTCAGCTGCAATACAAGTTCGACATCTTCTTAAAAAGGATCGGGTTATCAGACGGGCAAATCTTCCGTAATTCTGGAGCTCATATCTTTGTAAAATTCGGTGAGCTATACTTTTGGGCACTCGTGTGCTTTCTTGGATTGCACGTACCGAAGTCAAAGTTTACCTAATAATAAGTTAAGAAGCTGGTGAGATATTCGAGTATTTTACATTTAAAATGCACACGGCAAGAAAAGGAAGAAGGAAAGAAAAAAAAATCGAAAAAAAATCATACTCTCTTTAAAAATTTTATGAATAAAGATAAAAAATGTGAAAGCTCAAGTTGCATGCACCGAAACAGAATGGCAAATGTTTCATTTTCGTAAATAAATGAGAAGGGGCGGAGTTTTCACGTTTTACTCTCATAAAATGCTCCCGCGCTTTTGTGAAAACCGGTTTTCATGAAATATTGATAATGTTAGGACATATGTTGTTGTTGTAAAAGGTCGTCGAAAAGGACACATGTTGTTGCTGTAATCCTATGATATTTGAACAGCACGTGAGAGGAATTTTACATCTCCTTTCTGAATCTGGGCCAAAGCGAAATTTATCTTTTTCTTAAAAATGGGAGGTAGTGTGGCCCGAAGTACATTATTATGAATAGGTTGAAAGGATTTTGAAGGATTTAATAAGATTTTGTCGTTCGGGTAATCCTACGTTCTCTCGATTTTTGTTTTTAACTCGTTGTCTCTGTTGCACTACAATAGTGCATAGCCAAGTTCTTTTCCCCCATTAATGCAAAAGACGAAAGTATATGAAATTACTTGTTTAATTCTAAAAAACACCAAAAATTTTCCCATTTTGCTCTATAGCTTCTTAACTTATTATTATATAAACTTTGCCGAAGTAGTTGCGTCTTCATCAACTGCTTGAAGTACTACGTCCTCGTAAGGTAAGGAACTCTTCCTTCACCATGTACTTGGTTTCGAAGTCGGCCCTCTGTGGAGAGTAGATGACGCACATTTGTAAAAACTTAATGATTTGACGAGCTATCACTATCTTGCTCACTCACATATCATGCAATGACTCTCCGTCTCGCTCAAACTAGAATCTTAAAGTTACGCCACAAATAAGAAAAATACAGATAACCATCCACCGTACTTAAAACTGACACCAATTATTGCGGCTAACCGACAAACATGTGCTTAAAGCTTTTCTCTCACAAGCCATCTACCAAACTCTCATTTTTCGAGAGAGATGTAAAGATAAAATTGAAAGCAAAAGCGGAGGGCTGTGAGAAAGTTCAAAAACAATCAAGTTTAAACAGCGATCGTATGGTACAGTGTTGCAGGGAGAAACATGTAACCATTGAGGCGCTGTATCGTAAGCGTTGCCCCCGGGATAATCTCAAAGAGACATGTTTCTCGCATAGAATCTCTCGCAAAAGCTTCAAAGCTCTTTTTCGAAACAATGTGCTTTCTATTTCAGTTGTTGACTGAACGTCACTGATTCCCATAAGGTCTGGACATCTGGGCTTATCTGTGGTTACGCTCTTAAGGCAAGCTTTGGGCAAAGTATAAATAAATATAAGTAGAGACAGAGGCGAACAAAATTGGAAATTTTCCGTGTTTTTTAGACTGAAAGAGGTAATCTCATATACTTTTGTCTTTTGCATGAATGGGGGAAAGGAACTTGGCTATGCATTATTGTGCGACTGAAACAACGAGTTGAAAACAAAACTCGAGAGAACGTAGGATTACCCGAACCACAAAATCTTATAGAATTCCTCAAAATCCTATCAAACTATTCATAATAATGTACATTGGGTAACCCTACATCCATTTGGCAAGAATGGGATAAATTTCACATTGAACAACGCACTAAAAGGAGATGTGAAATTTCTGTCAAATAAAATTCCCCGAATCCAGCATGAGATTCCCCCACTTAATCTCTTTCGAGCAAAACAAATGTAAACAGAAAAACGTGCTGTTCACATATCATAGGATTACACTAACAAACATTAGAATTCCTGCGAAAAACATTGGGACAATTTCTGAAAATCGTGTTTTCATAAAAACGCGGGAACGTTTTATTAGCGTAAAATCGGAAAACTCCGCCCATTCTCTCTTATTTACGAAAATAAATCATTTGGCATTCTGTTTCGGTGCATGCAACTTGAGCTTTCACATTTTTTATCTTTATTCATAAAATTTTTAAAGAGAGTATGATTTTTTTCCGATTTTTTTTTCTTTCCTTCTTCCTTTTCTTGCCGTGTGCATTTTAAATGTAAAATACTCGAATATCTCACCAGCTTCTTAACTTATTATTAGGTAAACTTTGACTTCGGTACGTGCAATCCAAGAAAGCACACGAGTGCCCAAAAGTATAGCTCACCGAATTTTACAAAGATATGAGCTCCAGAATTACGGAAGATTTGCCCGTCTGATAACCCGATCCTTTTTAAGAAGATGTCGAACTTGTATTGCAGCTGAAAGAAGGCAGTTTGAACATCTTTTGTAAATAATAAATCTTAGCATCCAAATAATTGGTGTTTAATTTTAAACTTAAGGAAAATTTGTCCTAAATTCAACAAAAAGTTAGGATCTCTAACTTGAAAGCGTCACCATCTGTCTCACTCACACTTCATGTAATGACTCTCCGTCTCACTCAAACTAGAATCTTAAAGTTACGCATTAAGGCAAGCTTTGGGTGATAGAATCATTATTAGTAGGTAAAAAGAAATTTTTCGAAACTAGGTTTCTTGAAGAAAAACATTTTTTTTTCCGTAATCTAAGAAATAATGTAGCAAGTGTTATTCCATTTTTGAATCCTTATTAAATGCGTCAACTTTTAAAGTTACTTGCCAAACTGGCGTAGTACATTATTTTTTTATTACAGTCAGTTAAAGTTGGGTGAAATATTAATTTTCTATTCTTGGTTCGGCAAAATGTGACATTTTCTTCCCAGCTGGAACAGTTGGCTTAGAAGTTAAAGCAACAGGTTACATAAGCACTATTCGGGATTACATAAGAAAAATAAAATTGAATAAAAGTAAAGATTTGTACCAACAGGAGCTAAAAAACCATGACAGGGTGCACATTTTCTCGAAAACAAAAGAAATGTCTATAATTTGAAAAATACATGACTTAGATTTTTTTTTATATTTTTCTGGTGACTATTATGATTTGGTCTATCACCTGATTCCGGCTTAACGTCGACTTACGGGACATCCGGTATATGTACTCTAAAAATTAAATTAAATTGTTTGCATTAAAGAATTAAGCTAATTTTATGTATAAGTTTGTATCCATCTTTTCATGTAATGCTAGGAATTGTTTGATGTATTCTGAAGTGCAAGTGCCAATATTGTATGCTATGCAGGTAAATATGTATGGAAAAAATAATTTTATTTTCAATACATATATCACTCCACTTCAATAATTTGGACAGTTTCTACTTACCAGTTTACAAGAATTTATTTACAAAAATGATTTTTTTTTACTTTTACATTTCACTTCACTACAATCCGACTCCATCCAAAACCAAGAGGTAGCCCTTCATTGATATATTCACACAAATTTTATTTTATTTATATTTTTCTAACATTTCTTTTAAATGTTATATAGAAATTTCCATTACAGAACTTCTTTTACAAAGCGCAACTATATTGCTGAATATTTTAATTGCCTCATCTAACTTTATATAAATTGAAAGTGTTAGTAACTATCAAATATAGTTACAAGCCTTTTCTTTATCCCCGTTACAAGATTATATTGCAAAAAATATCAACCATCTAGGTTGTTATAGTTGCGTCATCAACATAAAACTATCAAATAGATGCAACACCTAAATAATAAGATGTTTGTCTATTTTTTATGAATTCATAACTATACGTAGTTGGGAAAACTATAATATACTGCACCTATGCGAATCTATTACGCCTTTTCTTTGAGTGGAACTTAATTGTTATATTTTAAATAACTGTCTTTAATAATCAGGCCTAAGTAAGTCCATGACAACAATTTTTATGGCCGTTACACATACTTTGTTCTTCATAAAAAACAAATATTGAAATTAAAAATGTTTTATTTTTCATTTTCGTTAAATAAAAGAAGCAGTTACACACTTTTTTTTACATTTATTCACTGTCGGGGCTATGCATAATTAGGCTCTAATGACATTGTCTTTTAAATGTTGGCTGTCCTATTTCATAGCTTGAAGATTCACTTGTTTCTTCTCTATTATTTTCATCGATTAGAAGGGTATCTTCTTGTGCTTTCAGCAATTTATTATTGTTACTTTCTAAATCCGTAATGAGTTTTCTCCACCGCTTTGATTCGGACTACTCTACCAATTGCATAATTTCTTATTCATCTAAGTATTGGTTGCTAGTATTAATTAATTCAATAACATCTTCCTTGTTCATGTCGACGAATCCTTCTCCACCTAAAGTGTGGGCAATATTTATTATGCGAGTTACACCTGTTGCTGCGAAAGATAAACAATTTCCTCTAATACAGCTTCAGGTCATAATTTTCCACAACAGGCATTCAGAGTCGAATATTTTAGTTCCTTCAGAGATAACGAAATAATTTAATGCTATTTAAAATTGAAAAATCTTTCCACAAGTGCGTTACTGTAGAAGTATTTGTATTACAATCATTTTTTTAAATGTGTTGAAATCTGTGCCGTATTTACAATAACTTAAATTAAATTAACATGGGATTTATAACATTATCGCCAGATGCATTTGAACATTAAAGTAAAGTGATCATATCCTTCGAAAACTTAAATCCCGAAACAGACTTTTCATTTCTCGAAATGAAAGTGCGTCCAGGCACTTTCTTCCAATATAACGCGGTGTCGTCAGCATTATATACCTGATCTGCAGTCTAATTTCTCTCGGAATACTTTGGCTGATTCTATGTCGGCTGATGCGCTTCCTCCCACAATTTTGACATTGCTCCTGGAAAATTGATTCTTAAATCTGTTGAATCAACCTATACTGGCTTTAAATTCGTATCGATGTGATTCATTAAAAGAAACAGATTCAAGTTAGTTTACATGCTGGTAAGTCTTTATTGCCTTTTGCTTTATCACATAACTATTCAAAGGCAAATTCCTTAAAGAGCAATCTTCTATCCATAAATCAAACACTTTTCTATTTTAGGCGTTAAAGTGTCTTTTATACGAGAAATTTTACTCAAACTTCCTAAAGATCCAGAGGAAATTCTAGGTCTTATTATGTTTTCATTTCTTTTTATTGTTCGAATTGTTGCCTCGTTTAATTTTAAATCTTTAGCAAGGACTATTACTTTCTCACCAGATTTTAACCAATCCAAAATTTAAATTTTGTTGCTCAAGGGATATACATTTTCTGCTCTTCTTAGAATTCTTCTCAATGGCAGGGGTCATGATGACTAAGGACAAAATTTTAGATAACGTAAATATTATAAAAGACTTAGACTTACCTTATTTATGTACGTATTATAGTATCTCTTTAAATTTATTTAACACAGTTGACTTTAAATACAGCTTAATTGATAGTATGTATGTACCAGAGATAACAGATGCTTCCAGATTAAATCTGGATTAATTTCGCAAAGTTTTATTTTCGAAAAAAAATTTTCCTCAAATTTTAGTTGAAATAATTAAGCACAAAGTTGAAGAATTAAATCATATGTTATAAAAGTTTTTTCATCACAACTAGAAACAAACTGAGACGATATCCTCAAAAAGTGGGGTTTCACCGAAATTTGAGAAGCAAAATGATGTTTAGTGTTACCAGCCAAAAGTTATATTAATTATTGGAGTTAAAACATAATAAAATCGCAACATCTGGCTCATTCTTTACCGTGTTACACGACCCTTTTTTAGCCATTTATACGAACACGATCAAAATTTTTCCGCCGTGTTATATGAATCCATCTTATACGAACCCATGTTAATGGAAGGTCTACTGTATGTATAAATGATAACTGTCGGTTATAATTTTTATTTAGTTAGTCTCACAATCATTGCAAGAGCTTAAAGATGCCTAAATAGGGCGAAGCGCGTCGCATAACTTCTATTAAAAATTAAAAATTAAATTTTGTAGAATGAAAATAAGTTTTCTTGTTTTAAAAATGTTTACTATTATTAACAGGTTTCATGAAGTGCCAACTAAGACATCAATTTATTTTGATACAAGAGTAGTAAAATCTAGTACCGAAGGTTGTGTGAAACTACAACTTGTGTTTGCAATCACCTCGTAACCCCACTTCAACGAAATTTTTCAATAGAACATAAAAACTGTTTATTTAGGGCCTGTCCGAATTCAAGACTTCGTCTTCATCTTGTTATTACAGCTGGTGATGTAACACAACAAGCTAAGCTATTATAATAGTTAGACGAAGACGAGGCTAACCCGTCCTATTTCGTATGCTTAACTTGATATTTGACATTTTGTTAAAACTTGTGCTGTTTAACTTGATGCTCCGCTGCTGACTGCTGATACTTATTAATAATTTTATTTTGAAAGGAATTAAAATAGCAAAAAACCTACGCAATATTTATGCTTTATTTTGTTAATCTGTCCGAATTCGTTTGCTTAGCTTGATCTCGACAGCCAGCGAATAAACATAACCTCAAAATATGTTGTCTATTTAAAACAGTCAACTCGAACCTTGACTCGATGATCAAGCTAACCAGATGTCTAAACTGTTATACAAAGCAAAGCTCGGTGGCATAGACATGGATTCGGATAGAGGACTGATGTTACGTTACTGTAATAACAAGACTAAGATGGACAGGGCCTTAGTATAGGCATATCTTTGACTCGTGTGACTACTGAACGACTTGGCCGATTTAGGTCATAATACCACAATATACATATTTGTTTTGTCGAGACGATGGTTCATATCTATGCTAGAAGCCAATAGGTGATTCTGAAAAAAAATAAATATTTACGATCAATTCGCAAGAACATCACTTTATATGCAAACGAGGTGCTGTTACTGCTTATGAAGGAATATTTGCTGCAAATACATTAGGCCGATTTACGCTGTTCATGCAAAACAATGAGAGTGCTTTTATTTACGATTTATATTAATAAATGTACGTTAATCAACGTCATACGAATATTTGCGAGTTTTTGAGAACAGTTTATAGCCAATTATACAGTACAAACTATTACGCTTGCCGAGAAGTGCAATTGTTTGAAGGTGACAATCATTACATCTTGTACTTCTTCTCCATATCAAACTCGTCAAATTTTCACCATATTGTTGACAATATATTTTCCAACAAACTCATCTGAATTGTGGGTAAAATATAATGATTCAATGAGTTAAGATCTTCAATTCACACCAGAAATGTATAATGAAGCATTGGTTATGATCGAAGACATGTGCATAGTCATATCGAATGAACCACTGATAAATTCGAGAAGGCCTTCACCTAATTGAACAGCAAACGAATTAGTTAACAATGAAATGGGTTCATTTGTGACGACTAATGAAGACCATTTATGATAGAGTCATGCTTGCGATTGCAGCAAAAGAAGGAGTTTTCTCTTTTCGGACGCGCCAGGCGGGACTGGTAAAATGTTTTTAATTTCGCTCATCCTTGCCAAAGTTACATATATCTCAAGATAACATAGCATTCGCAATTGTTTTATCTGGCATCGCTGCAAATTTGTGGGATAGTGGAAGAACATCCCATTCCGATATAAAGCTCCCAAGGCTACCATTAAATACACAGACCAATGAAAATGCAGGATGTAACATCAAAAACACTCACACATGGCTAAAGAACTGCAAAACTGCATTAAATCGAACCCAAAAACATTTAAACGGCAACGAAAAATTGTTTCGTGGTACTCTAATTTTATTGTCAGGTGATTTCAGATAAACATTACCGTGCGAATAAAATCAACATATTGTTACGCGCGTGGCCTTAGTTCGTTATTTAAAACACAATATTTCAAATATAATTCAAAAGTTCTTTTTTCATTTAACTTTACTGTTTACTCTCACAATTCACAAACAATTATCGAATCAACTCTTAAGTTATCGCTAGTACTGTACTTCTAATTATCACAATCCAAATAGTTTACTTCGTTCACTTCACTTCCTGAAATAAGACTCGCCTCCTCGATGCGGGAACCGTCGTATTTATATTCTACAATTTATTCTAGAGCCTGCCCATAAATTCTATTCTCCGAACGCAATTTTTACTAAGATGTTACTAACTTAAAGTTGTTTCCATTTCCAACAGATGTCGCTTGTGACTTTGTTGCTCGTAACAGTATGCTTAAAATCACCTATTTTGTGTCGAAATGTCCATTCCAACATTCCAACTCACAATAAACATGCATGCTACAAGACGAATTATCCGCTATGGTTTTATTGAAAATACCTAAAAATGTCTGCAACATTGTTGATTCGAAAAATGTATAAAATAAAAAGTGTTTTCCAAATATACGTGACAACTATCGTAACCGTCAATGGCTCAGTAAACAAGAGATTTTGGCTGCTAAAAATTTCGATGTTGACGAAATCAACTTCAAAAAACAAGAAACATTGCGTAGTGAATTAATTTCGTTTAAATCAATTGACACAGTGGTAGATGAAAATGAAAGCGTAAACTATCCCAAAATTCTAGAATTCACTCGATTTCCCCACATAACTTACGTTTGAAAATTGGTTCACCCATAATTTTGCTTGCTTCGATACTTAAATCCACCCAGACTTTACAATTGAACGAGATAAGTTGTGCGAAATGTAATTGAAGCGTCCATATTAAAGGGAAAATTCAGATGACACAATGTTTTACTACCCCCCACCGATGAACAAATTCAGTTCAAACGTTTACAATTTCCCATTCGTTTAACATTTTCAACATATTACATTATAATGTGTAAAGTTTCGTACTTAAATAAAAATGTTTATAATATGAATAGATGTATTTATTTTTAACATATATATTTAATTATCAAAATATTGATTTGAGATTTTTATATAAAATGTATCTCTGTTTTCGATCTACAGTTTTTGAAATTAGTTTTAAAAGTGTAAATTTTTATGTCTCATATATAAATCCACGATTTCATTTTCAAAATTCCATGTACGAATTTTAAGTTTGAATTGTCATGAGCAGTCTTGTCCAACCCGTGGCCCAGGATGGCTTTGAATGCGGCCCAACAAAACTCATATACTTAAATACTTTTTCAATTAAATTTATAAAACATTTTCTTTATCTATATAACATTTCCATGGGAGTAGTTACTTCTCGACATAATAAATGTACAATTGCGCAATGTGGCCAAAGAAAGTTTTCAATGTGCAATTTTACTTAGTCAAATTGACACTGAAGACATTGGGGACATTATTTATTTTTCGGAAGTAAGATGGTTAAGTCGGGGTAAAATGTTGAAAAGATTTTATGTTTTGCTAAATGAAATCAAGTCATTTATGGAATCAAGAATAAAATCTGTGCCAGAACTTGGTGATGAAAACATGCTCACAGACTTTGCTTTTTTTAGTAGACTTGACAGCTTATTTAAATGAGCTAAATTTGCGTATTCAAAGTGAAATACAACTATGTGTCAAACTATACCGGCTTTCGAAATGAAACTGAAACTATGGTAGTCACAAATTTTATGTATTTTGAAACGTTGGCTAAACACTGTGCTGAGAGTAACGAAAAATATGCAAACTTGATTTTCGATTTGGTACAGGAATCTGAGAAAAGATTTCAAGATTTCCAAAAAAATCATCAATTTTTTGACATATTTGCGACTCCATTTTTAGTCGACATAAACTTAACAGCAAATTTTGAAATGAAATGGCTAGAGCTGCAATCTGATGTTCAACTTTAAGAAAAATTTAATAATTTCTCTTTACGAATTATCTTTCCCAGAAAAAAGTACCCCTTGCTTCACAATTCATGCCATCGCTATTTGGAAGCACCTACATTTGTGAGCAGCTATTTTCTAAGATGAAGCCACATAAAGAATAAAAATAGGAGCAAAATAACTTATGAGCACCCTGAGAACTCACTGACAGTTGCATCAACTTCAATCGCAAAATATCGAAGCATTATTGTCTCAAAAACAATGTCAAATATCACATCAATTTCATGTTGTTATTTCTTAAATTTTATAATAAAAATTTTATGAATTAATGAAGCTTAAATTACCTAAAATTGTTAACTAAGTATGTATGTATATTCCTCCTTTTTGTTCTTTAACTATCTTTAGGTTCGTATATTTTATGTCTGGCCCAATACAACTCGTCTACTTCCAATGCGGCCCAGGGAAGCTGAAAGGTTGGCCAGCCCTGGTCATGATCAATGTTCAATTTTAAACGTCAAGCAGTTCATTTCTCTTCATTCAAATAAATTGCAGTTTTCCACGCTTTTAGGCACTTGATCATTGGCGCAGTCATTTTTCGGTCCCCTTACTTATCCTGCTTATCTGTTCAGACTTATGGTAATTTCGAATGGGAGATCTAGATTTGACCTTGCTCCGAGGCGTGCTTTAAACTCTGCTCTAGATTGCTTTGTTTTCTGCTCTCCGATCGGGGAAAATATAAAAATGTTCGATTGTGATTTCATGCACTCTTGAAGTCTAGATGTGCTTTTGACAGAAGGGAGTAAGAAGAAGATTATTGTTGGGAAAAGATTTGTAATTGCAAAAATGGGAAGTGAAGATATTGATGGTAAGAAATTAATACACAACTACTTATTTGCAAAACATTGAAGGTAATTCTTTTGTAGATTTTTGTGAGTACTCCTTTCTGGCGGTAAGTTATCCGACAAAAATAAATAAATTTACAATACGAACTTTTAGCAATTGAGCATAACATTTCTAAATATCCTTGTTTGTTCGTAGCCTGGAATGATGTGGAAACAAAAGCGCTCCTTGATAAATACTACAACAATATATATATTGTATAAAAAGTCCATTACTTTATTAATATATTTATGACATGATGACTCCGAAGTGTTGAATAAATTAGCAACTTCTCTTATTGTTGACTTGTTGCCTGCAAACCTATACACATTTTTTATTTTTAGTATACTCTAACTAATAATTTTTGTTTACCATCAAAAAGAAAGGAGGTGAACTATATTATCAGGTTGAGTAACACCTCCATGACTCTGCGGACTGAATTTCGCGTAACGCTTTGCGAGAAAATCCATAGTTGTTTTTGAAACTCGAAAATGTTTTCGGAACGAAGAAATTGTCGCCCCAAAATTACACACTTTTATTCTTTTGGTGGAGCTATTGTGCCAAAGCTATCACGGAAAATACTTCTTCATCATCACTTGATGAAGATGAGCTTAATAGCTCCGCCAACCTTAATGCATCCATAACTACAAAACCAGAAATAGTATTTCACAAGCAATTTTAATCATTCGATTTAACAACAAGGAATATGTACGTATTACTTGTCAAATGTTTTATAACCTAATAGAGGAACCTCAAATCTCACTTCACTTTACAGAGTTGAAAAAGTGCTCTTTTCACTCTCTCTGCGAGCAATTTTTTTTCATTCGAACACGAAATCTGACAGAAAGCAAATTGAAAATGTCATTCGAACAAAAGTTCTAAGGTCGAGCAATTCTAGAGCAAATAGAACAGCCCATTCGAATTCGCTATTATTCAAATCACACTCATCGCGCCACCTACCAGAAAGAGCAAAACAACGTCTACCGGGCCAGCTGGTATAATAAAAATCATATAATATTTTTTCCTTAAAGATTTTTAAATCCTAAGTATATTTTATTGTAAAAAGCTGTTGTTACATAAAATATCTATCAATTCAAATTTTATGTCCCATACAAAAGTTTTATGAACTAACATTTCAAAAAGTGGATTTACGAGGTTTGTTTGTTTGTTATTAGCGATAATACCCTAAAGTCTGAACTAAGGTATTCATTCCGAACAGCGTTCCTTTTGGAAAGGTACATAACAAAAACTTGAATGCAACGATAGTCAGTCTTGATCTTTCCCTCGGCAATAAATGGCTAAACGTTTTTTTTACAATCTACCCAGCTCTTTAGCTACCAGAATATTACTTAAGGTCTAAGCACAATTGCGATGGCGATGGCAAGCGACAGACTATTGTAGTAATAGGAACTATGTTCTCCAGGAACATATTATGGAACGGGTTAACTTGTGCTCCGACGAATTCAAAAACAGTTCCATCGGCCGAAAGGTTATGGGCCACAATTTTCTGGGATTTGCAAAGCACAATCTTCATCGGCTAGCAGAAAAACAGACGGCGAGAGTGGACGACGGATGACAGCAACTGCAGATTCTTATATGTATACACGTTCCATAAGACGTCCCTGGAGAAAATTGTTCCTATTACTGCAATAACCAGCCATTTGCCGTCGCCATCGCTCGCAATTGTGTTTAGGCCTTTAGTGTGGATTTTACTTAGTCCACTGGAGTTTCTCTGGGAATTCGTTCGCATAATGCCTACTTTAGAAAATTTTTTAAATGTCAACAATTTTGGTAAGTAGTGTCCCAAACCTCACCACCTATCACGCTCTGGTCCTTTTCAGCGATTTTTTCGTTATAAATTTGTTAATTTAAGTTCAAAACTAGGACAAATCGGGCAACTCCTTCGTAGGGTTGACATACAAAAATTTCGTTTTTCACTAGATATTTGGACACTAGGTACTGAAATTTGGAATATAGTGTTTTCATAGCAATAGTAAAAAAAAATTTCAAAAATGGATTAAATCGGGCAACTACTGTTGCCATATGAAATTTTCATTTGAAAATGCCTGAGAGCGCGTCGCCGTGAAGAGTTCAAATTTTGTACACGGCGTTTTTATAAAAATTGCAATTATGAGTTCAAATCAAGTCAAGTTTTTCGCTCAGCGTTTTCATAAAGATAGTAAAATCCAATATCACAAATAAACTAAATCAGGCAATCCCTTTTTGGTGTTGCCATAAAAAACTTTTGATTTCCACTTTATTTAACTTTTATTTTCTTCTAGAGTATAATTTTATTAGTCTTAAACCAATTATAACTTTTTCTCTTGTTAATCTGAACCTTTAAGCTCTCTATGCATCTCAATATTCTGATTTTAGTTCTCAGGACTTCTTATTTTTTTTAACAGATGTGTTCGTCGTTTGAGACTGTAGTAGCTATTCTCGTGAGCTTTTCATATGTCCAATATCGCTTACCTGAAGCTTCAAATTTCAAATTTCTATTCAACTTCTATTCTTTTGAAGATACATTACTCCTAAGTTTTCAATTTTGTACAACAACGTTTATGCTACAAGCGCAACAAGCAACAGTCACGTGCAATATACCTACTTACAAGACTCTAGAAAGACATTAAATAAATTCCAATGGCTTTTTGAATTCGAACTTCATATAAAGCTACCAAATTATGTAGTTAGTCCTGTAGATTTCAGCGTACGTCTGGACTCTGTAGGCCTTTAATTGGGTAATCAACTGCCCTCCAGCTCTCCACCCCACCCCCATGTTAGTAGCTAACACCTACGCTATTGGAAGTTTTATTTTTGCGATAAAGAATATATGTATACTATTACAAAATATTCTCCCAATAATAAAATGTGTCAACATTTTTTTGTTTCTTTTTTCAAGTACCTCATCGCATATGCTGAAGCTGTCGATACTCCTTTGTTTTTTTACAATTGTAATTGGACTTACAATTTAACGCGGTCTCTGAACTATCGAATGAAATATCCCTCCCGCTTTACAGCTTTACAGCATCCTGAATTCTCAACTGGTGTGCATTTGAGCATATAAAACCATGAACTAATGTTCTATCCATTACATACCAAAACTACTGACGACCTTAAAATATGTTTTCCTATGCGACATGAAAAGAACGGGAAATATCCTATGTATTATAGGATATTTAGACCATTCTACGGCCTTGGCAATAGATCAAATAAGCTGAGGGGATGCATGAGAGTGGATAAGTCAGTAGCTTTTACTACCAGCTTAATGTTAGCAAAAGTATTATTCCAGCTGTATGCTGCCCGATTCTCAACTTAAACAAATATTTATTCTTTTGAATGAATTAAAATTCCTTCCTTTGTCTACATTCGTTTGATCTGATTTTAGATTCTAATATAAATATTGAACTTAATTTTCGCACACTTAAATTTACCTCGCTACGATACAGGAGTTAGTAATTGGCAAAGGAAGAAGAAAGAATATGCCGAGTTAATTAAAATTGTAAAGAACTCATTTTTCACGGCTTAATGAAGTCAAAAGAATAAGTTGATGTTTCTTGTTTTAAGACCTGACTCTTTCATGTCTTTGCTACCGTACCAGAATGTGGCTTGAAAAATTCTGCAGGATAACGGAATGAATTTTCTTATTGTAGTTTAATGTTAAGTTTACAGAATCTTAATTGGCCATTGTTGAGTAATCATTAAGGGTTCTATTTCGCAGCAGTCATGCAAAACGTAAATCCATAAAAGTTGCTCTTATACGCGATTGTGCCTATGGTAAGAAGGAGAATATTAAAAACAATAAAATGTATTGAGTAATGCTCCAATTTTGCAAACATAATAACATGTCGTCTCACGCTGAATTACCGTGACTTATGAGGCAATTGTTCAAATTAAACAAAGTTATGAGATCTTTAATGGTCAATCGTTCAGAAGATATTGGTCATGATACAACCAATCTTTTGTAGTGGACATAGTGTACATGCAGACGCCTTGTAGCAATAAGCTGCAATAAATTATTACATCATTTAATCAGATTTTCTCAAAATCTCCCATATAGGGCGACAGAAGTATCTTTATATCAAATTTTTTTCTATGGCTGTTAGCTTACTGTTAGAGTAGTTGAATGAACGACTTCCCTCAGATTTTCCATCAAGAGCCAGTTTCGTAATATTGAACAAGTAAAAAAGCTAGAATTGGTCTGAGACCACTTCTTATGCTCAAGTTTGAATTTTGAAGTAGTTTTTCGCATTTATTTCTAGAACGGTTCGCCGGGCAGTAAAATTGACTACATAGAACCAATTTCATAGGATTTCATATTTTGAAGAACAGTTCAGTACAATAGAAACGTCTAGGACTGACCGTTTTCACAGTATACGTAAGAATCATAAATTTTTATATGGCAAGACCAGGAAGGTATGGCCCGACTTAGCCCATTTTTGAAACTATATTTACTGTTTTTATGAAAACACCGTGTACATAATTTCAGCACTCTACGTTAACGCGTTCACAGACAGTATACAAATATATGCATACATATATACTATATATATAAATTTTTGTATGGCAACCCTACCAACGAGTTGCGCGATTTGTCTCAATTTCGAACTTAATTTTACTTTTTTTTTTAAATTGCACGACTTTATTAAGATTACTATATTGGCAGCATCGAAGATAAAATCATGTGTCATTCTCTGGGAAAGCTCTCACAGACTTCAATAATTAGATAAATAACTAATAGAGAAACGTCATATCAGAATAAAACCTAATCCACTCAGCGAAATGTATAGTGTGCTGTGTTTGTAATCGTTTCGTCATGGCAGTGATGAATTCGTGACATTTTGAAAGGATGACATTTTTTATAATCCAAATTGCTATGTAAAATAAACAAATTTTTAGCGCCCCCTTATTTTCAGATAATATTTCTTGGCGTTGCCTTGATAGCTTAATGCACTTGTCACAATGAAATGTCAGAAATCAAGCAGAATTGTCAAATAATGCACAGCCTTCCTGTCATTCACCCCCCCCCCCCCCCCACCGATATGTGTGACTGTCATTCAATTGCTTAAATACGTACACTGTATTCGCACGGTACCCCGCTCCCGTATTAGTTATTTATTCAATGTTTATACTATGGACTATGGCGTATTGCCATTTTCCTATAGGAACGAATGGCACAAGTTTTATAGTTTTCTCTTTCACGCTATGGCAGAGTTGGAGCTACCAACACAAAATATCGCTTACTGAACATTTTCTTATGCCATTTGATGTTTTTATGTTGTCTGCAGATGCAATCACCGCAGGAAGATAAGATATATATAGTGTTTAACATGCTCGCAGGATTCAGGTAAAAATAACCTTTTCAAAATTAAAGTCGGAATGAGTTTAATTTCTTAGAAGAGTGTTTATAAGCGATTAAAATATCACTTGGACACAAGAAAATATAACTTCAATATATAGACTTAAGACTGATGACAGCTCGCAAAAAGGGAAGCCAGCATATAATATGCTTTTTATGTTGCGAGCGATTTGTGCTGCCACAAAGTAAGAAAAATATTTCCAGAAGGAAATTATTATATATAAAAGGATATTATTTGTTGCAATAATATGTTATTAGCTAGATAATTTATAGTAATATTTCAAGCTAATAACAAAAATTGTGTGCTTTAATATCTTTTTGTAATACGGAATTGGTTTTTATTAATTTAAAAAGAAATCTTAAAGAAGATGAAATGCATTACAACCATAAAAAATATATATATAAAAGTATATGAATATTAAAAATTTGCGTGTTCAGACCACCTTCCATTGAATATATGTTCTTATAAGGTATGTAGGAATGATTCATATTAGACCAATCATTATTCAGGTATTTCGATTAGTGCATAAATACTTGACCGATATGATAGGTAATTCGCCTTTCTACCTGGGATATGAAAGTGGCGACTTTATTCTGGCTATAGCAACTAAATTTATAATAAAGCGAATCAATGGTATTCTGAAGTATTCTGACATCAGGTTATTAACTATTTCGCACCTTTACTTAGGAAATTATAATGCATTCGTCGTAGATAATTTTAAAAACCTATTCTGGTACTCATTTGTTAATTTTTTATGATACCAAAACAGCCGCTCCTCAAGAAAAACTAAGAACCTTACAGTACCTTTGCTTACCTTCGTTTTTCTGACTACCTAATGATATAATAATCGATAAAATGTTATGGTAGTATGTTGAGAGTGATTTGACTTGGACGTGAAGTGCAGACTGCCAGCATGAGATGACAGATCACTCGGTGGACAGCGTTGACTGCAGGGCGGCACGCTAGCTCGCCTCGGCTATTAGCGGACAGTGTGGCGAGGCTCCACGAAAACCTGAAGCTACCACCAGCCAAATACAAAATTTATTCGTGCCTGGCTAATAAAAGGCCGTTGCACCACATTCGGTCCTGAAGGGTCCCTTACACCACTTACCTATACATCCATTGAGAAGGCGCAGATGTTTGGCCTTCTCTGCTCGCCCCAACCACCCAATCGACACTGAGGGCAGATAGTTTTCAGTGTCCCTATGATGACCTGTAAAGAGAGAAGTAGCGGACCTAGACAACCTTCACGCTAAGAGGACTCCAGGAGAGTGAAAGGAGAAACAAGAGACTTACTGCGTCATTACTTTATAAAATTCGTGTTTAATTACAACCATACTACATGTCTGATCATTATCGATAGCTACGGATAAGAATTCACAAGCCAAACTTTACGCTTAGGGCGTGAAAAAAAACTTATTTAATACAGGACTTATCATTCTGGCCTTAGTTTGACTAACCAACCTAGGAGGTAACCCGAAGGAATGACCACACGCTCATGATACCTATAAATGAGTACTTACATCTCACTTGGTGAAGTTATCATCTCTAGAAGGCCTTCTGGAGCTTCATCCTTAGTGTGCTGAGATTGAAATGGCCAGAATAGCCAGAAAAGTAATATGTAGTTATATTGTGGTTCCGTGAGATTAATCTCTAACACCAATTTTTATGAATAATAATAATGATAGCCTATCAGATATAAAGATAGATTTAAAATTGACCCGAATAACATACACTTCACGCTTAATACCTAAAACCTATATTGTTATTGCACAATCATGACTCTTCGGTTAACGTGCTACAATAATGACATCTAAGTATCTCATTTAGAGTATAGGGAAAAGTTATCTAACTATCGCCTTTAAGTAATAGTTAGTAAGATATTATTGCATTTAAATTATAAGGAAATTTTGTAGTATTTAAATTCTAGTAAAGTAATATTGTACTTAGATTCTAGTAAAGTAGTATTGAATTTATTCTAGTAAAATATTGTGTTACTTAATTTCCAATAAAATATACTCGTATTCAATATATGCAACTATTAACTGGCTAATGAATTTTATATATGTTACAGTCAAAAAACGATTTTACTAGGAAATTCTAGTTCTAACAAAGCGCTCCGGTAATTCTAGTTTTAACTAATATAACACAGTTAAAACTAGAATTAACGAGAGCGCTTTGTTAGAACTAGTATTAACTAAAGAATATTTAGTTAATTCTGGTTGTGGCTGAATTCTCGCGTAGCTCTTAGTTAAATCTAAAACTGAATGGTTACTATTAGTAAATTAGCGTTACAATTGAATTGTCTCGCCATTAAACCTTGATGTTTATTAAGGATGTGGCTATTTATACATACAGTATGTATACGCAATTGGAGAAGGAAGGGGAGTGAGGTCTCGGGAGGCGTACTGATCAGTGTCACACACCGCCCTCCCCGCACACGTAGCCACACACACACACACACATCCGCACACACATCCGATCGCGCATACACACAAAACACGCGGATGTGTGTGTGGCTACGTGTGCGGGGCGTGTGCGTCACTGATCTGTACGCCCCCCCCCTCCACCACCATTCACCTATTGTGTATACATACTGTATGTATAAATAGCCACATCTTTAATGGCGAGAGAATTCAATTGTAACGCAAATTTACTAATAGCAACCAGTCAGTTCTAGATTTAACTAAGAGCTACGCGAGAATTCAGCCACAACCGGAATTAACTAAATATTCTTTAGTTAATACTAGTTCTAATTCTAGTTTTAAGTGTGTTATATTAGTTAAAACTAGAATTACCGAGAGCGCTTTGTTAGAACTAGAATTTCCTAGTAAAATCGGGTTTTGACGGATTTCGTGTTTTGACTGTAACATATATATGAAAATATTAGCATACTACGGCCCTTGAAATATAGAGAAGATATCCAAGTTTTTATAATACTATGGCTTCTAAAATATAGCGAAATTTTTTAGATAATGCGACCTTAAAAATTCTGGACTACTATGGCCTTTACGATATAACAAAAATTTTATCTGCTGAATTCACTGGATGAATAAACAAAATTTTGTTTTGAAATAATTGCTTTCTTTTTCTTGTATTCCGAGAAACTTCCTCTCTACCAACGTCCTCTTCATTCGTGTAAGTATTTTGTCCTTCATCAACTTCTAACAGTACAGAGAGTTTTCGCAATATTTATTTCTCAAGTTTAAAAGGAATTACACGAAACAAAAATTCGTAAAGAAACAGGTAAGCTTTTAAGATTTCTATACAGGCCAGATTCTTCTTTCTTTACAAAATATAAAATTTATTACAGCATTGTTGTTGCGTTGTACGAAACGTAGTTTTAAATTTGAAACGAGAAAAACGTAAATGCTTAAAATATTTTCTGAATATTTAGCAACAACTTAATTATGAACTGCGTACAGAATTAATTCTTAAAATAAAATTAAAAATTTCTCTCCATTTTAGCTAATCATGGTAGTCCTAATTTTGAATATCCCGCAACATGCCCCCATAGTTATGCTTCAATTTATTCGTTCTAATAAGGCCTTGTACAATTAAGATATAATCTTTTTTACTTGTACAAGTTAAATATAACATTAGTAAGAAAATAAATATATATGTATCAAAAAAAAAGAAAAAAAGCAAACATGAGAAAAAAAAATAATAAAATAAAATAAGAAAGATACAAGAAATAAACCCCTAAATTTACTGCTGAAATAGTAGGAAGACAAAAAACAAAATTAATCACTACTTAACTTAACTTGCTACATCTACTGTAGGTACTACAAAGCAACCTCAAAATATTTGGCTCTTAAGTATTCAAGTACTACTGCTTGAGCACATGATTTCAAAAATGTTTTAAATTAAAATTAAAATTTTAACTAGAAGGATCAAAAATTCAAGAATGTTAAAAGATCAAAACCCAGAAGAGATGTAGTGCTGACACGTAATCGTATCTTCTGAGGTGATATATACCTGATAATGGAGTTAAACTGTAAAATTAAGATAATCAAGTTTTCCAAATACGTCGCAAGTATACATTATGACAGGAATAAGCAGAAAACGAGCCAGGAACATACGCGTGGAAAGTGTGGTAAAATAACTCGAAGTCCACAACGAGCGAAGACCACCGTATACTTTATGTATTATTCATTTGATGTGATCAACCCAAGTGAGAGTGTTATTGATAATTACGGACAGACTCTACCAAATGTATGACAGTGCCGTTAAGTACAACGGTAGAATAAGTAAACGTATCAAGTTAATTACGATACATAGCTAAACAACATGATTTTCTGGAACTCAGCATCAAACCATTGTCAATCGTCCATAGATATATTGAATTTAGGTCTTCATTGATACAACTAATTCCATCTTCGACAAGTCCTAAGGGTCGCGATAAGAAAAGTTGAGCATCATCAGCATAGAGATGCATTTCACTGTGAGTAAGACAGTCAAACAAACCATTAATAAGCATGCAAAAAAGCAGCGGGCCAAGAACCGAGCCTTGCGGAACACCAGAGTTAATTCTAAGAAAGGTAGAGTAATTACCATTTGTAGACACTGCTTGATAACGCCTTGTTAGATAACTAAAAACAAGCTTCGTTGAGCTTAACGAAAAATTAAATTTGGTAATGAGCTTTGTACACAGGATTACGTGATGGGAAATGCCTGTTGCTAGTAGTCTATATTATTGAAATCTGTGGAAATAATCTACGATTTCTAGGCGAAGGTCATTCTATAGCATTATACCTTTTTCAGCAGCAGAACCCGCTAATGAGGATATAATTCACTTTACCAGAAGGGTATTTACTTTTTTTCTAGGCCGCTGAACTTAGTATTCCTTTTTCTAAAGCCCGAATATAACAAGAGATAAAGTTATATATAATTGGCCTGACACCAATAATATTATACCCTTGATGAAAATTGTTCTCATGTAGGTACATTAACAAAATATTACTTTCCGTGTCTTAAAGGAGTAGATGACTCTATAGTTGGCGTTGAATTGCTTATCACAGACTTACGGGCTCTGTATTCTCGAGCTGGTTTGGTTGTCGCTATTCTTTTTGCCTGTAACTTAGTAGGAACCGATGAATTTATCGACAGAGCCATTGATGCTTGTCATTCGAGCTGGTTCATAGTTAAGTTTGAGCGTCTGTAGTAGCTTCAGTTGCTTTTAGTACTCGGTAATCTATTTCCGCGCAACTTCCAAAGCTCTTATTTTTTAACAGATTCATTAAGTTTAGCATCTTGAAGAGCTGTAGCAGTAGCGTCTACTGTGCCAGCTCCATATTTCCGCTTTCGTTTATTCTCAATTTTCTTTCAGCAAGTACAATTGTATTATGTTGCTGTGCAGCTATAACAGAAACTTTGTTTGGTATGACAAAATTTACGAGTACACTTGCTCCCAATGTACACTAAACTTAGCCTACAGACTTAAGAACTACATAGATGACAATTTAGTTTTTTCTCTCTCTTTTTTACAGTTCGAGACATCGTCACAAAAACTCTGTTGCGCGTATAAGGCTACGCGCGTTGAAAATGAAAACAGTGATGATCTCCAAATACTTTATAAAATACTTTATTCCATTGAAGTATAACTGATGAAGCAGTTAACAGCAAAATCTATCTGATCTTACCAAGCAAAAACTAGACTAAATATATATAAAACAGAATATTTTATAATATGGCGGAATGAATATATATCATATATAAATATGAGTAGAAAGCTTGAATAACATTGCTAGATTAACATTTAAATTATGTTTTTGAATGAATTTGCTTTAAACTATAATATCTTACACAACATTCTGCCCCCAATTTGAAATTTTAACAATTGGTTTCGGCTAATACAAGGTCAGCTTTTGCAAGGTGTGTTTCGGTAATCCTGCCAAGGAGCCACGCTGAACGAGGTAGGTTGTGATCGTGGATGAGAACCAAATCGTTTACTACTCCATATCTCCATTTTCCACGTTGATATATCTTATGCAGATAATTTTTGACCACTGATTCCAAAATGACTGTTTCATTCTCAGGACCTGCAGCTAGCGATCGAGACGTGCGGGGTTGGTATCTTTGTCAGGAAGAGCAGTGAGTGCAGTACCAAACAAAAATTGGCGGAGGTTGCTTGTGTCAGAATCACTGATTTCCGTGAGAGGCCTGGAATTGAATACTCTTTCGATTTGCACAAGCAAAATAGTCATTTCTTAAAATGTAAGTTGGACAACGTTGACCGCTTTGATTCGAGATTCCTAAATGCCACCGAAGTGTGGTGAGGCTAGTGGAATGAAATGCCATCTTGTTCGTGACTTAGAAAGAAAATTAGATAAATTAGATATAGTTATATTATGCTTTGTACAAAACTCGAGTATGTGCTGCTTAAGTTGGATAACTGTGCTAATAATAGTGGATTGAGGGTAAACCCGTCGAAGACGAAGCTGGTCCTTTTTACAAGAAGGAGGCGGGTGCAAAGTTTTAGACTTCGAATGCTGGGTGTAAAGGATCTTACTCTCTCCAGTGAAGCAAAGTAATTGGGAATCATACTCGATTCCAAGCTAAGCTGGAAGGTTAATTTAGAAGAATGCGTGAAGAAGGCCAGTGTGGCCTTCTACACGTGCAAGAGAATATTTGTCAGAAATTGGGGATTAAAACCCAAAGTAGTACGGTGGATGTACAGAGCCATAGTTCGGCCCATCCTCTGTTATGGCTCCACGGTCTGGTGGACGACACTGACGAGGAAATATAACCTGCAGGTGCTGTCAAAAATCCAGAGGGCTGCTTGTATGGGGATAACTGTGTGTCTCCGCAACACGCCCACGGCAGTACTGGAGGTCATGCTTGACTTACTCCCGCTTGACCTCTATTGCAGAGGTGTAGTAGCAATTAGTGCTGTTAGGCTGAGGGCAGGGGCAGAAGATAGACTGTAGTTATTGCAGGGAAGAAACAGACTATACCAAGTACCAATCTTGACTTTTGGTAGGGGTGTCAATGCAAGGATGCCCACCAATAGTGACTGGAATGGAAAAGTGTTCGTCGTAGCATCCGATCTTTCTATTTTTACAGCTGGTTCCAAGACAAGTGCAGGCACAGGGGCTGGAGTGTTGTCCAGAGATCTACAGTGGCACGAGTCTTATAGACTGCCTGACAAATGCAGTGCTTTTCAGGCAGAACTCGCAACGATTTATGAGGCGGCAACATTGGTATCTATGTGCAGAGTGCCCTCACGGCACATGTGCATATATACTGATAGCCAGGCAGCCATCAAGGCGCTAGATGCTGTGCTGTGCTGTGCTGATCCTATGCTGGGTACCTGGCCATAAAGATATCTCAGGGAATGATATGGCTGATGAGTTGGCCAAAAAGGCTCTGAATTGGATAGCTCCGCAACGGTAGCTTTTTCGAGGATCCCAATCGGAGCAATAAAAGAGGAAATCATCAGACATGTGACAGGAAAAGGACAAGGTAGCTGCTTAATGGCGGCAGCAGAACAAACGCCAGGAATCTAGTAGGGGTCCTTACGGGTCACTGGGCCATAGGTGACCATGCTCCAAGACTGGGGATAGCGGCGAACGATTCCTGCGGGAGCCCGAATGCCCGCTCTGATGAATAAAAGAAGTAGGCTACTGGGTAGCTACTTCTTTTCAAGTCTGGGGGAACTGCAAAACAAGGAATTTAGATGTGTCAGGATGGATCTAGGTAAATAGTCTTGGAGATATCTTGAGTTCCCCAATGGAAGCAGGATTGATCTGGGGTGGCTTGAACAGATTATCCCATGGGGGCTAGGGGCACAATGGACCCACCAGAGGTCTAAGTGATGCAGGCTAGTTGTATTGCGGTACCCCTCTTACCTAACCTAACCTTGTACAAAACTAACTTATAAATTTCTGATAATTTGCGACTCGTACCAAGGAAGTTTGTTGCGTTATCACTATAGTATATATTGCGGCCGGTATATCGCGTCGTAAAGTAGAGCGTTTTAATGAAGCGATAAACGCGTCCGAAGCGAAGTTAGAAACTATTCCAACGTGAATCACATTTGTTTCAAAATAGACAAATAATGCGATGAATCTTTGCTACACTGAAAAAAAAAACCTGAAATTTCCGCTATAGAATTGATAAGATTCCTATACAAAATCTCTCCAATACGAATGAAGTATTAATATGATATGCAAAAGTATTAATTTTTGACAGCGTATTAGTTTTATAAGGAAGCGTATTGATTATATACGACAGCGCATTGTTTTTATACGGAAAGTTGTTGATAAGATACGACTCTTATAAATTATTTAGTTGATAAGAATCCTTATTAAATTCATATGCAAAAGTATTAATTTTTAACGACGTATTAGTTTTATAAGGAAGCGTATTGATTATATACGACAGCGTATTATTTTTATAAGGAAAGATATTAATAAGATACGACTATTATAAATTATTTTATTGATAGGAATCCTTATTAAATTCATATGTTTAAAGTATGGCTTTTTTTCAGCAGTTTCCTTTAAAATTGATAAGATAATATAAATAAAAGTCCAATAATTTATTATATTCTTTTAATACATAATTAATACAAATCTTAAACCTAAACTTGAACAAATATGTATTAGAAAACTTTATTTCTAATTAGTTTTTTTCCACTGCTTATATAATAAATGTGAATTGGAGGTCCTGTAAATTCTTTTATATCCAAAACATAGTATAATTTTAGATTTATTCCTATATAATATGATTGAAAATGTTCAGAAAATGACTGGACTTCAATTTTTTCCACTAGTAAAAATGGGATTTCAAAATCATTTAGAAGTATATTCTTTATTTCAAAAACTTTAATATCGTCTCCAGTTTTTATTGTTACTACAAATCCTATTTTGTACTGACTACCTTTAAATTCAATGCATTTTAAAGACTTGCAATTATTAAAATTAATATTTGAAATGGTGGCTCTGTTAACTATTGAGAGAAATAAATCTTCTGCAATTAAATTTAAAAGAACTGGGCTCTCATAAATTAATACTTCCGGAAAACCATTACAATATTCGTTTAAGAATTCGCAAAACTTCAAGGAAGCTTTCATACTAAGGGTGTAAGATATATTTTTTCTGCTGGAGATATTTCTACAATAAATTTTTGCTTCTTTATTCTTCGCTTCATACCTGTAGGTCCAAAGATATTTAAGCGGACCACTTTGAGATATAGCGGTAGGATAATGCACCAGAAAGTGAAATTTAGGTTTTAACATTTGATTAAATATATTGATATACATCGAGTTGTGCTGTCTTATTAGAATTTTAAGCTCATTCAATAAAAAGTCATCAAATGTACTACCTGATAAAATATCTATAATTTTTAATAAAGTGATGAAAAATGTCCAAACTTCATTACCTATCGGAATAAGATCTCCAATAATAAATGGTAGGAAATGGACAAATGTGGCCATTTCTCTTCCCGTCATTTTTAACTTTTTTTGCTTCAAATGGGATAATTCAATAGGCGGAGATATATTGCCTATTTCGCTTTCCCCATAGTTAAACATTTGCTTTCTATAATTTAAAACTTCTAGAGAAAATAGTTTATTATTTAGAAAATTTAATAAAATTTCACTTAAATCATATCGGCATACTCCTTCAAATAAATCATGAAGAATATCTAAAGAAAAATTTCTGGTGACATGAAAATCAGATAAGTCGTTAAGCAAACAAAATTCTCTTATTCCTGTTAAAGATACGTCATTTGCGGTTAAATCAGTATTGTAATTATCCTCATTTCTAATATTTTCTGGGTGCTCTTCGCAATCAATTAATAAATCTTGTTTATGCCTACGACAAAATCTACAATAAAAATTTGAGTTGAAGCTTTGAGAAAATCCTAATATTTCATTTTGGGCTTTATTATCCCCAATAACAGCGGCCAATATGAAATGAGCGTGATATGTGCCATTACTAGTTGACAGTGTTAATCCTTCAGATGCAAGCTTTTGCAAAACTCTAACTAAAGGACGAAGAAACGGATCATTTCCATATCTCCTTTGCTCCTTGGCTTTAAAGTACGCAGCTACAAAAATGAAATCCAATTTCGAATTCAGGTGTTGGGGGATCGACGGAAATGAATAATAAACTCCACAGAGAGAGTCAACACTGGCATGGCTCCCTAGTGGATTATTTATTTCGAAATCATCAAAGTAAATATAATACGGAATTAGAATTGTTTCCTCTGGATAATTTGTTTTTATACTCTTAAATGTTTTCGAATTAACAAAATGTGTCATACTTGAATTTTGGCTTAATAGGTCTATATTATTCCTTGTTGTATCTAATACATGAGGTAATTCAAAAAATTTTTTAATTTGGAATTCAATTGGCATTAAGCATCCAGTTACTTTACTTTCATCAAGCGTTGGTTTTCCTTGCAAAATAACCTCTGTGATAACATTATTAATATTAAAAAATTCAGGAGTGGCGAAATTACCAGATTTCTCTAGTTGATGAAAAAATCTATACTCAGATTTCATACTCTCAAATGGATTTGAACAAAATTCTATAAAAGTCTCTATTTCACGTTTGCTATTGGATGGAATTAGTGGCATTATTTTATTTTTTAAATTCTCCGCAATTTTGCTTGTTACCAATTTGGACACATTATTTTGAATTTCTAGAACATCCTTCCTACTAAAATTATTTTTACTGTGTAAACTAAGTATAAATTGTAAACAACCTTGAGATATTTCATTTGTTAAATTTAAGATGTCGGAAGCCGAAGATTGTATTTCGCTAAATCTATCAAGAGTAGAGTCCAAAGATTGCCGTGAATTTAGGACTTCTATATTTAATGGCTCTTGGATTTCTGGATTTTTGGTACTTTGAGCCTCTGCATCCAAAAGACTATTATTATTGATAACTGATTGTAAATTTGGTGAACTGGAATAATTTATTAAATGTTTTTGAGTGTGTTTTTTAAAAGAGGAAAATCTTGCAAATGTCTGACCACAATAATTATAATTGCATTCGTAAGTACTAAATTCGTGTAAGAAGTGAATCCTTCTAAAATGCGTGCGCAGTTCTGAAACATCTTTGGATATTTTTTTGCAAATGAAACAACTTAGCATTTTTAATTGATAGAGGAAATGAGTTCTGATACTATTGAGATTTTGGATCTTCAGAATTGAAAATTTTATACACGTGCTTTTGGAAAAAATACCATACTAGCTTTGATTCTACTGGGATATATTAAGTTAAAAACAAAAAAAGGACTTAAAGCAAGCATCGAGCGCTTTAAAAATGCCGTAAATTTTAAGGTCACATTATCAATACAGAGATAAAATTCTGTAATTGTATGAATAGTTGGGCCAACTACAACTATATATGGTTGTATAGTCTTTTGGTCATGAAGCTTGATACCTGTTTTTCTTTTCTAGTTTTTTCCAAATCATTTATGGACACCAAATGCACAACGATGCTTTTAACTGAATCGTTAATAGTCGCTTTTTTAAAAGATGAGGAAGATACATCACATGACTTCTGTAAACAAGTTCTTGCGGTAGGTTTAAGCACGGAGCTAAGCAGCATTATAATGATGCAATCTTTAGAATCTATAAAAAAATATATATATATTTAATATTTTAGTTTTATTCCTAGAGTAATAAAAGAATTTACCCTTTTTCAACATTTGCTTTTTTCATCGAAGAATAAAGATCCCCTATAACTCTTATCTTTAATATGGTTTTCGTAGTACTTTTCTAATTTTTCTGATAATTCTGGCCACATATTTATGAGATTGTACATACTATTTGGATACTTCATCTTAAAATCAATATCAATCTGAAAAAACAGCGCAATGAAAATCCAAATGAAAACAAATAAATATGAAGTATTACAAATTTTTGCCCGTCGGCTTGCTGATAAAAGGGCCAGTCATTGAAAATAGTTTCCAGTTTTTTTTTCTGAAGACATAATTTCCTTATACCTGAGATCGTATGTCTTTGTCCAATTATCAACTGCATTATCTTCGAAATTCATTGAGATTTTTATTAAATTTTCATTGATGTCATCTCTTCTCATTCAGAGTCAGTTGTGTTACTCTCTAGGCGTTCTGCTGTAGTATTTGATGATTCAAGTAGCTTTTTACGTTTGGTGTTCTTTTTAAATTATTAAATTTGTTGAATAATTTTCCACATGGATTCGATTTTTTTGTAGCAGCTCTTGGTACAAAGTAAGTCTCCACGTCTTCAGTTGGAAAAATATCAACTATGTCCTGTGCAATTTTTCCCATTATTTCTGTAGTTGGTATATGAAATTTATTAACATCTGCATCGTAGAAAAAATCAGCTATGCAGTTAAGTAGAGTTTTTCTTTTTTCTTCGTCAAGTCTCTTTTCAATTTGATACACATTGTAGCAATCCTATTCCTTTTGAAGAACATTCTAATATTTCCTTTAGATTCTAGATATATTTAAAAAATCAAAACCAAAGCTTAGACAAGTGAAATTCTGGTAATTTTTTTTATACATTTTATCACCATAGCAGCAGTGAAAAGGAATTACTAGAGAAAAATATTATCCGAATTTTTTTTAATGAACTATCAGGCTTACTTACTAAGAATGACGAAAGTATAATTTGAATTTAAGCAAACTAAATAAAACTAGTTAATTGCCTTGTACTCTGTTGTTCTACTATTTAAATGGGAAGTTGAGTTTTCTCTGCTAAGCGAAGGCGAAGATGAACAGTTTCCACTTTTTTAGCCATTCCTGAATTCGTGAATCTATCGCTGACTGCATTGTGATAGTGCTGCTATCATCTTCAGGAAACTGGAAAATTTATAAGAACATTAAAATAAAACTACCGAAATTTCAGTGTTGTATACGTTTTGTCTTTTCCAAGAATGAAGTCGCTCTCTAATCTCGATTCTGATACCTAGCTGTGAAATTCCTGGTAGAAGTTCCATTAAGTCTTCTTTTCTTAAAAATCTTAATCGTTCGAAAGTTATCCCAGCCCCTGAAAAAATAATACACCAAAGATATAACACAATTGGAGCTATTCGAGCCACTCATTCGCCAAAACGATAAAAGAAAAAGTAGGAAACATTGATACATTTTTATACATTTCTTGTAAAAAAAAATATTTGTTATTCAACGGCCATAAAAATGTTATCATGTAGTCTCTCATGACAGCAATTTTTGTGACCATTGAAAAATAAATATTTTTTTTTTCACAAAAATGTGTAAAAATTGATCAATGTTTCCAATTTTTTCTTTTATGGAGTTAACCGTTCTGTCAATTGTACGGCTCATGTATGTGTAACAAATTTGATAGCCTAGCTTTCAGTGCATAGAAATAATTACTTTATGATAATTTCAGATTTTAGCATGTCCATCGGGGTCCACCTGTTTGGCTGGACGTTAATGTATAAAATTTTAACTTTAACGCGCTGGAATTTTAATAACATCTATTACTGGTAGGTTCGAAAGTAGGCAAAATCCGAGAGCACTTTATGATTGAAAAAGCAATTATTTTAATAATTTTTCAAGGATATTACATATTCTGAACTCAGTTCTTCAATTATAACTTTTCTTTGGGTTTTGAAAACAATTTCTCACAAATATTTAAGAATAAAATATATAAGTACTTACCCATGAAAACTGAATATAAATTCTGCAATTTCCATTCTAATAGAAGTTGTAATAATTGCACATCTTCTGGTGAATTATTTGCAATCTCACTACCGCTTGTCAACACAATTAACTCTTCCAAATTTTCAATTTCAAAACTATTTTGGTTTTCACTTCCACTCATTTTAAAAAATTTATACAGTAAATAAAACTTATACGGTTTTTTATGTATATTATATGGTATTTAAAAAAATTCGTAGTCGGGTCGTGTCTGTGCATGCAACTGGACTGCAGATGTCTAATCACGCTTGACTAATAAGATTTTGCAAGGGCATGATACGAAAATTATTGCATTTACGTGTAATCATATGAAATTGATATTTTTTCGTATCAAATTAATAATATTCACAATATGTTGATATTTTACTTATGATATTCATATTTTTTTGTATAGAAATTATATTTGACATATTACTTCTTTAAATTGCTTCGTTTAACTTATATATTTCATACTAAATACGTATCAAAATAATACGAAATTAATTGATATTTTTTTTTAATAAGTCAATAAATTTCTTTTAATTATTAAATTGAAATTTTAATTATTAAACTTTAGTTTTACATATAGATATAATAAGAAAATCATTGTTTTGATTGATATTCATGACAAATTGATATTTTTCTTATATAATGAATAGAGATTTATTGAAATATGGTATTAATACGGGAAAAATATTGATTTAATATGGCGTTTTTTTTTCGGTGTAGTTTTTCTCGCCGTGCCCTGTCTGAAGCCGATACGAGTCGGGCTTGCGTAGTCTACTCCACAATGTAAAAATGGTCTGTTTGGTAGAACGCATAATTCCGGCAGACTATCCTTAAGTTGATGCTGTACAGAGCGTCGATATCAAAATCGAATGGAAGGCACTTTTCGATCTGTTGTCGGATTATGCTACGACCCCCAATTATCCAGTATATTTGTCGAAGTTTTGACAGCAACAATATCGGTTCTGGGAGCAAATACTGGTTGTAATATTGTTCCATGAGCCGGTATGTAACGATATAGTGTTTCGGTAAAATTATTCGGTATTTGGCGTATATTTCCACACTGATTGCTTGAGGCGTATGAGTCTAGCTTCGTTGGTGAATCTTGACAGATTCTTCTCGATGCGACATCAGCTGGATTATCTTTGATGAGACATGTCTAATGACTTCAGTATACTAAAAAATTTTGTTGGCTACGAAAGCCATCCATCAGCGTCTTGGATGTCAATTCAGACTATTTTTGAATCTGACCACGCTAAATATTCCATCTTAGGATTGTCGAATGCATTGAGAATGCAATCAAATAATTTGGCTAACAGCAACACTCCATACAATGCGAGTCGAGGTAAGGACTATTGTTTCAAAGGTGCTACTCGCGTTTTTACTGCAACAATGTTAACTGAAATTTGATTGGCTTCGATGCTACGGTAGTTAATGATGGCCGTGATGATTACTTCCGAAGCATTGTAGAAACCGAGCAGATGTCTTCAAATTGATTAAATTCCGCCTAGAAGGTTTTCCTTAGGAGAACCAGTTTTTCAGGCACAGCATGATCCTACTGTTGTTTTTCTAGCCGAAGCTGTTTTATAGAGAATTTTTATTTAAATAGTCGCAGGCGATAACAGATACACAAAGAGTAAAAAATGTTAGCTGTTAGAATCGTACATTTAGTTATGGGAGCTTGCGTTAGCGGCAATGCTTGAAAGAGGAAACGGTCGTTGTTTGGGTAATTTCATGCCTGGAATTTTTGTTAATTCGTAATGAAAATTAATGCATTCGGTCTCTCTCTTATCTGTAGATACCCTGTTGAGGAACTCAGTTGAATTGCTTTTCCATTTTATAGCTCACATCCCAAATGCGTTTTCCAGCTGACATTGTAAAGCTGGTGCTGTTTTTGGGATGTCAGCTCCAGTGTAAAAATGATTTTGAATGATATGGACAAGTTTTGGATGATCGGATTCACAATTGTTCTCTATTTATGTGCGCAGCTAGAAAGGGTGCGGACAAAGTTCCGTACGTAACCGTCGTCAGCCAGTAGTGTTTGATTCTTCTGGATGCATTATCCCTCCATACGACGTGCTGGTAATTGCAATCCTGGGAGTCTACTTGTATACATATTTGGCGATACATCTTAACAACATCTGGACAGATTGGTATTCTGAACTGGGAGAAGAGGTCCCTCTGATTGGTGGGTGTCACAGCTAAGTTTTCATTAAGTGAAACATTGGTTGTAGTGTTCAGATAAGTGTTGAAAACAACTCTAACTTTTGATGTTGAGCTTGTCGGTTTCACCACAGCATGATGTGGTAAATAATATTCCGCGTTATTGCAGGCACTTCTTTCATGTGCGCAAGCGCCGTATATTTCCTCTCTTTATAGTGAGTGTAGAGCGCGAGATTTTTCGCGAGTCGACATTTCATTGAGATCAGACAGCCGTACGTTGTAAAATACCTAGATATTTTCATGAGTTCTTCAACAGAAGCTGTACTTATGTATGCGTGTATAAGTGTTCAAAAGAGTTTCACACAATTTTTTTCTTCGGTGAGGTCAGGAGTGGGAGAGGTAATATTTTCTAACTTCCAGATTTTCTTAAGTGTGTAATCTTACTTGGGAACTTTCTATCTTGTCTTGAACCTTGATTGCTCCATGATGTTTGCCGGCAACAACCCAATCATATATTGTATATTACATGATTGGAGCTTCTGGCGCATGCTGAGTCTGTCCATCTAGTAAACACTGTAAAAATTAATCCGCAACGATAAGAATATAAATTTTCTGACTCTTGAAGAAATGGGGATCAGCAAATCTGAACTGTTTAACACAAGGTCAAACATGTATGGATAATTCACTCGGTGGCATCGATGACCTGATTTTTTGAAGAATTAATGCCTTAACTTGAAACGCTTTCTTTTTTTCTAATATCAACCCAAACCTGGCCGCTCCTAGAATTCTTGCTACTTCGAAGGATGACCTCCACAGACAGATGATCGATGATTTTTTCATTTGATACCGAGTATTTGGCCGCACGATTCCGATGAAATTCGCCATAGGTGCTGTTAGGTTTGGCAATACTTATTTTAAGAATACTTTAGTACTCATAATGTATATTAAGTATGGTAATACCTTTAAGTAAATGACAGATTAGATCACAATATATTCTGTAAGAAGCTCTCCTCCTCCTAGTTGTCGTGGCGTACGGACGCACCATAATAGCTGTCTATTAATAATATAATTATAATAAAGTGGAATCCTGGATATATGAAGATAGGTCTTTTCTTTACCTATAAATTACATAATTTACAACAGTGGCGACGAGGATGGGATTCTGATGACCGGATTTTTGTACGATTTTATTTTGTAAGTGAGGTATCTCAACAGCACGAGCTATGACAGATCCAGATCCTACAGTACCATCTAACTTCGTGATTGAGTTTTTCGATGAAGGCAAAAATAAATTCGACAGGTGGTTGCAACGACTAGAAGGTGCTTTTTCAATTTTTAATATTTCAGCAGATGCATTGAAGTGTAGGTGTCTGCTACATTATATTGGCCCGCAGACATTCGATTTATTGTGCGATGGAATTGCACCAAGCTCCCCGGAGAGCAAAAAGTACAGCGAATTAGTAACAGTTTTGAAGGAACACTATAATCCGAAGCCAGTTGAAATAGCTGAAATTTACAAATTTCATCACCGCAACCAGCAGGAGGGAGAGAGCATTCGAGAGTACATAGCTGTGTTGCGCAGGATGGCTGTGCACTGCAATTTTGGTAATTACTTATCTACCGCTTTAAGAAACCAGCTGACGTGTGGAATTAGAGATAAGCGAATAAGAGATCGATTACTCGAAACCAAAGACTTGACTTTTGAAAGAGCTGTGGAACTTACGACAAGTTTGGAGTCAGCACAACAAAATTCTTTACAGCTAAGTGGTGGCACTGAGGGCCAGCTGACTTCACATGCAATCCACAGATTTAGCAACAAAGGAGACAAACAGAGAGACAGGGAGCATGCAAGAAGCTATACTGGTGGCAGAAAGTGTAATAAGAAGACTCCAGACGATCCAGTCAATTCAGCACCGAGTTCGTGTAAGCAGTCAGCAGTCAAATGCTTTCGTTGTGGGGGACCCCATCTTGCGAATAGATGTAAACATCAAAACAGTGTATGTAACTACTGTAGGAAGCGGGGTCACTTGCAGAATGTGTGTATGAAGAAGAACAAGAAAGATGTATACAGCATTACTGGAATAGGCACTGAGAAGAATAGGTTAGATCAAGAAGATGAAGTAATTGTTTACATCAATGAGGTATGTCAAGAGTTGAGTAGTAATAAAATTTTAGTAGATGTACAGGTTAATGACATGAATATGCAAATGGAATTTGATAGCGGATCAGGAGCTTCTTTGATAAGTGCTTGTGATTTTAAAAAAAAATTTGCCAATGTAAAACTATTTCCTACTTCTGTAAAATTGTGCACTTACAATAATCAATTTCTAAATGTTTTAGGCTACGCCCAGGTTGCAGTTGCTCTGAATGGAATAAGAAAATATCCATTAAAGTTATACGTGGTTGATGTCCCGGTTTATAAGCATCCCCTACTGGGTCGAGATTGGATGGTACAATTTGGTGGAGATATTATTGGAAAAATTTTGTCGAAAACATTCACGGATGTAAATGCTACTACTATAAATGTTCGACCAGATATGAATGTAGGAAATCAGGTAAATGCTCAAGTTTTTAATGAAATCAAAATGCCTAGTGACATAAATTTGCGCCTTATGCATAAACTGCGTGATACTTTAGTTAAATATTCGTGTGTTTTTAATGATGATGCTGGGGAAATTAAAGGAGAACCAGCTGCTATACGCGTAAAACCAGGCACAATGCCTGTGCACCTCAAATCGCGTTCCATTCCCTTTGCATTAAAAGATGGGATAGAAAAGGAGTTAGAGGATTTAGTTTCGAAAGGAATTTTGGTACCAATAGATCAATGCGAATGGGCCACACCGGTGGTCCCGGTTGCTAAAGCAAATGGTCAAATTAGGCTATGTGGTGACTTTAAGGTCACATTGAACCCCCACATTTTAGTGGATGATCATCCATTACCAACAACAGATGAGTTGTTTACTGCATTAAGTGGGGGAAATAGGTTTTCAAAACTCGATCTCAAGCGCGCATACCTTCAATGTAAAATAAGAGAAGAGGATCAGACAAAATTAACGTTAACGACTCATAAAGGTTTATTCAAGAGCACCAGGTTACTTTACGGTCTTAATTGTGCACCAGCAATCTGGCAGCGCAAGATTGAATCTATTTTGCAGAATATACCCGGTGTTGTAGTTTTTATCGACGATGTATGCGTGACAGGCTCTACGGATGAAGAGCACTTATCAAGGTTAGAGATAGTATTGCAAAAGTTGAAGGACTTTGGTCTAAGGGTCAATTTAAGGAAAACTGAACTCTTTCAGGACAGTGTAGAGTATTGCGGGTATGTTATTAATAAAGATGGGATTCATAAAAGTGAGTCCAAGGTTAACGAAATTCAGAAAACACCGAGGCCGGTTAATGTTACAGAATTAAAATCATTTTTAGGACTGATAAATTATTACGGGAGATTCCTGAAGGGACTGTCAGAAACTCTTGAACCCTTACATGCGCTTTTACGGACTGATAAACCCTGGAAATGGGATCAAAATTGCGAAAATGCTTTTAAGAAAATAAAAGCTCATATGTCAACCGACAATTTCTTAGTTCACTATTGTAGATCGCTTCCACTCTGACTAGCTACAGATGCATCTCCGGTGGGCGTAGGTGCGGTGTTGTCCCACATTATGCCAGATGGGACTGAGAGGCCTATTAAATTTGCCAGCCAGACACTTAATACTACCCAAAGAAAATGGTCTCAAATTGATAAGGAAGCATACGCCATTATTTATGGAGTAAAAAAATTCTATCAGTACATTTATGGTAGACACTTTACCCTCTATACAGACCATCAACACTTGATGCACATATTTTCACCGTCCAAATGCCTGCCTCATATGTCTGCTATGAGGATGCAACATTATGCTATCTACTTACAGGGATTCAATTACAGAATCAAGTATAAGCCTTCAAAATTAAACGCGAATGCGGATGCCCTATCTAGATTACCGGTAGAACCTTGTAAGCCAACTAGTGTCGAAGAGTCTGATCTGTTTGAAATCAACCAAATAAGCAGACTACCAGTTACTGTGGCAGATATTGCAAAAGCCACTGCAGAGGACGATGAATTGAAACCGCTTTGGAATGCATTAAAAACGGGGGGAAAGATGTCTAGAGATAAGCGTTTTAATATCGAGCAAACTGAATTCTCAATGCAGAGTGGGTGCATCATGCGGGGCATTCGAGTAGTGGTTCCGGCTAAGTTAAGGTCGATAGTATTGCAAGATTTACATTCGTCACATTTTGGTATTAATAGGATGAAGTCATTAGCACGAAGTTTTAGCTGGTGGGCAAAGATCGATAGGGACATTGAGAACATAGTCAAAAATTGTCTGGAATGCCAGAAAGCAGCCAAAAATCCAACTAAAGTTCCAGTACATCACTGGGAATATCCATCTAGACCATTTGAAAGAATACATATAGATTTTGCAGGTCCCAGTTTCGGAACATATTTTTTTCTAGTGGTTGATGCTTTCTCTAAATGGCCCGAAGTCCATACCATGAAGCAAGCTAATTCGAAAAATACTATTAAATGTCTTCAATCTATATTCGCTACATTCGGAATCCCTAGAGTACTCTGCTCTGACAACGGCACGCAGTTCGTTAACGCAGAGTTTCAGAGCTTTCTAAGATCAAATAACATAACACACAAAAGAGCCGCTCCCTATCATCCGGCTACTAACGGGCAAGTCGAACGCTATGTGCAGACACTAAAAGATAAATTACGTCGTATGACTACAAGTAACTCTGACATTGACTCCAACCTTACGCAAATTTTAACCTATTATAGAAATACAACACATCCCTTTACAGGAGTCGCACCTTCAGAGCTTGTCTTTAAATATCCCATATTTACCAAGTTTCATTTAATGATACCTATTACGAAACAACTTACAACGAATACGCAAACCTTTAAAGGTCGAGTATTGGATGTAGGTCAGCGTGTAGCAGCTCGAAATTACAATGGAAATAATAAATGGCATTTTGGTAGAATTAAAAGCAAAAATGGGCGATTGCATTATAATGTAGGCTTAGACGACGGTCGCATTTGGCGAAGACATATTGACCAAATTCGGCAAACCGGAAATAAGATTACAGAAATTGAACCATCCAACCTCGATCCAATCCAAGAGGGAGATAATGAGTGGAAAAGAAGAGAATCGGTACTTAAACACAGGCAGCCGGAAGTGGCCGAGAATAAACAAGAGATAAACTTGGAAAATAAGTTGGAAGAATCAGAAGTAGGAAATAGTTTCCAGCAACAAAACGAGCTATTCGAAAAATTGAACAAAAGTAGAGAAATACAAATTAATGAACTCCCTAGGAGAAGTGCAAGAAAATAAAGAAAATAAAGTTGTGTATAAATATTAAACCTTGAATTAATCTTAACGTAAAATTATGTACATAAAGAATTGAACAATGTTAAGCTAAGAATCAAGTAAGGTTTTTCTTCTTAGGAGGGGAGGAGTGTTAGGTTTGGCAATACTTATTTTAAGAATACTTTAGTACTCATAATGTATATTAAGTATGGTAATACCTTTAAGTAAATGACAGATTAGATCACAATATATTCTGTAAGAAGCTCTCCTCCTCCTAGTTGTCGTGGCGTACGGACGCACCATAATAGCTGTCTATTAATAATATAATTATAATAAAGTGGAATCCTGGATATATGAAGATAGGTCTTTTCTTTACCTATAAATTACATAATTTACAACAGGTGCCGAATCGAGTAAAGCGCTACAAGATTTTGGAATCAATAGCTTATCCTTCACATACACCAAAGCAGTTGGCAGCAATATAGATGTGTGTGTTTGAACTGTTGAATGCTTTATTGCAAAATTATTTGATTGATGACCTTGAAGGTCTTGCTGGTTTGAATATATGTGACTCGTGTTTGCTTCTTGTTGATGAGTGCTTCCCACATGAAAATTACTGATGAGAGCTTGACAAGTTGAAAATTGTTTATTTGATTGCGTGTTTCCATATTGATTGGGTGTGTTAATTTGAGCTTGTCTAATCAAATTTATTGAAGGCATATCCTGTTGACTTAGTATCTCTGTCTTATTTGGTGACGTACTCAACATAGTCAAGTATAAATTGCTTGATAGAAGATGGTAAAATGTGTCAAATAATCCATTTCGCTTGAATGATGATATTCTATTGGTTCGTGTTGATGAAGAGACGAGTGATGCTTTTCATTACAATCATGACACAGGAAATTCAAAGTGCATATTGAAGTCTGATGTTATAGACTAAATATAAGATAACTTCGATGAGTTCGATAAGTTCGACCATCGGACTTCTATGGTAGATGATCAGAGAGATAACCATTCTGATGAGACCTCTCAGTTTCTCAGTTTTCAATGCATAACAGAAATTCATTGAAATTGTTTTCAGTGAATTCCAGTATGTAGAGACGAGAAACTGTTCATCTATAAATACAATACAGACTGTAAAATTCCACTGAATATATTGGTGCGATTTCTTTATATACTCTGTAGGCATCTAGCGCCCTAGCCATTGCGACCAACCGATGATCAATTTTTCAACCAGTAAGAAAACCTATTACAAGCTAGTTTACGCAACGATTACACGAGTCAATAGAGCTGACAGACAGTCCTGATTTCGTCTGTCAATTTTACTGACTGGAAACATTGAATAAATAACTATATAACTTATTCAATGAATGGAAACGATTTGCGTTCGATCAAGTGACAGTCATTTTATTTAAAAAATGTCGTCAAACGATGCAAATATCGCAGTGGCGGGTTTATTGCTTCTTAAAGTTTTGGAAGATATTGAAAAGGACGACAGAAGACTCCAGCGAAAACGGAGGTACTGGACAAATCCTTTTCTTTCCAAAAGACTAATGTTCGACATAGAGACGAATTTATTGGCAGATTTGCTATATGATGACAACAGAAATCATACAAATTTTCTAAGGCTGCCTTACGAAAAATTTTGTGAATTACATGAAATGGTAAATATCCAAATGTTATAATCGTTACGTGAACTAATTCTGTTATATTTTCAGGTGCATCTGATAATCATAAGAGAAGATACTGCAATGCGAAAAGCAATAACATCAAAATGTTCCTCGCTACTGGTGACAGTTTTAAATCTCTAGGGTACCTTGCCCGGATATCTCCATCAACAATTAGTGTATTTGTGCCGACAGTTTTAAAAGCTATATACCAGTGTTTGCAACCAAATTTCCTTAAGGTATTAAAGAAAAATAATAAAAATGTAAATCAAAATAAACTTTTATTTCTTATAATGTTAATTTTGAACATTGCGTGGTATAAACATAAAATATAAAAATTTTATATAAAATAAACTTTTTCCTCGTCATATTAATTTCGAGCATTCATGCGCTTATTCGACACTAAAAATACTGTGCATACTGTTCAGTGGCAGCATTTTGGAAACTGATATTAGATGATTCTAAAGCAAAAAATCCAATCTCCTATTCATTACGTTTTGCTGTATTTCCTGCATAAACAGCAAAGCATCTTCTTCGGGAAATTGCCTCATGGATGTGTTTAAATATTGACAAAACGAGTCAATTTCGTCGTTAGCTGCTCTCTTTGTTGATTGCGATGTAAACTCAAGTACATTTTCTATTGCACTCAAATATTTGTCTTTGCCTAATGGTTTTTTAGTGCATTTTTCGGATGCAGTGTCACTTAAATTGTGGTTGATATCATTGTTTCCACTAGCAAAACTTTCTGAATCGTCTTCCTACAAAGCCAAATAACAAATATATATATATTTTCGTTTTAGATTCCACAAAATCAAGAGGAGTGGGAAGCAAACAGCACAGATTTTGAAAAAATGTGACATTTTCCACATACATTGGGAGCACTTGATGGAAAACACGTTCGTATAAAGCAACCGAATAACTCCGGCGCAGATTTCGAATATTATATCGACCAATTGAAACCAAAGTGGAAATAATAGATTGGATAATTAAAAGTTGTTGTGTGCTGCACAATTGTTTAACTATTCCGGGAGAAAATTCACGAGTACCAGAGGATCTTCGACCTGATAAACTTCCAGAGACAATAACAAATATACCGACAAAAAATATCGTTCACGGTACAAAAACGCTATTCAAATCCGTGATGAAATTGCTTTATATTGCACAAAATCTGGCAATGTCTCTTTTCAATGGGAAAAAATTAAAATTAAATCTTTCAACTAATATACCTGTTTCATTTCAATATTGCATGAAGTTGTTCTATTGCTGATAACCCGATCAAGGAATCTCATTTTTTCATACCAAAAGAGATTTGACAAGTAAACATCCTCCGTCTCTTGTCCCGACTTCCGACAATTTACTTTGTTTCTTTCTTCTGTGTACGTAGGTACCACGGAGCGCTTTCACTTTTTTTTTTAACAAAACCTGTGTCCATTTTCATCTCCTTTGCCACTTCATTCCATACTTTATTTTTATGTCCGTTCTTTTGTATATCACTGCTTATATCCCACAGGCAAGGATTCTTCTCATAAGCATCTATTAGTTTAATAATTTCTTCCTTATTCAGTTTCCTTCCCATCATTTTTTTTTCTAAAAAATTACACATATTAAACTTTTTCACTCATTAGCAAAATAAACAAAACAATTTGGAAAGTACTATTCCAGATAATATTACCAGGTTTTCTGTTGAAAATTAAGTCCCATACTATTGTGTATTCAGTTGCAGTTCAATTGTACAAACTTTTAATCTTAAACTTTCAGTTTCGGCCATTTTAATTTTACGTTTGACAGTTCATTGACTAGTCTGTATTGACTCGTCAGAAATCTTGTCAGTACAGACTGGTCAGTAAAAAAGAGTAGTCAGTTCTACGGAGCTTACGGAGCTCTACGGAGCTTATTCGAACTGTGCTTGCAACCCCAGCATGTATATTTTAAATTTCATTCCGGCATTTTTTCATGGTATGCTTTCAGTAGCCAAACTTAATGTATTTGATAATCACCGACAATTTTTATACTGCTGATTAATGTTAGACCTGACGCACATTGGAGACTTTTAGCTTTTGCCATGCAATTTGGTAACTATCGCCGTTCTGTCGCCGTGGGCTGGTTTAGTACACACATTGAGTAGGTCTCATCCCAAAAATTCGCGTTTTATATCACCATTCATCAATATAAATTTTGAGGAGGCAGCTGTGATATGTGTATTTGTCATAAGGATATAGAAAATATCAACGAAAGAAACACTATTGGTTCCTTTCTATTTGCAGCGAAAGGCTGCTTAACGAAAAATTTCACTTAATGTTTGATGAACTATGATCCTATCCTGAAAAATTCCTTTGATATTTCCGGTATGAGTGTTGAAAATTTGATTTTACTATCACAGATTTTGAGACCTGCTATAACTAATCAAAGTACCAATATGCGATCATCAAGTGAGCCTGAAGAGAGACTTGCTCTCCATCTATGGTTTATAAACACTTTTATGGATATTTCTCCCCCAATACTTTTATCCTCAAATTGCTATCAGAGTACTTATTCCTTCAAATTTTTGTTGTACATATGTAGGTGGTGTCATTTGTACTTCTTGTATTAATGCTTCATTATTTATATCTTCCTCTCTCACTATCATTCCACCAGACATTTTGAAAATAAGTTGCGTAAGTTTCTTCCTAGCTCTACAACATCTCCCAAAACAATGGCAGTTAAACGTCGACAAGAATGTTACCATAGTTTTTGCATATTCATATAAACGTGAAGGCTCAGTGATAGTTTCTAGTTGCTAGCTGGAGGAACCAAAAGGTCACGTTGCTGTCTTAATGCCTTCCTTTACATTAGATAGAGCCTAATGGAATTGACGGTGGTGACAAAACAGTGTCGTGACAAAAAGTCTCCAGTGCCATATAGGCCTTAACATACTTGACGTTATTATTGATAGTTCAATATATTTTAAAAAATAATTTCTCTTAGAAAGCCCCCCTATCCTGAAGTGCCCAGGGCCACCACTCGGCTAAAGACGGCCTTGCGTGTAGGTGAATTCAGGACGCACTACGGCAGTTAGAAGAACAAATAAATCGCGTAGCATACTCTTAGGAAATTTAGAAAAGATTATATCATCATTATATCAGCAGAAATTCAGTCTCTGATCAATTTGATAATCAATAAATTCGATTTCCGGATGGTTCTGGAAGTTTTTGTTCTATTTAAACTTAGAATCTTTATAACAAGTGTTGTAATTTCTTTTTATCGAGAATTAGATTCTAATAAAAGTTAATAATTTGTCATTCAAAAATTTCTTCAAAGGAAACTTTATTCAATAGTATAGATTAAGAGCGGAGAGTGTGGGGTACAGAAAGAAAGACCTGTGCTAGCACGCACCATGGACAAAAATTTTCCTGCCAAAAAGGATGACTTGGATGAAGACTGAGTTCAATAAAAGAACTATAAGGATTGGAAAATTAGCTGAGAACTACAAGGAAGGAACAACGGGATTAGTCAACTGATCCTCTCGTCTAGACGAGGACTAGTGTTATGCCCTCTTATGAGGACAAGTAGGCGGCGTGCATGCTCGTGCAATCTGAGTGAGTGCACTCACGTGTATTCCTTCCACCCGGCCTCATTGCCATCCAATCTGTTGAAATAATTCCAACCCTAACTGTCATCTAATTGGCAAATATGTCCAGATGACCCTAATTATGCAACATGAACGGGCGACATCAACTGCCATTCCAGGAACAACGTCAATCACGACACGAAAAGAAAAGGTGTTAGAGAAACATGCCTAGATATTATCACGACACCTCGTGATTTGTACGTTTTCCCTCTTTGTATACCCTAGATGAAATTAAAGGGTATACTAAGTTTGTCATTCCATTTGTAACACCCCGAAATACTGATGATAGAGAAAAATGGACATCCTACTCATAATATTAAAAGTTATTTTGATTGTTGCATGTCCGTCCGCACGATAGCTCGAGAACGTTTATACTTAAAGTTAAAGAGTTAAAATTTTACTCACGAGCTTTTAAAAAAAAAAGTAATATTAAGTTCGAAAACGGGACAAATCGGGTAACTCCTTCGTGGGGTTGCCATACAAAAATTTCGTTTTTCATTACCTGGACACTGCCTGTAAACGCGTCAACGTAGAGTACTGAAATTTTGTACCCAGGGTTTTCATGAAAATAGTTAATTCAAAATCACATTCATGTAGGGTATCATAAAAATTGGTCTTAGACTAATTCTAGCTTATTTACTTGTCTTTTCTTTAGTTTGTCAAACCTTTTGAGTCGTCAAAGTTATTTCCGAGATATATATTGCCGTAGCTATAATTCCGCTTGTAATTACGATGCTGCAGGGTAATGATGTCAGATTGAATCTTACTAGATCAAGTTGAAAAGCTAGAATTGGTCTAACAGGAGAGGGTCCCTACTCGTCATCACCGAATTCGTTCAAATTCACAGTATATGTTGGGCTTGACTAGAAATGAAAGTGTTGCAAGTCGTAGCTCCAGATGGCCATAGCGAAACCGAAATAATGCATAATATACAAATCCACTCCCACCGCATATCACGGCTAAATATTATCAGATTTGCAAAATTCTTTTGCCCTTCCGATTAAGTTGCAAAATTTAATTTTCGGCGCGCAAATTTTCTGTTTGGAAAAGTCATTTCGAAACTTTGCTCCACGAATTATCGTTTAATACAGTTTCGATTTTTTCATGGTAAGGGTACATCGTTGCTTCGAGGCTTCGGTGTGGAGGCTATCACCGTCTGGTTCCTGTTAATTTTCTACTGATATTCCAGGAAAATTTTCACTATTTGACATTTTAGGTCGACTAGATATTTTCCACAATATTCACGTTACTCGGTTAAGAGCTAGCAAGCGACGGCTGACGAAATACGAAGTCCCCGCATATGATTTAATTACAATTCCTTCTTATATAGTTAGTGCTGCATATCAATACCAATCAACTTTTATGATGTATTTTCGTACAATTCATAAATTTTACAAAATAACAATTTAGTTCTAACTGAAGGATCGAAAACCTATCACAAGATATTTCGCATTTATTGCCTGACAGACTAACAATAAGGGATCCGTCCTAAATCGGTGTCCCCGATTCAAAATAGACATTAAATAATAAAAGCGGAGCCTGCCAATTAATTGATCTTACCAAGAAAGGTGCACAGAAATTCTGCCTCACTATACCACTGCGACATGGTAATAAATATAATCTAGGAAAATGGAATGCAAAATCTATCTCATGGTGAGGGGAGGATGGGAGGGGTTAAGGGAATGCATGATGAGGGGATTGTATGTGTATGTAACTATTTGAAGGATTATCCCATTAGTATAAGATAAATTGTACAAAAATTGCAGACATCCCAAGGATTAATATAGCTGTTATAACAGGTTCAAAATATTTCAATAAAGTACCGATAAATGGCACCATATCAGCAAAATGTGGATTCCGAAATTCAAAAATAACTGTTTTTTGTGTCCATTATAGCGAAAAGTGGCGCGGAAAACAAATCTGTCTCACCGAGAGCTTTCCAAAAAGTACTCACATGCCAGGATACGGAAGAAAGTGAAAAATCCCTATATATTTTTTAGGTTAGCCCTTGAAAAATGCTCAAATTTGCAAATTTTTGTGAGAGTTGTCGTGGTAAAATATTTGAAGAATTTGAATAAAAGCGTCAAGCTCATTCCGGTAACATTGCAATGACAGAGGAGATATGAACGTTGTAGATTCTGTAAGTACCATGCCCATGAGTTTTCAGAGATCGCCGGTAGATGGCGAAAAGTGGGCACATAAAATTCTTATAGATTTAATTTTTTTAAATGACACCCGATCTTCCTCATACTATGTATAGATAATTTCCTGATAAGGGTACATTCATGAAAAGATCGAAAATCGGATTAAACGAATTTTTCGTAGGTGAAAAGAAATTTTTCGAAACTGGGTTTCTTGAAGAAAAATTTTTTTTTGCCAAAATCTAAGAAATATTGTAGCAATTGTTATACCATTTTAGAATCCTTATTAAATGCGTCAACTTTTAAAGTTACTTGCCAAACTGGCGTAGTACATTTTTTTTTCATTACAGTCAGTTAAAATTGGGTGAAATATTAATTTTCTATTCTTGGCTCGGCAAAATGTGACATTTTCTTCCAAGCTGGAACAGTAGGCTTAGAATTTAAAGCAGCAGGTTACATAAACACTGTTCGGGATTACATAAGAAAAATAAAAATAAAAAAAAGTAAAGATTTGTAGCAACAGGAGCTAAAAAACCATCACAAGGTGTACAGTTACTCGAAAATAAAAGAAATGTCTATAATTTGAAAAATATATGACTTAGATTTTTTTTATATTTTTCTGGTAACTGTTATGATTTGGTCTATCACCCGATTCCGGCTTGACGTCGACTTACGGGACACCCTGTATATATACTGTGAATTTTAAGGAAATCGGCGATGACGAGTAGGGACCTTCTCTTGTAAGAACAATTCTTATGATACCCTAGACCAGCGATTCTCAACCCGTGGTACGCGTACCCCTAGGGGTACGCGTTTGATTGCTTAGAGGTACGCGAAAAAAATTTAGTAATGGCGGATGTTAAAAATATACTAATCTTCTCTCGTCGGAACGCCTCACTAGAATATAAAATCAACGATTCCTCGACTTCTTGATGCCGTAACAAGCCAGCAATACTTCTCTGCAATATAAAATTCAAAGATTCCTCTACCTCAAGTAGAGAAAGCAGCAATTTTTTCTTAGAAATTTACTGAAATATTTTTCCATAGAATTGCTATGGATTATTTTGAGGTCGACAACGGATGCTTGGGCCACTTACAATTTTTATGAGGATAGACGCGTACGCGTAGATGAGCAATAAGCATTCATTTCTTCTTAGAAATTTACAGCAAATGTTTCGGCAGAATTTTTATTCAGACTGGAGATATTTTCAGATACAATGTGTGCCGTTGTCGGCCTCCAAAAATTCAAATAAATTCTAAAGAAAAAATTTCCAATATATTTCTATTTCGGCCTTCCCTACATCAGGTCGAGACATCGTTAATTTTATGTTGGAGGGAGATACTGTTAAGCCCTTTGGCTACGTCTGCAGTAGTAGCGCCTCTACAATAAAACAAGATACTAATCAAACTTCGTTTCGCAATCACTCTATACACAAGGGACATAGTCAGATGCCGTGCACACACTGACTTATAACAATGGACTGAGCGTATTGTCATTTTCCTATAAGAAAGCATGGCACAAGTTTTATAGTTCTCTCTTTCGCCCTATGGCAGAGTTGGAGCTACCAACACAAAATATTGCATTCTGGAACGTTTGCTCATGCCATTTGATGTGTTTATGTTGGCTACAGTTGCAATCACCTCAGAAGGAATAAGGTAAAGATATTGTTTACCATGCTCCGTCTCTCTTGCCCATAAGCAGGATTCAGTTAAGAATAACTTTTGAAAACTAAAGTCGAAATGAGTTTAATTCCTTATAAGCGATTAAAATATCACTTGGGCACAAGAAAATATATTTTTTTAATTTAATTCGATTTTCGGATGTAAGATTTCATCTTATTAGGTTAGTTTTACATGTTTTTTATGTAATCGTTTTAAAGGGTGCTCTATCGGTGATATACAGAAACAGAATATTTTTTGTGCCACATGAAATAGCAAATCGCTCGCTCAGTCCATTGTTATAAGTCAGTGCGTGCACATCATTCGGTGGATGATTTCTATTGGCGCATAGCGATGGTTTTTGTAACAACCCTCGGAATCATATCATCACATCACAAAAGTTAGTGCTAGAATTCCAAGTGTATCTTGTGGTAATGTGACAAATTCAATACTCGTTTCTTGCGATTACACAATGCTTATTACTAATTAATATCAATTTTATTTTCGTTCGGTAATTTTTAACATTATTTTAATTTAAAATTTAAATTAATTTCTATATTAATTTAGGATTGAATATGGATCAGTGGTTGAAAACCGGTAAAGTAAAAAATATTAAACGTACACCAGAAAGTGACCAATTAGGAAGTACTTCTCAAGATTCATCAAATGTTTTGGTACAAAACACAGGAAAAGCGCAATCTTCAGTTCTGCAGATAGGTAAAAAGAGAAAATACTGCGACGAATACATGAAATATGGATTTTCATATACAGGAGATGAAGACTGCCCTAAACCCAAATGTTTAGTCTGTGAGGAAGTACTGTCAAATAGCAGTATGAAACCCTCCCCGCTTTTACGTCATCACAAAAACAAAACATGCCAATTATAAACACAGAGAAAATGAATTTTTTTTTTTTTAGCAGTTCAAAATATTAAGATATCAGTTTTGACATCGTACATCCTGCCAGCTAATAAAAGGCGCTTTCGGCAAGCACATTCTCAGTGAGACAAGTGAGATATTCTCAGTTGGCTCACTGAGACTGTACTTTCGGTGAACTGTATTAGTTCCATATTGAGCTACAAGATTCGAACGCAACCACTGAGCAACTGAGACAAGTGAAACTGAATTTTCTTGTCTCAGTTGACTCAGTTTCGTTATTTGTTATTTTAATTACTAATTAAAGTTTAGTGAGTTATTTGAATAAACTAACGACACTTTTCTCAATTTATTACTATCCATTTTCTGTGATCAAAGTTATTTAAATGTCAAAATTGGCAAATCAGCTGATTGGTTTGAACTGAGACAACTGAGACTGTTGCTCAAAGTTTTGTCTCAGTTGTCTCACTGAGACAGTGCTTGCCGAAAGCCCCTAAAGATTACGAAAATGTGGTTGGATCTAGTTACCGCATTATTTGCCGTATTGCTACATGCTGTAAAAATCATACAATTACTGAGAATGTAATTGAACCCTGTATATTAGATGCTGTTCGGTGTATGCTTGGTGAAGAGCATGTGCAAAAAATAAAAATAAATCCTAGGGCCTAGACGAATGCCCGTATGAAATTTCGTATGGTCACCGATCTATGAAAGTTTGATTTTTCAAATGGTTTTTCGCATATATTTCTAGAATATGTATTTGTAAAAAACCTAAATTTGTATATGGCAACATCAAGAAGGGGTTTCCCGATTTGTCTCATTTTCGAAATTAATTTTACTTTTTTTTTATTAAAGTCCGTGTACAAAATTTCAGCTCTCTAAGTGTACGCGTTCTGGAGGTATCGTGCACACAGCCAGACGAACGGATAGATACAAACGGAATGACAAACTTAGTGAACCCTATAGATTTCATCTAGGGTATTGTTATGTTCATGGATTCTTAGCCTTACTAGAAAGCACTCTAGCGTCATTTGTCGCTACTATATGGAATTATATGCGTGGCAACACTGCAGGTATGTCACAGTCTGAAGATGACAACTCGCTCTCTTCCTTTTTGAAGTTTGTAGGGAAATGTAACACACGAACAGAAGTCTTTCTAATTATTAAATATAAGAGTTCAATAATTGGAATTCGCATCTTTTATTACGACCTACAACTACAACCTACTAACAATACAACAGGTATAAAAATGGATATAAGGCAATTAACAATTATTACTTCGTAAATTTATTGACAAGAAAGTGGAAGAAAATGCGCAATGTAACGAATTCAACCTGGATTTAATTAAAGCTCTCACTTCGATTAATTACTAATCTACACGATAAGGCTCTAGTTCATCCTTAAAAGTATGATGAGAACAAAAAAAAACGAAATAAAATGAAAGAACGAAATTCGTATTTACAACTATCTACTAAAATTTTAATGTTTCCTTTAGTTCATAACTTTTACTCTTTAACTTGGGATTGTACCCCTATCTTTATCAGCCATCGTTATGTCAAAACAAGTTCACATGAATGGGCTGGTATTGAAAATTTGTAATCTCCATTGGTATCCAATTCTAATTTCGTTCTTTGAGTTATCTCTTTAGAACAAGTTCAAGTTAAAAATTTTTACTAAAAATTTATACTTATCATAACTCTAACAATAGTTTCTTATCTAAACCTAATCCCTGATTATAATACCTACGGGCTTTTCGTTGAACCTGATTTCAATTAATCTAGCTGATTTATTTTACTTTCTAAATATATGAATTACTACCTAACATATGACTTACTTCTAAACTACGGCTAGCGCTACCTAGATATAATTAACTAAAACTATTTCCTAAAACTGTGTAATAGATCAAATTAAGGGAAGTCTACAGTTTACACTTTTTATAAAAAAAAAATTATGTTAACGACCTTTTTATAAAAATAATAGAGGTCAAATTAAAGAAAGGTAAGAAAATCCTAAATTTTTATTTTATACCCCTATAACTCCTGAGACGAGTGGGGTACAGATCTGGTTCAGCAGTCGTTGGAAAGGCCATGAAGCTCTGCATACAATTAGCTTTGAACTGTGACCGTACGCCCTGTACTTTTTAAGATACAGGACGTTATGTGAAAATCTAGCTTTTTTCTTAATCACCCTGTAACTCCCAAACGGTTGGTGTGGACCTCCCTGCCATAAAATTTTTTGTTTGACTAGGTGTCTAGTATCGGCACATTTCGTTTGATCAAGTTTCGAAAATACACATTTTTTTCATTTTGTGATTTCCACCCCGTATGTTAAATTATAAATGCTTATCACGAATTCGATATATAACCTAACCACTCGACGCCTTGAAATAACCGATTCAGAATTCCATGTGCGATTCAAAATTACAATCGTCTCGACAAAAACGGCGCCGATGCGTCAACTTTTGAGATCGGTGCCCGGCGTTTTTATTGAACAGACCTATTATGTCAAGCCTAAAGGAGCGTTTACAATGGCAGAGTAGAGTGAAGTCACCAGATTGCATTTGCTCTCATTAAGAATTTTTCAAATCAGACGCTACTCTGTGAAATCCACTCTGGTGAGAAGCGCGAAGAACTTATATTAGAGTGCAAGGAGATACAATGCAATCTGGTGACTTCACTCTAATCTGCCATTGTAAACGCTCCTTAAAGAGGGTTATATTAAAATAAATGGGATGAGATAATTAAAAAAGTTGATACTGCATTAAGTGTAAAGTGGATGGCCTTAAAATGCCGTATAGGAAGAAAGTGTATTAATGTGGTAGTACTATATAGATCACCCAGCACGTCAAAAAGTGATTTCTGTACCCTACTCGAGGAAATAATCCAATATATGGAAGATGTAGATGGGGATTTAATTATAACAGGAGACTTTAATATAAACTGGATGGAGAATAGTACATATAAGAAACAATTAGAAAGAGTGATATTAGCTGCAGGCTTTAATCAAATAGTAAATGAATTAACGCGTGTTCATTGGTCAGCTTAGGAAACACCCTGACTCATCTCGTGAATAAATCAATGTATGAGAGCAGGTGCCCGGCGACTTGGAAAAAATCAATGATAGTCACAGTGCAGAAAGTCATTAAATCAAAAAAATGCGAGGATTACCGTCCAATGTTGCCGATATTTAAAAAGATATTAGTGTGTGCTTCAGCAGCAACTAGAAACCTGGAAAGAAACAAATTAATAATCAGTGAAGAGTCCGGGCTCAGGAAGAATCATTCATGTGAAACTTCTTTGAATTATATAATCGCACTTTGGAAAGAAAAAATGGATGCAAGGAAGAAGATCGCGCAATATTCTTGGATTTAAAAAGAGCGTTTGAAACGGTTGACAGAAATATATGAAGTATGGAATTAGAAGTAAAGAGTGGAAATGGTTCGAAAGTTATCTGCAGTATAGAACGCAAAGAACAAAGTTGAATGAGATTTACTCGCAGGCGGTAGAGACAAAACTGGGTGTTCCCCAAGGATCCGTACTGGGCCCGATGTTGTTTATTATATACGTGAATGATTTAAATTTGAGTTTAGTGCACTCGAAGATAAATTTATTTGCGGACGATGCTTTAGAGTATTGCTTCGGGGTCAGTGCTATAGAGGTCAAATCAAAACTCGAATTTGATCTAGACAATTTGCATGTGGTTAAATAGGAATAAATTGGAAATTAACATTATGAAAACGAATGGTATGTGGTTAAACACAAATGATAATTTACCTATAGAAATAGGAAATGAAAATATTGAGCTACTACATGAAGTAAAGTACTTAGGAGTGATATTGGATTGCAAGTTAAATTTTAAAAGTCACGTAGACTATGTATATAAGTTAGGAAAGAAAATTGGGTATTTTAAAAGAATACGAAAATCACTTTCATTATTTTGTGCAATAAGGATATACAATGTGATGATAAAACCGCATCTTGAATATTGCTCCACAATATTATTTCTGTGCATAAAAGATGGAATTGAACGCCTCCAGAAAATACAGAATAAAGCGATGCGAAGTATACTGTTGTGTAGTAGATATTCATCTGTTAAGTGGATGTTGGATACGCTAAATGTACTCTTATTCATTTTTAAAATAGAGTGAGATATTACTAAACTACCTTAAAGAAAAGATGACCTTCGTGGCGGATGTTCAACCCTACAATTTAAGGAATATGGATGTCAATGTGAGATTGGGGACCTACATCAAAGCGAGAACGCAGAATTCGTTAATATACAAGGGCTTCCAGTTGTACAACAAGTTACCTGAAGACTCAAAAAGAAAGACGTCTGTTAATTTATAAAATATTACCGTTATGGAAAGTATATCCTAAATACTAATAAAGATTATTCTATTCTATTCTATTTTAATAAATTATAATATTTTTCAGACTCCAAAATAGGTTTCCTTCTGGATTACATGATTTAAGACAAAAACAAAAATCTTTTGAATGCATTTTTGGAAATTTCGTTCATTGCAACATGCATATAGAGAACTATCGTTTCTAAAATAAATAAATTGGAAAGTTTTCATTGATGAAAGGAGGCACTCCAAAGCCTCAGAGTGATGCATACTTAAATCAATTCCTCGAAAATATGTAGTTATCTCCTGAAAGCTCACTCATCAGGTTTTTTTTTCAAACATTGCTCATGATGCATATGTACTATGTATGTAGCCTTTCCTATAAACATACATTATTTCTTTTTCTAGATAACACATTTGAGAATCCACACAACACCAGACTGCAAAATCAAAAAAATTAAATCGTTAAAAAGAAGTTTAACACAGATGAGAACTTTACTAACAAATTTTCGGTAGTTACAAAATATTAAAGACAAGATAAATTAAAAACGTTCACTGTCCAATCACGCACAAATTTCGACTGGTTTATATTTTGTTCTCGAAGGAGTAACGATAAAACCAGGTCGCCTCCTAATCCTTATTGTGGAATCTCTTGCGATTTTTTGAACACAGGGAGGCTTCACGAACTGTTGGATACGGGGTCGCTGATTTAAATAAATAGATCTTTGTGACTTTCTATAATGCAACATATTCATGCGATACTGTCGCCACTCATAGTACAACTCATCATATGGATTTAACTGTACATCAGATAGAAGCCCAGGCAAAATTTCAGTTTCGAATAAGCTTTGTTGAACATCTTCCTCAATGCCACCGATTTCATCATCGATACAACCTTGAATTCGCATATCTATACTATTTCTACTACTTAAGTTTGATCTGTCCTTTAATTTAATATCTCTCATTGAAGTTCTTCCATTCCTTTTCATAAGGAGCTGAATTCTTTGAAGCATCCTGTGAAGGGATGACAATTTCATTTCCAACACTGTTAGACGACTATCAAAACTTTTCATTGCTACAGGTGAATGTGGTGGTCGTTCGCTGCGTTCAGAAACCTTTTCAGTTGCTGTATTCTCACTATCATCGAAATTATTCGTCATGGTAAACATAATACGTAGAGATGACTTTATATTTCCATCATGACTTAGACGTTGTTCAACAGTGGGTTTGTCCTCATTTTCACTGAAATCGTTTGTTACAACCTTAGGGCAAGGAATATTTGCTAAATCCTTTTCCACTAATCCCGAAATCGACGAATCTTCAAGATCTTGGTCAGCTAAAAATGCATTCTCTAGTTCACTCAAGGCCGCTCTTTCTTTTTGTTCTAAATCATTACTTCCTTCATCAGTTATATCATCTTCGGTGTTTTCTTTTTCGTGGGGCTGATTAGATAAATGCTTTAAAACATCCTTATCTCTCCAGCCTGCAATTTCCCAAATGGAAGAAAGATCTGCTTTTTTTACAAATATTTCGGACAGTCTTAAATCTTTTATAGAGTTCTTAACCTCAGACCTTATTAATTTTACAATACATTCCCGTGGAATGGTCTCCGATCCAGATCCAGATCCTGATCCACTTTTTTCCTCGCTTGAACCTGAATCAGGCTCCATTAGCTCTCTTTTTATTTCTTCTGAAAGGGGTATTAAGCGTAAGCCCTTTCGCGATCGTTTTTTAATTGTTGAAATTCCCCGAATCTTGTCTTGCTTGAAGTTTTCTCGATTCATTTATTTACCTTTCTTCAGAATTAAAAGTATTTCCTTATTCTTTTTCAATAAAATATCACCTGCTTTTAGTATTGCAGACTGCAAACCGTAGCTCAAAATGCTTTACATTACTTACTCCAACTTCAAGTGTACAATATCCATAAATTCTTTCAATATCAATTGCCACTTTTATAAACAAATTACTTAGAGAAAAAAATTTAAAATTAACTAAAAATTTTAGGATTTTTTTGGCATACTAATTATTTTACATTTATTTTGATTTTTAACACAAAGGCATACTGATTAAACAATTTCCCAGGCCTAAATCCAATCGACGCAGCAATCATCACTCTTAATGCTCAGTTAATCTCCTGGTAGAATACTTTAACAAACATCATCATAATGTTTGCTTGCTGCGAAGATGCTTGCTGCCAAGCTTCTAATTCACGTGCCCAGAATCATTTACGTGCGTTGGAAAGAAGATGTCGCTACTTACAAAATATTTGGTAGAAACTTTTATTTAATGTTACAAAACAATTTTTTTCAGAATGGCTAATAACTAATTCAGAAGTAATATCCAGTCATTGAAAATTCTTTTATTAGAAGTTTTAACGTTGGAAATAACAAACGAATAACAAGTAGCGAAGCGACATCTCCTTTCTAACACGTAAATGAGTCTGGGCTCCGATGGGGTGCAATTAGGCTGTGAGAAAAAAAAATGTTGTGTTTTGAAATGAAGGCTGTTCTGTTCTGTTTCCGCATAAAATCCGCCTTTATTGTGTACCTAAAAAAAATGCATATCAACAAAGATAAAATCTAAAGGGTTTAAGTTTGTAACACCTAGAAATAAGGATGGTAGAGCAAAATGAACTCCGATCCAGATCACCAAATTTTTTTCACTTGCTTAACATGTGTGTCATCCAGTGCCTAAATGTCTGATTCAGTTCTTATATAATTAACGTGTCAGTGATTTTATGCATAGCATATTATTGAAGGCACCTTCTTATCAGATATAATCAGCCAGCTTTTATTGCTTAGAAAACATGACGTCCTACGATAGAGTAGATTACTTAACTCGTGTGAAGCTGCATCTATTCAGAGTTTTCTTTTATAAACGGAGCTGATGATGTCACGATCTACTTCTGAGAATGGAGGTTATCAGTTTCCCATTAGCAAATGCCATCAAAGGTCTTCACGAGAAAATAAAACATAGCCCAAAATAACTCAGCATTCCCATATGGCAGCACAAACATTCAAAGACGCTGCAAAAAGTCCCACAAATTCGAAAAACTATATGTTAGCTGTTGAGTTATTTTTCTTTGCCTCCCTTAAGTGTAAAGGCTCTGCCACAATGGACTACATATTCTAAATATATCTGGAAGAGGTATTCAGGTTTGCTGATTAGCAAGTGGTCAGAGCTCTGAAAATTACGTCAGAGCGTTGAATTCGGAAAAGAAATATCTCGTTGTCCATCTCTATTCGAAAGTAGCGGCCTTTTTAAGGTGCTAACCTTTATATTTTTACTGAAAGGCTCAGAGTTGTACTCTGTTCCCTTGAATGGTTAGGAGACATCTAAGGATTCAATCATGGTGGCTGTTATTTCTGAAACTCTGTCTTATGATCAAATGCACTGTTGTGATATGAGTAAGCTTTTCTTTAATTGATTACATAAGAGCCTCCCAGTCTGTTCTGAATGGATTTATTAGGATGATCTAGTTGCCAGTAAGATCTAGGAACTCCTTTGGTAATGTTTTATAAAAGAAAGTGGGTTCAACGCCTTTTTCGCGTACATATTGTAACAGTCTGTCAGCTCGAAGTGATGTCAAACAACATTCAGACTGGTATTCTGTAGACGTTAAAAAAAACTATTGAAATCTACCAGAATATCATCCGGAAAAAAAAGGAGAAAAAATTATAACTGCCATATTTGTAACAGCTTAACTTTTTTTTTTAAATTTACGCCATCTAATATGCTGCATAATATTATGACTTTAAATAATTATATGAATCATAAAAAAAACTCAAGTGTGTCAGAAATGAACATGCTTAATCGATGCACAGCTTAGCTCGTCGCGGGGTGGATAAGTTGACACACCATAACTACTATTCGACTGTTACTTTTTGTTTTTATTATTATTATTTTTGCATGCTCAAATTAAAATCAACAACCAACAAACATAATGAAAGAAAAGAAGACTTGAGACTTCGAAATTTCAAGCGAGGGATGAAACAATTCCAACATTTTACCATACTTCCACCATGAATATTTTTCCTGAAGGGACTTAATCACACATCAACGCAGGAAGGACCCAACAACGAAGAAGGACCCCCATGCAGGCCTCTGCTACACCACATCCTCATGAACGATTTAGTTCCACCACATCTCAACTACTACATACGGTACACTTTCAGGTACTAATTATTTAATAAAGAATTATAATCATTAATTTAAATTTGTGTTTATTTATATTTGTTTTAATTTTTCTTTTTTTTCTTTTTTTTCTTTCTTTAAAAAAAAAACTATCATTTCTCAACAATAATGAACCTCCCAAAAAAAATCATTCAGTAAATTTGCTGACGCACCTCCAATCTTACATTATTATTAAATTTTATAATAAAAAAATAACAATTCCTAGAATTACTTATGTAGGATTAATTATGGTATTGTTTTGAACAAAAAAATCAAAAATAAATTAATTCTTCTTACGATTCCACTTTCATCAATAATTAAATTTTTATACAAAGATCTTGCCATTACAAAACCAACCGTTTATGAACTATCCATTTAATATCTTTCTTATAATAAAAATACAAAATTTATTACCTGTATATTAAGTTTAAAACCTATTACATATTTCCTTAATCATATCCAATTATAATGCAACTTAGGTCCATCGTTTCTCTCAGTATATTAGGTCATTTATTTATTCCACTGCATGAATTTTTCCATTGTCATTACCAATTTTGATGAAGATTAGAATTTTTCCACCATGTTTTAAGGTTTTTTTTTTTTTTTTTTTTTTTTAATTTAAATTATATATTTTTCTTTCTTTTTTTTCAGATGGATGCACCAAGATAATACTTTAATTTACAGATGATTACACCCATGTTAATATTTTATATTTTCAAAAAAAAACGATTTGTATTTTCACGTTAATTTATTCAGAATAAAGATTTTTATTTCATTATATTTTCTTTTAAATTCATTTTTTTTTTCAATTCAATTTATTTATTATGTTCCATTTTACATGGCAAAGGTTACACAAACTTTTCAATTTTCTTTCTTTCAACCAACAAACAAAAAAAATGTTCTGGGTTTCAGCCCATTCACTGAATAATTCTTCTCTTTTTTCCTTTCTTTAAAAATACAAAAATAAACTGCACAATATCCCAATCATTTTACAGAACTTTTTCATTTTGATCTTTCCCACAGAAAGCAATCCATCCAACTTTGATGCCGGCTAATTATTTCATCATCCTCCCTTCTTATTTTTTTGCACTTTTTTTCGCCACTCGCGCCATTCCTTTCCTCAAACCTGACAACTAACGCGCCACAGAAAGAGACAACTCGATTCTTTCACTTTGCCCACCCAAAGTAAGCTGACAGCCGTCAGGGGCTCAGCACTTACAGATTGACATTGCCAAAAATCAAATCGTTTTAAAGAAATCAAGTTTACAGGCAAGACGTTTTGTTACAAAGCGGGTTCTCTGGCGGAAAGCTCTAGACGACAGGGAAACCGAAAGCAAAACTGAATAGCATAGACAAAAACAAGGATTTCAACCGTGTGGCACGACCCATCACCCCGAGATTAAGAGTCTCATGCTCTACTAACTGAGCTTGCCGGGCTAACCGTACGGAATAACCAGGAAAGCATCAACTGCAGCTAGTCTGACTGTTCCATACAGACCTCCTAACTACACGCGATACCTCCTAACTCCTGCAGAATTCAGCTCCTCCCCCACCTCACATGAACCGAAGATTGACCCACACAATCCCAAGTCACGCAAAGAGAAGGCGGAAAACAGAATTCCTCGCACTTACCTCACCATACCAGGCACCAAAAATAATGATTTGATTTTTTTTTTTTTTTTTTTTTCAAAATAACAACTTGATGCATTATAATACACCACCCATTCGGCATCACTATGGGCAGGGGAAAATTTTTAATAGTACGGGGTTGAGTACCACTACTTCTATTGTAGGGTACTGGTTATAAGCTGGAGCTTGTAAATGTGAACCATTGTTTCACGTAAAAAAAAAAAACGACAGAACAACCAAAACATTCGCTTAAGGATAACCCAGAAGGGGCTAGAGCTACGAATGGATAAAACAATACCTCCTCTGCACTCGTAAGTGTAGAGGCATAAAATACAACGAGAATACAGCATCAAGCTCAATTCAAACTGTTGTGGCGGCTCAAGTAGTGAATGGAATCTAGGAAATTGAAGGAATCACCAGTATATACACATGTGAAATAATATTATACCAGTCATAAAGGAACGATTTGAGGTTAACAGTTGACCGAGCTATATAAATCTATTGTCGCAAATCTTTAGCGTGAAAAGTAGCTATGAGATTTCCCTGCAGGTCCTCAACTTCATACAGACTAGCACCAACACGTCTTCGGATCCGGCCCTTTGAAAATCTATTTGCCAACTTTGCATTAAAACATGCAGCCATATTGCTTACGGGAAAATTACGACGAAAGACTTCCTGACCAGGAATGAAATTTACTCTCTTGCAACGAGTGTTGTAAATATTCTCGTGACGAGAATGAGCTAAAGAAAGGTTGTGTCTAATACGTTCACGTATCAATGACAAACGATCAACAGTAGGCATAACAAAGATGTCTCCATCTTGAAGAGCTTCAAGTTTTTTAAGGACTGGATAGGTTGATCCGTGGAAGATCATGTGACAACCGAAAAGCGCACGAAAAGGATCCATTCCTATGGACTCATGAATAGTACTACGAAGAGCACAAGCAATACTAGAAAGATGGCGATCCCATTCACGGTGATCGTCTTGAAGATAAGCTCGAATAGCAGCTAAAACCGATCTATTAACTCGTTCCGAAGCATTAGGGTGAGGAGAATATATTGCTGTCCGTACATGTCTGACACCATAGTCAGTTAATAATTTGGAAAACTCTTTGGAGGTGAACTGTCGACCATTGTCGGAAAAAATTGTTTCAGGTACTCCAAACGTGTGAAAAATTTCATGCTCTAGAAATTCAATGGCAGCAGTAGCTGTTTCAGCCTTAACTGGATGAAGAAAAACGAATTTACTGAAAGAATCTAGTACGACAAACACAGCAATATTACCCTTTTTAGTCCGAGGGTATGGACCTAAAAAGTCAATATATAAAGATTGAAAAGGTCGTGAGACGCGCAAAGAAACTCCCATAGGAGGTCGTAAAATTTGATTAGTAGCTTTGGTCTCCTTACAGACCGCACACTGCGAAACAAACGACTTTACTTGCGTAACCATTCCGGGCCAAAAGTATTTAGTTTTCAATCTGAACAAAGTGTTGCCAATACCACCATGAGATGCTTGAGGAGGTTGATGAGCATTTTCAATCAACGTCTCAGTTAATTCCTCGGGAATCCACAATTTCCAAGTAAGATCTTCTTGTACTGGATCCCCTAATCGAGGAGAAGTACGATGATAAACATAGCCTTCTGATACTTGTAAATCAGGTAATTGATCTTTATTAATTGAAACATGTTCTACCAAAACTTTATAAGCTGGAGATTGAAAAGCTGAAGAACTCAAATCCACATCCAATATTAAAGCAATCTCATCAATACAATTGATTCGGGATAAAGCATCTGGTACTATATTCTGTGTACCCTTACGATGTTCGATACTAAACTGAAAACCTTGTAACCTTAAGCTCCATCTGGCTAATCGTCCACTTAAGTCACTTTGGTTCATAAGCCATTTCAAACTAGAATGATCTGTAATTATGGTAAAGGTCTGACCTTCCACATATGCTCTGAATTTCTTTACACTCAGGACCGCAGCATAACATTCCAATTCAGTGATACTGTAATTGCGTTGTGCTTTATTAATTTTTTTTGACATATACGCAATAGGATGTTCATTATTATCCTTGTCTTTTTGAAACAAAACACTTCCGACTCCTTGTCTACTAGCATCACACTGAATATAGAATGGGCTCTCAAAATCAGGAGTGACCAGAACTGGGGCTATTGTCATTAAATGTTTTAATCTTTCAAAAGCTTCTTCAGCTTCTGAAGTCCATACAAACTTTTTGTTCTTCAAGCAATCCGTAATTGGGGCAGCTACAGTGGCATAATTGGGAATGAAACGCTGATACCAACCAGTCATGCCGAGGAAACGACGAATTTGCTTGACCGATTTCGGAGCAGGAAATTCATTAATTGCAGCAACTTTACCGGGATCAGTTTTCAAGGTTCCATCTCCAATAATGAAACCCAAGTACTTTACTTCACGAACACAAAATCTACTTTTATTTAAATTGATAGTTAGTCCTGAACGTCGAAGACATTCACTGACTTGTTCTAATACCTTCAAATGTGTCTCAAAGTCTGATGACACAATCAATAAGTCGTCCAAATACACAAATACATTTTCTCTCAAGTTACCCGGAATTACTTTGTCCATCAGTCTACACATACGCTGTGGCGCATTGCATAACCCAAAAGGCATTACCTTAAATTGGTAAAGAGGACGGCCCGGCACTGTGAAAGCTGTTTTTTCACGAGATTTTTTTTCTAACGGAATTTGCCAGAAATCATCTTTCAAATCCAAACTAGAAATGTATCTGGTATCTTGTAAACGACCAAGAAGACCATCAATGTGAGGGAGCGGATATGCATCCTTCACTGTTACATTATTTACTTTCCGAGAATCAATACATAACCGTACTTTACCAGGTTTACGTACAAGGACAACTGGAGAATTCCATGGGCTATTGGACTCTTCAATAACTCCCATTTCCAACATTCGGTCAAGCTCATCATACATTAGCTTCTGTATGGCTGGGGACACTGGGTAATGACGTTGTTTGATTGGGACTGCATTTTCAGTATCAATCACGTGTTCCTCCAAATGAGTTTTTCCCAAACCTAACACATTAAAAGACGAAATTTTAGCCTTCACGATATTGAGCTGAGCCGATTGTGTCGGAGTTAGTTGGTGAAGAGTATTATCCACAATTGGTGGTAAAGATGTTGAACTTATCTCACTGATTATGTGAGGAGCAATTTGAAATTCTCTCTAGAAATCAACTCCCAAGTAAAGCTTTTGACTCAAACTAGGAATCACGTACAAGGTAAACAATTTACAAATACCATTATGCTTAATAGGAATTTTAACATAACCGATAATTTGCTGAGTCGAACCATCAGCAGTCTGAACAGAAGTGTGCAAGAATTGGAATCGAATATTGCTATGTTGATTAAGAAAGTTTTGAGCGTTCTTCCCCAGACAACTAATATTAGCTCCACTATCTAGTAGGCCCACCATATTAGTATCTTGTAGTGATACATTCACATAAGGTCTGTTATCTGAAGCATTACTCAATACAGATGATATAACTGTGTTAGCCAATTGCTTCTTTTCCTTTGCTATATATCTAATTTTTGGTAATTTTTTATTTAAAACATTTTTATTGATAGAAAATATTTTTTCTCTAACATTTAAATAATTCTTCCATCTATTAATGAAAGAATTTTTCACCGAATCGTTAGGAAATTCAACATTAAAGTCAGTTAAAGGTAATACTGGGTCACATTTGTTTAAACAATTTGATGAGGCATCCGAAGTGGTACAATTTAGAGCGGATGCGTCGCCTTGAAAGACTTCGCATCCCTTAACTGGTTTTCCGAACAGCAGTTAGGGCACTTTGGCGTAACCACTCCAGGTTTACCACACTTATAGCAAAACAAATTACGAAATTCAGCCGGACATTCATAAAATGCATGCCCTGGTGACTTACAATTCCAACAGGTCAATGGCTTACGTGGAATTAGTTTATTCTGAATTTGGACTTCCTCCACTTGAGCAGCATACTGATCAACAGAAGGAATTGAACAAGGTAAACCAGATGAAGATGTATCAGTATTATTAAGATATGAGTGACCAAGTTCCTGGTTCATATCTATTTCATTTACTCACAAAGGGGCCACTGGTCTACGTTCGGGTCTGTTACCAATATACCATTGCTCTGCCGTGATACACATTTTACGCAATTCATGCACAGAAACAAGATTATGGCCTACAGCCAGAGGACCGAGACGCGAATTCAGATTCTGAACTATTATATTAACATATTCAGATTCTTTCATCGGTTCCTTCAAACGATTATGCAAGGCCGTCATTTTATGTAAGAACTCATCAAACGAATCAAAACCCTGTTTGAGTTCCAGCATAGACTTGATGACGCTGAAGTCGTTACTAAGACTACAGAATTGAGTCAAAAAACCCACGCGAAAATCATTCCAGGTTGGTCGACGACAAGCTCTTCGGAATTGAGACCAATACCATTCTAAGGCTCGGCCTTGAAGAAGAGATACAATATTACTACAGACTTCCTCATATGGAATGTCTGAGTCCAAAGCTAAAAGTTCAACACGATTGATAAACTCTTCAGCCGATAACTGATCATTGTTTGCAGGAAAACGAATGTTCCAGTGTTGAACTAAAGAAGGACGGCGAGCTGGAGTCGTGAAGCGGTTCGCAGCTCTTGCAGGAGCCCTACATAATAATTCATCATTAGAAGCATTATGTGGGTTTGGTGGTGGTGAAGATGTTGAAGAACGAGAATGGTACGTTTTGGATAAAATAGATGGCGTGACTTGTTTATCACGAAGTTGATCCAATTCTAATTGCATTTTTGCAATTTGTTGGAGTATAGCATTATCTGATGTTGTCACAGCAGGAAACGAAACTTGATTGTCTTTAAAAAAAATATTTGTGTCAGCAACTGAAGTCGTTGCTATTTGATTTTTATCCTCCTGAGACTCTGTCTTTTCCAGGACTTCATCGGAGTTCTCAATATCATCAGCAGGGGTATTTCCCTCAGATGACTTTACATTACCCTTTTGGGTATTTTTATTTCTATTCCCAGGCATTATATAATATATATAGGCATTAATTAATTATTAAATTAAGATTGTTTACGTTGTTAGCTCTTAAGCTAATCACCAAAAATACAAACTATCGAATATTATCAAAATATACACCAAAATACGAAATGGATACAATGACAGTTCTTCTCACAAAGAAACCGCATATGCACCAACAAACAAAAATATACCACCGGATACCAAGATAGTTCTCCTATCCAAGAAGAAACCACATATATACCGAATACAACAAACTATCTATTTCTCGCCAGAGAAACCACTTTCAAAACAAATACGATATTTAACTTTATCAAATGAACAATTACGAATTTATCAAACAAGGAGTGGTGCAGCAGCGACGAACACGAGAAATCCTCCCTCCACGTTGGCAAGGAAATAAGGAATGGGGAAATGTATGGGAGGTTAGGAGTATTTTGATGTTTGGTGGCCTTTCCATTACAAATCAAACTGGCACCTCATCGCAGGTCAAATGAACATATGTCACTTGAAACCAGTCGAAAGTGAAGTACTCATATAATTTCTTCAACAGAAAAGGCAGCTCATCACATTAGAGAATACTAAAGAATAAGGAAATGTCAATGTAGATGGTTATATGAATATTGAACTTTTTATAAAAATTATGTATTTTTCCTTTGGGAGTGTAGTACACAATGTTCAGGTTCAAGCTGCGGATCGGAAAAGGAAATAATCCCCAAACTCCGGACAAGAATCCTGACATGTGACATTTGACGGTATTCTTCATCTCTCTGTCCTGACCTTAGCTCTACCCGGCCTGTGACTAAGTAAGAGGTGAAAGGATAAAAAAAGAAGAAGAAACATTTTAACAAATTTAAATTCCCAACAAACTATTCTCAAAAACCACCAAGACAACAAATTCGTCGCAAGCCAAATGAACATATGTCACTTGAAGCCAGACGAGTACGAATAGTGTCGCAGAGTAGTTACTACCGAAAACTAGTCCACGGAGAGGGTAACAAAATATTTTTAGGAAAAATTACAGAAACGGGTTTAAGATGTCAGGTTCTCCTTCCACTAAAGATCCCAAATCTATGCCCTGACCTAAGCCAAACGAACATCAGTCGCTTGAAGCTAGAGAAAAAAAAGCAGTGATTTGCCATCCTCCTTTGCAGAAGAAGCAGCACATCTTACTATGGATAAGATTGCAGCACAATAGACGAAATTACAAAGATTAAAATACGAAGTTGAGTCGGACTTAAATATAACGCTATAATTGAATTTCTGTGGAATAATCCGCAGAAACGACTGACTACTGATGGCCATACGTATAAGTATGGACAACCAACACATACAAAAAAAATAAAATATATTTCAAACAGGGTAAGCCTGAATGAATAATGAAACCTCACGTTGGGCGCCATTTTTGTAACAGTCTGTCAGCTCGAAGTGATGTCAAACAACATTCAGACTGGTATTCTGTAGACGTTAAAAAAAACTATTGAAATCTACCAGAATATCATCCGGAAAAAAAAGGAGAAAAAATTATAACTGCCATATTTGTAACAGCTTAACTTTTTTTTTTAAATTTACGCCATCTAATATGCTGCATAATATTATGACTTTAAATAATTATATGAATCATAAAAAAAACTCAAGTGTGTCAGAAATGAACATGCTTAATCGATGCACAGCTTAGCTCGTCGCGGGGTGGATAAGTTGACACACCATAACTACTATTCGACTGTTACTTTTTGTTTTTATTATTATTATTTTTGCATGCTCAAATTAAAATCAACAACCAACAAACATAATGAAAGAAAAGAAGACTTGAGACTTCGAAATTTCAAGCGAGGGATGAAACAATTCCAACATTTTACCATACTTCCACCATGAATATTTTTCCTGAAGGGACTTAATCACACATCAACGCAGGAAGGACCCAACAACGAAGAAGGACCCCCATGCAGGCCTCTGCTACACCACATCCTCATGAACGATTTAGTTCCACCACATCTCAACTACTACATACGGTACACTTTCAGGTACTAATTATTTAATAAAGAATTATAATCATTAATTTAAATTTGTGTTTATTTATATTTGTTTTAATTTTTCTTTTTTTTCTTTTTTTTCTTTCTTTAAAAAAAAAACTATCATTTCTCAACAATAATGAACCTCCCAAAAAAAATCATTCAGTAAATTTGCTGACGCACCTCCAATCTTACATTATTATTAAATTTTATAATAAAAAAATAACAATTCCTAGAATTACTTATGTAGGATTAATTATGGTATTGTTTTGAACAAAAAAATCAAAAATAAATTAATTCTTCTTACGATTCCACTTTCATCAATAATTAAATTTTTATACAAAGATCTTGCCATTACAAAACCAACCGTTTATGAACTATCCATTTAATATCTTTCTTATAATAAAAATACAAAATTTATTACCTGTATATTAAGTTTAAAACCTATTACATATTTCCTTAATCATTTCCAATTATAATGCAACTTAGGTCCATCGTTTCTCTCAGTATATTAGGTCATTTATTTATTCCACTGCATGAATTTTTCCATTGTCATTACCAATTTTGATGAAGATTAGAATTTTTCCACCATGTTTTAAGGTTTTTTTTTTTTTTTTTTTTTAATTTAAATTATATATTTTTCTTTCTTTTTTTTTCAGATGGATGCACCAAGATAATACTTTAATTTACAGATGATTACACCCATGTTAATATTTTATATTTTCAAAAAAAAAACGATTTGTATTTTCACGTTAATTTATTCAGAATAAAGATTTTTATTTCATTATATTTTCTTTTAAATTCATTTTTTTTTCAATTCAATTTATTTATTATGTTCCATTTTACATGGCAAAGGTTACACAAACTTTTCAATTTTCTTTCTTTCAACCAACAAACAAAAAAAATGTTCTGGGTTTCAGCCCATTCACTGAATAATTCTTCTCTTTTTTCCTTTCTTTAAAAATACAAAAATAAACTGCACAATTTCCCAATCATTTTACAGAACTTTTTCATTTTGATCTTTCCCACAGAAAGCAATCCATCCAACTTTGATGCCGGCTAATTATTTCATCATCCTCCCTTCTTATTTTTTTGCACTTTTTTTCGCCACTCGCGCCATTCCTTTCCTCAAACCTGACAACTAACGCGCCACAGAAAGAGACAACTCGATTCTTTCACTTTGCCCACCCAAAGTAAGCTGACAGCCGTCAGGGGCTCAGCACTTACAGATTGACATTGCCAAAAATCAAATCGTTTTAAAGAAATCAAGTTTACAGGCAAGACGTTTTGTTACAATATATATATATTTGTAGTTATGAAAAGCTGTAGAAATAACTTACGTTTTATCTAAAATTATATAGTGAAAGTCTCTAGTACACCACAATAACGACTTCAGATTATGCACACGTATCTCATGATGTTTTCCACCTCCGTTTACAATTTTGAAAAAGTTGTGCGTGCCGCTGCTCTATCGAATGCAAAGCGGTAGGGCGTTTTAGATCTAGAGTCGAATGAAATGAACCAGAAACTATTGCTCAGTCACTCGGAACCGAAAGCGAGGCTTTGGCAACGACTACGACTCGATCACATTCAGTTAAAGTCAATTAAAAATAATGAGATTGCTTACTTATCATGATATTATGTGGAAACTTTTTGGTGCGAAAATTACCGCAGCATCGAAATTTCATCGCAAGATCGATTTTGTAAAAGATGAAACGTTTTCGTAACACTTATATCTCCGTACATTCATACATATGTTTTGCTGAAAATTTCACAGCTATAAGTTATCAGCGAAACCCAAGAAACACTTTTTCCAATTTTTTGTGACTGAAAGTGATTGGTTGTTATAAGCGGTTAATCGTGTAAGAATCTGAGTGGTTACATAAGAGATTTATAATATTACCAATTGGTAACGTAGTTATAATACAGTTTTTGGGGTTGCTAAAAGTTGTATAAGCTGGTGATGGAAATGCTTCAATCACCGGTCGATATTATTTAGAGTAACCATTACTAGAAGCTAGTTTCATAATTAATTTTATCACCACGTTATATAATTAATTGATAATCACTTTTTATTGCGGTATCCCGACAACATTCAGCAATGTCGGTTAATAAAAATTGGGAGCTTTCGGTAATACATATATACCAACTATAAAATATCGTAAAATTTTCAGGTGATTGTTATAAAAACAAATGACTCTTATGGTGAATTCTTTTCACCTGAACTGAACAGTAACTCGTTCGGTTCCTAAAGCTAAAGTGTTTTCTTCACCACACTGACACAGAACTAGTTACGAACGTATGTTTTTTTCACGCCGCTCCCTGTTCAGTTCTACACCGGTTTTGAACTTTCTTGTCCCAAATGTCCTCCAAATGATCCACTGTGCATTTGTTCTAGAGCATCTTGGACCTGGGATGCTATCACGACTAACTGCATTCGGAATGACTCGCCATTAGTTGCTTCCCACTTTCGTTTTAATATACCACATTCAACGTGAAGAGAATGCCATTGAGCCCAGTAGCTCTTCAGTTTCTCACTCCTCTCCGAACTATCCGTCCATTGTGGTCTTTCCATGTCTTCTTTCCAAGCAAGAACGGCTGATATGTCTGGGTCTTCTCGTTGTACTGTTCCCAAGCTCTCGTTGTCCCAGCCTGGCGATGGCTCCACCGTTATTAGCTGTAGCCCTTTGTTTCTTTTTCTTCCACCCGAGCGCAATGTTTGCATTCAAGTTTGCATGGACGTAATGAAAAGGCGTCTGCATTTCCATGGATACGTCCTCTTCAGTGTTGGATTTCAAAGTCATAAGCTTGGAGTCGATCTATCCATCTCGCCACTTGGCCCTCAGGGTTCTTAAACTGCAAAAGCCATTTAAGCGCTGCATGATCAGTGCGGAGGCAAAATTTGTACCCGTAGAAATATTTATGGAAATGTTTTGTTGAATTTACAATAGCAAGTGGCTCTTTTCTTGTAGCACAATAATTTCTCTCTCATTTTGAAAGTGCTTTGCTATAATACGCTACTGACACCTTTTGACCATCCTCCTCCTGTGAAGCACTGCCCCGATACCTACATTGCTGGCATCCGTGTCCGTTTTTCCCAGTTTTGGATAGTGAGCTACTGGAGCTTCACAGAGCTGTTGCTTTAAATTTTCAAAACTTTCGTTGCATTTATCCGACCATATGAACGGCTTTCCTTTGTCTGTAAGTAGATGTAGGCTCCTTGCTATATCTGCAAAACCTTTTACGAATCGCCTGTAGTAACTAGCTAGACCAAGAAAACTCCTTAATTGATGTTTGTCATTTGGAACTGGCCAATTTTTGACAGCTGCTATCTTGTCGGGATCAGTTCTTACGCCTTGTGATGAAACTATCTGCCCCAAATATTTTACTTCATTTTTAAATAGAGTGCATTTATTCGTACTGAGCTTCACTTTCACATCTATCAGTCCGTCCGATTACTATAAAGTCATCTAATTAGACAAAACATGTTTTCCAGGTTAATCCACGTAAACACATTCCATGAGTCGTTCGAATGTGGCCGGAGCATTACATAATCCAAATGGCATAACTTTGAATTGCCATAAGCTACTTCCAACTGAGAAGGCAGTTTTTTCTCGGTCCTCGCGATGTATTTCTACTTGCCAGTAACCGCTCTTCAAGTCCTGTGTGGAAAACCATTGCGCTCCGGAGAGGGTGTCCAATGTTTCATCAATCCTTGGTACCGGATAGCTATCCTTTCTGGTTACGTTATTTAGTTGGCGCCATTCTGCACAGAATCGGGTGCTTCCATCCTTTTTCCTGACCAAAACAACTGGCGATGTCCAAGGGCTGTTAGATTCCTCTATTATGCCTTGTTCTTTCATGGAGTTTATGATATCCGCAACTTCTGGTTGTTTGGCTAATGGCAGTCTTCGTGGTCTGCCGAATAGGACTAGAAATGTATCGATCCGATGCTGGACATGATTTGTTTTACCGAAATCGTCATCATTTATTGCAAATAATTCCGAAAATTCATCGATCACCTCTTTGGCATCGTTGTATTGCTGTTCACTTAAGGCAGTAGATGAAAGAAGTTTCTGAACCTGTTGAGTTGTAGTTGGTATAGATATTGCCTTCTCAATATTACTACCATTATCCAAATTAACAATCTGGTCAAAGGGTTCATAACTTCCAATTAAAAATTAAAGCACCTTCTTTTAGTTGAACCTAATAATCGAATGTGCTGAGCACTCTGACTGGAATTAATGTTGCGCCTTCTGCCTTCACTAAACGATGATGTTCGATGTCACTTTTGTAGGATTAGGCTCCACCAGATAGAATCGGCAGGTCCCGATGTCATCAGTAAGCTTTATTCATACTAGCAAGTAGAGAGAGTAATATTTTGACAGACCATCGTTCTTATTTTCGAAGGATAATCTGCTCCTACTCCTAGTCTCATAGGAATTTCTATGTTACCATATTTGAGGACCCGTTCTTGGACATCCAGATTTATTTTATATGTGGTCATGAAATCTACTCCAAGAATGCATTCATCCATTATGTCTAAAACCAGGAAAGTGTGAGGAAATAGTAGTTTGCCTAGTTGAACATCTAAAGTTATTTCTCCAAAGACCTGTGCTGCTGGTCCAGTTGCTGTTCTTAGTAGATATTTGGTGGTGTTGTGAAGCCATTTGCTCTTAACAAGATCTGCTCTAATAATTGATCTCGAAGCTCCAGTATCGATAGTGACTGCGCAGTCATTTTTCCCCAAACTTCCATATATAACAAGACTGCTATTATTTCTCTACAACTGGCCTACTTGAATGATGACTTCGGGGCTGTCGACTCTACCAACCAACTTCTGCCCCCCCCCCCCCCCCCCCAAGTTGGTTTTTAAATGTTTTCCGACTGCTCAACAGAAGAGCTGGTGTGACTGGTCGCTGTTTGATTTCTAGTCTCTCCACGAATAGCTTGCTCCATGGCTCCAAATCTATGGCATATTTTTCTGTCCTTCTCTTCTTGTGAGTCCATTCGTAGACGTTTTCTGCAGTCCCTTTCGTGTTGTCCGGGTCTATTACAATTCCAGCATCGAAGAATACCACGTAAAGGAGTGCTCTCTGATGACGACAATCTGTTGCAAGTACATTCCTCAATCGAAATTTCTCTCACTCGTACTGAAATCCGAAAAGCTTGTCTAGCAGATTCATACGCTAATGCATAGGCTAGCGATTCTGCTGTTGACCTCTCTCCTGCTAGCCTTGGTGCTTGTTGTAAATTTTGATCTGTAATAGCGTTCACAAATGCTTCTGTTGCCACTTTATTAAGGAATTCTGCAGCGACGCTAGATTATGAAAGATAGATACGCTAATCTTTCCACATCAGCTTGCAGTTTTTGTAGTAATTCGCCATGCTTCTGAATCTTGTTGCATAACTGCAAGCGATATAATTGCTGCATGTGTTCATCTTCATAACGTAATTCTATCGCCTGCAACTACTAATGAAGGAGGAGGAGGTTTGGTGGCTCAGAGCTAGACACAAACTATAAAAGATTACGAAACATTACTACAGCTGAGATTCGGATAGCAAAATCTAGGTATTTTCGTCGAAAGTTGGATCCGTCTTTGCGATCTGGTACTGTCTGGAGAAATATAAAAGAAGCCGGAATTATCCCAAAAGAAGATGAACTTAATACTTACTTTGTAAATAGTTCTCGTAATTCTGGCTTACCTAATGTAAGCGTGTTACCCAATACTGTGAATAATATATCCGCCCAGTTCTCTTTCAGGAATATCACTATTAATGACACCATATTTGCAATAAAATCAATCAAATAAAATGAAATAGGGTCGGATGATATTGATTTGCGGTTCCTTAAGCTCATCTTGCCTTTTATAATTAGACCAATGGTACATATTTTCAACACGGCCATTTCAACATCATCATTTCCGACACAGTGGAAGATTGCAAGGGTTTATCCGATGAAGAAATTAAATAAACCCTCTGTGCCACAAGACACTTCAGACCTATAAGTATTCTTCCAGTACTATTTAAAGCTCTAGAGAGGTTTCTCTATGAGCAGATTAGAGCTTATACGGAGGCTGTCTGATCGCAAAGCAGCAGTGTGGCCTCAGACCTAAGCACAGTACTGCTCTGTTAGACAAAATATTGAACTGCGAAGAGCCACAATACTATGCTTATTGGATTTATTCAAGGCCTTCGATTCTGTCAATTTTCATATTCTTTATCAAAAATTGGTGATTCAGTTCAATTTTAATCAGTCTGCAGCGAACTTCATATGGTCATATTTAACTCACCGTAAGCAAGCTACTGCCTTGAATGTGTCCTCGTCAAAACTGTTACATCTTCAATCAGGTGTCCCACGAGGGTCAATAGTGGGTCCATTCTTATTTATGTTGTATATTAATGATATCGTGATAGTTTCTAAGTACTCTTTCATCATACTGTATGCTGATGACGTATACAATTATTCCTGTCGTCATCTAAAACCAATGCTGCTAGCGATATCTCTCATTTTAATGAGGATCTTTCTCTTATATATAACTGGTCACTCAGAAACAAGTTATCCTTGAACCCTAATAAAACTCAGAGCATAATTCTTTACAATCAGCCACTTGACGTTTCATCCTTTCCATATCTTTATCTAAATGGCACTCCTATTGAATATAAGACCGTGGTTAGGAATTTAGGTATGTTTATTGATAGCGATCTGTCCTGGCAAAGTCATATCAATGCTACTGTGTCTAAGGTTTACTGCGGGTTGAGAATCTTGTGGCGACATGCAGAGTATACCCCCAGACTGCTACGCGAACGACTCATTAAGGCTCTGATTGTGCCTATTATTACTTACGGAGCTTGTGTATACTGCAATATTGATAGCTCAGGTCGTAGGAAGCTAAACGTGGCATTCAATGCTTGCGCTAGATATATTTTTGGCCTCAGCAGATATGATCACGTGTCAGCTGTAACTAAGCAAATTTTTAGATGTAAGTTGGATCACTACATGGACTACCTGTTATGCGTTAAGATGCACAATATAATCAATAATAATTCTGCCGAATTCCTTAAGGATAATATTGAATTTCTGTCATCACAACGTACGCTATTATTGCGGGTTCCTCGCTATTTTTTCCTATACAGTTCTCGCACCTTTTTCATCTATGGAGTCAGAGTCTGCAATAGTCTCCCTGTATATGTTCGGGCACTTCGGAGTCTGTGGGGTTTCAGGATGGAGATCTTAAGGTATTTTAATGCACTTTGAATAAATACTCAACGCGTAAATAGCCCTTTTTGTTTGTTGCTTTTATTTTTTACTCTTTTCTACTATATATAGCTAATTATTTTATTAGTTTTTATTCTTCCTTATTTCATCTTGACATTTTGAGTTTTTTTTTTTTTGGTTTTGTCATTTTATTTTTCAATTTTTTTTTTTTTAATATCTTATTTTTAACTTTTCTTTCTGTTTTAGTAGTGTTTTTCTTCTGAATTATGTCATTATACGCATTATTTTTGTAAAACCTATGTACAAGAGTATGCACATATTAATGAGTCATACGACTCAATTATGCAAATTAATAAAGTAAATTTAATTTAATTTTAATTTAATCACGTTGCCTTTCAATCGATATAATTTGTAATAGCTCTGACGCGGGACCTCGAAGTGCTAAAACCAGAGCTGTAGCTTTGTCTGCATCATTCCATCCATTTACTTCGAAAGCTGCCTCAAATTGTCACTTGAAAATATGCCATGAGTTTTGTCCATCAAATATTGGAGGTTTCATTTTGCCTGCACCGGATATTTCAGTTCCTTCGAGGTTGTCGATGCTTCATCCTCTCCAAGTCTGCTTTAAAGTTGTCAAGCTTCTCCATAACATATTGTTGCACTTCCGGCACTTGTTGTTGAACTTCCAGCACTTCTTGCTGGATTCCTTGAATTTTAACATTTTGTTTTTCTAATGAATTTTTAAGAAAATTCTTCTGTTCCTCCAAACAGGTTTCTAGACAATTCTGCAAAGAGCTCTTGTTCATCCCAACGGGCTTCTAGAGAATTCTTTTGCTCTTCTAAACATGCTTGCAGGGAATTCTTTTGATCCTTATTAGCTTTCTTCTGCTCATCTAAACGGGATTCTAGAGATTTCTTTTGTTCCTCAAAAGCATTCTTCATCTGTAGGGCCGAAGGCTCCAATTTACTCATTAAAGCACCCAATAGTTGTTCCATGTTCATCTCCGATTTTTCTTTAGCTTCAGGTTCTTACGAATTGTCTTCGAAAATAAATATGTCGTCCCTTCTATTTCCAAAGCTTTTCTAAGTCGCTCGACTAAAACATTATTTGTGCCTGCCATTTGTAGTGACCGTTTGCCCAACTCCACTTTCAAATCCTGTACCCGAAGCTCCTCCAGCATGCGTCCCATTGCTTTAGATTATCTTCCAGAGCTTTCACGTAAAGCACAAAATTTCACTCAATTTCACACTTTGTTTAAGTCAAATGCCACCACTTTATTTCACGAACTTGTTTCACTTCTCACACCAGTTGTTACGAGCGTCGTGGGTTTGGTTTGATATTTAAAACACAATATTTCAGATATAATTCAAAAGTTCTTTCATTATTTCACTTTACTATTTATTCTCACAATTCACAAACAATTACCGAATGAGCTCTTTAATTATCGCTAGTACTGCACTTCTAATTATCACAAACCAAATAGTTTACTTCGTTCACTTCTCTGTCTGAAATAAGACTCGACTCCTGGATGTGAGAAGCGCCGTTTTTATACTCTACAAATTATCCTAGAACCTTCCTGAATATTCCGTTCTCCGAACCCAAGGTTTACTAACATGTCACTAACCTACAGTTGTTTGCATTTCCAACAGATGTCGGTTGTATCACTTTGTTGCGCGTAACAATATTGTTACGTGCAACAGAAAGAGACAACTGGTGACATCTACTGGCAATGTAGGGTAAACAACTTCAGGTTCGGAGAATCGATGATGGAATCTTCGGAAAGGTTCAGGAATAGAATGAATAGAATAGTCAAGAAGCCTCTGGAATAGAACACTCCAGTATAATCTGGAGAGTTTCTAGACCCCATGTTGTTGTCTACTTTCTTGAATATTGGGTTGGAAGGCACACCTTAGAGGCTGATTTCTGAAGTCTTCAGCATCGCAATGGCAGCGAAGATAGCCCCTAATATGGAAATCAAGCAAAATGTAATTGCTGCCCCTCGGATAGTCAGGCAGCCTTGATGGCTCTGAGTGGCATTCGGTTAACACATAAGTTAATGGGGAACTGCAGGACGTTTGTGGATAAGTAGTGTATCCACAACAAGATCTCCCTTCAGTGGGCTCCTGGGCACACGGGGATCATGGAAATCACGAAAGAGCTGACCTCCTAGCCAGGTCTGGCTCTGGTTCTACCTTCCATGTACCAGAGCCCGCTATAAGCGTTGCCGCCTCAGTGATTAGGGCTCTCATCAAAACGAGTCTTCACATGAAACATCAACAGTGAGCACTTGCAGATGTACAAAACTTTTTTTTTATAAGCCTAATAGGAATTTCTCTGACTTTCCCTTGGGCTCGGAAGGAAACAATTCAGAATTTTGGATGGCATCATCACTGGCCACAGCTTGCTTCACGCTTATCAAGGATAGGAGTTGTTCACAGCCCTGAATGTCTATCCTGCCTGGAAGGATAGCTTGAGATAACCAAATACTTTCTGTGTGCTTGTCTGGCGTTTGCCCGGAATAGGCTGGATACGCTTGAGTTTGCCCTCCTATCTGTGCATGAGCTAAAAAACTTACCTCACCTAGACCTGATGCGCTTCATTAACACGACAAGAGGGTTTTGCTGAGAAGATATTTAACAAGTTAGCACAAAAAGCCGCCTTAGCCTCCGTGCTTGGGATCTATCGTCCGCAAAAACAAAAAAAAAAAAGACACAACAATAGAAGATTTAACTACATATATAAACTTTCTTTTTATTATTTTGTAGTTGTAAAAGCCGCCTGCGTACATATAGTCAGCCTACCTTTTTTGCTACATCCTAAAAAATCGTAAGAACGTGATTTCAGACTGAACAAGAAAAAATTTCTTCACTTCGAAAAATGACATTAAATCAACTTTTGTTTAATTTTACACACAACTTCTCCGATTTTGATGAAATTTTCTATGCGAAACTTCGAATAAATGATGGATTCTTTGACCACTATATTTTATTGAATATCTTATACTAACTACCTACATAAAGTCATTTTATTAATTTTAATTGAAGTGCGCATTGAAAATATGTTTCTTAATTAAATAGATTTTTTTTTTCTCTTCTTCCCATATTAAACTATTTTCATACTCAAATATTGAAAAAGCCTTCAACGGGCCAGTTTTTTTTTAATATTTCGAATAAGTTATGAAACTTGTTAAAAATAACATCGACTTTCTTGCACAAAATAAAGGGCCTATCTTTGTATAATATCGTGTACTCAATGAAAAAGACAATTTCAGGAGAAAGAATGTAATTTCCGAAATATTCAAACTAAGAAGTTAGAAAAACTGGTTCACTTCTATCGAAATTTATAGGCTGGACTTCTAATACATTTCTAATTTCTGCGAAAAGAGAATCCTGAAGTATAGATAGTTTTCCATGTTCGGGTGCTTCCTGATGGTGAAATTTTTGATAAAATATAGCGATTTTTTGCTGATATCTTATTGCAAGACTTTTACATAGATTAATATAGTCTCTCAAATTCTTAGACAAAATCTTGAAGACTTGATGCTTAGCTTTTAAATATTCCACGTTCGACAGTCCAGGCTCAAATAATTTAAATTCTTTTTGGTATCCAGAATATAAAAATAATAATAGAGTAATAAAACATTAGTAAATTTAAACTTACCGTATAGAATTTAATGAACCTGTCTACAGCCCTTTCATCGGTAAGTCTTTTCAACTTTTTAATTTGATTTGGTGGTGGAGGAAGTAGCAGCCGAATCAAATTGATTAAATATAGCGTACATGTATCCCAGTCTAAGAAAATAAATTTCATAAATTATATTTTTTTTTTATTTATTATTAAATACCCTTTTCCCTTGTGTTAATTCGAAATCAACATTTATAGTGAATATTCCTAATGGTACATTAAAACAGTAGGTTATCTGAATATCTTAAAGACTAAAAAAATAAATGTCAGTAAAATTTAAAAAAAATTATTTATGACATTATTTATGATCAAAAGCTAATGAGATACGTTATATATAGAACACTAGTATATACTAACCAAGTCGGGGCAAATAAAAAAGCATGGGTAGTTCGACCAGATATTGGGCTTATCGTCCCTGCTTCTTCTGTATTTCACGGTCGCTTGGAGTATGCTTTTTACATGATCGATTTCTTCTGGCAGTATCGCTCGTTTAAGATCCATTAGTGCATCGTGTAATTTTCCGCTTTTTCTCGGGATGTATCATTGATTAAATCAATCTCAACATTTTCGATGTCTTTTTCCAACTTACGTCTTTTCACGCGATCATTTTTTAGCTTAAGTTGAAGAAAGCCTGTATTAGAATTATTAACTAATAATTCCTAAAATTCATTTATTTTTATATCACTTTCAGTTCATAATAATAAATTAAGGTACCAATTCATTTTCTCCATCACTTTTTAAGGAAGGAAAATTGTTAACGCAGGCAGAAGCAGTAGCAATTAATTGTGGCTTTGATGGTTTAAAACCAAACTTTTCTTCAACGTATGCTGCTAGCATTGACACAACTCTTCGTCTGGAGATATCATTTAATATTTAATGAATTATTTTGCTCAGTACTTTTTAAAATTTGTAATCCATCATTTTTTCCACATATATAAGTTTTAAAACCCTACATTTCAGGCAATACATTTAATTTAATTGATTAAAATTGACAAAAGTAAATGTACCTCTGGAGTAGCTATCACCGATTCTCCAATAGAACAATTCATTCTTTTCAAAGTACCTCTGTCTGAATTATAGCTCTCTGCACAGCAAGACTCTAAATTACTTACAATTACATAACTATTTATTTTGAACTAAGCGAAAGGATATTACCGCCTATGGTCAAAAATGTCTTCAACTTTATTTTTATAATAAGGAGAGGATATGAAACCATTTGATTGATGTATTCCATAAAAATTTCATCATCTATTATTGCGTTAAAATAGTTTAAAAAGCAATCAAAATCCTCGTAGGCTAAGTTGAAATAATTTAGACCTACAGAGTGTAAGAACAATCTCTATTGTATATTATAAACGATAAAATAATGATTTTTTACAATAGTAGAAGTAGGTATGTAAATAGTAAATATTGTTACGTGCAATAGAAAGAGACAACTGGTGACATCTACTGGCAATAAACAACTTCAGGTTCGGAGAGTAAATGACTTCAGGTTCGGAGAATCGATTAAAGTTCAGGAATAGAACAAATAGAATAGTCAAGAAGCTTTTGGAATAGAACACTCCAGATTAATCCGGAGTGTTTCTAGGGTATAAATATAACAGTTGTCATCGCCAAAAACAGGAGTCTTGTCTTAGAAGCGAAAGTAATAAAGAAGCGATAGTGTGTAATTAGATTGCGATAATTGAAAGTACAGTGTTAGCGATAATTAGAGTTGAGTTGATTAAATGAATGTTTGTGAATTTTATATGATTTAAGTGAAATAAAGAACTTATATATTAATTATTTAATATTGTGTTTTAAATAACGAACCAAAGGCCACGCTCGCAACAACTGGTGTCAGAAGTGAAATAAATTTGAGAAATAAAGTGGTGGCAATTGACTAAAAATTAAAAGAGTGATTAATTTTGAGAAATTGTGTTAAATTGTGAAAGTTCTGGAAAATAATTTATATTCATCTATAAGAGAATTACTAAAATAATGGGGCGCAAAGTGGACGAGCTTCGAACGCAGGATTTGAAAGTGGAGTTAGGGAACCGGTCATTACAAACGACAGGCATAAAGAAAGTTCTAGTCGAGCGACTTAGACAATCTTTGATAGAGGAAGGAAAGAATCCTGAAACATTTGTTTTCGAAGAGAACTTGGAGGAAATCGAAGTTGAAGAAGCGCCTGCGATGAAAATGGAACAGCTGTTGAGTACTTTAATGAGTAAAATGGAAGCCCGTTTTGATGAGCAAAAGAATTCTCTCGAGGAACAAAAGAATTCTCTAGAATCACGTTTAGATGAACAGAAGAAATCTATGGACGAACAAAAGAATTCTCTCGAGGAACAGAAGAAATCTATGGACGAACAAAAGAATTCTCTCGAGGAACAAAAGAATTCTCTAGAATCACGTTTAGATGAACAGAAGAAATCTATGGACGAACAAAAGAATTCTCTAGAATCACGTTTAGATGAACAGAAGAAATCTATGGAAACGCGGTTGGACGAACAAAAGAGTTCTCTGGAGAATTGTCTAGAAACTCGTTTGGAGGATCAGAAAAATTTTCTAAAAAGTTCTTTAGAAGAACAAAATTTGAAAATTGAAGGAATTGAGCAGGAATTTCAACAAAAGGTTTCGGAAGTTCAACAAAAAGTCGCCGAGCAACTTGAAAACGTTAAAGCAGATCTGGAAAGAATAAAGCATCGTCAGCCTCTAAGCGTAGCAACTGAAATATCCGGTGCAGGTAGAATGAAACCTCCCATATTTGATGGACAAAACTCGTGGCATATCTTCAAGAGACAATTCGAGGCAGCTTCAGAGGTAAATGGATGGACTGATGAAGACAAAGCTATAGCTCTGGTGTTAGCACTTCGAGGTCCTGCGTCAGAACTCTTACAAACTGTACCGATTGAAAATCAACGTAATTACTCTTCATTAGTACAGGCGATAGAATTACGTTACGGAGATGAGCACATGCAGCAAGTATATCGCCTACAGTTGCGCAACAGGATTCAAAAACATGGCGAATCACTACAACAACTGCAGGCAGATGTAGAAAGATTAGCGCATCTGTCATACTCCAGCGTGAATGCGGATTTTCTCAATGAAGTGGCGACGGAGGCATTTGTGAACGCTATTACAGATCAAAATTTACAACAATCATTGAGGCTAGCAGGAAAGAAATCAACAGCAGAAGCACTAGCCTATGCCTTAGTGTATGAATCCGCCAGACAAGCTTCGCGGGGTGCAGTACGAATGAGAGACATTTCGGTAGACGAATGTACTTGTAATAGAATGCAGTCATCCCAGAGCTCACCTTTGCGTGGTATCCTTCGATGCTGGAATTGTAATAGAACAGGACACCTACAAAGAGACTGCAGAAAACGCCGACGAGTGGAATCTCTAGATGAAGAGAGGAAAGTGGAATTGCAAAGATATCGAGCTGAGCAGCAGACTTGCAATAGATTGCAGTTATCACTGAGCACCCCTTCACGTAGTGTTCTTCGATGTTGGGATTGTAATAAATTAGGACACCTTCAAAGCGACTGCAGGAAACGCCGTCGAAAGGAATCAACAGAAAAGAAAGGGAGAGAAGAATGTCCAAATTGGCGAGCTAGAGAGCAAACTATTCTTAGGGAGACTAGAATCCAACCTTATGGCTTTGAGAGCCAACACAGGGAAGGACGTATCTATGGAAATGCAGAAGCCTTGGTACAACATCAATGGAAACCTGAATGTAAGCATTATGGCTGGGAGAAAGGAAATGAGAAAACAGCTACTATACAGTTGGTATCCGTGGAACCATCTACAGGTTGGGACAACGAGGACCTGCGAACAGCACAACGAGAAGATCCGGACATTTCACCTATTCTTGCTTGGAAAGTAGACATAGAAAAACCAGAATGGAAGGATATTTCGAGGATGAGTGAAGAGCTGAAAAGCTACTGGGCTCAATGGAATTCTCTTCATGTTGAATGCGGCATATTAAAACGCAAGTGGGAAGCACCTAACGGTAAATCGTTCCGAATGCAAATAGTCGTGCCGGCATCAAAGGTCAACGAGGTTCTAGGTAAAGTGCATCGTGGAGCATCTGGAGAACATTTGGGAGTGAATAAAACAATTTCTATAATACGAGAAAAGTTTTATTGGCTACATATGCGGGAGGATGTAGAGAAGTGGTGTCGCAGATGCACTGTGTGTGCTTCTTACAAAGGGCCGCCACGTAGCAGCAGAAAGGAAATGTACAACTGTAATGTCAGAGCCCCATTGAAACTGAGAGCTGATGTACAAAGGGCCACGGGGGCGAAATTAGCAGTAAGTACCCATCGGATGAGGACACGTTATGACTTACGTGCGAATTCAGCAGGATTCAATGAAGATGATCTTGTTTGGCTGTACAACCCGAAACGACGTAAGGGACGTTCTCCAAAATTGCAACAACACTGGGAAGGACCATATTCAGTAGTAACTAGAATTAATGACGTGGTATACAGGATTCAGCGTGGCACAAGAGGCAAGCACAAAATTGTTCATTTGGACCGCTTGTGTCAATACTACGAGCATCAAGACCGTGGACCACCTGTTGTTCGGGACGAACAAGTTTAAGAAGGGGGCAGTGTTACGTGCAATAGAAAGAGACAACTGGTGACATCTACTGGCAATAAACAACTTCAGGTTCGGAGAGTAAATGACTTCAGGTTCGGAGAATCGATTAAAGTTCAGGAATAGAACAAATAGAATAGTCAAGAAGCTTTTGGAATAGAACACTCCAGATTAATCCGGAGTGTTTCTAGGGTATAAATATGACAGTTGTCATCGCCAAAAACAGGAGTCTTGTCTTAGACATTGCAGTGTTAAGAAGCGAAAGTAATAAAGAAGCGATAGTGTGTAATTAGATTGCGATAATTGAAAGTACAGTGTTAGCGATAATTAGAGTTGAGTTGATTAAATGAATGTTTGTGAATTTTATATGATTTAAGTGAAATAAAGAACTTATATATTAATTATTTAATATTGTGTTTTAAATAACGAACCAAAGGCCACGCTCGCAACAACTGGTGTCAGAAGTGAAATAAATTTGAGAAATAAAGTGGTGGCAATTGACTAAAAATTAAAAGAGTGATTAATTTTGAGAAATTGTGTTAAATTGTGAAAGTTCTGGAAAATAATTTATATTCATCTATAAGAGAATTACTAAAATAATGGGGCGCAAAGTGGACGAGCTTCGAACGCAGGATTTGAAAGTGGAGTTAGGGAACCGGTCATTACAAACGACAGGCATAAAGAAAGTTCTAGTCGAGCGACTTAGACAATCTTTGATAGAGGAAGGAAAGAATCCTGAAACATTTGTTTTCGAAGAGAACTTGGAGGAAATCGAAGTTGAAGAAGCGCCTGCGATGAAAATGGAACAGCTGTTGAGTACTTTAATGAGTAAAATGGAAGCCCGTTTTGATGAGCAAAAGAATTCTCTCGAGGAACAAAAGAATTCTCTAGAATCACGTTTAGATGAACAGAAGAAATCTATGGACGAACAAAAGAATTCTCTCGAGGAACAGAAGAAATCTATGGACGAACAAAAGAATTCTCTCGAGGAACAAAAGAATTCTCTAGAATCACGTTTAGATGAACAGAAGAAATCTATGGACGAACAAAAGAATTCTCTAGAATCACGTTTAGATGAACAGAAGAAATCTATGGAAACGCGGTTGGACGAACAAAAGAGTTCTCTGGAGAATTGTCTAGAAACTCGTTTGGAGGATCAGAAAAATTTTCTAAAAAGTTCTTTAGAAGAACAAAATTTGAAAATTGAAGGAATTGAGCAGGAATTTCAACAAAAGGTTTCGGAAGTTCAACAAAAAGTCGCCGAGCAACTTGAAAACGTTAAAGCAGATCTGGAAAGAATAAAGCATCGTCAGCCTCTAAGCGTAGCAACTGAAATATCCGGTGCAGGTAGAATGAAACCTCCCATATTTGATGGACAAAACTCGTGGCATATCTTCAAGAGACAATTCGAGGCAGCTTCAGAGGTAAATGGATGGAATGATGAAGACAAAGCTATAGCTCTGGTGTTAGCACTTCGAGGTCCTGCGTCAGAACTCTTACAAACTGTACCGATTGAAAATCAACGTAATTACTCTTCATTAGTACAGGCGATAGAATTACGTTACGGAGATGAGCACATGCAGCAAGTATATCGCCTACAGTTGCGCAACAGGATTCAAAAACATGGCGAATCACTACAACAACTGCAGGCAGATGTAGAAAGATTAGCGCATCTGTCATACTCCAGCGTGAATGCGGATTTTCTCAATGAAGTGGCGACGGAGGCATTTGTGAACGCTATTACAGATCAAAATTTACAACAATCATTGAGCTAGCAGGAAAGAAATCAACAGCAGAAGCACTAGCCTATGCCTTAGTGTATGAATCCGCCAGACAAGCTTCGCGGGGTGCAGTACGAATGAGAGACATTTCGGTAGACGAATGTACTTGTAATAGAATGCAGTCATCCCAGAGCTCACCTTTGCGTGATATCCTTCGATGCTGGAATTGTAATAGAACAGGACACCTACAAAGAGACTGCAGAAAACGCCGACGAGTGGAATCTCTAGATGAAGAGAGGAAAGTGGAATTGCAAAGATATCGAGCTGAGCAGCAGACTTGCAATAGATTGCAGTTATCACTGAGCACCCCTTCACGTAGTGTTCTTCGATGTTGGGATTGTAATAAATTAGGACACCTTCAAAGCGACTGCAGGAAACGCCGTCGAAAGGAATCAACAGAAAAGAAAGGGAGAGAAGAATGTCCAAATTGGCGAGCTAGAGAGCAAACTATTCTTAGGGAGACTAGAATCCAACCTTATGGCTTTGAGAGCCAACACAGGGAAGGACGTATCTATGGAAATGCAGAAGCCTTGGTACAACATCAATGGAAACCTGAATGTAAGCATTATGGCTGGGAGAAAGGAAATGAGAAAACAGCTACTATACAGTTGGTATCCGTGGAACCATCTACAGGTTGGGACAACGAGGACCTGCGAACAGCACAACGAGAAGATCCGGACATTTCACCTATTCTTGCTTGGAAAGTAGACATAGAAAAACCAGAATGGAAGGATATTTCGAGGATGAGTGAAGAGCTGAAAAGCTACTGGGCTCAATGGAATTCTCTTCATGTTGAATGCGGCATATTAAAACGCAAGTGGGAAGCACCTAACGGTAAATCGTTCCGAATGCAAATAGTCGTGCCGGCATCAAAGGTCAACGAGGTTCTAGGTAAAGTGCATCGTGGAGCATCTGGAGAACATTTGGGAGTGAATAAAACAATTTCTATAATACGAGAAAAGTTTTATTGGCTACATATGCGGGAGGATGTAGAGAAGTGGTGTCGCAGATGCACTGTGTGTGCTTCTTACAAAGGGCCGCCACGTAGCAGCAGAAAGGAAATGTACAACTGTAATGTCAGAGCCCCATTGAAACTGAGAGCTGATGTACAAAGGGCCACGGGGGCGAAATTAGCAGTAAGTACCCATCGGATGAGGACACGTTATGACTTACGTGCGAATTCAGCAGGATTCAATGAAGATGATCTTGTTTGGCTGTACAACCCGAAACGACGTAAGGGACGTTCTCCAAAATTGCAACAACACTGGGAAGGACCATATTCAGTAGTAACTAGAATTAATGACGTGGTATACAGGATTCAGCGTGGCACAAGAGGCAAGCACAAAATTGTTCATTTGGACCGCTTGTGTCAATACTACGAGCATCAAGACCGTGGACCACCTGTTGTTCGGGACGAACAAGTTTAAGAAGGGGGCAGTGTTACGTGCAATAGAAAGAGACAACTGGTGACATCTACTGGCAATAAACAACTTCAGGTTCGGAGAGTAAATGACTTCAGGTTCGGAGAATCGATTAAAGTTCAGGAATAGAACAAATAGAATAGTCAAGAAGCTTTTGGAATAGAACACTCCAGATTAATCCGGAGTGTTTCTAGGGTATAAATATAACAGTTGTCATCGCCAAAAACAGGAGTCTTGTCTTAGACATTGCAGTGTTAAGAAGCGAAAGTAATAAAGAAGCGATAGTGTGTAATTAGATTGCGATAATTGAAAGTACAGTGTTAGCGATAATTAGAGTTGAGTTGATTAAATGAATGTTTGTGAATTTTATATGATTTAAGTGAAATAAAGAACTTATATATTAATTATTTAATATTGTGTTTTAAATAACGAACCAAAGGCCACGCTCGCAACAATATATATGTAAATGGTTCGTATTTGGTTTGGAGTTATTAACAAAAATTGTGTACTCACTTGACCAAACGAAATCCGTGTATGCTAATTCACTTCCTCTATTGTGCACTTTAACTAGTTTATGCTCGCCATTATACTCATAAATAACAAACATTTTTGTAATTCTAATGTATGCGCACTTGCACTTTAATTTGTCCGTACTCATCGAAAAGTCCGAGTTGAAATGAACAGAATATTAAGACTTATTCAAAAACTCAACGGTTTCTCAGAATTCAACGCAGTTTTCGTATTATTTTTATACGTAAATCCTATTAGAATTCTTATAAGATCCCTCCTATTGTAAAAATAAGAAAGACAAGAAGAATCATGTGGAACATCAGAAGTGAAACGCTGTCGCATTCAACTGAGCTCGTGCGATGCCTCCACATAAACTCCTAATTTTATACACTTGCATTTTGCATACCTTTGGGCTTTATTTTTTTAAGTAAGAAAGAGAAAATTTAGAAACGAAGGCGAGTGCGACTGCGTTATGCTTATGCCTGCGCCTGCCTGTAGCTGCTGTTGCGAACACCGTTCACACATTATCATGTCGGTAGGTCGACCAATATCGATCGATTTTGATGTAAATTTATGTACTACTAGGCATATAACAGGTTTCAAAATACGTATATTCTGTACACTTTGTTTACTTTAGTGACGCAAATTTCGAAAATCCGATTTTGATATTTGGATGATTTTGGTTAAAATTTTGGTATAATCTGCTTAAGGTTTGACGGTATAAGCCTTGTTTAAATAAGATGCCTTTTTCCTTCAACATGCAAGCCAGATTATTTTTAATATGCATTGTTTTAGATGGTAGCATATATAAACTAACTTTAACTGAAACAAAATCCTTTTTCCCGGCATACATCATCATTTGAGCAGAAGTTTTCGACTTGATATTCAGTGTTTTTATCCGAGCTATATCGTTGCCGTGAAGATTGCGCCAAAATTCTATGCTCCTTGTCAAGCCTTAGTAGCCTAATTTTCCTTTTCGATGTACTTACAAAATTTTATTTTTTTAACGTTGAATGAAATAGGAGTCCGCGTAAGTAACAGAAAAATTCTCAACTTGCATAACTTTCATAAATTTCTTTCTGCTATAATTTGGCTGCTTCAAACGTTTTTTACACCATAAATGAAATCAACGGTATACTTCGTTTGTAACGCACAGAAATAATGTTGGTAGAACAAAATGGATTGGACAAAGCAAAATTAAATATTAAAAATTATTTTGATTACTGCATGTCTGTCAGTCTGTCCGTCTGTTCGTCTGTCCCTCTGTCTGTCCGTCAAGCATACGGGCTTTTTAAAAAAAAAAAAATTTAAGCTCGAAAATGAGAGCAATTATCAACTCCTTCATAGGGTCGCCATACAAACATTTCGTTTTTTTTTGCACTGCCTGAGAACGCGTCGACATAGAGAGCTGAAATTCTTTACGTGGCCTCTTGATAGCAATTGTAAATAAAATTTAAAAAATGGGATAAATATGGTAACACCAAGAAGGACTTTTTACGTATCTGTAAAAACGATCACACCTAGTCGTTTTTATTGTACTGAAACGTTAATTTAGAATATGAAATCCTATGAAATTGCTTGTAATAATTTCTATGTCAGACGAACCGTTCTAAAAATATATGCGAAAAACCACTTCAGGAATCCAACTTGCATGGTGGACCATACGAAAATATTAACGGGCATTCGATATCATACGAATTGGTCTCAGATCAATTCTAGCTTTTTTACTTTTTTGTAGTATTTTTAATGAAAGGAAACTAACGATGTCCAGGCCTTTTTCCGAGTCCAAACTGGCTCAGAAGGGGAAGCGAAAGCTAACCTAACATAATTTTTAGAAGGGGTCTTTTGCTTAACGATATTATTTGTATATTTCCAGCTTCCATAATTTAATTATTCATACTTACATATAAGCCTATTGCATGTGTAAGTCCTTTGTTCTCCCTGACAGTACCGGTGAATATTTAAATGGCGATTCCTTGTTCAGCGGGAGAAAGCAAAGTGAGGATCGCAAAATTTTGATTTAACACCCCGCAATTCTCCTTTGGCAAGATCGGTAGTTGCCTGGAAAGCTGCATTAATGCCGAGCTTTCCTTCATTCGAGTAAAAGTAACACGGAATATATAGGCTGCATATTTAAGTTATTTTGGTTTTTATGGCAAGAGCGGAAGGATTTTGTAAAGGAGAGAGAAATAACTGTTTTATACATATACACATTTTCTTCTTGAAGTAACAAAATCGCTGCAAAATGGTCTATATATCTTATCTAACAATGTAATTTTATATCTTAGATGCAATTTGCTATTTAGTTATTATCTCATTTTCGTTTGAATAGTACCACTGTGGTTGAACTACATTTACGTTTGACTTCACGCCAATAACTATTAGATAAATTAACTACCATCGATATATATAATAGATTACATAAAAAAAAACATTTATATATATAAATTATTAAAAAAAAAATATGAAATTAAGCTCGAAAATGGGACCATTCGGGCAACTTCTTCTTATGGTTGCTATAGAGCTATAGAAAAATTTCGTTTTTCACAATATATTTGGACACTGCCTGAGAACGCATCAACGTAGAGAGCTGAATTTTTGTACACAGTGTTATCATAAAAATAGTAAAAATAAATTTTAAAAATGGACTAAATCGGGCTACCCCTTCTTGGTGTTGCAATATAACAATTTATTATTTTTGCGTATACTGTGAAAATAATCAGTTCTAGAGGTTTTCGTTGTACTGAAAAGTCTTTAGAATATCAAATCCTATGAAATTGGTTATAACCATTTTTTCTGCCCGACGAACCGTTTTTGACATATATGCGAAAAACCACTCACAAAATAAACTTGCACAGAGGTAACCATACGAAATTGCTTACGGGCATTCATCTAGGTCAAGGGTATCATAAGAAATTGTCTTAGACCGATTCTAGCTTTTTTGCTTTTCGCTTTTTCATTTTTAGGGTTCCGTACCCAAAGGGTAACAACGGGAACCCTATTACTAAGGCTCCGATGTATGTCTGTCTCTCACCGGGCTGTATCTCATGAGCCGTAGTAGGTAGACAGTTGAAATTTTCACAGAGCGTGTATTTGTACTGCAGCTATAACAACAAATTATAAAAACAAAATTAAATTAAAAATTAAAGGTGGCCCCCATACAAGAAACACGATTTTTTCGGCGTTTTATTCTCATTCATTATTATCAAAAGTGGGCATTATTTTTTCAAATGACGCCTACTCTCATTTGAAAAAATAAATAAAAAGTAGGTACATAGCGTTAAATTTTGTACGATGTTACAGAACCCTTTGTTCGCAAGTCCGACTCGCACCTGGGTGGTTATTTTATTCCTTCCGAAATTATGTAATCAATAGTTTTTTCATACTAATTGCTTCAAATTCTAGCACTGCGTTAGATGTGGCATACGAGAAATTGGTGAAAATCTTTGTTTTTTTGTTAAGCTTACCCAAACACAATGTGTCACCATAAGAATTTTCCAGTTATACTAATTCCGACTGTACTAATCTTGTTGCAAAATTTTATCCGAACAAAATTGAAGAATTAGATCGCGATGAAATTGATTTATGTACAGTACATGATTTACCATGGGAAATCGAACTGGAAATTCTACCAGACGTCGCTCAACCAGGAAATTCTATTGTTGGTAAATTCAAATCTATCTCCATAATGTAGTTCTTTGGTTATCTGGTTAATAAAATGGTAATAACTTACCAAGTGTGAATATACAAAAATTATGGTACATTACAACTCAGAATTCTCGGAATAGTTTCCTTTGATGACCGCCGTCAATAAAATAAAATTTGTCCAAGCAACAAATGGTATCAGAACAAGTGAAATAGCTAGAATTGGTCTGAGACCAATTCTTATGATACCCTAGATGAATGCACGTATGAAATTTCGTATGGTCACCCATTTGAGCAATTTTGATTTTTTGCATTGGTTTCTCGCATATATTTCTAGAACGGCTCGTCGGACAGAAAAAATGGTTATAACCAATTTTATAGGATTTCTTATTCTGAAGAAGTTTTTAGTACAATAAAAATGTCTAGGACTGATCGTTTTCAAAGTATAGTATATGTAAAAAAACCAAAATTATTATATTGCAACACCAAGAAGGGGTTGCCCGATTTACCCCATTTTCAAATTTTATTTGCTATTAGTATGAAAACACAGTGTACCAAATTTCAGCTTTCTATCCCAACGTGTTCTCAGGTAGTGTCCAAATATATCGTGGAAAACGAAATTTTTGTATGGCAACCCCAGGAAGGAGTTGCCCGATTTGTCTCATTTTCGAACTTAATTTTACTTTTTTTTTAATGTCCGTGTACAATTTCTGCTTTCTAGAAGAACGCCTTCTCGAGTTATCGTGCGCACCGACAGACGGACGGATGGACGAACCGACGGACGGACATGCAAAAATCAAAATAACTTTTAATATTATGCGTGGGCGTGGGTGTCCAATTCATTTTGCTCTACGATCATTATTTCGAGGTGTTACAAACGGAATGACAAACTTAGTATACCCCTATAGATTTCATCTAGGGTATAAAAATTAAAAGGAAAAGTGTCTGACCAGCACATTTCGTTCGCCCCTTCCCTGCTCCTCCCGCAAACGTTGAAAAATCCGACATACAAATCTAAGTATCGCCATGCGTATGCAATCCTACTGCTCTGCAGATGACCGCAGCGGAGTGAAATACACAAGAATGTCACATCATCATAATAGCTGGAAAAATGTATGTGTATTGAAAGAACAGCAGTGATTTTATCCAAACTAATTATTAAATTATAAATGCCCAAAAGTATGCAAAATAAAATAAATGTTCGTACAAGTATAAAATTAGGAGTATATGTGGAGGCATCTTACAATCTCAGTTGAATGCAAAAGCGTTTCACTTCTGATGTTCTACATGATTTTTCTTGTCTTTCTTATTTCTACGCTCCGATTAATTTTATTCCAAATTTGTATAATCGGTTGAAAGCAAAAAGATCTGTACCAGCGAATGTATAACTTTAATTAAATTTTAAAATATACTAGGTATACGCAAAGATATGAAATTTATATAAATTTTTACATAAAAGAAATTTAAACCGAGCCACTATGAAAACTAAACTGTTATTATATGCTTAATAGGTTAATAATACTAATCAAATACAAGGTGTATTATTAATGAAATTCATAATATCTTAATATATAACAAGTGCATTATTATCGTATAAAGCTGCTGGATAATTGTAATATATGTATATGCTTTTGATAGGAAACTTTAGATGAGAAGAAGTAATATATATGAAAATATTAAAAAATATTTAATTTTACACTTTTCAACTGTGTTGGAAAACCCTTCTAGTCAGTATGCTTTGCAGTAAAAGAATCGTGGACTGGGGGAAGTGCCTTATCGAGCCTGCCTCGTTCCTTTTTTAACTGTTCACCGAAGGCTCTCTCACTAATGGGGGAGCTGCGGCGATCATCTAATTTCCTGAGTCTGATATTGGGATGGAGTACTCACTTGGAAGACACACCACTGTCTTCTAGACTAAAGTCTTTGCCATATCAATGGCTAGTATACGCTGGTAAGATTTGAATTGATTTTCTTTTCGTATTCAGCCGGACCGGATCTATTGTTGATCTTCTATTCCTCTCGTATTGCTTGGCGATATGGGCAACGACAAATTAGGCCCTCGACATCAAAGGACAATTATTCCTTTTAGATCCCTCAACGAATATATTGGTATAACGTTGGATGAAGATAAAATAGCTGGATGATCCATTGAACACGGATTCAGCCTTTCTTTCGATAAAATTATGAGAACTTTCCAGAAATTTAAACAACTTATAATATTATAAAATTTTCGCTCTTCCCAGTACGAATCTACAAATAATTCAAATATGGCAAGCGATTTCTATCTGTACCATTTTCGATTCAATCAACAACTCTGTGTAGGTATAGATTTGTCTTTTCAGTACACTCCATTTAGTTGTTCATCTGCTTATTCAAGTGCTTTGTTTCAACGTAGATATCCCTGATGTCTTAAATTTTTTTATATGTGGCTATGAAAATAAATTCCACTATTTTGTCTGTGACTTTATGATTGTGCCAAATGATAATTATGGTTTTTTTTTACCCTCTTTTCCTTGTTTTTTCAGTTTTAGTCTCGCGATTTTTTCGGATAGAGCAAATACAAAAAGTAAATATATAGCTCAAATTGTTTCGTTATAAAATGATATACAAAAAGTTACAAAACATTTTTTCAATAATAATTAAAATAAAGAATTTATAACACCTCAAAAAAAAATTCCCACAAATTTTATTTTTTCCAACTCATAACTTTTTTAGGCTCCATGAATTAACTCCGCACTCAACAAATGCAATAAGTCCGCAAGTTTGGCGAATTTTTTTTTTGTGGAGTTATTTCATTTTGTGCGGAATTATTGCATTTTAAGTTCTGCGGACTTAGTGCATTATGAAATATGCCCGCAAAATCAGATAGGAAATAAATCCGCAAAATCATTTTTGCGGATTAATTTCTTTCTTTTTGTGAATTTTGGAATAGTAAATCAGTAAAGCAGTGCGCAAATAATTATCAGTAAAGAATACTCATTACGAATTTAGTTCTCATAGAGGTTGCATATTAAAAGGCGTTTTTTTCTCCACTGAAGTGAAAATGAGTTACGAATTTCTAAAATGTAATAAACTATTTGCTTCCAATTTAAATTTATAAGTATCAATATATTCAAATATTTAAGTGTTTATAACAGCCTCAGATTTTCTATCCATCAATATACACATAAGGGTAAACCTCTGAAAAACGAAAGTAAAAATTGCTTTATATGATCGCTAAGATGGGAAAAAACGAGCCGCGCCGGGGTGCCATATCGGGCCAAGCAACCGGAGCGCCGCGGCACTCAGGTTGCTTGGCCCAACGTGGCACCCCGGAAGCGCGGCACGGCTCAGCGGAAGCGCGACGCGGCGCAGGGTCACCGGGACGCATGAAACGGAGTGAAAAGACATTACAATTATATTAGTTTAAATTTGCGAACTTATCTCCATTTTTAAACTTGCTGTCTTTTTACAATTGGAAATAAGTCCGCAAAATTAAGAAAAAATCAAAAATGCGGCGTTATTTCCACTTCTCTTGGGGAGTTATTTCCATTCCCATTTTGCGGACTTATCTCATTATGAAATAACACCGCAATTTATGCGGACTTATTGCATTTTTTGAGTGCGGAGTTATTTCGTGAGGAGTTAATTCATGGAGTCCTTTTTTATTATTAATGCTACTTGAAAAAGTTGTTAGCAAAAGTTCTAGAGTATTCGATTCTCTAAAAAAACTGTACGAACAAAATTTTTGTGAGACCCACGGTTACAGAGATCACCCGAAAAACTGATTGTACCCTTCTTCTCAAGAGATGGCGGGTGAATGGGTGGGGGGGGGGGGGGATGGAGAAGGCTAGTACTTCGGAAAGTCAGTTTTTCATGCATCACCGACATCGCTACCCTACGAAATGCAGAAAAAAATTGCTGCCTAACCCAAATGAACGGTTCACCCTTCTTTCAAGCCATTTGACTGGATTAACTGGATTAAAGAAAAAATTGATCTATTAGAAATCTTAAATAAAAAAAGAGCCGCGTTTTCTGGAGTACAGCTAAGATCCACTAACCACACAGCGATTTTAGCTTTAAAATTGTTTAATAAACTAACCTCATCGGCACAAATTGAACGTGTTCTCTAATTGGACACAATAGTGTGCCATTGTAGAAAGAAATACACTGGGATTTTACATATTGAGCAATAAGCCGTTCACCTTAGACCATCATTTATCCTCTCAAGATCTCGATTAACGCGCTCAATGCAGTCCTCAAAGCAATGGGGCCACTTAAATACAGCTGTACATCCTCTGCACTCTACAGATGGATTTTGACACCTCTAACAACTTCGGGAAGGTCATTAACAAACGAAGTAAATATACCACATGAGTATCAAGAGCGGAATCGTAAGGTACAGGCATCGTGGCCGAGAAATGTTTTCCAAACTTCATTTTTTAATGGCCTTCACAAAAAAATGGCAAAGAAACAGTGGTTGCAGTGCATCTGTCGTTTTCGAAGGAAACAGTTGTGATTGACACTATCAAACGCCTTAAAGAAATTAAGTAAGACCATAGTAGGCTAGAGCTATTACCATTCAAGGCTCCTTTTATGTCAATTAATACCTTTAATAGTGCGATTTCACAGCTTCGGAAAGAGCGAAAGTTCAACTGCCAAGGAGTCAATAGTTTATTATATTCAATGCAACTGAGGATTTGCCTATAGTATATGAGCTTTTCCAGGAATTTCGATAAATATAGGCAAGTGCTGATCGATCGAAAGTCGCTAGGCGATTTGACCTGAGCTTTTTTAGGAATTGGCAAGGCAGCAGCAATTTTCTATACAACGGGAATGATATAAATGGAGTTAAACAAGTATTCATAATGTGGAAGATATAATTATGTATCCATGGAAGCAATAGTTTGATACGGCGAGGTAGCAGGAAATCAGGTCCAATAGGTTCAGAGTTGACTGAGAAAATTACTGAGGTCAGCGCCACTAGATCAACTCCTCGGGAGGAAAATGATACTCATGTGCAGGGTCAGACCATGGAGTGGGCTTGACTAGGTTCCAGTAGCTGGTATGCTCCAATTCAGATCATCTGGCTTTTAATGTACAAGGTGCACTATCAAGGTTCAAACCGGCCAGCCTTCCTTAAGTTATGCTCTTGGGAATTTGATCTTTCTTAAACTTAGCAGAATATAATAGTATCGTCCCTTGCAATTTCTAATAACGAGTGTTGCTTTATTGCGAGCAATCTTCTACTGAATTTGAGCTGCATTTGCTTTTAAGTACCTAAAGAACGGATAACGAATTGACTACTAAATCCGTGGAACAACCACGCATTTTGCTCTAAGGTAGAGCTAAGCGCTTTATTTAACCAATACTATATGTGATAAATTCGATATGCATATGCATGTTCCAACTTGTAGCATTGTCTCCGTATTTTATTTACTTTCTAAAAATATTTTCTTTAAATGCAGATTTAAGAAATTTTTATAAAGGGCCAATAACTTTCCATACCGAATTCACATACTTGTAGGATTGATTAGACAAAATCCGAAGTAAATTTCTGATTCCCACTCTAGACCTACCATTTTTGGTACACCAAGGACTGCGTAAAAATACACCAGTCATGCATCTATTTAGAAATTTGAACAAACTTTGTACATATTGTTGCGTAAAATAGAAAGTGACAAGTAACATCTATTGCAAATGAAAGCTTCGCGTAAATAAGTCATAAGGTGCGGACACTAAACAACTTTAGGTTTGGAGAATATGTTTCTGCAAGAAGATTCTGGAGAATTTGTAGAGTAATAAATATAGCACTTGTCACGCTAAGTGAGTATTCTCTTAGACAAGGAAGTGAATATAAATGAAACTGGATAAATAGGCGGAAGTGTTCTAATTGAACTGCGATAATTTTAAATAGCTACTAAATGGGAAGTGATAATTATAATAGAACTGACTGAGTTAAGTGTTTGTCAGTTTCTAAAAACAAACAGTCAAATTAAATAAAAACAGCTCATATCTGAAAGATTGTGATTTTATGCCAATAAAATCTGCTCGCAACAATATGAACGTATTAAACAGATAATAACATGTTGAACACATTTACTCAAAAATTTTCCTTGGCAATAATATAGTTACTTAGCAAACTTTCAACAAATCTTGGAGTGTAAAGACAAGGCCACACACGATTTTGCTATTAAAGCAGTCTCAGATTTGAATTGCCGTGGGAAGGAGCCCAGCTAGCGCTCGTCCCGCTGCAGGACATTCCTGAGAGGCCAAGAGGTCGTGTGATGATTCCCGACGTGGAGATTAACAAGAGCAATCTGTTGAAGGTTCTACAAGCACAAAATCCTGAAGTCCCGATGGAGGAGTGGGAGATTGTGGCTGCAGAAGAGCCTAGAGATGATGGCAGAGGCTTCGTAGTATTGGTGGACGAGGACTCGGTGCCCATCATCAGGAAGAGGCAGGGGAAGCTCCATTTCGCCGTGGGAGAAGATTTTCTCAGGTTTTTTAGAAGGAATAAAACCTGCGAAGTGAAGGGCGCAGCTACTGGGGATGAAGGTGGTGCAAATCAACCTCCATCACAGTAAGGCTGCTGCTCCTAAACAAGGAGGGTATAGATGTGGCTCTAATCCAGGAGCGGTCGGTCCGTGGGGCCAAGGTTCAGGGGCTGGGCCTCGAGGGTTCAGACTATTTTATATTCAAGGGTCAGATGAGGTAAGAACATGCATACTTATTAGGAAAAACCTTCAGGCATTAATGTTATCTATTTTCAGAACTAAGGAGCTTGTGGTCTGGAGCTAGAGGTGGGGACCAATAAATGCTGGATGTCTTCGGCATACATGCCGTATGAGGAGCCGTCGCCCCCTTCCGAGGATTTGAGACTGGTGGTCGAGGCTGCTGCGGCGAGGAACATCAATCTCTTGCTTGGGTGTGATGCTAACGCCCATCATACTATATGGGATAGCACCGAAATAAACCCGAGAGGTGAGTCTCTTTTCAACTTTCTTTTAGAGACTAAGTTTTTAGTATGTAATAGAGGCAGTACGCCAACTTTTAGAACGGTAAACAGGAATGAGGTCTTAGACCTTACCCTCCTCACCTGTTCGGAGAGCTTCACGGTGCATAACTGGAGAGTGTTGACCAGGCGTCTTTATCAGTTAGCTATTTCACTGCTAAAGATAGGGTTCGAATACAGAAGATGAACTGTTCAGATTAATAAACTTGGTGAAATCTAAACTACGGAATAGAATTAATTTGAAGACACTTAATTCAATAATAAGAGTTAAAAGTTCTTTAAAATTGTTTTGGAATGATATGTCGTTAAGGTTGTACATACAAACGTTTCTTATACCCTAGACACACAGCACGATCTAATGAATCATTAGTACTAACTATTCATTAAAATGCCGTGTGTTACATAGTATACGTCATTATGGCTTGAAAATCAGATGATAATGAAGTACACTAATGAAGTGTTTTCCTCCTTCATTATAGCTACAATGAGGAAAAATGTGCTAGATTTGGCATATAATGTAAATCTGCAGCTCCGCTGTGCATCTGTCGATTTGAAAAATAAGAAGAAGAAATGCAAATGCAAATCGCAAATTTTATTATCAATATTTTTTTTAATATATGTTTTTCTCATTTGTAAATTGTTAAATTGAAAAATAAAATAAATAAAAAGAAAGTTTTTCGCGCTAATTCGTTCCATATTGCTTCTTTAAAGCAAGCACACACCGACGCGGTGGCGTTGGCGGTAGCGGTAGAGACGGTAGTGGCGGTGGGATGCATAATATTGAAATGATTCCGAACGTTCACACCAACGCGGTGGCGGTGACTTGCTGCATGTTGCACTCTCACCGCCACCGCAACAGCGAAATTCATTTCAGTTGAAACAGTGCAGTCATCGCAATGAGTGAAGAACTGATTTCAGTAGTAAAATTAAGCAAAATTCTGAATGACTTGTCACATCTAGTATACCGGGATATTACAAATTTTTTTTTTTCAAAACTAACTTCATTTTGTGTATTTCGTCAACCGTACCACCGTGTCGGTGTGTGCTTACATTCACCGCACCGCCATCATCACCGCTACCCCTACCGCCACCGCCACCGCGTCGGTGTGTGCTTGCCTTTAATGTGATAAGTTTATCAAAACCAGTTTGACAGTACAACTTAATTAAAGAAATGGCTGTGTGTCGGCACCAGTGTGGCCTTCTACACGTGCAAGAGAATATTTGGCAGAAATTGGGGATTAAAATCCAAAGTGGTACGGTGGATGTACACAGTCATAGTTTGGCGCATCCTCTGCTACGGCTCCATGGTCTGGTGGACGGCACTGACGAGGAAATGTAACCTGGAGGTGCTGTCAAAAAACCAGAGGGCTGGAATAACTGGGTGTATGCGCACCACGCCCACGGCAGCACTGGAGGTCATGCTTGACTTACTGCCGCTGGACCTCTATTGCAGAGGTGTGGCTGGTGGCTATTAGTGCTGTCAGGCTGTGGGCGGGGGTTTGGTGGATGGAGAGGGGGTGTTGGGCACTCCAATATACTCCAGAAGATAGACTGTAGTTATTGCAGCGAAGAAACAGACTACCAAGTACAAATCCTGACTTTTGGTGCGGGTATTAATGCAATGATACTCACCAGGAGTGACTGGGATGGGAAAGGGCTGGTCGTAGCAAGTGCGGATACAGGGGCTGGAGTGTTGTCCAGAGATCTACAGTTGCACGAGTCTTATAGACTGCCTGACAAATGCAGTGTTTTTCAGGCAGAACTCGCAGCTATTTATCAGGCGGCTGCATTGGTATCTATGTGCAGAGCGCGCTCACGGCACATATGCATATATACCGATAGCATGGCAGCCAACAAGGTGCTAGATGGTGTGCTGGTAAAATCAAAATTGGTTATGCAAGGATAGCCTTGAGGTATGGGCTACAAGGCATAGGTTGACCCTATGCTGGGTACCTGGTCATAAGGGTATCTCATGCAACGAGATGGCTGATGAGTTGGCCAAAAAAGGCTCTGAATTGGATAGCTCCGCAACGGCTTTTGTGAGGTTCTCAGTCGGAGCTATAAAAAAGGAAATCATCAGGGGTGCCCATCAAAAGGCAAGCCTTCGGTGGACCAACAGGGATACCTGCCGTATTGCGAAGCAATTGTGGCCTGCATATGACAGGAAAAGGACAAGGGAGCTGCTGGATGGCAGCAGAACAAGTACCAGGAATCTAGTAGGGGTCCTTACGGGTCATTGGGCCATAGGTGACCATGCTAGAAGACTGGGGATAATGGCGAACGATTTCTGCAAGAGCTGTAAGAACTTGGAAGAAATCGAATCCGTCCATCACGTGTTTTGCGAATGCCCCGCTCTGGGTAGCTACTTCTTTTCAAGTCTGGGGGAGCTGTAAAACAAAGAATTTAGGTATATCCTGAGTTTTCTGAGGGAAGCAGGATGGATTTAGGTACAGAGTCTTGGAGATATCTTGAGTTCCCTAAGGGAAGCAGGGGTTGATCTGGGTCGGCTTGAAAAGGTTATCCCATGAGACCTAGGGACACAATGGACCCACCTAAGGTCTAAATGATGCAGGCTAGTTGTCTTGCGGCACCCCTTTTAGTTAAACTAACCTAACCTAATCAGCAAACTACCGGCCGATCGACCAATCCTATGATTTTGGGGTATAAACAGATAAAAAAAGTACTTCTACTAGAAAATGCTGACATATATACCAACGCTATTTTTTCATTCCAAAAATACATTGAAAAACTTTATTGCAATAAAAAATTAATAACAACAATATAATATTTTATTTGTTGGCAACTGTGATTAACTTCAAAATTCTCATAATACTTATAGTGCATATATTTATAGTGTGTTATATTATGTATTTGTGCCTGTTGTAAGTTTATATTTAAGTATTAGAAGAAATTGTGTTTTTATACATTGAATTGTAGCCAGTTTGCTGGATTTTCGATAGTTATTTTGTCAACTTGTTCGAGCGTAAGACCCTTTCCATACAGTCTTGGCAAAATGTTTGTTTGAATATGAGAATAACCGTGGCCCCCAAATGATGTCTGGAATGTGATTTTTTTTTTAATTGTTTTTATTAAAATAGAAAACTCTTACAAGCCTGTGCTTCGTGTGAATATCATGTGAAATAAGTAGTTTGTCCTCTTTGCCTTCTTCAATAAGTTTAAGCAGGTTATTAATCCTCTGAGCATCGGAAGGCATATCAACCTCATTATTCAATTGATAATAGGAACTCTCAGTACCAAAAAGATCATATTCCATATAGCATCCATATTTAGCGAATTCTAAGAGCTCGTCAAAGTCAAAGATCGTCCCTAAAATATCAAGATTAAGTTAATTTCTACATTGTTACGTACTCATCAACAGTACTCTCTAAATGAGACATGACACATTTTTCAGCGTTTCCTCCTGCCTCTAAATAATGTCGCATTATTTCGAAAGGGGCTTTCGAGTCTCGACCAGGATGAAATGATACACCGCAACCAAGTACTTCTTGAATCTCTCCTGTTGCAAGAATAGCTTTCTTCTCGAAATCTACCAACAGAATATGCATATTTATTAAAAAAACTTAATGAGGAAATGAGTAGTTACCATTAATTGGCCATCCGCTGCCTACTTCTCCAATAAAACCACACTTCAATATTTCTCCTCCAATTAATTCACATCCAGTAATAATTTCCTTACTATAAAGATCCGTCATTTCTTCAACTTTCATCTTTAGTGTTGTTGGTCGTTGACCATTATGGACATAATGTCCAGTTCCTGCTATTACATGAACTCCTGTGCTTTTTGCTACCTCAAGTGTGAACTCTAAATTTCTATGCAAGCCATACGAGGTATTTTCGACGATTGCTCCTCCGCCGAATTTTTTAAAGAGTTCAACATCCTTTTTAACAGCATTTTGTGTTTCCAAATCGAAAAAGTTTAAATTGAATAGACATGAATAGGGATAGTGCTTTATGATGCCAACATTTTCTAGGGTAATTCGCTTGTCCAAGAATTCTTTTAAATCGAGTGGTGGTGGACAATAAAAACTTTCAAAGTTTAAAGAGAAATGCTCATGAGTTAAAGTCCGTCCGAGTATTTTTGGATCCACTGCTCCAAGTACTGAAATAATGAAAGCAAAATATTAATGTTAAAATGATTTTTCCTCTCGGTCTGACACTTATTATTATTTATCTTAATCCTAATATCTAATAATTATTATTAATCTTAATCTTATATGGAATACAAGAATTTTTGAGAGCTCTTATTTTTCACGATTGTAAATAAAGTTATATATATCCAAGTTTTTAAAGCCGGGAACTTCCGCTTTCCGGGCGAGTACTCTTAACACTGAGCTAACAAAACAGATGCTTTTTCCTTTTGTATTTCTAAATTTATTTAGTCTAGTAAGCCAAAGTTACTTTCAGCTGGCATTATCCAGTAAAGATGAAAGCGCACAAATAAATTGTCAAATTTTCTGCGGACGTGGCGGTTGCTTAGATTATATAGCAATATACAGGGTATTTCCGCCAAGGATATCAATAGAGCAGGAGGTGATAGTACTCACCTAGGCAAACAAACAATTGTAAGGAAGGAGGGGGGGGGGGGGGGTTATCAACCGCATAGGGGTTACAGGGTGATTAAGAAAAAAGCGAATTCTTCACAAAACACCCTATATCTTAAAAAGTATAAGGCGTGTGTTCACAGTTGCGAGCTCATTGTATGCAGAACTTTATGGCCTTTCCAACGACTACTCAACCAGCCCCGTCCCCTCTCCTCTCAAGAGTTCGGGTGTCTAAACTAAAAATATCGGATTTTCTTAACTTTTTTTTACTTTGACATCTATTTTTTTATAAATAGGTAGTTAATATAACTTTTGTAAAAACTGTACACTGGGGACTCTCCTTATTAATTTGACCTATTACACCCTATTTGCTAACTGTAGGCGTTCAACAGTTATTAGCTCATAACCTCTTTAGGTCATATCGTAATTGGACGATTTTTTTTAAAAAATTGCGATTTTCAGTCAATAAGGGTACAAATTTTCTTTGAAAATAGGTTTGAGAATATGTTAAGAGGTAAAAACTCTTTAACGGCCACAGTTAGCTCATAGGGTTGAATTCTGCAAGACAGCAAATAGAATTTGTTCGAACCGTCAACAGCCACTAATAAGGCACACAAATTCTGAAGAAATATGGTCATAATTGTAAGAAAAAATTGAATTTTTTTCTATACAGAAACATTTTTGGTTCGTGCCAATGATATATTTAGTCGAGATCAGTGAGTTATTGAGGTTTGCAATGATACTTCACTTTGTTAGTACTACCGTCGATATCTGGGTATTTCTTGTCTGTGTTTTAAGGAGCGTTTACAATGGCAGAGTAGAGTGGAGTCACCAGATTGATTTTCTCCACTTGCCTCAAGCTTGTACTCTAATATACGTTCTTAGCACTTCTCACCAAAGTGGATTTGACAGAGTAGCATCAGAATTGAAAATTTTCTAATCTCACGCATGTTGGTGAGACATGAGAGAAAATGCAATCTGGTGACTCCACTCTACTCTGCCATTGTAAACGCTCCTTTTACGTTGCTTATAATAATTTTTTCAATAGGAGAGAATATGGTAAAGGTGTATACAGGGTTTCCCGAAAGTGGTGTAATATCCGAAGGCTACGGATAGGTCATGCTGAGCCGAGCAAAAAATTGTATGGGTTGGAGTAGGGGAATCCTAACGGTTTCCGAGATAACGGGACTTGAAGATATTTGGGTATGTTTTTAAAGATCACCCTATACCTGCTCAATGTTACACCCTATTATGATAATTTAAACTTTGGTAGATAAATAATCGTTAGACCTTTTCAATAGTGTACAAGTTTCATCACTCCGTTTTGAAATTATGGCTCAACAAAGTTAAAGTTTCGGAATTTTTACTAATTTTTTTTTATTTAACTACTATTTTTAGCGAAAAATACGTCATCAATACCAATTTTTCATATTGAATTTAAGAAGCCCAATATCTTAGATTTGAAATGAACTATAACACTCTGTACCAAAAATGTAACCCTTTCTGCGTTTTTTGCACTTTTTCTTAAACATATCTAGCGAAAATAAATGAAAAAATTCAATAAGTGCCACAAAGTAGGCAATTATCTTTTGGAAATGAAATTTTTTGATAATTTTTTGCTTGTCTGCACCTCAGCTATCAAACTCTTAAGTTATGTGCACCAATTATGAAATACTCTGTATAACAAACAGGAATGTTGATGATAAGCCAGATTTTGAAAAAAATGAATTCTGGTTGTGTTGGTAGTCAATGTTTTACATGACGCGCCGACCCTTTTTCTAAGCAACTTGTCAATTTTCAAAAAGTAAAAGTTTTTGTGCGGGGCATCTGCCATATAAAATGGTCTTTTTCTACTTTATTTTGAAATAGTTCACGTATTTGATTTATATAAATCTTTGCTTCTATTAACAAAAAAGATAATTTACATAGTGCACTTCCCTGAAACACAATTTCGCTAGTTTATAATCCGTTTCATATCTGCAAGCACTGTTCGAACACTTAATTTTTTTTAGTGGCACTAAAAAACTTGCACAAAATAAACTTCAAAGATAAATAGTTTTGAAAAAAAAATTGATTCCATACTTTTGTTAAATTTCGCAAAACAATTTTAAATTGAGTAAACCTGTTTTAGAATATAGAGGCAACAGGAAGTGTTGATACCTGTAAAATTCGTGTGCATGAGGTTGGATTTTTTCAGGGTGAAGTAGGTCAGAATTATATTGAAGAAAGAGACAAATGCATTTTAAGCTGTCAAACGAAGTTCCTAAATTGAAGACTTTGAATCTGGTGAAAATATACGTGAGAAATCATTTTTTAAGCAAGTATAGTTATAAAATATTATTTTATTTTTTTATTTTTATTAATTACAAAAACGATGAAATATCGAAAATTTGTTGACGATTGTGACAGCTGAGAAGCTCTGGGTATCTTGGCGCAGTGGCAGCGACTAAGAGCAGGACAAAGAGCATGTTCGACGGGAGCAACTGCAGTATTTTCAACCATATAACTTTTTGCCCCGCTCTCTATATTGATTCTAATATACGGCTGTACTGAGCTTTCACCAAAGCAAAGCGGCAACAGATACTAACACAACCAGAATTTGACTACGCTAAATTTGGCTTATCACACTTCCTGTACTCTCTATGTATATTCTAAGAAATCTGTTCACAAAACAAAAGAACATTTAACAGTCATGGTCCAGTTTTGAGAATAGAAGCCCTTCGGCATCGCACTAACTCCTACATATGATGCCCTGCTCTTGAAAAATTACGCTAATGGACAGGAATTATGCACGATTCACCCATTCCTGTTGGCTATATATTCTAAGGTAATATCTGATCTTAGACCAATTCTGACTTTTCCAATATAAAACGATACCTTGACCTGGAGGCTGGGGCCGAATTCTGTAACACGGGGAATTGGTTTTGAGAATTATTAAACTCTCTATTCCACTAGACAAAGCTCTCGGCTGTTTTAGTTATGGAGAAGTAAGAAGAAGACGAGTTCTCAACTGAGAGAAGGTATTTTATCTTTGTTGTGCTTTGTGAAATTTCAAATTAAATTATGGATTCACCGTATATCCTAGCTATATTTAAAACACCGCCGTTCGTCTTCCAGTACAAAAGAAATGCTATAAAAATTTTAAATATGAATTACACCTTTTTAAACTGAAAAAATTACCGATTTTTGGTACAAAAATGGACATATTTTCATCTAATCATTGTGAATAACTGCTAAGTCGTGGAAATTTACTTCCTATGAGAAAAATGTTCACAACAGAGTATCAATGGATGTGAAAGAATGAACGGAAGAAATATATGCGAACAACCCCCCAAAAAACCCCTCCTCCAAAAATTGTTCACCTATATTTTTGTACTCTCGGCTCTAAATCAATCGGAAAGCCCCCCAATGCTCTACGACCCTCCCGCACAGAGCTATGCTCCCGTCAATATTGCGACATAAAATTTTACCGCCGAGGCCCCTCAAATCTAAAAATTACTTTTAATCGAAATAAAATATAGCTTGAAACACCCACACATACATAATTACCAAAGTCTTACCAGATTCTGAGCTTACCCCTGCGACTTATTGCAACTCCTGAAAAGTTTTTTATTTATTTTTTTATTTTCGTTAATTCTCTGGGGGGATGGTAAGGGGTACGCCCCGCCTACAAAGCCCCCCCCCCTCGAGAAATTGTTCACCTCTATTTTTGTACTCTAGACCCTAAGTCCGTAGGAAAAAACCGCAATGCTCTACGACCCTCCCACACAAAGTTAGCCGTCTTTCAATATTTCGATACTTCTCACGTTTTCTTTAACTCCCGAAGTATGTTAGAGAATCTCGAATGGAGAGTTAAGGTCCTTTCACATCAAAAGCAAGAACCGAAAAAAGTACACCAAAAAAACTCAATTTATTTCACTTTAAAATAAGATTTTTGCTCCAATGATTAATAAAATCATGGGAAATAGGATAAACTAATAATTTGACTAAAAAAAATAGTATATTTATCTCAGATTTTAAGAAAAACACAACTTTTATGTTTTATCGTCCGAAAAACTTTTTCGCCCGAAAAATTCGGCTGATAAAACATAAAAGTTGTGTTTTCTTAAAACTGTGATATAAATATACTATTTTTTTTTAGTCAAATTATTAGTTTATTCTATTTTCCATGATTTCATTAATCATTGGAACAAAAATCTTGTTTTAAAGTGGAATAAATTGAGTTTTTCGGTTTACATTTTCTCGGTTCTTGTTTTAGATGTGAAAGTGCCTTTAGGGTGTTTTAATCGGGGAAAACGAAAATTCTCATCTCCCAAACTCCAAAACTCTCCGAGTTGGTGAATCCGGCCCATGATGTAGAGAAGCATACAACGTTTTCTTAAAAATTTACTGGAAATTTTTTATATAAGTATTATTGAAGGCCGACAACGGGGGCTTGGACTTGATACTTTTAATCAAGCACTTCTTTGATTAGACTGCGATTTATTTTAATAAGCTAACTTAAGAGGAGTCAGTACTCAGCAAAAGTTTCAATTTAGATACCAGCGGGAGAAAAAAGAAGTAGTATTAGAGTCAAGTAACTAAAAAAAACGCCACTAAAAATGATAAAACTCGACGTTATTTGCTAGATCTAGCTTTATCTTTCTAAAGCAAGCAAATCTTGCGACTTATGCATGGTCCGTCACTTTATTTGTAAATTTATTAGTTCTTCCATAAAATAACTCATAAGGTGTATATTTGGTGGATGAATGTATCGCATTATTGTACGTGGTAAGCGTTTCATTCATGATATCCTTGTGGTTTTTATCTTTACATTTTTCGTGAATTATTCTGTAAATTTCAGTTAATGTGGAATGTAAGCGTTCGACTGGAGAATTGCTGCTAGTCTGTTGAAAGGATCTAATATGAAGTTGAATGCTATATTGCTCACAGAAATCTTTAAATATGATTGCGGTGATACTAATTTCTTTGGAATACCATGGAGGCTAAAGAAATGTCTAAGGGATTTGATTATATTGAGACTATTGCGAGCAGTCAATGTATATGCAGCTGCGAACTTAGAAAATTTATCAATGATTATTAAGATCTGTTTACCATTAATTGTATAAATATCTGTATGAAGGATATCTAAGGGTTTCGATGGAATTTCAGGCTTTTCGTACTGTATCTTAGGGGAACTTCTGACGTACCTTAGGGTTTGACACGTATCGCAATTGTTGATGATTTGTGTTACTTTTCTTTTCATAAATGGGAAAAAATGCTCTCTTTTTAGGTGTAGTAATGTTTCATTAATTCCTCGATGGTCATTATTGGTATGATATTCATTGATTAATTTGTCTTGTTCGTAATTGTCAATTATGTCTTCTAGTATTTCCGTGCAACGGATTAACTTGAAGGTCTTGCTTCTTGCAAAAAATTTTGAATATACGGTTTGAACAATTTGAAATATATTGTTACGTGCAGTAGAAAGAGACAACTGGTGACATCTACTGGCAATGGAGAGTAAACGACTTCAGGTTCGGAGAATCGATAATGGAATCTACAGGAAGGTTCAGGAATAGAACAAATAGAATAGTCAAGAAGCTTTTGGAATAGAACACTCCAGAATAATCCGGAGAGTTTCTAAGGTATAAATATAACAGTTGTCATCGCCAGAAAAAGAGTCTTGTCTTAGACGTTGCAGTGTTAACAAGCGAAAGTAATAAAGAAGCGAAAGTGTATGTAATTAGATTGCGATATTTGAAAGTACAGTGTTAGCGATAATTAAAGTTGAGTTGATTAAATGAATGTTTTGTGAATTTTATATGATTAAAGTGAAATAAAGAACTTGTATATTAATTATTTAGTATTGTGCTTTAAATAATGAACCAAAGGCCACGCTCGCAACAATATTATCATCGGTAAGAACGGCTGTTGTTTTATTTGGAGCCAAATATTCTTTAAAAATGTTTGTGATAGTTTCTTCGGAAAAATCTGGGCTTCGGACAGTTCGTCTTTGCTTATTTTTAAATATGACTTGTGTTGAAACTGGTGGGGTTCTGTCCGATTTTTCCAAAATAAGTTGTATGTTAAATTCGTTTAACGGACGTTCTGAAATTGCTATATGGTCATCTAAGTTTTCACTAGCGGAATGGATAGTTGAATTATCTGAATTTTGCCTTACATTGCTCATACTATCGTGAGTTGTGTCATTTGTATTGATTTCTGTCTTATGAGGGTTTTCTTTGTCTGTTATTTTGATGCGACTTAAGGCGTCAGCATTGGAGTTCATAGTACCTTTCTTGTATACTATCTCGTAATCGAACTCCTCGAGTTTTAGTCACCATCTGACTAATTTCGAATTTGGATCTTTTAGACTCATTAACAACAACAGAGGCTTATGGTCGGAGACTATCTTGAATTTTTGGCCAAAAAGGTATGGACGTAAGTATTTTGTTGCCCAAACTATCGCCAAAAGCTCCCTCTCGATAGTCGAATAATTTATTTCGGAGTCTGTTAGGGTTCTACTTGCGTAACATATTGGCTTATCACTACCAATGACACCTTGGGATAAGACCGCTCCGATGGCAAAATTACTCGCGTCTGTGGTTAAGATAAAGGGCTTTGAAAAATCTGGGTACTGCAATATAGGATCGTTTATAAATATGTCCTTAGATGCGTTGAAAGGTTTTTGATATTTTTCATTTAGCTCAATGGTTCTGCCTTTTTTCAAGCATTCGGTTAAGGGTTTTGTCAGTTTTGCAAAGTCCTTAATGAACTTGCGGTAATAGCCTAACAATCTCAGAAAGGATTTAATTTCCCTCTGTGTTTTCGGTATGGGAAACTCACGAACTGCTTTTACTTTATCAGGATTTGGTTTGATACCATGATTTGTAACGACATGGCCCAGAAATGCGATTTCTTTGTGAAGAAAATCTGATTTGTCCAGTTGGACTTTGAAGTTAGCTTCACGCAATTTGTTGAAAACTTTTCTAAGGTTTTCAGCGTGTTCTTGTAGAGAAGTCGAAAAGACAATTATATCGTCTAAATAAACTAAGCAGATTTTTCCTTGGATATCCTGGAGTACGTTGTCCATAACGCGTTGGAAAGTAGAGGGAGCATTTTTCAACCCGAAGGGCATTCTGACATATTCGTAGTGCCGGCCTTCAACTGTGAAAGCTGTCTTTTCCGTATCTTCAGGTTGCATTTCAATTTGATGGAAACCGCTTGCTTAATCAAGCGTTGAGAAATACATACATTTACCGAGTTTGTCTAGGATTTCGTTGATATTGGGTAAAGGATATCTGTCAGAGATTGTCTTCTCATTTAGATTGCGGTAGTCAATTACAAGGCACCATATCTGTTTTCCGTTGACGTCCTTTTTTTTTGGACTATCCATATAGGAGAGCTCCACGTTGGCCTTATGATGTCTTGTTGTAGCATGTCTTTAATTTGAGACTGAACTTCACTTTAGTGCACGAATGGATACCTGTACGATTTTGTATAAATCGGTACGTCATCGGTGGTTCTTATCCGATGCTTTATTTTGTTAGAAAACGAAAGGTCTTGGCCTTCTTTGAAAAATATGTCATCATATTCTTTACATATTTTGAAAATTAATTTCATTTCTTCTTCGATGAGGTGAGAAACGCGAAGGAGGCTTGTAATATCTGGTTCTCTAATAGAATCAAACTGGTTAGTATCAGAATATTGGACATTGAAATTATTTACTTCACAATATTCTTTATTATTGTATTGGTGGACCTTGAGAGGTTGTTCTAAGAAAAGACTTTCCTCATATTCGGAATTGTTTATTACTTCTACTGTACTGTACCAATTTCTTTCGTTATAAATACCTTCTGGTAATAATTAGTTTGGTTTCAGCTTTGTTGCTGGTATAAGAATGTCTCCATGTTGTACATCTATCGGGAGTTTAACAATCTGTTTTGAGTTCGGAGGAATCGAATATTGGCTTGACATGAAATTGGGCTTAAATTGAAGAGACATCACTGAGTTTTTCGTAATAAGGGTTTTGTTTTGTAAATCGACTTTGGCATCTAATGATGTTAGCGCATCAAGACCTATTAGTCCGTCAAAATAGCCATGAAATTTAAACACTAGAAATCTGGTTTCTCCAGGATAATTAAATTCAATAAAATTGGGCAATATTATTTCTTTATTGATTTCGTGTGTATTCAGAATAGTTGTTATGAAGGTAGGTGGAATAATAGTTAGGTCATCGCGGTGAACAAATTCAGGGTTGATAAAGGATGAAGATGCTCCGGTATCGATTAGAAATTTTAATGGTCTGCCAAAAGGTGAAGAAATATTTACGTAAGGAAGAACGAAACCGTGCTTGTTTACATCTAAGTAGCCGATTTCTTCTGTGAGGCTTCTACAGGAAAATTTGCATCATCTATTTCAAATGACTGATCAGAATCATAATTATCGTAATATTGATCTAATTGGGGTCCGTAATTTGAGAGTTCTATTTGAAAATCACGAGATCTATTAACATTTTCGTAGTAATTATTATTATTTGTACTACGAGGGTTCTGTTCGGAGATACATATTGTGTAGCTCTTTACTGACGAAATTGGCTTGTCCTGCTGGCCTAAAGAAATTATTTAAGTGTGGTCTGAATTTTTGAGGAGTCCTGTGTTTGTCTGGTTGGAGCTCGTCTCGTATTTCCTGAACTAGTGTCCAAGGGTCTACTGGAGGTAAATTTGGTTGTCGGGGTGGAAAAGATTGTTGATGACGTAAAAAGGGTGTAGTTTGTTGATTAACCGGTGTTTGGGGTTAAAAGGGTTACTGATGTGAGTAGAAGGGTTTGGTCTGTTGGTTAAATTGAGTATTTATTGGTCTGTTGAATGTAGAGTACTGTGTCTTATAATAGGGTCTTGCTGATTGTTGAGGAATAAAGGTTGGTCTTGTTGTGCGCTGATTTGTCGTTGGTCTGTTTAGAATTTGGTTATTTAATTTCATGTAGAATATATTCTGCTCTTTGAGGCAATATGAAAAAGCTTCGGTTAAATTACTAGGCTTCATGGCCCTTATTGTACAGCCTAAAGGTTCTTGCAATCCTGTAAAGAAAATATTTAGACACAATTCGGAGTAAAGATCTCTGTTAGCTCTGTTAACGTTTGCATCACTTTCATGGATTTGAAGATGGTTACTAACAGTGGATAAAATTTTAATAATTTCACTATAGTATTGTTCGACTGCTTTATTACCTTGTCGTAAGTTATGCAGATCTTTAATGAGAGATATTTCATTACGCTTATCAGAGTAATGGAGAATTAAATTATTCTTGATAGCCCATACAAGAGGTGTACCGTACATGTTCAGCACTTCATTAGCTGGTCCTTCTATTTTGTTTCTGATAGCACGTAATAGAATTCCAGCATATGTAGTACCATCGATACATGCAACTAAGGACAAAATTTCCTCTGCTTTTTTGAGAAAATCGTAGGATTGCCATTAAATTTCGGAAGATCTTTAATTGCATCCGGAGCTTTTAAACTATTGAAGACATTAGTTATCATTTAGGCTGTTTGAGCAGCTTGGGCTGTCTGAGCAGCTTGAACTATTTGAGCCGCTTGAGCTATTTAGGCAGCTTGGGCTCTCTGAGCACCTTGAGCTAATTGTGCATTATTCTCTGCCATTTCTATTTCCCTAAGATTTTCACTAATTAAAAACTCTTTAGAATTCGAGGTTTTAATTGGGTCAAATAGTATAGAAAGATTTAACAAATTTTCTTGGAATAAATCACTTTCACTTTCAGAAGAATTTCTTTCACAAGTTATAGGTAATTTATCACAAAGTTTTTCCTTTTTTTGTTTATACTTTTCACTGTTATTCTTTAAATTAAAAATACTCTTCATTGATTTTAATATTGATGTTTTGTTTAAATACGAAACTGTAGTATATGCATTTGTTTAATGATGAATTGATTAATTTATTAATTATCTTATTTACTATAAATATATAATATGGAGTAAATTAAAAATTAAAATTTTTTTTTATTTATTATATTTAAAAGCTAGAAAAAAATGTTTAACTATTTATATCACTTTTAAAGAAAGGAAAAAAGGAATTGAGCTTGACTTACAGCACAAATATCAAAAATTGTTTCATTATTCCTATTCGATGATTCCAAATGATCAAGTTCCTGATATGATTGCAAGTGATTTTTTCCTCGATTTAAGTCTTTTCCAATTAAAGGGTAAAAACACACCAGAAGATTTCTAATTCAACGATAATCCGCCGTTGGAGGGTTTTCAGAAGTTTCCTGTATTGGTAATTAATTGCACTCTTTTTCCACTACTACCGATATGCTGTCGATATTGCAAACTATTTACCGATAAACCGTCGATATTATACTTACACGAAAAAAGGTTAACTAATTGATAGCTTATCGATTAGCTATCCTACCAACTGCACCAGTTAAATATTTGATCTTTATGTTTAATAAAAAAAAAACAACAACTTCGAGTTTAAAATAAATTTATTCTTACTATCTCGACCGAATATAAAAGACTGAAAATCTAAAGTGTACTTATTGTACTCTATCTTTATAATTTTGCCTTAAAAATGCTTATTATACAAAACGTGCCGTCTGCGGCACGCGAAGCTAGGTGTCTCTTACTGAATACCTGGGAACAATTTTATTATGTGTATGCACTGAATTGCAAGGTGAGGAATTTGTGTATGAAGATTATGTAGATTCGGTTATGCTCGTAGCTCGCGCCCCACACCCAATGTAAATGCCAACATACAAATATGGGAACTATCCCAAGTTGGCAACATTTCACGAGAGAAAAAGATTAGCCATAAAAAAGAGACCTCTATGTTCATAAAAATTAAAATAAACAACAAGGAAAACGAAAAGTATTGCGTGTTCATTCTACACTGATTCTACTAAGAACATGCTGTTCCTCGGCATAGCGCCAGTATATAACTTTTACAACAAATTGATAAGTTTTACTGGATGTTTTTGCTTAATATAACTGAGAATACTCCATGGACTGCAATTAAAAATAGGTTTTTTTTTTACAAAACAAAAACATGAAAATTTATGGCACAAAATTGATAGATTAGTGGATGAATTTACAAAATTTCATTTAACGGTAAATCAACTTTGGCTTATTTTTTTAAAACATCGAATGCTCATTTGCACACCGAGGTATTTAAGATTGCACAGTATTTTTTTGCATACCAGCTCATAATGCCAACAAAGAGAGAGTGTGTTAACAATTTCTCAACGGTGGATCAAAGAAATAAACTCACTGAACATACAAACGGTTTCGCCACTAATCAAAACAAAATTTAATTTTAAAAATTTTAATCATGTTGATAAATTTTTAAGGTAAAAATAAACGGTGTGGGACCTTTGCTCTCTAGTCTCCGGTTTACAGAATCTAAAATCTCCAAAATGCTTACACGGCAAGAGACTTTACTCTCAGATCAAAAAATTAAGCCCTGAAGACCATAAGAAAAAATCTCTACAGACACTTCTCCAAGTGTACATATACACGAAATTTTGTATTTGGTCTCCAGAGATCTCCAGAGATCTGTGTCAATTGTCAAAAAAGAGATTAGACAGAAAATGAAAAAGCTTCAAAAAAAACTATGGAAAAATTTTACCGCATAAATGATAAAACAATTTTTTTTTTTTTCAAAACTAACCCGACATGTATTCCTTAAAGCCATTACTATCCCAACTTGAAATTTTAATAATTTACTAACAGCAGCATTAGTATTTTCATACCCAAGATGATGAAATCATAGGGTATACTAAGTTTGCCATTCCGTTTGTAATGCATAGAAATAATGATGGTAGAGCTAAATGGATTGAACGCCCAGCATAATATTAAAAGTTATTTTGATTTTTGCATGTCCGTCCGTCTGTCCATCCGTCTTTCCGTCTGTCTGTCCATCTGTCTGTCTTCACGATAACTCGATAGCGCGTGTACACGGGCTTTAAAAAAAACGTAAATTTAAGTTCGAAAATGGGAGAAATTGGGTAACTCCATCGTGGGGTTGCCATATACATAACTTTCGTTTTCACTATACAGGGTGTTTCCCACTAGGAGGTCAGTAGAGCGGGAGGTGATAGTACTTACTTAGACGAACCGAAAATTGTATGGCTGGGGGGGGGGCCATATCAACCGTTTAGGAGTTACAGGGTGATTAAGGAAAAAAGCCAGTTTTTCACAAAACACCCTGTATCTTATAAACTATAGGGTGTACGGTCACACTTAAGAGCTCATTGTGTGCAGAACTTCATGGCCTTTCCAAAGACTGCTCAACCACCTCCACACCCCTCTCCCATCAAGAATTATTGTTGTCTAAACTAAAAATTTCGGATTTTCTTACCTTTTTTTTTTAATTTAACCTCTATTATTTTTGCAAAAAGGTCGTTAGCATAACTTTTTTTTATAAAAACTGTAAGCTGCAGACTCTCCTCTTTAAGTTGACCTACTACCCCGTACCCCTACCTAGTGTTTTTTTTACAAAACGCTGATGAACATAGCCTTTTCTTATAAAAACTGTAAACTGTGTACTTTCCTCTTTAATTTGACCTTACACCTGTGTGCTAACTGTAACCGACAAAGAGTTATTGGCTTTTACCCTATTCAGCTCAACGATAATTTGCTTCCTTAACCTAAGCGTACAAGGTCAAAGTATAAAAAAAGGTAAGAAAATGAGGAACTTTTATTTCAAACCCACATAACTCCGGAAGGGAGTGCGGGCTAGTTGAGCAGTCGTTGAAAAGGTTATAAGATGCAATTCATGCAATTACCGGTGACCGTACACCGTTTACTGCCTGCTTGTATCTCCGAAACTCCTAGTTGACCACCATGCAACGTGTAAGACGACTCGTGCGAGTTAGATCATGGTCTGATTCTAACAAAATAGAAGAGAAGAAATTCTAAAGAAATATGTAGAATCAGCAAAAGTAGAACAAATTTAAAGCATTCCACTTTCCCATACTTCAATAATTTCAAATTTAAAACATTTATTTTCCCACATCGTAACTACGATCTAATTACAGCTTTGCCCAACATAATTCTTATGAATATATCTTGCCTTGCCGTTCTTAGCGATCACATTTCATTTTTGTACGTGACAATCACTGACATGTATTAAGGCACTTTCACATCAAACACAAGAATCGAAAAAATGTAAACCGAAAAACTCAATTTAGTTCACTTTAAAACAAGATTTTTGCTCCAATGATTAATAAAATCATGAGAAATAGGATAAAGTAATAATTTTACTAATAAAAGAGTATATTTATCTTAAAATTTTTAAGAAAACACAACTTTTGTGATTTATCGGCCGAATTTTTCCGCCGAAAAAGTTTTTCGACCGATAAAACATAAAAGTTGTGTTTTTCTTCAAAATCTGAAATAAATATAACCACAAATAAGAAAAATACAGATAACCATTTACCGTACTTAAAACTGACGCCAATTATTGCGGCTAACCGACAACGTCTAACCGACAAACAAGTGCTTAAAGCTTTTCTCAAGCCATCTACCAAACTCTCATTTTTCAAGAGAGATGTAAAAATAAATTTGAAAGCAAAAACGGAGGGTTGTAAGAGAGTTCAAAGACAATAAAATTTGAACAGCCAGTTGCAGGCAGAAACATAACCATTGAGGCGCTGTATCGTAAGTGTAACCCCCGGAATAATTTCAAAGAGACATGTTTCTCGCATAGAATCCCTCGTAAAAGCTTCAAAGCTCTTTTTCGATACCTTGTGCTTTCAATTTCAGTTGGTGACTGAGCGTCACTGATTCCCATAAGGTCTGGAAATCTGGGTTTATCTGTGATATAACTATTTTCTCAGTAAAATTCTTAGTTTATCCTATTTCTCTGGATTTTATTAATCATTGGAACAAAAATCTTGTTTTAAAGTGGAATAAATTGAGTTTTTCGGTTTACATTTTTCTGTTCTTGTTTTTGATGTGAAAGTGCCTTTACATGGACTGCTTGATCTTCTATTTTTCATATGGGTCCACTTTTGTTGGCAGGGGTGTGAAAACTATCTTAATTTCAAGCTTCATTTTCATGTTACAAGCTGAACAAATTCTAAATATATTCAAAATTATTATTTTTATTAGAAGCGTATCTCCTATAACATCAAGAATTCCTTAAACTCGATTTTTAAGGAAATAAAGTTAAGTAATTTTTGTCTGCCTATCCCTAAAAGTAACAATGAGGGACAGAGAAAAGATTACAAATGTTATATTGCCATCTATTTGTATTCTATATATTCATTTTGAAAATCCACTGAACTGAAACTAAACTATGGTAGATTTCGTATAGAACTTATTATTTCAAGTTCTGTGGAATCCAGTCGTTTAACCAAAAAGAGACAACTATAGAAAACTGATCCCATGATAATGTAAGCGATTTCAGTGGTGTCAGCGGTCTATGTTATACATGTCAGTGGTGACAATATGTAAAGATGATTTTGTAGAAGATAATTTTGAACGAATAATTAAGTCAGTCTAAACTTGAGTTTTGATGGAAAAGATTTGGCAAAAGCTGATCTCGATTGACCGAATTGGTAGAAGAAAAAAATTATCGACCCTTGTTTTTGGAGCCAGCTCTCTTAGCTTTAATTTTCTTCATAAACGATTTTTTGTCTTTAAGACAGCTTACGCTTATCAACCGTATGCAAAAAAGTTTTGTAAGTTAATTTTTTTATCTATTAGATAGCACAAAAATATATGTACGTTGCTAGATTTGTTCTCAGTTATGTGGGATCTAGTTTTCCTAGTTTTCCTAGTTTTCACCCCTGAACAATCTCATCTAGCATAATCATTAAATTTAAATACGCCACAAATTATTTTCATCGGAGTTCACTGACTCATGGCATCATAATTTAATTTTTTTATGCTAGTCAGCGTATTTTTTTATTTTTTATTATCTTAATTGACATACTTGTTTGTTTTGCACCCCAATCCGTCTTCGATAACAGCGAGTGCTATGAGACACTGCTGCACCCACTTATTTGCTAACTAATTGTCTTTGTTTGCTTGTTGTAGGTAAGTAGGTACTAAACATTTTTTGTATATATTAAGAGGAGTCAGTACCAAGATTTACAAGTTTCATACATTTTTCAATGCGAATTTCTGGCAAACTATTTGTAGCAAAATAATGATTTATACCTTAAATTAAAGGTAATGAAGAGGTCTAGTAAATAACGTCGGGAAAAATAAAAAAAAATATTGGAATTCAGCTATTAGCTCGGAAACTTGTAAAAAATGGTAAAAATTGAAGTTTTTTAAATCAAATTTCTGTTAGTAGGAATTCTCATTTCATTAGATTGTGGCTATTTTAGAAAGATAAGGCTAGATCTAGCAAATAACGTCGAGTTTTATCATTTTTAGTGGCTTTTTTTTAATTACTTGACTCTAATACTACTTCTTTTTTCTCCCGATATTTCACTGACGAGGAATAGCAATACTTCATTGAAAGTTGTTGAAATACAAAGCAAAATAATATATTTAACAATTATGTAGAAAAAAAAATTGAGGAGAGTTAATTCTCGTTAAAAATTTTCAATTTCTTTGAACTGCAAATTTTCATTTTTGGTATTAATTTGTCGCTTGTTGTCTTTTACGCTAAATGTCTCTCGGTCTCGGTCTAGGCTAATTTTATATGAATTTTCTCATTTTCAGGACACAAACCTACGTCTACTAAATTTTATTGCAGGCTCGCTGGTATCTAAATTAAAACTTTTGCTGAGTATACTCCTCTTAAGTAGGCTTTAATAATATCAGCTGGTGGGGAGCTTGCGAAATGTTAACACATTGTGTTTGGCTTTTATACAAAGGGAGATTTGTTTTATTTTTCGGAAAGAGATTTCATAAATTTAAAAGATAATTATGTAAGCAAAACTTTAATTCCTTAGCATTCAATCTGCCAGGAACATACTGACTCTTTCTTTTTTCTTAGAATTTTCTTCTCCGGAATCGCTCTTAATTACATTGCTGCACAATTTATATAACCTTTTCAATGTTGAATTTTTCACTTGAAACAATTTTCTCTAAAAACAAGTAAAAAAAGCTAGAATCTTCTAGGACAAATTCTTATGATACCCTAGACCTAGATGAATGCCCGTATAAGATTTCGTATGGTCACCGATCTATGCAAGTTTGATTTTTGAAGTGGTTTTTCGCATATATTTCTAGAACGGTTTGTCGCACAGAAAAAATAATTATAACCAATTTTATAGAATTTCATATTCTGAAGAAGTTTTTAGTGCAATAAAAATGTCTTGGACTGATCGTTTTCAAAGTATATGCGTAAAAAACCTACATTTTTTTATGGCAACACCAAGGAGCTGCCCGATTTAGTCAATTTTTGAAATTTTATTTGCTAGTACAATGAAAACACCATGTACCTACCAAATTTCAGCTGTCTACGTCAACGCGTTCTCAGGCAGTGTACATACATATGTACATATAGTAAAAAAAGAAATTTTTGTATGGCAGCCCCACGAAGGAGTAGCCCGATTTGTCTCATTTTCGAACTTAATTTTCTTTTTTAAAGTCTGTGTACACTGGAGAGAAATCGTTTTCCGAAAAAAAGTATATACATTTCTTAATCTAAGAAAATGGGGAATTGACCCTAATAGCTTTGAAATGAGAACAATATCCTTCCATCAAGTAGTGTTTTTCAAAAATGTGTAAATTTTTCTAAAACGTTAATCAGGGTTAAAGCCAAGTTTCCTTACATCAAGCAAACAATTTTATTGATTGCCGTTGTTTGACTTCGAGCAATGTACATATGTTTAAATTGAACAACAAGAATAAGTTAGAAGAATTGTTTCCTAAAAATAAGAATAATTTACTAACATATAAATATATGGTTTTCTAAAAAACATCATTTCAAATTCTTAATTCTAATAAAAGGTTATTGTATCCCAATAGCCCTGATATAAAAAAAAAATTTCTAATTCTGAGAACAAAATTGCATGAACCAAGAAGTATTTGCTTGAATTAAGTTTTTTCATTAAACTGAAAAGAAGAAAATTTCCAGAAGTATTTACTTAATCGCAGGAGCATTATGTTCCAGGAACTATAGCGAGAGTAACGATATTTACTCGTATTAAGAAAACAAAGAATAGTTCACTATTTCATGTGTTTCTTTCAAGTCTTTATTTACTTGAATGAAGAAAGCCTGTCTAATGTTAAAGCGTGAAATACAATTACGGCTGATCTATCGACTGCGACTTGATTTTAAGTCCAAGTCGACGCTGAGGTGAAATTTGTAATTAAATTAAAGCTTTAACTGCTTCAACAAACCAGAAGAGAAGTCCTGACCTCTGCGATTGAACTGAAGTTGGCCGCAGCGAACACCAACTTTGCACTTTGAGCAAAGTTTAATTTCAGTCGGAGTCGCAGTCGAAGTCGAAGTTGCAATTGTATCTTGCGACATGTATTTACCATTTGAGCAAAGTCGTAATTGTAATTCGCGGTTTAGGGCCAAAACACAATGTGAGCGACACGGCAAAAACGCCGTAAAAACCGCCGTACAAAACATCCTTAAAAATACATGGGGAGCGACAAGAGCTGTTAATCACCAATTAAATTTATTCTGTTATTTGTGTTGTAAATTAAAAATAGAAAAAATTTCAACGATACAATTCTTGGTCCAACGGCTATTGAACAACCGTTGAACCAACAGTTGTATGGTAGTCCACACACCATCATACAACTGTTGGACCGATTTCTTCCGCTGTCAGTCTTCTGTAACTTTTCTACTGAGTATTACGAAATAATGTCATCGGTTGTCAAAAAAAAGAAAATGTTCAGTTTTTTTTCAGCTGTGATTATGTCTTTGAAAATTAATAATATATTAATAAACTCTTCCCAGAAGGCCTTATACTTAATAGACACCATTTTGGTTTGTTTTTTACAAAGCAATTACAATAAAAAACTTCACAGATAATGAAATCCGATCAACAGTTGAACAACAAGCACATACACTATACAACGGTCGCATATACAACAGCGGTTTACCTGCATGCACATCCAACCATCCAACCGAGCTTGCGATCGTTGGATGCTTCGTACAATTTGCCCACACACCATACAACGGTTGTATGCCAACACAGATTGGTACAACAGTTTGACCAACAGTTGTATCGTGTGTGGGCCGCTTATATCTTTTTTTGTATAATACCGTGACATTTTACCACCTCAATAATCTTTTCATCCATTTTTTATTCAACCAACTTTGCTATTTTCCACGGCATTGTTATTTACTGATATTTGTAATCTATCAAGTCATAAATATGATTGTAATGAACGTATAACAATAAATATGAACGCAACCCAAAATCATAATTTTGCAAACGCACCTTAAAACGTGCGACAAATTCAATTTTCATTTAAGTTCGACAACAACGTCGAACGATGTCGTCAGCATTGTATTTTATACTTAGAATATAGAGACAACAGGAAGTGTTGATACCTGTAAAATTCGTGTGCATGAGCGTGGATTTTTCAGAGTATCATGAAGTAGCTCAGCATTATATTCAAGAAAGAGACAACTCTATGTTTAGCTGTCGAAATATCGAAAAAATCCCTCCACCGAGATTTGTTTACGTTTGTGACAGCTGCGAAATTCCCTGAGTATGATGGCGTAGTGACAGTAAATAAGAACATTTTCCATGGGAGCAAACGTAATATTTTCAACCATATATCTTGTTGCCCCGCTCTCTATATTGATTCTACTACACGGCTGTATTGAGCGTTCACTACAGGGGCAACAGATCCTAACACAACCAGAATTTGACTACACAAAATTTGACTTATAACACTTCCTGTACTCTCTATATTCTAAGATTTTATACCATACACTGCCATGTTATTAGAACCAAAATGACAGCGTTTTTTACGGCGTTTTTGTCGTGTCGCTCACTTTGTGTTTCAGCCTTTTATCAGATGAGGGCAGGGTTGCCAGAAAATATAGTTTTAAATCGGCAATTGAATGTTAAAAAAATCGTCAAATAAGAGTAAAAATCGTCATACATATTAAATGAAATGCATCATTTTTTTTATGCACTTTAGTAAGGGATATTTTTAATAATGGAAGTATTTTTTATTTTTTCTACTTTGGAACAATTTCAAAAGATGGTCAGCAGTATTTTTGTTAAATCGTTGGTTGAAAACTAATCGCTCGTACTTTCGTTTTGTGCTTCTCAGTATTCTTATGTGCAAACAAGTCAGATTTACTTGATGAAGCCTTCAATTCCACATTAAAAATACTGCAAACAACCAACGGCCATTTCTGGTTGTAAGTCTAGGAAAACACTTCGTCGAGTAATTTTTGTGAACCATCGTTTCAAATCAGGATCATCTTCCGAAATTGAGAACAACACCGGCGTTTTCTTGTAGTCTAGATTTTATATGCCTTTGGTGGTATTATAAAAATATTTCACTAAATTATTATTTCAGTATTCTACCTCTAAATTTTTTTTTAGGTTCCGTCTGATTCTCAGAAGAAATGTCCATATCACTTTCAGAATTCTTCGACGTAGTATTCTTATTTTAAAAACGTATTTTGAGAATATGAAAAGTTGTAGAAATTAAGAATTTACCTATTATTTTGAAACATTTTTTTTTGTATTCCCTTCGACATGGTGCTGGTATTGATATTTCTCATTAAATGGTAAAGTAAATCGTAATCATAAATGCTATGCAGATGCAGTTACATTTGGCTCGAAATTTTTTTTATTTCGGCATGTATTTCCAGGTCAAAAATTTTACATTTTGGCATGTACACGTACGGTACCTTCAGGTCAAACATTTTTTGTTTCGGTATATACCTCAAGGTCAAAAATTTGTTCTGTACAAAAATGACCAAAGTTTACAATTGTCATAAAATCGTCATTTTGGGAAACAAAATCGGCATTAAAATTCTCGATGTAAAAATCGTCCAAATGACGATAAAATCGTCAATCTGGCAACGCTGGATGAGGGTGCATCTTGTTTTAAATGTGGTCAGGAAAGGTAGTGCTAAAGTGTGCTTGGTGCCAAATAGTGGTGATCAGTATTTTTTTTTGTAAAATCATACGGTAAGTATATATTATGTGTTTATATATATGTATGTACATGATGAAAAATAAAATAATTTACAAAACCATATAGACGAAAGAAAAATTAAAGAAAATTCCAAGAAATCGAATAGGAATAATCCACAAAACAGCCGATGAGAAGAAAGCAGGGGACTGTTTTGTGCTTTTTTGCTATTAGATTTCGTAGAATTTTGTTTCAGTTTTCCTTCCTGTATATGGCCATAGCCATCATAGCAAACTAATAACATATTAAGGCAACGGGTGCTTGGACCGCTAACAATTTTTATGAGCGTAGACCACTGACATATAATAAGAATGGAGCGTTCTTGCTTCAAAAATGGCACATATATTGAACAGGCTGTGAAAACCCTTTATTTCGTGCAATTGCATACCGATTCATAATTTATTATTATTTGTCGATTGGAAACACTAAAGATGTTATAAAATAGCATTGCATTAAATTAAAATTATTAAGGAAGTTAAACTTGTTTTAATTAACTCATAAATTAATTTTTAATATTACTGAAAAATGTGCTCCTCTGCAGATTTGTTGTCAAATTATGTGATATATTAATAAAAGATTATGTTAAGCATTATAAAGATAATAACGCTTTCATGCATGAAAAGGACTTCTTGCATATTTCTAACCAAATTTGCTCAAAATTTAAAGGAGGACGCATGGTAATTTTTAATATATTACCATTTTTTAAATTGAATCATAAACTGTCCAGTTGTTATAATTATGTAGTTATAAGATCACATAAGTGGTATACTATATCTCTGACTTAAATCATTTTCAGGAGATGTATAATAGCGTCAATAAAAAATACCCTTCAGGAAAATTATACAGCACTTACAAAAATAGTGTAATAAAGTTCAGAAAGGCAGGATTATTTCCACGGAAAAAAGAAAAAGCAGCTATCCGATAGTATACAAACTTCAGGTAATTCAGAGTTACATTATATTTCTGTAATATTTCAAGCTAATTCTTTCTGATGGTTCAGAAGATCAGAAGTGGTTATTTGATAACACAGAACCTTGGCCAACTGAGGAGCTGAAGTGGATTGCGACATCACAAAGACGATTGAAAAGAATAAAAGAAAATGCATCAAAAAATATAACGTCAGTTATAACGTCTTGGCCTTCATTCAATCGAGAGTATGGATATATAGATTGGTAATCAAATGCAAATTATTTATTTAATGAAATTTTAATGACGTTACTTGTATTCTTAAGGTTGATTTAGATTTTAATCAACTGGAAGTTGGGAAAAACAAAGGCAGTATTTTCTGCGACAAATGGGAAAATTTTTGTAGTGAAGTCCTACCGATATATGGGACAAATAGAAAGGACAAACTCAGTTGTAAATTATTAAAGTCGATAGAAGCGACTACTTCAAAAGGAAATTATGTATATATATATTGATGTAAAAATCGCCCTCTTACTTCAATTTTACCTCCAACAGCTATAGCAAAGGAAAAATCAACAGAAAAAATTTGGAAGTCAAGTATCTCTGACAGCCAGAATTTCTTCATCTTCAGAGTTAATGCTCTCAATGATTTAAAACCACCAGTCGCAAATCTTCAGGAGAAATTAGGAAAGTATAATTTAAACCTCCAGCCTCTAATAGTCTAGTTGCTCCTGAATATATATCTAATATAGAATATATTTATGGAATATACGACAGTATAATTTATAAATATTCGAATATACTTCTCGCGATTTCTAATGTTTTTAAAATACATTATGTTTTTGATTTAGAATATCAAGTTCAATCCAAACTTGTTTGGCAATTTATACAAATTTTCTTTTTTGGAATTGAAGCAACTGACATTAATCCCTCAGTAAGTGCCTTCTTATCGCTTTTAAATGCATAAACGTAAATTTAAAAAATTACAATTACATATTTAATCATTTATATCAAAATGTTTGTTTGTTTTTATTGCTCAAATACCTTCTGTAGTATTGATTTACTATCAATTCATTTTAAATATAAACACTTTTTTCCAAACGATTACATTTTAAAATGTGCACAACCTTCTTGTCTGCAGTTTTTTTCTAATTTAAAGGCTTTAAAGAAGCATTTAAGAAATGTACATAAAAATTCCACTTCAAAAGGTAATGAGTTGCAAACTGGCGAATCTAATCAATTGCTGGAAAAAAGAAATTGAAATACTCATTCCAAAGAATTTGCTTTTAGTTCTGGGGACGTGCAAGATTGTGAGAGAGACGTTAACATTTTTACTCGATGTAAAAGCATGCAAGAGTATGAGAGTTACATTCCTAATAATGCAATTAAATTAATTTGTAAACTTTGTCGTTTCAGCAGTGTAACAAATAAACAAAATAATTTAATTATTTCTGAAACGGACGAATTTCTAAATATAGTTTTAGATCCTTTGAAAAAAATTATTTGCAGATAATGTTGATGAAGGATTAAGGTTACAATATCTAATTACTTATCCTTCGCATTTAATCTGTTAAAAGATTTTAATTCGGAATATAAAATTGAGCAAAGGTTAAAAGAAATTGATCTTCTAAAATCTCCTCACAATTTACTTTTAGTAATTGCGTGGCAGAATTCATGCAACAAGGTGTAGCAGTCTTGGAAGGAAAAAACTTTAAAGGCACGCTCATGCCAATTAAATACCAATTAAAAAAAGTTCTTGAGCTTCCTTTTATGTTAACGGAAATAATTTTATACATGAGGGTACTAAACAATGCTAACAAGGAAGGTAGTTATTCAAATTTTGTACACGGAGACTACTGGAAAACCAAAATAGCTGGTATGGATGACAAACTTATCATACCATATTTCTTATATTATGACGATTTGCAAACCAATGACCCAGTGGGATGTCACACAGGATCTCAATCAATCTGTTTCTGCTTTTTATTACTCATTTCCTACAATGCCAAGGTATGCTTCAAAATTGCAAACAATTTTCCCAGCCATGTTTGTTAAAACTGCTTACTTGAAACACTTTGACACTAATATAATTTTATATGAATTAATGCAGGTTATAATATCTTTAGAAACAGAAGGCCTCGAAATCGAAACTGATTAAGCTCTTATTATTATTGCAGGTTTTGTATTCAGACTATAAATGTCAACAATTCTTCTACTCTAGAAAATAAATCATTGGAAAGGACAAAGGAAATGTATGATAGACAAATAGATCAAGACAATTATCTCGAAAGTGGCATTCGGTTTCGTTCCATTTTCAACACTATACCATCTTTTCATGTGGTAGAAAATTTTATGGTAGACGTTATGCATGACGTCTTCGAGGGTGTTATTAAATATGGCTTAGTACATTCTATTAAATACTTTATAAATAATAGTTTCTTCTGCTTAGAGACATTAAATTATCGCTCCCAACATTTTGATTATGGTGAGATTTCTGTACAAAATAAATTCCGTGAAAAAATGTCACAACATCTTAAAAATGCTAAAATTCATATGACTGCTCGTGAAACATTAACTTTCATGCACTTCTTTACGTGTTTTGTTGGTAATTTAGTGGATGAAAACAACTCCGTATGGTGTTATATGTGCCTATTAGAAAAACTTGTTAATACAATATTATTTCCTTCATTTTCTGAAAACGAAATAAGAAGTATTCAGCAGTGGGTATCTGAGCATCATAAAATGTGTATAAAATCATTTAAAGACAATCTTAAACAAAAACACCATTTTTTGACCCACTATTCAAATATCATCAGAAAGTCTGGTCCACTACGATATTTATGGTGTATGCGTTTCGAGTCAAAGCACAGAGAAATCACAAATTACACAAATGTCACGGCTTCCCGAAAAAACTTACCATATTCCATATCAACAAAATGCACTATGAAATTCGCCCACTTACTTCTATCCTTTAATGATATTAACAAAGAACATAGTTTGGAAAAAGTTATTTCTGATATTAGAGAAGAAAAGTATTATTAGTTTCTTAAATTATAATTCCATAATATAAATATTAATAACATTGTAACCGATTCTCACATTATTTATAAAGGAACTGCCTATAAGAGAAATTATTATGTTTATAAGAATCTGTATTTATATAAAATATTAGATTCCATTATGGTAGACAATAATATATTGCTAATTTTGTCAGAAATGAAAATCTCGGAAATAAATGCTCATTTTGTGTTATTTTGTTGAAAGAAATTTGGAGAAATATTCTTTGCAAGAGATACACAATTTTTATGAAAAGCTGATGGAAGAAAAATGTTTAAATCGAATATTATATAATATAATGTAAGAAATATGTGAACTGAAAAATATTTAATTTGTGTTTTTGAATATTCGAAATAAAATTTTTGGTCTATGAATTTCATTTGCCATCTTCTGAATATAACACCAAAACAACAACAAAAAATCTTTGTGCTTAGAAAACAATTCTTATTTTAATTTTCGTTCGAAATTAATTGGGATCGAAATTATGCGAAACTTTAGTTGAATTGAAAATGTTTAGGTTGAAAGTTTTTTAATAAATATCGCCTATTCATTTGACTAGATTTCATTTCGATCAGATACAAGTAAATTTTTCTTAAATCTACTACCACTACGATTTCTACTGTAGTGAGAAAAGTTCTTCTAACGGCAAGAAAACCGTACTCGTACATCTAATAGAAGCCAAATTTAATTAATCAACTCTGGTATCGAGAAAAATTCTTCTTATAATCAGAAACTATTTGCTTATACAACGAAATTGATTTGCTACAATCAAGAACATTTTACACGAAGTCAACATAATATATAAAAATGATCGAATTTGGGATATTAAAAGTAAATCTTTTCCTAGAATAACGAAAATTAGATTACATTTAAGCAATTTTATTCTTAGGATATAGGTACAACCTTTTCGCATTTTCTGTGTACAAATTTACTGCCATTAATCAAAATTTGATATCATTTAGAAAATATATTTACTACTATTAATCTAATTTTTCTATATTCAGTTTCAATAAGAGGAAGCAATGTTTTTCTTGTAGGTATGTAGAAAATATACGCTAAGCTCAAAATCCCACCTAACTTTCCTTGATACATATGTATGGTACAGAGCTTATTCCCAGTAAATATTTCTCTCAGTGTACAAAATTTCAGCTCTCAGAGTATACGCGTTCTCGAGTTATCGTGCCCACAGACGGACATGCAAAAATCAAAATAACTTTTAACATTATGCTCTACGATCATTATTTCGAGGTGTCACAAAAGGAATGACAAACTTAGTATACCCCTTTAGATTTCATCTAGGGTATAAAAACATCTGTTCATATTTCACAAGTTCCACACCAGATGATATTATAAATGACTATACATATGTACATACATTTGACAATTTCTCAGATTTCACTTCGCTAAAAAGTTGAAGTGAGTGGAACTCGTTTTCGTACTGGCGCAAGTAAACTAGTGGGTACGTCAAGAAAGAGGAGGTGAGGGACAGAAAACGAGGTTACTTGGGACAGTAACTTCACTTGTGAAAACCATGCTTAAAGCAAATACTACACGTACGTATGCAATACAAAAAAATTTTCAGCTTTATACTACGAAGATTATGTTCCCATACACGCAAAGTACTGACATGTTAATGGGTAGGTAATCTAATCTTATAAAAAATCTGGATAACCGGCGAACTAACCAGTATAGTAATTTCACACAGTGTTCTCAAATAGATTTCGGAACACCAACTAAAATATGGAAACCCAAGTAAACTTAAAACTTCATAAATTAATCAACCTGAACAAACTTTATAGGTAGCAAGAAACCAATGTCGCACCACAGTAGGATTTTTCTTCAGCTCATGTAAGCACGTGAATTTCTTGTAAAGTCACGTGATGATAAAACTCACGAACCACTTTAAGTACGATAAACAAAAGGTTTCTTTTCATAATATTTTTCCAGCTTTATTCATTCTAAAACCGGTTGTCACCGAAACGCCGAAAATATTGATTAAAATTAATTTTACACTAGTCATATGACCAAAAACAAAGCTACGCTGTAACTTGCCGGAGCTTGCCGGTAAGTTTGTATATAACAAAGTAAATAATTGATTTCACTAAGAATTAACGTAAAATATTTATTACCAGTTTGTACAATGGCCATTTCTCAACAATTCAAAGTTCACTCCTCCGATTTATAAACAAGAATTGATAAAATTATATTTGTCTAATTTTTGCGGGTTCACCGTTTAACGTGCGACAGGCAACTGCGTCACACCACAGTAAGTACACACTTATCTGGTTCCAGTTTGAGAGATTTGACTGATGTTGTGGCGTCTACCAGCCTCTTTTCTTTAATGAATCCTATCAATATAAATTTTGGTGGTTATTCTTTGTATGTTGGATTTGGATTGGATCCATCATGAGTGCAACATGACTGGTATTTAAATGAAACTCTCATTCGGCAGTAAGTAATAATAAAAAGATTTCAATGCTTGTTTTAAGCTCAAACGCAAAAATTTCCTAAAATTATTAATCAATGCAAATACATTTTTTCGTTAGGTATATCTGATAACGTATCTTAGAACCGTGAGCAATTCACTCATATTAAAATAATTATTTAAAATGTACAAAATTAAATTCACAAAATTTCTGAGTTAATGGTTGTTTGTTCTACGATGCGATATTAATTTTCTGTACAATTTTTAAACCTATAAATTAGCAATGAAGATTTGATTAGGTATTCGAAAAAATGGATTAGTACCTATACCTGCTTATAAATAATAATGTAGTATAGTCTATATAGTCTATACCTAGCGCTAGCCTCGCTAGATAGGGTTAAGTTAATGACAGAGCACTCATCCTTGGGAGTCTGAACTCCTTTTAATTAGGCCTAAATTACAATTACGACTGATCCGTCGATTACGACTTTGCTCAAATGGTAAATACATGTCGCAAGATACAATTGCAACTTCGACTACGACTGCGACTCCGACTGAAACTAAACTTTGCTCAAAGTGCAAAGTTGGTGTTGGCTGTGGCCAACTTCAGTTCAATCACAGAAGTCGGGGACTTCTGGTTTGTTCAAGCAGTTGAAGCTTTAATTTAATTACAAATTTCACCTCAGCGTCGACTTCGACTTAAAATCAAGTCGCAATCGATAGATCAGTCGTAATTGTAACAATGCTGCAGATTGAACGCTGAAAGTGCCGCCGCGCTGTGACACAGATTGCAATAAGAGCGCAACAAGTACCATGTTTACATGCAGGGTTGAACCATGGTTCAACTCGGGTTCAACTCCATGTATACGCGGCTCGAGTTGAAATTGGGTCGATTAGACTCCTCGACTCGACCACGCTTGGGAGCCGTAGTCGAGTCGAAATAGTGTCCTATAAACACGAATTGAGTAGTCGAGGTGGCAGCTAACAGTTGGAATTTATTTTATTCATTCTTTACTCGAAAGTTTTGGTATGTTGTGTATTTATTGTGAATTTATTTTGTTTATTTAAACAAAATTTATAACTTTTATAACTTCATCACAAAAAATACCATAAATAATGTTATGTTTAACTGTCACTTTAACTATAGTTGGAACCGTTCTCAACTCAATATCTCAACCCTGATTGCTCAAAAACTCGAGTCGAAAACTCAACTCAATCTCAACTGGATCTTTCAATTCTGCATGTAAACATGGTAAAGGTAGATACAGCGCTCTTATATTGGTACTACGTATTTTCATGAGAAGTTGCCTACCCAACTATAATTTTTTTGTTGATATCACTGAAAGTGAGCAGCAAATTTAGGATTAGAAATGACTACGCGCCAAAAAAATTCGCCGCGCTGTCGCGACGTGTTCAATGCGTGATGCACAATTGGGAACACATGTTCTCTAACATTTTGTCGTGTTGTCGCGCCGCGTACTAAAGTTTAATCTGTTTCAGCCTTTAGAGGGAATTGCAGCAAGGTACATATATACAACTATACCCATTAGAATTTTGATACATTGCAGCTGATATCCTGAGACGTAATTCTGTGACTAATGTATATACATTTTTATATGAAAGACATAGAGAGGAGAGGAGAGAGAGCATTGTGGGCTCTGTACCGTGCTTTTCATGATAATTCGTCACTAATGGCGGAACGTGGTTCGAATGGGAATATTTGTATTCTATATACCTTGGACTTGCAGCAGTCAGTCTACTATGAGTGGCATATCTATTAAGCGTGAAACACAGTGTGACTTTTCCAACCTGGCCGGCCTCACCAAATTTGACAGTTCTGTAGAATATATGAGATAAGGCTATCAAGCTCCCAATGGGAAAGTTGGTGAGGCCGGCCCACTGACATATATGATATGGACTGACTACGTTCATAGAAATGCACTGCATCACTGGATCAACTCAATGATCCTCAGTAGAAAGATTGGCTCCTTCTTGCTCAGGTGACGCTATTGTGAGAAGAGCAGTCTATAGAGGTACACCGCAGGGGGTGCTATCCCCATTCGTATGGCTACTGGTAATGGATGAAATCCTCATCGAATTAGAGAGAGAGGGATTTAAGGCAGTTGCCTACGCGTTGGGCACTCCAATATACTCCAGAAGATAGACTGTAGTTATTGCAGGAAAGAAACAGACTACCAAGTACCAATCCTAACTTTTGGTGTGAGTATCAATGCAATGATGCCCAATAAGAGTGCCTGGGATGTGGCCTGCATATGATAGGAAAAGGACAAGGGAGCTGCTTCATGGCAGCAGAACAAACATCCGAAATCTAGCAGGGTTCCTTACGCGTCAGTGGGCCATAGGTGACCATGCTAGAAGACTGGGGATAGCGGCGAACGATTTCTGCAGGAGCTGTAAGAACTAGGAAGAAATCGAATCCGTCCAACACGTGCTTTGCGAATGCCCCGCTCTGATGAATAAAAGAAGCAGGCTACTGGGTAGGTACTTCTTTTCAAGTCTGGGGGTCTACTTTCTACTCTGCTGGAACTTTGTCAGATTTGACAGCTAATTTTTGTTATCATTTGATGATTGAAAAACAGTTTGGAAAACATATTTAACGTGAAAAGTTATTCCTGCTGTAGTAAATTATTACAAAATAATTTCAATTTTCAAGCCAATGGCCCAATTAACTGCTATCATACAGAAGCTGTCAAAGTTTGTATTGTGAGTTGCAAAAGTTTGCAAGGCTCATCAGGTTATGCCCGCTACACACCATCGTCGTATTACTCCGCGTTCGTCGAACAGCGTTGTATGAACGACGTTCAGACAACTCTGTTCGAGGAACGACGATAGAAAATATCAGTCTGGATGACATCGCTGCCGCGTTTTTCGCAATTGCGAGAAATCAGATTTTTCTCCGTATATATTGTTGTACGACGATAGTATGGGTGAAGTACCAGTACCAATCCTGACTTTTGGTGTGAGTATCAGTGCAATGATGCCCAATAGGAGTGCCTGGGATGGGAAATAGCCTTCGGTGGACCAACAGGGATACCTGCCGTATTGCGAGGCAATTGTGGCCTGCATATGATAGGAAAAGGACAAGGGAGCTACTTCATGTCAGCAGAACAAACATCCGAAATCTAGCAGAGGTCCTTACGCGTCACTGGGCTATAGGTGATCATGCTAGAAGACTGGGGATAGCGGCGAACGATTTCTGCAGGAGCTGTAAGGACTCGGAAGAAATCGAATCCGTCCAATACGTGCTTTGCGAATGCCCCGCTCTGATGAATAAAAGAAGTAGGCTACTGGGTAGCTGCTTCTTTTCAAGTCTGGGCTGTCTACTTTCTACTCTGCTGGAACTTTGTCAGATTTGACAGCTAATTTTTGTTATCATTTGATACCAGCATTGTTTACGGGAAAAAGTATAAGGGAAATTTATTGAAAAACAGTTTGGAAAACATATTTAACGTGAAAAGTTATTCCTGCTGTAGTAAATTATTACAAAATAAATTTAATTTTCAAGCCAATGGCCCAATTAACTGCTATCATACCGAAGTTGTCAAAGTTTGTATTGTGAGTTGCAAAAGTTTGCAAGGCTCATTAGGTTATGCCCGCTACACACCATCGTCGTATTACTCCGCGTTCGTCGAACAGCGTTGTGTGAACGACGTTCAGACAACGCTGTTCGAGGAACGACGATAGAAAATATCAGTCTGGATGACATCGCTGCCGCGTTTTTCGCAATTGCGAAAAATCAAATCGGGTCAGATTTTTGTCCGTATGTATTGTTGTACGACGATAGTATGGATGAAAAATGTGCGTCATCGTTCGTCGTTAAACAGTGGAGTAGCAGTTGAGTAATGTAAATTGAAAGTAAAAACTCTAAATGGCTGACCTAAGACATTTTTTAAAATAATTTCTGTTAGAATTTATTGAACTTTAGAAAAGTAAATCGTGTTTGTAGAAAATTAAAAGTAATGAATATAGTAATCACGATGCAAGAAATCAGGCATATGAAGCTTTAGTGGAAAAACTAAAAATCACAGTCTTTGATGCAACAAAAGAGACACCGCCACTGCCAGTAATATATTTTCATCCATTATACTACGCAATCAAACGACGAGTAACGTGTAAGCTACAACGTCGTACGTCATTCGACGAACGGAGACTATTTCTCAGGCTCCACTTCGCGAAAAAGTTGAAGTGAGTGGAACTTGTTTTCGTACTGGCGCAAGTAAACTAGTGGGTATGTCAAGAGGAGGGGAGGGACTTAAACGAGGTTACTTGAGACAGTAACTTCGCTTGTGAAAACCATGCTTTAGTGTAGTATTTTACTGGTGGTTGAGGAGAAGGAGAAGAAGAAGAAAGATTTAAGTAAAAGGATGTGGAAAAATCCATCCATCCTTTTCGAGCATAAATATAAATACTAAGATATAAATGTATTTAAAATCTAACAAAATAAATCGAACTTTACTTAAAAGTTAACAATTTCATCAAAGCTGAATTTTTTCCAGTTATATTCAGGATTTTCTCTTGAGAAAAACAGTAAGATCTCACCCCATAAATAATATATGTAAATCGGTTTTTAAAAATTTTATTTCCCATAGTCAAATGTTTATTCAAATACCTATGTACTTTAATCAGGATAAACTTTATTAAGATTTAACAAAAGAAAAAACTTTACTTAAAGGCACTTTCACTTCAAAAACAAGAACTGAAAAAATGAAAACCGAAAAACTCAATTTATTCCATTTTAAAACAAGATTTTTGCTCCAATGATTAATAAAATCATGGGAAATAGGATAATTTTACTAATAAAATAGTATATTTATCTCAGATTTTTAAGAAAAACACAACTTTTATGCTTTTTGTCTTCCATCCGTCCGCAAAGTTTCCATTGTGAAAAGGCTTCTGGTTTTCGATGGATACGTTCTTTGCGGTGTAGGACCTCAAAGTCATGAGGTTAAAGTCTAGTCTTCCCACTAATAGCTTGCTCCCTAGCTCGCCATCTTCTCCCTTCTCCTTCTGTTGATTGCATTCGTCCGCGTTTCGTGCAGTCGTTGTGAAGGTGTCCCAGTCTACTACATTTCCAGCATTGAAGGAGAACACCTGAAGGAGTGGTCTGTGATGACGGCATTCTGCTGCGAGTCTGTTGCACAGCTCGATATCTTTACCCCTCTTCCCTCCTCTCTTCCTCTGGCGCTTCCATTCGTCGGCGTTTTCTGCAGTCTCTTAGGAGGTGTCCCGACCTATTACAGTTACAGCATCGCAGAATACCATGTGAAGGAGTGCTCTGTGATAGCTGCATTCTATTGCAAGTACATTCCTCCACCGAAATTTCTCTCACTAGTACTGCACTCCGAGAAGCTTGCCTGGCAGATTCATACGCTAATACATAGACGAGTGTTCTGCTGTTGATTTGTTTCCTGCTAGCCTTAACGCTTGTCTGCAATAGCGTTGACAAATGCTTCTGTTGCCACTTCATTAAGGAATTCTGCATTGACGCTAGAGTATGAAAGATAAGCTAATCTTTCCACATCAGCTTGCAGTTTTGTAGTGATTCGCCATACTTCTGAATCCTGTTGCGTAACTGCAAGCGATATACTTGCTGCAAGTGTTCATCTCCATAACGTAATTTTATCGCCTGTACTAATGAAGTATAATCACGTCGCTCTTCAATCGATATAGATTATAATAGCTCTGATGCGGGACCTCGAAGTGCTAAAACTAGAGGTGTAGCTTTGTCTGCATCATTCCATCCATTTATTTCGGAAACTGCCTCAAATTGTCTCTGGAAAATATGCCACGAACTTTGTCGGATAAGTTAATTCCATCATGCCATGGTTATCAATGCTTTATCCTCTCCAAATCTGCTTTAAAGTTGTCAAGCTTCTCTGCAATATTTTGTTGCACTTCCGACACTTGTTGTTGAACCTCCTGCATTTCCTGCTGGATTGCTTCAATTTTCACATTTTGTTCGCCTAATGAATTATTAACAAAATTCTTCTGTTCTTCCAAACAGGTTTCTAGATAATTTTGCAAAGAACTCTTTTGTTCATCCAATTTACTCATTAAAGCAGCCAATAGTTGTTCCATTTTCATCTCCAACTTTTCTTCAGCTTCAGGTTCTTGCGAATTGTCTTCGAAAATAAATGTGTCAGGATTCGTCCCTTCTATTTCCAAAACTTGTCTAAGTCGCCCGACTCAAACATTTTTTGTGCCTACCGTTTATAATGAGCGTTTGCCCAACTCCACTGCCAAATCCTGTACTCGAAGATCCTCCAACTTGCGTCCCATCGCTTTAGATTATCTTCCAGAGCTTTCACGTAAAGCACAAAATTTCACTTAATTTCACACTTTGTTTAAGTCAAATGCCACTACTTTATTTCACGAACTTATCCCACTTCTGACACCAGTTGTTACGAGCGTGGCTTTAGTTCGTTATTTAAAACACAATATTTCAGATATAATTCAAAAGTTCTTTAGATATTTAACTTTACTGCTAACTCTCACAATTCACAAACAATTATCAAATCAACTCTTTAGTTATCGCTAGTACTGTTCTTCTACTTATCGCAATCCAAATAGTACACTTCGTTCACTTCACTGTCTGAAATAAGAATCGCCTCCTGGATGTGAGAATCGCGGTATTTATTCTCTATTATTTATCCTAGAACCTTCCCGTAAATTCTATTCTTCGAACCCAAAGTTTACTAAGACGTCACTAACCTAAAGTTGTTTCTATTTCCAACAGATGTCGCTTGTGTCACTTTGTTGCTCGTAAATATATAATAATATATCTGAATAGTTTTTTTTTGTTTTTAAGTTTTTTTTGGTTAAAGAAATTAAATTATTTTTAAGTTTTGTCATAAAATGAGAACGCTATAAAATGAATACATTTAAACCGAATAAAACATTCCTTTTTCTAAACATTAGTGCGCCACCGGTGGTACACTACTAGAATAGTATCTTTTGTATATCTCCAACAGTCGCAAGCTTAAAACTCTGAATTACATTAAAGTTGTGAAAGTACGGGTAGAAGTCTAGATCCAGATTGAACCTTGGGATCAGCTAGGGCCGACTAAAGCTCAGGGATTAGGGTTGGTGTATTAGTACATACCTGGCTGATCACACAAGGAATATTGGGAGTTGTAAGCATAAGAAAGATGCACCCAAAAGAATGATAATTATGAAAGCTAGGACGACGCTTGAAAGCTATGAAGCGATAAAAAAATATTTCATGGTATGGTTTTCAGAATCTTGTCAGCCTCAATGCACCCCATATAAACTACGTGGCACCCCATCCCCTACAAGCATGTCTACAAGCAATCCAACTACACAATTCTAGCCACTCATTGTTTTTCACCTAAATACACACAAATATTTACTGGCAAATTGATCATTATTATTTACTTTCAATTCATTTCTAAGCAAACATTACGGATATTTTAACAGTACTGTATGTATACTAACCTAGTAAAAAAAAAGTAGAATTTAGGATGAATATCTGTATACACTAATTAATTCAGTTAAAAAAAATGCTAAATACCTCAGTCAGTTATATATATATACATATACATATGTATACATAAGTACATATAGCAAAATTCAACTTTGTTTTTTTTTTTTTGTATATTGAAATTATGTAGGTAGTAACTGCATGCGAGAATTCTATTTTCTATTACTGGAGGAAACTATAAACAAAAGGTATAAAAGTACTTACCCGAAGCTTCGTCTGATGTACGAGGTACCTGCATTCTTAATAAAAGAAACAAAGAAAAATCCAAGAACTAAAACAACGAAGCTAATAGTTAGCAACATCTTAGCATGCAGCTCTACCTTTTATCTAGAGTAGTATGTAGTAAGTTCAAAGGTTAATGATAATGTACCACTGATGTATATGTATACCCGTTACAAAAAAAATAATTAACCAAAAAAAAAATTAACTCTATTCACTAGTATGCTCAAAAGATTTTAGAGAATTACTAAATAAAATTATGCAAAAAAAAACCAATGAATGAAAAATTAAAAAAACATGTATACAATTAAAATTGGGATTGTGCTGCTGTAGTGGATCCTGATGGTTACTGCTAAGAATTGCGGCTGTATGATTCCATTTGATTCCGTTAATAATTATATCGGTTGTTCACTATCCCGTAGGAAATGCGGGGTGATCCCCACGTACCGATTACGATTGCCACGGGATTTTCCTCCAACAGATCCTTTGCACTTAGAAGAAAATAATTAATATTAAGTTCTATTCCAAGGATCACTAATCACAATTACCAGATCAATTATAGCACTTTAACTAATTGTTGCTGACGTGCTCTGTTTTGGTTTCCCTTCTTTAGGTTAGCTTGGACAGATGAGGAATGATTATCACTCACCTGGGCACTGATTTGCATACAAAAAATGATCACTGCGTTTTGTATTATTTTTCACAGTGCAATACAAACTTCTTTTTTACACCTGAGCTCTGAAAGGCTCAGTTCTAGAAATTTATTAGGTAGCAGAATGCACTTTATGTAAAAAAAATTATAATTAAACTCGCACTTGCTTGTTCCGAATATATGTTCTCGCTATGAAGACTTTTAAAAGAGTGACCACACTGTGTTTCGCAAATTCAACAGAGGGCGCGTTTAGGCGGAGACCAAACCAGTTTGGAAGAATTGGTAGCGTTTGGTCACAACCATGTAAAAATACCAACCATTCCGGAATGGTTTGTAATTTTGCTGAGGAAAAATCGGTAATTTTGTCCCGTTTGGTCTCCGCCTAAACGCGCCCAGAGTTTACCTATTGTCTCTGATCGACCGTTTGCTTATCTGATTTGTAGCGATGAGCAGCCAGATAACAGCATTGGATGCAGCTAATCTCTAAGTCTATGCATCTGAGCGCTGATTTAAATTATATATATATGTATGTATAAATTATTTTTAATTTTTTTTCCATTTGCTTTGCAAGAATCGAATCTTTTCGGACTGACCAGTGATAAGAGCATGGCCGCTTAATCGCTGGGATATTTTTTTCCTGATTTTGCTCTATTTTGAAAATCAGGCTAGAGTTGAAGCTCGGTAATTTAAATTAATTATTCGTTACCTTGTGGTAGTTACATAGTCTAAATGACAAATGTACCAACAGTGCTACACGACGTCAACATATGAATTACGTTAATAAAGCCAATGTCGCAAACGTGTTAAGTTTATAAATAAATGTGAACTATAAAAAGGTTAGCATTGCAAGGTTTCTTATACTGCTTGCTGCGCCGATTGTGAATTGGCCAGCAGAATCGTTGCAGCATGCATCATCATCATCTAATATATGTATATCTAATATATAGAATAGAAATAGATGGCAATATAACATTTGTAATCCTTTCTCTGTCCCCCATAGCTACTTTTAGGCCTTTTAAGGATAGGCAGACTTAAAAATCGAGTTTAAGGAATATTTTATGTTATAGGAGATAAGCCTCCAATTCAAATAATAATTTTGAATATATTTGGAATTGGTTAAGCTTGTAACATGACTATTAAAGCGAAAATGAAACTTGAAATTAAGATAGTTTTCACACCCCCAACAAAAGTGGGCTCTTATGAAATAGAAGATCAAGCAAGCTATGTTATACATGTCAGTGGTAATTACAGCTAGTGACGTAACATCGAGTCAAGCTCTATCTGAATCCATGTCAATGCCACCGAGCTTTGCTACTTTGTATAACAGTTTAGACATCTGGTTAGCTTGATCATCAAGTCAAGGTTCGAGTTGACTATTTTAAATTGACGACATATTTTGAGGTTATGTTTATTCGCTGGCAGTCGATATCAAGCCAAGCAAACGAATTCGGACAGGCTAGCTTCGTCTTGAGATTGATGGAAAAATGGCGAACCCTTATAAAATGAAACATAAATATTGCACAGGTTTTTTAGTGTTTTAATTCCTTTAAAAACGAAATTATTAATGAATAGGTATGAGCGCTCATAAAGCAGTCATAATCTGTGGCTAATAAAATAAATCCTTATTTTTCGCATTATAGCTTATCGTAGTAAATACAGTAACCTGTTCAATGAATTAGACGCACATGTGAAAATTCTAAAATTTGAAAGAAATGTTACCTTTTTTCCTTGAAATGATTTCTTTGTATTAATTTTACTTTGCAATAGGTAATCTCAACACCTTCCTTAGAGTTCTGTTGATTGGGAAAATAAGGAATGTACCTGAAAAGAGATATATGCGAATCGTATTGTTACGATACTTAAGGCTGAAACAGATTACACTTTAGTGCGCGGCGCGACATCGTGGCAAAATGAACGGTGAAATTGTTCCGCCGGCCGCGCTGTGTCACAGATTGCAATAAGACCGCAGCAGTGTAGATACAGCGCTCTTATATTGGTACTACAGATTTTCATGAGAAGTTGCCTACCCCAAACATAATTTTTTTGTTGGTACCACTGAAAGTGAGCAGCAAATTTAGGATTAGAAATGACTACGCGGCAAAAATTTTCGCCGCGCTGTCGCGCCGCGTTCAATGCATGATGCACAATACGAAACACATGTTCTCTAACATTTTGCCGCGTTGTCGCGCCGCGCACTAAAGTGTAATCTGTTTCAGCCTTTAGAAGGAGTGATGGGTTTTAAACGTACAGTCCTGCCAACATGAGCTGACAGATCACTCGGCGAAAACGTTGAAATACAGGGCGGCACGCTAGCTTGCCTCAGTTAAGGGCGGAGAGTGTGGGGTGGGTACCACGAAGTACCTGCCGTTGTCACACTACCATGAACAAAAATTCGTGCCTATTCCGGAGCGGAGACTAAAACAAAACGAAGAGCCACACCCTAGTCCTTAAGGAACCTTGCACACATCACTTTCCCGGAGATAATCCTGATTTTATTCACGAAAATACATAATGATGGTTAGCTCTTATAATCACCCCCGTAGTATTATAGATGCCGTGAAGATCCCGTTTCGTACAACTAAAATTGTTTAAAGTGGGGATAATATATATATAATATAAGTGATACTTAAATTAAAGATATGCCTATATATATATATACTCAAGGTGTAATAGCGTGGTATGCATGTCACTACTACTATCCGGTTTCACAAGAAAATGTATATATACGCTAATGTGGCAAGATGGCTTTGTGGTGTTTAAGTTTGTACACACTGCGAGATAATGGATGTGGAGGCTTTGATTACAAAAAGGCAAAATGACACACAGTTTAAGCTTTTATTTTCGTAGTTATTAATTTGTTATCTTTACACTTATATATATACTTATATATATATATATATATATATATACTTATAAACTTTTATCACTACACAAGTTTAATAATTACGCCGCTTATAAACTTTAATTATTACATCGATTTGATACTTTAATAATGACACCGCCTGTTCTGTCTTTTTAAACTTTCCACACAAGACTCAACTCACAACTCTCCTACTCTATCTATCTCTTCGCTTTGTTTTTTTTCGAAAACAGGGGAACAGGAGATACCCAACCCAAGCACGGAGGCCACAACGGCCCATTGTGCTATCCTGAATCCCATTCACCAAAACCTTCCTGTCCTCTTAATGAAGCGCAACAAGTCTTGGTTAGAAAGGTTTTTCAGCTCATCCACAGATAGAAGGGGAGACCCTAGAGTATCCAGTCTGCTCCGGGCGAAGGCGGGACACTCACACTCTCAGGCTCTCCCTCCATGCAGGACAGACACTCAGGGCTGTCAACAACTCCCATCCTTGCTACATGAGCGTGAAGTGAGTTGTGGCCGGTGATGATGCCAACCACGGTTCTACATTGTTTCCTTCCGAGCCCCATGAGAAAATCGGAGATATTTCCATTGCGACCATCAAGAAACAGTTTTGTACACCTACAAGCACTCAGGTTCTCCCATCTCTGCTGATGTTTCCTATGAACATCCGCTTTGATGAGAGCCCCGATATTCGAGATGGCAACGCCTACGGCCCTAGCTAAAAGGTCAGCCCTTTCATTCCCCATGATCCAGTAACTTAGACGTTATCCGAGGGCCATTCAGAGCCATCAAGGCTGCCTGACTATCCGAAAGGATAGCGATATCTCTCCCCTTGATTTGCACATCAAGGGCTAACTTCGCTGCCATTGAGATGGCGAAGACTTCAGCCTGGAAGACAGTGGTGTGTTTTCCAAGTGAGTACTCCATTCCATAATCAGGCTCAGGAAAGTAGACCCCTGCCCCAGCTCCCTCATTAGTGAGAGAGCCGTCGGTGAAGATTTTTAGAGCAGACCGGGGAAGGCACAATAAGGCACCTCCCTCAGTCCACGATTGCCTTGCAGGAAGGCTTACAGAGAAGCGACGCCCGAAACGAAGCTCTGGTACCATCGCATACCGGCCAGAGAGTTTTCCAAGTCCAGCCGATACGCCATAGAGCAATGAGAAGAGCCAGTCCAGCCGCCCTCCCAACATCCCCATAAGCGCAATCTGCCCTTTTGGCCTCTGCCTGAATGACAAGATCCAGGGGTGGCAGATTGAGTAAGACCTCAAGAGCCCCAGTAACCGTAGATCGCATGCAGCCCGTGGGTCTGACGATCGAGGTGTACATCCAATGCACAACCCTCGGTCTCATGCTCCATGTGCAGCCAAAGGTTCTCCTGCATTGAGCGAAGACCCTCATAGCCGCATTAACTTTTTCCTCTACGTGCATTCCCCATGTCAGCTTCGAGTTACCTGCGAAGGTAAGTCACTCTGCAATAAATTCTGATCAGCCACTAGGTCATTTTTTATTTATGCTGACCGGGCATTGATCAGTGCACGTAAAATGCTTTTATTTTATTTATCTTTGCAATTGTTACGATTGCAAAGAAACTTACATATGAGTTAATTTATAACATGAAAACATTTAGAAAAACGATTTGAAATTAAATGAGGAAATAATTATACAACATTCCTTCCCCCCATGTAAAAGAAAAATGATACTAAGGATTAAGGCACTTTCACATCAAAAACAAGAACAGAAAAATGTAAACCGAAAAACTCAATTTATTCCATTTTAAAACAAGATTTTTGTTCCAATGATTAATAAAATCCAGAGAAATAGGATAAACTAAGAATTTTACTGAGAAAATAGTTATATTTATTTCAGATTTTGAAGAAAAACACAACTTTTATGGTTTATCGGCCGAAAAAAATTTCGGCGGAAAAATTCGTCCGATAAATCATAAAAGTTGTGTTTTCTTAAAAATTCTAAAATAAATATACTATTTTATTAGTAAAATTATTAGTTTATCCTATTTCCCATGATTTTATTAATCATTGGAGTAAAAATCTTGTTTTAAAGTGGAATAAATTTAGTTTTTCGGTTTACATTTTTTCGATTCTTGTGTTTGATGTGAAAGTGCCTTTAGTATCATTTTTCGTCGAGAGAAGGAATTAAACTAGTAGTAATGGAACATAAGAAAAAAAATGTAATGCTGCTGGCACAGAAGTTTACGAGCAGCTTGATCATCTGAGTTATTAACAAATACAGATATTGATTAACTTAGGAGAAACTATATGTATATTTTATATTAATTAATGTATCTAAATATACATATTCAGCGGAATAATAATAACAAAAAAAAAAAGAAAAATTCCTAATAATAAATAAAACTAATTGTTACAATTTTTTTAATAAATAAAACTAATTGTTACAATTTTTTTTTTTTTTGTGCAACAAAATTAATTTTTTCATTTTTAACTTAGTTATTCTAGTACATTAACATATCCAAAAATGTGTTACAAAATTTTTAAATGCTAAATCTAGTTCCTATAGAGATTCTTTTTACTTATTTTTTTTTATGATAATGTAATCTAATAATTTGAGACTGTGTGTGAGGGAATGCGGAACGATTTTCGATATTTGTTTTTAAAAGTTGGTGGTGCTGGTGCAAGTTCTATAGGCAATTCATAAATTCTTTCCGTTGTTGGAAGCGTTCTGGATGTTTCCATTGTAGAAATGGTGGCAACCTCGTGTGGGATAGCAGTGTTATTCTTGGAGAGGATATATTTATCGTAGAACGTGATTTTGATATTTTTGAGGATGTTTTTCCTTTCCAATATAAATAAATTCCTACGACTATTAGAAAGGCAGTTACTAACGAGAGAAGCCCGGTGTTAGTATATGTAAAAATTTTATGAGCAGACTGTACCTTTTCGTGTTTTGCATGCCTTATTTCATTGTATAATTCTTTGAAATTTAGAGCAGCTTTTTTAGTACTTCTTGATGAGGTTATGGTTAGATTTCTTAGTTTGGTTGCGTTAAAGATAGATAGCCTGAGTGAGGAGTCCTCGAATTTAATTTGGGAAGGGAAAGATTTGCATACTCATACGTATTTAGTACATTAATTGAGTTACCTCTTGTGGGGAGCACCCAGTCTCCTAGGGTAAATTTGCAAGATGCATTAAGATGTAAGATGCCAGGTTCGGAGAGAGTCTTTTGGAAAACTCTGTTTGGACATTGAGCTTGTAGAATTTTGTCTTCGTGGAATACAAACAGCCAGTGATTGGGGGCGGTTAATTCTGTCACAACATTGGGAGGCTGAGGTAATAATTTTACTGGACATGTGAGGACATTTGCATTTTGGCTTTTATAAAGGCTGTTAACACATGATTCCTGTAATTGGTGGTCAATAGAATGGGGCTTACTCTATCTGCAGAGATAGAGTTCAGTCTCTCGATATGTAGATAGAAGACGACATAAACTATTGAGCTCACTTTGAAACATAACGACGGTCTGCTGAGTAATATTATTTTTGAAAATATAATCAGTGTCAATATCTAACAAAGCGTAGATTCCATCGCTTTGTACCGATATTACCTCATTAATAATGGAAGTATCTAGAAGTAAATGGTTAATCTGGGAATACAGGGTTATGTTTTTATATAAATTTTCCAAGTTCTCTGAACGTAAAAGAAGTGGGTGTAATCGGTGTTGTTGCAAGGCATTTATAATTGTGAAAATTTTCGAAAGAGTATTTTGTACATGCTGTAACTGAGATAACATTGTCAGAATAATCTCGTTCAGTTCAGCTTGTATTCTATTTCTATGAATTTCCACGTCAAACTCGCTCATAGTGCCATTAACTTCTAGAAGAAAACTATTGACCACCTGTATTAAATGGTCCTGATTTTTTGTCAAGTCTAGTATTGGCGACTTCATTAAAGTGAGTTGTTTTTCCAGAAGATGAATGGATTGATCTTCTTGGTTTTCTAACGCATCGAGGCGACTGTAGATATTGTTGGCATCGTCATTATCCATTATACCAAACAAAAACTTGCTCACTTTCCCACCAATATATAATAACCCTCGTTTTTCGCGATGTCGCGCTAAGAAAGACGTCAATTCAGATATTTCTTCCTGGACGTCTATTATATTTCTTTTAAATAAACTATCCCAGAAATTGCACCAACCCTATTTATTTTTACCTTTGAAACTGCACAAGTTTAATAGGTTGTCATCGCAGTACCTCTGAAAATCAATGGTTGTTGTCCAATTAGGCATTTTCATGCGAGTGACCACCGTCCACGTCGTTTGGTAAAATACTACAGTTCCTATTGGTTCCATCAAGACTTCCCTTTCCGGCTCCAGTAGTTTTATGTCGAAGGGAGTATTGGTGATCCATTGCCACGTAATTGTGGTCATTAGAAAGCGGAGTATTTTCATACCTAAGAAAATTCAGCGGTTAGGACAGATTCTTTCTTTGTATATTTAACTAGAGATAAAGAAAACGAAGAGAAAAAAAACAGAATAACTTATTTCCAAAGTTTTAATCTATTATTATGTACACACCGTTTACCGTTTTTAATTCGTATCGCCGTATTTACTTCCGAAGGTACTTCAATTACATTGTACTGTCCTAACCATTCAGGAGAAAACTTTCCTTTTTTAACCGGGGTCTTTAGCAGCACTTGGTCCCCAATATCGACAACTAACGGCCGAGCTGTTTTGTCATATTGGGTTTTGGAGTACTCTTTACTTTGTGGTAAATTATTACGCGCAATTGCATATGTTTGTTGTACATTACTTCTTAATTTAAAGTAATAGTCTTCAAAGTTGTATACTGGTTCAGGATCTCGTTGCAAATTGTTAGGAATTTCCGCAGTGAAACCGAACAAACAGACCATAGGCGTTAGCTTAGTTCCTCTATGTTTGCTGTTATTTCGTACGAACATTGCTGCCCTAAGATGTTCATCCCATGTACGGGGGTTAGACTCAACGAAAATTTTCAGATACTCGACCAAAGGCCTATGAGAGCGCTCCAACGCTCCATTGCTTTGCGGATGGTACGCGGTAGTCTGTATTTTCTTGACCTTAAGCATTTTACATACTCTTTTGAACAAATCGCTTGTAAAGTTTGTCCCTTGGTCTGTAACTAGTACTTTGGGGATTCTGTACCGCGGTATTATTTCATTAAAAAATGCCTTCGCTGCTGTTGACGTTTCTGCGTCTGGTATAGCGACACAGTCCATGAACCTCGTCAAATCATCCTCGAAAGTTAAGATATACTTATTACCTTCACTCGTGTCTTCTAAAGGGCCTACAAGGTCCAAATAAACTTTCTCGAATGGTTCGCGAGCGGTGTCTGTTATTACCATGGGCATTTTATTTTTACGGCTAGCTTTATAAAGTTGATATTTAATACAGTTTTTTATGTATTTATTTATATCTGATAACATACCTTTCCATTTAAATTCCCTGCGGATCTTATAAAATGTTTTCCACACGCTTTGGTGTCCGCACAGAAGTGCATCGTGGAAGTTATGTAGGATAGTCTCAATTTCGTTCCTATCTTTCAAGATTTGGATTTTACCTTTTGTGCTAATTTCTTCCTCATTTGTTGTATCATCAGCTTCTTCGTCTGAACTGAGGGGAGTCTCCTGTATGTGTACTTCCATAGTAGAAGGCACCGCGGTTGTGTGATTCAATGGTATGTCCTGCATACGTTGTGGCTCCTCTGATATTAAAGGCAAGTTAAATGGGCCCTGTTTGGCTTGAGATCATGTAACCACCAAGCAGTTGGTTTTGCTGTTTTCCTGATCTTGAGTCGCGGAACTTGCTAATTCTGCGCTAAGAGGTGAAATTCTGGACAGCGCATCTGCATTTGTATTATGTTTGCCGGGCTTATATTCAATATCGAAATCATAGTCTGACAATTTCACATGAAACCGAGCTAGACGCGATTTGGTATCTTTTACCTTGAATATTCCTTTTAAAGGCTTATGATCCGTATAAATCGTAAATTTTCTTCCCAACAAGTAGCATCGAAAGTTTTTGACCGCCCACACAATGGCCAAGAGCTCTTTTTCTGTTGTACTATAATTTTTTTCTGCCTGGTTCAAGCTTCGACATGCGTATGCTATGGGTTTCTATGGGTATCTTTGCCTACTTCTCCCTGAGAGAGCACAGCTCCCAAAGCATCATTATTGGCGTCGGTAGTTAATATGAACGGCTTAGAGAAATCAGGGTATAACAAAAGCGGAGGTGTAACTAAAGCATGTTTTCGTGCACAAAAAGAATTTTGGCATTCCTCGGAACATTTAAATTTTACATTTTTCCTTAGTAGTTTGTTTATTGGGGTTGCTATTTTAGAAAAATCGCGAATGAACTTCCTGTAATAATTTGCCAATCCCAAGAAAGAGTGCACTTGTTTAACTGTTTTGGGAGTTGGAAAATTTTGGACACTTAAAGTTTTCGCAGGGTCTGGCAAGGCACCTTCCTTACCATATTTGTGTCCTAAATAGACAACTTCACGACGTAAGAACTGACATTTTTCCGGTTGTAATTTTAGGTCATTTTCCCTTAGCCTCTGGAATACTTCCAACAGTTTGGCGTTGTGATCATTCAGACTTTTTCCACAGATGACAATGTCATCTAAATAAACGAAACATTTAAATCCCTGCAAAACCGTCAAGATATAGTTCATTATGCGTTAAAATGTGCTCCGGTGAATCCAAAAGGCATCCGTTTAAACTCATAATGTCCATAATTAGTGCTGAAGGCAGTTTTTTCTCTGTCTCGTTTATCTACTTGTATTTGATGATAACCACTTGCCAAATCTAAAGTTGTGAAGTATCTTGCGTGACCCAACTGATCTAAGATTTCTTCTATTCTCGGTAACGGGAAAGCGTCCTTGACAGTAACTTCATTTAACTTGCAAACCCTTTTTTATTAAATCTGTAAAGTTTGAACTATCTGACATGGCCATATTTTGATATTCTTTTATCATTGGTTCTGGATCTGTTTTGCATTTTTGTCTCAAGTTCAGCTCGCATTCTTCTAGACGTTGTTTTTCTCGTTGACCAAACTGTCTCACAGTTTCTCCATTGAGTTGTCTACAGCTTTGCATGTCATGGGTGAGATCTGCTAAATTTTTACAGGGAAAGTAATAGGCCGTTAAGGTCTCCTGCAATTCCTCCCATGTTTTAAAACTGGTATTCTTGCAAATGTCATAAGGAATTTTGCGCAATTTTAGTTTGGGGAGAAAAGATAAGAAAATTGCCTTCTCTTCTTCATCCAAAGAATTGCAATATGCCTGTGAAATATTCAAAAACACATGTAAATTGGATTCTGCTGTTGAAGATGGCTCACCGGAAAATATTGGCACTATTTTGTTTATGGTATCTATTATGGTGGACGTTGGTTCGCAGTGAAAAGTCTTGCTAAGACTGGTGCTGTTATTGGGGTTACACATTGTTCCAGAAAGAGTTGGAGCTTGTGTTATTTCGGAAGGTGGAGAAGTTACTTGAAAGTGTTCTAAGTCAGTGAAAAGATCTTGATTTTTCTGAACCAACTGCTTAACTAAGGTGGTTCCTTTCGAAATTTTTTCACAGAATGCCCCAATCTGATTTTTTAAGCAGTAGATCAGTAGCCGTAGTTGAATGGACTGAATTTATGAAGGTTTCGGCAGAACTCGTAGTGGGAGTAGGAGGTTTCGCTATTCTATGACCTGATCGCAGTACTGTTTCTTTAAGTGGTTCAATATCACCTAGAAGAAAACTTACTTCCCTATTTTTGGGTTTAGGGGCATCTGCACCTCTACCTTCTAATCTGGACATGCGCTATACAGGCACCATGCGTTGGTCGATAAAATTACAGAAGTTTATAGTTTACCTCATGAAATGGCATTCAGAAGCTGCTCAAAATTTAATCAAATGAATTACCGCAGAGTACCTTCACACACAGTTAACAAGGAAAGTTTAAGAAAATTTAACTTCTAATATATGTATATATAAATTGGAGCTCAAAAAAAAAATCACTGATTCCGTAACTCATAAGCTAATATTATGTATATGCACGAAAATACTTTTTATGTTACGAATCTCCGAAAATAATAATAAATAATCTTACGTTGCTATAAAAACTATATATGCTATGGTATAAATAAGAATAAATATAAAATAAGATATAGTGCTTACTGAATTCTAATAGGCTGCTGGATGCTCTATTTGTTGACAACTTTGAATTCTTCTTCGGTTTTTTGCGTTTCAATTGGCTGCTTGATGCTCTATTCGTGGACAACTTTCGCTTCTTCAGTTCTTCCTCAATTTCTATCTTTTTATAGGCTACTGGCTGCTCTATTTCTTTTTTACACACTTTTGCCTTCTATTGCCTTTCGTAGATCGTAGTGAGCCACGTTCTCGCTTTCAAGTAGGTTTGGATTCGGATATAGCTTTTCTAATACCAGTATCAGTATTATTAAATGATACAACGCTATCTAATTTTTCCGAATCCTACCGGCTGCGCCAAATGTGGTGTTTAAGTTTGTACACACTGCGAGATAATGGATGTGGAGGCTTTGATTACAAAAAGGCGAAAATGACACACAGTTTAAGCTTTTATTTTCGTAGTTATTAATTTGTTATCTTTACACTTTAATACTTATAAACTTTTATCACTACACGACTCTAATAATTACACCGCTTATAAACTTTAATTATTACACCACTTTGATACTTTCATAATGACACCGCTTGTTCTGTCTTTTTTAACTTTCCACACAAGACTCAACTTACAACTCTTCTACTCTATCCGAAATTAATTGGTTCATTCCAAAAAATGCAGAATCGACTACGCGTAATTTCTGTGCCAGAATTTTTTGATGTTTCCAAACAAGATTATTTTTATTTCCTTCTTCGCTTTGTTTACCTGCGAAGTAGGTCATTATTGCGAAGGTAAGTCACTCTGCAATAAATTCTGATCAGCCACTAGGTCATTTTTTATTTATGCTGACCGGGCATTGATCAGTGCACGTAAAATGCTTTTATTTTATTTATCTTTGCAATTGTTACGATTGCAAAGAAACTTACATATGAGTTAATTAATAACATGAAAACATTTAGAAAAACGTTTTGAAATTAATCTTCGCTAAATGAGGAAATAATTATACAACAGCTTATAGGATACCAATAGATATAACCGATAATTAAAGTTTACTTCAAAAAACATATATGTACTTCAATAGTGATATGGTTTGCACAACACTACTAATATAATTGGTTAAATTTCTTTAAAAAAATTGTATATATATATACGCTACCGCAGCAAGATGGCTTATAGGATACCAATAGATATAACCGATAATTAAAGTTTACTTCAAAAAACATATATGTACTTCAATAGTGATATGGTATGCACAACACTACTAATATAATTGGTTAAATTTCTTTAAAAAAATTGTATATATATATACTCTACCGCAGCAAGATGGCTTATAGGATACCAATAGATATATCCGATAATTAAAGTTTACTTCAGAATTAAAGTCTTGAGACAGAACTAGCAGGTCAACCAAGTACACCAGGACCTTGTCGCGAAGATTGAACGGGATGACGACACATAGTTTGAGGAGCGTTGTATCACCGTGAAGTAATAGAGGGGATGACCAGGCACTGTAAAAGCGGTGTTCTCTCGGGACTCTTGATCTAGCGGGATCTGCCATAATGCGTCTTTCAGGTTCAAACTCAAAATGTATTTTGCCGGAGGAAGTCGACCCAGTCTTAGGTAACGGATAGGCGTCCTTCTTGGTGACTGTTTTTACCTTCCTGGCGTAAAAACAAAGTCAAACCTCTCCTGGTTTCTTTACTAGAACGACTGGAGAGCTCCAAGGACTCTGGCTCTCCTCTATAACACCCAGTGATACCATCCGCACCGATTCGGCCTCCATCAAACTCTGTACTGCTGGTGATATAGGATAAAAACGTTGTTTTATGGAGTTGCATCCCCAGTGTCCATCTTGTAGTTTATTAGAGACGTCTTGCCCAAGCCTAGTGAGGCAAACGAAGGGAACAACTGCTTGGTGGCTTCAGGACGTTTCAATTCTTGCTCCGAAAGAAGATGGCGGTCAGTGTCTGAAGCAGCTAACAGACCTGGTTTCAGCTCCGCAACTGCACCTAGGACATCTGAAGCCAACCGAAATAAACGCCAGAAGTCAATGCCTAAGTACAGCGCCTGAGTGAGCCCCGGGATTACGTAAAAACATAAGCTCTTGGTTTCACTACGGAAGGTGACATCCAGGTCCACATGAACATGAACGTTTGTCATGGCACAATTAGTCACCTCTACCTACGTCCTGTACCTTCCATTCGACCTCCGCTTCCGACAACTTCTCAAGAGCTCCTCGGCCTAGGATACTGACAGTGGCACCACTGTCTAGTAATCCTGACACGGTTTGCCCGAGCTGGTGCCGACATTGTGATGTGGACCGGCTTCTTCCTCAGCTTCGATACGCTTGGTATGTTCGCGCAACTGAACAGTCGATCTCTTTCTGGCTGGGTAAAAATACGTCACCGTCACATCAGGTGGTTCTGTCACCGACGAGAAGATTCTATCTCTCACGACGCGATATTTGTACCAGCGCTCTTGAAATGGTATCAGAGGATATTCAGCTGGCTCACGGCCACTCGTCATCACAGAGGTTGATGGCCGTCTCAATATCTGATAAGTGGAAGTCTGGGCCTCCTCTGCAGCAATACTCAAAGGTTTTGTCGTAATTGGTGTTAATGGAACGGCAAAGATTAAGGATGGATCCGAAGGAATGTCTAGCAAGTTGTTGCAATCATTATTATTATTATTATTATTATTCTTTGATTACCGTGATTATAATAATATTAACACTGACACATTATATAATGATTGTGCTAATTTACCTTATACGGACATATTCCAGCAGAACTGTCAGTAAGTTTACATGAATACTTGAAGCTCAGGTAGGGCGGTATATTGAATTAATTCCAATTACTTGACTTGAATTTTTCTTGAATTTAATTTTCCAATTACGTAAGTTGAAATTTACGCGTTGAATGAGCCTTTTCATGATATTTTGATTACTTCAAGCATACTTCAAGTATACTTCAAGTATTCATGTAAACGTACTGCGTGTTAATGATAAGGTTGAATTACTGAATAATTTACTCTTAAAGCTTTATAATAGGCATGTAGCACAACGTTGTCCTTGGATCACACGTGAGAGATACATGTCCTTATTGCGGAGAGAGAGAGTTTCTCTACCGTATTTATAAAATCACACGATGCTCAACTTTACCCCGTCGGTATAAAAGGGTTCGCAATATGGTTACCACCAAAATTCGATCTGCAAAAAGAACATACTACAGTTCCAACTTAAACTCAGACTTACCCAGCAGGAAGCTGTGGAATAACATTCGCAAGATGGGCATTGGAGACAAAGAAATGCCTCAGTGTAACGCTGACCCTAATACTTTAAATGAATTTTTCATAGCTTCAACTCGCAGTGATTCACCCTTAGAAGAATTAAATGACATTGAGAACGTTGACAGCTTTGCATTTCTTTGCACTGACTACACCGAGGTTCTCAAAGCAATTTTTGCAGTTAAATCAACTGCAGTTGGTTAGGACATGATAGCACCGAGATTTATTAAGTTGATTGCCCCGTATATTACACCAGTTTTGACGCATATCCTTAACGCGTGCCTGACTATATCTCAGTTTCCTGCTGCTTGGAAGAGAGCTGTTATTATTCCAATCCCAAAGAAATCAAATACTTCTGATGTCAATGACTTCCGACCGATTAGTATTTTACCTTTGTTTAGTAAGGTTTTTGAAAATCTCATCTTCTTGCAAGCCAACAGACCAGAACCGTTTATTATCTCCCTGGTAATCTGGATTTCGACAGGGACATAGCTGTGAAACTGTTCTATTAAAAGTTATTTCCGATATCAATGAAGCCCTTGACAATGAAAAGTTAACCATACTTGCACTTCTAGACTTTAGTTGTAACGAACGGCCGTGTTCGTTATTATTTTTTTTTCTCTTTTCTCTTCCGTACTAAATATCCTCCTAATCTTCTGGGACGTATTATTCGGCATTCTATTGTGGGAATGCTTATTCATTTTCCTCACACATTAGTTCCTGTTTTAAAAACCTCATTTTAATATTCATGTTCATTCAAATGTCATTCCCTAGTTGCAATCATTTGCAATTCATTAAAAGGGCAATTCCGGTGCATTCCAAATTCGCCTGTTACACTGTAAAACTAAAACGCGCCACCATGGTACGTTATGCGCAAATGGAGTAGAATAAAGGAAAGAAAAGGGAAGATAAGCTTAACATATCCCTACTTTGTACATAGCAATTTCACGTTTCATGCCCTTATAAGGCTAGCTTTTTGGAACAAATCAATTGTTTTTCCAAGACGTCGAGGTCGCAGAAGACCGTTCCGGCTGTTCGAATGAGACATAAGTCCCTTTGGAAACGAGGGAAAGGTGACGCTTGTTTATGATTGGCCACCGTGCTAATCTTCGAGGAGGGTGAATTATCTGCTTGCATGAAAATTTGTGTACAGAGAGAGATTTTTGTTTTTGGGTGATGAAAGACGGACTGCTGAAGAAGTTGGCAAAGTGATTAGATGTGCTCAAGCTTTGGTTAAGGAGTTTTTTTTTTTTGGTAATAAAGGAAAAATAATTAAATTTTGTCCAAAAGGGACTCGGGTTTTGTTGCTTTGGTTAAAAGAAGGAATAGTCTGGTTGAATTTCGTGGCTGATAACAAAAAGAAAGAAAAACAAAAAAGAAAAATTATCACTTTGAAGGATATTAACTACGTCCTGGAGAAGAGTTAGACTTAGATTGTGAATTGTGTTGCTGCAAATTGAAAAGCAGGATATCTCATTTGAAAGTACTAAGTGCGCTTTGGAAATAAAATCGGCATTGGTATGTTAAGAATTGTGTAATACCGCTGACCTATAAATAAAAGGTGACAGGTTTGTGAAAATCTATAATAAAAAAACAAAAAAAAATTGATTTCGTTTGTTGGATCCTGAACACCAGCTCAATGGTCTTGTGTTAAAAAAATTAAAAAGTAAGGCAGGTTTTGTTCTAAAAAAAAAATTAATAAATTTATCCCTGCTAAGTGAAGAGCATGTTTTGTATAAAAAAATTAATAAATTTATCCCTGCAAGGTAGAGCAGGTTTTGTTTTGAAAATTTAATAAATTTATCCCTGCAAAGTGAAGAGCAGGTTTTGTTTTAAAAATTAATAAATTTATCCCTGCAAAGTGAAGAGCAGGTTTTGTATAAAAAAATTAATAAATTTATCCCTGCAAGGTAGAGCAGGTTTTGTTTTGAAAATTTAATAAATTTATCCCTGCAAAGTGAAGAGCAGGTTTTGTTTTAAAAATTAATAAATTTATCCCTGCAAAGTGAAGAGCAGGTTTTGTTTTAAAAATTAATAAATTTATCCCGGCAAAGTGAAGAGCAGGTTTTGTATAAAAAAATTAATAAATTTATCCCTGCAAGGTAGAGTAGGTTTTGTTTTGAAAATTTAATAAATTTATCCCTGCAAAGTGAAGAGCAGATTTTGTTTAAAAAAAAAAATTTTAATAAATTTATCCCTGCAAAGTAGAGCAGGTTATATTTTGTTTTTGCTTTTAAAATTTATAATAAAAATATTATGTCTGTTTCTGCAAATTGTAAAGGAAGTTTTTTTTGTTAGAGAGTGATAATGAGTTTTCTTTTTTGCAAGTGATAGCAGTTTTCGGATCTTTATACTGCTTTTCTTTCTTTTGGGAAAATAGAACTGATCTTTGTCGACGGGAATATTAAGTTTTTTTTTCGCTTATAGATTTTTTTTTGTCCTGTAACTAAAGCGGGACTTAAAGTACAAAATTTTTTTTTTGAGAAGCGTTTCCATTCAATCACCAAAGGTTGCTGGAGTCAAAGCTTGTGGGTCCTTCTATACAGGGCTCCAGGTTGTGGTATTTCATAGTTTCTCGTATATTTGTGTAAAATGCATTAAATAATTGGTTTTCTATGAGGAGAGAGGTGGCATGATAGGTTAGGGAGTGAGAATCGCTCACGGTGCGCACACGAGCTGTATGGGATCAGACCATATATATTGAAAACTTGCTGTCCGCGGTTTGATAATAGGGAGGAAGGGAGCATGGGGCTCTATGCCGGCGGCAAGGAGCTCCAGGAACATCAGGAGTCCAATTCTCTCACAATCTTGCGGGAGTATCGCTGAGTACATGGTCCACAAGTGACGAAAGTGTAAACTTTTTTTTTGTGTGTAGATTTCGTGATGTACCCTTTGTATCCGTCTGTCTGTATCGTATTGTTCATCCGTCTGTCTGTCCGTCTGTTGGCTAGTTTATTTTTTTCTTCTTCATGCACAGCTGACATTAGTATCAACAGGGTGTTGAGAACAAGAACCCCCCTCCCGACTAATTGCTGGCGGGCAAAAGCTCTGCGTTCTTTACCTAAGCCCTGTAGATGATTTTTTGTGACCTAAGTAGCACTTCGCGGCCGGCCTGTGGTATCGGGGGTTCATGTACGAATAGTATACGTGGGCGGAGGTATTCTTGTATGTGGACGCTTTGGGTCATGGGTTGGTTGATAAGAGGTTTCGCAAGGTTACAAAATGGCGCCCAAATGTATACATTTTTCTTTCTCATCATGGTTCTTGTAAATTTCTTGTTTTTATGAAAAGGTTCTTTTTATGTAATAAAATTTAATTGCTTAAATTGCTTTCATCCTTGTGAAATTAATATCGTGGGTGGGCTCGCTTGGAGTTGCTCCCTATCGGTCGGTGTCTTTAGTGGTTTGATGAACGAGATTCATTCCCTTTTTGATAAGTTCTCCACTGTGGATGTTGCTGATTCGGATCTGTTCTGACTGGGTTTACCTTAAATTTCAACCTATAGTTTCCGTGAATAGGGCTGCTCAACGTGCTTCGGAAAGATAGTGTCTGGAGGTTGTTAATGGGTAATACTCATTTAATTTTCGACATTGTTCCACCTGAGGTATGTTGACTAGACCTGCTCAAATCATAGCTGCTTGGTGGGCGACCGTGGTGATTGAACGAGCCTTGTGCGTGAGTCGCACTACTGTTGAAAATAAACATTCAGTTCGTTCGACGTGCTCCAGAATAAGCTAGTATTTTCGTGTCGTATTGTGTCTTGTCTTCTTAGTCTTGTATGGTAATTTGTTTATTATCGTGTCTTATTTCAACCAAAACCTGCTACTGGTTTATTTCTGAGTGCATGTGGTCATCGATGTTTGCTTGGGGCGCTGTGACGTCTTCAGGTGGACCGCGGTCCCGGGGGGAGAGAGAGAATTCGCGAAATTAACAATTTTTTTTGTTCTGCTCAAGAAAAGAAAAGTAAGACGAGTAAGGGTGTTTCGTCTGGTGTGTGTGCTGATGGGTGATTTGGTGGGCCTTGTCATGTCGCCCTCCCTCGTTGAAGTTATTACATTTCATATCTTATATTTATAATCTTATAATTGCTTGATTTGCCGTAGTTGCTTATATTGATATTGGCTTTAGTGCTTTTGTCTAACATAGTTAATTTTACATATACTCGTACTCATCCATAATTGCGGTGCATAAATTGCTCTGTGCCATCAACTTGTGTCAACAATATTCATTGGGTTGAAGGTATTAAACCTTGAGTTTATTTTTTTTTGTCTGGTCATTGCTAGTTATTGGCAACATATCTGTATAATGGATTTTTCGTTCTTGTCTGAAGAGGAATTAGGCATTGCATGCGCAATATTTCATATCCCGGATCGGACGTATTAGGGCAGCTAGCTCAAAAATATCTGGAGGAATGCCTCGACCCGAGTAAAGTACCAGCTAGGACCCATGATCCCAAAAATCCCAAGTCAGAAGTGCACTATATATCTGTGCGGGTGGAAAATCTACAGCGCGACTTGAATTCTAATCCCGCAACAACTTTTGTACACTTGTCGTGCTATAAAGCACAAGTTTTTCATTTATTGGGGCGAGCAAATCATCTTGCAGACTCTGTACCTTCAGTCCAAGTACAAGCAGAAAAGCTGGGGAAAGAGTTAGGCCAAATGATGAAAACACTAGATCATGTTAATATCGGGGAATTGGAGGAAGGGATAGATGAATCCCGTGATCTTCCTATAAATGTTCCGTCCAAACAAGTAAATGAAGTAGAAAATCAAGGGTTGACTGAAGCAGTACCCAAGAAGCCTTCAACTACTTATTCAATGGTAGATTTCTCTGAAAATTTCAAAAGTGTCGAAAGAAATAAGAATCCTTCTTTAACACATGAAAGATCTTGTGATGCGTTTGCATATGACGATCTTTTCCGGAATAAGCCCTTTAATACTTTGAATAACCCGTCGCGTTCAGCTGCGACTTCTTTTCAGAATCCCAGAAGGAATGTAGGTCAAGTAGGTTTAGGTCCAGTTCAAGTGCCAGTAAAAGCCCCTCGCCGGGAAAATTTGTATTCATTTCGAAATGCCCCTGGTGGCAATGAGGCTCCTTTGGCTGAGGAGAATAGAAGAAGCCTAACCAGAAGTCCAGTGTTCAAGTGGCGTTTGAACTTCGATGGTACGTCTGGACTGGACGTGTTGGAATTTATTTTCCGTCTGGAGTCTCTGGCTCGGTTAGAGCGTGTGATTGATGCAGACCTGTGTGCAGGCTTCTCTCAAATTCCCAGGCCATTTACCGAGGAAGCGGCTTCCAACACGGAGCCGGAGCGCTTCCGCTAGATCACCTAAATGTTCAAGATCCCTCACAGAAAGTACAGCAGCAACCTTTGCACTTGATTTTTCTTCTTCGACCTTTGATAGGTCATTACCGATTAGCAATCCAAAGTGTGAAGCAAATTTGCACACGACTCAAGATGCGTTCCATTAATACTGAATTTGATAACATTGACGATTGTAGTTGCATTTCTTCTTGTGAAGCAACCTCATTTTCTTCCGCTGATTCTGATCGCGAGGATGGCTTTGGAGAAGGGGCCTCTCTTTCACCGGATTCACTTCGTCACGGGACCAAAGCTCGCTCAGCAAAGTATTTCAGCTTGCGAAAAGTACTAAAAGCTGCCATAGCAGAAACTGTCTTGTATACCAATTCTGATCACCGGCCGTATGCCGACGTGTTCATTCATGGACAGCGAATCAGGGGTTTGTTGGATAGTGGCGCTAGTGTGAGTGTGCTTGGTTCCGAGGCGGAGTATTTCTTGGGGGGGGGGGGGGGGGGGGGACAGGAATACCATTTCACTCAATGCCTTCTCAGATGTCAACAGGTCATGGTCAACAACAGGGAGTTCTGGGTCACGTCCGTGTGCTGGTCAAATATGGCACAAAGCCTCGAATGATGCGTTTTCATATTGTTCCCAGTTTGCAACAAAAACTATATCTTGGAATTGATTTTTGGCGAAAATTTGGCTTAGCTCCAGTGATGGTTAGCGAATTGCATAGCCTGCCTAAATCACCTCCCGTCTGTTCTCAAAAACATAATCTGACTTCGGAAGCGGATCAGCGGTTGCAAACGGTAATTGCTTCGTTTCCGTCGTTCAATGAGCAGGGACTCGGACGTACTCGTCTCGTCAAGCACGAGATAGACGTGGGAGCTAGCAAGCCTATCAAGCAAAGATACAATGCGGTGTCACCTCCCGTTCAGAAATCGTTGTATGACGAGCTTGACAGAATGTTGGCTTTGGGAGTTATTGAAGAGAGCCAGAGTGCTTGGTCCTCTCCTGTGACGCTTGTTAAAAAGTCAAACGGAAAGTCGCGCCTTTGTCTTGATGCGCGTAAAGTGAACTCGGTTACTGTCTCTACTCTACTAATTATATATCTGCTGTTGATCTAAAGGATGCCTTCTGGCAAATTCCTCTTGCAGTTGAGTCAAGAGACAAAACAGCTTTCGCCGTTCCAGGACGTCCTCTGTATCAATTCTCGGTATTGCCTTTCGGATTATGTAATGCACCTCAGACAATGTGTAGGCTCATGTGTAAGGTGATACCTCACCAACTGCATGATCGAATTTCAGTTTACCTTGATGATTTATTGATTACTTCCTCTACGTTTAACGAAAATTACTGAGTATCGTTTCGGTATTGCTGCGTAATGCTGGGCTTACCATAAATGTGGAAAAAAGTAAATTCTGTATGCAGGAGGTTAGATATCTCGGGTGTGTGGTGGGGAATGGTTCGTTACGAGCTGACCCAGACAAGATTGCATCCATTCAAAGTTTTCCTCGTCCGTCCAGTGTCAAAAAGGTCCGTAGTTTTTTAGGTGTCTGTGGTTTGTACAGGCGGTTTATCCCTCAGTTTTCTACAATAGCCGTCCCATTGACAGATCTCTTGAAGAAGAATACAAAGTTCCTTTGGAACGAGCGGGCAGAGGAGGCATTCTGTAAATTAAAAGAATGTTTGATCACAGCTCCAGTGTTGGCTTACCCGGACTTTTCCATTCCATTTTTCATTAGATGTGACGCCTATAACACCGGCATAGGCAGTGTGTTGTTCCAGCGCTCTGCAAACGGTAGTTAGCATCCCATTGCTTTCTTGTCACAGAAATTAAATGCTGCGCAACGCAATTATAGCGTTACTGAGTTGGAATGTTTGGCGGCGGTTATGAGTGTCAAGCGTTTCTGTCCTTATATTGAGGGTTTGGAGTTCACCATTATTACTGACCATTCTAGTCTCAGATGGCTCATAGACCAACGAGACTTATCTGGCAGATTGGCACGGTGGAGCCTTAAGCTCCAGGCATTTAAATTCCATATTGAATATCAAAAAGGTAAGGAAAACGTAATGGCCGATGCTCTGTCTCGTGTTTTTGGTGAAGAGTCTGTTGAGAATGTCATTGATGAAATTGAAGTGAAGGAAGTTTCCGTTCCAGTGTCTGGTCCGGTCATGAAGGGCATTGATTTGGACTCGGCTGCTTTTAAAGAGAGGACTTGTCTGGAAAAAGTAGACAAGGTTATTCTTGACCCTCAGGCATTCCCCAATTTACGAGTCGTAAATGGTTGTCTACATATTTCTAATCCATCCCTTTCCAGTTCATTAACAAGTAGCCAGGTTCATTGGAAACTGTGGGTTCCGGATAGCGTTACAGACGATTTGATATCACAGGAACACCGCCCCCCCCTTTCTTCTCATTTTGGATTCACTAAGACCTTAGAAAAGCTACGTCGCAATTATTATTGGCCTAAAATGGCATCTGATGTTGGCAAGTTTGTGGCTGCGTGCGAGATTTGTAAACAGATTAAGCCTTTTAACTTTTTCCCAAAGCCCCCATTGGGGAAAGGGCGCTTGTCCGATCTACCGTGGCAGAGAATCTTTTGTGATTTTCTCGGACCATATCCCCGAAGTCGAAACGGAAATAAGTATATCTTCCTAGTGCTGGACCACTTAACTAAGTTTGTTCTGATTAAGGGCATTCCGGAAGCTACCGCTTCTCGTGTGATTAACTTTTTGGAGCATGAGGTCTTTCACATGTTTGGAGTCCCGGAGTACCTTCATTCAGACCATGGAAGCCAGTTTATCTCCAAATTGTTCGCTCAACTGTTGGTGGGGTGAATCATGTTTATTCGCCAGCCTACTCTCCTCAATCCAACGCCTCGGAGAGAGTAAATCAGTCGATTTTAGCCGCTATCCGCGCCTATGTTGGGAACAATCATAGGGGTTGGGACGAGTACCTGAGTGAGATCGGTCTTGCTATACGAAGCGTGGTTCACGACTCAACCAGGTGCTCGCCTTATTTCCAGATGTTCGGAGTACAACCTATAACCCATGGAAGTTCTTATAAACTATTCCGCGAGTTATCGGAAAACTTGGAGGGTGAATTGGAATCTGTTCCTGTAAATCAAAAGCTTCAAATTGTACGAGAGGATGTTAAGGATCGGTTGGTTAATGCCTATAATAGATATTCTAAAGGTTACAACTTGCGAACGCGAGCAAGAACTTTTGCCGTGGGGCAAACGGTGTCTGCTCGGAACCATGTGCAGAGTAGTGCCGCAAACCATTTTTCAGCCAAATTGGCTCCAAAGTTCTTATAAGCCACTACCACAGAGCGTCTCGGTAATGTCTCCTATTGTCTTAAATCTCCAGCTGGGTTGTCTCTGGGGGTATTTCATGCTCGAGATTTGAAATCTTGACTTTGGCTTTTCTATCAATTCTTCGGTGAGTTTTCCTGATGCGATTTGTCTTGTACCTTGCCCAGCCTTGACGATTTAAAGCAATAAATGCAAGCTCGGGCTTATAAATGGTCTCATGTAAGAGAAGCAAGTGTATTCAAATCCCGTCAAAGTAAAGAAATTTTTTTTTTTCACCCTCCTGCGTTGATGCCCAAAGGCGGTGAATTATAAAGCATCCAGTTGTTATTTGTGTAATGTGTTTGCATGCATGTGTGTGTTTTTGGTTTGCTTGTTGTTAAGAGTTGTCTTGTTTTATGATGTTGTTTATCAGTTGTGATTTGACCCACTTTGTAATCCCTCGGACACTTAGTGTCTGATTTATGGGTTGGAAATTATAAGGTGAACACTTATTCGTACGTGAAAAGAATCTCCATTCTCTTCGTCAATGACATGCCATCATTTTGTGCCTACGTGTACTAATCTTGGGCTTTGTGCTCACAGAGCCCGGCTTGAGACTTTTCTCTCTGTGGGTCGTCCCCACGTTGGGCGTGCCCGAATTGTCTACCTAAGTAATCTTTCCTTTTTTTACTTATGCTTTGTGCTTGCAGAGCCCGGCTTTTCAGACTCTTATCTCAGCGGGTTGTCCCCACGCTGTAACGAACGGCCGTGTTCGTTATTATTTTTTTTTCTCTTCTCTCTTCCGTACTAAATTTCCTCCTAATCTTCTGGGACGTATTATTCGGCATTCTATTGTGGGAATGCTTATTCATTTTCCTCACACATTAGTTCCTGTTTTAAAAACCTCATTTTAATATTCATGTTCATTCAAATGTCATTCCCTTGTTGCAATCATTTGCAATTCATTAAAAGGGCAATTCCGGTGCATTCCAAATTCGCCTGTTACACTGTAAAACTAAAACGCGCCACCATGGTACGTTATGCGCAAATGGAGTAGAATAAAGGAAAGAAAAGGGAAGATAAGCTTAACATATCCCTACTTTGCGAATGCTTGTACATAGCAATTTCACGTTTCATGCCCTTATGAGGCTAGCTTTTTGGAACAAATCAATTGTTTTTCCAAGACGTCGAGGTCGCAGAAGACCGTTCCGGCTGTTCGAATGAGACATAAGTCCCTTTGGAAACGAGGGAAAGGTGACGCTTGTTTATGATTGGCCACCGTGCTAATCTTCGAGGAGGGTGAATTATCTGCTTGCATGAAAGTTTGTGTAGAGAGAGATTTTTGTTTTTGGGTGATGAAAGACGGACTGCTGAAGAAGTTGGCAAAGTGATGTGCTCAAGCTTTGGTTAAAGAGTTTTTTTTTTGTAATAAAGGAAAAATAATTAAATTTTGTCCAAAAGGGACTCGGGCTTTGTTGCTTTGGTTAAAAGAAGGAATAGTCTGGTTGAATTTCGTGGCTGATACCAAAAAGAAAGAAAAACAAAAATAAAAATTATCACTTTGAAGGATATTAACTACGTCCTGGAGAAGAGTCAGACTTAGATTGTGAATTGTGTTGCTGCAAATTGAAAAGCAGGATATCTCATTTGAAAGTACTAAGTGCGCTTTGGAAATAAAATCGGCATTGGACCTATAAATAAAAGGTGACAGGTTTGTGAAAATCTATAATAAAAAAAAACAAAAATTGATTTCGTTTGTTGGATCCTGAACACTAGTTCAATGGTCTTGTATTAAAAAATTAATAAGTTTATCCCTGCAAAGTGAAGAGCAGGTTTTGTTTTAAAAATTAATAAATTTATCCCTGCAAAGTGAAGAGCAGGTTTTGTTTAAAAACAAAATTTTAATAAATTTATCCCTGCAAAGTAGAGCAGGTCATATTTTGTTTTTGCTTTTAAAATTTATAATAAAAATATTACGTCTGTTTCTGCAAATTGTAAAGGAAGTTTTTTTTTGTTAGAGAGTGATAATGAGTTTTCTTTTTTGCAAGTGATAGCAGTTTTCGGATCTTTATACTGTTTTCTTTCTTTTGGGAAAATAGAACTGATCTTTGTCGACGGGAATATTAAGTTTTTTTTTTCGCTTATAGATTTTTTTTTGTGACCTGTAACTAAAGCTGGATTTAAAGTACAATATTTTTTTTTTTGAGAAGCGTTTCCATTCAATCACCAAAGGTTGCTGGAGTCAAAGCTTATGGGTCCTTCTATACAGGGCTCCAGGTTGTGGTATTTCATAGTTTCTCGTATATTTGTGTAAAATGCATTAAATAATTAGTTTTCTATGAGGAGAGAGGTGGCATGATGGGTTAGGGAGTGAGAATCGCTCACTGGTGCGCACACGAGCTGTATGGGATCAGACCATATATATATTGAAAACTTGCAGTCCGCGGTTTGATAATAGGGAGGAAGGGAGCATGGGGCTCTATGTCGGCGGCAAGGGGTTCCAGTAACATCAGGAGTCCAATTCTCTCTCAATCTTGGCGGGAGTATCGCTGATTACATGGTCCACAAGCGACGAAAGTGTAAACTTTTTTTTTGTGTGTAAATTTCGTGATGTACCCTTTGCATGGTGGTATATCCGTCTGTCTATATCGTATTGTTCATCCGTCTGTCTGTCCGTCTGTTGCCTAGTTTATTTTTTTCTTCTTCATGCACAGCTGACATTAGCATCAAGAGGGTGTTGAGAACAAGCACCTCCCCTCCCGGCTGATTGCTGGCGGGCAAAAGCTATGCGTTCTCTACCTAATCCCTGTAGATGCATTTTTGTAACCTAAGTAGTACTTCGCGGCCGGCCTGTGGTCTCGGGGGTTCATGTACGAATATACGTGGGCGGAGGTATTCTTGTATGTGGATGCTTTGGGTCATGGGTTGGTTGACAAGAGGTTTCGCACGGTTACATAGTAAAGCCTTCGATAGTGTGTGTGTCTTATCTGTTGTGGCGTACCTCAAGGCTCCATCCTTGTGCCATTTCTTTTTAGCCTATTTATAAATGATCTACCCAATGTGATTAAGGACTCCACCGTTCATCTATATGCTGATGATGTCCAATTATATCTGAGCCGCCCAATTGGACTACAGGAAGATTGCATTTCCCGGCTAAATGATGACTTACAACGAATCTACGAATGGTCTCTTGAAAACAAGTTGGTATTGAATCCAAGCAAATCTAATTCCATTCCAATTCATAAAAGCAGCATTGATGCTTCAAGACTACCTCCTGTTGTACTCAATAATACAACTCTACCATATCGTGACGCTATTAGGAATTTAAGAATAATATTAAATTCTAGCTTAAGTTGCCGCAAGTACGTTAGTAATATTATTGGAAAAGTTGATGGCGCCCTTCCTCAGTGCGCTGATAAATCCACATTTCCTATATGGCTCGATATTGTTCCCGAAGCTTAATTCAGTCTGCCACAGACGGCTCATGGTTGCATTCAATGATTGTATTTTAGGTATCTATATAAACTGCCCCGTAGCTCCCATATCTCCCGATATCGTAATTGTATTCTCGGGTTTCCGTTAGATATCTACCTTACTAACCGTAACTTGTATTTTTTGCACAAGCTAATTAATCTTAAAGTACCTCTACAGCAAGCTGCAGTTTCTACGCTCACAAAGAGGTACAAATATTTGTATGCCTCGCTGCAGATCACAACTTGGAGAGCGCTCTTATTTTGTTCAAGTTCCTCGTAAATGGAACTCATTACCATCAGAACTTCAGCGCGTGGGCTCCAGCAGTGTTTTTCTTAAATTGTTAAAATCATCCAATTATACCTAAACGCACATTCTACCTTTATCTATTCTTGAAAACTAATTATGTAAATATAATTTATTTTTTTGTCTTTTTTTCGCATTTTTTTTTTTTAGAATTATCCTTAACTACTTTTAAACTTTCATTTTTTTTATCTTGATTAATGATTAGATGTTACTTTTTCTTTTTATTTTTTTCTTATTAGTTAGTTAGTAGCTATTGTCACTCATTGACCTACCTTCAAATTCAAGACTTGTGTGTTCTGTATATTAATAAGATTTTAAAATCTTTGTACAGTTGCCAAATAAATATTATGGGAGGGATAACTTGCAGAGTAGTCTACAGTTATCCTTCTAGTTACAAAGATGCTGATGTAGCATTCAAATTGCTTCATCACACTCTTATGCATCCTAATGAGTTGTCACATATTGACCGGCGATTTGCATAGTTTGTGCTGGTGAAGGCACCCTGTTTCACAGGTTCTTCACTTGCCCGGCTTTGCAAAATCTAATGGAACTCGTGCGCGGTATGTGTCAGTTGATCCACCCGAATTTCGGCATTACTAGGACATCGTTTCTATGGGGACCAAAGGTCTGTGGTCGGGTAGGTGAAATGTTTGATTAGCTTTGCGTTGACACTGGCCAAATCTACAATTCACTCGTACTATATGAGAGTCGAATATGGGAATCAGAACACTGACCCACAACACCACGCACAAGCACTTAAGCGCCACTTCGTTGACAGATTGAGACATTTACGTCTTGAATATCTGGCAATGAACACAGAGCCTTTTGCCACCTATTTTTAAGGAATTTTGAAAAGAGCCAGACAGCCAACAAATAAAGAGCTTATTAGAAAAAAAAAATTGTTTTTAATAAAATTCTCCTTCGTAAAATATCTTCATCCTGTAAAGCATTTTCGACATTGAATTTCCGAAATTGTAGGGTTTCGATATGAACGAAGACAAGTACCTGTTAAACAACAGTGGCTAAATAGAACTTTAGAAATGCGTCGTACCGCCACAGCGCTAAGGAGAATCCGCGTTTGAATATCGTATTTAAAGTAAATTGAAAGTGCCGATCGTATGAGTCGGTTTAATTGTTTTGTAATCAAATGATTTAGAGTAATAACCTTAGCCAGACAGAATAGCCAGTATTATGTTAACATAAACCAGCAGTATAAAAACTTTCTTTGCTTACCAAATAATTTGGCTGCTGAAAGTAAACCATGAAAAAAGGCGGGAAATGAAAAAAATACTGAGGTTGTATACAATGACAATAACGTTGTTTAGGGTTCCGTACCCAAAGAGTAAAAGCGGTAACCCTATTAGTATGTGCTCCGATGTCTGTTTGTCTATCTGTATCTCATGAACCGTAATGGGTAGACAACTGAACTTTTCACAGTGCGTATTTCTATTGCCGCTTTAACAAAAAATAATAAAAATTAAATTTAATTTAAAATTAAGGGGCCCCCCATACAAGAAACGTGATTTTTTTGGCGTTTTTTTCCTCATTCATTTATTATTATCATAAGTAGGCATTATTTTTTCAAATCACAGCATTATTATTTTTTTTCAAATGACTCCTACTCTCATTTAAAAATATAAATAAAAAGTACAGTGTTAAATTTTGTACGATGATACGGAACCCTTCGTGCGCGAGTCCGACTCGCACTTGGCCGGTTTTTTTATGTTACTGTTGGGTTGTCGAGTAAATTGAGAGAAAAACTGTACTTTATTTAAAATATATTTATTTATGAAAATTAAACAGTTACTACCGGAGCTCGCGGACGTATATTTTCGAGGTGAAACAGAAGACTAAAGCTTTGAGGCGATTTTCTTAACGCTTGTGCCTCGGTCTCAAGATATAAAAGTGCAAGGTATGCAAATTGTTATGATAAGAATGAATATTTGATATTGGATCGTTAAAGTTGCAATGTTAGGTGGTCGGCAATAATGTGGGAAAGGAAATGGAGTACAGGATTTCACTTGGGTGGCATTTAGTAGGAATGTGGGTAGCTTCACAACATTACTTTGTATGAAAATTTGTTGTCATATATAGAATTTGGAATAATTTCCATGGTCAACTCTCATTTGCCAAATTCTAACAGCTAAATTAAGTTTTTATGTTGTTTTACCGGTTGAAAAATTGGCCATCGCTTGGTCTACTACCGCAGGTCTAGTGGCCCCATTACTTTTCACTCATTAAATAAATAGGTACTCGACAGCCTAGGACATAAAATGTTAAATTAATCGGCAAGATAATGGGTAGGCCTTTTGAAGCCTCTTTCCTGATGATAATAGAATTTTATAGTTGTGAAATCATAGCAATTACTGATGTCATGTGTCCTTTCACTGTTGTAAAATTACACTATCACTTATTATGGTTGAGTAAAATGGTAAATAGTCGTACCAATGAAATTATCAAAGATGCTATCAGATTGCAAGAAAACTTGATAGCTTTCTTGGGAACTTTTCTCCTTTTTTTCCTTGGGACATTCAGATTGATACCAATCCTGTATGATTCTAGATAATGAGAGACAATCGATTTCTTCGTAGTCATCATTGGATTGTTTGTTGGACTTTAAAAAAGTACTTTTTAATTGTAATTTTCTCTTAAATAATCTTTAACATTTAACGCATACACTACGAACAGACGCTATAACTATTTTATAATAGGCGGAAAAACAAACAATTTCACAAATTAAATGTTAAATATTTATTAACAGGAGTGATGATATATTTTTTAACCTTTTTTTCATAAACTACTCTGCCTGACAATTAAAATTAATAGAATAACCAAGAAGGACTCTACGATTTTTTATTTTTGTACAAATTCATAACACACCTAACACATTACACAGATTGATAACCGACTACCACACCCTCTTCAATGCTCGAATTGTGTTTACACACGCCGTGTGTTTGAACTGTGGGTTCGAGTTGCGTATGTGTGTGTATGTACGTGCGCGGGACGCGCGTGTGTGTTCCAGTTCTGTGCGCGGCCTCTCTCTTCACCGCTCATCTCCCTCTCCTAATATTCCGTTATATTGGTTGGTATTGCACTATAGGCGTAAAGGCTCGTAGGACTTCATGAAGAGACTAAAAATTACACCCACGTATAAGAGGTCGTTTAGCGCAAACTATTACACTATCTGCCTACACTTCATGAAGTGCTAAGTTACATCAAGTATCTACGACATATATACGTATGTCGGTGATAAGTTACATACAAATATGGCTATATCTACTGGTATTCATCTAGAGTATCGCCAAAACTGGTCACATCTGATGAACAATAATAAATCTTTTCCTATTTTTTAATAAAATTAAAATTATTCAAAAATATAGACTGGCAAAATATTTTTATTTGAAATGATCCAGCTATACTTAAAAAACGAAGAATGTACATATGTACTTATATATAGAAAAAAAAAGAAAAAAAAAAACAAATATCTTCAGCAAATAAATTTGTGTCACTTTAAATTCATTCATTGATCTTCTTCTGATTCAGGAGGCTCCCACTCGTGTAATCTTTTCTTCCAAATTTTTACAAGGCCATCAAAAGCTCGCCGACTGTATTTTCTATGTACATCAGGTGTCTTTGGATGATCAAGTGTTCTTTCGTTCCTAAAAACATTCTATTTAAAATTTTCTCCATCAAGAAAGAAATTTTTTACTTTGGCACCAATCGAATATATCGATCATAAGCAACTGTATTCTTCCCATAGTCAACTTGTTTTTGACGTCTAACTAAAGTACTGGGATCCGTTTCAATTTCCTTCTTTCGTCGGTTTCTACTCGAAGAGCTTGAAGCGGGACTATCATCCCTAAATTTATTTGAATCGTAACGAGATCTTTTTTGTGATGTGTTAAGTTCAAAGAAATTTGGACTGTTTGAACGACTCTCCAGATTTGAATTAGCAGAATGTCGTCTCTTAAAGGGCGTCTTTAGTTTTTCTTCTTTGACCAAACGATCAAATTTCTCTTCATTTGTACTGTCTGACAATGGACTGTTTTAACTTTTATAAACACCTAATATGAAAACACAAAGTACTTACCTATAAAATCTAAAGATATTTCCCTGTCTGAAGAAGTTTCACGTTTTATTTCTGCTTTAATTTCTTCTTTTACGTTAATATCGTCAGAGCTTGCAAGAAGATTAGAAGCGCTACCTTCATACTCCTCTGTTTTTTCTAATTTAATTTTATCTGAGGAGCTCAACTAAGTTATGAAGGAACACGTTAATATAATGAAAAATATATATTTTACACTGCCCACCAATTTTTTCGATAACTGTTCTTCTAATAATATTTGCTGATTCCACGATAGCGTAGAGATGTCTGGATCCTTTTTTATCGGAGACATTGAATTTTCTATGGACATAAGTGAATCCTCAAATAGCATCTGTAATTGGAATAATATCTATAAAAGGAAACTCTTTTCATTTTCAATCAAAAATTTTTTTAATGTAATTCAAACCTCAAAGTATTAAATTAAAAAAAAACAAAAAAAAGCTAGAACTGGTCTATGACCAATTCTTATGATACCTTAGATAGATGAATGCCCGTATACAATTTCGTATGGTCACCGATCTATGCAAGTTTGATTCTTGAAGTGGTTTTTCGAATATATTTCTAGAACGGTTCGTCGGACAGTAAAAATGATTATAAATATTAGGATTTCATATTCTGCAGAGCATTTAAGTGCAATAAAAACGTCTAACTATGGCAACACCAAGAAGGGGTTGCCCAACACAGTCCTTTTTTGAAAGCTATGTAAGCACAGTGTACGAAATTTCAGCTCTCTAAGTCGACGCGTTCTCAGGCACTGTCAAAATATATAGTAAAAAGCGAAATTTTTGTATGACAACCCTACGAAGGAGTTACCCGATTTGTCCCACTTTCGAACTTAAATTTACTTTTTTTTTTTAAAAAAGCCTGTGTGCAAAATTTCAGCTCACTAAGTGAACGCGTCCAACCTATTTTCCTCTACTAGCATTAGTTCTGTGCGTTACAAATGGAATGACAAACTTAGTATGTATACCCTATGATTTCATCTAGGGTATATGAACAATCTTAGACTTAAAAGCTAGTTGTACTGCATATCCAACAAATTCATTGGCAGTACATACTTACAGGTTATTTCATTCCATTCAATCAATTTGTTGGATATGCACAAAGTTCATTGCTACATATGCGAATTCTTCACTAATTTCACACGCGCATTTCCTCACCGTCAGCAAATTCCATAATTTTCAAGCACGACTTGCGACAGTGAGGAAATGCTAGATTAGCTCAAATTATTTTAAATAAATTGTAAATATAAAGAGGAACAAGTTCAATAAATTGGTCAGTTTTGTTTTCAGTCAGAGATCGGCATTTTTCATTATATATTTAACCCGTTACTTTTCAGACAATTTTTTGGTGTAGTGGTTTATGTACCGCGTACACCCCATCAAACAACAGCCAGGGCTTAAAACCTTGTCTGCGTCTTCATATACGTGAAATAAAAATTTCACAGTACAAAAACTGAACACATACCTGAATCAAGCATTTATGCATATGCAAGAAAAAATGCACGACTGCCCCGTGGAATACAATGCATATTAAGTCAGAAAAATGCATAGCATTGCAATGCCGGTTTTCTTCTATTAAATTTCCCTTATTTTATTCCCTACCTCGCCCCACTGATACACAAAACATAATCTATGGTGCTATACAGCCGACCAATTCCTCAGGAAGTTACAGGGCCATCCCAGGGGAGGTTTTGAGCTTGCCTGCTCTTGAAGTTGCTTTGAAGCCCGAAACAATTCATTTGTTCAACTTAGAGTTTGCTAAAAGAAAAATGAAATTGATATTGGTAGTTGAACATTTTCACTCTGTCTCTGAACATTAAGCATTAAATAAAATGAAAAGAAAAATGTGTCGATAGTCCCCTTTTTGAAGACCGTGGATTCCAAAAGAGAAAAACTCGCTTTGGCCCAAAGATGCTTTCAGGCAGAAAGAAATTTGATGCGGAAATCACAGCAATCAAGAAAAAGACATGGTATTTGGTCTAATTTTTCTTGAGATCTATATATATTCAATGTTTAGCGATTAGAAACCACAGCCAAACGTTCCATAAGAAATTTAAGGGAGCAGAAATAGATAAAGTCTTCCACGAATGTAATAAATCCAAAGCATGCAGTATAGGATTAGTATGCATTAGATGATCATTTTCGCATTCATTTAATATGTATGTATCATTAGCGACTGAGTGCTTTGTTCTAAAAGCCTATCATAAATAACATTAAAAAATAAATAACAGGATAATTTAATTCAGAAATAGTCAAGATAATCGGGAGAATTGGATTCTTATGTGATAATAATGATCTCTTAATATGGATGTACCCACAACGCCAGTGTAATTGCAGTTATGTAAAATACTTTATCGTGATCTTGTCAAAGACGGACGTGCTATTGGATACTTGTGGAAAATAGTTTATTTAGATATTTAAAAGTGAAAATTTATATAGAGAAGCATTACATTTGTGTAGTTTTCTCGAAGATTTGGTGGATTAAGTTGTGTTAAATAGAAATAACTATCTTTAACTTCATGAAACTATTAATATTAACCTAGGCTCAGGTGGGACTTTGTTCAAAGAATTATTAGTGGAACCATGGCGATGCAAGAGTGTGGGAAGTGCAGCATAAATATACGGCTTAATAAAGACAATATCATTAGATGTGGAGGTGGCTGCGGGCATATATTTCATTCGAAATGCTACGAGTTAACGGAATATGATATGAATATAGTGTTAAGTAAGCGAAATGTTGTCTTTATATGTGACACATGCAAAGACTACAATACGGCTATGAAAGAGAAAATGCAGAAATTATTGGAGGAGATTATAAAAAATAACGGCTGCGTGAAAAAACAAAGTGAACAAATGGACGACATAGTCAAAAGTATTCACATTTGAAAAGCGAAAAGAAAAGCATAAATGAAATAAAAAAAATTTGTGAAAATAGTTCAAAAGAGGCCAAAGCAACTGGAACAGGTGAATCCTATGCAGACCAGTTGAAGAAAGCTCCAATTGTTATTAAGCCGAAAGGAATCCAAGAAAGCGCCACAACTAAAAGTGAGATAATGAGTAAAATCGACCCTACAGCATTGTCAGGCGGCTCAATTGCAATAAGTTGTGATGAAGAGTCTAAACAAAAAATTGAGAAAACGGTAAATAAAAAACTTAAAGAAAAATATAATGTAACAGTACCAGAAATGAGAAATCCGTGTATTATTGTGTGTGGGAAAAAGAAAAATTCTGCAAAGCAATAAAGAAGCAAAATGAAATTGAATTTGAAATAAAGTGCGTAAAATTTAATAGTGACAGAAAGAATCGGAACAAATATTTTGCGATCATACAAATGAACTGTGAGGATTATAGGAAAATAAGTGCTACAAATAAGTTGAATATTGGTTGGGACAGATGCAGTGTTTATAATTATATTGAAGTTGAAAGATGCCATTGTTGTTGGGGATATAATCTTAAAGCAAAGAACTGCAGGAACGGGATAATATGTGCGAAGTGTGGAGATAAGCATGAAACGAGATCGTGTAATAGCAGTGAGCTTAAATGCAATAATTGTGTTGTGATGAATAAAAAATTAGGGCTAGAATTAGATTCAAAGCACGATTGCCGAGATAAGAATTGTGCAATGTTTCAAAAGCACATAAAAGTGAACCGAAATAATACAAACTACTAGCAATTAAAGACGTTACATTTTGTATCCTTAAACGTACAAGGTCTAACATCTAATTTTGGTGAAATAGAAAAAATAATTGAAGATAATGAATTCGATTTGATTATGTTGAATGAAACACACCTAACCGGCAGTATTAATGATGGTGAAATTTCAGTGAATAATTACACATTATTGAAAGTTGATAGTGATTCCAGGCACACTGGAGGAGTAGTGTTACATATATGTTAAAAACGAGTGAAATTATGAGATATTGCACTCATTTGTATTGAATAAGAGTATATGGTGGATAGTCGTAAAAGTGTCTTATTACTGCATCAAGGATTGTGTGTGTGATTTATAGATCACCTGGCGCATCCGCCAGGCTTTTTTGTGATAAATTTAATGAGCTTATGGATATGTTAAGTGATTTGAATAAAGAATTTATAATTGCTGGCGACTTCAACATAAACTGGATGGATATTGGTGATACTTATTGTAATAACTTAAGAAGGATTCTGTCAGAAAATAATGCAAAGCAGTTAATAAGTGAACCAACACAGGTAGATCAACGACATTAATAGAATAGCACAAGGCTATCAGTTAAAATGGACGGCCGGTTAAACGTGAGTGATCATGAGACAATTACATAAGATTTATACTTTAAGGAAAAAATAACGTATGTATGTAAGGAAATAGAAATATTTAAATATTCAGAGAATGACTTCTGTGAAGAAATATCTAAGTGCGATTGTTGAATGTAGTCTAAATTTTCAAGATCTTAATCAATCAACCCGCGTATTTAAAAGTGAATTGTGTTTGATTGCAAAAAAAATTGCAAAAAATATATATATTAGAAATCAACATAATCCCTGGTTTAATAGAAACTTAAGGGAATTACGGCAAAGGAAGATAACTATGAGTCAAAAAGCTAAATATACTAATAGGGAATGTGTTGGACTCCGTGCTTGGGATGGGTTTCTCCTGTTCCCCCTGTTTTCAAAAAAAAAAATATATATAATAGGGAATGTGATTGGAATTATTACCGTGTAGCGAGAAATATTTATAAGGCAGAAATAAACAAGGTTAAAAGTAATTATATTAGAGAATCTATAAGTGATTGCGTTGAACAAAAACACATGTGGAGGGTAATTAAAGCTTTGGTACTTAAGGAGCCAAAAAAAATATGAAAGCCATTAAGCTTAACGGCATAATAGTTCAAGATAGCCTAGAAATTGCGGATAAATTTAATGTGTACTTTAATAATAGTCTACAAGAAATAAAAGACACAATACCAAATTTGCCATATAGGAATATTATAATGGGCACTAATCATCAGTTTAAGTTCCAAGCAATTACATTAAGAGATTTACGTGAAGCATTAAAAGGAATAAGCAAAAAAAGGATTTTAACAACATAACACCGAAGATGGAAAGAAGCAGTGGTGTCACCAATTGTGAAAGTGAAGAGCAGTCGGGTTTCAGAAGAAATCACTCTTGTGAAACCGCCATTAATATTGTGTTAACATCGTGGAAGGAGGAGTGTTCAAGGAAAAAGAAAATAGGATGTATCTTTTTGGATATGAGGCGAGCTTTCAAGACTTTAGATCGATCTATATTGCTAAATAAGCTTCTCACTTACGGAATAAAGGATAAAGAGTATGAATGGTTTAAATCTTATTTGTGCAATAGATGTCAACGAGTAAAAGTTAACAACAAACTTTCAGAAAGCATAGAAGTACTGCATGGAGTCCCGCAGGGATCAATACTGGGAACTCTATTGTTTCTTATATGTATATATTAATGATATGAAAAGGGTCATAAAACACTCTAAACTTGCACTTTTCGCGGATGATGCTTTAATTTACATCGAAGGGGACAATAACAGTGAAGTTAGCTATATTTTACAAGAAGATATGAATCGTGTTAATCAGTGGCTTCAAATAAATAAGTTGAAATTAAATATTAAAAAAACTAAATGTATGGTGATAAATAGCGAACTGGATATAAATATAAGTATTGAAGGTGAAAATATTGAACGAGTAAATGAAATAAAATATTTAGGTGTTATTATAGACCATAAATTGAAATTTAGTTCACATGTGGAATACACGACTAAAAAAATTGCAAAAAAATTGCTTTTTTAAGTAGAATAAGAAGAAACATAACAATGATCAGTGCAATTAATATATATAACGAGATCGTCAAGCCACATTTTGAATATTGTTCCACTGTACTCTTCCTTGGAAATCAGCAAATGCTTGCACAGTTAAATGAGATCAATTTTGAGATGTAACAGATATACACCAGATATACACAAGTGTGAAACAAAGAATATATTTTAATGTATATGTTTTTGTACTTAAAATTAAAAATAAGTTGATGCCTGAATATTTAGTTAAGCATATTAGTTATGTAAGAGATGTACATAATTTTTATTTAAGAAATTGTAATGATTTTAGATTGCCCCGGAGAATGACCGTTTCTTCGCAAAATAGCCTAATATATAAGGGATTCAAAATATTTAATGAATTTTCAAGGGATATTAAAAATATTAAAGGTTTAGATGAATTTAAAAGCAGAATATCGGAATATGTTAAAGTAAATATTAAGTAAGATAGGAAGTAAGTAATAATTTATTTCCACGTATCAAGTACCTAAAAAAAGACTAAAAAAAGAGTATATATTGTACAATCTTGTATACAAATGGCAAATCATGCTAATAAATATAATTATAATTAATTAATTAATTCAAAAATATGTATAGCTTTAAGCTTAAGTTTATAATAAAATGTCATTCTAGGTATAACCGGCGAGCGTATAGTTATTCATGTTAAATCTGTTCAGTAGAAAGGGATTATTAAAATAAAATGCAAATTTTGAAAGAAAGGATTGTATGTAGCTTTAAGAAAATTGACCAGTGTGTGACAGAGAGAAATTACTTTAGTTTTTTCTGTTTACATTTTTCAATAAAGTATAGTCTACACAAGCGAAATTACTGTCCCAAGTAACCTCGTTTTCAGTTCCTCACCTCCTCTTGACATACCCATCAGTTTACTTGCGCCAGTACGAAAACGAGTTCCACTCACTTCAACTTTTTAGCGAAGTGGAACCTGAGAAATTGTCAAAAGCAGGTTTACACAGGCGAGTAAGCGTGAGTGGTTCACATTGTGGTTTTTGCAGCATTTATGGCAAAACCGAAATTGCCTACTTGTGTTTTGAATGACTATGTTACAAAACCAATTAAAGCTACCACAGGAAATAGCCATTTAAATTTAATTAGCACAAACAATTTAAAGATAAACACAATTTTGCTATCTTTGTGTCGTAATTAGTGCTGGGCGATGTTTATTGACGTTTTTGAAACATCAATGTTTCGTTCACGGTATTCGATATTTTCACATCGATGTCGTCACATTCCAAGATCGGATGACATCTTTCTATGTTCGGAAATTACATGCTACACGGCACTGAGCTGGTTTAGCTTTAGGCCTGAATTACAATTGCGACTGATCTGTCGACTGCGACGCTGAGAAGAAATTTGTATTTAAATTAAAGTTTCTACTGCTTGAACAAACTAAAAGTCCCGACTTATGGGATTGAACTGAAGTTGACCGCAGCCAAAACCAACTTTGCACTTTGAGCAAAGTTTAGTTTCAGTCGCAGTCGAAGTCGATCTTGCAATTGTATTTTGCCACATGCATTTACCATTTGGACAGTCGACTGCTCAGTGGTAATTGTGATTCAGGCCTTAGATCATGCCATTTAGGACTAGCTTCACGTAAGTCGACTTACGTAGAAAGAACTACGAAGTGTTCTAAGTGTTCTACTTTAGGTCAATATCTGATGCGGTATTGAGCTGACTTAGACCTTGCCATTTAGGACTAGTTTTCATAGGTAGACTTACGTAGAGCTAATATGAAGTATAACATGGACTACTTCATTTTCTATTTCATGTGAGACCAATTTTTTTGGTAGATGTATGACAATTAACTTAATTTCAAGTATCATTTTCGCTTTAATATTAATATTCCAAGTTCAAAAAATTTCAAATACATTCAAACTTATATTTTTATTGGAAGCTTACCTATGTATATCATCGGAGTCTGTTCAGAGCAACACGCTAGTGATTATAGTTGCTTTTTGCGTTGAGTGCCTAAAACTTTTTTCCCCTCGTTTTTGACAAAAAAAATGTGTTCAGAGAGCAGGCTATAGTCACTTTTCTTGATAGAACTCGCGACTGCAGTCACTTTAATGTTTGAATATGTGAATTGTCAAAGAGCATGTAAAATTTTCTTTGTTTGTTTTCTGATCGTATATTTTACGCACTATAAGATGCACTTTTTTCCAAAATTCAGGTGCGTCTTATAGTCGAAATTAATAAAAAAATGTTATGGATTAACAGAGTGTGGGAGAGAGGGAAAGGTGCTTTCTTGAAGAAGAGTTTAGTATCCATTTGAAAAATTCTGTGCAAGAGAAATTAACACAGGGAAATGCAAAACTTGCTGTTATTCCGGGAGGACTTACTTAAAAATTGCAGCCTCTTGATGTCTCGATAAATATACCATTTAAAGTAAATATGGGAGGAATGGAACAAATGGATGATGGATGAAACCTAACATGAATTCATCCGAAGGGAGCCTTAAAACAAAGTCTAGAGTGCGGCATAAGTAGCACTCTCGATGGCAGTGAAGACCATCTTATATATGAAGAGACCAACGATGACGATGAAGAAGAAGAAAATTCAGATGACGATTTTCAGGGATTTTAAATGTCAGTTCGGTTAGTCTGGTATTTAAAAAAAAGGAAATTGCTTAAAAATTATAGTCCGTAAAATGCAGTATATATGTACAGTACACATAAATATGAATATTTTCTTTCAAATCGCTTTTTCTTGTTCAGGCAACCAAGCTGCTTTTTACTCTATCGTGAAATTCACCAAGTTTACTTTGCACTTTTTAGACATTTTTAATGCAATTCGAATGAGATTGAGAACTATAATAATAGTTGTATATGGTTTTGCTGTTGGCGCCACTACGTCCGCATTGAGCTCATTCTGGGAGGAATGTTTCTGAGACTATCTCGGAAGAGTTCCCTCCAAATATTTCAAACTCCCGATAATAAATAACCAAAAGAGTAAAGCTGAGTACACCCGAAATTTAGGAAGCCATGTATACATTCCTATTCAGTATTTAGTCGATAATTATATCTAATTTAGAAATGCCAACAGCCCACATACATGAAAATATCAGTATGTAGGATTTAGGTTACGCAAAACACCTGATAACGTGAAATGCTTTCGTGAGCAAATATTATTGACGTTCGGTATCTGCTGTAAGCCTAGGATACGTCAGTAGCCCAAAATTCCCAAGAATTCTGAAGAATAGACCGAATGGAAGTAAATCAGGTACACGTTCTAGAATTTAAAGCTTAAGTTATCACTCGACTTATTACTCTAATTGAGAGCTAATCTATACTACACCAATTTTTAGTTACTATCTAATTAGACTTATCTTACCAACATATATTCAGGACTACATTATAAACAATGTGCTTTTATTTATTTTCCATGGCTAGTTTGCCAATTTCAATCCGTTATTATCTATTCCTGATCTGATCTATATTATTCTATTGATGATACACTACACTACACTTTAAAAGTACATTACCTGCAATGTGGCCAATTTCGGTTTCGTGGTTTTTCAAATGTTGGATATCTTGCCAAGGAACAATTGACACTTTGGTCCTAAATCCCAATCCTGTTCTTGTAGATTTACTAAACAATACTTTGGTATATTTCCTGATGGCTTGAAGGCGCGCTTTTCTGACTTCTTGTTTTGAGTTGCCCGATGAACCTAAGTATACCAACATAAAGGCCAACACACTATAGCTTGAAATACAATTAATGCGACACGAAATTGTCGACGCCAATTGGCGTCCTCATTTGTCGCAGACGTAATAATGAATGCGACATTGTCGTCGTCATTTCAAGACAGTTGAGTTGAGTTTTGCTTCGTTGTGATGTCTACGGAATTGTTTTTACATTTTTTAAGAACAAGTATAAGTTACATAAAAGCTTATATGCAGTTATGCCAGATTTTAAAAAAAGTACGTGAAATGTACCAACCATTGAATAAATAACTAATAAGGAAGCGGGGTTTCGTGCGAATACAGTGTACGTGAGTAGGCAATTCAATGACAGTCAAACCTAAGGAGCGGGGGGAGAAATGACAAGAGGGCTGGTCACTTATTTGACAAGTCACTTAAATTATCATAGGCAACGCCAAGAAATATTATCTGAAGATAAGTGGGCGCCAAAAATTTGTTTATTTTACATAGCAATCTGGATTATAAAAAATGTCCCCTTCAAAATTTCACGGTTTCACTCCTGCCATGACGAAACGAATACAAACAGAACACACTAATACATTTCGCCGAGATGCTTACGTTTTCACCCGATATGCCGTTTCTTTATTACTTATTTATTCAATGGTACCAACACATGAAACTGTCAAACTCAAATGTCGCACTGCGCGACGACAATTTTACAAATTTATCCTACTTTTTGACGACGACATTATCGCGTCGGAGCATGCTATGCTCTCGATATTTGTCGCAGACGAAATACAATGAATGCGACGTTGTCGTTATAGTTTCAAGCCAGTTGAATTGAGTTTTCCGTCTTGAGATGCCAGATTTAAACTTAGAACAAACATATTTATTTATTTATTTATTTATTTATTATTTATTGTCAATCTACAACAATTTAACCCAAAACAGTCTGCCCTGTATTTTCAAGTAAATGCTTCCTATCTACCATTCCCTCTTCCAGGCAGCTAGTGCTGGTATTAGGAAGAGGTTGTGAAGTTATCTAACTATATGACAGAATTAGAATTTTTATTATCTACTATTGTACTTAATTATATTGGATTATACTTGACATGTTCAACAGACACCACTACATGGTTTGTGGATAATTGTAAAAATACATTAGTCCAATATATACAATTTGATCCTATGATCACTAAACTGATCCCTAAACTGAATGTCACACAGCACCATACTACATTGCCAAGTAAAGTTTTAGTATACTTAGGAATAGAAGCTACTTAGTATTTAGAAATTACAAGCTTACAATTTTTCTACAATTTGTTTCTATTTAACTTTCATCAAAGCTACTATAATAGCACCACCATTACTACTGTTAGTTACAAAGGAAATAAGAGGTAGTAGGTTATAGAATTTTACATGTCCTGGTTGGTAATGTGGTCCCTTACTTTGCTTGCGAAGATGTGTAGTCTGGGAGTATTTTTTATCTCAGTTGGGAGTGCATTGTATACGTCACTAGAAGTTGCTAGTAGTCCTGTGCGCAGTCTGTCCGTGTTTGCTGTAGTCTTTCTTATTTCGTTCCTTCGTCTAGTGTTGTGAGTATGGAGTTCAGAAGCAGTGGTGATCTTCAGGTTTGTTTTGATTAGCTTGTTCATCAATTTGTATATGAATTTAGCCTTCTCCAATTTGATTATCTGATTTAGGCTTAATTTGTTTGTCTTTTGTAATATTTCTCTAGTAGATGTAAACCATGGTATGTTGTATAGTGATTTTATTGCCCTGTTCATTGTTACTTGCACCTTATTTAATAAAAACTTAGAGCATTGCGACCAGATGAGAATGTTGTACTTAAAGTGTGAGAGTATGTGTGCATTATATACCAGATTTGCCGTTTGACTACTTAGGGCCAAATTCATTCTTTTTATAGCCCCCAGTAAAGGGATTATCATATTTATTATGGAGTAGATGTGAGTGCTCCAGTTTAGTTTTTCGTCGAGAGTAAGTCCAAGATACTTTATTTCTTTTACTCTCTGTAGTTGTGTAGAACCAATATTTATCTGAGGGTTTATATCTGCCTTATTGTGTTGTCGAAAAATCATAAATTTAGTCTTATCTTCGTTTAGCGACAATTTGTTACCATCAGTCCAGAGCTTGTATTTTACGAGGTCATCATTTATGATTTCCTGTAAGTCTTCACTAGTCTTAGCATTGTAGATAATGTTTGTGTCATCAGCAAAGATGTGGTACTCTCCCTTTAGACTTGCATTCTGTATGTTATTGATATAAAGTAAGTAAGTAAGGAATGGGTGTATCGTGTATAATTCGTATATATGGGCGTAATTTTTCAAGAGCAGGACATTATACATAGGAGTAAGAGAGATGCCGGAAGGAACATTTGTTAAAGGTGAGTGCATGATTGTCAAATGTGATTTTGTCTTGAGAACAGATTTAACAAAAGTACGGAAGCAAATCTTTTCAAAACTATTTATCTTTGAAGTTGATTTTGTGCGAAGTTTTATAGTGTCACTAGTTCCTGTTAAAATCTTCATATCAATTAAAAAAACAGAAATGAAGTGTTCGGTCAATGCTTGCAAATATAAATGGGATTATAAACTAGGGAATCCTGTTTGAGGCAACTGCACTATCTAAATTATCTTTCTTGTTAATAAAAGCAAAGCTTTAAATAAATTAATTATGTGAATTATTTCAAAATAAAGTAGAAAAGAACATTTTTTACCACAGCTGCTCCGCTCAAAGCCTTTGTTTACTTTTTGCAAATTGACAAATTGTTTAGAATAGGGATGGCGTGTAAATGCATGTAAAAATGGACTACCAACACAACCAGAAATTCATTACGCAAAATCTGGCTTATCACCATTCCGCTACTCGGTGTAAGCACTGCCGCCGAATCTGTCATTTTCGTGCTCTTTTCTTCCCACCACACCAGTAGCAATCCCAAACGCGCGATCTTTTCTATCTGTTATTTTTGGTGCTGCCCCTGGTTGCAAATTACTACACTCAAATTTTTTCCGGTGTTGGGTGTTGACTGGCGTTTGAAGTTATGTTTTTTGTTTTGATTGAGCTTGATTTTTGTGTTATTTGTTGTGGAAAAATTAATTACATCGTTTTTGTTTTGGTTTATTATAATTTGTGTTTGGAAAAAACAGTCTTAAAGCGTTTGTTTTGATTTGTATTATATTTGTGCTTGGAAAAAACAGTCTTACAGCGTTTGTTTTGATTTTTATTATATTTGTGTGTGGAAAAAACATTAGAGCGTTTTATTTTGTTGTCCACTTGGAGCTTTCTTTTCCTCATGATAGTTTTGTAACGGCTGCACAATTGGTCGGCAGTTTTATTAATACCTAATTCCGCATTATTTTTTTGGGCTTAGTGAGACCACATTGCCTTTTTATTTCTAAATTATCTGCACGGACCAATTCGTGCCATATGTTTGACATAATGACCAAGCAGCCACCGACTTTGGCCATTCGTCCAGAAATCTATAAGGCAAAATATGAATTTTAAAAATGAAAAGTATTTTACCAATTGTTTTATTTTCTATCGGTGAGAGCACTGCAGCCTCATCTGTCTCCAAATATGAATCTGATAGAACTTCAACTTCTAAAACAACATAAAAAAAAGAGAGCAATTAACCATAATGATTATACGTATTACTAATCAATATTCCTATGCGACTTATGTTAATGTATATTTACCTAAAAATTGACCGAAATTACTGCTGTCCATAGTGCGTCCGCGGCGTAATATTATTTTGTTCTTTCTAACCTCACACTTCTGGTGTGTGTGTGTTCAGAAAAGAATTCACTATAAGATCCAATATCAGGGTGACATTTGTGATCGCTCTCTTGCCAGCATAAAAAGTCTGTGTAGACCCGGTTTAATATGTTTAATTGCAAAGAGAGATAAACCTTGTCGCACACTGCACGCGCATTTTGCTAGACTTGGTATCAATAATTTTACTCCGCGGTAGTTCTATATGATTACCGAGTTTAATTGTTTGCGTGTTCAATTAAGTTACAGTTTTTTATATAAGCATTTACTGTATCACAAATTCACAACACGTAATGAGAATTTAATTCTTTCATTATCATCTCACATAGAAAAGTGTAGCAGAGAATTTTTTTTTCCCCGAATGCCTTTCAACGGAAAGTTAATGCTGTAGCGTGTATGCCATAGCAAAGGTTTCGTTACTGCATCGCAGAATGTAGTTATGTGCGGAGACCTTTAGTTCATATTAAATGAGCTTTCTGTGCTTTTCCCATTTTAAAAAGACACTACGAGAAGAGAAGAAGACCGGTAGTGAGATCGCAGTTTTGTTAACTTTGGTAGTGGTAATTTGTACGGAGAATTCGTAAGCGAAATTAATTTGTTGAACTAAAATAAATCAGATTTATTGTTGTTTTGGAAAATTGCAAGTAATTGGTAAATTTCTTATCTTTTTCAATTAAAAATCGTAATATTCTTCAAGGAAACATGGCGAGTATTACGTCTGCCGCGGGCATTATTTCGCTCTTGGATGAATCCATGTCCGAGTTAAAGGTCTTCGCTTTGAAAAAGCTGGATAATATTGTAGATGAGTTCTGGCCAGAAATATCAGAATCAATTGAAAAAATTGAAATGTTGCATGAAGACAGGAGTTTCACTGAAAATAAATTGGCTGGAATTGTAGCGTCCAAGGTGTTTTATCATTTGGGTTCATTTGAGGATGCACTTACCTATGCCCTTGGTGCTGGTGATCTTTTCGACGTAAATGCCAGGAACGAATACACGGAAACAATTATTGCAAAATGTATCGATTTTTATATTGCCCAACGGGTAGCTTTTATTGAAAATCCAAAAGAAGCTAAAACTGTTGATGCCAGATTGGAGGCAATCGTAAATAGAATGATTCAGAGGTGCTTGGATGACGGACAATATAGACAAGCACTGGGTATTGCGTTGGAGACTAGAAGGATGGACATCTTTGAAGCTTCCATTATGAAATCTGATGAAGTGAATGGGATGTTGGCCTATGCGTATAATGTAACAATGTCGTTAATACAAAATCGTGGATTCCGGAATGAGGTTTTGCGCTGCTTAGTGAATCTTTACACAAATTTGGGTATTCCAGATTATGTTAATATGTGTCAATGTTTGATTTTTTTGGAAGATCCTCTTGCTGTTGCGGAGGTGCTAGATAAACTAACTCGTTCTTCCATTGAACAGAACCAATTGATGGCGTACCAGATTGCTTTTGATTTATATGAGTCAGCTACTCAACAATTTTTAGGACAAGTCCTTCAAGCTCTAAAAGACACGGCACCAATTCCTTCGGCCTTACCAAGTACGTTCAAACCACAGGGAACTACGACAACAAAAAGTGATGGGGAAAAGGATAAAGCTGAAGATGAAAAGCCTGAGGAGCCAGAGGCAGATACAAAGATTGAACGAGTTTTAGAGTCTTTGAATGACTCGGAAAAAGTCCACCAGAAAAATATTGAGAAATTAATCTCAATTCTCTCCGGAGAAGTTACTATCGATTTACAATTACAGTTTCTGATAAGGAGCAACCACGCTGATCTACAAGTTTTGCGAGCTACTAAGGAAGCAGTTCGTGTATCCATATGCCACACTGGAACTGTTATTGCAAATGCTTTTATGCACAGTGGAACCACCAGTGATCAATTTCTTCGTGATAATCTAGATTGGCTAGCAAGGGCAACGAATTGGGCTAAACTTACAGCAACAGCTTCACTTGGCGTTATTCATAGAGGGCATGAGGGTGATTCCTTGGCTCTTATGCAGAGCTATTTACCTAAAGAAGCTGGGCCTAGCTCTGGATATTCGGAGGGGGGTGGCCTTTATGCTCTTGGATTAATACACGCGAATCACGGGGCAAACATAATTGATTACTTATTGCAACAATTAAAGGATGCACAAAATGAAAATGTACGTCATGGTGGGTGTTTAGGTTTAGGTCTGGCAGCAATGGGTACGCATCGGCAAGATTTATACGAGCAACTAAAGTTTAATTTGTATCAAGATGATGCAGTAACCGGAGAAGCAGCTGGTATCGCAATGGGTATGATAATGCTCGGCTCTAAAAATGCAACAGCAATTGAGGATATGGTGTCATACGCACAGGAAACACAACATGAGAAAATACTGCGTGGTTTAGCCGTTGGAATCTCTCTTACAATGTACGCTCGATTAGAAGAAGCTGACCCACTTGTTACAAGTTTATCTACAGACAAAGATCCAGTTCTCCGTCGATCTGGAATGTATACTTTAGCTATGGCATATGGAGGGACAGGAAGTAATAAAGCAATCCGAAAATTACTACATGTGGCCGTATCAGACGTTAATGATGATGTCCGAAGAGCTGCAGTCACTGCAATTGGATTCATTTTATTCCGTACCCCAGAACAATGTCCATCTGTGGTATCACTATTGGCTGAATCATATAATCCCCACGTGCGGTATGGTGCTGCAATGGCTTTAGGTATTGCTTGTGCAGGAACTGGTTTGCGAGAAGCAATCGCACTCTTGGAGCCAATGGTTAAATTTGATCCTGTTAACTTCGTTCGTCAGGGCGCTTTAATAGCATCCGCGATGATACTAATCCAGCATACAGATCAAACTTGCCCGAAAACAACTTTCTTTAGAAACTTATACTCAGAAGTTATAACCAACAAACATGAAGATGTAATGGCTAAGTATGGTGCTATTCTTGCGCAGGGAATTATCGATGCCGGTGGAAGAAATGTTACTTTGAGTCTCCAATCCCGGACAGGGCACACAAATCTCCAAGCGGTGGTAGGCATGCTGGTATTTACTCAATACTGGTATTGGTTTCCTCTGGCACATTGCTTGTCGTTGGCTTTCACACCTACATGCATCATCGGTTTAAATTCTGATCTTAAAATGCCGAAAATGGAGTTGAAATCTGCAGCCAAGCCATCATTGTATGCTTACCCTGCACCTTTAGAAGAAAAGAAATCAGAAGAAAGAGAGAAAGTGGCTACAGCTGTTCTTTCAATCGCAGCTCGTCAAAAGAGACGTGAAACGGCTGACAAAAAAGATGATGAAAAGATGGAGGTAGACGAGGAAGTCAAAGAAGTTATGAAGGATTCTAAGGATGAAAAAGTAGCGGCATCAACTTCAAAAAAAGACGAAGAAAAGGTCAAAGAAAAGGAAACATTGAAAGAGGATAAAAAGAAAGATGATAAAGAAAAGAAAAAAGACGATGAGACTAAGGAGGGTAAGGAGGTGGCGAACAAGGAACAGAAAAAAGAGCCCGAACCCAACTTCGAAATCCTGCAAAATCCAGCTCGAATTATGCGACAACAATTGAAAGTCATTACAGTTCCGGAGGGTCAGAGCTTTGTCCCATTAAAGGATGTCACTATTGGTGGTATTATTGTAATGCAACATGTAGGAAAATCTGACCAAGAGTTGGTAGAACCTGTCGCCGCGTACGGACCCAAAAATGAAGATGTAAAGGAACCGGAGGCACCGGAGCCCTTCGAATATGTTGAAGATTAAGAATTTATTGTATTAGTTTTTCTTGCTATAATAAATAAACTTTCTGGTTTAAGTGGAAGAATTTCTATATTTGTAATCATCCTTTTGCAAATGGCTCACAAAGTGGTACTTTCCTGTTTTAAACATATTTTGTACAAAATAACGAAACTTAAAGCCGTAGAATTTAATTGAATTGTTATAGACAATTAAAACTTTCCGTATTAAATGATTCTGGGAAAAGTAGTTTTGAAAATAAAAGAACACTATGAACGTTTTTATCACGATAATTCAGTTTACACACATTAACAATAATTAAAATGTTTCTTTTAAACAATCGATCACATTTTTCAAAACGAGATTTTTTTTTTAAATTCAGAAGGAATGTTTTCTTCCGCCAATTCCCTCGCCATAATGCTTTCATAAAACTTTTCACGACTGTGGATTTGTGGATCAGAAACAGAATTTGGCCCGGAGAGCCTATGAACTTTCATAATATCGTGAAAGATTCATATACTATATAGAATTGTGTATCTAGCAAGAAGTTGGACAACGTAAAACACATTGTGCTCCGTCTTTCGCATAACATAAAAATATTGATATGGAACTAAAGCGGAAGCAGATATTAGGTAATTTATTTTTATTTTAGGGGACTGTTATTGGGTCAGATTTTATAAGAATAAAAACATTCCTTGATGTAAAATTTTTACGTGATCAAGCATAAAGCGAGAAAAGTATTATTACGATCATATCGCCTGTAGTCTAACCATCAACTCACCCGTGCAGTAGTAGAAAACATACCTTATCTGACCTTACTAGTTATGAATGGAGATGAACTAAAATTTTTTTAACAAGTTCTGACTTAGTGATTAGATATATATTCGATAATTCATAGACACGGATCTAACTCCCTGACCGATTCTACCATTTGATTGGTAGATACATGTAACATTAAATCTTAAGGTAAGTATGTCTATACGCTAATGAATCTATAAATCTTAAGGTAAGTAGGTACATTACTAGTGATTCGCGTTAATAAATCCATACATACTAAGGTAAGTAGGTAAACATACTAGTAATTCACGAGAATCCATCTATAGGTAAGTAGGTAGTGTAACACCGTGGTTATTCTGCTCAAGGCAGATCAACGTTAGTGTCACTACTTTATTTGAAGATACTAGGTTTTGCCACGGTGGGACTTAAAAAAATATCGTTAAGGCAGGCAGAACGAGGAATGGAAAAAAGGAAAAAAACTAATTAAAAGTAATCATTTGAATAAACACTACCCAGAACCATTGAATAAATAACTAATAAGGAAACGGCATATCGGGCGAAAACCTAAGCCACTCGGCGAAATGAATTAGTGCGCTGTGTTTGTATTCGTTTCGTCATGGCAGTAATGAAACCATTACATTTTGAAGAGGGACATTTTTTATAATCCAAATTGCTATGTAAAATAAACTAATTTTTAGCGCCCGCTTATTTTCAAATAATTTTTCTTGGCGTTGCCTTTGTATGACTGGCATAATTTAGCCACCAATGACAACTCAATAGTAAACAAACAAACCGGCATTAGCAAAATGTTAAATTTTTTGCCATGTAATTACAAGGATTATGCGAATTGGTTTTACACGTCCAAGCACTTGTACTGTATTCGGACCAGTGTGTCAGTGAGTAGAGCTAAGCCAGTGGGTGCCAGGTCCCCTGCCGGAACATCCTCAATGTTCCGATTCCTTCTGATGGATAAGTGGGACCCATATTTAATACATCGGTGGGCTCAGTAAAGCAGGCATTGCTTATGACTCAATTCTCTTCTTCCCCGGAATGACCTCCATCTAAGCCGGCTAAGCTCGTCAATTTTGGCGTGGGAGGGAAGGAGAGAAGGCGACGCCATCAGCGGCTGACAATGAAAAAAAAAACTCAATGAGGAAGTGCCTACACTTGGCACGCAGCTTCGCATACAGCCATCCCCAGGGCCCAGTAGGAAAAGAGTGCTTTTAGAAACCGTTTGAAGCGCTTTTGCGAAGCACTGAAGCACTTACGGTCCGTAAGAAACTTCATTTTATTTTAGCACTGCATGTCCGCAGACGTAAGCGCTTTACTATAGGTTATGTAAAGCGCTTTTTAAGTGCTTCTAAAAATCTTCTCCAAAGCGCTTTACCTTGGTTTATATAAAGCACTTTTGAAATTTTTTGGAGAAAGCCTTTTTGGATTTTAGATTCTTTTTATCGTTTTTTCCTAAAAAAAATTTATGGAAAAAAGCAGAAAAATGTTTCTTAAATATTTATTCATTTTCTTATACATATAAATTAATAATAAATATTAATAACTAAAAATTACACACTTTACACTGCGAAATCAAAAAGAACCAGACGCACTTCATTCAACAAATGCAACAAGGTGACTGGTGACTCACTCTGCGATGCAACTCGGAACGATTAAAAAGGTTACGGTTTGTTTGGTGTGCTGAGAACAGGCTTTTTCCTCGATTCTTACGAAGCACTTGCGACTACTCACTGTTTCATATGTGCTCTTTTGCAAAGCGCCTCAAATGTTTCATACTGGGCCGGAGATTCCACCTTACTACACTCGTAGTAGGTCTACGTCTCAGTTCGCGTTCTACTACTGAACTTCGTATTCGCCATTACCTCGGAATCTTAATCACGCTCAAGGGAAATTCAACAGCAAAAAACTTTTTTCAGGTCGGTTCCAAATAAACCCCACAAATTGATGAGACCCGACGAAGTTCCACATAGTTGATCCCAGACACCTGTATATTTCGGTCTCTTAAAATGGAATGGCAATAACTTGCACAAATGGGATCCCCGTTTGGCGTTTCCATACTCTACCACGCCGTCCATTACCTCTCAATTAATTTGATTTATTCAATCATTTTTTTCCAAATGCTTTTCTTGTTCGTTACAACTCGGCTCAATTTCCCAGTTCTTACGCCATTAGCTACCTAGGTTCCTAAATGACCGAATTCCAGAAAAACAAAATCAAGCAATACTACTGCTAATAATGCAAGCAATGAGAACTTACACATTCAGAAAATGTATTATTACATGCCGAGGAAGGCAAAGTTATTTCTAAAATGTAATAAATTTATGCGAAGGACAGAAATTCTAAAAAAAAACTATCCCGTTTTTCTTTCGATTCAGGCGCAGAGTAAAGATACTACTTCTCATTTCTATCTTATCATGACTTGAAAATCTACAAAAAAAAAATTATGAACTATTCGTCAAAACTACTTAGTAACCTTGAGATTTGTTGTTACAGACACGGAATCTGGGAACATATTTTAATTCAAATACTTTCCTACCCAGATAAGATATTCCATCGCAAAGCAAAGTCAATTGCACTTGCAATAAACATTGCATCAGCGAATTACTCGGAAGTCTTTAGTTAATACGATACCCTAAGTATCGTACGTGCCTTTATGTCATTTTCAATGGCAATTATAATAATATCATACCGCAAGTGTCGTATGAGCGTGGGCTAGTTTCGACCACCGGCATCATCCGTGATCAAAATTGGTCTTTTGCAATCTTATAGAGGACAAGTTTTAATTCTATCTTCAAGAAGGAAAGTACCTCCTTTGTCGGGTTCCGTCGGACTTTTTAGTTTTTTTAATAATACGAAAATACTTTACTTTTAGCATAATCTTAATTAATACGTGTAACGAAAAGATATATAATAATAAAATTTATTACTATTCTCTATTTTGTGTTTTTTTTATTCAACGTGTTCGTGTTGTTTAAAACTGGCGCAGTCGGTAGGATGATGTCAAGTGCTAAGAACGTGTATTTCAATACTTTGTGACATCATTCACTACATTAAAAATATAAAAAGATTTATATTTGATCTGCAACGCGAATAAACCGTGTTTAATAAAACTTTCTAAACTAAAAGGAAGGATATAAAGTTATACATATGTTCAAACATACATAAGTGAATTAATCAACAGTGAAAAAAAATCCTAATTAAAAGGAACGACAAAAAAAAGTTTTTTAAATACAAAAAAAAAATCAATTATCCTAACTTGGAGGATAAATTCGCTCAGTAAAATAGAGCTTGTTTTTAATTACCATACACATATTAAAATATGTACTACATGCAAATAACTCAACAACGAAATTAAGGGAAACAAAAAGGAGAAAAACAAAAATCAAGTATTCACATAAAGGCGAGGCATCAACAAATCTACCACAAAAAGTGCATCAAAAGGCCAACTAAGGAAGCTAGCTACACAAAAAGAAAAAAAAATCATTCACCAGAAGGAAGGACGACTCTTAAGTCTTAGCCGAAAATATCTAAGTGTGACAGTGTTTTTTTATAGTAAAATGTTTGTGTTTTCTACGTGAGTACTAGTTATAATTAAAATTATTATCATTGATTATTCATTTGAATGCACATATACTTATATATATATATTTATAGTATTACGATATAAAATTCCTTTTATCATTTTCTTTTGTTACTTACGAAATTAATAAATGCTAAGCGACTTAGAATCTAGTTTGGAAGCCTTAGCAGAACAGTCCCAAAATTTAGATGATATAATTAGGGAAATTAAATCAGGAATAGCAACCCATCCCACAGATAATAATCTAGAAAACTTAACAGAAAACATGACATCCTTAACGATAGACCCACTAAAATACTTAAACAGTTTACCAGAATTTCACGGAGATTATAAAGAACTCCAAAATTTCATGGATTTGATTGACAAAGTGCACCCATTACTGATTAAATATGACGACTTCTCACAGAATATATTTTGGGATGTAATAAAATCGAAACTTAAAGGAAAAGTTAGGGAAGTGATCGAGATTAATAACCATATTACGAAATGGACAGAAATTAAAACGGTTTTAAATAATAACTTCGGGGATAGGTTAAACATCGAAGAACTATTTGATCAACTAAAGAGTGTAACCTTTAAAACCAATAGTGTAGACTTCTATAACGATATTAAAAACATACTCAGACGAGTAAATAATAAAACGAAATTAGTTAATAGTAGCGACACAAATACTGTAGAAAAAATCTGTTAGCGCTCCAAATATTCAAAAATAAATCTCCTGAGCCTATCAGATCAATTCTTTACTGCAGAAATCCCAAATCACTAGAAGAAGCAATGAGTATCCTGCACGAGGCAGGCTATGCATTTTATAATCAAAATAGAAATCTTATAAGAGAAACAAGAAACTGCACTCCAGATAAGAAACCCCCATATAATAGTTTTAACAAACAAAACTCTAACAACAATCGCCCTAATAGCAGCTATAATAATAGAACAGGTAATAATTACCGAAACCAGAACCATCGTAATTACCAGAATAATAGCTATCATAATAGCTCAAATAATAGATATCAGCCCCAATACTCCAACTACCAAAATAATTATCGACACCCCACTGAAAATAACTCTTCGCCAATCTCCCAAAATCAGTTTTCTTACAGAAATCATTCAAACTCAAATCAAAGCACATATATGAACAGACAAAATAATGGATTCTTCAATAATCCAATTGTGAATACTTCCCCACAAACTAAACCAGAGCCTATGGATGTAAACCATAGTCAAATTTCCTCAAACACGGAAGGTCAAAATTTTCCAGTACTTGCCTCCAATATAACATACCCCATATAATAGTCAAATCGAAAACTAAGCTTCTAAGGTTCATTTTTGACTCCGGAGCTATCCATTCGATAATAAATCCGGGACTCTATCATCCCAAATGGAAAATACCAACTACGGAATGCATGAAATTGAGAACTCTTAAAAACACAATTGAAATCAAAGAGAAAGTTAGTATACCACTCTTTGAAGGGTGACCCATCTCAATAAATTGATATGCTTGTCTATAACTTTCACAATCAGTTCGATGGTCTGATTGGTAACAATATTCTCTTACCTCTTAAAGCAAATATAAATTATGAAACAAAACATCTAATAATGGGCAATAAAACATTGCGCTTACACTTTAATGTCGAAACTAAAGAAACCAATTTCTGCGCGATAAAAAAGGGTAACTACGAAGTCCCTATACCAGTGCAACAAAAGTCAGGCTTAGGATATATGCGGGAATTACGTTCAGACGACGGATTATTCGTTATCAACGAAGGTATATACAACGTCGAAGAATACAAAATTATAGCAAAAGCAAAATTACTTGAGGATCTTCCGACAAATTAAAAGTTTACCCCATTGCCTATAGAAAAGGTAGGCGAATATAGCTTTAATATTATAGAGGAAATGGGAAATAAAAATATAATGGAACAATTGAGAATAGATCATTTAAATTCCCAAGAAAGAAGAGAACTAATGACATTGATCAAACAACACTCGAAAATATTTTATCAAAAGGATTCTGATTTAACTTTTACAAATGCTATAAAGCATGAAATCAGAACTGCCAACAACATTCCAATTCATAGCAAAACATACCGCTACCCATATATACATAAGAACGAAGCTCAGAACCAAATTCAGAAAATGTTGACCAATAATATAATATGCCCAAGTAATTCCCCTTATTCAGCGCTCATTTGGATAGTACCCAAAAAAAAGGACGCCTCAGGCAAAACTAACTGGCGGATAGTCATTGATTACCGTAAACTTAATGAGGTAACCATCGACGACAATCGAAATCTTGGAGAAATTGGGAAGATGCCAATACTTCACAACTCTTGATTTAGCGAAGGGCTTCCACCAAATAGAAATCGCCGAGAAGGATATTCATAAAACTGCATTCAGTGTAGAAAATGGCCACTACGAATTTACACGCATGCCATTTGGACTGAAAACAGCTCCAGCCACGTTTCAGAGGCTTATGAATAATGTTCTGAGGGAATACATCAATAAGAATTGTTTGGTATACCTTGACGATATTATTGTCTTTTCGACATCGCTTAAAGAACATATTGATTCCTTAAGGAAGATCTTCCAAAGGTTGAAAGAAGTCAATCTTAAAATTCAATTGGATAAGGGTGAATTCTTAAAAAGAGAAACAGAGTTCCTTGGCCATATTGTCACCCAAGAGGGCGTCAAACCAAATCCAAAGAAAATAGATTGCGTTAAAAACTTTCCTATCCTAAAAACGGCTAAACAATTTAAGCAATTCCTAGGACTTTCGGGCTACTATAGGAAGTTCATTAAGGACTATTCCAAAATATCAAAACCCATGACGATATATCTTAAGAAAGATATGAAAGTCGATGCTAATAATCCGGAATACAAAACTAGTTTCGAAACGTTAAAAAGAATGCTAATAAACGAACCCATTCTGCGTTATCCTGATCTTGATAAAACATTTACCATTACCACCGATGCTAGCCAATATGCCATAGGTGCAATTCTTTCACAGGAAAATCATCCTGTTTGCTTTGCTAGTCGGACTTTAAATACCCATGAGCAAAACTACAGTACAATCGAAAACGAACTTCTTGCCATAGTGTGGGCTACGAAATACTTTAGGCCTTACGTATTCGGTAGAAAGTTCATTATAGAGACAGACCACAAGCCACTAGAGTGGTTGTTCGCTATAAAGGAACCAAATTCGAAATTTGTGCGATGGAGACTTACGCTCTCAGAATTCGACTATGTAATAAGGTACAAGAAGGGAACCAAAAATTCAAATGCGGACGCGTTATCTAGGATATAAGTTCATACAAATGAAGAAGAACTTATCGCGGATATTCCAACAAGCGAATCATGCTTGAATGTATTTAAAACACAAATAGTTTTAAAAAAATCTAATTCTGGATCAATGAGATATAAAAATATAAATTTGTTCAATAAAAATAGGAAGATAATATATATTAAGAAACTTGACGAACAGACAGTAATTATGCTAATGAAAAATCATTTTAACCTACCCAGCTTAACGCACTACTAGTTGAAGAGGAAGATTATTTCAATACAATAATGAATGCGTATACTAAAGCATTCCCAGAAAATAGCAATTTCAAAATCATTAGATGCACAGTATTACTAAACGACGTTGAAAACGAAGAAGAGTTAGTCAAATTTATAGAACAGGAACATTTGAAAAACAATCATCGTGGTATTGATCAAGTTCTTAAAGAACTAAAAGTTCAGATCTACAATCCATATCTAAAGAAACGAGTGACTCAATTTATAAATAATTGCGAAATTTTTAATCTAGAGAAGTATGAAAGGAAACCTCCTAAGCCAACATTTACATTCACATCGACGTGTTTTACAGCCTACAGAAGCAGCTATTTATGACAATAATAGATAAATTCAATAAATTTGCACAAGCTATTAAAATTATGGGGCGTACTTGGACGGAATTCAGACGAGGAATCCTACAGTACATTTCATCTTTTGGGGACGTAAAAAAGATAGTTGTTGACAACGAACTGGGCTTTAAAGCCTTGCCACTCCGAGAATTTTTAAAGAACCACAACATAGAAATCCATTACACCTCAAACAGCAACCACACATCAAACGCGTACATTGAAAGGTTGCACAACACAATTAATGAGCATATTCGACTCCTTAGACATGAGGAGGAAACTGAAGAAGAATCTGTGGAAGAAAAAGTTCTAAAAATAATAAGATTTTACAACAATACGATACATTCTACTGCCAATAAAAAACCTATAGATTTTATTACGGGTAAAGTTAACCAAAACGAATACGAACAAATACGTAATAGAACACTTAAAATTAAAGAAAAAATTATAGATAAACTGAATAAAGATAGAAAGGATATACCATTAGAATCAGGTCCAAACTTTATTAAAGAAATCCGCGGCGGAAAAAATTACCCTAGATTTAGAAAAATAGTTACAGAAGAACTTGATAGGGATCATGTGATAGACGTAGACACTAGACATAAGTACTATAAAACCCACGTCCGTAAATCAAAAAGATTTCGGGATAGAAAAAATCCCACCATTAAAGCTAAACATAAAACTAAGCAAGGACAAAGAATGAAAAAACTTATTTCAGGTGACAATGACAACGATAACAATAATCTTTCTGTTCAACGTTCTGATCAACCTTCTACAAGTGAACTCACAACGACTGGAGATACAAGACCTGCCGAACAATAACGGCTTCGTGACAATCAAATTGGAAGATAGAAAATTAATTAAAAGAAATAATAAAATTATACATATTATTAATATCACCGAGTACGAAGTTGCAGTATCTCATATAGAAAATAACATTCAAGCCCTTAAGTCTAATTCAAGAACCGGAGGACCAATGCTTAATACAATTATTCATAATTTTAATTTACTAGAAAATAAAGTTAATGGTTTGAAACCTCACATTAAAGCGAAAAGGTGTCTACTGAACATATTAGGAAAAGGACTAAAATTCCTGGCAGGAACAATGGATAGCGACGACGAGCTCGAAATTAAGGGTAAATTAGACGCTATAACCCAAAATAATAAAAATCTGATTCACGAAAATAATAGGCAAATCGAAATAAATAAAGAAATTTCAGGACAAATACAAAACATAAGTCATATTAAAACACAACAAAACTTAATAGAAAAATACTTAACTAACTATACCAACCAGATAGATGCAAGAATCAGAAGTCTGGAAGACGAAATTACATATATGCAATATATTTACCAAATAAACTACGATATCAACCTACTTAAAACCCATATTGACGATACAGAACAAATTATAATGACTAGCAAGTTAGGTATATTAACAAGAAATATCTTGACAAACAAAGAAGTCGAGATGATCGATGACTTAGAAGCATTTAAATATATTCAAACTGTGGCAGCCTTTTACGAAAACCAAATAGTTATAATATTTGTTCAGCCCTGAACAACCATAATAATCATTAGAAATAAATTAATTTCATAACAAAATATTTCTATTCGAAGTTCACTGACTCATGGCAGCATAATTTAATTACTTTATGCTAGTCAGCGCATTTTTCACATTTTCAATTGACCCACTTACTTTGCACCTCTTTCGGTCGAGTAAATAAAATCGCTGACGACAGTAACAAAACAATTTTTAATATTTTGCCATGAGTCAATGCACTCACCAATTTGTTAATTCATTTATTGCTTGTATAATTGTTTTTCTTTTTATTCTTTTTGTATTATTGTTGTATATGCTAGTTCAATTGAACCAATTATTTTGTATAAATTAAGCTAGCACAATTCAATAAACCACTAGTCTAAATTAAAGAGTGTTTAGAATTGTTCATCTAATATATCAAGATTCAACACACTGTTGAGTCTTAGTTATTCAAGGCAATTTAACCAGTCTTACACTTCAAGCCTATCTTGATTTAACACACTGTTGAATCATAGATCTTGAAGTAGGCCTTTAAAATCTCACCAGCTCAATTCAACACACGGTTGAATTTTGCAATCCATCAACAACATCTTGATTCAACACACAGTTGAATCTTGCACAATATTGTTAATCCCACAGTTCTCCAATTCAACGTATTCACAGATTCTTATTGAACCATTGCCTAATATGGAAAATAAGTCTATATATATAGAAAACACTAGATACTTGATAGACCAAAATAATAATGTTTATAATTCCAACGTAAAAAATAATTTAAAGAAAAATTTGATAAAAATTGAAGATGACTGTATTGAAAATTTAATTAACTTGAAAAACGCCAATTGTAATATGCAATTTTACCGGAATGAAGAATTCAAGGAAGTGATAACTGGAATAATTGTAACCAAGAATATTGAAAACATATTCATTGATCAGAATTGTAACAAATTTAATGTTAGCATTAAAGGTACCAAACTATTAAAGTATGAAAATTGTAAGTTGAAAATTAAGGGAGACTTATTCGAAAATTTAAGTATTAAAATCTACGATCACGTCGTACTACCAAAATTAAAGGAAATAGAACAATTGAAAATTTTAAACTAGAAGATTTGCATATTAAAAATATAGATAATAGGAAAAGAATCGAGGAAATTGTATATGAGACACATGGAAAATATGTAACAAGTATTGGTATAGATATAGTGACTATTTGTAACATTTTGATAATAATAACAATTTTGATAATTTTATTTAAGAAAAAGAAAAAATTAAATAATGAAATTAATATTGAATTAACTTCGTCGGAGCCTCAGACTCGGAATCTGGGAACATATTTTAATTCAAATACTTTCCTACCCAGATAAGATATTCCATCGCAAAGCAATGTCCATTGCACTTGCAATAAACATTGCATCAGCGAATTACTTGGAAATCTTTAGTTAATACGATACCCTAAGTAACGTACGTGCCTTTATGTCATTTTCAATGGCAATTATAATAATATCATACCGCAAGTGTCGTATGAGCGTGGGCTAGTTTCGACCACCGGCATCATCCGTGATCAAAATTGGTCTTTTGCAATCTTATAGAGCACAAGTTTTAATTCTATCTTCAAGAAGGAAAGTACCTCCTTTGTCGGGTTCCGTCGGACTTTTTAGTTTTTATAATAATACGAAAATACCTTACTTTTAGCATAATCTTAATTAATACGTGTAACGAAAAGATATATAATAATAAAATTTATTACTATTCTCTATTTTGTGTTTTTTTTATTAAATGGGTTCGTGTTGTTTAAAACTATTTGTCACATTAATATTAATAAAATTTCAATTTTTTCTCTTTTGTTCTCCCACATTTTTTTTTCTCTGGGACCAATAATGCAAAAATGAACTGAGGCCACCTGATTAATGATTACTATAGTTAAGAATTTTTTTTTTCTTTTTTTTTTTGTATTGAAGATTGATTTACTCTGTTTCCAACAAAACAACTAAATTGAGCCCTGCCCTATGCCAGGCACGTGCTTGCTATCTTCACATTATGACTACATATATACACATATATCTACGTCTAATCCAATTCACTAGTATCATAGATAGCACAAGAACTAGATGTGGCATGCAGTACCAAAAAAGTATACAAAATTTATATGGCCGGAATGAACCACAACATTTGAAATTAAGTATACGTCGAGTGATTCATATATTTTCGTATCTGAAGTGTTGAGGAGGTCTATCAAACAAATACAAAACTGGTGTTAAAGAAATATTTGCTCTCGGCATACTCTAAACCATGTTATGGCCCATTTCACAGTTTGTATACTCTGCTCTACATAGTATGCCATGCGACATCTAGTTCTGTGCCATTTATGCTAGTATGCACTTCCTCGTTTTTTTTTTTTATTTTTTTTTGTTTTATTTATAAATTCAAAAAATGTGTAATTTCAAATTTTTTAGGAACTAATAAAACTTAATGGTACTGACCCGGCTTATCCTTCCCAAATGCATTTGCGTACGAGAACCGGCGGTTGCTAGGTTGGAAATTTTAAATAAACATTTTTCTTTTCTCGAGGGCTACTTAATTAATTATTTAATTAAATCAAAGAACTGCTCCCCGACAATAATTCTGTTCCCATTTCCTGTGTTTCCCCTGTTCTTTTTTCTTTTTCTGGCTACTATTCGGTGACTGTAGATCTCATGTTAGCATGCGTTTTGATCCTTCCAACGTATATAATTGCACAACGTGCTACTAGATTTGATCCCGCTTTAAGCTAGCTTCTGCGTATAAATTCTTGAATTCGTTACAGGTGAGTAACTAATCATAATGCCGGGAAGCCCACTAACGTTTCTAGGGACTCCCCAGAGGGTTTTTATTGTCCTACGCGTGTCCCTAGATGGACATGACTATATGAGTAATGGAATATTTTTTACAAGGATTTTTTTTCTTTTGAAATGAATCTCTACTTACTCGGAATTGGGGCGTCGCGCTTGGGATGCGGTGGAGGTCCGATTAGTTGGGGTTCTACTATTAATAACTTACCTCAGGACTTCAGTTGGGTTACCTATGTCTTGACGCCACCTATGAACTAAATTGCCAATAATGTATCACCTTTTTTTTTTAATTCTCTTTCTCACCACTTATTCTTACTTTCCGCATACAATTTCTATTCTTTTTAACTTCTAATTGGTTTCTTCACGGGTTTTATGCTACACTTGCAAAAATTTTCACTTAATTATGCTTCCGCTAGTATACTTCGACCAACTAATGCGCTTGGATGTGCAAGGGTACCGTATTCTTGTTTTGGCTAGGTGCGCTAGTCGAAATCACGCTATTATGGTCATCTAGAACATTCCGATGTAGTCTGCTCCCATTTTATAGGATTTCTTGGCTATCGGACGGACCCTATTTGAAGCTTAGTAGATGGCTCCACCGGCTGGTCGTTAGCCCCCTAGTATGCCCTGATTTAGCTAACTAAGCTAGAGCGCATGGTTGCTGTCCGCGGTTTGACTCGTGCCACGGCTACTCCGAAATTTTTTTTTGTTTTGCATTCTAGCTGCCTAATTGGAAATTAAGGCGCTTACGGCTGGGCTCTAGCAATAGTCATACATCGCAATAATTAATTCTGAATTTGTTAGCAAAAAATATAAACATCAGACTCGACCCCGGTTTTTATTGCGTTCTGCTTTGACCTGTTACTCTACACTCATTCTGGCTTTATCTATACCTACTACCTGCTAAGTCATGTTACGTCTACTCTACTTGGTACTTCTATGTCTCGTGTCATTAGTGTAATTAGGTTATTTGCTGCAAGCCGACTGAGTTCAATGGTATTTCTACTGTCTGTTTTTCTGTCGGTTAATATATATTGTGACGTTTTCCGATTGCTACTGTGATATGCTGATTTTTTACCAGCTAGATTTCAGGTGGCTCGAGGGAATTAAAAAAACAACGTCGCGCTAAGTACAGGAAGCGGCGGCAATATTTCATAGCTGCAGACAGCCGTCGTTACAGTAGATGTACTAGTAATTCACGATAATACATTTATGAACCCTTAGGTAGGTTTGTATCTCCGGGAGCTGCGCAACTGGAATATAAATTACTGTATGAGGAAGGACACACGTCGCATTCGTCCATGCCCTATTCTATCTTTTTTCCCCTTTTCCTTCTTTTTTTTCTTCGCTTATCTATGTTCGTTGTTACTTCCTGGCTTACTTAGAAGATTCCTCGTGGGGTTAAAACGTTGCCCGCATCGCAAGACGGGCAACAACCAATATTGCCGATAATTTCAAGCACCTTCGTCTTTTTCTCGCCACTTCCAAATGTCATCTGGTGGCCTACAGGATGCTACGCAGCCCGAAGGTTCGTTATTTTCCTTTTTCGTAACTAGACGACTTGCTAGGTCAATACGTTATGCTTAAGCCGATAAAGTCAGCGAGTAGGACAATTAAAAATCTGTTTCGATCTAATCCTTATTAGGTGGAGGTTGGCTGCGTGCAATAGCCTAAACTGGAATTTTTCTTTTCACAATGTAGGACAAGACATCTTCCTGATTTCGCGTTTGTTACTGAATGTGAGCTCCTGGATCATCCGTACTATTTGGATCCGCCTTGAACTTTCCCTTTTTTTTCTTCACCCGCTGTCGAGCACTTGGGCACGATTTCGCTTCCTTTTCCTTTTTCCTGCACTTTAGCGGAAACTATTACCAGTCGACAAAAATGCGGGCACCATTTCCTGGCGTGGGTTTCACTTCGTATCTGTTGCGGTTATCTATCACTAACGCACGTACAAGAATATGGTCCCGTAACGAGCGCGAATTACAGTACACACAGTGGGAGATACCCGTTGATATATATATATATATATATATATATATATATATATGATTTGGTCGCTCCCATTCGCTGTTGGAGCCCAATAACGAGACAACTAGCGATATGCTGAAACCGTATGATTTTTTTCTTTTTTTATTATTCCAAAGTGGCCGGATTACATTACAACGCCGACGCCGGCGTGATCGTTGTCATCGTCGTAAAACGCCGGGCAAGTTACATTAACACTGGGCGGCAGCGCCATGTCTTAATTTCCCTTACATTTTACAGTTGAGTTATTTGCTTGTAATCTCTGCCGGTCTGCAATAAAATTTTAAATAATAATTAAAAAGATATTTTCTTTTCCTTCAAGTCCACATTTTTTTAATATAAAATCATTTATTTTCAGAAATTTAAATATCGTTTCATTTTGTCATGTTTTTTCATAATAGATTTAGATCTGGCATATTGGCAGCAATGGAGCGCCAGCGTTAAATTTAGGATTAGAGAGTACGTTTAGACTGCAGGTATTTAGAACTAGTTTTACGTAAGTCGACTTACGTAGGACTAATCCGGCTGAAGTTTAGTCCACTCGTATTAAAGCTTTGACAGTTTCAAATTTGTCAGATCTGCCTACTTCTTCACGAGAAAAATGAGAAATAATATTTTAATTTTGTGCACAAGAGAGTAGAACATAAGAAAAAATTAAATTTTCCAAATTTCTAATTTTTTTACCATCCATTACGGACGGAATACTTTCTTCAATAAATCAAAATTCTACAAGAGAATTTGTCCCTTCCTCTGACCAGTCGCACTTTTTTCCTTCTTAATTCCACTCATTATCATTAAAACAAAATAACAATTCGCTCTATGAATGAATATAATGTAGAAAATTCCTTATCTGAGGTTTATGTCCACGTTTAAAACTAATTTTGTAGGTCAATACCGCAACAAATACCGGATTAAAGTACGACTAATTTTTCGTAATGCGGCATGTTTACACCGCTTCATATTAGTTCTACGTAAGTCGACTTACGTAAAACTAGTTCTAAATGGCACGGTCTAAACGGGCTCAGAGATGGGTCGACGACCACGCCGACGACGCCGGCGTGGGTAATGTAATGCATTTGATACATGCAGTACTGTCTCTAAATATTTTTTACATAAAACGACGACCACGCCGGCGTTGGCATTGTTAATGTAATCCGGCCTATTAGGCAATTCTGGCAATGTACTAATGACGTCTCGCCAACTTTCTTCTTCTTCCTCACAATTTTCTTCAATCGCCCTCGTCAGACGTCAAGTGTCCATCGGTGGGAAAAAGGGCATCACGATCGCAGTGTGCTTCGTGTGAGCACTGCTGTTATCGTCAGCACATACACTGTTATGGTCGTAGCTATTGCATATACCAATATGCTACAGGTAAAATGCTGATGCATGTAAGCTGGCCTTAAAGTAAACCGCATACCGATCGCACCCGACCGAGAGTAATGCTTCCTCAAGCTCGTGTGACATGTGAGTGAAGAAAAAGACCAAGAAGAAGAAGACCATTGACCTGTCTCATTTTCTCGAACAAGCGCGTGAAAGAAGTCAAGTGAAAAACCGAATATCGAGAATTTTCAACGACATCGTGCCCAACAAGGTAATACTTTCATATAAAAATCGCTAGGTCAACGTGTATAATAAAATCTTTTAGGAATTTTCAAAGGGTGATTGGTTTGTAGGCAGAAAAAGTTTTTGGATATTGCAAGTGCTGGATGGTGGAACAAAGAAGTAAAAATGAAAATTAGACTTGCTACAAATAAGTGGATTGTGTAAATTCTTCGGCAATAATCAGTTGATTAATGTCTATATTGCTCACAATAATGCCGAGTATGATAGGAAAATGAGGATTGTAAGGCACCTCGCATTATTCAGGCCTTTGATACTGCTCAATTTATAAAAATTACCAGAGATAAGGCAGTCTTACAGATTTTAGCTGGAACTAGCGATTGTGGGAAAAATTCTTATACAGCTGCATCTGTTGCTAAAGAAAATCCATTGGGAACAAGAATTGATCACATTCCAATAAGACCAAAGGATGATTATGAGGTATCAATTTCTGAATATGGACTTCCATTAAAAGAACGTGTACCAGGACACTCAGTTAATGACATCTGTGATGTAAAAGGATCATTTAAGGATATCCAACTACAAATCAAATTGGTATTAGAGGAAATGGTTGTTATTTGTAATGCGAATCTGCACGAATTGAAGATAGGTTATGGGATATACCTTGCCTACGAACGTTGTATATAACGCTGAAATTTTGGTTGTCCGGTATCATTGTATTTCTTTATTTTTGGCCACATTACGGTAGACAGTGTAACGTCGTGGTGTGCTGAACTATCAGTGGAAAATATGCTAGTCTTCTTAGAAGACGCACTTAGGATTAAGCGATAAATTGGGAAGAGGACATTTTTTTCTATCCGCTCATATTTAAAAGTAATTTGTGACTTCCGATAGTTATATTCAGAAGTTTTTTTTTTGTATCAAGCACTACTTTGAACTTTCTTTGATGTAAAAGTTTTTGATCTCGTTCGAGCATAGTTGCAATTGCCGTCGGGCAATTTTTGTTCAACTCAGCTAGATGCATTGTCGTAATAAGACCTACTGAAGCGGGCCGAAGATAATTACTAATTTGATTTTTTATCCAGGTGGCGGATAATGAGGCCTCATCATGCCGTGGAATTTACACCGTGAGTATTACTAAAATATTATGTTTTCTTTTGACATAAGCATGCTTCGGCTTCGTTAAACCGTGCTCAGTAGGACTTTTTCTATTGAAATTTTTTCTTTGTAATTATATATATATATATATATATATATATATCTTTTTCAATAATAATATTTACATCACTACACAATTAATGTTACACAAAATTATATTATCATTATACGCGTTTCGCTAAGCTACCATCATCAGTAATCTTTACAACTTATGAACTTTCAAAATCAATGAAAGCGATTTTCACTGGAGTGCCGTAATAAATAAGTCTTGTATAATATTAAACTCGTTATTATCGTGAAATTAGAGAAAAAAGGGAAAAGAGAACTAATTTGAAATTGTCTTTAGTTAAGTATTAGATAGAAAGATAACAATATTTGGTTGCCGAAATATTCTCCATTCCTTCAATCAACTTTAGAACGAATTTGAAGGTTATTCAAGGACATCCGTTTTAGGTACATATATGAATTTCATTAAGAATGAGTAAGAAAAAAACAATAGCCTAGTGTAACTATATATATAATGAATTTTTCCAATAATACTATTTACATAACTACACAATTAGCCTCGTGTAACTATATATATAATGAATTTTTCCAATAATACTATTTACATAACTACACAATTAGCCTAGTGTAATTATATACATAATGAATTTTTCCAATAATACTATTTACATAACTATACAATTAGCCTAGTAGAATCTTTGTCCAGGTATAATTCTGAAAAAGATTCTTTTAGCCGACTCTATGTATCTATATACATACCTAATGCTATACGTTGAGGTAGTTTTCGAATTCAATGATATACTTACGTATATACCCTTTCGGCACTTAGTTAATGCTATACGATTAGTCCTAATAATGGTATACTTACCCAAAGATCTATGTATGTACGTACTTTGACTTGAGGATAGTTCTCATCGACAATTATAACGTAGAAATGAACTCTTAAAGGTTTTATTTTCTCCTTCCTCTTCCTGGAGCCCCCTAGCATGAAGGTTGTATAGGTCCGATCTAATCTCTTCACAGGTCAACAAAGGGACTTTGGACAATTGTGCCACCCAAAGTCAATGGAAGGATGGGGCTTGGCAAAGAAGGCAGACCACCTGCGCCTTCATTGGAATGTAGGTAAGTGACGTAAGGGTCCCTTCAGGACCGAGTGTGTGCTGGCTTGTTGGTTGTAGGCACGAAAATCGTTTTTTGATTATGGTTGGTGACAAGCGGCAGGCTATTTCGGGAACTCCCCCACACTCTCCGTCACCCTTAGCCGAGGTGCTAGCGTGCCGCCCTGTACTAACGCTGTCATCGAGTGATCTGTCAGCTCATGCTGGCAGTTTGGACTTCACGTCCTGACCAATCATTCAACATACTACCATAACAACACGTAGCAAACTGCTTCCTGCAGCACGCTGCGACCAAAACGTGGGAAGAAATTGATCAAGTATTTGAAAACCCAGCTCGTGAATTAATGCGACTATGATCTGAAGAAACAATACCGTGAAAAAACCTTAGATGTAAGGAAATCAGGAATTCTACATTGACAACATACATTGACAAACAAAAGCGCAATAGGAAACTAGCCTCTCAAAGGCACAGAGGGTCACTAGCTCCACCACAGAAGCAAATCCACAAGTGTGGAGAGTACTTCATAAGATCAAGCTAGATTTCAGAGAAGGATGGAAAAAGCAATCTAACACCCTACGGATAGCTATAAAATGGAGCTCTCCCTGTATATAGCTTTTATTAACTTCGAAAGAGCATGCAATACATTAAAATGTGAAGCAATATGGGATAGTTCGCAAAGAAATGACAGGAAAAAAAACGGCTGATCAAATCCCTTCACGATGATACCGAATCAACAATACTCCATAAAGAATACCTATTCCACTATTCCTGAACAATACTCGCGCTGCAAACCGCGCACATCCTTTAACCCTTCAAATTACTTTCGGCTGTACAGTAAAATTCCGTGATGCTTTTTTATCCCGAACAGTGCGAATGTGGAACAGCTTACCATCTTCTGTTTTTCCTTCGGCATACAATCTGCGGAAGTTTAAGGGCGACATACATCGGCACCTCCGTCCCTCCTCATATCCCCTAATCCTTTCCCTATCTCCTTCCTGCCAGGCTGTGCTTTGCATCATAGGGTATCCCCTGAGCTTGGCTTAATAATATATAAAAAAAAATAATAATGTTGTAGGAAAAAAATAAACTGCCACCACGTCAAGTATAATGTTGATATTGAAATCAGCTGCTCAATACTGTTTCTCAATGCTCTTAAAGTAGGTTCATTAGGACCAAGGCTCAATGAAATTGATATAAATTGTTGGATTTGTGGAGTTTTCATATCCAACGTCCGGGGTCGACCCCTTGAGACCTAATACGGTTAATCCCTAGAAATTGAAAAAAACTGAACTTACGACATTTTCCAAATACTCGATTCATTTATATACTGAATTATCATGCGAATTCCGAGCTTGTTGGAACTTCCACTTAACTAATTCTCAAAATTGGGACTGCTTTTGAAATTTTAGTTTTTTTTTCAAAATTCCTTTATCAGCTATTTAGACTCTTTATGAATTTTGTATCGTTTGTTATCAATTTTTCTCATTATACCCTAGATGATGAGTCATAGTGTAAACTAAGTTTGTCATTCCATTTTTAACACATAGAATTAATTATGGTACGCATAATATTAAAAGTAATTTTGATTTTTGCATGTCCGTCTGTCCTCACGATAATTCGAGAACTCATAGAAACAGTAAATATAATTTCAAAAACGGTCTAAATCTGGCAAGCCTTTATTAGTGTTTTTATATAAAACTTTAGGTTTTTTACGTATGTACATATACTGTGAAAAAGATCAGTCGTAGATGTTTTTATTTATCTTCAGAATATGAAATTCTATGCGGAAAACCACTTCAAAAATCAAACTTCCACAGATGAGTGACCATCGAAATTACATACGAGCATTCATCTAGCTGTATCATAGGAATTGGTCTTAGACTAATTCTAGCTTTTTACTTGTTTTCAATATCTAGGTTTTTTGAAATATTGAAATGGGTGTTTTTTTAATTGATGGCCATCGTTTGCTACAAATGATTTTTCCTGTTACTGATAGCTTTCAGTTATGGGCCTTTAAAATCGAAAGCTTAATAATAAGGTAAAATGTTGAAAAAATTGCATTCGAGATCAAAAATATTAATTTCGTGACTCAAATTTTTGCTTCAAAGTCTCATAACTCGAAAGATATTCGTAACAGGAAAAACGTGGCAGCTACTTGATGAGCATTCGACACTCCATTCACTAAAAGAATATCCATATCAATATTTCAAAAAACCTAGAAGATATTGAAAAAACTTCCATGCACTTAAGGTGAAGCGCAAAAGATCTTTAAAGAGACCTAGTCTCTACAGACTTTTTTGGTATCCGGTTTCCCGTCATGTATTTTAAAACAAACAGGTCTCCAGGTTCGTTCTCCGAAGTCTGTTCATTTGACATCCCCATGTCTCCGGAGACTATTTGTGTGTTCTGGTCAGTTAGATTATAGTGCAGGCCAAAACATTTCAACTTGAGACGCGCAACAGTTGACATCTGCAGTAGAAAAATTTGATTTTAGCGGGAAATTTAAATTTAAAGTGAGGTAGTTCTTAGAAACTCCTTACGAAAGATATTGGTGTCAAGTGTGCTGCCCCATGTGACTTGAGCTTCTATACAGAGCAAGGGCCACGAAATAGGAAAGTTACTTTTAACCTACCACCCACTAATTTGTCACCCGATAGTCATGCCTCTCCTTGTCCGAGCACTGTCGCAGTGTATCGTCCTCGTGGTCCAGCTTCATCAGAGAGAGGCCTTTTACTCTCAACAAAGTGCTCTGATGGAATTACAGAAGCCCCTGTGATTGCTCCAGCACGACTATGTATAGCCCCAAAAGACTATGATGGCAAAGAGCCCTGGTGTGTATATAGGCGACACTTTGAAGCGGTGTCACGAACCAATGGCTGGAAGGCTGGCTTCAAGGCTCTGTACATACCTCGTTCCTTATTTAAGGGGGACCGCCTTGACCTACTATGAAACCCTCTCTGAGCAGATCAAGAACAACTATGAGGCATTAAGTCAAGCGATGCAAGAAAGATTCTCCGACGAATATTAAGCCGCCATAGCCCACATACAGCTACGTGGATGAATCCAGAGGTCAAATGAGAGTCTCACGGAGTTTGCTACAGATGTACAACGGTTAGTATATCTAAGTTTTAATGACGCTGCTGAACCAATCAGGAACAGAATCAGTCTGGGTCAATTTATGGATGGCATCGCTGATGCAGAGACACAACGTAGAGTACGTGACTCGATTCCGACTACTTTAGAAGCAGCACTAGCAATAGCTATTCGGGTTGAGGCCAACCGAGATGCGACTCGGATTAGTCGTCAGAATATTAGACCCACAGGACCTACTATCCCTCACCGACGAGCAAATGGAGCTCGAAGGAATCAAAACCAGCAGTCGGGAAACTAATTTTGCCCAGTTTTAAGAAGCGAAAACTGGGCCCCAAGCCATGTCAAGCTTCAAAAATAAACATTCCAAATTCTTCCACTTACGCAAGCGTGTTACGAGCCGGAACAATGAATGGACTTTCACACAAGTCTCCTAACGGATCAACCCTGGCCACCAACATGTTGGGAACATCTATAAGATCCATACGAGAATCAGCGACGCTTGCAAGTAAATTTCAAAGCAAGAAGCAGAGGAATATAAAGCGTGATACGAAGAGCATCACGGAACCTGTGACATTGTCTAAAGAGCATGCCATCGAGAAGGGCGCAGAAGGAAAGGTAAAGTGGTATAATGTCAAGAAGGGCTATGGATTTATACTCTGTGACAAGGACAACGAGGAAGTATTTGTACACTGTTCAAAGATAACTGCGAGCAACCCTGATCACCGCATTGCGTCCTTAGGAAACGATGAAAGAGTCCTTTTCGACATATCGCCCGGAAGTAAGACCCGCCGAGCAGTAAATGTCAGTGGACCAGGAGGTCAATCTGTACTGGGTAGCTGCTTCGCACCCAAACGTAAGACATCAGGAAATAATGCTTCTTCTGCAAAGCTTCCTACCATCACTTCCAGTGGAAATAACCATGAAAAAAGCGAAGACTTTCGCAAAAACGCTGCGCAAATGTTCGAAATTCCGCACGCAACTGTCTGTATAGCTCCACCAGCTGCCTTTGCAGATGACTTCCAGCAGGATTTAAATTATCAACCACTAACTTGGGCGGGGCGGAGTTAGTGGGAAGTAGAGCTCTAAGCCCCGTGAAAATCTTAATAGGAGCTGCAGAAGCCTTAAACAATCTGTGCATTGAAGGAAGTGTTGAGGGCGTGGACTGCTAGTTAATTATTGACACTGGGGCAAGCCAGACCATTATACATAGAAGCTTATTACTAAAAGCTCACCGTGACATCAAGCTACGTCCTTCCACTGCCGTTATCCAGAGTGTAAGCGGTGAGATACTTCCTGTAGATGGAGTATCTGAAGTCCTCATTGAAGTGGCAGGCTTTTCCAACAAGCATTCTGTCTTTGTCGCCAAAATTTCGGATGACTGCCCCATCGGGGTAGATTTTTTAGTGCAATATGCCTGTAAGCTGGACCTGCAACTAGGCACGATTCGAATAGCTGACGAAACTATCCACCTAAAACAAATTATCAACAACCATATAGAAGCTAGAACAGTAAAGGAAGTAATCATACCACCAGGCGAAGATTGCCTTCTGCAACTTTCCTCCAACTTAGCTATTGATGATGATGTACTTGTTATGCCAAGCTCTGATACCCTCGCAGCTATTCACTGTTTGCCGACGATTTATTCATCGAAAAATGGTCTCGTTTTGATCCACATTACCAATTTATCCATAGATGATGTGGTGATTCCACCCTGCACTTTTATCGGACATGTAGAGTGCAAACCTAAAATTATAAAAAATAATAAGTCTACGATAATAACCACCTCTCAAGAGTTCGATGAATTACTAGTACGCAGCTCTCAACATTTAGATGAACAACAACGCATCGAACTCTCGGAATTACTGTCAAAATATCGTGACGTCTTCTCTCATTCCAAGCAAGATATTGGTCGCACATCTCTACTACGCCACAAGATCGATGTTGGACATGCTAAGCCCATCAAGCAGCCACCTAGGAGAATACCACTGTCTCGTAGAGCGGAGGTGGAGACAACGTTGGAGGAAATGATACAGCAAGGCATCGTGATGGCTTCCAAGAGTGCTTGGAGTAGCCCGGTAGTATTAGTGAAGAAAAATGATGATCACATCGATTCTGTATTGACTACCGAAGGCTTAACGAGGCTACTCGTAAAGATTCGTATCCCCTCCCGCGCATAGCCCTTACTCTAGACGCTTTAGGAGAATCTAGGTGGTTTACGACTTTGGACCTTCAATCAGGCTACTGGCAGGTCGGAATGGATCATGCTGATAGAGAGAAAACAGCATTCAGCACAGGTAGTGGGCTGTACGAATTCAATGTAATGCCTTTTGGGCTCACTAATGCACCAGCTACTTTTCAGCGATTTATGGAGTTGGTCCTCGAAGGTATTCCATACACCACCTGCCTCGTTTATTTAGACGACATAATTGTCCACGGCACGACTTTCACTAATATGCTAGACCATCTCAAAACTGTGCTGGAAAGGCTGAAACATGCAGGATTAAAGTTATCGCCCGCCAAATGTCAAATATGCAAAGAAGAAGTGAAATTCCTTGGTCATGTTGTGTCCAACAAGGGACTTTCCACCGATCCTGAAAAAATTGTTGCTGTGCAAAATTGGCCGAGACCTTCTAACCGGACGCAGATACAGTCATTCCTAGAACTTTGTGCGTATTACAGACGGTTTGTGCAGGATTTTTCAAAAATAGCCAAGCCACTGACAGCCCTGACAGAAAAGAGATTTATTTGGACTCAAGATTGTGAAACTGCTTTCACTACCCTGAAAGAAAAACTAATTTCTGCACCTATATTAGCTCAGCCGAATGAAGAAGGACTTTTTATCTTGGACACGGACGCAAGCCAATATGCATGGGGAGCTGTCCTGTCACAAGTCCAAGGAGGCGAAGAAAAAGTAATAGAGTACCACAGTAAAACCCTCAGCCGCCCGCAAAGCATACTGGCAATGTGGCCTTCTCTGTGTCTACAGAATGATGTCGCTTGCCGCATGTTTTCAAACACCAGCGGGATACACCACCAAATACTGCTCCCGGAATCCAAAACGGATGAAGTCCTGGAACAACTCCATAGTAGTGCTACTGGCGGACGCAGATACATTCCGATCAAGGTAGGAATTTTGAATCGGGTATTTTCCAAGAAGTCTTGAAGAGATTCAAAATCGAAAAAACACGAACGACGTCTCTCCACCCGCAATCGGATGGCATGGTCGAAAGATTCAACCGAACTATCTTAGACTACCTAGCTAAACATGTCTCGGAGAATCAGCGTGACTGGGATGACCATCTTCCTCTCCTACTATTATCATACAGGTCAGCAGTACATGACACAACCAGACAAATACCGGCCATGCTGACATTCGGAAGAGAGCTCAGGCTCCCCATAGATTTGTATATGGGGCTACCACAAGCAGGAGAAAGTGCATTGAATATACCTGAATATCTCCAAAAGCTCAGAGTCCGACTCGAGACTGTTCATGAATTCAATCGAAGGCAACTCAACACCATGAGCAGAAAAATGAAAGACAGATACGATCTCACTAGCCGGGCTAATTCTTTCAAAGTAGGTGATCTTGTACTACTCTACTATCCAAAAAGGAGGAAAGGAAGAAGTCCAAAGGTCCAACGAGACTGGGAGGGCCCTTACACGATACTAGAACAAATCACGGAAGTGGTATATAAAATAAAAAGAGACTCTAATAAAAAAACACTAGTTATACACCGCAACCGATTGGCACCTTATCAGCAGCCCACGTCGTAGCTCTCTCATTTCGGGCATCGCGTACTTAAAAGGCAACGCGCGGAATTGCCTTCGTCAAGAGGCGAGTAAGAGGCGCCTATAAATAACCTCTTTGTTCCTGTGCTGGAATGAGCTTGCCGAAATCGACTTCTAATCGACGCGATCGCGGGCGGAAATGCCAACAGCTCTTCTCCAGCAATGAAATAAACTGAAACTAAGAAAGTAAACTTCCAGAAACAACAAAGCTTTATCGCAAGCCTTTCTTCAGAGGCCAACATGGCAAATAGATCAAAGCTACAATCAAATAAAAGAAAATAAATTTAAGGACTTACTGGCGTAACTATTATTGTCCATTCCTTATTAGCTACCAGCTTTTTACTAATCCTTTTTTTTTTCTTTTGAGCCTGAATCAGCTTCTTAAACGGCTAGAAGCCTACCATCCTAGGCGCTTGGAGGATCACTATTTCTAGAAGTCAGAGCTGAGGGCAGCTCTTTCAGTCGATGAGGAGCCGTGTGACGAAACCACCTAAAATAAAAATGAGGAAAATTAAAAACTGGTATAAAGGCTGACTACAGCAATACTCATCTTTATGTTCCTCACTTCCTTATGGTCATTATTGTTGGTTTCCATCTGGTCATGTTTGCTTGATGAAATTCGGATCTGAAAAATTGTAATTAACGTCATTAGAGTTAGAGTAGCGAAATAAAATTATAAATTTGTATCTGATTAGAAAAGAAATGAGTTGAAAAATAGGAGTAAATGTCACTAACTTTAAGAGTCTAATAAAATAACGACCGATTCCACTGGAATAGTCCTTCCGGCTATTCTTTTTCCCCGCCGAACGGTCAGATAGTCTGTTAGGAATTTGATATAGAGTAGACAAGTCGTGAATAGTGGATATATAGTTATAAAATTTGAATTTTGGTCGAATAAATTGTTTATTTTTGCATTTAATTGATTTTATCCTTTCGTCGGTAAATCGAGTGCGTGAATTAATAAGTCCGGCGAGTGTTATTGTTAACGGTGAGTGCAGACAATACGCCGCAATCAATAATTTGTGGGCTCAAGAGGCTGCGGTGAGCAGGAAAAGATCTGATTTCGTGTTTTTTTTTTTTGTCTTTAAGGAAAGGTGCAAAACAAGGGCATTGAACTACCGAACTTACGAAATTTTGCGGTAAGTACGTCGCATTTGCTCTAAAATCAACGGTGCCAATCACTTCTTGTCTATCGACAAAAATTCGACAGGAGAAATTAAGCTTTTCGCGACAAAGCTCTATTTTCCCCTACGCAGCACGAAGTCACCGACGTCACATCGCACTGACATAAAACACATATATAAAAAGGTCATATACTTACGATTGTAGCAGCTCCGCCATTTGCAAAGGAAAAAAAATTATCCATCAAATCCAACGAAGATACTCCTTCAGGAAATAAGTATATCCCTCGAAGCTTAGGCCGATTGACCACAAGGCACAGAGCAAGAAGCCAAAAACAAAGGAAAATTAACCAAAAAATCTAGTCTTCTCAACCCGGTGCCCCATAGCTTCACGGCGTCTCAGGTGTCTGCACAAAATCCACTAGCACTACTCACAACACGCTGTTGATGATTACACTACGATTCACTGTACTTAAATTTATTAATTTCTGGTCAACACCTTACACCACATAGCACAGGATATTTCGCGGTAGACCGTAAAACGATACTCCAATTCTGGAAGAAATATTTTACGCGACGATTCCAACTTGGGGCTGTCAAATAACCAACCCGACCCATACGCAAGGAATACACACAGAACCGCAAGTCGAGCACGGCTATCGTGGTACTCATGCGAATTACATTCGGACAAAGCTGCAAACTGTCTCCATTCTACCCACGGCATTCCCCTTTTTAACAAAAGTTGTCTGTAGAGCGACAGCCTTACGCTCGACTTAACGAGAATTGCAGGCTCCAAACGCAATACACACACATCCCACAGCCTCCGAGTGGAACCCCTCTCAGCCAGACGAGAAGCCAGCTGATTCCCTTGAGCGTGACCTAGTTCCACACTTTGTTGCAGATTTACGTTTACGTTCCGTTTCTTATCAATATTTGATGCCACACAGTGTTGCTGCTAAGAAATTGCAACATTGTTGAAGATAAATTTCCCTCTTGGTATAGCAGAACATTAAGTTGATAGAATTCCGATAAAACAGGACGGTAGATTTCGTAACAGTATGTACATATGTATATCATATACGAACATTCAGTTGCGGCTCTGGAACACTTAATCAATTCTTTTCCTGCTGCTTCTCCAATTCTCGTAATCAAAATAAGAAATCACTAATGCTTGCTTTAGGATGAGCCATTGCCATAGTATCTCTTGCTTGATTTGTGCACTGCTAAATGGGAAATGATGGTGCGCAGAAATGGGAACGAAATAATTGGTGATAGCGACTAAGAACCTACATGAATGGAGTGCTAGTGACAATGTTTTTTTTCAAATATCTAGTTTATTTTGCAGCATATTTATAATTTTATCTAATTTTATATTTTGACTTTCTTCTAGTTTTTCCAAGCGTTGTTGAATTTTTTCATCTAATGAACACATCATTTGTTCTAATTTCTCACACTGTTCTCGCTCCATTTCGGTCAGTCTCATATTTATACTACTCTCCATCTGCTTTAATTTAGATTCCAAATATTGTTCAAACTCAGAAATGTCTTGTGTTGTGCTTGCCTCTGGAAAATTATTTCCTGATTCTGTTGACTGGTTCACATTTACTGTGAGATTCCGCTCAATGTTAGAATTTAATACAGAGATTAAAGACGCAATATTGGGAGGAGCCTCATTGTTTTTGTTACTCATGTAGGTTTGCAAGAACTGTTTGCACTTTTCTGCGTTAGGAGAAAGTTTCTGATTTGAGTTGGAAAGAATGTTTTGGACGTTGTGCAGGTTTATTTTTGGTGCAAATGTTGTTGAATTAATTTTGAGGAATAGCATCATTCCATAAATCCAAAACTGTTTGATTCCCGGAACAAGCTGCAAATATAAATTGGTGGATTATATTTATTTAACAGACTGATATTTTAGTATACCTTAATTGTCATATCAGCAATATTTTGTTGGCTGATTTTGACATCAAATCGAAATACTCGAGTTCCTTCAAAGTCGTCTAATATATCACCGAAATATGTTTTCACATATTCCTGATGTGCACCTACAAATAATTCTATTTTTGGGCACTCCGATATAACTATAAGCCCGTGAAGATTATAAGTAGGAGCCATTTCAAAATTCAACTCACAAATAGATGTTTCACTTTCCAGCAGAGATGCGCGATCTTCACCTACCAGTTCATCTAATTCGACCCTGAAATATGTAAATAAATCAAATATGTGTAATTGTCATTAGCACACATACATATAATAGTCTTAATCATATACAATCAAAGATTATAATGCACAACGTACCCACGTAGATTAAAATCGTTTTGCGAATTATATATTTCTCGCGTTAGAAAGAGTCGGGGCCAATTGTTAATTTTATTTGCATTATGTTAAAAAAAAACAAATTTAATTATAATTTAATTTTACGTGTACCCAAGCACTAACGTGTTAATTTTTTTGAAAATTTTTTTCATTATGAAATAATAAAGGCTGTTTTATCCGGATGAAGGTTTACCGAATAAAAATAGATGTATATGTTTTCATTTTATCTAATTTCCCGATGGCCTTTCCAACTTAAAAAACGAGTGCCATATGAAGAAAATAAAAGGTGTTGTTGCTTATATCTATAAACTTTTTATCCTCTGCCACATTCGTTTTGTATATATGAATTCTTGAATTATGCGCCAGGAAGATAATCAGATCCATTGTAAAAATATAAAAATTGCATCTATCATACACAATTGTTTATTTATTGCTTACTACAGGTACATTTACATATATAATATTGAATTCTATTTTGCTTTAAACATAAACAATTATTTATTTGAGTACCCGTGCCAAAGGCACGCATAGCGCTGGGTACGTTTAGAAAGTTACATGGTAGATTCACATTGTAGCAAAATAAACAATAAAAGTATAACTCTTAGAATATAGTACATTATAGTTGCTTAAAGCAGGGATATTATAATAAGCGTTTTGTATGCGAGACCTATCTTATATTACTTGTTGCATTGTTCATTTCATTTTATTTATATTTATAGCTTGACTTATTCCATTCTCTCTGTATTTTGCCTTGCTTTACTTTAATTTCAATTTCATTTCAATTCAATTTTATTTTAAAAATTATTAAGTCCTTTAATTCTACCACCTCGTTTATAACTCTACTTGAAAGTTTCTGTAGCAGCGAGTGTGTTCGTTGTGCTTTTGTTGTTTTTTTGACTTTGTATTCAATTTATAATACTATTACCTATTTTATACTCAATGTACCTAACGCTTTAACGTAGCTTAGGCTGAGCCTCTTTAATAAATACTTTTTCTATTCGATTCCTTGGCAGCAGCAGACTTGAAAAAGTTAATATGAATACTACCATAGATGGCACAAGAGCTAGATGTCGCATACAGTACAAAAAAAGTATACAAAATTTGTATGGCTGGGTGGTCCATTCCGGAATGGACCACAATATTTGAAATGATGTATACGCCGAGTGATTCATATTTTTTCCTATCTGAAGTGTTGAGGAAATGTTATGGTCCTTTCCAGAATGCACTACACATTTCACAATGTGTATAGTCTGCCCTTGTATGCCATCCGACATCTAGTTCTTGTGCCATCTATGATACTACACAAGTGCAAATTTTATCAATTCACATTCTTCGCTAAAGACATTATTTACAATACAATACAAAAATGTTTTATTGAAAGACCCTGACCACGCCACGTCCTTAAACGGTGGGTACATAGATCGACAGTAGTGGTTACTTAATTATTAGCATGAAAATTAGAAAGATTGCAGATTCAAAATTTTATTATTTACTAAATGGGATGTCAAAGAAAAAGTCATGCTAAAAAAGTATCAATATTAAAAAATATTTTGAATTACCTTTCTAATTCTAATTCATCGTTGGTGCAGTATTTAATAGAAATTGTATCTTTTAAACTTCTCTCTGAAATCAGATTCCAATTGGTCTTGATACTTACTTTATTTTCCACCATTCTCTTAATATATAATAAAACTTCTTGTTAGATTCTTTAATCTACAGCTATTGCCCAAAAACATATAAATGTAAATGTTAATGCTTTAAGGCACTACCCAAAAGCTTTGTTTCTTCTGATTTTAACATTGTTCGGACAGAATATATTTGGATGTTTATTTACTTGATTTTGGTTCTTCTTCTTCTTCTCAAAAGGCGAACAGTACAAGTAAACACCAACATATAAGGAAGATACCCGGCAAGCCTTAAGGCAGAAACACATCCAAGCAAGCCTCAGGGAGCCTTGGTGTTGTTGTAGCAATTTTTCACCGAACATTTCATTCTGAAGAAAATACATGAACATCACTTAAAATTTTATCACTATAATATCAACAGATAATTACTTAAACTCTTTACTTTATTTAGCACTACTTTTAAATAAAATATCATTCACTTTTCACAAGTTTTAAATTAGTTTTAAATTGTTGCAAATTAGGAAACTTCGTTTGACAGCTGAAAATACATTTGTCTCTTTCTTCAATAATGCTGACCTACTTCACGGGACACTGAAAAATCCATGCTCAAGCCCAATTCAGAATCGGCGCAGCATGCATCATGACATGATGCATGCTGCAAAGATTTGGCCGGCCAATTCACAATCGGCGCAGCAAGCAGTGTAGGAAACCTTGTAATGCTAACTTTTTTTATAATTCACAATTATTTACAAACATAACACCTTAATACCGAGTTTTTATATCGTGCATAATTGTAATTTAGTCGTTTTTCTTAAAAAAAAAAAAATACATCCGGAGGAAATATGAGATAAATAAGATTTGAAATTTAATTTTTGCCTCAGTATGTTGGCAAAACTGTTGCAGCATGCATCAAATTTTAAAATTTTCCAAACTCTTGCAACATGACGCATGCTGCGCCGATTGCGAATTGCGCCATATGATCCCATGATATCAAACCTTGCATCACAGCTGCTGCATGCTGCGCCGATGGTTTCATGCACACGAATTTTACATGTATCAACACTTTCTGTTGTCTAAATTCTAAGGGGCTTACACAATCCTGTGTAAATGTCAAATGCTGTTAGTGTCAGTTCTACTGACTCGTGTAATCCCCGGGTATAATTCCTTCCGCAATGATTAAATTACATCCAATTGGGAATTATCGCTTATTTTCTTTATTATTTTTTTGTTTATTCTGAGATACACACAATTGTCAAAAGTTTCTAGATCTCATGTCAATTTTTCTTTATGAAATAAGTGGAATAATTCCTTGGTTCTAGCATATCGCCCTTTAGTGGTTTGTGTCCGTCCAGAGATATTTAACACAAATGCAACTAGAGGGCAGAGCGTTTTCTTTGTGTTAAAAGTCAAAAACTCGACCTTGTGGTCAAAATATAGAGGTCATACATTTGAAGTTTAGTTAGAATAGAATTGGCTATTATTGGGAGCAACGGAAAGGTTTCCGTTTGAATAGATTCGTACTTGTATTTAACATAATTTTATCAAATATCTTCCAAAAAAACATTATGACGGGAAAATATCTTATCGTAATGGTGCGTCATGGTGAATCGGAGTGGAACCAAAAAAATCTCTTTTGTGGTTGGTATGACGCAAACTTAAGTGAAAAAGGTAAATCCTTTGAATTTATATAGCTGAATTATTCAATACGAGTCGTATAATCATAAGGCAAGGAAGAAGCAAAAGCTGCGGGAAAAGCTATTAAGGAAGCCGGACTAAAATTTGATTTGGCTCATACATCTGTCTTAACCAGAGCTCAGGTCACCCTTCAAGCAATTCTTGAGCAGTCTGAACAAACAGGTATTACAATTCAAAAGACGTGGCGATTAAATGAGAGGCATTATGGTGGCTTAACTGGCCTAAATAAAGCTGAAACGGCCGCCAAGTACGGAGAGCAGCAGGTGGATGGATTATTTTTGTCCAATAGGTAATTGCATCAACATTACTTTTAGGTTCAAATTTGGAGACGAAGCTTCGATACTCCTCCCCCACCAATGGAAAAAGATCATCCCTATTATGAAACAATTGTTAAGGATGCGCGTTACGCAGGGGATCCAAAACCCGAAGAATTCCCAATGTTCGAGTCATTAAAGTTAACGATTGAGCGAACCTTGCCATACTGGAATAACACAATTATTCCTCAACTGAAAGAAGGAAAGAAAATGATCATCGCTGCTCACGGTAACAGCTTAAGGGGCATTGTTAAGCATCTAGATAGTAAAGAAATGATTAAATATAAGTTTTGTAATATTTAAAGTATCGTTTTAGACTTATCTGATGACGCCATCATGCAACTGAATTTGCCTACTGGAATTCCATTCATTTATGAGTTGGATGAGAACTTCAAGCCTGTAGTATCAATGAAATTTTTGGGCGATGAAGAGACTGTGAAAAAAGCAATGGAAGCTGTGGCTGCTCAAGGCAAAGCAAAGTAAAAAACGAGCTGCCAAATAATTATTGTTGGATCGTACACACAACCAAAATTATTTATTAAAGTGTTCAAACAAGTTTTACAAACATTTTTTTTCTTTTTTAATTTTAAATAGTAAGTAAGTTGGGATACCTTCACATGGATTGAGATTGGGGATGAGTGTAGGGGCTGCTCGTTCCTGTAGTTCATTTATACCTGGTGGTTTCATAATCAGTGTTGTCAATATTGTACAAGCGGAAATAACCAAAAGAGAAAGATTACTTTGTTTAAGAAATAATACAATTGTAATCTATATTTTGTGGTAACTTTAGGGTGACTAAGATTCCTTGCCACTGGTAGGACGAACTCTTAATATGAACTAAATATAAATTCTTAAATATCTTAACTTAGACATAACTAAACTCAATAATCGTCGTATTTGATAATCAATGGCATTTCATGAATTATAAGACAAGAATTCCAACTAAAAAAAATAAATAAATGACTAATACGTTTTGCGAACAAATTAATATCTTGGTCGTTGTTATTACCAACTAAAATTAATTTAACATGTATACATACTCCCCCATGGAGTTGTATAGTTACTACACGAAGTCGTCCGTCGGCAAAGCAGGGGGTTGAACGCTTTTACATTACCTGGATGCAGAAACAAGCTCTAGTTTTGGCAATTATTGCATCTATTTTCGTTTCCTGGTGCTGACTATATAGATAAAATTGATATTATATGATTATAAATGTAGTACAGAAAATAATGCACGATATTGTGATGAACATCAAGCGAGTTTATTTTTTTCACAATATTAAGCTTTTCTGCGTGTTTTTTGACCTTGTGGATATCTCTCCCATACGCTAAGTGGGACCATCCTGCCTTTCGTAAGTCAAGTTAAGAAACTGGTAGTACTCATCGCCAAGCAAATGAAGTGCTGCGGTTATGTTAAAGATATAATATGTGAAGTATACGCTGGACAGCGTAAGTTTTGGCTTTCCGCAAGTATCTTATCGTTTCAAATTGGTCAAAACGCTCCTATTATCGTACTTCACATATGGAAGTATATTTTTTCCCAGACTTGGCTGACTTTGTCCAAAACGAATTGACGTTGCTTTCAATGATTGTATACGGTTTATATATGGACTGCGTCATTTTGATCACATCAGTTCGTATAAATTGAATTTATTGGGATGACCAATTTATGTACACTAAGGGCCGTAAACACCAACGAGGATAATCCTATTTCCTGTGTAAAGACTATTCCTATCCGAGAATAATCCTGCTTACTTTGGTCTTAAACACCAACTCGTGTAAAACAACATGTTTTTTGCTTATGTGGCTTTACTTTTGGATATTTTCGGTATGTCGAAATAAAAGAGTATTATGTTTTAAAATACGACATGTTGAATAAGCAATATTATGAGCAAAATTAATTTAATTTTCAGTTTTCTTTTTTACATAATATTAAAAAAAAGTTTTAGTGGGGAAAGAACTTAAGATCAGTGCATTTAAGCGCCACGGAAACGTGCTATTCTTTGTTGTCTGCTGTAATTGTCATTTAAATTCAAATTTTGCTCATCTGTCACCTATTCAGAATATTCCTCGAATAGAAATTTTACCCCCGGAAAAAATATTACACCGGTGTAATACGATGGGTTAAATCGCGAGTTATCTTGGTTGGTGTTTGTGCATTACACGTGAATATGGATTATTCTGGTTGGTGTTTACGGCCCTTAAAGTGTAGGGTAGTACTTATTCTTTATGAGCTGATCCAATTAAAGGAATCCGAATATCTACACTATTGAATACGATTTCTCCATTCAACTAGACACAATAAATTGTTGTTAATGCACTTTAATAGATACTCTCGTGTTCTTTCTTTAAATTGAAGTAATCATACTACTTTACATGAATACTTGAAGTATACTTCAAGTAGAGATCAAGTAATAAAAATATCATGTAAACTCGCATTGAATTCAAGTATACTAGATCAAGTAAATCACAAAATTTTTGCTCAATTTACTTGAAAAAATTCATGTAAAAGCAACTGCAGTACTTAAAGATTTTTCATCTCTACCTGCTATGAAAATGGTAAAGAGAAAAAAAAGAAGATTATTGTTGCAATTCAGATTGTGAGTTTTGGTAAATTTTGAGTAAATCTCAAGTCCAGTAATTGTAATTAATTCAATCAGAGTTTCAAGTGGATTTCAAGTCACGTATTCGAGTTATCATGGGAATGGTTCGACAGATTTTAAATATTTGTAGTGAAATACACTTGAAACTCAAGTATGGTTTTTGGTTGAATTAATTCCAATTACTTGACTTGAAATTTACTTGAAGTGACATTTTACCTTTGACAACTCTGCATTAAGTTCAATACAGAATTGCGGATTTTTAGATAAATATGTTGAGAAAAGTGCTAAAAATCACAGCCTGAATAATCAACAATAATCTTTTTCTTGTTCCTCTTTGCTGTTTTCATATCTCGGACAAATGAAAAATTTTCAAGTACTGAACTTGCGTTTACATGATTTTTTTCAAGTTAATCGAACATGTGATTTACTTGACTCAAGTATACTTAAAGTAAATGCGCGTTTACATGATATTTTAATTACTTGATCTCTACTTGAAGTATACTTCAAGTATTCATGTAAACGTACTTATAGTTGAAGAGTATATAGTAATGAAACTAAATGTAACACCTTAACCAAAACTACATAAAGGGGTAAGGAATTGCTCAGCATTCCAACGCAAAATAATTAATTGGTCAAAAATCGTGTAACCTTTGACAGTATTTAATTCGCTTTGTATGAAATTGCAAAAAGAGAGCCTATTTAAAGAAAATAAGACAAAAAACATTTTTATTTAATACGCACTTAAGTACAGATCTTACTAACTGATTACTTAAATCTTAAGTGAATCTTAATCAGAAATTGTTTTTACTATCAGAAATTTACATACACTGAAAATTATTTACACAATCAGAATGTATCTTAACGCTAGCCTTGCTTAAAGTAATTATATTTGGCATTTTCTTTTAATAAAGCTTCTTAATTCCTTCTATAAAATGCATTTGAAATTTCATGAGCGCTTTTCTTAAATAAAAAATACTGATCTAATGTAAAAATGGCTGAATAAATACGACAGAAATGCATTTGTTTCCTCAAAGTTCTCTTAAAATTCGTATAATTGCTAAGTTAATTCTCAGGGGTGACATTCTGCAGCCATTCAACAATCGACTGATAGTTTTTATCAATCCATTCGATGTTGACTTGGACTTGTTCTATGGCTTGCTGAATTGTTCTCGCATACTCTTTATGGCTGGTGTTTATAAATCGTGTAAGTTCATCAAGCTCAAATCGACTACTCATTCGACGTGTAGCGTATTTGAGAATCAAATTTAAGCTCGTAATTGATGATCCTAGACTGGTGATAAATATAAATATTTTTTAATTAAGTATAATTCCTTACGCTTATAAAGCAATTATTTTGAATAGCGATTATTATTTGTAAATACTTACTACTTCTTCATTTCATTCCAATTATTTCGTATATAATTGAATACAATTGGTTGACCCACAATATTATTCGCAACAGCAGCAAAAACTCGATATACGTCTTGTTTCCGAATATATTTATCTGCAAAGGCTCTTTGTAGGAATCGAGTTAATATCCAGGGCTCTCTACTGCATCCCAAAGCAGACAGTAATAGCTCTTTCTCACTAGATACTTTTGACTTCAGGAAGCGTTCGAATGCGAAATCCCATTCTGCCTCAGTACCGTACTGAATGGCGGTGCAGTATACTAGTCCTTTTAGATTTGGTGATATCCTGTAATTTAGAAAAAATTATTTGTGTGCAAGAAATCACAACATATGCATGGATACACATATCTGAAGAAAAACAATTTTACAATTTTTGAAGAAAAGCAGTTTAAAAAAAAAACAAATATTTGCTTCCTCTTTGAAGTGAGCTTTCATTTATCTGTGTCTTTTGTCATTTGTGGTATGAAGGCAATAGAATCTAACACATTTTTTTTTCATTTTTATGTCCAGTGTTATGTTTGAGTGAAAAAATATAAAAAAATTTATAAAACAAAGTAGGGGTTGAATTCTTTTCAACGAGTTCTACACCGGTGTAGCGCAGCGTTACGTGATTTTGTTGTTGCGTAACAAAAATAAAAACACGTAAAGCTGCATTGCACCGGTGTAGAACTCGTTGAAAAGAATTCGACATTAGATTTTTCTACTGTTAAATTCACGAAGGATTAAACAACAAAATTCTTGAATCAAACTTTTAGTACGGAGGCTTGTTTACATTATATAGAAAGTTAAACTTGAAATTAATGCATTTTTCCATAAGAACAAATGCTAAAAGAAGTACGAAATCGTACTACTCTAATCCATTCAAAGAATTTGATGTCACGGCCGGGAACATAAAGACGGCCTACCGAAATTAACAGAATAAGCAAAACGCGATTTTGACGTCGTCCGGGCTGAAGGGTGCAAAGGGTGCAAATATAAATGTATTTTAATTGCTGTCAAAGGTTTTTCCCTATTTATATATTAAATAATTTCCAATTCTTTAAAAAAGAAATTTACTTTAGTTTTAGCACAACTCTTTTTAAATAAACTTTATAATACTGCTACGTGGATATTTGAATCTTTCACTCTCTCTTTTCAATACAAAGTAAGTGAAATAACACAACATTTGAACTTGAAGTTTTACTTCTGTCGGGGGTCCCACGACCCCCTTTTTTTTCAATACATACCAGAATATCTCAGAAATGAAATTCGTATATTTTGCATTACTTTTGTTTTTTTCTTATTTTCAATTTTTTTTTAAAACGTAAAATATAAAGTTTTGGAGGCTTATTTTTTAATTTTCTTTGGTTGCTTATAATAAATTTTGGCGCCCTCAAAAAAAAAAAAGGCGCCTTAGGCTATCGCCTAGGTCGCCTGGCCCTTGGGCCGGGCCTGTATATCCACTACTTGTGCTTTGAACTACACTATACAATTTTCGGGCATCAGCCTGTGCCGTGATTTCAAGCAAAGTAGTTGTAATTTTTCTCTTATATAATGCTTTCAAATCCACAATATTGGATGCTATTCAACTAATTGTAACAAATTCTTAGTTTTTTCTGTTGTCCACTCCATTTACTAGGTATAATATATTAAATGAAAATTAACAAAACAATTTCTTTATAACAATTTGTCAAACTCACTCCACTTTATTCCCTTTCCTTTCTTATTAGACGAGAAATAAACAAACTCCGGAGTCCGATCCTGGAGACCTGTTTGTTTTTAAATACACGACGGGAAGGAGACCGGAGACCAAAAGGGTTTCTAGAGACTAGGGGCCGTATTCACCAAGCCAATTAATTGAAATTTAATTTAATTTCTGTTTTAGTACCTACTCCTGTAAGAGAGGGTTAGGGCACATTTAAAATTAAATTAAAATTAAATTTGGGCTATTTTATGTTATAATAACGCATATATAACTTTAATTTTAACTTAAGTGAGCCCAAACCCTCTCTAACGGGAGTACTAAAACAGAAATTAAATTTCAATTAAATGGCTTGATGAATCCTGCGTATGGGCAAGAGAGACGGAGCATGGTAAACACTCAAGGTATATTGAATACTTTGAATACCTTGGTAAACACTATCTTTACCTTATTCTTCAAATGGCATAAGAAAACGTTCAGTAAGTGATATTTTGTGTTGGTAGCTCCTACTCTGCCAAAGCACGAAAGAGAAAACTATAAGACTTGTGCCATTCTTTCCTATAGGAAAATGGCAATACTCTCAGTCCATTGTCAAAGATAACCTAATAAGAAGATAAGAAGCAGCCAAACAAAATTGGAAATTTTCCGAGTTTTTTAGACCGAAACAAGTAGGTAATGTCATATACTTTCGTGTTTTGCATGAATGGGGGAAAAGAACGTGGCAATGCAGCATTTTGGAGTGCGATTGAGACAACGAGTTGAAAAACAAAAATTGAGAGAACGTAGACAATGTTGTGAGGTGGTGTGGTGAAAATTCCCTTCAAAATGGGAATTTCTGGGCACTTTTCTTACAGATTATGATGCATTTTCCCACATTTTTTTCCTAGGACGAAAACCCATACGAAATACACCAGGGGCCGGATTCTGTAACACGGAGAATTTGGAAATTTGGGAGATGAGAATTCGTTTTCTTAGAATTCCTAATTCCCTAATTCTCCATTCCCAATTCACTAACATGGTTGGAAATTAGGGAAAACGTAAGAAATGTGAAAAAGAGCGAATTGCCTTGGACGATTAAGGGTATCATTTTTTGTTGTAGAGGGTTGGACTTTTTTCATATTTGAGGTACATCTTTCCTATTACCTTCCACTGTCGAAATAAATTGAAATTTCTTTTTCGTAGGGTAGTTTTTGAGGGATGTAGGAGGGTAGGTTTTCTCGAATTTTTCCCGGATAACGAGAGAATGGAGAGAAGAAGGAGAATGTATGTGGTATCAAAAAAAATGGGAGCTCAGGGCGAAAAAGATAGGTGGAGGAAATGGGGCGGGGAGAGTGCGGGGTAGAAATGGGAGCTGATTAAGGGGAAAAAAAATAAAGACAATATCAGCATCTGCAATAACTCGCAGGGGTAAGCTCAGGATCTGTAAGCCCAATAAAAAAAAAATAAGAATTCACTTTGGTAATTAGGTATGCATGGGTATTATAGGCAATATTTTATTTCGATTAAAGGTAATTTGCAGATTTGAGCGGCCTCGGCGGTAAATTTTGTTGTCGCAATATTTACGGGCGTCTAACTCTGTGTGGGAGGGCTGTAGAGTATTGGGGTTTTTTCTGATGGATTAAGGGTTCAGAGTACAAAAATATAGGTGAACAATTTTGTATTTGTATTGGGGTTTTTTCTGATGGATTAAGGGTTCAGAGTACAAAAATATAGGTGAACAATTTTGTGTGTGTGTGGGGGGGGTGTTTTGGGGGTTGAGGGTTGTACCACCCCAAATAAAAGAGGGAGTAGAGGGTAATCGAGTGGTGTAGTTTGTATTTGATCATTTTAACGTTATACATATACACCCCAGTTTCCATATTTTGCATTTCTTCTGTTCTTTGTTTCACATCGATTAGTACTCCGTTGTGAACATTTTTGTGATGGGAGGTAAATTTCCAGGACTTACCAGTTCTTCGCAATGATGAGATGAAAATATTTCAATTTTGTACTAAAAACGGCCAATTTTTCACCTTAAAAAGGAATGCTCCACTTATTTTACAGTTAATTCCAAAACCATTTATCGGATTCAAAAATTAATTACATATATAATTAGGGGACAAAATGTAGATGCGATTTAATCCTACACACAATCTTTACCGTGCATATTTAAAAACTTTACAGCATCTCTTCTGTACTGGACGATGATCAAATTGATCATTGTCGCGTGATTTATAATTTTTAGCGGGTACCTTGATAGACAAAATCCATGTTCCTCTGTAAGTATTGCATGGATTTCCATAATTTGTTGGCTATATTGTAGCCAGGATACGCAGTGAATACATAACTCAATTTGAAATTCCTAGGTACCTATACCTTCACAGAACGCACCAAAAGCAGACAATACAAGTTTTCCACTTACTTTTCCACTTGCGAACACCGGAGAATTCACAAGTGGAATGGAGAATTCGGGAATTCTCTGCTTACTTCTCATATTCTCCGGTGTTTGGCAGAGAGCTAATTCTTGCAGGGAATTGGTAGGTGACACTAAATGATAGATTCAAATAATTTGAGCATGCAAGATAATTTTGAAATAGCCCTATAGTTAGAGATTTCACTTTTACTACCTTTCTTGTGGATAGGTAAGATAAAAGAATTTTTCTATAGTTGATGGAAACAGCCATTATCGAGCGATTTTTGGAAAATAATTCTCAACGGAGCTACCAGGGCAAGGCAGCACGACTTGAAGAAGGCTGGACTGGAGGGATCCTATCGGGACCCACTGTGAAATCATTAGAGAAACATTTATCGGATTCGTCGCAATTACACAATATGATTCCTTATACTTAGAGGAGGTAGTATTAAAAAAATTAGAAGAATATTATATCTGCGCATAAAATTATGCAGAGAGCAAAACCATGATATCGCTGCGAATGTGAAAGGTATTTATACAGGTTTACAAGTTAGACTAAAAAAACATAGTCCTTCTGCATATTACATACCCCGCTCTAGCCATTTATTAAAATTAGTTGGCAACTATGGAACGGAATCTTGCCGGAAGCAGTACAATATTTTTGTTTCATTCGTGTATACCATTACTTTTCAGGTTCAACATGAAGATGGAGTATACTCATTAAACATTTAAAAAAAAATCTGTAACTGTTAGCAGACTAAGTGAAAGGGTGGTTCGCAAGAGTGAACACTATATTGGCTTTGAAAGGTGGATACAAACATATTAAAGTTGTATTACTTGAATTATCCATTTCTCCCGTGAAAAGCATATTTCTAAATTAGAGAGCTTATCATTGGCAGAACATTTTGACAATTTTGAAACTGCGATTTTAATAGTTGTGTGGGACAAAATTTTACGGCGAATAAATTCTACAAGTTAAAGTTCCTACAAGGCTCCGATAACGATTTGTTGCAAGCTAATACTTTGTTACAGTTTTTATGATGAAACAAAATTTAAAAATGAGAAGAAAAGATTGAGAAAAGGAAAAATAAGTGTATGGTGACAAAGTTTCTAAATCTAAGGAAAATTTCATTGATAATACTTTTAATGTCATTTGCGATACTTTAATTTTGGAAATAAATGAAAGAGTAAAAGCTATTCAGGCATATTAGATACGTTTGAAATTTTTTTGGAAAAACATATAAATCAAGACAAGTACAAGGTTAGTATTAAGAAAATTTTACAAGCTAATGGTACTGATGTTGACTCAGAAAAAATTATGGTTGAAGCTAAGCAATTTCTAATAATGATTAAAGAAGAACAAATTTTTAATTAAAAATATGTATAAATTTATAAACGATGGTGAAATTTGATTGAATTTCAAAGTTGAATAATACTCGCCATCTTGAGTAACCGCAATTTTAGTCTAGTACAATAATAAAAAATTAAAATCAATAATTCTATTAAAGCGAGCAAGATTCATTCACCTTTATTTTTGTGTTGTAAGCAATTTTGGGCTGAGCCCGCTTCGACCAGCGGTGAATGAATTTTACTTGCTTAATTAGCAACTATACGCTCATAATTAGGTCAATTAATTTCTTTTTGTTATTTTATTAGTTGTAAATGTAATTTTATGTGGATATGCAGCAAATTACATCAAAATAAAATAAATGATCTGTCGCTTTTATGCATTGAATGAGATGTAATGGACTTGATTAATTATGATGATATTAAAAAATGTTTAGTTATTATTTTATTTAAAATTGAGCTGATTTATTTTTATACATTTTTAAAATAACATTGTTATTTTTATCTTATTAAAACGCATTATTATGGAATTGCCGACTTTTGTTTTCAATAAACTAAAAAAAAATGCATACGTACTTATATTATTTTATTAACTGAAATAGACTTATTTTTATGGGGGACTCATAATGATTTTGCGCCTAGGGCCACCAAAAGTATTGTTACGAGCGTGGCTTTAGTTCGTTATATAAAACACAATATTTCGGATATAATTCAAAAGTTCTTTCTTTATTTAACTTTACTGTTTACTTTCACAATTCACAAACAATTATCAAATCAACTCTTTATTTATCGCTAGTACTGTACTTCTAATTATCGCAATCCAAATAGTTTACTCGTTCACTTCACTGTCTGAAATAAGACTCGCCTCCTGGAAGTCAAGTCAAGTGTTCTTCACACGCGATTTACGAATTATAACGAATTATGTCGAAATTTTAAACCGAACCGATATCCCGGGATATTTGATAGTTTTTACTTACAGGCTTTTATTTTGGCCTAGGTTTCACTTATGTCTTTAATGCACTTTACACTTTAATTGTTCGAATAAGTATTAATTTTATATTACACGATGTCGATAAATTATTAACAGCTTGTTCCGCGACGGCAAGCTGTGTTTTTGTCTGTTATTTAGTCGTTTTGGGATTTAGAGGAATAGGGCAACTTGCAAGCATGCCTATGAGGCAAGAAATTGGGATGCAGAAGGGCAGCGGTGCATGTTTCCGAAGAAGCGTTTTAGTAGACTACTTAAAAATTTGAAAGCACTACTTCACACAATAGTGGAAAAATCTATAATTGAAAAAATCGCACCCCTGTCGCATTTCTAGAACTCATCAAATAATCTTCTATAGAGCTTCCAAGTGATGGCTATAGAAGCTCTTAAGTTACTTACTTGCGCTTTTGCTTCTTTTGCTGGACAGAGCTTCCTAATGATGCCTAGAAAGACCCTGTTTTTTAGACGGGTCAGTATGCTGCCTTTTCCTCACGAAAACTTGTAGGTAAGATGATGGTTGGGGGCAGGTATGAAGTATCACCCTACCTACAGATTTCGTGCTGCAGAGGCTGCATACTGAGCTGTCTAAACTGGGTTAAAGCATTTTAATTGTACTTCTTTCAGAAGCACTGGTCTTTCGTCTCAATGGGTTACGCTTGTCGCTTATACTCATTCAAGTTCTCAAAGCTTTCATTTCAGAAGTGCTTGATATTTGAATTTCAGCTTTGAATGTGTCATTTCAATATATTGCTATAAATAAATTGGCTCATTTTTTTTTTATTTGAGGAATATGCCATGGTAAATTTAATTATGTAGAATAATGCAATTTTTTTGTATACAATTCAAAATAAGTATCCAGCATCCAAAGTACAAGAATTTTTGATGTATAATTTTCGAGGAAACGCGATTAGGAAATATATCAATTTAATTGCGAAAAGAATAAATATCTAGTACAGAATTATATGTAGCCGATTATGCATTTCTAGAATCTAGAACTAGTTAATATTGAGCATTGGCGTAACTAGGACTTTTTTCTGTGGTGGGTCACGTCCTCCCAACTTCGTACATAGGTTTTAACAAACATTTTGTTTGCGAAGTATACCAGTTCATGAGTATTCCAAGCTTTTGACTGACATTTTTTATGCATTGCTCTGAGCACTTACAAGATGTTGATATAATACCTAGAGCCAATGAAATCGCATAGATTAAAAAAACCATAAAGTTTCTAAAGTTACAGACAGTACAGAGAGTCCATAAGTTACAGAGCCCACAAGAAACATGTCCTACAGTTACTCATATATTGCGCTAATTTTCTTTCTATTTTATTGAAAGCGGTAAGATTTCTTGAGGCACTGTCGAGATGCAGATAACCTCTGTTATTAGAATGAGTATTTAAATAATTTACAAGATCTGAAGTACTTCGCGTTATGGCGGTATTTGTAGTAAGTGCGTTAAGTACCAGTATCGGGACTTGTACTTGAGAATTTTTAAGTACCAGTACCAGGACTTAAAATCATTTAAGTCCAGTTCCTGGTTCTGGTACTAATACTTAAGTACCAATGCACTTAAGTACTTTACAGGTCTGAAATTAGGTACACATTTTAGATCAATTAATTACGGTTTTATTAAGCACTAATAAGGAGATATCTAGTTATAGTCTGTATGCGCTATAGTTTTCGGTTTTTTTTTCTGCAAACTTATTTAGCACCTGTTGCGCTGCCAGTTTGTTTTCAATTATCTCATTTTCAATGTTTATGAGTACCATGTTCGAAAACCTCTCTTGAAGCGGTTGCTGTTAACCAAGTTTTAACTCGATGGAAAAGCCGTTCACAGTCGGCCAAGCTGACAGGAAGATGCAAAGCTGCTTGCAGCTACTTGTAAAAATTTGGGCAGAAGTCTTTATTAATTTCTGTTTTTAGTCTTTCCAAATTTACTACAATGCTCTTGTTTTGGAACATATTACTTATTATTTTTGTTTCAGCCTGTAAGGCGGAAATGTCTACATTGAAAATGTTTTTATAAATTTCTACAAATGCCTCTCCATGTTTCAGGTACAACTTTATAAATGAGTAAACTGACTGTGCCAAAGGTAGATTTTCAAAACCTATTTTTGAAGTTAGTGATAATGGTGTCCCTCACTTGGTTGTAAATATATATCTTCCAATATTCGGATGGCCTTGGCCTTGTATCTAATGGAAAGTCTACTAAATTACTTTTACCTAGAGTGGACTTTATCAGAAAGTCTTATGCTCTCTTCGTTTACCTTCTCCTTTTCGAGACTCAAGTAGGTTTTAGACAAATTTAATGTTTTTCTGTGAATTTTTCGGTTTCCTAAAGTATTTATTATCTAGAGTGCTAATATAGTTTTATTCCATAAAGCAGGATTTACATTATGATGACATCCAATTTTTACAGAAATTGTGAGGGAAATAGTACATCGTATACGGAAATTTATTTACGAGTGACGAGAGAAGCAAACGCGTCCTGAATTTTTTGCGGACGTTGATTTGTCACTGTGTGCGTGTCCGGAACCATAAAAAGACCTCAAGCATAGGGAGTTTTTATAGTTACTGAAACTAAAACATTGGTATTGGCAGCCCTAATTTGTCAATTTCGACTACTGGAGCTGCCATATTACTGTTTTGTTACTATAATTTTATGGCATATACATATCTGTCAAGTAAAATTATTTGTCGAAATAAACAAAAGTAAGGTTTGAGTTTGTAATTAAATATTGCGAAATAGAAAGTTATTAAATATTTCTTTATAGAAAATATTGAAGTCATTTCTGAGGTAGTTTTTTGGCTAGAATTATTCCGCCTTTGAGATGATCCTTCATGTGAACACGAACCGGGCTGAAATTATCTTCACCGGCGTTAGTTCGGTAGAGGAGTGGAATTATTTTCATGTGAGCACTTGAGTGAACTTTTTGTTTATTATATGAAATAAATATTAAATAAAAAATTCGTTATCGTACAAAATGATGATTGCAGAACTGAATTACAGTACCACCTGATATTTTGCGAGAAATTTTTTCGATATAATCTCATCCTTTGCTTCGAACTCCTTCGTGCTTTCATACAATATTTTAGAAATTGTAAAATTATACTTCTTTTCATGATCCGTCTTTAAATATCTACTAAAAAACGATTAAAAACTTGACAATTTCCAATTAGACAGTTTGACAGTTTAAGAGTTTTGCCATAAAAAGTAGAGGGGACTGTACATGTCAGGTATTGCAATGATTGCTTCCCCAGCATTTAAATTTCAATAAACTATCTCCCTCACAATTTCTGTAAAAATTGGATGTCATCATAATGTAAATCCTGCTTAATGTAACGTAAGAAGAATATTATTAAAGTTTTTAATTGCGCAGTAAATATTTCTTCCTTATAAAGATAAGTTTTATTACTGAATCCGTTGGGATTAGAATCGAAAAAGCTTAAAAAACCTTTTTTTCCAGAAAATTAAATAAAGTTTTGCGAAATTTTCAAAATTTCATTAATGTCAAAGGTATCAATTAAAATTTCCGCACAAACTGTCAAAATAGCTCTGCATGATTTCTCCTACGGATCACGCCTTTCTTTGTCAAAATTCAGTGGAATCAGAGCAATCTCAAAAATTCGTTAAAGCCTTTTCGATTCTGATCCGAACGAATTCAATTTAATTAGGCCTAAGATTGTACGAAGTAACGAATGGTTTTATCGCAAAAAAACTAAATAAGTTGTCTTTGTCAGAGGCACCTCATGACATCTTCTCTGTAAATAGCCTCTCAATCGAACGTCGTCTTTATTTTAAGAAAAGCGTTCTAATCAGCAATTTTTAATCAATTCCGGCTCATCAGTGTCTGTAATTCCAACCCCCACGGTTGAAAAAGTTTTTTCTTCAAACGCATTTATCCTTTACGCAGTAAATTCAACCGAAATCAAAACGGTCAACACACTCTTAAACTCGATTTGGGCTTGCTTTAACAATTTTTGTGGAGTTTCACCATAGCCAATGTAAAACTTCCAATCATAGGAACTGATTTTTTGTCACATTTTGGGTTAATAATTGACCTAAAAAATCAACAACTCGTGAATTCAGCAACCAAACTAACAATAAAAGGAGAAATGTTTCAGGCATTTAACTTCGTCATTTCCCCCGTTCAGGATCAATCATCCTACATGGATGTTTTACAACAATTCAAAGATACCACAAAGGACAACAGCCAAACATGCAAACCAGTGTCCACTGTATGTCATCACATTACGACTACAGGTCCAGCAGTTGCTGAGCGTCCAATTTCGTTCGCCAGGCGACAGACTTAAAGCGGCTTGCGATGAATTTGATTTCATGTTGAAACAAGGACTCATTCGTCCTTCCAACAGCCCATGGGCATCACCACTCCATCTCGTTCAGAAGAAAACGTGAGGTTGGAGAGCTTGTGGTGACTACCGCAAACTAAACGCACAAACTGTGCCTGATCGATACCCGAAAAGCGTACGTACAGTTTGTTGCAGAACGTTTACAATGGAAAGACCATTTTTAGCACATCGGATATGAGCCGAACTTATCATCAAGTTCCTATGCCAGAGGAAGACATCGCCAAAACTGCAGTGATTACACCTTTTCGAGTTTGTTGTGATGCCTTTCGGACTAAGAAATGCCACACAAGCTTTCCAGAGGCTAATGGACAACATCTTCAGGGACCTTGACTATGTCTACTGTTATATAGATCACGTACACAACAACAGCATGGAAACAGTTGTGCAAAGACTCCAGCAGAATGGTTTAACCATCAACAACAATAAGTGTCATTTCGAAAAACAAGAGGTAATTTATTTGGGCTTCATTATAAACGCTAATGGCTGCAAACCACCTTCTGATCGAATAACAGCAATTGTCAACTACAAGAAACCGGAAGCCTTCAATGAGCTTCGTAGTTTCTTAGGCGTCATAAATCACTACAGACGATGCATCCATCGGGCCGTTGACTGTTAAGCCCCACTTAACGAGCAACTGCATGACGCAAAAAAGAACGATAAACGTCCGGTTCCTTGGACTGCTGAAACAGAGACTGCGTTTGAAATGTGCAAGAAAAAACTGACTCAAGCAACAACTTTAGCTCATCCGACACCCAATTCCAGCCTAGCACTCTCTACAGAAGAATCGGATGTAGCTGTCGGAGCGGACAGGGAATTCCTGGCGATATACTCCGCTATTAAATTTTTTAAACACACTCTGGAAGGTCGAAGTTTTGTTATCAAAATGGATCATAAACCAATAATATTTGCTTTTCAACAAAACTTAGATAAAGCTTCACCCAGAAACCTTAGACATCTTGATTTTACTTCTCAGTTTTCAACGGAAATCGCGCATGTGCCTGGGAACGACAACGATGTTGCTGATGCGCTTTCTGGTTTGAATGCGATTAATATGCCTTTGGAACTACAAGAAGAACAAACTAAGGACGACGAATTGAACAATTTGCTTAATAATTCAACGTCGCTGTACCTGCAAAAACTTGTCATCGATTCTTCTGCACCTGTTTACTGCGACATATTCTTAGGTCTCAACAGACCTTACATTCCAGCGGTTTTACGAAGAAAGGTTTTCGCTAATGTTCACGGATTATCTCATTCTGGCGGGAAGACCACCTTACAACAGCTCAAACAGGAGTTTGTCTGGCCTAACATGAGAAGCGATGTGTTACATTGGACACGTACATGTTCCGTTTGCCAACGGGCTAAAGTGCAGAGACACCAGAGAAATCTTCCCATAAAACATACCTGTAAATCAACGATTCGATCACATACACTTAGACGTAGTTATCATGCCACAGGTACATGTTTATAGATATTGTCTCACTATGATCGACAGGCTTTCACGATGGCCAGAAGTGGTCCCAATCAAGGATATAACAGCGAAGACAATTGCGACCGCCTATTACGGAAATTGGATCGCACGCTTCGGGACTCCAAAAACAATCATCACTGACCAAGGTTTACAGTTTGAGTCTGCACTCTTCAAAGCTTTAGCAAAACATGTACACACGACCCCCTATCACTCGGCATCTAATGGTTTAGTGGAGCGATTGCACCGCACACTTAAGGCAGCTTTAATGTGTCACAGTGTTTCTTGGTTAGACATATTGCCTACAGTACTGCTAGGTTTAAGAACTAGCAACAAAGAGGATCTTCAAGCTTCGGCAGCTGAGTTTTGTACGGAGCACCCCTTCGCATTCCCGGAGAAAATTTCTCCAGTCAGGAACTGAAACCTGATCCCCAGTTTTCATCGAAAATTCCGAGAACATATGAGGGAAATCCGACCTAGAGCAACAAGTCATCATATTAAGCCAAATGTCTTCATCCTCAAGGAGCTCGACACTGCATGCATGTTTTTGTTCGTACATACGCTGTTAGAAATACATGGAAATGAGATAGCCATCTCTTCCGAGCGCATCAAACCCGCCTTCATTAACAGAGATGACAATTTGCTGCATCAGCAATCATCAGAACAGCAATCAAGCAGTAATTGGACTCAACCTTTACGCACTTACTCCAGGATTCGTAACGATAAATTGTATTAACTCTTCAGCACATGACCTCGGCACTAAAGAGGGGGTGGATGTGGCGCCATCGTTATTTGCCGATAATTCTACTTGTGGCAGCACCGTCGTAAAATCATGAATTAATCATCTTTGACGTTTAGCTGATGTTCGTACTTCTTAATTCTCTCGCTTTCATCTTGGACCGAACATAGCGTCTAAAAACATTGTAGCTCTTAGAGCCTTTTTGTTAAATTAATATTAATAAATATTTATAGTGGTGTTATTTAAATACACATTTTGAACAGTTTTCAAGGAATAAGCCGTAAGAGCATATAGAATATAAAATCGACGATGTCTCGACCTCCTTCGAATTTTTATGCATTGGTTGAGGCCGACAGTAATACTAATGCCGGCCGCTCCAATATAAAATCAACGATCTTGACCTGATATAGGGAAGCCTTCAATTTTTTCTTAGAAATTTACTGGCACTTTTTTTCTTAGAACCACGGACTTATAACAATGGACTGAGCGATTTGCTATTTCATGTGGCACAAAAAATATTGTGTTTCTGTATATCACCGTTAGAGCACCCTTTAAAACGATTACATAAAAAACATGTAAAACTCAACCAATCCGAAGAAATTTTACACCCGAAAATCGAATTTAATTAAAACAAGTGAAAAAGCTAGAATTGGTCTAAGACCAATTCTTATGATACCCTAGATGAATGTCCGTATGAAATTTCGTATGGGTACCCATTTGAGCAATTTTGATTTTTGCAGTGGTTTTTCGCATATATTTCTAGAACGGTTCGTCGGACAGAAAAAATAATTATAACCAATTTTATAGGATTTCATATTCTGAAGAAGTTTTTAGTACAATAAAAATGTCTTGGGCTGATCGTTTTCACAGTATACATAAAAAACCTAATTTTTTATATGGCAACACCAAGAATGGGTTGCCCGATTTAGTCCATTTTTGAAATTTTGTTTGCTAGTACAATGAAAACATCACGTACCAAATTTCAGCTCTCTAGGGCGACTCGTTCTCAGGCAGTGTTCAAATATATAACGGAAAACGAAATTTTTGTATGGCAACCCCACGAAGGAGTTGCCCGATTTGTCTCATTTTCGAACTTAATTTTACTTTTTTTTTTAAAGTCTGTGTACAAAATTTCAGCTCTCTAAGTGTACGCGCTCTCGAGTTATCGTGCGCACGGACGGACGGACGGACGGACGGACATGCAAAAATCAAAATAACTTTTAATATTATGCGTGGGTGTCCAATCCATTTTGCTCTACCATCATTATTTCGAGGTGTTACAAACGGAATGACAAACTTAGTATACCCCTTTAGATTTCATCTAGGGTATAAAAATATATTTTCTTGTGCCCAAGTGATATTTTAATTGCTTATAAGGAATTAAACTCATTCCGACTTTAATTTTCAAAAGTTATTCTTAACTGAATCCTGCTTATGGGCAAGAGAGACGGAGCATGGTAAACACTATCTTTACCTTATTCCTTCTGCGCTGATTGCATCTGTAGCCAACATAAAAACATCAAATGGCATAAGCAAACGTTCCAGAATGCAATATTTTGTGTTGGTAGCTACAACTCTGCCATAGGGCGAAAGAGAGAACTATAAAACTTGTGCCATGCTTTCCTATAGGAAAATTACAATACGCTCAGTCCATTGTTATAAGTCAGTGCTTAGAACTTTTATGCATTAGAGGAGGCCGACAACAGCTCACATGAAAGTATTGTATCTGAAAATAGTTGGCCACCACACCAGATTGAATAAAATTTCTACCGAAATAATTTTGTAAATTTCTAAGAAGAAAAAATACTTATTGCTTATTGCATAAAAATTTCTAAGAAAAAATTTAGGTCTTCCTTACATCAGGTTGAGGCTTCGGAGTTGGAGTGAGGTGAGCGCCTCTACAATACAACAAGTAACTAAGTCAAACTTCGTTTCACAATCAATATAATATGTACATATGTTATACACAAGGCTATTTTTTTGGATTCTTTGGATTCTTGGCACAACAGCAAAAGCGAAAAAATCACACAACCTATTTAATTTTGGGTGGAAAGCTTCAAGTCTTGGTTTGACTCATAAGCAGGTCCCAAATAGCGGATTGAGTGACTGGAAAAAACAAATAAAAAATAAAAAAATGGAAAGATATGAAAAAATGAAAAATATAAAAATTAAATTTTTTTTCTATTTTTCTCAATTTTTTCATTTCTTTCCATTCTTCTATTTTGAAAAATTAAATGGGTTCTCTGTCGAAATAACAAATGAGAATTTTTTCGCTTTTGATGTTGTGCTGGAGAATCCAACGAAAAAAATTGCCTTCTTGAACAAGAATAAAATTATACCTGGTAATAAGTCATAGTAACGCGTGGCCGGGTACAGCCAGTAATATAAAATCAATGTGAGTATAATACTCATAGAAAACATTCTTACTTTTGATATACATATGTAGGTACTCTTGTCATTCTAATTGCTACTTCCACCAAATAAATAAAGAAAATTCAGGAATTTTGTAGAACAGAATTAATTAAAAGTTCTGGACGTTAAATTGAAAGAATAGGATATTAATCCTATTTAAAAAGTTGAATGTAATTTTTGATGTAGATAGGCATAATTAATTGGGGGATTATGTATATTCAAACATTCACAGTGCGAGTTTCATTATAGATATTGAAATTCCTTTTTTTTTTTTGCTTTGTTGAAACAATGGAATCCAAATAACATTATTATTATTATTCCTTAATATATGTACTTACGGATTATTAACATCCGGATTTGGTGAAAACATCCAATTTTGAAACTGCTTAATGCATTTATACATGCAGTTAGAATGACCAAGATGGCATGCTGTAGTAAGAATATCAATGCGTTTGTAAACAGTGAGCATATCTTTTTCATCCTTTGGGTCATCAAATCCCACCTTTTCGTATACCATTCCAAGCAAGCCTAAAATGTATTCCTGAAAATATGCAAATATTATTTAAGTTGTTTTTGTGTTTGAGAAATTTCATATGATCTACATATATTAATCATCAACGCAATGAAATACTCTGTTGCATTTGGTACATCATACGTTCTCCTTTATTGTGCTTGCTATTTTTGATAGTTTTTTGAGCTACATATTATGGTAATTCGTAGGTACTGAATTTTGTTTTAATTGTATTTAACAGTATTAGTTATAGGTTCCCCATAACACATCTAATTTTCACGAAAAAAATAAATAAAATAACGATTTTGGGCTGTTCTGGCTTGCAGGGCTGAACAGAAGACCAAGACTAGTGCACGGGCTTCAAATATTGAAGTTGTGCCGAAAAGAAATGGTGACATACGTATTTGCGTTGACTTTAAAAATATATTTTTGTTGCTGTGCTAATTTCGAGGTAGGAAAAAATCTATTTTCTTTAATTGACCTCAAAACCACATGTAAACAACTCGAAATAGGAGGGAGCAATCTAGAGTATTTAATGTCCTAGATGAAATCTAAACGGTAGGTAAATGTACTAAGTTTGTCATTTCCGTTTGTAACACCTAGAAATAATGCTAGTATAATTTTATAGGATTTCATATTCTGAAAAACTTTTCGGTACATTAAAACCGTATAAGACTTAATGTTTTCACAGCATACGTAAAAATCCTAAATTTTTATATGGCAACAGCAAGAAGGCGTTGCCCGATTTAGGCCATTTTTGAAATTAAATTTACTATTTTTATGAAAACACTATGTACAAAATTTCAGCTCTCTGCGGTGACGCCTTTTCAGGTACTGTCCAAATATATAGTGACAAATGTAATTTTTGTATGGCAACCCTACGAAGGAGTTACCCGATTTGTCCCATTTTCGCATTTAATTTTACTTATTTTTTTAAAAGTCCATAGCAAAGGTTCAGCTCTCTAAGTACACGCGTTCTCGAGTTATCGTGAGGACGGACGGACGGACATGCAAAAAACGAAATAACTTTTAATTTTATCCATTTTGCACTACCATCATTATTTCTAGGTGTTGCAAACGGAATAACAAAAAAAGGGTATACTAAGAACCTTTAGATTTCAGCTAGGTTATAAAAATGGGTTGGACACCCACGCAAAATATTAAAAATTATTTTGGTTTTTACGTGTCCGTCTGTCCGTCCGTCCTCAAGATAACTCGAGAGCGCGTTCTCTTAGAGAGCTGAAATTTTCCACACAGATTAAAAAAAAAAGTGTAAATTTGAGTTCGTAAATAGGACGAATCGGTCAACTCTTTCATAGGGTTGCCATACAACAATTTTATTTTTCTATATATTTGAACACTGCCTGAGAACGCGTCGACGTAGAGAGCTGAAATTTTGTACACTGTGTTTTCATAGTCATAGTCAGTAAAGCTTTAAAAATATACTAAATCGGGCAACCCGTTTTTGGTGTTGCCATATAATTTTTTTTGGCCTTTTATGTATACTGTAAAAATGATCAGTCCTAGACATTTTTATTGCACTGAAAAGTTCTTCAGAATATGAGTCCTATGAAATTGGTTATATCATTTTTACTGTCCGACGAACCGTTCTAGAAATATATGCGAAAAAACCACTTCAAAAATCAAACTTTTACAGATGGGTGACCATATGAAATTACATACGGGTATTTTGGTATTAGACCAATTCTATCTTTTTTACTTGTTTATCATTAATATCATCTTTGGTCTTTTTTTAACAAGTAATAGAAAATTCTACGAGATTTCACTAATGTGTGTGTATGTTACTTGAGCAATATATTGCTAGTCTTTGAAGGAGTGATTATATTTTATGAATTTTCCTTCCTATAACTCCTGAACGACGGACCATAAAAAGATAATTTGAATTTTTTTAAATTAATTATCATTGCGAGCCTTCCAATGATTTACAACTTTTTCCTCTTCTTCTTAATTTCACAGTTATGGCTCAAGAAAGTCAAGGTTTCGGAATTTTAACTTATATATTAAAAAACATGTGATCAACATCAATTTTTTATATAGAATTTAAGAAACACAAAGCCTTCAATTTGAAATTACCTAGCACACTCTGCACTCAAAATGGAACCTTCTTTGCCTTTTCTGCATCTCTTCTTAAGCATAAGGCGTAAAACTTTCATTCAGCAGAAAATATGCAAAAAACGTAGAAAGCGTATTAGTCCAGTGAATATAGTGGTTCTTGCCCTACAAAAGGTGGTATAGAAACGATTTTGATACATGTTACCGGACCCCGATCAAAAATCTAAGTTTTCGACCTTCCGGGGTGGGAGTAGGGGGGGTCAGCGTTTTCCTCCATCTTGGATTAAAGGTACAAAAAATTGGTTTTCTCAAAATAATTCCTCAACGGAAACGTAAACATTCTTCGAAAAAATCGTCCAACTTAATCTTTTCACGGTAAATTTTGTAAAAATGATAATATTAATAATATTATCATATATATAACAGATACCATACTTGCCACTGACATGTATAAAATGAGCCGCTGACACCACTGAAATTGCTTACATTAACATGGGATCACTTTTCTACGGTTTTCTCTTTTTTGTTTAACTACTTCATTCTGCTCAATTTCAAATAATAAGTTTTATACGAAATCCATCATAATTCAGTTGATTTTTCAAATGAATATACCGAACAGGAAGAGCTGGCTATACAATATTTGTAGTCCTTTCTCATACATACTTTTAAGGATAGGCAGACATAAATTTCTTAATTTTATTTAAGTTTTAGTTTAAGGAATAGTTATGTTATTTGAAATAAGCTTCCATAAAAGTAAAAAAAAAGCTCGTTTGATTTCGATGCTGATGTCTTGATTATCAACACAGCGATATCCTTCTGCTCATCATTCGACGCTGTTTTTATTGTTAGCAAACAAGTCGATATTTTAGTTCTGCTGAGAGTATTAGGTTCATCTAAAAACGACCTTCGCAAATCGGGGAGAGGAAAATCAACTGAAGAGTGTATTTCGCGAATAGTTTGAAAGTGAAAGAAGTACCCGAAAACATCCTGTTTTTACATGCGGTGATACGACATCATCCTTCTTCAACCACGGAAAAACCAATGTTTTTTCGCTAGTAACAAAAAAAATAAAGATCGATCAGAATTCCAGAGGGCATCGCAGATGCTGGAACACGCTTTCTCCTTGCTTTGTATAGCGGCAACATGGAAGAGGAAATCGACAATAGTCGGCAGCTTTAACCTAGCTTCTTTACCACCAGCAAAGGACGCTACACGGTATCATATGTTTAAGTCTTACCACCATGCGAGAATGCACCAGAGGTTATCATTGAGAGCGACAAGGAATATGAGACGATGATGACATGGATGGAAACGAAGCCCAATGCGGAAAATCGGTTAGAGGACCACACTAACATTAAGATGATTATGAAGCCATCAACAAACTCTGACTATCAAAAAGAAAGAAATAATAGAAACATACTCAGTGACATAAATTACGGAATACGAGCCGTACTCAATTGCAAAAAAAAAAGAAAATTACGACTACTGAGGATACCAAAATTTAAAAAAACGAGCCGTTCACTCCACCTCGTGGTGGTGAGAAAATGAGTTAACTTTGAATTTACATAACTACCATCCTTATGTAATGAATAGCTACAAATAATTTGTTAAAATGTCACAAACGAGGAGTTGGACGGTGTTTTTGAAGAATCTTTACGCTCTTGTTAAACATCGACTTACAAAAAAGTGATTGAACAAAAAATGTAAGGGATTTTTTTTCAAATTTATATTTATATAGAATACAAGTATTGTCACTAAATTTTTGACACATTGCAGCTGATGCGCCGTGACGTCACTCTGTGTTTGAAATGCATTCTATAGAAAAATATACAGAAAAATTAGAAAATCTTTGATACCTTAATAAATTTGGCAAACAATTACTGAAATTGTGCATAAAATGAAAGTTTTGAATATTTGAGACGTTTTTTCATAAAAGTTTTACCATAATTAAGTTCAATAAGTAAAAAGGTGTACTTTCAAGATCAAGTGAAAATGTAAACCGAATCAAAATAGTTTTTTTTATGCTATAAATGTATTAACATAATAATGATTTTGTAGCAATAAAATATTTAATTAATACATAATTAATCTTTTGGTTTTTTTTCTTTTTTACTCCATTAAATTAGTTTTCATGCTATAAAGTAAAATTCAGGACGAATAGTCGCTACGTACCTACCTATGTGAGATGATTTCACTTACCAGGATGCTAACTTGTGGCATAACAACTTTCATAAACTAGTCATCGACAGGTATTTGGATATGAATAGGTATGTAAGGCGAATGTATTCAATATAAACTGTGTATTTGAAGACAATTTGAATGTTGAACATTTTCATACCTGTGAATTTTATTTAAAAATTGGTTTACATAACTAATTCACATGCAAATACCTGACGATGACTAATTTATGAAATGAAAGTTCTTATGCCACAAGTTAGCATCATGGTAAGTGAAATCATCTCACATAGGTAGGTACGTAGTGACTATTCGTACTGAATTTTACTTTATATAAAGTAAAAAATATGAAAACTAATTTAATGGAGTAAAAAAAAAAAAAAAAAAGATTAATTATGTATTAATTAAATATTTTACTGCTACAAAATCATTATTATATTAATACATTTATGGTATAAAAAAAACTATTTTTGTTTCTATTTCACTTTTACTTGAACTTGAAAGTACATCTTTTTACCTTATTGAACTTAATTTTGGTAAAAAAACATCTAAAAATTCAACACTTTCAATTTATACACAATCCCAGTAATTTGTTGCCAAATTTATTAAGATATCAAAGATTTTCTCATTTTTTTTATATATTTTTCTATATATAGCGTACATATTAGACACAGAGTGATGTCACCACAATTTTATCTCCAGACAAAACGGTGGAACGTGGTTCGTACCGAGAACACTTATATTCTATATACCTTGAGATTAACCGTTGAAGAACTATTTTGAAAAAAAACAATTTTTGGTACCTTTAATTCAAGATGGCAGACCGAGCTGACCCGGCTTCAAGGTCGAAAATTTGGATTTGGAACTATATAACATATATCAAAATCGTTTATACACCACCTTTTGTAGGGCAAAGGCCTGTTTTAGTCCCTATTGACTGGATTATATCATTTTGGCTAGAAACTGTGATAGCTCATTTAAGACTTAAGGCGGCTTCTTAAATTCGATATGATAAGCCAGCGCTGGTGTTTTTTTAATGAAAATAGTTTCTAATTAAATGATTAAAATTGATTAAGATTCCGAAAGTTTTACTTTGTTGAGCCATAACTCAAAAGCAGAAAAGTTATAGACCATTTGAAACAATTATCTATCTAAGAAATTTTGACTCATCATCGTGGGGTAGGTATATCATTCGCAAGAAGTAAATGTTGTGTTATGTACTCTAAAATAAGCAGAATTAGAAGATTTTCATTATTGACGACGTACCTGTGATGATAGAAATTACTCTAATGATAGCAATTTTCTAATATTGTACTGAATTTTCATAAAGTTATTTTAATTGAATAATTGTTTAGAAAAACTAACATTTTGAAATTCCTTTGGACTTAATTCAAACAATCTACAATATATACTTGCGGGACACCATTATGATTTCACGAGAATTCCTTGCATAACTTTAATTATAGCTTATTGCACGAAAAGTACATTATAATAGGAAACCGTAAAATATTTTTAATAAAGTAAAAAGCTTAAAAATTAGTTTGGCTTAATTGAAATTAAAATATGAATTTGGGAGAATAAATACATACCTTCAATAATTTGTAGTCCCCTCTACTGATAAGCATGGAATCTAAAAAGTGGAAAACAGTAATCGCTGCCTTCCATGGCACATAATCATCTTCGTGGGCCAAGTATCTTGTGACGTCCAGGGCAATGTCATAGTTTAGATATCCGGCTCGTGCCAAATTCAGTGCATCGTCAATTAATTGAGCTCGATTTGTAGGTGCAATTTGTTTAAATCGATTTCGGTCGCGTAAATGAGCAGTAATTAATTTCCAATTGTTTTCATCGTAGTTGACCCTATAATACCCGGTTTGCTGAATATTAAAAATGTACCAGTCTGAAACAGATATGTTCAAGTGTTCTACATCAAGATTTTCCGTTCTACGCATCCAATGGGATGCCCTGGTGTTTTTAAAATCCAACTCTGCTGATGTGGTGTACGTTAAAGGAATCCACCAGAAGGATTGAACAGTTTCATTTGTTTCATTGGCTTTGTATTTGAATCTTTCCTGCTTTATGCGAAGACTCTTTGAGTTAGTATCATAAACGATAGAAACAAGCGGAAATCCCATTTGAAGTGTCCATGTGTCCATAATTTCTTTTACTGACATAGATTTATCCAAAACATTGTTCGATAAAGCAACTTCCGTTAAAAATCTCCATAAGTCATCTTGTGTTGCAGATTTATATGCCCTGAAAAATCAAAAACAATTAATTATTCCAATTTCTTTAAAATGTGGTAAGCTTAAAATTACGTTTCATTCAAATAATTTGTAAGACCCATTCTAAAAACTTTCGAGGTCAAAAAATGACTCATCATTCTTATAATAGCCGATCCTTTACTGTATGAAATTCGATCGAATATTTCATTGATTTCATCCGGATTACCAACTTCAACGGAAATTTTATGAGATGAAGATAGAGCATCCAAAAGAAATACATTCTCCTGTTCGGATACTACAAATTGATCCATTGACTTCCATGTTGGTTCAATACCGTCTACACATAAGTACTCCATGTAGCTGGCAAATCCTTCATTCAGCCATATATCAGACCACCAGCTTGGAGTTACCAAATTTCCAAACCATTGATGTGCCAATTCATGGGCTACAACTGTTGCCACCCTCTGTCTATTGCCACTTGCCGAAACACCTTCTTCAAAGAGCATTGTAGTTTCTCTAATACAAAATATAGAAATGGAGTACATCGCAAATACATTATACACACAGAATCAAAAGACTATTATACCTGTAAGTAATAAGGCCCCAGTTTTCCATCGCACCTGCATGAAAGTCTGGAAGAGCTATCATATCAATTTTTGGCAAGGGAAAGGGTATATTGAAAAATTCTTCCAAGAATTTAAGAATTTTCGGACCAACTTGGAGGGCGTATTCGGCAGATTTAATAGAATCTGAACGTGCCCAAACAGAAAAATTTCCGTTTGTTTTATGTTTAAAATCAGTAACAGCAAACGCCACGAGGTATGTGGACATTGGCAATGATTTCCGGTAAATATCCCAAACATATCCTGGAAGTCCATCACTGTAATTAAAAAATCAATGGAAATCTTGCGTATGAATTTGAAATAATTCATAGGAAGTAGAAAGCCTGAATTCCATCAAATTAAAAATTTTTATAACTCACACAGGTTTTATAGGAACCCTCTCTTTAGGCATGTTTGAAATTGAACTCATATTTGTTAACCTAGCGATGTTTAAAATAAAATTAGCCTTCAGAGCTGGTTCATCAAAACAAGGAAATGCACGTCTGGCGTCTGTAGGTTGAAACTGCGTAGCTGCTAACCATCTGTAATACATAAGTTCTTAAATTCATTTAAGCTATTCTCTAACGTATAAAATTTATTATTTACCTTTTATCATTGCCTACTTCATACGAACTTCTATAAAATCCTTGGAGATAATCCCTTAATTGGCCGATATACTTTATATGTATTTCGTACTCTGTCAATCTCGCTAAAGTCCTGTAAAACTTCAGGACAAAGAACTGTTTGGTCTCTATAAAATACTGAGACTTTATGAAAATTTCATTAGATTCACCGCCATCAGTTGTTAATTGGCGGACAATTACGTTATTTCTATTAATCTGTAAATCTGCTGCATGCAGGGTAATATTATCACAGTCTTCAGTGATTTTTACTTTGATTCTGACCTCCCCGAGGAATGTAAAATTATCCTCAATTAGAAAAGGAATCAAGGATATATTGTACTCGATAGGAACTGCAGACCTTGGTAAGCGTACGTTTCCGTCTGTTTTTGGAAGGGACGAGTTTATATTTGTGTACACGTCGAATATATTTTCGTCTAAATTTTCATCATAAGTAGGCAATGGTTCTATAGATGCGTGATGATGATCAGGAGTTGTTGTAGTGGTTGATGACGTTCTAATTGGACATACAGCGAAATTATAGACTAGAAAACAAGCTGCAATAAGACTGCATATAAAAGAAGCCGCTAAAATAAGTAGTGTTGTGATGGAGACAGTGTAGCCACGACGATTTGTAAATGTTGTCCCTGAATCCATTGCTAAATTTTCTCTAATCTGCATATTTTTTAAGTACCATTCAGTCCATTTCCTATTCTGTAAAAAAAAAAAATATTTCGATTAAATCTAAAGTTGCAACCGGGTATAATTTTCAAATGCTATTTAATAGTTAATGTGACATGAAATTATTTCTATGGGATACGGGTGTCCTATTCGTCGTGTAGAATTAAACTTCAGGGTTAGAAACTAGACCACATTTTATCTTAAAAATTATCAGGTTTTTTCTAGTTTCGGTCTATTTTTCTTTTTCTTTTTATTTTCTAAAACCTGATTACAATTTCTACAAATAATTGCTCATTGTCTTGAAGTAGTAAAATTTCCCAAAGATACCTCATTCCACTAGTTATCTTCTGCCTAGTTCGTAACGTAATATGTAGGTAGGTAAAAATTTTTTGCAAATAGTAAATTATGGCTTTTTATGACTGTACATAGGTTTTAATTAAAACTAAAACAGTTGAGGTACATTATTCCTTTTTATTTTACAAAATCGTTACAAAGAAATAAATTTAAAATAATATTATGACTACTTAATTTATTATTCAATTTGGTGGTACGTAATCCTACTGATTGGACTGTATATCCTAGCAATCCCGGAGTGGTCTGAAAATCATCGGCAACGTTGTGGATTCGTTCGAAAGGTACTTACCGGGTATTGGCCACTGTCGCATATACCCTTTGTTTCATTGTGTCCCATAAAAAAAAATCCTGCTGGCTGAAGTCGGGTGATCTGGATGGTAAAGCGACTGTCTACCTCAGCCCATCTATTGCTGGAAATAGTCGTCCAAGCGCTTGCGTAAAATAGCAGTAAAGTGTACTAGAGCACCATCGAGTTGAAGCCACAAGTTTCGTCTAATGGCAAGTGGCAGGTTTGCCAACAAGTCTTCAAATGCATTTTGCAGTAGCTCCAGAAAATTCGCAACATTTATTCTTTGAGGCTTGGGCCAATCAACTGGTCGTCGATAATGACAGCCCTTACATGAACGTGGTACGGATTTTATGTAACCCAAGTGTGAAGATTCCTTAAGTTTGAGATTACAGCACGGTTGAATGTAGCCTCATCTGTCCAAATGACATTTCTTGTGAACTCAGAAAACTCTGTCTGGAGTTTCCATATTAAGCATGACAGTACGAAGGTAAAAATCTGGTTCGTGTAGATGATGCACTCACCGGAAATGACAGCCTTTTTTTTAATTCTCCAAATTGAAAACTTAGATAACTCAGGGCATGTAGAAGTGCGGCGAGCACTAGTGTCGGGATCTCGAGTAATCTCAACTAGCACAACTTCTTCGTTTATGGGTGCAGCAGACCTGAAAATGATGTCTGAAGTCCGAGCTCTGAAATCCTGAGATTAATAGTGATAAACACTCGATAATTCGACGTCCATCTTATCCGATATCTTCTACGGTACTTGCGGTAGCACAGTCTTTCCGTTACAAAATCCTTAAATAAAATGCATATCCACGATGTGAGCGTTATTGAAGATCGTGGAACTATTACAAAAAATAAATTTGGTAAAACTATTAATTAGATTCGATATGTTCGTTTATCTGTTTGGTTATGGGCTCAAACTGTATTAACTAAGTATATGCCTACTTGCAGCCACTAATATGTATCCAATTTGGCCTCCTCTAATACTTTGATAGAGTATGTACTTTATATTATTTCACTATTTCCAAAAAAGCTTCGGCAATAGGTATCTTTGGAAAATCTTTACTACTTACATCTTATTACAGGCCATGACGTTTAATACTTTTCTTTGCTTGCATATGTGTGCGAAACGTGTTGTTTCAAAGATTTTTAGTATTATGCCTTATGGGGAATCGAGCACGATTGATGTTTAAAACCTTATACTGACTAAACCACACTTCTAGTGACGATATTTCTAACGACTATTTATAGGTCAAAATGTTTATTTTTAGGAAAGTGCAAGTACATAATTGCGCGTATAGTGGAAATCGGTTAACGCGATATCGTGAGGACTGGCGGAAAGTTTTCATAGTATCCGAATTTCTTATTAAGCGTTGTCTTATATACATACGCATAAACATTTATATTATCCAGAAGGGGAATGCTCACTTTTCATACAGCTTAAGGCTCGACACCTCCAGACATGAGAGATGTTTTAAGTGCACGAGAATGAGTTTTCCGGCGGTAAGAAAGTCCCGAGAAAGTTTTCTGAATTGGGGAAAAAAGTACACCACCCGATAGTACTCAATGAGATCTTTAATTTGGTATGCAACATGCGATATTGGAACCACCCGCCTCCGCCGGAAGTTCCTACCTTGCACCTTAAAGAATGCAGAGAAAAATTTTCTTCTACGAATTGTAGCTGGTAATGAGCTGAGACGAAAAGTGAACCCCATTTTCCGATCGGTCATAATCCTACCGAGTTAGAGCCGATCTAAGGTGCGAACATCTAGTACCTCAGTTCGAATGAAAAGAGGGAAATACTAAAAAGTTTTCCTAATCCTACCCAATTCGCTGCGAAGTGAGAGTATAGCCTTCGCTCAAATGAAAAGTTCTTTTTTATTGGTAAGCTTTAAGCGTATCATGAATATGGTTTTGTAATGAATAAAAAATTCAAATAATTCATTAAACTTATGAATTTAATATTTTAAGTCAATTTATTTCAATTACATTCCATTTATATTTTAGATTTCATAAAAGCATCAATTTCATATTTTGTGAAGTCAATTTTTCATTCGCTAATTTTGAAGAAGTAGTTGTTTAGAAGCGAAAAGCTAACAACGAAAGCTGTTGCTGCAAAACAGACCTATCCACGCGCTTTCTTTATTGCTTTGAACGAAAACTTCGTAAAGAATTGGGTAGAGTTTAGTAAAACGCAGAAAAAGTTCGTAATTTTGTTTAAATATTATATTATTTTCATTTTCTTTAAAGTAAACATTTTGACATATAAATACTCGTTAAAGCTATTATCACCAGAAACGTAGCTCATTCAGTACCTATAGAGTTTTAAACATGAAAAATGCTTGATTTCCCATAACGCGCAATGCTGAAGCACTTTCAAACGACGCGTTTCTCATACATATGCAATTTTACATATAACGGGTAATAATAATTGTGTCTAACCACAATGTTGCAATTATTTCTAAGAATATTAACAAGATTTCAGAAAATGAAAAGAAAATACCAAACTAGTTCGAGACTGGAAGAAACCTGACCCTTTTGAGCTTTGGATTTCCCTTTACTATTAATACCACACACACAACACTAAGCTATTGGCAATCAATTAATAAAAAATGCTGAGGATGTAACTCACAAACGAAGATAGATAAACCCATATTTTTAAGGTTTTTTCTCCTCCATAAATCCTGGCCTAATTTGTAACCTTGAATATAGTCTTGGAATATATTCCGTGACAATTTTTGTGCCTTAAGCGACGTAATAAAACGTTATATTTTATTTTACAGAGTCTGTACATTAACCAACTAATCACACCACTCTGCTACAGTTTATTTTCTGGGAAAATTCAAACAAGAAAAACGATCCCTTAGTTAGTTCAGTTTGAAGCTTAACTGGCTGAACCTTAAGTTCTATTTGATTTGATTGGCAGGGTTGAAATGTCATTTTGCGACTTCTACCAGAAAGCTCAAAAAAATATCAGAGCACCTACTCTATAACAGCAAAGCAATGACGAGATTCAGATTATTCCACTCCATCTCAAAAATGCATATCCCTCACCAAACCATGTGTGGAGGAACTTAAATCTCAGAAATGTCCTAGACTACACCATTCGTCTCAACTAAGGATGGGAGTAAATTGAAAATGGGAATTCACAATAATCTTTCAGGTTGCAATGATTGCAAAGGCATTCACCTATTTCATAGAATCTGATTGAAAAACGGAAACGAACGACAGCCTATCGTAGGTATAAAACCTGTCAGCCATTGCACTGGAGTGAAACATCGCAATCGCAACTTAAATCGGTAAATAAACTAAAATCTTTTATAAATCTCTCTCGAATGGAAAATAATGTAAGGAGAACATGTGAGAAAAACAATTTTGGTTTAAACGAGCACATGATAGATCAGTTAACAACCCTACGACAGATTGTAGAGCAATAGAAGGAAATTCTCCCTTGTATATTGCATTTGTTGACACTTCGAAAAAGCTTTGGGAACTATAATTTATAGAATATTATGTGTATTGAACAGTAGATAAGAAAAGGTGTAGTAGGAAAAATAATTTCCCAGGTCAACACTCTCGACAAATACGATTTAAAAATAGTCTACAAAGGATCCACTTAACCTAAAGGGATTCTCACTCTTCCCTCTGCTGTAAATGAACAGCAGATAAACCAAACCAGTTACATATATGGAGAAGCTATGTATGTGGAGTCCCTATGTTCCAGGGGAGGAAGGATATCAAAAGTTAGAAACATAATCTTGTGAATAACTAAGTTTAAATTGAAATAGTATAAACGCCAGGAAATGTGTATTTTTGACAGTAAAAAATAAATATGTACACCTAAAATTAAAAATTTATCAAAAAACAAGAGATTTTTATCGACTTCGATCTTAGGATTAACAACTATGGTGAGAATGTTGTATTCCTGTACGTAATTTAGGAGCACCCCTGCCTTCAAAATTAAAGACTCCAATATGTTTTTCTATCTTTAAAAAAAATTTCTCCAATATTAAATTCATTAATTCTTCTGACCTACAGTTTTCTCTCTCGTGTCTTTTAAGTTAATTATCAAAATATTTCTTGTTGTAATATGAGAATATAATTTTTCTGTATCAGAATAAAACAATATTCACATTCCCTGGTAAATATGATATTTTCTACAGAAAGCAAAACGCCTACAACGAGATTACATAGCAAAAACTATACACCAAAACAAGTAATCCATCCCGAGAGAATAACGCACTCAATGTTAAGTTTCCGTGTAGTCAGCCTATATAGATACAGTGATTGATCCGAACCTTTTCCGTTTGAGTGTTTGAAAAGGAGCCTACTGCTGTGGTTTAATTTATCCGAAAAGGAAAAAATTATTTACTTTAACTTAGGGTTCAATGTCTACTTGGGGGTCGTAAGGATTAATTTCACAACCGGATTATGTTAATGCGCCCGCATGGCTGGATTATGTTTCCATTCCACTTGTGATTTGTTGTCAACAAAAAGAGAACCGGAAGTATGTATATAAGTAATCAATACCAAACAAATCTTTTTGGTTTCCGTTGTTTTCATCAAGTCGGGTGTTTAAAAAAAAAAAAAATTGTAATAAACTTTATTTGATACAAATAAGGGGAATTTTTGGATTGTGCTTATTATCTGAATATACTTAATTAGTGAAAGTTATAAATACTTTGAAATTTATAGAAAAATGTTACATATGTACATGATATCTGGGTCGGGAATAATTTAAGCCATAGGCTAAAGGCGAAAACGTAATCGACGCAGCATGGAATTTCGTAACAAGCATCTTCGCAGAAAGCATCATGTTGCTTAGGTAACCCCAAGGCGAAATGAATGTATCAAGTGCAGTATAGGAAACTTTGTAATGCTAATAGTTGACATTTGTTTACTTACATCTTAATACCGAGTTTTTGTTTTGTCTCTAGTTTTATAGATTTACTCGATTTTCTTTGAAAAAATCTATCCGGAGGGAATATGGGAGTCATTTCGTTTGCTATTATATATTGTGCATATATTTATTTTCTACTTCATTATGTTGGCAGAGCTGTCGCAGCAATCATCAAAATTTGAACTATTTCAAGCCCAGCCAAGCCAGCATCATGACCCTTCGAAGAATTCTTGTATCATAACTTGCCGAGATATAAAATCGAGCATCTCGAGCAGCTAATGCTTGTTGCGTCCATTGTGTTTTCACTTTAAAGGCACTTTCACATCAAACACAAGAATCGAAAAAATGTAAACCGAAAAACTCAATTTATTCCATTTTAAAACAAGATTTTTGCTCCAATGATTAATAAAATCATGGAAAATAGGATAAACTAATAATTTTACTAATAAAATAGTATATTTATCTTAGAGATTTTAAGAAAACACAACTTTTATGATTTATCGGACGAATTTTTCCGCCGAAAAAGTTTTTCGGCCGATAAAACATAAAAGTTGTGTTTTTCTTCAAAATCTGAAATAAATATAACTATTTTCTCAGTTAAATTCTTAGTTTATCATATTTCTCTGGATTTTATTAAACATTGGAACGAAAATCTTGTTTTAAAGTGGAATAAATTGAGTTTTTCGGTTTACATTTTTCTGTTCTTGTTTTTGATGTGAAAGTGCCTTAAGGACTTAACCCTTAGAATATAATGACAAACAGATAGGCATACTCGTAGCTCAGATCGGTGGTATTTCCTAATTGAAAGCTTCCATCTAGTTACTGACATGTTTATTTGGATGCAGCTACATAGATTCTTCCTTATTATTGCGAGGCCAATAAAACAGAGAATTTTAAGAAAAATTGTTTTTTCTTAAATAATCTTTTGTAAATTTACGTAGTAGTAAATAACAAAAAAGTCATAAGTTATATGTAGTAGAAAAGAAACCAATAAATAATAAAAATCCCTTTGTAACGGGTAAGTCAAAATGGAGTATATTAATTTACGAATCAATTTCATTGAGTTTTTAAAATTTTGATTCAGGTGCATACAGAGGACAAACATGTGTGGTTTCGTCGTCATTTACATGACTTCTACGCATGATGAATTGACCCGGTTTCAGCAAACTTTCTAAGTTATCCAACCTTCAATGGATTTAAGTATCGCTTCATTTCCATACGAGTGTGTGAAACTTTATGTTGATTTATCAATGCTGCTCTCTTTAATGTTTCTTTTTATATACCCTAGATGAAATCTATTTGGTATACTAAGTTTGTAATTACGTTTGTAACGCTTAGAAATAATGCTGATTGATAGAGCAAAATGGATTTGACACCTACACATAATATTGCTTGCCTGTCCATCTGTCTGTCTGTGTGTCCGTTAGTCCACACCATAACTCGAGAGCACGTTTACTTAGAGAGCTGAATTTTGCACAAGACTTCTTTTAAAAAAAACGATAGATTCAAATTTGAAAATGGGACAAATCGGGTAATGCCTTCGTATAGTTGCCATAGAAAAATTTCCTTTTTCACTATATATTTGGAATCAGAATATGAAATCCTATAAAATTTGTTATAATCATTTTTACTGTCCGACAAATTGTTTTTTAACAATCAAACTTGCACAGAGGGATGACCATACGAAAATTACATACGGACATTCATCTTCTAGGTTATCGTAAGCATTGGTCTTAGACCAATTTAAATTGTTTAAATTTAAACATGCTCTGTTTTGTTCTCCTCTGTCCTTTTATAGGGTTCCATATAACCAAATGAAAAATGGCAACCACTGTAAGCTCGTGCGTCCGTTTGTCTCTCGGTCACAAAAGTTTTTCTCGAAAACGACGAGTTTGAAATTTGGCAGAATGATAGGTTTTTATGACGCGCACATACATACATATATCGACAGTCAAACAAATATTTTTTTATTTGGGCTCCCTAAAAAAAATATTTTTTGTATCTTGTGGGGTATCGTTTTTTGTGTCAACTTATAAGACAACTCTTATTAATAAGACCAACTCTTACAAAATTACTCTTGTGTCCGTCTGTTTGAATATCATAAGCAAAGTTGGATTAGATATAGACTTGAATTCGGTTGATCGACTATTCGTTGATAATATTCTAGTATGGAGCCCCAACGTGCTCTTAACCAAGTTTTTTATTCCATAGCTAGTTTTTCTGTTTTTTTTTCTCCCCTTCTTCATTTCTTACATATATTCAGACTAATATGACTATATTTGCTAAATGATTCCTCTCGTCTATACAAGTAAAAAAAATTGTATGGCAGGGGTGGAGTAAAATGTCACCTTACCGAGTTACAGGATGATTAGTAAAATATGCTATTTTTTATTAACCAGCCTATATCTAGAAAAGTACAGGGAATACGGTCTATTTGAAGACGGCATTGTATGCAGAACCTTGGACTCTTTCCTTTTTTTTTATTCAGCCCATACCGAAATTAGAGGATATTTTTTTAAATGAGGTGCTTGCAATAACTAAGGTGAAAAATTATCTGTTACTTGAATGGGTTAAGAGCTAATAACTCCTTAACCGTCACAGATAGAACATAAGTGTCAAAAGTTAAATTAAAGAGGAGACTCTGGGCTTTCGAAATTTTGTAACAAAAATGGGGGTATTTTTAAAAAAATAATGGAAAGAAAAAACAATTTAAAAACCGAAATTTTGGATTTAAATCGTAATAACTCTGGAGTGGAGAGGGTACGGGAGACCATATACTCTGTACTATTCAAGATATGGGATGTTTAATAAAGAAGAGCATATTTTACTAATCGCTTAAATGCCGTTATAAAACAAATAAAACAATCGCGAGTCGGACTCGAGCATGAAGGGTTACAAAATTTAACACTATGTACATTTTATTTATTTTTTCAAATGAGGTAGGCGCTTAGATCATATAACGAAAAGGATATGCTATGCTGTGTAAAATTCGTGTACGTGTGATAAGCATTTTTTCTTGCGACACGGAGGGGAAATGACAAGAGGGGTAGCACCTTGTTTTTCGTTAGTTCGACAATTCTAATTTATTTCTGACATTTCAGATTTTATGACAAGAAGTTCGGGTTTGATTTAGCGATTTTGGAGTAAATAACTAATTAAAAGTGATTTTTACTTAATAGTCGTGTGGTACAATAGTGAAATATTGTTTTGTGAAGGGGATTTTCTATAATCGAGACTCGGGAGTCTTGAATTATCGCGTAGAAGTGCGCTGTGCTATGCTGAAGAAACAACCAGTGATATTCTCTTTATAGGAAATCATTTTGCAGGCAAGCGTAATTCTTTTAACAATAAATTATAGTGTTTTAAATAAAATAAGAGTGCAATATTTATAAAAATAAACAGCCGTGGCAAAAAAATTTAACGTTTTCCAATGCTGGTTTGTTTGTTTATAATCGAATTGTCATTGGCGCCAAGCTATAAAAATATTATAAAATTATAAATTTAAAAATGTTGTGATATAATGGGATCTCTTCTATTAAATTTCTACAATACTTAATAAAAAGTTTGAACCACTAAATTATTCGCCCGGTGTGAAAATATCGTAGTTTACTACTTCCATGACTAAAACGAATACATCGATGCGGTTCTACTACGTGCAGAAAAATACTTAAGTTTTTCTTCCTCATAGCCTATCCTTTTTGTTATATGATCTAAGGGTAAACGTCATGTGAAAAAATAATGCTGTCATTTGAAAAAAAAAGTAATTATGCTATCATTTGAACAAATAATGCCTACTTATGATAATAATAATGAATGAGAATAAAACGAGAAAAAAAACGCCGAAAAAATCACGTTTCTTGTATGGCGACCCCCTTTAATTTTTAATTTTTTGTTATTTTTATTCTTTGCTGTGTTATCGCCAATAGAAAAACACAGTCTGTGAAAATTTCAACTGTCTACCTATTACGGTTCATGAGATACAACGGACAGCGAAGTTTTTGTATAATAGGGTTCCCGTTGTTACCCTTTGGGTACGGAATCCTAAAAATTGATTATAACCAATTTTATAGAATTCTACATTCTGAAGAACTTTTCGGTTCGTTAAAATCATATAAGACTTATCGTTTTCACAGTATATATAAAAATCCTAAATTTTTATATGGCAAAACCAAGAAGGGGTCCGTTTTTGAAATTATTTTACTATTTTTATGAAAACACCATGTATCAAATTTCAGCTCTCTACGTTGATACATTCTCAGGTAGTGTCCAAATATGTAGTGAAAACCGAAATTTTTGTATGGCAATCCTACGATTTGTCCCATTTTCAAACTTAATTTTACTTTTTTGTTTAAAGCCCATGTACAAAATGTGTACACGCATTCTCGAATTATCGTGAGGACGAACAGACGGTCGGACGTGCAAAAATCAAATAATTTTTAATAATATGCGTGGTTGTCCAACGCATTTTTCTCTACTTGCATTATTTCTAGGTGTTACAAACGGAATGACAAGCTTAGATTTCATCTGGGGTATAAAAAGAGACGTTGGCTTATATAGTTTGGTTAATTATCTTACCAATGAATTAATTATGGGAAAATTTAAACTGCAGCAATCAAGATCCAATCGACTTGCAAAAAACGAAATAAAACAGTTTGATGTAACAACGATTTAAAAATTATTTTAACTAGAATACTTCGAAGTTCAAAACTTGAATTTTTGGACATAGCTCACAACATCTTCATTTTTTAAGATTAAGAATTAAATGAACTTTCTCTTTGTTTTTCAAATAAAAATTGTAAAGCAATTATTGTTTGCGTCAATAAACGAACCTTAAAGAAATTCATTTTTAAGGAACATAATTTTTTCTTAATTTGTTTGTAAATGGTTTATTCTAATTGCGAGATTTTTATCTGTCAAAGCGAGATTTTGTAATGCGAAATTCTGGATAATGCGAGAATGTAAAATGTGAGATTTTGAAAATACGGAATTTTATTTTTTGGAATTTATCTCTAAAATGCGAGATTATGTTATTAAAAATTTTAATTTGCGGTCAATCGTATCATTCCCGATGGATGATCATACGAAATTACACAGGCATTCATCTGGCTAGGGTATCATAAGAATTGGCCTTAGACCAATTCTAGCTTTTGTTACTTATTTTATAATACTTATGTATGTTAAAATTTCTTTTATGTTTTCAAAATTGGCAACTGGCTACTGGAGTGTGATTCTGTGCTCTTTGTCGTTCTATTTAGTCGTGAATTTTGACATATTTTGTCGATTTTTTTCTATTAACACAGTTCATTTTGTGTCTTCACTATTACATACCATAAAATGAACTATAATGAATTTTCGATGAACAAACGTCAAAACACGACTAAATAATCGACAAATTAGTCAACTGCTCCCAGAGGTTGTCACAAAAATTTTACACTGGTAAATGGAAATTCTACACCTAATTAGAGCAATTCAAGTGCTTAAATTCGAAATAATATTTTGAATTTGTAATGTGAAGTGTCATTTTCAGTTCATTCTACGTCATGCAAGGCTTGCTGAGCTGAATAAAAACACGAAAAAATCAGTAGAAATGTTCATTTCATTTAGTCGATTATTTTGACATTCAAGTTCGACAAAACCCACAGAATCACCCTACAGGTGCACCTGTGGGAATTGGACGGACTCAGAAAAGGCAGCCTAGAACACGTTTGTTGGCCTAGCGGTTTGTGAAATATCTGGAAATATTCGTATGTACTTAGTTTTAGATCGCCGCACAATTTCTGGAAGTGTTAATTGTTTTGGCAGACGCCAGGTGCTTGAAGAAAAAACGTCTTGCTTCTTGCGTCCGTCCAGCTGGTAAGTCAGGTATGCTGTCAATGCTTCTACATCTTCTTCAAATATTTAAAATTAGCTAATATAACTACATATTTTTTATTTTTTATTTCTGATCTGTTTACTTTTTCCGATTGACAGATTGATTGATAGAAAAATTGCTTCATAGTGGTGGCGATAACTAATTTAATTCACAATTTAATCAGTACTACCAACGTTACTAAAAGAATGCACCGTGAAACCCGATTTGGTTTAAACTACGTTTAAGGTGGTTTAAGCTTGGACAATGGTTTAAACTAAACCTTGGTTTAAACTCGACTGTGAAACTGGCCATTAGCCGTCCACACAAATTTCGTACCACTCGTTCCTTTGGTTTTTTTTCGCGCTCTGATTTTGGAGCTTTCCAAGTATACATTTGAACGGGTAACTAATGTCATTTGCACAAAGAGGAAGAAGCAGCAATGTGTGGAAAAACTTAAAATATTCTTACGCACTCAGAAATAGTAGAACACAGAAAAATTAGTTTATCATTTTTAAACATTACAATATTTTGGTGTCTTTATGAAATTCACTCTTTTGTGAGAAGCTCTATATAAGGCCCGCAATAAGCTTCGTGAACAGATGATAAAAATTAAAATATGTTGTGTCCACATTGAAATATTCATTCATTATTTCTCGTCGAATAAAATTTTATATATTTAAAGTTATTATATCATAATGATGGGTAGAGCAAAATGGAGTGGACACCCACCCGCACCATAATAGCTGTGTTCCATTGGGCTGTGTAAAATACTCGCGAGCACTTTTCGAATGAAAGTTTGTGTTGTCAAGAGTAAAACATAACCTCCAATTTCAGATATTTCTGTTTTGTATTAAGTTTCTTATGAAAAAAGTTAGGATTATTAATTACATTACTCAAATTAATGGCATTATAGGCTACTGAAAATAAAATTATGAAAAACTGGACCAATATCTGAGCTACTTTCCTCGAGCAGTATCTACTACCTAGAAAATTTAAGGATACAAATTCGTCTCTGTTCGATATTTTTTATATTAAAAGTTCTTACCGTATTTATTTTCATAACGATAATATATAAATTTGAATATTTATCCTGTTCTCGATGAGTTAAATAATTATATTTGTTTTTTTATAAACATTTTCCCTCAGCCTGTTTAGATGGGTCAGTATGCTACATCTGCCGCACACGTACCTTGTTGGTAGAGTTATGGTCGGGGGCAGGAAAGAAGTGCAACTTCCCAGCGCTTCCCCAACGTATTCTTGTCCATATCGTTTTAACGTGATCATGTCCGCATAGAGAAGCACTCAAGTGCAGAATCTTGGGAAGCTCTCTAGGAGCGGTTGTAGGGTACAACTTTTAGAGCACAGGGTACAACTTTCGGAGCACTTGTAGGATAGCACTCTCTGAGCGCCACTAGGGAATACAGAGGGAATCAAGATAAGAGCTTTATTAAAAATTTCAGTTTTTATCTGAATGCGCTCCGTATAATTATAAATTAACCGCACACTACAACTGACTACTAAAGAATGACAATTCTGCTGCGTTTTCAGATGCATATGAGTCATCCTTTCACAACAGAAAAAAAAGATAACTTGTGAGTCAACTTAAGCTAAGAGAAGAGACTTGCTTCCGCAAAGCTTCCTTTGGCTATGGTAAGAGAGATCTTTGGAAAATATGGAACTTCTGCAGCGCTTTCAGGTGCATATGATTCATCTTTTCACAACAAACAACGTATAAGCCCAAACTCAGAGAAGAGATATTCTTCCGCAAAGATTCCTTTGGCTATGATAAAAGAGCGCTTCGGAAAAGGAATTTTCTGGCTATGTTGTAGAAGCGCTTCCCTTGACAAGTGCTTGACATATTTCCCGCTGGCAGCACGTATTTTAATTGGCCATTATAAGTCATGTTATTATTCCAGTTTTAAGAATTGTTGTGTGTAGCTATTACTTTGCATGATTTGTCGATGGATTTGTTCCACCGACTGAAGGCGGCAAGGGCAACAAGTTGACTGATGTAATCATGAAAGGTATTTTGAGCCACCTCAAAGAGCATCTTAAATTAATCCATCTAAACAGGGTCTATCTGATATATTTTAATAATTACTTAGCATCCAAATCCACCTAGCGGAAAGTTTTCAAACTACTCAGCTCATCTACTCGCGGATAAGAGCATGAGAGTAGTTGCGAGTAGGCAAAAATACACAGCTAATATTAAAAGTTATTTTGATTTTTGCATGCCTGTGTTGTCCGTCGTCGTTCCATCCGTCCTCACGATAACTCGAGAACACGTGTACTTAGAATGCTGAAATTTTGCACACGGGCTTTTAGGTTCGAGAACGGGACTAATCGGGCAACTCCTTCGTAGGGTTGCTATACAAAAATTGAGTTTTTCACTATATATTTGGGTTCTGCCTGGGAGCGCGTCGACGTAGAGAACTGAAATTTTGTACAAGGCGTTTTAAAAAAAATATAGTAAATATAATATCAAAAATGGGCTATATCAGGCAATCTCCCTTCTTGGTGTTGCCATATAAAAATTTAGGTTTTTACGTATACTATGATCATTCCTAGAAGTTTTCATTGTACTGGAAAGTTCTTCAGAATGTGAATCCTATAAAATTGGTTATAATCATTTTTTCTGTCTGACGAACCGTTATAGAAATATATGCGATAAACCACTTCCAAAAGTCAAACTTGCACATGGGTGGCCATATGAAAATATGTACGAGTATTCATCTTATAAGACTTGAACCCAAATCTAGCGTTTTTACTTGTTTTTGTTTGAAATTCGAGATTGAAACTTGTTGTCATGTTAAAAGTACTACAACATATATTTCTGCCTCTACCCTTTTCGCGGTTTTAGAACCGTTTGGCTTCGATTTCCAGACTTGTATCTGTTTCCTATACAGATATCATTTGTCCCGTATTAAATTTATTTAGATTCATCATGATCGTCTTTTGTGTGCACTGTGCTCACCACAGTGCTGCAGTATAACTGATCATGGGTCTGATTCCTGTTTTATCCCGAGATATTTAGCTTCTTTGGACGTTGGGACCTCCTCACTAAAAAGGGTAGGGCTGGTTCTTTTTTCTGGTGAAAGATATAATTGATACTTTGCAGGCATTATTGACTTAAATCCCCTTTAATGTCGAGAAAGCAACATAGGGCGGTAATTTACAATAAGCATAATTTCCACAAAAATTGCTATAATTTAGCTTGAACATCGGAAGCAGATCCCATATTTACGGAAGTAGGTACTATATCTTTCAAGACTTTCATTCTGCAAAGTAATATTTTGCCTGCTTAGAAAAGTGCACGGTTCCTTAAATTGGACAAGATCAAAAAATCAATTTTATTTATTTATAAATTTCTTACATTATTATTTGCATAATTTTATTTCAATTAATAAAATTTTGTTTATTGACAAATAGAGCCAGTTCGAGACGTTAAATTGCAAAGTTAAATTTACTACCTACCTACTGACTTGTTTTTCTTTGCACCAAAATTAGCCTAGCAAACAATTCTGTCAGATGGACAGATTTGCAATTATTCCTTTTAATAATTTTGTGGTTGCTTTTAATTATAGTGTGGCAGATGAGATGAGTTTTACTACCTTTTGAAATTTGCTCACAGACTGTTCATTAGCTTTTGCTCATAAATTCTTTCTTTTGTTTTTGCTGGAGAAGTTTTAGCGTCATTAGAACTCTCATTAGTTCTTACGTAGCGTTGTTCTTTTACAGCGGCATCTCTGTTGTTCGTATGCGGGCTGGGGTCATGTTTTATCAGTTGGTTTTAGGGGGAAGAAAAGCTCTCTAGGTAGACAAGTTGTTGATTTGAATTTTTCGATTTGAATTCAACTGGGTTGTCATAGAGACCTGCGTGCTGAATCTGATCTTTTGTCGTACTTTAATGGCAAAATATACGATAACTACTGCTTCTTTTGTTCTTTTATTCAGCTTATCAAGCCTTACATTTTGTAGAATCAAATGAAAATGACACTTCACAGTCAAATTGAGAAATATTGGTTCGAATTAAATTACAGCTTAAGCCCTTCTAATGCTTTAATTACATTGTAAAAAATAATAGAACTATTCCCTAAATTTAAGACACGTTTTTCCCTACAAATAAATGTAATTTTCTCTGATATAAAGGGAAAATCAGTTTAATTTCCCCAAATCAATGGAACATTTAATGAATTTAGGTATTTGACACCAGAAAACCTATAAAGTACGTAAAATTCCCGAAATATTAAGCTCTCTAGGTATTATGCTATATTTTTTATGGAAATATATTTTCGTTTATATAATTCGCACATTGTTTTTAAAAATAAGTCATATATTGTCTGAGCATGCCCAGCGGACCAACATAAAGGTGAAAACTCAATGAAACCGTGTAGGATTTGAGCAAGACCAAATGGACGCGTCGCATTGTACCCTTAAGGCCGTGACACATTAAAAGCAGAAAGCAGCGACAGAGCACAATTTTTTGTGAACACATGCTACTGTTTGTGTACTAACAAATTGAAAGCAGAGGCAGCGGCAGCAGTAGAAGTAGAACTTGAAAGTTGATCAAATCTCAAAATTTCTGCTTCTGCTCAGTACTGCCAATATAAAGAGTTAAAACTTTTATTTCATTGTTGGCATCCTTCCTTGTAGAAGTGTTAAAGAGGCTTGATGCGAGAAAAAGAAAATTTCTATAGAGCAAAACTTAATTAATTTTGTTAGAAATAACAAATTAATTACCAATTAACATCAACTTTTTAAAAATTTTAACACCTGACATATGTAATTGACAAGTCACTGTTTTCTGCTTCTGCTTTCAATGTGGTTGACAAAGCAGAAATGTCGGATTTCTGCTTCTGCTGCTGTCGCTACTTTCTGCTCTTAATGTGTCACGGTCTTTAAGATTTATTTATAAAACGAAAAAGTGATAGAAAAGCTTGAGTCATTATTTGAAAGTGAAATAGTGGATATATCAGAGTTATTAGATATGGCAGTTCTTGCATTTGCAGCTTACCAAGCGTATAAACAGTTTAAAATCAATCAAAACAACTGTCAAAGCGTCAGGCGCGCATTAAAAGTAGAACATTGCTCTACTTTCGCGTCGAATCCCATAGGCGCGGCAGCCATTTGGCCAGCACGAACTTAAACTCGTATATTCTATTGAACTGTCAAAGCGACGCGATACTTGCCACGTTCATTGGGTTTTCACCTTAACTTCCGTACTACTTAGTAGTATGGGCCATAAGAAATGAGATATTCAGCTCATTCTTATGTTTTTTAAAAGGGGTGGTGTTCTATCACCTATGGTGGAGTGTGGTGCTATAACCATTCCCTACATTTTAGGGAAAATTCCCTACAATTTAGAGAAAAAATATAAAAAAAAATTGAAAATTCCCTACATTTGAGGGAGAAAAGCCTACCTGCATTTTAGGGATAAAAACCTAATCTATGTTTTCCAAGGTGGAACTTTCCCTAATCTTATCGACAAATACCTAACTTTTGTGCCACAAATTGTTGCCACTCACTTTATGGAATCATTTTTTACTTTTTATTTCTTTAACATAATTTAAAATTTTTGTCACAACCTCTGAAGCAGTTGACTAATTTGGCTTATATTCTGACCTTTAATATATATATAAATAAAGTATAATGAACCACGATGAAAATAAAAGTACGACAAATTTTTAGTGAAATATCAAAATATGTGACAAAAATATACGCCTAAAAGTACGACAAAAAATCAGAATCAACCTACTGATATTTTGTTCATAATTCCTGATGGTGAAAATTAAATTCAAATGCGTTAATTTTTTGTTTTGTTCCGTTCTTTATGATGAGTTTGAATCTGCCCCGATAATCATTTCTCATTGAACGATATTTTTTCTAGATTATTTATGTTGATTTATTCCACTTTGAGTTCTTTATAATACACGTTCTTTGTTATTTTGTTGTGTTATGGTTTCTGGAGTGGGGATGTATAATTGATAGCTCGCCAGACAAAAGTTTCATTTTCTACAAATACACGTGAAGATTTGAAAACTCGAATCTGAGAGCTTTATTTTCTGACATTTAGCCATGATTCTAGTTGTAACTTCCTAAAACCACAAATGTTATTTATATTTACATTTCTGTAAATGTAACAGATGCATTAAAACGGATTACTTTATTTTGTGGTTACAGTTTAGGGATGACTTTTTGTATGTTACCATAGGGAACTAGGACCAATACATAATCAGATGGAAAAGGGTATTAATTTTCTATACGTATATCAGAGCGAGAAAATGTAATTAATGGAATGCATTTGATAATTAAAGCAACTGAGAATAGTGATCCTCCCTCCGAGTTAATCAACTTGGCTCACCCAGGAAGTATTTGGTTAAAATCAATCAGAAAGAAAGGGTAATTAATGGTATTTGCTTAATGCTCTACCAATAATGAAAAACGGAAGATCAATGTAAGTGCTGCCCGCATTCAAGAATACATCGAAAGATCGAATCCAGCGTAAGGAACGAATCAATTAAGTCAAAGAGAGTCAAATTAAAATATTTAAATCTCCCGATGAATTCATTTTGTTTAAAACTGTCAGGAAAACAATATTTGCAAAGTATGATATAATATGCAACATTTCTTCTTTTTGCATTAACCCCCCCCCCCCCCCCCCCCCCCCCTCTCAATAACACATGCAAAACAAACATTGAAAACGTAACTATCATACTTAACTTACTTTTTTAACTTTTTGATGCTGGGTCATATTTACCCGTCGCAACAAAGAACACTGGCGGTACGAGTAGAGGGGGCTGTATATCCAGTGTGTGTCAGTGTGAACAAAAAAAAATCACCGAATTAAATTGTCTCGGATCAATATGACCCAGCTTCATTGGCATCGGGTTAAAATAAGAGCGTAAATAAAACCGTCCATTGAGAAACAAAAAAACGGTGTCATGTAGCGTCTATGAAACCACAGGGATGACAAAAATGAATTTTTATATCTAAATTCAAGATCAATAATATTAGATATACCCTAGATGAAAATTAAAGCTTAAATCAAAAGAAAAAACCGAAGTCTTGAATAACAACAAAGAGGTTCCCCAATTTAGCCCATTTTTGAAACTGTATTTACTATTTCTATGAGAACGCCGTGTACAAAATTTCAACTCTCCATGTTGGCGCGCTCTAAGGCAGTGTCCAAATATATAGTGAAAAACGAAATTTTTGTATGGCAACCCCACGGGGGAGTTACCCAATTTTTCCCAATTTCAAACTTAAATTTACTTTCTTTTTAAATTCCGTGTGCACAATTTCAGCTCTCTAAGTATACGCGTTTTGAAGTTATGGTGAGGATGGACAGACCGACCGACAGGCATGTAAAATTCAAAATAACTTTTAATATTATGCGTGGGTGTCAAATCCATTTTGCCTCACCATCATTATTTCTATGCGTTACAAACGGAATGACAAACTTAATATATCCCATAGATAGGGTATAAAAATGCACTAAATCTGGTAATCCCCTCTATTGTTGCCATACAATAATTCAGGATTTTTACGCATACCTATATTGTGAAATCAGTACTAGTTCCGAGATGTTTTTATTGTATACTGAAAAGTTCTTCGGATGAAATCCTATGGAATTGGCTATAATCATTTTTGCTGTCAAAATTAGATGCGAAAAACCAATTATACAAAATTGTCCAATTAAACTTGCACAGAGGGGTGACTATACGAAATTATGTATGAATTGGTCTTAGATCCACTCTATCTTTTTTGCTTGTTTACTTCTTCATTTGAAGGAAGTAGTGAGCTGTCGCATCCACCAGTAGGAACAAAAGTGACTACTTCATCATCAACGTCAATGTAATTCTTTACACTTAAGTACAGAAGACCTGGCTTTACAGCATTCTCTAATTCGGTAAGGTTACATCTGACCCTCTCCGACGAAATATACCATTTCGTCCATATTTCGCCGTGAACGTTTTTTTGAGTTCACGCTATTTTCGAAATTATATACGACTTTCGATTTCTTCGAATTGTTGAACCTTTCAACTGTAATTCAGTCCTTCTTCTCACTGGACGACCGTTTTGTATTTGTTTTATTCGTATTATTATCAGCTCTCATTCATGTGATTATATACAGATTTTATGTTATATGTTTATGTCGTTCGAAAGTCTTCTGTTTGGAAAGTAAAAAATCTCTAAGAGTGACCATACAGAGAAATGATCCGACATCCTTCACTTATTACCTTTTATTCACTTATTACCTTTTATTTATTTTAGGAAGGTCCAACATCATAAGTCTAACTTAAGTGTTGCCAGAGTTACAAAGAAGCATTTTCTACAATATATCTCTCCCTAAATTGAGCAAAATTATACGAGTTCCAAAAAATCTCGTAAGGATGGATGAAACAGAATACCTAAGCAAAAAACTCGTATGCATTTTAAATTGCAATATGCGTTATAGGTGAACTCTGTCAAAACTAAGTTACTCCAAATAAGAGCCAGTAATACCAGTAATAATACGAATAAATTAAAATAAAAACCGTCGTCCAGTGGCAGCCTGGACTGAGTTACAGTCCGAAAGGTGTTATAAGGTTGAAAATATCGAAGACATCGAAAATAGCTCGAACTCGAAAAATGATATATGTAGGTATAACATTTTCGATTGTAAATGAGCTATACATTCACTATTTAAAAAATTTTATCATCTTTAGGAGTCATCCTATATGAAAAAAATGGCTTTGCTTGTGTACATGGAAACTTCCCAATTGTTGGTTATAGTCAAAGTTTCACCCTAGTTTTAGATTTTAATAAAAACCTGAGATTATTATTGGTTATGAGGTTAACAAAATAAACAATTAGTTTAAATTAAATCGGGTTTTTTGTCTTTTCCCTTTCCTAGGTTGGATGAAATACATGTAATTCTTAATATTATGTTTAAAGCAAATAGAAAATGGAAAATACGTTTTAGAGAATTCCATAGCAGTTCCCCATTATGTCGCTGCAAACTTTTAAAAGTTTTAATTCTAATAATTCCCTTACCTTACATTCTTTGAGAGTATACCAACTGAAGATAACATAAAAAAATCATAAGAGCTTTTGAGTTGCTTACTTAAAAGTTCTTTCAGATGTTTTCCGTAATTTTCAGTTCTCTTTGATCAATTTTCAATAACTTATTTGGGAAATAAGATATATTTATTTTATTTTATTTGGTAATCAGCGAATATTTTTTTATTGTTGGTTCATGTTTGCTCTAACGTGCACTGGAGACGTTCTATCACACTTCTATCCTTGGTCACTGTCGCCGGCCGTATACTAGTTTAGTACGTACACAGTGAATAGATGTCACCCAAAAAAACTAATGTTTTATATCATCATTCATCAATATAAATTTCGAGGAGGCAGCTGTGATATGTGTATTTGTCATAAGGATATAGAAAATATCAATGCTATTAGGTTCTTCTATTTTGGAGCGAAAAGGTGCTTAAAGGAAAAATTCACTTAATGTTTGATGAAGTGCGAATCTATCCTGAAAAATTCTACAGATCTTGAGACCTGATATAACTTATCAAAGTACAGCGATCATCAATTCAACCCGAAGAGAAATTTGCTGTAACTCCAAGGTCTATAAGGACTTTCACGGATATTTCTCCGCACATTTTTATTTTCAAATTGATATCAGAGTATTCCTTAAGATTTTTGTTGTATAGTGTAATTATTATATTAATGCTTTATTATTTATATCTTCCTCTCACACTATCGTTCCAGCAGGCATTTCAAAAAAATGCGTAAATTTTTGTCTAGCTCTACAACGTCTCCCAAAACAATGGCAGTCAAGCAGTCAACGTGGAGGCGTGGTGATAGTTTCGTCACTCCAAAGTTGCTAGCTGGAGGAATCAAAATTCACGTTGCTGTGACGCCACTTCATGCACGCATTAATATAGAGTTGACGGTGGTGGCAAAACAGTCACGTGACAAAAAGTCTCCTTCGCAAAAGACGGCCATAACGGGCCGCGCATAGATATTGCGAACTTTCGTTTGTTTGATTTTTTGTTTGTTTGTTCTACCTGCAGAGTGCAGGCAAAATATAATGAAAGATGAACGAACCGCTGATGCAATGCATTTCACCAATTTGAATGATCTTAAGTTGAAAGAACTTTCGATGCAATTAGGTATATATGTATGTACATTCATAGTATTACGAGATTCCCAGATTTTGGAATCTGTACTGTAACAATGGTTTGTTTTATAAATTAAATCAAAAATATTGGGCAGTGCATTTTGGTAATTATTATTCAAACGTTTTTTTTTCAGAATATTTTGTAATTGTTTACAGATACAGTTTACAGCTGTTTTGTACTAAATTCGAAATTTTCCACTCTAAGTATTATTAAATAGTTTTTAATTAGTACTAGGGGAGCCCGTCGGTGTTGCCCGGTGATAATATAAATAGATAGGTGGGGATGGGGGTTGAAAGGGGTGACTCGAACGCGCGATTTGGTACTTTACGGTTTCACTCTGTGACTTTATGTGAAGAAGTTGCCTGATTGGTCTCATTTTCGAACTTAAATTTACCTTTTTTTAAAATAGGTCCGTGTACAAAATTTTAGCCCTCTACGTCCACGCTTGATGCAGTGTCGAAATATATAGTTGAAACCTAAAGTTTTGTATGGCAACACCAAGAAAGGGTTGCCCGTTTTGCTCCACTTTTGGACCTGTATTTGCAATTTTTATGCCGTATACAAAATATGAGCTCAATACGTCGACGCCTTTTTAGGCAGTTTCCAAGTATACAGGGTGTTTCCCCGTAGGTGGTCAATAGAGCAGGAGGTAATAGTACTCATCTAGATGAAACAAAAATTGTATGGCAGGGGAGAGGGGGCAATATAAACCGTTTAGGAGTTACAGGATGATTAAGAAAAAAGCTAGTTTTTCACAAAATAGCCTGTATTTTAAAAACTATAGGGCGTATGGTCACAGTTAAGAGTTCATTGTATGGCCTTTTCAATGACTGCTCAACCAGCTACGTAACCATCTCCCCTCAAGAACTATGGCTGTCTAAACTAAAAATTTCGGATTTTCTTACCTTTTTTTCTTTTAATTTAACCTCTATTATTTTTGCAAAAAGGCTGTTAATATAATTCTTTTTTTATAAAAGCTGCAACTGTAGACTCTTCTCTTTAATTTGACCTATTACAGCCTATATGTTAACTGTAGTCGTTAAACAGTTAATAACTCATAACCTATTCAAGTCACACCGAAATTAGACGATATTTCTTAAAAGGCGTGCTGAGAATAGATTAAGAGCTAATAACTCTTAAAAAGCTACAGATAGCACATAGGGTGTAATAGGTCAAATTAAAGAGGCGAGTCTACAGTTTACAGTTTTTATAAAAAAACGTTATTATAATGACCTTTTTGAAAAAATAATAGAGGTTAAATTAAAAAAAAAGGAAGGAAAATCCGAAATTTTTATTTTAGACGACCACAATTCTTGAGGAGAGAGGGTTACGTGGCTGGTTGAGCAGTCATTGCAAAGGCCATGAAGTTCTGCATACAATGAACTTTTAACTGTCACCATACGCCCTATAGTTTTTAAAATACAGGTTATTTTGTGAAAAACTAGCTTTTTTCTTAATCACCCTCTAACTCCTAAACGGTTGATATTGCCCGTCCCCCTGCCATACAATTTTTGGTTCGTCTAGGTGAGTGCTATCACCTCCTGCCCTATTGACCTCCTACGGGGAAGCATCCTGTATAGTGAACAACTACGGTTTTGTATTGCAACACCAAGAAGGGGTAACCCGATTTAGTCCATTTTTGAAATTTTATTTACCATTGCTATTAAAATACCATATGTCAAATTTTAGCTTTCTACGTCGGCGCGTTCTCAGGCAGTGCCCAAATATGGTTGCTGATTTAAAATTTTCTTGCCCTAAGGCTATTACGAACATTTGCAAGAAAAAAAAATTAGCCAAATCGGTCCAGCCGTTCTCAAGTGATGCCATTACAACCGAACAGCATTTCATTTTTATTTACATAGATCAGTAATATATGCTCGTGCTCATATCGTCAAATGTACCAGAGATAAGAAAAATTTTTACAAGTGTGAATCTCCGAAGGCAAGAATTGAAAACAAGACAGTCAAGGTTTTCCATGTATTTTAGAGGAGACATTAGGCGATCAATATAAAGGCAACAAGAAATATGTAATGCAAACATTCCAGGTAAGTTCAACTGCTAATTATAGCTTGATAACCGAGAGGCCATTTCATGGCTTGTAGTCTTGCTAGATTTTGTTCAAGCTTATTCTTTTTAAAAATGTCTCAATTATTGAAAAGATTCATTATCACCTGTTGGCTGCTTACTATACCGATGGCAGTTTAGATCACCTGTAGACACAAAAATGTTTTGTGTATTTTTTCTCCGTAAAGTAATAATTCATAAGCGCCAATCGAGATGATTCATACACCAATTTGTTGGTTGATGTTAATATATTAGATCAACATCGTCAACGTAAAGAATAACCAAGTATGTTTGATCGGTTCAATTAAAAAATAATTACAAGAAGATGTCGTAGTTACAATTTGCGAGCTTAACCCAGTAATTGAGGGTGAAAGTATATAGTACTGTGTAATTTAATTTATGTTCAATACATGCTGTTTTTATTAAGGGAGCATATAACGTGCGGGTGAGAGGCGGGTTAAATGAAATTAAATATTGTAAAATAGGGGATTGAACTACCATCCCCTTGAGAGTTGCAGCAAGTTGAATACTTTTCATTAATTTTCTATGTAATAGGTTATACTACGTTTTTGGTACAACATTAAATGACGAACTCTTCGACCATTGCAAAGAAAGGTTTTAAGGACTTTTTGGCCAGATAAACCAGCTTGAAAGTACTTCTTGGAGGTCATCTATGTATTTCTTCATAGAATTACGCTCAACTAAGCATTTTGCTTTGTTTTACTCTGAACTCAGGGCCTGACTATAGTTGATGGCTAACTATATATTTAGTCATCTCAAGCCACAAATCACTCATCAAAATGAAAATAAATTTTGAACTTAAAGTGTTGTGGAATAATTTAAATTGAAAGCTTTGCCTGCTTAAACATAGAACAAAAATAGTAACGAATTTCTGAGAGAAAATTGCGAAGAAATTGAATAAACATGATAACAATTCCGAAATCTTAATGTTGAAGCACTTTAACGAATGAAATACACGAAAGTGCTTGCATGGAAGAACACCACTGCTGTACCTACTGTATTTAGTTCTGGAGATACAATGTGCTTTCTGCAAATTAATGAAAAATATACAACCCTCTCATTATTAGTCAATACCTTTTGCCAAATAATATTTGCTTTGTCTTAATCCGACTTATCGCTCTCCGTTTTATGTAGGTATATAGGGTACATGATACTTCCAGTAAATACACTCATATATATTAAGAACAAGAGAAAAAGTTACAATTGGTTTAAGACCAATAATATTATACCCCAGATGAACATAAAAGTTATATAAAGTGATAACCCAAAGTTCTGCATCGTAGTACCACAAAGGGTTTGCTCGATTTGGTTCATTTTTGACATTTTGTTTACTATTTTTATGAAAGCGCTGTGTACAAATTTCAGCTCTCTATACGTCGAGGGGTTCTGAGACAGTGTTCAAATATATAGTGAAAAACGAAATTTTTGTATGGAAACCCTACGAAGGAGTTGCCCGGTTTGTCACATTTTCGAACTTAAATTTCCGTTTTTTTTGTTTTTTTTAAAGCCAATATGCAATATTTCAGCACTCAAAGTGAACGCTTTTAATATTATGCTTGCGTGTTCAATCCATTTAGCTCTACCATAATTATTTCTATGCGTTACAAACGGAATGAAAAAGTTAGTATGATTTCATCATCTTAAAAACGCCCGAGCAATTATTAATTCAATGCATGATACAAATAATTTAGATGCCTTTAATACATTGGCTCCACTAGCAGTTGTATTGGAGTAGACCTGAGCAATTTTAATATTAAATTGTTATTATTATTATACAATTATAATTATATTATTGTTATACAATTTAGAATTTTCTCTTTAAGAAAATCTTCTGTATGCCGTTTTTTTTTATTTCTATCATACCAATTGTATTGATGCATATTTTAAGCTCGCTATATATATTGAATATTATTCCCAAGGTTATTTAAAAGTTTTTGCTATAATTTCTTTTATTTTAGCAGCAGTTTTATTCACTACATTTTTAGAATTTAGGTTAGATTAAAATTGTTCTTCATAAGGCAAAACAAATTTTTTGAAAGAATTTTCGTCATAGAAAGTTCAGAAAAGTATTTTTTCACCGTAATAAGCCCAATACAAGATAATAAAAATTCGTTATTGTGCATATTTATTGCAATTTGTCTTTTTCTTTGCAGTATTGAATTGGTTGATTATTTTACTTTATTCCCGTCACCCTCAGCATCACCAAGAGTTTTTTCATGACTTTTTCAGACTCTAAGCTAGTCTTGTTGATAGATTTCAAAGCAGGTGATTCGAAGCTTCGAGCTGCAAAGTTTTATTGCGTTTAGTAAGTAATACCTAATTGGGAATTATTTCCAGTTAATTCACATGCCTATACTACCAGTTTCCATGCACGTTTAGATTTGATTTAGATTTGAGTTTATTGTAGTTTGCTAAATATATAAAATCAAAAACTAAGCTAATAAATTAAACTAAACAAATCACGTATTAAATTAAAATAGGAACATACTCTAAATATTTTGCACCTTTACAATTCTTAGGCATTTTTAACTTGCAAAGATATTATTAATTAATTTAATTTCAATAATCAATAATTTATTACAAGGAAATATTATATATGAATGTTCAGGATTCATAAGAAACCTGAATATTAGCAAAACCAAAAAAAAACTTGCATGCCAGCACATGTATGGGCCGATGTAAATAAAAAATGTACCAGAGGCTTAAATCGTAACAATTCGGTAGTGAAATTAACCAGCCTGCAACAACTGTACATGGACAGTGCCACTACATTTGCACATAATAATTACCCTTAAGCTAAAAATTATTAAATGTGCTTAAAATATTTGAAATTCAACATTTATTATAAATTTAGGATAAAATTGAAAAACAAGAATTTTTTAATTAGCAAATATAATTTAAAAACAAGTAAGAACACTAGAATTGGTCTAACACCAATTCTTATGATACCATAGAGCCAGTATGTAATTTTGTATGGTCGAAATGGTTTTTGGCATAGATTTCTAAAACGGTCCATCGGACAGTAAAAAGGATTATGACCAATTTCATAGGATTTCATATTCTAAAGCCCTTTTCACTACAATAAAAACGTCTAGGACTGATCGTTTTTACGGCATATGTAAAAAACACAAAGTTTTATATGGCAACACCAAGAAAGGGTTGCCCGATTTAGTTAATTTTTTTATTTTTATTTACTATTGCTATGAAAACAGCATGTACCTACCAAAAGGGAATGCCTATTTTAGTCCAGATACCTCCAGACATGAGAGATGTCTTAAACGATGCATTATGATACTCTCAACATTTTTTATTAATAACGTTTATTTCTGTCTAGCGAGGGAAAGCTGGGGGAGAAGTCAAAGTTTAATCTAGTACATTTTGGAAAATCTAGTACATAACTAAATTTCTTAGGTCCTGAGAAGAAGCTATTTATAGCCATCCCAACATTCACTTTTTTAGTATTTCCCTCTTTTTTATTCGAACTGCGGTACTAGATTTTTCGCACCTTAGATCGGCTCTAACTTGGTCGGGTTATGTCCGATCGCAAAACGGTTTTTAGAGTTCGCATCAGCTCATTACCAGCTACAATTCATAAAGGAAAAATTTTCACTACATTCTTAAAAATTTTCACTACATTCTTTTAGGGTAGGGGGTAGGAGCCCCGGCGGCAGCGGTGGGGGGGGGGTGGTTCCAATACCGCACGTTCCATATTGAATTAAAGGTCTCGCCGAGTACTATCGGGTGGTGTATATTTTCCCGATTCAAAAAACTTTGTCAGGACGTTTTTTCAGCCGGAAAACCAATTTTTATGCATGTGAACATTTTTCTCATAGGACGTAATTTTTTACGGCGCGGCGCACCAATTCCGCACAATCACGAGAAGTAGAAAAGTCCACTTTTTCACCCAAGAAAGTCGTTCAAGCTACATTCGCTAAAGCTTTCCCCTACTAGATAGAAATAAACATTGTTGATAAAATATATTCAGAGTATCATAATACATCGTGTAAGATATTTCTCATGTCTGGAGGTGTTGGGCCTAAAGTTGTATGAAAAGCGGGCATACCCCTTTCAACTCCCCATGTCGGCGTGTTCTCAGGCAGTGTCCAAATATATGGTGGAAAACAAAATGTTTGTATGGCAACCCTACGAAGGAGTTACCTGATCCGTCCCATTTTCGAACTTGAGTTTACTGTTTTTTTAAAAAGCCCGTGTGCAAAATTTCAGCTCTTTAAGAGAACACGTTCTCTAGTTTTCGTGAGGCCGGATAGACAGACAAACGGACAGACAGACGGACATGAAAAAGCAAAATAATTTTTAATATTATGCGTTGGTGTCCAACCCATTTCGCTCTATTATCATTATTTCTTAGTATACCCTATAATATGCATCTAGGATATAACAATTTTATACGAAACGGCAACAATTCAAACTACATATAAAGATGTGCAGTTGCTATGCTAAGCTATCGTTACTTTGCTAAGTTATCTTTGCTATGGCAAGTATTGTTAAAATGCGCTATGGCTATATAGACCACAATCTGACTCGATCTGTTTTTAGTGTGGCGGCGCAACGATCAACGTGGTAATCTGTATCTAATTAACCTATTTCCCAGTGTTCTATTTTATTTTAATAAATCAGATACATTGGTTGACAATTAAAATAAATATTTTTATTCTGGGTATCGACTAGATTTAAGGTTTTATTTTGAAAACGACTAAAATAAAGGTTATTGCGGATATCGACTGCAATTAGAATTTATTACTAACAAAAACACTTCATTGTGGGTATCGACTGCAATAAAGATTCTTATTGTGGATATGGACTGGATATCGACTGTAATAAGAAACTTAATAACACAAAACACTTTATTGTGGGTATCGATTGCAATAAAGATTCTTATTGCGGGTATCGGTTGTAATAAGAAACTTACTAACACAAAACACTTTATTGTGGGTATCGACTACAATAAAGATTCTTATTGTAGGTATCGACTGCAATAAGAAAATTACTAACACAAAACACTTTATTGTGGGTATCGACAGCAATAAAAATTCTTATTTTGGGTATCGCGTGCAATAAGAAAATTACTAATACAAAACACTTTACTGCTGGTATTGACTGTAATAAAGACTTTTATTGTAGGTATTTCACTGTAATAAGAAAAATAAATACTTTATTTCGGGTATCGACTGAATTAAAGTTTCTTTCTGTGGGTATCGACTGCAGTAAGAATTACTAACATCATTTTATTCCGGGTATCGACTGGAATAAAGAATATTCCAATCCCAAACCTCAACAAAATAGAAAGCCAAGTGAATCAACTGCCAACCATTGAAATGGTGAGTAAAAAATCAATTGTATCAACATTATTGCTATAATTTTAATTTACTTTGAATGTGAATAACTCTTCTGAGTTTTTGCACACCACGTACGAAATACGTCTGTTCAATTTTGATTTGTCATCAACAATAATACCAAGGTATTTGTCCTCGGAGACGCATGCAGAATACATTTTTTTTATATAAAGTTTTTCGGATTAGCCGCGTATTAAATATATTTATTTATTGAGTGCTAAATCAATCAGAACATTATTGGATTCATTTAAAAAAATCCTGAATCGCGGGGAGCCTTATATACTTCTTGTCTCGTTCATGGGACAATTGAAATAAAACGTCGACTTAATTTCAATCGCCACAGTTGTTTCCAGCTTTCACGAACATGGATTCCATCCTTAACACCTCTCCATTTAATACACGGCTAATCCGAAAAACTATAAAAATGACGAAAGCCGCAAATAAAATCATATTGCTTGCACGATAAAATTTTTTTAGTACAATGAGCCTCTTCCTAATATTTGAAAAATATTTTAGAGATCGTCGATAGTAGGTGAAGTCGGTCTATAATTATTCAAATCTTGTTTATACTGTGCTTCATGAAGAGGAATTACTACAACACATTTTGCAGTGGTTTTTCGCTTATATTTCTAGAACGGTTTGTCGGACAGAAAAAATGATTATAACCAATTTTATAGGATTTCGTATTCTGAAGAAGGTTTTAGTACAATAAAAATGTCTTGGACTGTTCGTTTTCACAGTATACGAAAAAAACCTAAATTTTTATATGGCAACAACAAGAAGGAGTTGCCCGATTTAGGCCATTTTTAAAATTTTATTTGCTAGTACAATGAGAACACCATGTTCTAAATTTCACCTCTCTAAATTGATGCGTTCTCAGGCAGTGTCCAAATATATAGTCGAAAACGAAAGTTTTGTATGGCAACCCCATGAAGGAGTTCCCCGATTTGTCTCATTTTCGAACTTAATTTTACTATTTTTTTTAAGGTCGGTGTACAAAATTTCAGCTCTGTAAGTGTACGCGTTCTCAAGTTATCGTGCGCACAGACCGGACGGACGGACGGACGGACGGATATGTAAAAATCAAAATAACTTTTAATATTATGCGTGGGTGTCCAATCCATTTTGCTCTACCATCATTATTTCGAGGTGTTACAAACGGAATGACAAACTTAGTATACCATATAGATTTCATCTAGGGTATAAAAATGGCCGTTTTTTGGTACAAAAATGGATATATTTTCAATTCATCATTATGAAGAACTGGTAAGTCGTGGAAATTCATTTTCCATGAGAAAAATGCTCACAACAGAGTACTAATGGATGTTCACATCTTTATTTCAATAAAGAATGGAAGAAATATATGCAAAATATAGGAACTGGGGTGTATATGACCCAGGTGCAAAAAATCCGTCTTTCGGCGGTCAAAAGTCAGTTATGAAGTTCAAATTATCAAAAAAAAAAAAACTACACAACTCGATTACCCACTTTGCCCTCTTTAATTTGATACCAAACATGACGTATTTTGGACAACACCCAACGGGGGGTGGTACGACCTACCATCCCCAAGAGACCCTCCCCCAGAAACTGTTCAACTATATTTTTATACCCTAGACCCTAAATCCGTAGGAAAAAACCCCAATGCTCTACGACCCTCCCACACAGAGTTAGCTGTCTTTCAATATTTCGCACGATTTCTTTAACTCCCCAAGTATGTTAGAGAATTTCGAATGGAGAGTTAGGGAGTTTTAATCGGGGAAAACAAAAGTTCTCATCTCCCAAACTCTCAAACTCTCCGAGTTACAGTATCCGGCTCTCCCTTGAAGGTTAAAGTATTTATAGATTGTACTTTGTTATGTCAGTGGCAGATCAAGTTTCAATTCCTGAAGATTTAAATGTACCTAGCCTATTGGTCTGATACCTGAGATTTTGGGTTTGTGACAGTGCTCATTTTCGTATTGAGTAATTTAGCAATTACTGAATTGCTCAGTAATTCGCAGTTTGCATGTTTTACCCGAACGAGTGTGAAATATTTAAGTAAAGTGATCGAAATACCTTATTCGTAGCAATTTAGTTTATCGTTTATCTCAATTTCTAAAAAAAAAAACTAAAGACCTACGCGTCTGATCAAAAAAAAAAGATAAACTAAAATGAAATGGAAGTGTAGTGCCTGCGAACGATACAAACAAAGTAGTGATACATTTCAGATTTCACGATTTCTTTAACTCCCCAAGTATGTTAGAGAATTTCGAATGGAGAGTTAGGGAGTTTTAATCGGGGAAAACAAAAGTTCTCATCTCCCAAACTCTCAAACTCTCCGAGTTACAGTATCCGGCTCTCCCTTGAAGGTTAAAGTATTTATAGATTGTACTTTGTTATGTCAGTGGCAGATCAAGTTTCAATTCCTGAAGATTTAAATGTACCTAGCCTATTGGTCTGATACCTGAGATTTTGGGTTTGTGACAGTGCTCATTTTCGTATTGAGTAATTTAGCAATTACTGAATTGCTCAGTAATTCGCAGTTTGCATGTTTTACCCGAACGAGTGTGAAATATTTAAGTAAAGTGATCGAAATACCTTATTCGTAGCAATTTAGTTTATCGTTTATCTCAATTTCTAAAAAAAAAAACTAAAGACCTACGCGTCTGATCAAAAAAAAAAGATAAACTAAAATGAAATGGAAGTGTAGTGCCTGCGAACGATACAAACAAAGTAGTGATACATTTCAGATTGTTAACACCAACTTAGTTAGTCGCGCGAAAATTCTGAATATGGTGCTGGAGTACATAAAAAAGTATGTTGTATTTACTACCTTAAAGTAACCAAAAAATAATCTATGGTGCCGTACAGCCAACCAATTCTTCATGAATTTGCAAGGCTATCAAACCGGCAAGAGCCGATCTTGACGTCGATTTGCTTCGCTCATCAAATGCAAGGTCCTACAGGCACGGGATTTATTTAATCTGACTTAGATTAGACCAGAACCTTAGTTTCAGTGGGAAGCTCTCCAGTGTCTAGAAAGAGACTTAAGAAAGGCAGCTACCCTACATCAAAAAGTACGAATGAACTTCCTTAGAATGTAACTGAAGAAGTTGAAGCAGACAAAGACACTGAAGAGATTATTCGGTAATTGAAAGAAAAACTCTCGAATCTTGTGTACTTATAGATAGATAAGCCACAAAATTAAATACAAACAAAAGATCTAGAGGTCCCCAGTAGAAAAAAAAATACTACATTCCCCTGAGCGTACTGCTCACATATTACGTTACCATGGGTATATGGTGACTTTAAAAATTAATAGCCCTAAAACGAAGCCGATAAATAAGGCAAATAGCTTCAAAATAAAAATACAAAAAAATGTGCCAGAGATCCCCATTAGATAAAACGAAAACACTATATTCCATTCAGTGCAGTGCTCCCATAGTGCGTTACTTAGGGTATACGAAGGCTTTGAAATTCAGTGTATATGGAAAGATAAAGCTTCTAGTTGTAATATAAAAAAAAAACAAATTATTTTCGTTCAGTGCTGCTATAATTTTTTATAAAAGATATAAAGCATTAAGCTTCATTTGGCATTTGAATTAGAAAAATCGGTTGCTTCGTTCTCGGATAGGATTTTTTGAAAATGACGCTTCATCGTACAATCACAAAATTTCTGACACTCCAACAAAAAATACGGATAAGCTATTTTGGTATTCCCTACAAACTGTGAAAGTTTCACCTAAATCGGAGATGGTCGGGTTCCAAGGTGATTTCTTTTCGTGTGGAATGGCTGCTATACAAGATGTTTTTGAGGTACTAACTCTAGGGCTCCATAATAAAGCAGCTTTTTTGTATTCCTTACAACATTTATTTGAAATATCCCATATAAAACGTAATGTTTCCTCACTGCCTCAATCAATTGGTCCATACTCACTCAAACAAAATACTCACACAAATAAAAGTATTCGCGAAGTATCACGAAGTCAAATCAGTTTTGACCAATTCAAAATTTCGTGGCGCTGTGATTAGAAAATTTACATTTCAATTGATACAAAAACAGTAAGTTGCGTAAGTTGCCGGGCGGCAAGAAATCGCGACGAGCCACCTTTGGTGTGAGCACCAGTCGCGTTTGGTCTGAGAGTTGGTATGATTTAACACAACAAACAATTTTTGTTTTCGTGTCTCGTCGCAAAATTTGGTTTTAAGTTTTTGGGAATTTCGTTGCAGCCGTCGCTATTAACCCGTCACTTTTGATGCGTTTGCTCTGAACAGATGATTCAATTTACATACAGCAAAGATCTTGAAATTGTTGCGCGGCGGCAAAAAGTCGCCTAGCGCTGCATTTGGTGCGACGATCCCTGATTAAATACAAAGACTCGCTGGAGAGTGACAGAGACAGTGAGTGAGAGAGATAGAGAGAGGGAGAAATTCAGTCTTTTTATTACAACAGGCAGCACAAAGTAATCAAAAAGGCTAAATCTCTAATGTATAGATAGGAGAAGTGAAGAAAAAATGTTAAATTATCATCTCACGTAGTCAATATAAAACATTTTTATATTGTCTTCTACATAAACTCGCGCTAAATTGATTTAAAGTGGAAAACACAACAACTATAGCTATATGAGAAGATGCATGCATATAGGTTTTATAGCCACAGGAGATATTTGCTGTTATTGTATTATGATTATCGGCGTTATTTGTTGCGGTTTTGACTTTTATTTTATGCGGTTTTTCATTGCTCAGTCTCATAGTAAGTAAGCGATTTGCTTAGTTTAAATTTTCATTATTTTTAATTAAATTCAGGCACAACTATTAAAGTCACCAGACACAGCTTAGAGCTTCTTAATATATATGTATGTAGGTAACAAAAAACAAACTTATTTATAATGTAACGAATAATCAATCAAAGGTATGTATCATGTACATAGTATATGAAAAAAAGAAAAAATTTTTTGGAACTAGCAAAGGGGGCTTACTGTTTTTAAGTGACTGCGCAAGTAGTTTAGTGAACTATTTAATTTTCGTAAGAATTAAAGCCAATACTAAGGTCCGCGCTAAACTAAATTTTAGCGGGTCTCCAATATCAGGCCGTTCTTTAGCAGCGGAGACTCAGAGAAAAGATATATTAAAAACAGGAAGAAGAATTTTGCAATTTTTTTACGGAAATACCTAGAACGCGCGGACATAATATTTCAAAAAATTATTTGGAAATATTAAAAATATAAAAATAATATGCATAATGTATACAATAAAAAACAAATAAAAATAACAATGATATTGAAAATATGGCCACGAATAGAAATCTAATTCATCCATACTTACAGCAAGGACGTACAAAACTACGTTAACTACAAAAATCCGGTCAATAAATTTATCAAATATCAGAACTCTGACAATAAATATTTTTAGCGCGCTAAAGAACGGCCCGGGCGAATAAATTCAAGGTAAATTTTTTGGAGACTTACTGGTGGTGCCATCTCTAATCAAAGCCCAAAGGCAAATTTAGCGCGTTGATCTTAGTACCGCTCTCGCAAAAATTCAGGATACATTTTCGCCAATATCTTTTAGCTTGCTAAATTTTCATACAAAATTTCGCTTAGCGCGGACCTTAGTACTAGGTTTAAGGCTAATTAAAAACGTTCGAGAACATTTTTGCGTAGAATAAAGTTATTAATCACAAGAAGCCTTGCAAAGAACTTCGAATAAATTACCGTTTATCTATAAATATCGATCTGATGTAGCATCAGGAAAGTGATACCTCAGATTATAACAAAACTTTAGAGGCAATTTTGCTTGTACAAAGATTAACGTACTACACTACAGATTAATTGCACAGGTAATAATAAGTTATTGCCTACTGCAAGTTAATATTTCTGCCGAAATGCACAGTTATATGGTAATCCTCAGACATTATTTGTTTTTCTTTTTACGCTTACTGGAACAGGCTATGCACTGGATACATACCACATACTGCACTGGAAATATATAATTGTTTGTGAGACGTTTAAGCTAACAGAGCTTCGAAAATAATTACTTCCCAAAAATTACATTAAATTAAATAAATCCGTCATCGTTAGCTACATGAATAAAATCTATACATGCCCGCAACTGGAAGTTCTATCAACAACTCTGTAATTACATGACCTCCAAACGCACGTACACTATGGATCGCATAGCCAAAGTTAGTGGTCACTCAATAGTCTATGGGCAAGGTATATAGAATACAAGCTATTCCCATTACGAACCATGTTTCACCATTAGGTGACGTAATATCGTGAAATGTATAGGAAAGTACGGTACAGAGAATACAATACTCTCTCTCCTCTCTCTGTCTTTCCTATAAAAATGTATATACATTAGTCACAGAATTACGTCAAAGGCTATCAGCTGCAATGTGTCAAAATTTTAATGGGAGTACCTATATATACCTTAGTCTATGGGGAGCTGATGAATGAACTAATGCAGTTTCAACAGAGGCAGCTGACAAATTTAGCGACCAAAAATAATTTTGAGGCTATGAATAATCAATTGGTTGAGTTGAAGAAAGAGAACTTATGCCTCCGAAAAGCTGTATCAGAACTTGCAGCCCGTGAAGCAGATTTGAAAAAGCATATGGAGTATTTTGAAATTAACTCTAGACAAGTAAAAAACCTAGAATTGGTCTAAAGCCAATTCTTATTATACCTAAGATGAATGCCCGTATATAATTTTGTATGGTCACCTATCTGCGGGAATTTGATTATTGAAGTGATTTTTAGCATACATTTCTAGAACGGTTGGTCGGATCGGACAGTAAAAATGATTATAACCAATTTCATTGGATTTTAGATTCTAAAGTACTTTTCACTACAATAAAAACGTCTAGAACTGATCGCTTTCATAGTACGTATAACAAACCTAAATTTTTGTATGGCGACACCAGGAAGGGGTTGCCAAATTTAGCTCATTTTTGAGGCCATTCCCTTTAACTCGTACACGAATTTGTCTGTCTGTATATATCTTTTTTACTATTTTCGACACTCTCGTACGTAGACCCACTTTTCGTCATCACAGCGAGCTGAAATTTGGCACACAGGTTCATGTCGCGTGACAATTGAATCTATCAAAATTTGAACCGGAAATTTCCATGGAAAACCCGGAAAATCGGGAAAAAATCATTTGAAAATTTGGTACAAATTTGATTAGTGATAAATCCGTTTCAGGAAAAATGCAGTTTTCCGATTTTTCCGAAAAAAATTTCCGGAATTTTCTGACTATTCCGGAAAATTTTCCGGTAAATTTTTTTTTCTAAATTATGCGGGATCAAGTTCCCTATCAACTGGCATCATTACTTTCTCTCCGACAGTGGTGAAAACTTGCAGAAAAAATCGAGGAAAATTCATGTAAAACGCTTTTCCGGAGTTTTTCAGACCAAGGAAGCGTTTGAGCGTTTTGCAACCTAAGATAACTGGAAAACTCCGTGGAAAACCCGGAAAAGCGGGAAAATCATCGGCCAAATTTTCATCGATATGATTAGTGATAAATCTGTTTCAGGAAAAATCCAGAATTTTCCAATTTTTCTGGAAAATTTTCGGAATTTTCCGACTTTTCCGAAAATTTCCGGAATTTTCCGATAAAAAAGTTTTATAAGCTATGCGGAATCATTTTTTTTCCGTCCTACTGGCATCAATACTTTCTCTTCAACAATCATGAAAACTTGCATGAAAAGTCGAGGAAAATTCATACAAATTTTTAAAAAAAAATTCATAGTAATAGGAAAAGTCTGTGGAAAACATGGAAAATCGGGAAAATTCATGTTATATGGGATCAAGTTGGAATAAGCTAAAAAGGGCTGTTTTAATGATAATTTGAATTTCAGAAAACCGTTGCAGTACTTCAACGATTTGATACTCGAAAAATTTTTGTTTTCAGATCGTCACCAAACATTACTTAAAAATTGTTTTAAAATATCTCCATGCAGCACATAATAACAATTTAGTTAACGTGAAAAAGGCAGAAAATAAAATAAGTAAAAAACGAGTTTTCAAACAAAACTGAGGCCAAGCCGCATGAAAAAGTACAAAATAAACTTTTCTTCACACACAGAGGTGGACACAGATTTTATTCGCTGACAATCACCGATATATTTCAGTATGATCAATCAGAGGTAATAAGTGATTTGTTTCATGAAGAGAAAGAAAAAAAGAAGTTTTTGTACACCAACCCTATGAAGGAGTTACCCGACTTGTCCCATTCGTGAGACAGGGGTGATGTAAATATGTATATCCAGCCCTACAGGAATAATAACAGTGCGAAAGGTTTTGGCACACCTGAAGGTGGCTACTTTGTTTGCTGAATTCAATTCACCGTCTCCATATTTAAATTCCGGCAAAATATAAAAAAAATTTAAGGGAAGTAAGATTTCTGTACACCGGGACTACTAATATAAAATTAAAAAGACTTTTGCTGTTCTGGTTCCAATATGTATAACCTTATGTAAAAAGGAGAAATATTGTAGTGCGAGATGATAAACTTGTCATTGATGGATGGGAAGCAATTCACAACTGAAAAAGGTAAACTGACAGAGTGGGCGAACATAAGGTCACATGTTCCATTCCTAAAAAATTAGCGAAAACACAAAAACCGTATAAATCAATAGGCTTTCGAAATTATCTCACAATGATTTTAATAGTTTGTGCTACTTTTGGTGCCTTTATGAAAGAACAGTGATTAAAAATAGAGAAAGTTCAGTATAACGTACATGATTCCGTCAAAAAACGACAAGCGGCCGATCCCGGATAAGTCCCCTTCTGTTCGCTCACACCTTAACTATGGTATGGCAAGGAATTCGCTGATAATACAGGATTTTCACATTAATTCACTCTTTTGCAAATCAAGTACTTTTGCATATGTTAATTCCATGGTAACATATCAACAATTTTATCATTAGACATACAATGAAGGTATGTATGAAAACAGTGTGCAGATAATGCAATAATAATAATTCAATATATATATATACATACATATAATCTAGTCTATAACGGTTCTACTGCAGCAGCAGTAGGTAATTTAACATACCTAAATATTCATATAATAATTATAACAATTTGTAGATGTAAGACTTCCAATAGAGGAGTTATTAATTATATCTACCAAAATTTCACGATTTAAAGGATCGGCTAACATATTTCTTGATTTTGGAAAAGACTTCATCGATGAGGTTCAGCATTGTCTAACCAACAAGATTACCCACTTCATGCGTCTTGTGGATACTTGCGTCGTCCGAAATCAACCATACTTTGTCCACAGACACATCATCTACTTCTGTTTCCTTTATCGCAGCCCAAATATGCTTGATGACGACACGGTATCCGCATTTGACAATATCTCCAACAATTTTGATCATTTGCTCTCTGTATTTCCATCTTCCGAAATCGTCCTAGCAGGTGATATTAATGTCCATAACATACCGTGGCTCAGACATTCTTCTGCCACAAGCTCTGCGGGTCGATTTGTTGAACTCTTCTGTGAATCGTTCAATTTGCAACAGCTAATGGATGCACCCACGCGAATTCCTTATGCAGCTGGAGATAGAGCTAATTTATTAGATCTGTGTTTGACATCTAACCCCGACAAATATTTCATCTCAGTTGGTTCCCCTCTCGGTATTTCAGACCATTGTTTAATCACGGCTCAATTTACCACCTCAAAGCTGTGCCGCCTTTACCACCTTCAAGTAGGCTTCTATGGCACTATAAAACTGCTGATTGGGAAAGTCTCAATCAGTATCTTAGAGAAATTGATTGGGCGGTCTGTTTTGCTTCGAGAGATGTTGATGAATGTTAATGTGCAACTTAATAACATTCTAAATCTTGGCATGCGTGATTACGTTCCGTATTCCTACAGCAGATCTCAACAACAGCAAAATCGCTCTTCGTTTAACGATAACTGCATCCATGTCCAGAACTGAAACAAGTTTACAAGACTGCACAGAGCACCTGTAAGTCCATTATCCAAAGATAAAAATTTGTTTTTGACCAGAGTGTCAGACAAAGAATCTTGGCGAACCAAAAAGGAAGGAAAGGTTTCTGGTCTCTGGTCAAAACCATTAGGAACAACTTCAACAGTTCCTCTACACCTTCACTACTTAATAATGGTGAAGTGATTGTCGGCTCCCTGGATAAAGCTAATATTTTGGGTGCTAGATTCGCTTTCCAGGCACATGTTTTGCATCTCCCGTGTGAATGTGTACAAGAACCAATCCACATCCGTACGAGAAATGTGCTCAAGGACCTTAAGCGGATTGACGTCTCCAAAGCCGCAGGACCTGATGGTTTTTCGCACCTGTTAATTAAAAGCTGCGCTTCATCCTTGGCTAATCCTCTGCGCAAACTATTATACTTGTCTTATTCGACAGGAAAATTTCCAACTAGCTCACCTTCAGCCTATTTCCAAGAAAGGTGAGTGTAGCGCTCTCTCAAATTATCGACCAATTGCAATCACTTCAATTCTTTCAAAGGTTTTTGAATCTATCATTAACTCCAAATTAATGAAGTATCTAGAAACTAATCAAACCCACAACGATCGCCAACATGGCTTTTCTTTTCTGACTTTTCTTATGGAAGGTTGAAGCCTTAGTCTTCTCAATTTGTCTGGAGTTCAGCCATTTTAGCCAAACTTAAAGCACTTGAGCTCTCTCGTCCTCTTCTACTATGAATGTAAGGTGTTTTATCTGGCGTTACATCCGAATCTCAGCCAATAAATGCCGGTGTGCCTCAGGGCTCTGTTATCTCTCCATCTCTCTTCTTAATTTCCATTAATGATCTGCTTTCCCTTACTTTCAATCCCATCTATAGTGTCGCCGAGGACAGTACCCCTGATTTCGCTTACTCCTTTGACACTCTTGCGGACTCCAGAGGGAATGCCGCATGTGGAGTTAAACGCGATGGCATGATTAGATCATTGAATAACCATCTTGCGAATATCCTCGCTTAGGGCAAGGCGAATCGCGTCGAATTCAATGCATCTAAGTCCCAAGGCTGTCTCATCTCATTAAAAGAAGATCATAATTTATCCACTCCCGTTTCTTTTGATGGAGCACTGACCTACGATACACCATCTTTAAGCATTCTTGGCATTGAAATTTCCAGTAAGTTAAGCTGGACAGATCACAGCTTCTCAGTCGCCAAAGAAGCATCGAAATGTCTCGGATTTCTGAAAAGGTGTAAGAAATATTTCAGCCCGTCAAATCTAGCGATCCTCTACAAGTTTTATATCTGACCTAGAATGGAATACAATTCCCATATCTGGGCCAGGGCTGGTCGCACAGCCTTAGCTTCATTGGATATTGTCCAAAAGAGAGCCTTCAAGCTCATTGGCGATGTAGCAATAATTTGTCATATCGACTCACTCGAGCCCCGCCGCAATGCTGGATGTCTTTCGCTCCTTTATTGCTATATGCATGATCAATGTTCCGATGAAATATCTAGTCTGATCCCTCGTAGAATGATTCCTGAATGCAATACTCACATTGCAAACAGCGCCCATCCTTTTACCCTTAAAATCACCTTCGGCCCTACAATAAAATTCCGTGATTCTTTTTTATCCCGAACTATGCGAATGTGGAACAGTCTTCTGTCTTTTCTCCGGCATACAATCTGCGAAAGTTTAAAAGTGACATACATCCGCACCTCCGCCCATCTCCTCACATAACCTGAGCTTGGCTTAATAATATAATAGAAAACAAGTAAAAAAAGCTAAAATTGGTCTAAGACCAATTCTTATGATACCCTAGATGAATGCCCGTATGAAATTTCGTATGGTCACCCATTTGAACAATTTTGATTTTTGAAGTGGTTTTTCGCATATATTTCTAGAACGGTTTGTCGGACAGAAAAAATGATTATAACCAATTTTATAGGATTTCGTATTCTGAAGAAGTTTATAGTACAATAAAAATGTCTTGGACTGATCGTTTTCACAGTATACGTAAAAAACCTAAATTTTTATATGGCAACACCAAGAAGGAGTGCCCGATTTAATACATTTTTGAAATTTATTTGCTAGTACAATGAAAACACCATGTACCAAATTTCAGCTCTCTGCGTCGACGCGCTCTCAGGCAGTGTCCAAATATATAGTGGAAAACGAAAGTTTTGTATGGCAACCCCACGAAGAAGTTGCCCGATTTGTCTCATTTTCGAACTTAATTTTACTTTTTTTTTTAAAGTCCGTGTACAAAATTTCAGCTCTCTAAGTATATGCTTTCTCGAGTTATCGTGCGCACAGACAGACGGACGAACGGATGGACGGACGGACGGACAGACTGACAGACGGACGGACATGCGAAAATCAAAATAAATTTTAATATTGTGCGTGGGTGTCCAATCCATTTTGCTCTACCATCATTATTTCGAGGTGTTACAAACGGAATGACAAACTTAGTATACCCTATAGATTTCATCTAGGGTATAAAAACGGACTAAATCGGGCAATCCGTTTATGGTGTTGCCATACAAAAAGGTTTTTTACGTATACTATGAAAACGATCAGTCGATGCTTTTAACTGCAAAAAAAGGGCTCGAATGAACTTCTTGAATTAAAATCTGAAAACAAGTATAAAGTGAAAAGCTTTTCAGACGATAATGAATATTTACAAGAGTTCAACTAAGCAACCAAGATATTGAATTGCAAGATTATGCTGATGACCTTGTTATCATTATCAAAGGTAATAAGCCCTTAAGTTTTATTTAAGACTCCACCAAAACAACAATTATACCCTTTACTAGAAGAAGGATATTGATGAATTTAATTACCCTCTTTGGTAAGGAGGTCCCAATTTCCAAAGAGGCTAAATATCTTGGGATAACTCTCGATGATAAGCTCAATTGGAGCAAAAATATTGACAAGACAGTCCAGAAAAGTACATGAATTCTGTGGAACTGTAGAAAATGGGCTGACTCAACATGGGGACTCAAGCCAAACATAATGATTTGACTATACAAAGCAGTAGTTACACTCATGATCACCTATGCTGCAGCAGCATGGTGGAGCAAATGTACAAAAAAAAACAGCCATCAAGAAGCTAAATATGTCCAAGTGTAACTGATGTCATGCGCACAACATCTACCACCGGTCTAAAAACTCTATTGAATCTACCGACAATCAGTAACGTTGTTGAAAAAGACACATGGTGTACAGAGCCTGGATAGATTACAGATATAGGTAAAGTAAATGGGACTCTAAAAGTCTATGAACTATAACCGAACGAATAGAAGCAAATCAAATACTGGATAGGAAATCAGACAGGACAGCCTCTGTCTGCCGTTTACAATGAAGATACAAAGTAGGGAGGAAATAGATACAAATCTAGGAAATGAAGCCCTCATCTAGTACACCGACAGATCCAGAACCGAGAAAGGAGTAGGTACAGAAATATACGGTGTAAAGCCAGAGCTTATATCTATAAAAATGCCTAGGAAAATACTCCTCGATATTCAAGGCTGGAGTATATCTGCCATCACAAGATATGCACGAAAACCTCGAACATTCACAACTAGATCCAAACCCAAATGGACCAGAGATCGACTTCAAAGACAGGTTCCAGACAACCCAAAAGCCAAGTCCTTTCAACATAAAATTGCTCAATTCAGCGTGAAAAGTTGCTAAGCACAAATTAATTTTTTGTTTTTGTAGAGATTTTAAATATTTTCCTAATACTCGTATGTACAACAGGAACCTGAAAATGCAACAACAATGCGAACCTTCTCAATACAAAAACAATTAGCGAGCTAAGAGCTACTCACTACTTGTGGGAACTAAAACTGTAATATCTCAAAACTGGAAAAATGTGATTTAGCAACTTTTTATTGCTGAGTGCGGAGCGGACTAAACTTGCACCGCAGACTGCAACAAGCTCATTCGAGACTCGAGAGTGAATAATTGCACATATTATTTCGACAGAACGGAACGTAATAGTAAACAGTAACACCACTTTAATAGCAGCGATGAACAATGACGGGGTCTTTCATTACAAAATTATCGCATAATCTTCAGCAACTCGTGCATTCTGCGCATTCCTTAAAGAGTTGTTTGCAAAAATTTATAAAATTCAAAATATGTGCTTGATTAGTCTTTATATCCATAATGCCACAATGTACAGCACAAATCACATCGTTTTTAAAATAAAAATGCTGCAAGGCTCATTCTTTCGGATTAATCATCGTTTTTGTTACAAAAAGAACCGTAAGTGAAATCACCACAGCTGACGCTGGAAATTTCATCATGTATACATTGCTTGAAGAATTACTCGACTAATTTCATATTGTTTCACTCTACTTAGAAAAATATTTGTTTATAAATGACTTAAAATTTCTATATAAAAAAGTTTTAAGCCGCAAAAAAAAATGGGGGAATCAATTCCTTATCTTCAATATTACGGATAAAATGCATCGTCGCATAGGTCGGGATGTGAAAGGTACACTGTAAAAAATGTGGACAATGGTTGCCACAAAGCTTAGGTATATTTCCCAAAAATATAGAGAATATTCCATAAAATGCAGTGAGGAATGTTGAGAATATTCCCTACATTTTAAGGAATATTTCCTACATTTTAGGGAAAAATACCTAAACTTTGTGGCAACAATTGTGCACAGTTTTTACACTGTAAGTAATGCACATTTGTGATAGATTTCGTTTTCGTAAACAAAATTAGGGAAGGCTGGTAAGAGTGCATCTATAAAAACGTTCACACTTGTAATTGCAAGCCTTTCAGTGCAAAGTTCTTACGCAGTGAAAATGGAAGTCAGGCAAGAAGCACGTCGCAAATTAATTCTTTCTACACAAATGCAAAGTACGAACATGTCTCAAAGGAGCTTAGCTAAAAAGTTGAAAATCACGAAGACAACAATATTAATAAATTTCGGGAATCTTGTTATGTCCAGAGAAAGACCGAGTCAGGAAGGAAATTCGGTTCGTTAGAATAAAAATTGGTCAAAGAAGTGGTAGACAACTTTAACCCTTAACTACCTACCCCCAATTTTCGTGCCTTAACCACCTACGTGCGGTCATGGTGACCGCCGACGAATTATTGTAGCTGTTTCTAAATCTGGGACGATTATGGGAAATGAGAATAAATAAAAGTCATGCCTAGGGTCTTAGCTGTTGTAATAAAATAAAAAAGAAAAGGAAACAAGTAACATTCTGTTCAAAGCAATCATGAGCACACTGATCTACGTTGCACACAAACCTCAAAATTGGAGGTCATGTTAACCCGCTGGTAGGTGGTTAAGGGTTAAATGAAACTCCAACACGTCGTTGAGAGATTTGGTTGATAATGCTGGAACGTCATCTGCTACGATCGAAGAGAAAGCCTACGAAGTTTCCATGTTCAGAAAACACCGAACAGAACACTATAAAAGAACCAAAGTGCAAAATTCAGGAGCCGAATTTTCTATGAAAATTTGTTAACGAAATTCGACTGGTGCATTATGGATGATGAAACTCCGCTGGAAGCAGACTTCAACCAGCTTCCATGTCAGGAATTTTTTGTGGGAAAAAAGAGAAAGCATGACGCATCAGTTTTATTTTGGCCAGATTTAGCAACTGGCTACTACAGCAGAAAAAAGAGTGAGAGTTCTACGATACCCAATGCATGCCCGTAGTACCCAAGGAAGCGAATCCTCCCAAATTGTCCGGAATTAAAAATCGAGAAATCTTGGGCTAATAGTAAAAGAAAATATAAAAAAATAAAACACTCCTCTAACATAGGCACTTTTAAGAGGCAGTATAAAAGAGCATCTGATAAAATTTAATGAAGAACGTATAACAAAAAGTCAACTAATTTTATAGCAAGTAGTAATTATATCAGGTCGGCTGTGTAGAGACCTGGGCAATATTTAAGTAAAAAAAGATTTAAGTACTACTTAAAGTACATTTTCGTTACTTAAGACTTATTACTCAATATTTTTGAAATGGCCCTACTTAGAACTTGAACATAAGTACTAGCGTCTATTTACTTGTACTTAAGACTTAGTTTTGTACTTAAGTACCAAGATTTTTAATTAAGTATTTCTGAGTCTATTAAGTACCTACAAATATCTAACTCTTCATAGAAAAGAAAACACAATCTCTAGCGCAACTCTTTTTGTTTAGTTTTAAAGCACGCAAAAAACAGTCAAGGCATGTGACGCACTCACGCGTCAAGGCAGAACCTGAGACAAACTAATAACCTACAAACAAGACTGGGCAAGTAGAACAAAAACCAGTAACGTCTCGCTCTAATATAAAATCGACGATGCCTCGACTTGATGACATAACCACTGACATGCATAAAATGGACTGACTACGTTCATAGAAATAGACTGCAGAAAGTGAGTTCACTTCTATATTGCTAAGCACCAAGTACCAACTGAGGAGAAATGTAAACAACAAATAAATAAGTGGATCCGTCGAAATACATGATTTTAAATTATTCATTTAGAGTTATTACTGATAAAAACTGTTTTACCAATGACAATATATTCATTAGATACGCAGCAGAAATTCTAAATGTTTTATTAAAATCACTTTCTGAGCTGCGTGTTCACTTTTTCAACTTCCCGCCAATGATTTTTTTTAATGTTGGCACAGACGTACGAACTCTTTGTGACACAAGCAATTGTGCCCACGCGAAATAGAAAAGTAAGCAGTCCATATTATATACGTCAGTGGACATAACCAAGGGTAAGCAAGGAATGCCTCGCTCCAATATAAAATCAACGATGCTTCGACCTTATGTAGGGAAGGCCTCAAGTTTTTCTTAGAAATTTATTGGAAATTTTTTTCTTAGAATTTTTATGCATTATTGGAGGCAACAATGGGTGCTTGGGCGGACCTCTAATTGTTTTTATGAGAGGTGAAAGTTTTACTCTACATGCAGCGTCGAAAACTATAAATGATAGCCACTGGTTACTATATATATTATAGTTTTCAAAAGATATTTATTGATATATATTAATTGAACTCGATAAACTTCATTCTATTACTGCCAACGTACAAAGATTCTAAAAAAGTACTTTAAAAAGTACTCAGTACTTTTTATAGACTTAGTTCTTAGTTACAAGTACTTTTCATACTTGCGGTACTTGTACTTACGCTGAAGTACTCAGCGCTCTGGTACTTTTACTTGTACTTAAGTACTTTTTCTTTGGATCTTGTCCAGCTCTGGCTGTGTATAATGCGGATGAGTAATAGTTTAATTAAGATTATTTTATAACAAACAAAAAAGGTTTTTCTTGTTGATTTCATTATTCATAGGTGGTCGTTTTTTTTTCTGAAACAGTCCTTATATCATTTTTTTATAATTATGTCTTGAATTTTCATATTACTAAAATGCATTAAATTATAATTTCAATCCTTTCCACACCACTCATGGAATTCGTGGGAATGATATGCTCGCAGGAATTAGGAATTTTCACTGTTCCTAACAAGTGTTATAAAATTTTACAGAAGTAATTTGTTCCAAGGATATATGAGAATATGAAGGTGAGGTCAATCATATGTATCAATGTATGTATATAATTTTCATCATTTAAACAGTTGACACCCAATGAAAAGTCAAACAAGAGTCATAAGCAAGCGTAGTAATGGTAATTCAATTTGTTGTAATTATTTTAAGTTTTTAAAAAATTTACATACCACATTAGTACCATTGCAAACAAAGTAGTCTAAAGATTCCTTTCGATAATTCTTCGGGCATCACTAACGTTGAGAATTAGTGGTGTATAGGCAGTATATAGCTTAGCAATCACCACAACCAAGGGACTCTATTCTAAATTCACGTCTGGTTACTCTCTTCTATATCTATGACGGGAACAAGGTAAAGGTGATTAATTACGTTAACGCCTACCAGGGGAGGACCTTGCCATGCAAGGCACTCTGTCAAGACCGTCCGTACGTGACGAAGAGTCACATCCTGCCCGAGGTGTTCCTGCACAGGCAGCTGGTGGGCATCCCCTGGGGTGCAGCTGGCTACCTGACTGAATACGGCGGATCTAGAGAGGAAAACTCGATAAAACCCGCAATCCCAGGTGTAAACAATCGTGCCTATGGGATGAATGGCCCTGCGTGAGTGTGTCTTATAACGATGGACTCCGGATACCAGGCGACCTACGGTTTCAACCTTAGCCTTATCTCGGCATGCCGGCTCTGCTGAGATGGACCAACCTTTCCGAGCATACTCGTGGGACCAAAATAGATAAGCCCGTTTTTTCTGAGGGAGGTGCACCTCTAAATGTACCAAAAACCCAATCCGGGGCTCTTAACGACCCCGAAAATTTCCAGGACATTACAAGTCCTTCATCTGGCTATGCGATGGATACACTCCCCCTAGATGAGGAGGATCTCCTTAGATCACCAGACCATAGCCAACAGGACAGCGGGAATACTGAAGTTCCCACATCCAAAGAGCGCAAGCCAAAGCTCAGTGGCGCGGCCAAAAAAAAGGTTTAAATGGCTTTTAAAACATGGCCACACAGAGGCAGAGGCTAGAAGGATTGCTGCACTTCAGATAGAACAGCGGAATGAGGAGAGTCTTAAAAAACGGACTCGCTCTGACGACTCTTCTCCTAACGTGGAGCAACCTAGCGCCAAACGCAGCAAGGCAGCAACGGAGAATCCTTCAAAGAAGCACGTCTCTCAGCCTTTGCGTAAGCAGCCCTCCTATAGAGAGGTTGCAGAGAGCGTTCGGGTGGGTATTCTTCCCGTCGGTTATCCTGAGGTGGCACTCAACATGGATCAATTGAAGTCCGTACAGAGTGCTATCTTGAGAGAGATCGCGGCTAGAAAACAAAGCCCCTGAAGCCAAGATTCCTGGGCTCCACATTTAGACCAGGGTGGATGGTCATCAACTGCGCCAATCAGGACACCATGACGTGGCTAAAAGGTGTAGTTGGGGAGCTAAAACCCTGGGAAGGAGCCAACTTTGTCATGGTCGAGGAAAGTGAAATTCCTCGCCCACAAGTTCTTGTGGGATACTTTCCCAACAGCGCTGAGGACCCTACGGACTTGATTCTCGACTACATCGAGGGTCAGAACGCGGGGTTAAAGGTGTCAGAGTGGATTGTGTTACGCAAGACACAAAAACCACACGTAACAGAGCTAACCTTCTCCGTGGACCATACGTCCATGGAGGAGCTAAAAAAGGCTCATTACACAATTGGGTACAAGTTCGGCTCAGTCCAACTTAGGCCCAAGGGTGGGGCAGTAAAGACTGTGGCGGAGGCTGGGGATGGCCAAGGTCAGATTAAAACTCTGACTGATGAGCCTCAGCCATCGACATCAGGAACCAGCAGGCCTAAACTTTCTGTCAAGGCTAAGGCTGGCCCCGGTAAAGCAGTCGGAACTGCAGAGGCTAAGCCGGGGACTTCCGCAAAGAAGTCCGAAGGCACTAAGAAGAAGCCTCCTCCTGCCCGTGTGAAGCAGGGCAAAAAAGGAAATCCGAAAGGATCTCCTATCAAGGCTGCTAGCGGCCATAAAAAGTCATCCTAGTCATGACTAATCATCATCTAAGTTGCCTCCAGATAAATCTCCATCATGCCAAAGCGGCATCAGACGTGCTTAGCAGGAGATTTGTCTCGGAGAAACTTAGTCTGGCGCTCATACAGGAGCCCTGGGTACATCAAGGCCGCATTAAAGGACTTCCCACAAAATCATGTAAGTTAATTTACAGTAATGAGCATGAATATCCCAGATTGCTGCTCAACACTAATCTAAATTTTATTCCTCTTTCGCAGTTCATTTCGAGGGACGTAGTTGCAGTAGCTCTCGAGGTACCAACTCCGGGAGGTAGTCACGAGGTAGTAGTGACCTCAGTCTATTTTCCTGGAGATGCGGATACACTACCTCCTACAGAGCTAAAAAGACTCATCAGCTACTGCAAACGAAGAGGAAAGCAATTTATCGTTGGATGCGATGCGAACGCACATCACACGCTATGGGGCAGCACGGATACCAACATCAGGGGTGAGTACCTCCACGATTTTATAATATCTAATAATTTAGAGATACTTAATCGAGATAATAAGCCAACCTTTATGAACACTATCAGACAAGAGGTCCTGGACCTAACACTTGCCAGTATGTTCATAAGCACAAAAATAAGCAGGTGGCACGTATCGAACGAGATTTCCATGTCCGATCACAGACATATCAGGTTCGATATAGAAGCCGCACTTAACTCAAGTCTAGAGTACCGAATCCCTAAATTAACTAACTGGGAACTCTATCGACAACATCTTAAGGCTGTAGTTAACTCTCCCGGTAGTAGCATTAGCACAACGGAGGAGTTGGACTCAGCCACTACGCAGCTACAAACGGCTGTACTGACTTCATTCGAACACAGCTGCCCTCTGAAGCGAAAGACTTGTAATCGGCAGGTACCTTGGTGGAATAGGGAACTGAGTTTGAAAAGAAAAGAAGTCAGAAAACTATTTAACAGAGCCAAGCGCTCTGGTACCTGGGGAGAATATAAAAAGGCTCTAACGGAATATAACATAGAATTAAGAAGATCTAAAAGAAGAACCTGGCGGACCTTCTGCGATGGCATAGATCAACTGCCCGCAGTTACCAGGCTCCATAAGGTACTTTCGAAGGATCACACGAATGGTATATGCTCACTTCAAAAAGAAGATGGGAACTATACCGAGAGTTGTGAGGAAACAGTCAGGCTCTTATTAGAAACTCACTTCCCCGACTCTACCAGTCCCGTTCAAGGAATAGTAGCTCTAGACCCAATTGAGGTGGGCAATTACTGGGTCTCTAACAGGAGTAAGAGCTTTGCGGGAAGAATCTTCACTCCTAACAAGGTTAGATGGGCCGTTGGTACGTTTAAACCCTTTAAATCTGCTGGAGGGGACGGCATCTTTCCTGCCTTACTACAGCAAGGGGTTGAAGAAATACTTGTTCCACTACAAAACATTTTTCGAGCCAGTTACGCTCTGGGGTATATTCCCCAATGCTGGAGAGACGTCAGGGTGGTATTTATACCCAAAGCAGGAAAAAGAGCTAGCTCTCTAGCCAAATCGTTCCGACCCATTAGTCTCTCGTCATTTTTACTTAAATCCATGGAAAAAATCCTAGACCTACATATTCGAAGTGAAGTTTTGATTAAATCACCACTTCATTCTAAGCAATTCGCTTATCAAGCAGGCAAGTCTACCGAGACTGCCATCCACACTTTGGTTAAAGACCTCGAAAAAGCTCTTGAAGCAAAAGAGGTGGCCTTATGTGCATTTGCAGACATAGAAGGTGCTTTTGATAACACCTCCTTCGAAGCAATTAAATCAGCTGCCGAGGACAAGGGCTTCGAGCCCCCCACGGTTAATTGGATAGACTCCATGCTTAGAAGCAGGAGGATAACTACTACTCTAGGAAACTGTTCAGTCACGATCACTGCAGCTAAAGGCTGCCCACAAGGAGGAGTTCTCTCTCCACTCCTATGGTCGATCGTGATTGATGATCTCTTAGAGAAGCTGACCAGTTCGGGTTTTACCGTACAAGGCTACGCGGATGACCTAGTAGTCACGATACGGGGCAAGCATGACCAAGTCATATCCGACCTCATGCAAAAAGCCCTTTCTAAAGTCCACACTTGGTGCTTAACCAAAGGCCTCAGTGTAAACCCAAACAAAACGGTTATCGTTCCGTTCACGAGAAGATCAAAGCTTTCACTAAAGGCTCCTCTTCTCGATAACACGGAATTGATATTTTCAGAAGAAGTCAAATATCTGGGGGTCACCTTAGATAAGAAACTTTCCTGGAATTCGCATCTGTCTAGAGTGACGGAAAGAGCGATAGGATCTCTCTACACGTGCCGTCGCTTCATTGGCAGAACATGGGGTCTGAAGCCAAAAATGATGTACTGAATGTACACCACGGTTGTTAGACCCATGGTCACCTATGCCAATGTCACCAATACCAATCATGGTGGCCAAAAACTAATGAAAAGAAGGCTGAGGCTCTGCTTCAAAAAACACAACGGCTTGCCTGTCTAGGAATAACTGGTGCCATGAGGACCTGTCCTACAGCAGCCATGGAAGCCTTACTAAACCTTCCACCTCTACATCTGCAGGTGAAAAAGGAAGCAATCTCCAGTGCTATTAGACTGCAAAAGGAGAAACAGTTAAAACCAGGGAATCTGGTTGGTCATTTAAGTATCTTACAACAGATACGCTTTGAGCAAATGACGACAATATCTGATATAATCACACCCAAGGTGGATTTTGTAAGACCATTCGATGTGGTTTTAGGAAACCGACAGCAATGGCGTTCCACTAAACCGTCCTTTCAACAAGGATCGATGGTGTGGTATACAGACGGTTCAAAAACGAACAGTGGAGTCGGACTGGGCGTATACGGCCCCAGATGCCATATATCAAAGGCCCTGGGCTCTACCCCTACCGTATTCCAGGCCGAGGTATTGGCCATAGAAGAATGCGCCAATACCTGCATTAAAAGAGCCATAAATGGCTCAACTATTAATATTCTCTCGGACAGTCAAGCTGCCCTCAAGGCCTTAAAGTCCTACACCATCAAGTCAGGGATAGTCTGGGAGTGTCTACAAACCCTAAAAGATTTATCAAGAGGAAACAAAGTTATCCTCATGTGGGTACCTGGACATGAGGGCCATAAAGGCAACGAAATTGCTGATGGCCTAGCCAAAAGAGGAGCGGAAACTCCCTTTGTCGGACCGGAGCCATTCTGTGGCACCTCAAAGTGCTACCTCAAAGCTGCCCTAAATAACTGGGAGAACAAACAAAAATCCCTATACTGGGAAAGGCTACAAGGACTTCATCAGGCAAAAAAGTTTATCGAAACCTCTGGAGGAAAAACAAAAGAACTATTACTTCTCAAGATAACAGAGCTCAAAATAATTACAGAACTCTTCTCAGGCCATTGCCCCTTGAGGTATCACCTTAACAAGATGGGCTTGGCTGAGACTTCATCCTGCCGCTTTTGCCAGGATGCTCATGAAACCTCGGAGCACCTGCTCTGCAACTGCGAAGCATTGACCACGCGGAGACTACTCCATCTCGAACATGCTTTTCCTACACCTAACTACGTACGGAACCTCAATCCCAGAAGGATCCTAGACTTTATTAACAGTCTGAACCTAGAAAGGGAATAAATTCAACGGGGACTCACAATAGATCTTTTAGGTCGCGGTGATTGCGAGGCTGACGCCTACACACCCCTCTACGAATCTAATCTAATCTAATATCTATGACACTTTTGATGAAGAACATATTTAGTTTTTCGAAAATTTCTGGGATATATTTAATGTTAGCCCCTTCAACCTCTATTTCTTTAATACTGTTTTCAACCCTTGATTTTACTAATGTCTTTAAAACATTCCCATGCCTTTTCGATCGGCTGGCTTTGAGAATAGTTTTTGCCTAAACAAGGCATTCTTCATTTCTACAATTCTTTTCTTATAATAGTTCCTAGATCCGACATATTCTACCCAATCTTCACCACATTTGGTGATTTTAGCTTTTTCGTATTTGTTTATTTTTAGTTGTCGTAGCAGCTTTAGTTCTCGATTATAGGTACTATTCATTGCTGCCGTTGATTTTTTCTGCTCTCTTTACTGTCAATGGCGCTATACTATTAACTAGAGACTCTTTGAATTGCTCTACACATCGATTTATATTGTCAATTTCCATTATGCCCTTAAAACTTAAACTTCTACTAATTGCATATATAAATATTTCTTTATTGTAACTGATATATTTAATAATTCTAGCATCACTGCTTTTTCCATTTTCAAGTCGTACATCCATTCTAATTGACTCGTGATCGCTGACCTTTATATATTGGTCGAAAGTTTTATAAAGTTTTTACTTGATATTAGTAAAAACTAAATCTATAGTTGTGATTGTATCTTTAGTGGCTCTAGTTGGTTTTGTTATTATTTGTTTCAAATTGCTATCACTGCATATTTCGTACAGCATAGTTTTTTGCGCATTCTGAGTTGAGGTATTTATGTTAAAGTCCCCGACAATTATTATGTCACTCTCTTCCGGTAAATTATCCTCAGCCATCTGCTGGAGACAAATGTAATTTCCAGCGAATTTGTTTTGAGTTTTTCGTATTACTTATATTGACTGAAATACGTTTTGAATACAAAAAAAAAACAAATTGGTAGTAAAAGAAATTATGTGCCAGTGGCAAAGAAATTTCCAAATAATAATATTTTTTCACTTTGATTGAAATTGAGACGAACAAATTTGTGATATTTGTCCCTAATGACTTAATGAGGAAAGTAACGAATTGACAGATAATTCGACCATACCTTGTTTGTTCCAATGTATTTTACAAGGCTAGATAAAAATTATAAAGTATATACAAAACCTAACATTTTATTTTGACTCCAGACCTGATTACAAGATTAGTACCATCGTTTTCCATAACTTTGGAGGTCTTTTCAGGAATAATTGGCTATAGTTTCTTAAAACATTTAGACTGCACAATTTACTTTCGGTATTGGAGACTTATGTATCTTCATTAAAGGAACGAAGTACAAATTTTCTATATACTTATTGTGCTTTATGCAGTATATTTAACAAAACGTGTTGGTACAAAGTTAGGCTTTAAGTTGCCCAACTGTAGACTATTAACAATTTTTACCCCAAAAATTCCAAATTGCGGGACGAATTCGGAAATTTAAAATTTTTTTACCTACCGTCTAAATGCATACATACCCTGTAGGTATGTAAAATTTTAATATAAAATTCAGTTTTAAATTTGTTTTTTATTTGAAATTTTACTTTTGTCCCAAATATCTTCAATTTCGAGGATTTTGACTAGGGTATACAAATGAGAATCTCTAAGAAATATCCGAAATAGTTTCAATTCTTTGATATTTACTGCTTATTTCACTGCGGTAAAGGGTACTTTATAAAAGATACTTTCCACTAACATTATAGATTATTATAGCCAGAATTGAAAGTACCTTGAATTTGTGTAAAGATGTGTCTCCAGCTTTCCGCGGAAATGTTTGACTATGCTGACTCTACTATTCTGAAATCGACGCCGATATTCCTATACTGCACGTATAGCAGTTACGTCTGCCCAACCAAAAAAGTAGGCCATATGGACGTACCAAATCGGAATTTGAATTTCAGAAGTTTTTTGTTTAATACTACCTTTAAAAAAAACACACGTCATTAGAACAGTCTTTCAAATCGATTCTAAGAAGTTCCAAGTATTCAATTTTAAATAATTTATCGCACTCAATGCTACGAGAATTAGGTAGTAATTGGATTGAAAGTTCCAACGACAATCTATTTAATAAATTTTAAATAATATGATGGATCATTCAGAACTTACAGAGGATTTGTAAACTTTCACACCTCCCAAGCCGATAGGATTTATACCTCCCTGCAAATGTTTCTCCATAGCTGGCTGGCTGCAAATTATTTGTTGAATACCCTGTATCCTTGTATAAGTATTTTAATAATTTCAATAAAACTGTATCGCTTGCATTTAGTATTATAACACACAAGTAAAACAAATATTCAGCGCCTGTGGGTGAGCGAAAACAAAACCCTCGAGAAATACTTTCAAATCCATGAAATAGAATCCCTCACTACTACATCAGAGCCCCAGCGGAGTCCTGATATTCTAAAATATTTGCAGTGCTCTTATGTAAAACTGACAAAAGTTTGATATGAATAGCTCCTACGCCCTAATCTACTATTCATACAGAAAAACTGTCTTCTGATAATCGTAAGCTTACTTTCTTGTCTTCCCAACCATAAGCAAATTTCTATATCTTTCCTGACAAAATTATTAAAAAAAGTATTCCTTAAGCAAATAAATGATTACGATTCTCCAAACAAAAACTTTCAAATGAGTAATGATTGCATATGCGAATGTGTCGTGGTTCGATGAACTCGAATCAATCTGCCTACAGATTCGGACTAGGGCCGCACACAGGCATTAAGCGTAAAATGGTGTAAGGTTACTTTTTAATCAAAATCAAAACTATTTTATAATTTTGCTAAATAAGGTATATAGTAAGTTTAGCCTTTGGGTAAGATAAGGAGCCAAGCTTAAAATTACTGGAAGAAAATTTTTCTGTGTGGATAGTAGTTTAGGCTTTATGGCATATATAAAATCAATGTCTAGTCACTTTTCCATAAGAATCAATATAAAACATTTTAGAGAATCGGACTAGTACGCACACATATAGATTTCTGTTTCATCCCACTGGTAAAAGGAGCGCTCTAAGAAACCTGAAGCGCTTCTTTTCCCTATCCCAGTTCTTGCTTTTTAACATAGGCATGTCCGCACAGGCAAGCGCATCAATGCTGCTCTTAAGAAGCGCTCTAGGAGGGATGCTAAATAATGGGCGAAGAAGTTTTATGAATGTGTCTTTTCGAACGCTTTAATGAATTTTTTGGATAATCATCGGAATGCTTCTTCCTTAGCCTCATTAGAGGACTTCAAGACTGCGCTTTCTGAGAACATTAGTAAGGTGATTGCGCGTGCTCATGATTATTTGTGATATTAAATTTTAATAAGTTGATTAAATACACCAATATTCTCCCTTTTATTTTCACTTATATTAACCAAAACTTCAGATCACTTTCAACCAGTCGGAATTTCACATTGAAAATGACAGATGCGTATTTCGCAAGGTATATAGAATACAAGTATTCCCATTAAAATTTTGGCACATGTTCTATGACGTAATTTCGTGACTAATGTATATACATTTCTATAGGAAAGACAGAGAGAGCGCGGAGAGTATTGTATTCTCTGTACCTACACATTTTCACGATATTTTGTCACTAATGGCGGAACATGGTTCATAATGGGAATATCTTGTATTCTATATACCTTGGTACTTCGCAAAATAGTGGAAAAATCCACAGTTTACATTCGTGAAAAATTAGACGAAATCACCCCTTGTTGAACTTCTGCCGGAGCTCATCAAATAATCTTCTATAGAGCTTTCAAGTGGCTGTAGGAAGCACTTAAGTTACTTACTTACGCCACTTACTTGCGGCTCTACTTATTTTTTTTTTTTGATAGATCAGTGAATATTCTTCTAAAGAGCTGCCAAATGATGGCTAGGGAACCGCTTAAATTGTGCTTCTTTCAGAAGCGCTGGTTTTTCGATGGAAATGTTTGGGAAGTTTTTCTCGGGGGTTTTGGTGAAAGTAATGTCCTGCAGTATTCAAGAAGAAGATTACAAAGAGTGCTCTAATGCCAAATGAAAAAATATAAAATCAACGATGTCTCGGCCAGATGTAGGGAAACCCTCAATTTTTCTTAGAAACCTACTGGAAATTTTTCTTTAGAAGTTTTATGCAAAATCGGAAAAACGGAAGGAAAAAGGAAGAGGAAGGTGTTGGTTAATGATGTAATGGATATGATTCCCTGCCTAAGACTTTTTTTCTGCCATCTTGAAAATTGTATAATGTCAAATTACTATAATCTGTGCTACAAGTTCGCTGGAAGCTGAGCTGCCTACATGGCATTGGGGATTACAGATGCAAGAAGTATGGAAGTATGTATGTAAAGCTCGCATGCAAGGTTAGTTACGTGTCTGCAAGTCGAGGTATCGTCGATTTTATATTCGAGCGAGGCGTTCAAATTTCTATTCTTTACCCAGTCTTTGTATGGTTAAGTTTGTCTATGCATAAAGCCTATTCAACTAATCCATCAAATCTATACACTCCCCCCTCCCCCAATCGTTCCTTTCATTCTAAAAATGCAAAAATTTACTCAATTTACAAATGAAAATGTGCAAAAGAAAAATGATTGCAGTCAATGAAAAAGCTTTGTCGGTTGATTTCATTGCTCGGAGCTTCGCTAAAGTTAGCCAAGACTTATCAGTTAATCTTGTGGGTTAAAATGAATTGAGTGGCATATGACTTTGCTTACCCGGCGATTACACGAGTCAGTCAGTACTGAATTCGTCGTCAATATTACTGATTACAAAGCGTTGTATACGATCAACTGACTAGTCAGTTTATTATAAAAATATCGTCAAGCGGTTCTGTATACATTTAAAATGATTTCTTCCTTATTCCGTCATTATTCTCTACAAAATAAAGATTATAATGTATATTAAACTCTAATTAGTCTTTTCCCACTCAAAAGGGAGAAGATTAGAGTTTTCACTAGCATACCTTTTATTTTCAGTTTCGGGCATATTAATTTTACGTTTGACAGTTTATTGTCAGTACAGACTGGCCAGAAATCTAGTCAGTACTGACTAGTCAGTAGAGTTTACATGAGGCTCTGTCAGTGTCAAACTCTGTTAGTGTCAATCTCTGTCAGTGTCGGTTATTCTGACTCGTGTAATCCCCGGGTTATCTCTTATTACTTGTCTGTGGTATGTTTGTGCGCAGATAAGTGTACGGGTATAGTGCCAATTATATAGGGTAGTAGCTGTGGATGATATCTGGTAAAATGTAAGAGATAGTCCTTCATACGCATAAATATATCAAAATTCCCGCTGAGGATTATTTAAGAATAAGATTCGCATTAACGTTAAAAATCAGTGTTTTTTGTTCCAAATATTTCAGTCACAAAGACGCCAAAAGTCACTAATTTAGTATATACATATATATGCCCATTCCCACTGGGCATTTCTCTCTCAGGGGTCACCTTCACAGGATGAGACTTGTTGATGATCCTACATGCAGGGGTTGAGGAGAGGAGTCCGAAACAGTGACCCACCTTCTTTGTTACTGCCCCGCACTCTCAGGAATACGTTACAGATTCCTTGGCTCACACCTCCTGGACGAGTTACACGATGCCGGCAAGGAGGGCTAGGGGCCAATACTGAAATTTATAAGAGCGTCCCGTTGGAACCTATGAGCGTCGTTCATGGGTCTGGAGGGTGAACAATGGCCCTTGATTTGGCCTACGTTTCTCTATTTCAATAAATCAATGTATTATGTATACAAATAAACAAAAAATTTCCTTTCTTTGTGCAGAAGACACTTTTGAAGAAGCTCTTGAAATTATTCTCGTTCTATACTTTTGCTAAACTAAAAATATAACGATACTTGATAGAATTACTTATCAAACTTTTATATGGCGGGACAAAGCACAAAAAAAGTTTTGTTAAACTTAGTTCTTCGTTGAAAATATAGGAGTGTCGTCAGCGTTGGACACCTTTTTAACTTTTGTCCACCTTGCCCAGATGGCCAAGTAGCCGTGAGCCTTACAACATTAGTTAGATTTTAAGCATAGTCTTAAGTTTTGGGTTAGGAAAGAGCAACTAATGTTTTAATAAATAAATAAATAAAAAAAAAACTTTTGTCCATAGTTTCCGTTTAAGGAAGAATTTGGTCAATCAAAGCACATCTTTGGAAAGATCTGGGAACAAGGAACACATTTGCTGAACATGGCAGATTGAATGGATGAAAAATGTAAAAAATATGGGCATTTAAAATAAAAATAGTGAAATGATGTTAAGGTTGGCCAGTCGACGAAAATTGTACTGAAAATATTGAAAATGACCTGGAAATATTAATTGAATGGAATAAAAAGCAAAATTTGAATGGCACATTATTCGAAATCGCATTTCGGGCAAATGTCTCGCTTCAAATTCACTTCTCTCTTGCATTGTCCTACGAGGGATTTTTCTGCGCTTTTTGGCATCTTTCTTTAGCTGGTGTTTTATTGGTGGACTTCGTTGGGATTGGTGCTGGACGGTTCTTGGGCATCTTCTAAGCACACAATCATAGTGGGCCAACCCTGACTACACAAAGTAGCCAACCCTGACTACACAAAGTAGCCAACCTTGACGACAAATGCCATTGCGGCATCACGTGACACCGCAACCATACATTTTAATGGATTTAATTTTCCTCTTGGTGTGTTTTCAAGCATGAACCACATAAGACATTCACAATGCTTAGGTACCTGGACGATTCCATATATTCTCCTTACTTTCTGGCCGTATTCACCGCTGCCAAAAAAAGATTTTTTTTTTGGAATTTCAAACCACGCTCCAAATCGGCAATGTCACGAAAAATTCGCTGTTACTGAGAAAATCATTTTTCGCGCTCGAACATTGGTGGCGCTAGTGGTCAAAACAAAAAAAAATCAAAGATGGGCGACCTAGACGACAGGCCAACATATCAATGCAAGACCACCACAACTCGAAAAGTGTAATTGACGTTTAAACATTTCAAATCACTATATAAATTCAAAATTTTTCAGTACTAGTGTAGTTCTTTCTTTAGTGTGATATACATATATACAGCATAGCATTAAGCAATCAATAAAAAGACAAACTTAACAAAAAAACAGTTCATCGCACAACAATTGGCACACATTTATGCATCAACTATAAACCCAGCACTGACCCACATCAAATGCAATATCCATGCTTGGTCGAGGCGCCTCACGCATAAATGTGTGCCATTAGCAATTCTTTGTATTACATCTCCCGCCTATGACGCAAACGTAATTATCAATGTAAGTTGTAACAGACACTCAAACTTAATTTAAGTGCTTGCTAAGCGGGCGTAAGTAACTTGAAAAAAAGAAAGAACTTCGATTTTTTGATTCTAAACTTACACTGGATTTTATTGTGCTAATACAAGATCTTAAATACAATTTTTTACGCTTACATGATAAATTTCGCTATTATCGTAAGTTCACTTCATCATGTTTACCTTGCAATCATTGACCCAGATTGGGGCAATGCATGCGGAAATATTTTCGTGAAATATTTTTATGAATGATGCAAGAACATGAGTAAGTGAACTTACGTTTGATTAAATTTTGACCTGATTGGAGGAAATGTACAAAATAAGCAAAGTGACAAATTCTTTTGCATTTGAGAAATCGGAAGGTAATTGTAGTGAACGTAAACATGAACGTGATTAAGAAATTATGTATGAACATGTTGAGAAATTTTTTTTTTTGTTCAGGTAGGAACATGCTGGGGGCCGCCAGATTCCAATACACGATTGAATCGCTGTTCTATTGAAGTTTGTGGTGATGGTTGTCTTCCTTCCTTGGGTTTTGCTTTTCGCTTGGAACATCCAGTATAACAAAATTGAAAGGTCCTTTTGAGGGTGAGCCAGTACTTCCAGATGAGGATGACCAGGAAAAGAATGAAGGCAGATGATATTGATGTGGTTGAGTAGAGTATCAGCGTGTTGTGTAGGATAGCTGGATCTATCTTGGGTTCCTCCATATATTGTAAGATTTGCTCGTCTGGTTGAATCAAAACTCCTGGTTGCAGCAATGCTGGTGATTTATTAAAGTTGGAAATGTTTAATCGTGGGGGAACTTCCCTTATATGGCTGGAGATGACCTCTATTGTTTGATCCAATTTGGTTTTTAAGGTTATCTCTCTTGTTTTCAGATAACAGTAATCAGCAGTGTGTATAATTCCTGTGGTATTTAGAAGTAATTCCTTTCTAGCTCCTTTGCAGAATATGGAGGCGACCTTGGTTTCATTAGTCATGTATAACCAAGTGTTTCTCGTCACCAAGGCCTTCCAAACTGTACCAGTCAGCTTGAACTGACGCATCTCACATATGGTCTTTGGATAACGATCATAAATTTCATCAATTACACAAGATGGGCTGTTTTCGATGCTGTGCACTATGGTTGGGCTACATAGGAACACGTGATTGGCTATAGTAGTGCAACTCTTCAATTCCCTTTCGTCTAGATTGAAATATGTTTGATGGGTATAATCAACAGCCAAGGTGGAAGATTTTATGTCGGCCACTGCGAATTCGTTGCCTTTGATTAAGTGTGGAGTTGGTGTTATATGTATCAAATCGTACATGTTTGGTTCAACAATATTTAAGTATCCATACAATATTATTGTGCCATTCTGATTTACCACGTCTAGTCGTTCCTGTGGTGTTGGTAAGATAATGAAGTTGGAACCAATTTTCTGGGCTACCTTTTGAATAACAGTTTGGATTTCGTGTAAAGAAATGAAATTCAAGAGATAACCGTGATTGTGTATGGAATTTAACCAGTAAGCGTACTTTTCCTGGAGCTCGTCGTAGTAATCTTCTGCACTTAGGTATGCGGCTATCACTTCAATGCTAAGCCTATTGTGATCTGCTGCTGAGTACCATGTAGCCATTTCGTTAATTGAAGAAATGGCTTGAGCCAATCTGGCATCAAAATGCTTCAATTTATCTAGTATGATAAAATTGGACTGATTAACCTTCTCGTTGAGGAGCAGCATTTGTTGATTTGTTGAAAGTAAGAGATTTTGTTGATTGTGTTCTAATGCGTCAATATTTGCATAAACCTCCTCATTGACGCCAAATATACTGGTGAGTAGCCTACCAAGAAGACCTCTTCTTATTCTGTTCCTTGGTTCTGTAAATCGGATTTCATCTATTGATCTTAAAAGGTTCTTCCTCCTTGTGGATAAGTGCCTGAATAGTTGCGAGCAGCGGGTGATTTCAGTGAGCTTCTCAGTCTTGTCACACATTTCCTGTATTTGTTCCCAAGTGGAGTTGATATTTTTTTCGTCATCAAAAATGTCAACCATTGGAAGTGACACCTGCAATCGCAGATTTCCTCGTTTTATTTTGGCTCTGCCTAAATTCTCTATGTAGAGGCCGGATTTGGGCTGTATGATCTCGTAGTCTTGTGCGAATGCTACAGTCAACCAATAAAGTATCAGCAAGGTGGAATGTAACAGTCTTGAGGCCCATGTACATGGTGCGATTTTCATTCTTTTGCTATGTCGAGCTGTAGTCGGTTCAGGCCCCTTTCCATCTTTACTGGTGGAAATCGTATCAAAGTGCTCTGGTTTCGACCATAGCTCAGGTTCGGCTGAAATGTCAGGTAACCCCCTTTTTGTGGATTTCTGTCAGTGCTGTAAAAGTCCTGAGGCCGGCATCTTCATGGTCAGATTTATGTATATTCATAGGCAACTGGCACAGTTTGATAAGTGGCCGTTTCTTGATAATGTTTCTATATTGCACAGAAACTACTCGCACTATTCCATTTTCGCCAGGATGAAGCTGTACGATTCGTCCTAAGGGCCACTTTTGTGGGGGCAAGATGTCTTCCTTTACTAGAACTAACTCGCCGAGAACTGGGTTCTTTTTGTCTGTTCTCCATTTGCTTCTTTGTTGTAGTAGTGCCAGATATTCTTGTGACCATCTCTTCCAAATGTCCTGGTATAATTTTGTAACAAGCTTCCATCTTTGGTGGATTCTTTACACTGAATATCTGGTTCAGGCGGTGCTAGCAGAGGCCTTCCGATCAAGAAATGACCTGAAGTTAATGGTTCTAGATCTGTGGGATCGCTTGAATTTTGTACGATTGGCCTTGAATTCAAGCAAGCCTCCACTTGATGTAGCACGGTGGTAAATTCCTCATATGTTAGCAAGATGTCTCCCAGCACTCGTTTGAGGTGTGCCTTAACGGACTTAACGCCAGCCTCCCACAGACCTCCAAAATGTGGGCTGGCTGGGGGTATAAACTTCCACTCTGTCCCATCATTGGCTGTAATCTCTGCTGCTCGTTGGGAGGAGCTGGAAATTGCAAGTTGCAGGTCTTTATCTAGCCTGTTTTTAGCACCAACAAAATTCGTTCCATTGTCGCTAAATATTTGCTTGCAATTTCCCCGCCGCGCGACAAATCTTCTATAGGCAGCGAGGAATGCGTCTGTGGTTAAATCGCTTACTAATTCCAAGTGAATGGCCTTTGTTACCATACAGACGAAAAGTGCTATGTATCCCTTGTTTGTTTTTGTGCCTCTTCCTTTGGACATCTTGGTTATGAATGGGCCGGCATAATCTATTCCGCAGTGAGAAAACGGTGGTGATGGGGTTATGCGAACAGCTGGTAGATTGCTTGGCGGTGTCTGACACACTTGATGCATTTGTGGATTCTTCCTTGTACTACTCTTTTGGCATCGATTATCCAGAATCGTGCCCTTGTGAGTTGCGTTCCTCCGTGTAGCGTTTGATGGTGAGAATGATCAACAATGAGACTGGTGATATGATGTTTTGGTGGTAGTAGCATCTGATGTTTTGCATTCATAGATAGCTCAGAGTTTTCCAATCTTCCCCCGACTCGTAGAATGCTATCTTCGTCTAGAAATGGACGTAACGAAAGTAATCTACTGGCTTTCTTCAACGGAATTTTCTTTCCGATATATTGGACTTCCTCAAAGAATGCTTCCAACTGTGTCATCCTTACTATACACTTCTCTGATTCCTTCAGCTCGTTGTGTGACAGATGGTGCAACATTCTCTGTGAGCGTGGAACTTTACAGTTCATGATGAATCGTCGACAATATGCAGTAATTCTTAACTGTTTGGTATAAGATGACATGAAAAAATATTCTCTGTTGAGAAAACTGTATTGAAGACCTTGATCTGTTTTTTTTCTTCTTCACTTGTCTCCATATTTAGTTTGTTTGATGGCCAAGCTTCAGCAGGTTGGCCTAGCCAAAGGCGACCTCTCCACCAGATCGTGTGCGAAGCGATTTTCTTCGGACTTATTCCTCTGGAAGCTATATCGGCGGGATTTTCTGGAGAGGCTATATGTCTCCATATTTTTTTGTCAGCTAGGCTCTGAATTTCGCTCACTCGGTTCGCGACAAATGAATGCCAGTTGTTTGGGTTTTTAGCGATCCAAGCTAGTGCTATCTCAGAATCGCACCAAGCAAAAATCTGAGGTGACTTTATCGCTAGAATCTCAATGGTTGATTTGAGCAGCCGGGCAAGGAGTAATGCACCACAGAGCTCTAAACGGGGTAAAGTGATCTTCTGTTTTAATGGTGCTACTTTGGTTTTTGCAGTTAGCAATGTAGTATGTATTTTACCAAAAGCATCAACCGTGCGTGTATACACTACTACGGCATATGCTTTCTCAGAGGCGTCGCAGAATCCGTGAAGTTGAATTTGTTGGTTCGTGCGATGTCCAACCCATCGTGGGATTCTAATTGCTTTTAAGCCCAGCAGATCTCTCTCGAAGCTTGTCCAGAGTTTGGTCATATCTTCAGGTGGAGGCTGGTCCCAATCTGTTCCTGCCTTCCACAGTGACTGCATGATGAGCTTGGCTGTAACGGTTACTGGTGCTAACCAGCCTAGCGGATCAAAGATGGTAGCAGCCCTTGACAGTATTTTTCGTTTCGTCAATTTTGCCTCATTGTTATGGAAGCGTATTCTAAACTGAAACTCGTCTTGTTTGGGGTTCCAATGTATTCCCAGAGCTTTGATTGTTTCATCTTCTCCAATTTCTAATATTCCCTTCTCTATCATGTTCTCGGGAAGGTCGTCTAATAGTGCTTCATTATTTGAAGTCCATTTACGCAGATTAAATCCCCCCATATTTAATAAAGAGGTTATTTGTTTTTGTAGTACCCGAGCTTCAGCTTTTGTATCAGCTCCTGACAGCATGTCGTCTACGTAAAAGTCCTCATTGAGCACCTTTTTTGCCAAAGGTAGCTGGTCACCTTCGTCTTTGGCTAATTGTTTTAATGTTTGGACTGCAAGAAATGTGGCTGGGGCTGTGCCATAAGTGACCGTGTTTAGGATGAATTCTTCAATGGGTTCTGTTGGTAGCTTCCTCCATAGTATTCGTTGATAGTTTCTGTCGTCTTCTGCGATCTTGATCTGTCGAAACATTTTCTCTATATCCGCAGTGAAAACGTAACGATGTTTTCTCCATCTTAGGAGAATTTGGTTTAGATCTTGTTGAACTTTTTGTCCTTTATACAGCAAGTGATTAAGGCTCAATCCAGAATTCGTGTTGTATGAAGCATCGAATACTACTCGCAATTTTGTTGTGGTGCTGTCTCTTTTAAATACCGCTTGATGAGGTAGATAGTATATTTTGGACTTCTCACCTGTGTAAGCTCCAGCGGGGCTCATGTGATTTAAGGCGAGATAGTCCTTCAGGAAGGCATTGTAAGCCGCCATGTCCTCCGGGGCTTTCTGAAATTTCTTTTCTATTTGCAAGAGACGAGCAACGGCCTTGTGTCTTGACTCTCCTAAGTTTCCCACATTTTCTCTAAATGGCAGGCGGACAATATACCTGCCTTCTTCATCTCTTTGGTGTGTCGTCTTAAAATGCTCTGTGCAATAATCAGTTGCTTCATTGGATATGACGCTGTTTTCTATCTCCCAAAACTGTTCGATTTTTTCGTCCATTTCTGCTAGAGAGAGATAGCTTGAAACTTTGTTGGTTCTCTGGTAACTTCTGGGGATAGTTCCAAATAGGATCCATCCTAACTTTGTGTTTTGAGCTGCCGGATGCTCTTGTTTGAGCCCCTTTAACAATATACTGGCATAAACATCTGCACCTAGTAGTAGGTCTATTTTCCCTGGTCTGTTGAATGTGGGATCTGCCAAAGTTATATTTCCATATTTTCCTATATCAACTGATAATACAGGTGAGTTTGGAAGAAATGAATTGAGTTTAGGCAAGACAAGTGCTTCTACACAAAGATATGTGTGTAATTTGTCCTGAAGCTGGATGCGTATCTTCACTTTACTGCATGCCTTTCCAGATTTAGTCTCGCCAACCCCTAATATGGTGGCTGATATGCGCTCCTTTTGCAATCTTAAATTCTGGACTGCTTCTTTGGTAATAAGCGATACCTGTGAGCCTGGGTCAATTAATGCTCTAAAAAGCTCTGGTTGATTGAATATGTTTGTATCTCTTACCATGGCAGTTGGTAATAGCACATTTGGCATTTTGAGCTTGTTGTGGAGAACAATAACCCCTTTATTTACCGTGGCCTCTGGAATGCTTTCTACAATTGTATTAGTAGTCATATAAGAACTGGATTGATCTCTTGAGTTCTCATCGTATTGATGAAGTAGCGTATGGTGTCTTTTTTTGCAATAAAAGCACGATTTGCTTGTTTTGCATTTCTCAGATTTGTTGTGAGCCATGCAGTTGATACAAAGATTCTTTTTTGGGATGTATGATTGACGATCATGCACGCTCATCTTTTTAAATTCTATACATTGGTAAATGCTATGATCTTTGTTGCAGAAGCTGCATGATCGTTGTAGCATCGTATTGAAAGATTTTTTCTTGTTGGAGGTAAATGCTTCTGGTTTTGTTTGTTTGCTACTCTTGATGCAGTCTAGGATTTGATAGCGCTTATCTAAAAAATTTAACAATTCAGGCGTAGATGGCATCTCCCTTGGGTTCGCAAGGCTCTCCTCAAACAGTCTTATACTTTCTTCATCAAGTTTTCTGAGTGCAATGCAGACAATCATAGGACCCCATTCGTCTGTGTGACAGTTTAGATTTTTTAATGCTTCTAGGCATTCTCTTATTATGTCATAGAGGGCTACAATATCTTCTTGAGATCTGTATTCAACCTTCTTTGCATCCATGATGTTGTTGATATATTCTGTTATGATCTTCCTGTTATTATTAAACCTTGATTGGATTAACTTGATGGCAGTTTTATAGTTGCTATTATTCAATTGTAGATGACTGATTACTTTTCTTGCGTCGCCTTCTAAATGGTATAGAAGGTATTACATCTTCTCAACTTCGCTTAGATAGGGGTTGTGGTCTATAACCTGCATGAATATATCGCTGAAAGATTTCCATTCCTTGTAGTTTCCACTGAATCTTGGAATTTTAATTGGTGGCAGTTTTGGAAAGTTATTCTGCCTGTTGTCTGACAAATATGGATTGGTATTTATTTGGTGTCGTGTGGGATCCCACAAGTCGCTCTGAGCAAATGTATTAGAGCCAGTGCTTTCCTGAGTATCAGTACTAAGAGGTGTGGAAGATGCTGCAGAAGATGTAGGTTGTCTGGTATCCTGCCCTAGCGCAGAATGTGTTAAGGTTGCTGTGTCTGCTGGTTTAGTACATGTAGTGGTTACTGGAGTTGGATTTATTCCATAGCTTTCTAACAAGTTAAGAATTTCATCGGCTATCTTTTTAGTTGTTCCATATAGATCTTCAGTGAAGTAAAGATGCTCTTTAGAAATTAACTCTTTTAATTGCTCATGCCTTGTGGTAAAGCTGTCCCAAAGTGTGTTCAGCTCTGCTCTCTTTTTAACTATGTATTCCCTAGTTTTTCTAGAAGATCCATCTTTTCCGATATTCCTTAACAAATCATCAATCAATTTAGCCAATTGCTTTTGCTCTTTCAAAAGTTCTTGAGACATCTTTGAGCTTGTGGTTTCAAGGCTTCAAATAGTGTTTACAGTTGGCGATGGTTTGAACTTGTTTTTAACCGGCTGATGTGGTAATGACAACTACTCAAATCATGTAACCATGTAACAGACACTCAAACTTAATTTGAGAACTTGTTAAGCTGACCTGGTGATTGGTGAAATTGTTTTATGGCGACTGTGATGACTGTACAACAATACTCAAACTCAATTTGAGAACTGCTGCTTTGCCTGGGGATTGCGGATGATGATTTGTATAACAACACTCAAACTTAATTTGAGAATTGTTATCTGAAGAATATTTCTGACGATGATTGTACAGCAATACTCAAACTTAATTTGAGAACTGCTGCTTGTAGGTAGTGGATGTATGTTTGATTGTGAACTTGCGCTTACCACTGGTGGGGGCACAGATATTCACTTTGTACAGGCGTTAGTTTCACTTCTTGAGGCTCGAAGGACCATGTAACAGACACTCAAACTTAATTTAAGTGCTTGCTAAGCGGGTGTAAGTAACTTGAAAAAAAGAAAGAACTTCGATTTTTTGATTCTAAACTTACACTGGATTTTATTGTGCTAATACAAGATCTTAAATACAATTTTTTACGCTTACATGATAAATTTCGCTATTATCGTAAGTTCACTTCATCATGTTTACCTTGCAATCATTGACCCAGATTGGGGCAATGCATGCGGAAATATTTTCGTGAAATATTTTTATGAATGATGCAAGAACATGAGTAAGTGAACTTACGTTTGATTAAATTTTGACCTGATTGGAGGAAATGTACAAAATAAGCAAAGTGACAAATTCTTTTGCATTTGAGAAATCGGAAGGTAATTGTAGTGAACGTGAACATGAACGTGATTAAGAAATTATGTATGAACATGTTGAGAAATTATTTTTTTTGTTCAGGTAAGAACATAAGTAATACGCAGAGTAAGGTAGATTAAGTATAGGAAATAGTTATCAATTATATGTATAAATAAGCTAAGAGAATAAAATAAATCGGAGTTCTGCAGTGGAAGTTCAGACGTTAAGACATTGTCATTTAGTCTTTTTTTTCATTTGGTGGAGTTATGCTTTTGTTAGCTACTTCTAAACCAATCACAGGAGTTGTGCTTTTTATTAAGCTACTCCCTCTCTACCTAGGAGTTATGCTTATTAGCTACTCTGCATCATCTAGAAGATAATTATAACACCAAACTTACTCAACATACTCCACATTAGTTAGTGACGTGTAAATATATAGTATAACTTCTCATTCAAGAGCACTTTAGTTATAAATTAAGGTGCAAGAAAAAATTCAAAATTGATGATTTGTAGTTGAGGTGCGATATGTAAATACATTTCAAATTTACTCTCTTTTATACTTTTCTCTCTGGAAAAAGTTGATTTTTTATGAAACTATTTTGATTTTTTGCATTAATTCTTTTTATTTTTATATTCATTAAACAATTTTTTTCTGAAATAAGAAAAAAACCGGCCAAGTGCAAGTCGGACAATTTTTAATTTAATTTAATTTTTATTATTTCTTGTTATAGCGCCAATAGAAAAACACACTCTGTGAACATTTCAACTGTCTACCTATTATGGTTAAAGAGTTACAACCCGGTGACTGACGGACGGACGGACGGACGGACATCGGAGGCTTAGTAATTATGTGGTTTCCGTTCTTGTTACTGAAATATGCATTAAGAGAAATCTGATATTTTACTCAAACTTTAAATGAAGTTTTATGTCATATAATGCCTTTATATAAAAATATGAAAACTATCAGTTAAACAATATCGCAATAAAAAGATTCTTCGGAACAACGGTTTATTAGAGAACTCAAACTGATTCTCTAAAACTGAATTTACAAAATTTTACTTCTGTTTATAAAATCCCTTACTAGGCTAAATTATATCAAGAATTCTCACAATTTCTCTGATTCTTTGTTTATTTATAAATGTTCCCTGACGACAGGTTGCATTACACGTGAGACGTAACTTGCACCTCACCCTATCGGAACTACATATTCCTACGTTTAAACATAAAATCATTTCGGATAGAATTTTTACTGACTTTTGCAAAGTCTCGATCTAAAGATAACGTAGACAAGTAAAAAAGCAAGAAACCGACATTTTTTTTATGGCAACCCTATGAAGGATTTTTCTCATTTTCGAACTTAATTTAACTTTTTTTTAAAGCCTGTGTACAAAATTTCAGCTTCCTAAGTGAACGCGTTTTCCACTTATCATGCGCACGGACAGACGGACAGACGGACAGACGGACGAACATGCAAAAATCAAAATAACTTTCAATATTATACGTGGGTGTCCAATCCATTTTGCTCTACAATCATTATTTCTGTATACGTTACAAACGGAGTGACAAACTTAGTATATCCTATAGATTTCATCTTGGGTATAACAAGTATAAGATAATGCCTTCGTTATCATAAATCGTAAAATATTCATTAGACAAATACACGATAATTCATTCATACGATAATAATTTATTTCCAATAAGTCAGCACCAATTAACGCTGAGATATTAGATTCAAAACAAAACCAATTTGGTTAAGCAACCGAAATTATAATTAACTCAAATCTCCGAAAGCTGTAATTAGTTACGCTTGACTTATGGTACCCTATGAGTATATCCTTTGAAATTTAAATGACATCTTCTAGTACATATTTGATTACGTAATGGTGCTAATGCTTACTCACTAAAGAAACTTTACTTTGATTTGCACTTGCTGATAATTAATTAGTGATTAACTTTTGCTATATATAATTGCATTAATTTACGTGAACCTGCAATTGCTCGATGATGCTACATTTTAACGGTGGATTCGATAATTCCCATAATACCATTTTAACTAATTAAATGTTCTCTGGTGCACGTTTCGTAAATTAAAATCATAGCAATGTTCGCGGATCCGAGAAAATGTACCGCATATATGTCAATATACGATTAGTGGAAATGGGTCGCCTGCGGTGAATTAATGTACGACAGACGACATACGCTGGCATACCCTCTGCGTGTATAGTGCGTACATTCACAGAGACAGGACCTTGATCCTCCATTAATTGGGTTTAATATGAATTCACAATTCAATTTTGATGCTTATGCGAGAATGAAATTTCATTGACGTGAAGCTTTATTGCTTGTGCTTGAGTTAAGACCTACATATGTAAGTAAATAACACGACGATTTTTTTTTAAACTATTGTAAAAAGCCTCCAGTCTTAGAGCTTTAAAAGGAAGAAGATTTTTTATAAATAATTGCATTACAAATGTCCGATTGTTCGTAAAAGGATTGCACATACATATATAGGTAATTTTGTAAATTTAAAATATCGTTAAGAGCTGTTATTTTTGAAAGTGATATAAGTCCACTTTTTAAAAAAAATGAGTTAACGTTAATTTTAGTAAGATATAGACACCTTCTCTCCATATTTATAATCACACATTCAATGGTGTACGTACGATTTTTTATAAAGTAAACAAAAAAATTTTGGCTATAAAATGTTATCACAAAAATCTTTTATTTGAAAGTGGAATAAGTCCATTTCTAATAACAATAATTAAAACAACTTTCTTTTTGCAATTATTATTGATTATTATGACTTCAGTGTACGTTGCGCTTTAGCAGTGTCAACAAGAATAACATTCTTGACAAGATAACGGTATTATTCCTCTGATGAAATGGTGAGAAGGTTTTTCACTGATTTCATTTAGTTTTCTTTAGTTTGCGTTTCTTATACTAATAAATATAAATATATAATTGTTATTAAAGCAGAAAATCGAAATTTGAGATAAATAATATTAAATGCAGTTGTTACAATGAGTTCACACGCCTATGAAAACGACGATAATATGTCAATTTGGTCTGATAGTAAGAGTAACAACATTTTTCGCAGGAATATTGGAAGTTTTTTTTATTACGTAAATAAGACCCATGAATATTAGAAAAAAAAAAGAATCGGATCAGGAAAGCAATTTGAGCAATATTGATTCAAGAAAAGAAAAGAATTTGAATTTTGGAGTTAAGTGATTCAACGACTGACGAAGACGACGTTACTAATTTTCGATCATATTATGAAAATAATGATCAAAAGACTAAGAAAAGTAAAAGAAATAAAGGCAAAAAATATTATACAAAAACTGGAAATATTATTCTTGCCAAGAAATTCGAAAATAAGGATTGCAAATGTTTGAATGTGTGCAAGAATGGTATTACAGAGAGTGATCGAATATCCCTTTTGAACTTGTTTTGGAAAATGGGGGATTTTAACAGACAAAATACATTCTTGTGTGCATCTACTCAGCGTACGTCACTAAAAAGAAGACGAGCTAGAAATTTAAAGGGATCCGCAAGAGATTGTAATTATAAATACTTTTTAAATAATACTGGAAAGGAAAGCAATGTGGTATGTAAAAATAACAACGACACATCCCTAGAAAATTTTACACCATCTGTAGTACACATTATGATTCTGAAACTCTACTCCTATTAGCATTATGCTATTATTAGAATAAATTAATTAAGTTATTAATATCTAAACATGGATACAATTAAAAAGAAACGAGCTGTTTTTGGTAAGCGATTTGCGAAATTCAAATCGAATTGAATCATGAAAAGAAAACTAAATTAAGGAATTTCTAGAAGGGAGAAAATGGATTTTCTTCAAATTTGTTGGAAGCAGTTCCAAAATAATCACGACGAACATCATACAACTTTAAGAGATGAATTTAAAGAGGATTATTTTGCAAATGAAGTTGTCCTAACATAAAATGTGCATACACCGAAGCTCACGGTAGGCTAATTGACCACTCTCAAGGAAATGTAGAGTATGTCTTTACTTACTGTGCAGAGTCATTAAACGGAAACCGAGACAACTTCCTAGGAAATTAAGTTTGCTAAAATTAATATTCCAAATTTGTATGGAAGCTTTTTAGATTGGATTTCCTTTAGTGATATTTTCAAATTATCTTATCTATAGTAATGCGGAACATTGTAATGTGCAGAAGTTTCAATACTTACCTAAAGTAATATTGTTGTGAGAGTTCCATTTGAGCAGCAACTAATCAAACTATGTCTATGAAAACTCTCAAATTTTAATGAATTCATAACTATTGATCACTAATCTTCCAAATATAATAACTGCATATGAAATCAAACGTATCCTTGATACCACAATACTATAAAGCTTGGAGAGTATTGGAGAAACCAGGTCGGCCAGTAATTTACTGGAATAACTGGGTTAGTTTTTGTCATCTCTCATAGCTAAATAGGGTAATGAGAAGAAATTTAGGAAAATCTAATCTGTTGAAAATTTTACTTTTACTTTAACTTACGCAGTAGTGACATTGATAGTCTCGCGGTTATACAGTATCACCGACGATATATATGTACATTCAGAAAAATAAATTAGTCAGAATTGACTATTTTCGCTAGTTATTTAATGAAAAATTGTAGAAGTTAGTTAGTATTTAGTAGCTCTTAAGGATATTCCAGAAAATATTTAAGTTTTACAAAACAACCATTGAAAATAGCAAGTTCTGCTGCGGTGGCGGATCCGGGGGGGGGGGGGGGGGGGGGTCATGACCCCCGCCAAAAAAAATAAAGTAAAAAAATATTTAATTAATTGATTTATTTGAAAAAATATATTTTTTATACGATATATATGCACATTCAGAAAAATAAATTAGTCAGAATTGACTATTTTCGCTAGTTATTTAACGAAAAATTGTAGAAGTTAGTTAGTATTTAGTAGCTCTTAAGGATATTCCATAAGATATTTAAGTTTTACAAAACAACCATTGAAAATAGCAAGTTCTGATGCGGTGGCGGATCCAGGGGTCGTGATCCCCCGCCAAAAAAATTAAAGTAAAAAATATTTAATTAATTGATTTATTTGAAAAAAATATTTTTTATTTTATATTTTTTATTTATATAATTCAACTTCAAAAAATTATAGCAAATATTTTTATTCCAAAACTTAAACAAATAAAAATTTATTTCAATGAATATTATTGTATGCATGTGATGTATGTGTATAGGCTTTTATCAGAATTTGACTTTGGGACCCCAAATTTCGGTGATCCCAAACCCTCGAGAGACACTTTCCAAGCGACGAAACAGACTCGCTCACTACCACATCAGAGCCCTAACTTAGTCCTAACTCCTAACATTCTAAAATATTTACAGCGTTCTTATGTAAAACCACTGACATGTATAATATCGACTGACTACGTCCATAGAAATACACTGCAGCAAGGACCAAGTACCAACTGAGAGAGAACTGTAAACAATAAATAAAATAAATAAGTGGGTTCGTCGAAATAAATGTTTTTAAATTAATTATTTGGGTTAATTAGTGATAAAAGTGTTTTACCAAAGGCAATATATTCATAAAAACTCAAGAGAATTTCGAAAGGTTTTATTAAAATCACTTTGCATCTTCCCGCCAATGGTTTTTTGAATGTTGGCACCGACGCGATGTGAGAACTATTTTTGACACACAAAATTGTACCCGCATGAAATAACATATCGAGCAGTCCATATTTCATTGCCAAATGACTCCTGCAGTTTGCACCCTAAACTAATATTCTATTAAAAAATTACTTTTTATAAAAAAAATATATTAAAAACTGACACATCATCCACACCGCTTAATGCGGAAATCTTCCTAGTACCTCACTACAGTAGTGAGGTGGTTAAACTAAACGACTTACGACGCTGAATGTTTTTTTTTTGCTGAATTTAATTTGTAAGATGACCCCCCTCCCCTAATTTAAAGGCTACATCCGCCACTGTTCTGATGGATATATTATTTGTTTTGAATCACAAACAAATTATTAAATTCAAAAATTTCGTAGTTGGCTTTCTCAAAACAATAGTATGTAAATTGTTTCCCTTTTGGTTATTTAATAGTCACTTACATGAAAATCTAATATATAATAGTCAAACGCAACTAAATAAGAAAAAGTAGAAATGGACCGGTAGTTTTTGGTAACGTGGTCACATTTGAATATTGGCTTGCATTGCAAAATATTTAAGATATTGTCCAAGCTCAGTCTATTTCCCCTTAACTTGGAAAACGCATTAAATGGATAATTTGTAGTGATGCAAATGCATGGGAATACCCAATTATTACGTACACATTCCGTCTAGGTGGTGCATAAAGCAGGAGGTGATAGTATTCACATAACAACAACATTGTATTGCAAGGGAGGGAGAGGGGGGTGGGGAGTCCACATCAACCGTTCGGGAGATGAAGGCTGATTAATAAATTATGCTAGTTTTTCACAAAATTCCCTGGATCTTAAAAAATACAGGTTGTATGGTCACCGTCAGAGCGCATTGTATGTAGAGCTTATGGCTCGAACTCCTCTTCTCTTCGGAGTTGTGGTGGTCTAAAGTAAAAATTTCGGATTTTCTTACAATTTTTTTTACTTTGACCTCTATTTTGTTTTTTTTTTTGCAAAACGGTGGTTAGCATACCTTTTTTTATAAAAACTAAAAGCTGTGGACTCTCTCCTTTAATTTGACCTAGTACACCCTATGTCCTAACTGTAGCCGTTAAACAGTTATTAGCTCATAACATATTCAGGTTATACCGAAAGTAATAGCTGTTTAACGGCTACAGTTAGGACATAGGGTGTACTAGGTCAAATTAAAGGAGAGAGTTCACAGTTTTCAGTTTTTATAAAAAAAATGAATGTTAACCACCGTTTTGCAAAAACAATAGAGATCAAAGTCCAAAAAAACGGGGCTGACTGAGCAGTCGTTGGAAAGGCCATGAAGTTCTACATACAATGAGCCATTGACGGTGACCGTACACCCTGTACTTTTTAAGATTCAGGGTATTTTGCAAAAAACTAGAATAATCTGTTAATCACCCTGTATGTCCCAAACGGTTGAAGTGGACCCCCTCCTTCCTGCCATACAATTTTTTGTTCCTCTAGGTGAGTACTATCACCTTCTGCTCTAGACCGAAAGATCCTGTATAGTTACTATGAGTAACAAATTATTAACTATTTATTTATTAAATTTAAATTTAAATTAAATCAAAGTGAATAACAGAGCAGTCACGTAATATCCAACCATTTTGTTGTCATTCCCAACTAAAAAATAGTTAAAAATAACTGTTTTATTTGTTGAATCCGTCAACAGACAAGTTAACTAATTCTCTAGTTAAAAAGTAACTAAGGAACATATGTAGTAGTCTTTATTTCAATCATAAAAATAGTTGCAAAATAGTTCATTTTGACTGATTGTATGTATGTACTCTTGAAAGTATTAGGGCTTCTACCCTCAGCGATTCTAATAGTATATACCTACAGTAAGAACCTTAATAAAAGTGAAATCAATTCGTCATGCTTGAAAGTCAAGTCCGTTACCCTTGACGATCAAGGTCGATCGTACAAACCCGTCGCGCCGCTAGAACGCCCGTGTGCAAAACCGACTATGCCCCCCCTCCTTATCCTGCTTTCTCTGATTATGTTCAAACAAAGGTCTTTTAGTTTGTTACTTAAAGGGTTATACCTCTCTATTTTTTTTTATTTTTTCATTTTTTTTATTGGTTTAAATCATGCCAAACAACCCTAAAATCAAAATCTACAACGCCCAAGCTCCGATCTGAACTAAACATTTTTTTAAATCACTTTTAAATCAATAAAATGTCGACGAACGAGAATCCACAGCACGAGAAGTGTCCCGTCGGAGTGGTCGGAGTAGACTCTTGGTGTACTTGGCAGCGCAGTTAAGGACTTGGTACCCTTGCAGCGTACGAGCACAAGAATCCTATGCATAAGGACGTTTTCAACGCAATAAAACCCATTTATAAAGAATTTAGCTCCCACAACTTTCTGTCGCACTGCTTTTTGCGATTCTTAACATTTATAGCATTTTGAAACTTCAAACGCGCTTTTATCCAAAACATGTTTTCAAAAGTAAGAGAATTCTTAATTCTGTATATTCTATCAAATTAAACGTAGAGCTTTATTGAAACAGCTTGTAGTCATCCGGAAATATTTGTAAAATCGCTTCTAATCCAATCACAAATCTTCATAAAGAGTATAAAATTCTCCGTGTATATTCCGCTCACATCACTTACCGTTATCGCGTGCGTTGATACGCATAATTACTACCGATACCGCGGTAGCTTTAAAAGCCACTTGCCACTTTCTTCGTACTTTCTCTTTCTTTTGTCTTCGCCTTTCAATATTAATAAAGCTGGAAGCATTGCAAATGCAGAGGCAACACTTAGAACAATTTTCTTTGTCACTTCCGACATGTTTCTCATGTGAGCTACCATGAACATTTAAATAGCTGTACAAAAATTATCCCCGCTAACCCGGCGATGACACGAGTCAGTAGAACTGACGCGACGGTTAGTATTGAATTCGTTTGTCAATTTTACTGATTACGAACGATTCGCGTTCGATCAACTGACTAGTCAGCTTATTATATAATCTCGTCAAGCGGTACAGAATGAATGCATTTCTAATGATTTCTTCCTTAACCCTTAAGTAAGCGCATAGGATCAGGTCAGAGCAATTTTAACCGCGAAAAAGTGTAGAACGCATCCTCTCTCGTCTTTGCGTCTTTCAGTAGCTTTTCATCTTAGAACACTATTTTTAAAATCGTTGTACTCGAGCCTCTGCAACGTACGCACGCTTTTGTATTATAGTGAAGTGTGACCCCATGCGCTAACTCACGTAATTTTTTTCGTGAGGTAAGTTTTGTTACGTATATCTTTTGAAACTTCGACATTTTATAATATTTTCGGATGAAAATAAATAAACGTATGTTGAGATTGTAGTTTTGAGTGAATAGTGTAGCTTTTCTACTCTACTCCGAATAGTGGTTATTATTGTTTAACTTTTCTATAAAGACTGGCAAGAAGTTCTTCAGTAACTAATATAAAATAATTGTTATTTTATTTTTGTGTTAACTTAAACAGAAGTTATTTGTTTTTCTGTTTTTGTTACAGCAATAAGATTTAGTTACCGAACTGCATTGTTTTTGTTTTTCTGAATATTTTGTGGTTTACTTAAATTTCTAGAAAGTAATTGGGATAACTGCTGTCATTTGTGTGATTTTGTTAGTGCGCCTACTTAAGGGTAAATCCGTGATTTTTCTCTAAATAAAGATTACAATGTATATTAAACCCTTTTCAGTCATTTCCCACTCAAAAGAGAGAAGATTAGAAATATAAACACAAATTTCAACTAGCACCTAGGTACCTTTTATTTTCAGTTTCGGCCATTTTAATTTTACGTTTGACAGTTTATTGACTAGTAGTACTGACTGGCCAGAAATCTAGTCAGTAGGTGCTTACAAGAGGCTGTATCCATTGGCGTAACTAGGACTTTTTTCTAGAGTGGGCCAGTTCTCCCAACTTTCGTACATAGGTTTTAACAAACATTTTCCAACTCATGAGAAGGTATTCCCAGCTTTTGATCGAAATTTTTTATGCATTGCTCTGAGCACTTACGAGATGTTCTTATAATGCCTAGAGCCAGTTAAATTGGATAGATTGAAAAAACCATAAAGTTTCTAAAGTTACAGAGAGTACAGAGAGTACAGAGCCCAATAATCTAATTGTAGAACATAATAATAATAAAATAGCTCTGCACACAAAAAATTCTCATAAAAAAAAATTAATAATTCTCATTTTACAAGTTCCAGACATCATCGCGTCACTATTTTTGTAATATGTAGTCTTCCTGCGTGAAACCTAACTCCGCTCCCAAGAAAGCAAAAAAATACATCAGTACTTTTAATGTTCTGCAAATGCAGATACGTGTGCACATTCGGGGCGATTTTAATAAGAAGAGCTTTTGAGATATGGCAGTCTTTGTCGAGGTTGCATTGTAGAACAGCGAACAGTTTTCAATTGTTTCCCATTCTTTATTATAATTCTCGTTGAATGATAATGAGAGCTCGGAGAGAAAAAGCCATGGTAGGTACATCGCTTATCAGTTAGTATAAGTTATCAGCATTCAATAAATTTTTGAATAACTGTCAACATTCGGCGATCGGGCGATATTTATTGCAACGCGAATTAAATTTGTTTTAAATTATAGACAGTAGTATTTATTTGAAAAATTAAATAAAATTTGCACTATTTTAAAAGAAAAATAAAAGAAAGTGGTGTCGTTTAATTAACAGAAACTTTTGTTTTTCACATCCCCTGCTTTGCTTCTCTCAGAATCTAGAATCCTCAAGTTCCATACACGAAACTGATATAATAGTGACGCCCTGCCTAATGCCCAGTATTTACCAAGTACCAGTACTCCAGGACCCATACTTCAAATATTTTAAGTACAAGTACAAATTCTGGTACTGATACTTAAAAATTTTCAAGTACAAGTCCAGGTACTGGTACTGATACTTATTATAAGGTTCAAGAGCCTTCGAAAACTCAAATCAGAAATATTGACAAATTTATAGCTAGTTAAATAACTGGATGAGGTTTCCATTTACGATATATCATAAAATATCGTATAAGCTTTTGCCGTTTTAATTTCTACATAATTTTGGAAGTTGTTCATATAGTATTTGAGTGTCACATCAGATAATGATTGCCTTGCAAATGAAAATCAACGCATCACATGTGCGGAGGAAGAGAGCGGATTATGGCACTTGATTGCCAACCTCTCAACAAAGGATCTCGACTCAGCATGCCAATTTCTGTCCTACAGTTACTCATATATTGCGATAATTTTCTTTCTATTTCACTGAAGGCGGTAAAATTTCTTTAAGCACTGTAGAGATGCAGATAACCTCTATTATTAGAAGACGTATTCAAATAATTTACAAGACTTGAAGTACTACGCGTTATGGCGGTATTTGTAGTAAGTTCGTTAAGTACCAGTACCGGGATTTGTACTTGAGAATTTTTTGAGTACCAGCACCGAGACTTGTAAAAAACGTTTAAGTCCAGGTCCTGGTACTGATACTAATACTTAAGTACCAATGTACTTAAGTACTTTACAGGTCTGAAGTTAGATACACATTTTTGATCAATTATTTACGTTTTTATTAAGCACTAATAAGGAGATATCTATTAGTTAAAGTCTGTATACGCTTTAGTTTGCGATTTTTTTTTAGCACCTGTTGCGCTGTTAGTTTGTTTTAAATTATCTCATTTTCAATGCTTATGAGTGCCTTGTTCGAAAGCCTCTCCTGAAGCAGTTGCTCTCGTAACCAAGTTCTAACTCGATGGAAAAGTTTTGTTCACAGCCGGCCAAGCTGACAGAAAGACCCAGAGCTGCTTGCAGCTACGTGTATAAATTTGGACAGAAGTCTTTCCAAATTTACTACAATGCTCTTGTTTTTGAACATATTATTTTATTATTACATTTTATTTTGTTGCAGTCTGTAAGGTGGAAACGTCTACATTGAAAACATTTTTATAATTTTCTATAAATGCCTCTCCATGTTTCAGGTACAACTTTATAAATGAGTGAACTGACTGTGCCAAAGGTAGATTTTCAAACCTTTTTCAAAGCTTTTTTTCTGTAAAATTAAACAAAGTTTTATGAAACTTTCAAAATTTCATTGATATCAAAAGTTATCAATTAAAATTTCCGTACAAACAGTCAAAATAGTTCTACATAATTTCTCTTACGGATCACGCCTTTGTCAAAATTCAGTGGAATCAGAGCAATTTCAGAATAGTTTTTAAAAATTTTAAAAAGATTTTAATAGGATTTCTTGAAGAAAAGAATTCGTTACGCCTTTTCGATTCCGATCCGAACGGATTAGGCCTAATATTGTACGAACTTACGAATGTTTTTGAGAATTTGAATAATTTCCTGGGGATGGAGGGGGCAGGCCGCATTCTATGGGGGCTTCTACCTAATTACGCCAATGCCAGTATCAGACTCTGTCAGTGTCAGTTCTATTGACTCGTGTAATGCCTGAGTAAAGCACTTTTAACTCATGCTTACACACATGAGTTGCCATGAATAACTAAACAGCCTTGCAGTAAAACCTTATAATAAACCGAGATATCAGTTCTGATATGAGTTGATATTATAATGTAAGGCAGGCTTAAGTAGCCATTTACGCCAATAATTGTAACAATTCCAGGTGTAGATGGTCAAATTCGCATTGGAACAAAAAAACACCGAGATAATTACGGCGAACGACCTATTTAAAACAATTTATGACTTCCGCACAATGACTCTTCAATTAAAAAATTTATTTTATTTATGTTAATTGCAGCAATCATTTAGTAGTTTTCTACCAAAGCTGGAGTAGTTCTTTTAATTTTTCGTACTGAGACGAGGAGGACTAAATATTTCACACTGTTCCAAATTTATGCTGCGTCTTCAATAACCTCATATCCAATACGAAATATCAATTTCACATCGACATTGGGAAGCAGGAAAAGTTTTTTGCCAAAATCCGTATGAACTGAGTTCAAGTCTATTACACAAAGCAGGGTCCTATATTTATGAATTAGAGGAGTTTGATGATGATATAAACCTATCGAGTTCATACATTATTTATCTAGAGGGTGTTTTAGATCAAGGTGCCTTCCGGTATAGCACACGATTCCTTCAGGTGAGCTAATAAAAAAATCGTTCAGGAGTCCTCTATGAGTTCGCCCTTGAAAGTTATAGCTATTTAGAGATTTCGCCAATGATCGTGAGCCCTGGTGGGAATAAATGAGTACCTATATGTTTTGAGTCACATTATTGATCTGGCCTTGCATCTTTTAATAGCTTCCAAAAATACATTTTGAATGAGATTTTACTAAATATACTACGGCATCTCTTTAATACGCACAATTATTTTCAAAATTTGATTTTTGTTATATATATAAATTTCATGAATATCGTTACTTATTTCAATGTTGTCTTCCATCTGACCTAATTTTATTGCTCATTATTAAAACTCTGAATGCCCTCTTTCACCAGAAAAAAATTGCATCATAATACCTGGAGTAGGTTCAGAAAGCGAATTGGCTTATTCAAGGCATATCTTAAAATACCAGATTACACCAATCACTGCGTTCTTTAGTAATGCGATGTTGTGAAAATAAGGCTATAAAATAAGCTTCTAAGATAGCGTTTACATATTTGTTTGGTCGTAGTAATAACAAGTTTGATTAAAGTTATACAACATTCAAACATCAGTATTTAATACATATTAATAAAAACAATTTAGTTAGCAGCATATCGTGTTATAAGTATAATCAATACTTTACTAAATCTTATTTTCCAAGAAGCCCCAACAACAAAGTAGTGCAGATCAAAATAATATCATATAAAAATACTTATCACAGTTTTATATAAAAATGTATTCATAATATTTTTTTTATGTAAAAATTATGTCTATTGTTCCATTCACTGCACATTTTTCCAAAAAAAAAAAATGAAAATAAGCAGAAGAAAAACTTCATTTCTTGAAATAAAACATAAAAGAGGATTTTGTGTTATGCAAACAGTTATAAAAATAATTTTGTAACATTTATCAAACGTGCACTCTGTGAAAGTACGCTAAAACATTTTAGACCAATTTTTACAGACTGTACAGCAAAGCTATAAGCTATTTTCTAAATAGCCAAATTTAGAACAGTAAATGTAGAATAACTATTAACAACAAGTTTCACGCTTCATTTCCATCAAAGTAAGTGGTAAAATTATGTGGTCTTTAATTACTGACTTTGAGTACCTACCTATTTCTTTCTAGCACAAGTTATGTGTAATATAATTTGTTTTTACTAGAAAATTAAATTTTGTTTACTTACGATGCTGTCGGCTGGCGGAATTAATTTGTGTAAATTAAGATAATTGTAGGAAATATTTCATAAAGCCTGAAAGCGTCTGCTGAAAAATAAACATCAATAATTCGGTGGTTTTCCAAATGTTTATTTGTAGCTTTATTGTAGTCGTATACAGTGATATATATGTATATATATATATATAGTTATATCCACTTGAACAGCCTAAGAAAATAAGAGGAAACACATTTTATTATCATTGGATTGAAACTAAATATTTTCAATGTTTTCCCAATAATATCTACCCAAACATTACAGAATACAAAACAAGTACTAAAAGTGACTACACTAAAAATATAATAATTTGGAAATACCTATATTATCCCAACTATATTTCGTAGGCTTGTCCATTGTAAAATTCGTTTGGTTCTTTTGGCCTTACAAATTAGATTTATTCTCCATAATAACATTATTTAGTGGAACTGTCTATACAAAAAATTTGTTTGTTGAAAAATAATTTCAGGAACCATACTGGGTGAATTCCATGTCAAATAGGCAAAAGGTGACCTGAGGTCATGTGACATGACCACCACCAATTTTTTTGAAATTTTACATACTTGGAGGTTTTGTGAAAACAAAAATACAAATTAAAAAATTTCGGTAAAATTCTGTCCTGGTCCTCTTTAAAAATTCATATATATTTTTCTATTCATGCTAGGACAGTGAAATATGGCTCATTTGAAAGCTATTTAAAAAATATATAATCTTAACAATTAACGCGAAAATAGACATTAAGAATAAGGATGTTATCCTTTATCCTTGAATATCCTGAAAGACGTACTTTTGATTTTGATATTTTTTTTATATTTTATACCTTATATTATCCACTAAAAGATATTAAAATTTTAACTTGGGGTCTCAACGGGATCAAGGAGTAAAAACTCAAGAAAGCTTCTCCAAAATACATCTATAACTACTTACAAATAAAAAAATCTTGGTTTTTATAGGGTGTCCCGTATGTGGTCTTACATCTGAAGGCTATGGATAGGCCATGCTTAGAAAAGCAAAAAATTGTATGTAAGGTGGGGGGAAAATCCTTACAGTTTTCGAGATAATGGGATTTAAAAATATTTGGGTATGTTTTTATATATCACCCTGTAACTTCTTAACGTTGCAGTCTATGATGATGATTTAAAAATTTGTAGATTGGACTTCTCCAATGGTGTACAAATTTTACCCCTCCTCATCTTCGTTTTGAGGTTATGGTTCAACAAATCTTAAATTTCGGACTTTTAACTCGGTTTTTTTCACTACTATATTTATCAAAAAACACGTCATCAACACCAGTTTTTCGTATGGAATTCAAGAAGCCCAAGAGCTTCCCTTTAAAATAATTTATCACACTCTGTACGTAAAACCTAACCCTTTCTGCGTTTTTGCCCTCTTTTTAATCATATCCATCGACTGGCTCAAAAGCTCATTCCCAAAAGATAATTAATTGCCTACTTTCTGGCATTTATTGGATTTTTTCGCTTGGTATGCTTAAGAAAAAGTGCAAAAGCGTAGAAAGGGCTACGTTTTGGTCCACCTAACGTTTCAGAGTTTAACTGGAGACTATTGACAACAAAGTCTGCGCGCAGCTAAACCGACTGCCTGTGTAAACACAGTTGCAAATTCTTTCGAAAGGTTTCAGCTTCTGAGCTGCACACAGCAAAAACCGCAGACTGCGCTCAACTTTATTCCACTACGTGTAAACACCACTGCAACCTTAAAAACTGCGCAGCAAAAATTGCTTTGTGTAACCGTTCCTTTAGATTACATCCGCACGCGACATTCCCGACAAAAGAATTCCACGTAGTTCTACTTTTCGTCGAAAACGAGTTCAAGCAATGATTTTTTTTTAATTCCGAAGCCAACAATGGAATTTGATGAGAAGTTGATTGAGGACGGCTTGGGGGAATAACGCTAAGGGTGATAAAGTTTGGGTCTTATTTTCAAATGAAATAAGCCCCAAAAGTAAAAGTGAAAAAAAGATCAAAAAAAAAAAGTGAAGCAAGGCCCAAAATTCAGGTCAAGAGAACAAGCAAATGAAAAAAAGCCCAAAATATTGATAATGATGTGTGTAAAGTAAGATCGCGTCGCGCGTTGCGCCGGGGAGGGGGCTTCGGCAAGGGGTTCAGGCACGGCTGCACCCTTTGCCCACGCCGCCCTCGCCAACCACCTCGCGAGACGCGTTCTTACTTTAAATCGAATATCAATGTGCCCTGCACCGCGCCGCCCCCCCCCCCCCCCCCCGCCTTAAAAACAAACAAACGCGCGACACGTTCTTACTTTACACACATCGTTGGGAAATATTACCTTCATTTTCTGAAATTATTTTTGGGCATTATTGCATCTGAATCAATTTTGTTTCTTGGGCTTTATTTCATTTGCGAATTTTGGATTTTATATCATTATGAAATAACGCCCCATAAAACCCAAAAGTGTGAAATAACACCCAAAAATGTTGGACATTATTTCACATTTGACACGTTAAAATTTGTATGGAACTTTTAGGTCTTATTTCACTTATCACTTTCGGGGGTTATTTCCCGGAGACATTGAGGACGTGGGGAAATTCGACCTATTTTATAACAAGAAGTTGATGCTGAAATTAGTAGGTACATAAACGCGTTCAATCTGCCAGTATATTTGTTCCCACTCATCGCACTCAACGCTAATTGCAATCTGGCTACACTTTACTCATTTTTCCAAATTGCAATTTAGCAATTTAAACTATAAAATCTTATCAAAATGTCTATAAAATGGATTCAATTTCGGTGCTAATTTCTTCAGGTACACTAAAAATATATACACTTAAGAAAAATCTTACTACATTTGTAGTCAGCTTAACTGAAACCTTATCCAAATTCAATGAGCCCAATTTTGAGCTGACTTCGATATCTGGATGTTATTTGCTTGAACTTTTATTCTATAAAGTACTGAAAAAATGGGCAAAATAGGCATTAAAAACCTATATTTCTACAAATTACCAGTATTTCATATTTGTTTAATTAAATATTCAAATTTATACTTTTTAATGAAAAAAAAACCCACGACTTTGACTTGCCATTGGAGATCGTTATACAGGGTGTCCCACATAACGTGTTCCCTGGCCATTTTTCTCGAAAACGTGCGGAGATCGAAAAAGTCCTAATAATAAAAGTTACGCATCTTTAGTCAAGGTATCCTCTGGTATAGCCAAAGACCGTGAAAAAGGATTTGGAAAAGGATATATTAAAAAAATGTCCATTTCGTCCTCATTAAGGATACATTTAGATTACATTTTTAAGTTCCGCGAATAAAACTAATACGAAAGTGTTTTGTTGAAAATTCCAGTTTAACCCTTTATTATCGAGATATAAGGCCTCAAATTGTACTCTATGCACCGTGTTCCTTTGCCATTTTTCTCGAAAATGCACACAGATATCATCGAAGTGCTAGTACCAAAAGCTACCGATCATAAGCCGGGCTATCTTTTGGTATGGTCAACATTTAAAAACCAAAGCCACACGAAAAAAGGATATCTTTGGTTTGGTCCTTTTCGTCCTTTCTGAGGATGCATTTTGGCTACATTGAATAACTGCAAATCAAATTAGAAAAAAAGTGGTATACATATTGAATGTAGCCAAAAACATAGATAGGCTGTCATTCTATACTAATTTTATAGATAACGACCATTGTAAATTCAATGCACAGGCAAGTCTCGTCCATGTGAAAAAAACGGAAACTCTCGAATATATATATATACTTATGTATACTTGGTTGGAAGTTGCCCAGCGAGGGTAAAAACTGTTAAAAAAACAAGTAAGAAAGCTAGAATTGGTTTAAGACTAATTCTTATGATACCCTAGCTAGATGAAAACCCGTCGGTTTTTGTATGATCACAAGTATGATTTTTGAAGTGGTTTTTCGCATATATTTCTAAAATGGTTCTTCGGACAGTAAAAATAGCTATAACCAATTTTATAGGATTTCACATTCTGAAGAACTTTTCGGTACATTAAAACTGTCTAGGACTGATCGTTTTCACAGTATACGTAAAAATCCAAATATATAGAGGAAAACGAAATTTTTGTATGGCAACCCCATGAAGGAGATGCTCAATTTGTCTCATTTTCGAACTTAATTTTACTTTTTTTTTAAGTCTGTATACAAAATTTCAGGACTCTAAGTATACGCATTCTTGAGTTATCGTGCGCACAGACAGACAGACGAACGGACGGACAGACGGACATGCAAAAATCAAAATAACTTTTAATATTATGCGTGGGTGGCCAATACATTTTGCACTACCGTCATTATTTTAGGTGTTACAAACCGACTGACAAACTTAGTATACCCTATAGATTTCATCTAGGGTATAATACAAAATTCCTTTTTTGGATCAATTATCAAAAACAAAACAAAAATTTACAATAGGTAATTATCAAACCAACCTCCCATTTTATAGTAAAATATGTAAAGAGAAGTCCCCAACTGGGCATTGCCAGATTATGTTTCGGGAAAATCTAAATAGCGTTTTTTTTAAGAAAAGAGTGGTGGGATGGTATTTCGCCAAATTGGTGCTCTTTTATCCTAATTTGACTGCATAAGAGAATCACCTGCTGGTTTGTATATTAGTACCACATCATAGCAAAGTATAGAACAATAGAGTAGTCATATTTACAAGATACTCGCAATTACAAACGATTCAGCTTCTAAAAAACACTTTTGTTTTTTAACAAGGTCCTTAGATACAAAAATGTTGTGGAACTAACATTCAAATGCCAAATTGTCTAATACTTTACGACTTATAACTCAACTCCGATATTTGTTAACTGATTTAAATAATCGAAGTTTTCTCAGAAAAGGATACATATAAAGTCTACTTCATGATTCCACAAATTGCTTTGGGAGTTATAGCGCACTAAATGACATCAAGTCATTACATTACGAGGACAAAACAATTTTTTAACCCTCAATATATCGAAGAAGATGAATGTTAGGGGTGGAGGAATCTGACAAGAAAATGTTGATCAGAATGGATGATATACCAAAGTGCAATTCTTTTCGAAATAAACCGTATAAATTGAACTTTACAACCCACAAAGTTAGGGATCCACAAACTTTGTGTATATCAAAGTTCAATTTTCCAAATCTGCATTTATTCTATACATATATGAGCCGTTTTCCTTGAAAGTGGTGCAAGTGCATTTGGGTATATTATTTTTTATTTCCTTCAGAATTCTTACATAACTGGTTAATAAATTTACGCTATCTTTAACTTCAAAACACACAAAAGTTCATAGTTAGATCCTATAAATATTTTTAAATTATTTTTTTAAATGAATTTAAATTAAAATATTTCAATATTTCGTCGCAAATAAAAATGGACTTGCACCACTTTCAAAGAAAACGGCTCATATGTAAGTATATAAAATAAACATCTCTAGAATTATTAATCAATTTCATTAAATCTTTTAATGTCATAGCCAAAGTTGGATATGCCCAGCCCCCATTGAGAGCTTTGTCATGTCCAAATATTCGGTCAATATTCGATGTACAGCACTTTTCGAAATGTCTACCATGTCTGCAAGCTCGCGAACTTTCAGTCGACGGTCATCCAAGACCATTCTGTGAATTTTTTCACCATTTCTTGCATAGTCACTTCTTTTGGTTGACCACTGCGATGTTCGTCTTGGCAGCTCGTACGGCCTCGTTTAAACTCTGTGGCCCATTACGTCATTACTTCTCAATATTACAAACCGTGAGAAAAATTCGCTTATGTGCCAGTGGCGTAGCCAGGAATTGTTCATGGGAGGGGTCCGAGTGAAAAATTCAGTCACAAACAACACTTTGTCGAAATTTTCATATTTATTTATTCTATGTCACAATGTCATTTTATCTATCTATCACTATTCATTTGAAGAAACCAGGAAAAGAGATCTGAAAATGATCAATATCTTTAATTATATGTAAGTATATTAAAAATTTACGAGCTCTACCTGAAATTTGGCTTATATGCGGAGTTCCAATTTACGAGGTTTTTTAGCAAGCTCTGTAATAACTTCATGGACTTCTGGCATGATCTCCCTATAAATATTCATGAGTGCTAACCCATTTAATCTCAGTTGCGCAGTTGAATTTCTAAGATAAGATTTTAGCCTTCGCAGTGTGGAAAACGACCGCTCGGCTTCGCATGTCGTCACTGGTAAAGTAACCAATATACATAGAAGCTTGAAGATGTTTGGATACAAATTTTTATCACAAGCAGAAAGAGCCTCAATCGCAGTAGTAGGTAACTTGTACATTCGAAGAAATTTTCGCTGCCACAACTTCACCTCAAAAATCATTTCTTCTTGGGATGCTTCAATGTCCCCCGTGTAAAATTCACATAGATGCTTTACTTCTTCCGCAATGTTGTTTATTTCAGCATTCCAATTATGTAAGGGAAGCAAGTATTTAAAACCTTTAAGATTCCAAATTAGCGCAGAATTCATTAAGAAATGGTATAAACATTGTAATGCGAAAGTAGTCTTCTGCCGATGCAACAGGAACATTATTTCTATGAGTCTGCTGGCTTACTAATCTAGGAATTTTGATTTCAAAATCACGTTCATTTGCTTTTTCTAAAACATTCTTATATATGGTATTGAATTCCACGTCGCTATTTTCTCTTACTGCTCTTATTTCGAGCAGGAGATCTTCAGCAACATTAACAGCTTCGCTCAAATCTATTGTTTTAGTTTGTAGGAAACGACAAAGGCCAATACTATGTTCAAAATTGTGTATGCTTTCGACGAAGCCACTGGATCCTGCCATGACGATATATGCTCTAAAGCGTCAATAACTGCTGGTTCCAATTCAAGGAAACATGTTACAGCATCATGTCTTTCAATCCATCGTGTGGGGCAGATGTTCTTCAATTTTTCCTTTCTCACTTCTGGAATAATACGTAACACACAATCTTTCAAAAGAACTTGCTTTTTAGGAGTATTGAAAAGTTGTAAATTTCCCCTCAAGTATTCATACAGTTTCGTATATACTCAACTTTGCAAGAGTTTGATACAGCCAAATTGAAGCTGTGACTTGAACAATGGACGTAAAGAGCAGTTGGAGCAATTTCTCTGATTTTGGCTTGAACGCCATTGAACTGACCGCTCATTGCAGCGGCTCCATCGTAACCTTGTCCTCGGATTTTGCTCACACTCAAGCCCTATTGTCTCTATTTCTTTCAGTATTCCTTCAGAGATACCGTCCGCGGTTGTATTAGAAAGAGGAATATAACCAAGAAAATACTCACAAAGTGTTGGCTCTTTGTCTTCAAATTTTATAAAACGAATACACAACGACATTTGTTCCGTACCGGAAATATCTGCTGTTTCATCCGCGATTAGTGAAAAACAGTAAGAATCATTGATCTCCGCTATCAATTTTTCCTTAATTGTACGTCCAATAGTTTGAATGACCTCGTTTTGAAATTCTGGGCTTATGTAACTTGCATTCCTTGGACAAGATTCTAATAAGCGCTTCAGCTCCCATCATAGCTGGCGTTGTTTCTTAATAGAGCACGAAGATTTCCATCATTTTCAGCCGGCTCAATTTCCACATTTTTTATTAGGCCAAAATCTCGATGTCCCCTAAGTGCAATGCCTTGCCGACCACAGAACATTATAGCTGAAACAATTGCCGAAACCATCTTTCTGTTATCTTGTATTTTTCTTTTTAAGTCTGTGCTGATTAACTGCTCTACAGAAGTCTGCTTTCCTTCTGATATTGCACTCATAGTTTTGGCGTCTTCAACACTTTTCTCATGATACAAACAGAATGGCAAATGTTTCATTTTCGTAAATAAATGAGAAGGGGCGGAGTTTTCATGTTTTACTCTCATAAAATGCTCCCGCGCTTTTGTGAAAACCGGTTTTCATGAAATATTGATAATGTTAGGACACATGTTGTTGTTGTAATTTGCTATAATATGGACACATGTTGTTGCTGTAATCCTATGATATTTGAACAACACGTGTTTCTGTTTACATTCGTTTTGCTATGAAGAGATTAAGTGGGAGAACTCATGCTGAATTCTCTGATATTTTCGGGAAAAATGAGAATTTTATTTGAGAGGAATTTTACGTCTCCTTTCAGCATCTGGGCCAAAGCGAAATTTATCTTATTCTTAAAAATGGGAGGTAGTGTGACCCGAAGTGCATTATTATAAATAGTTTGATAGGATTTTGAGGGATTTAATAAGATTTCGTCGTTCTGGTAATCTATTTGAAATCAAAACTTAATGAACAATTTATTTTTCTTTATCGGCTTTTTATATGGTCAATTTGCTGATTGTTGCAAATAAGCAATTGATCGTACAGTTTCATTCGCGTTGAAAATAATTTCCAGACGTAATTTAACACTACTAAAATTTTATTTCTGCAAAAAAATGCTGAAATTTCCAAAGCGAGTGAATTGAACTTATTTACAATGTGCGCAATTTTTTATACTTGCTGACTATGCAAAATTATTGTAGAATTTTAAATTGGAAAAAATGCAAGAATGCAAGAAATTGAACAAATTCTAGTGCGACTAAATAAATGAGAAAATTGAAATTGAAATTATTGAATGAAATTATATGCGTTGTCGTATGTAGGTATGTATGTGCCTGCTGCCTGAACAAAGATGATTACAGCGAGAGATATAAGCCGCCACAACACAAACATACAAATTCGCAAATTTATGCAAGTGAAAAGTGCATTGCACGCTAGCACTATATAAGATTTCTAAAAATTAATTCCACACAATAAATGCGAATAGTGTGACCAACTAAAGAAAGCCCAGGAAAACAATTTAAGAGGATATTTAGTGGGGGTAGGAAAAAATATTTTATTGCATATTAACTTTAAATTTGTTACGCTGAAAGAATTAATGCAATAACATATTAACTTTTGTAATAAACAACAACAAATTGTTCAGAATTGAAGTGGAAATTAACGGTAAATCCTTCAATTGCCATTGGTTTCAAAGGGGGGGGGGGGTCCAGACCCGTGGACCCACCCCTTGACTACGCCACTGTGTGATTGTATAGTGAATTCATATATAAAAGATCTGTTGCAAGGATTTAACTTCATCCCGATTTGTATGTTTGTATTTTAGTATCATATACATAGGTACACGTGTCATGATTTTATTAACGAGCAGGATTTCCATCGAAACTGCTAATAACATGATGCGCTTCTTTGGTGGATCTGGCGGTACAATTATTACGATATCAGACACATCTAACACTTGTCGTCATCTAGACCAGCGGCGGGCTATTAAGCAAAATTCTTATATGATAAATTCAATGAAAAAACAAAAATATTTTCCATGCGGATAAGAAGCCGATCATAATTTTGTTTCCGCTCCGAGAACAAGAATTGTTTATGATTTTAGTTCGGTTCCGTTCCAAAACAAAACTTAAAAGAGCCGAAAAGCTCAATTTCCTACAGTTTCGGTTTCATCGCTTGCCTATGGAATACTAGCATAAATATTTTAAATATTCTATTACTTTTGGAATATACATACATATATGTATTGTATGTACATTAGGGTGGCCCAAAAGCAAAAGTGTTACGATGTCTAAATGCTCATTCAGAATATGTTAAATAATGTAATTTTAAGCTTCTATGCAAAATTTCAGTGAAGTTCATTAATGCTTAGAAATAAAAATAGAGATTACTCTTTAGGATTTTTTACCGTGGTAAAATATATATAATTCACACCCAGAATTTATTCTGAGTTTATATGAGAGGAGACCCATTTGATCTGTTTCAAGCGTCTACAGCAGGCTGAAAACCAAGCTGTACCGATGAGTGTAAGGTTTTCTGCTAACACTTCCTTTTTCGTTTTTCTTTTTTCAGCCCACTGCGGACGTATACAGCTTCGATTCGTTTCGAATGAATCTGGTTTTTTAAATTTTTTTTCTATTTTTCTCAATTTTTCTGATTTTTTTTTAATTTCTTAATTTTTTCGTTTCTTGTTCTTTGTTATATTTTTCATTTGTTTTACAAGTCACTCAATTTCGCTATTTGGGACCTGTTGATGAGTCAAAACCAAGACTTGAAACTTGTCACCAAAAATAAAATGGGTTGTGTGATGAAATAACAAATCAAAAACATTTTTAGTTTTTGCCATATACCGGAGAATCCAAATAAATGTTTAGATGTCGCTCAAATCGAAAATAGTGTTTTTGGCTGTCTTGGACTTTCAGAAAAACTGTTTCAACATTTTCTGTCATAACTTTTTAATTTGACAATATTTTTTTAAATTTAAGGGAACTTAGTTATGAGCTTATTGCAGCAAAATTCGTTTTAGAAAATTAAATTCGTCTATGTTTTACAAATTTTTCAAAACGAAAATTCGGACCCGAAACTCAAATTTTATGACTTCGCGTAAATTTTTTTGTAAGAAAAAATGGCACGCGGGTATATTTTTTCTACTAACTATATAAATGTAATCTTTTAAACAACTACAAATTAAGGGGGTCGTTTAGTGTATGAACTGTTCTCAAAATGCGATTTTCGAAGGTGAAGCATTTTTACAAATTACAAAGAAAATGTGCCGGTCCGTAAAAGTATAGACTTTTTCACTGTAACAAAACGATTTACACAAAAAAATAAGAGAACAAGTCACAATTGGTCTTAAGACTAGCAATATTGTATCCTAGATGAACATAAAAGTTAAACAAAGTGAAAACCAAAATTTCTGTATGGCAACGCCAAGAAGGGGTTATCCGATTTGTCCCATTTTCGAAACTAAATTCATATTCTTTTTAAAAAGCCCGTGTGCAAAATTTCAGCACTCTAAGTGAACGCGATCTCGACTTATCGTGCACACGGATGGATGGACAGACAAACGGAGAGACAGACAGGCAGACAGACAAACAAACGGACAGGCGGACATACAAAAATTAAAATAACTTTTAATATTATGCGTGGGTGTCCAATTCATTCTGTTCTAGCAGTATAAATTTTATGCTTTATAAACGGAATGACAAAGTTAGTTTATTATTTCATCATCTAGGATATAAAAACGATAAAAAGTTATGTTTTAGCTTCCGATAAATTATTATTATAAAGTACCTACATGGTGTTTTCACTCACTATTCTTTCCAGGTTTTTTTCGCTGTCATCTCCTCTTGACTACAGAGTATACATAAGATACAGGGAAGATGAATCCCTCATTTGGATTATACCTCTTGCATTAGATCTCCTTGGGTGAATATACGTGATCTAACGACGCAATGATAAGCTTCTCGAATTTCTCTCTGACTCTTAAAGTCCTATCCGGTATCAAGGTCGTTCATACCGCTCAATCTAATTTCAGGTAAGGGAACATTTAAATAGGTAGCCCGTAGCCACAAGTATTCAACGGAATGGAGGGAGTGGCCGTGAGCATGTCTACCAGCTTGTCCTCCAGAGCGAGGTAAGTCTAACAATCAAACTTGCACAGGTGGGTACAAAATTACATACGGGCATTTATCTAGGCCTAGAGCAATTATACTATTATATTAACTAATGAATTTCTTAGTTTGCTTACAATATTTTACATAATTTTTTTCTTAAAAAGAAGTTAACTTGTAATAAAATATTATTCGCATATTTTCTGCGAATATTTTCAAAATATTGAAAATAGTGAATGCGAATACGAATATTCGTTACATCACTATTATAGACATTATGTAATTAGCTATGTATCTTAGAACAATCGGTAACTTCTGTTTTGAGCTGACATCCATCGACAATTTTCTGAGCACAAATTTCGACAGACCTAATCATGGAATAAAGGATTTGCGGACAATTTCCCTAAAACCAATTTCCCTACTGAGCAATTTCGCTAACTAATTTCCCTCAAAAGAATTTCCCGCATGAGCGTGCGCGCGCTCATTTGGGTAATTCTTATTTAGGGAAAATGAGGAAAATTGGTTGTTAGTAAGATTTCGTTACTATACATAATATATCAGCACCTCTGTAAGCTTATGTTTAATATAGTTCGTTTCATTTTTGCTCTATCCTAGTTTTAACGACGAGGACGTAGTGAAACCCTGACCGTATTTTTGTTCTACGTGGTCATTTTTTGTTTATTCATCAGTTTTTTTTGCATTTTTCTTAATTTGGTGTTGTTTTTTTTATGGTTCCGTACCCATTGGGTAACAACGGGAACCCCATTACTAAGACTTCGCTATCCGTCCGTCACCAGGCTGTATCTCATGAACCGTAATAGGTAGACATTTGAAATTCTCACAGAGTGTGTATTTCTATTGCCGCTATAACAACAAATAATAAAAATAAAATAAAATTAAATTTAAATTTAAATTAAAGAAACGTGATTTTTTCGACGTATTTTTCCTCATTTTATTCTCATTCATTATTATTATCATAAGTAGGCATTTTTTTTTCAAATGACAGCATTATTATTATTTTTTCAAATGACAGCATTATTTTTTTACATGGCTACTCTCATTTGAAAAAATAAATAAAAAAAGACATAGTGTTAAATTTTTTACGATGGTAGGGAACCCTTCGTACGCAAATCCGACTCGCACTTGGCCAGTTATTTATAAATTTTTCTTAAGTTTTCTTAATTTTTTACTATTAAACAATTCCATTTGTATTTTTATTAATTTTATTGTGTTTTTTTTATCTTTTTTATAGATTGTTAATTTTTGCCTTAATTTTATTATAATTAAACATTTCCATTTGCAAAAGGAAGAAAAAGAGGTATTCAAAATATAAAAGGTAGGTAAATAATAATTAATTAATTTTGTAAAATTAAAACTTAATGTTACCTGCAAGTGCCTTAAATAATCAAGGTAAGAAATATTCTTATATTGATAAACAATTTCCTGGATTCTATATTATTGGTCGAGGTATCTTAGGTAGCTCCTCCTCATTTTTGTCTTTTGTCTTGTTCAGTTTTAAGCATGGCTAAGAACTCCCATATCATGGAAAAAAAATTTCGTGACCAATTAGTTCAATAAAGAATCGGTTGCTTCCATCAATATAATTATTTGTCTCTGGCAACTCCATATTGTGGAAAATATTCCAATATGGAGACTGGTAGTTTCCTTGCTTTTCTTTTATCTGTTTAGCCAATAAATTAGATCCCGAAATATGCAAGAAATTGTTCTGCTATTTCAAACATAACACTGGTTAAGAGGACAAAAATTTCTTCTACATCGCTTTTATCACAATAAGCTAATGCATCGAACGTGCGAGCTCCACACAAATAAAACTGAACTGAAGTGAGCCTATACGCATGGTTTTGGGAAATTCTTAAGTCTTAAACACAATTGCAATGAATAGAACAGATCCCTATGCAATATACGCTATAAAACGTGCATTGTTTCTATGACTGCAATAATCTTTTGCTCGGTCCCTATAGTCGTCGCAACTGTATTTAAAGCAATAAAGTGGTCAACGGCCGACCGCCGCTGCAAATTTCTACGTAATACCATAGATGGCACAAGAACTAGATGTCGCATGGCATACTAGAGCAGAGTATACAGATTGTGAAATGGGTAGTGCATTCTGGAATCGACCATAACATGTTTTAAAGCGTGCCGAAAGCAAATGTTTTTATAATAGCGGTTTTGTATACAGTTAATCGACTTATTCAAAACACTTCAAATACGAAAAAATATGAATAACTCGACGAATACATCATTTCAAATGTTGTGGTCCATTCCGGAATGGACCATCCACCCATATGAATTTTGTATACTTTTATGGTACTGCATCCGACATCTAGTTCTTGTACCCATCTATGGTAATACACAGCCCATAAAACGTTCCTAGAGAAAATTGCTCCTATTACTGCAATAGTCGTCGCCGACGAAACTGTGCTTAAGGCTTTATTTACGGAAAGTGCTCATAAGGGAAATTTCTTTTAGGGAAATTGTTATTAGAGATATTGGTTTTAGGGAAACTCTCCGGATACCTAATTATTTACTATAGAGAATATCACAGAAGAGAACTGCTGTGACAGTCTAAATTCAGAATTCCAAAAGAACTATTTGGGAAACCCGACGACTTGTTGGCAATCCTGTATGCAGGGAATGTGGAGAGAGAATCGAAATTGTGACACACTTGCTCTGTCAGTCTGGCTCTCTCCAGAAAGAGTTTCAAATTTCTTGAAATAAGAAAATAAGTATATATACCTATATAATTTTATATCTAGTATCTGCTATATAATACAATATTATACAGGTACACAGGAGGCAGAATCTCCATTTACCGCACACGAACATTTCTGCGTCATTAAAAAGAAGCACCTATAAGGAAAAATTATGTACAAAACAGAAAACGCTCACCACCACCTACAATAGGAAAGCCTTCCTGGACTAAAACACTCGAAGAAGTTCTGTAACTTCCCATCGAAGCCTTAAAACAGAGCCATCAATTATTATAAACACCAGATTATGGTATTCATTGCCCTAAGAGCTGACCATTGCTCTCAAAAGTGCACGCTTAAGAAAATTGCCAATATCACAGACCATAATTGCCGATTCTGTAACGATGGGGTAGAATCTGCAAAGCACATAATCTTCAAATGCGCAGGAATTGCCCGCCAAAGACTCCAATTTCTGGGTGAGGGATTCATAACACCATCAGACGTCCGGAAACTGACCCTAATGAGATAATAACTTTCATAAAAAGGACAAAAGTGGACTGGACCTATCGCGGCAAATGCATAACACGAAAGTTCTTTTAGACGACAGTGTTTTAGAAGTAGGATGGATCTCCGGCCTGCACCTCCACTAATAATACAGGGTGTTCTAGGAAAAATATGTAATACTGAAACCCCTAAGGGATGAGGTGATTTGCAATCGAAATCATGTATTTTCAAAATTACAGGTGATTTTAGATTTTTTCGAAAATATCTCTTTACCTATGCACGATTATTTCTTTAGGGCAGCGATATGTGTAAGTTTAAGGGATGACACACAAAAACTGTTATGTTTTGATCTATGATTGATCTTCTATTCTTGGTGCGATACCTGAACTTAAAAGACTCCTTGTTTTGTCTCCATTATGATTTCCCTTCTCCACATTTCACGTTTCTATGAGAGGTTGTTGGAAACACATGAGGTTCACCATTGTTTTATTTAATAACGACAGATTAAAATTACTAAGCAGTTCAAGGAGCTTGCGATGTCACATCTTTTAGATCTTTAGCTAGCATATCCTTTATTCCTATCCCTATTATTATTATTATTATTAAATAAAAAAAAAAAAAATGTGCTCAGCTCTGAAGTCACTATTATATATGTTTATATTATTTTATTTATATTTTTAGACTTTACTTTTCTCTGTTAATTTGTATTTGAATCTTTATGTTATGTGCAATTAATCAGTGTGTTATTTTGGTTTTAATCTTATCTGTTACTCTCTTTTACTCATCATACTTTTGTTGATTTGTTCTATTTTAGTTTTGTTTTTCTTATGTTATGTTAGCTTATTTCATTATTGTTTATCTTATATTTTGCATTACATCAACCTTAATTTAAATCCTATAACTTTATCACTCGTTATTATTACTACAATCTGGATAGTTTCTACTGCAATGAGTTTGTTCGTTAGGTTTTTGTTATTTTTCTAAGACTTGTATTCACTCGACTTATTACCAATATCTTTTATATACTCGATGTACCTAACGTTGTAACGTAGCGTAAGCTGAGGTTCTTTAATAAATGCTTTTCTATTCTATTCTATATTCTAATTTTGCAAAAAGTAAGTATCACTCGATTTTCTTGCTTAAGTACTTAGTAACCAAAATGTCGGATCAGTTAGCCAAACGAATTTAGTTATAGTCAAAAAAACATTCGAAAAAATCTAAAATCACCTGTAATTGCGACAAATAGTCATATAAAATTTTCGAATGCACATCGTCTCATCTTTTAGGGGTTTCAATATTGCATACTTGGAACACCCTGTACATATTAGAATTAGGTAGTAATCTGTACAGCTTAAAACATTTAAACTCAACAATTAGATTCATTTTTAAAATAATTACAATAAGATCTACCTACCTTTTTTGCAAAAAGTGGCACAAGAAATTTTTTTTCAAAGTACTGACAACCCTTGAAACAAAAACTCATTCACTCTATAAAACACATACAAACATCAACAAACTATTTTAGGCCCTAACTCAAATGAGGAGAAACATCATAAATTTGCTACAAATCAACCATGTGTATAATATCTCTGAAAACAAGCACACGATTTAATCCACACGACAAACAGTTCGTGGGAAAAATTCCTTCATGACACCACTCTAAAGAAATATTCGTTAAAATTGCTTTCCGTCTGGGGATGCCAAGCCAAGTGCGGCATATTTGTCCAAATACCACCATTGAACTTGATAAATATTCTGAAAGCATGTATTTTTACAGTGTTGATTAAAATTCATCAACATCCGTTAATTTAGCATCCAATAGAGTTTTTTGTAACTTCGCCACCATGTGGCATTAAGGCCAACAGAAAAACTAAGCAGCACTAGAGCAGGATGTGCTCCAACACAAAAAAAAAAGTTCTTGCGAATGACACAACTTTCACTCACCTCTTAACAGAAACGGTTTTTAGAAAATACACATCAATAAGCTCCAGAGTAAGGAGCCTGCAATCAAATTAGCCACGAAATTATTTAAATAAATGAAGACTACCTTTGGCCTTTGATCAATTCACGGTTGCTGACACAAACTATGTAAAATTTAGCTAAGTACACGAATTAGTCAAAGCCTATAAATTGGCAAATAGCACTGACACTGAACTAACGTAAATCATTAATCCACTTCAAAGTACACTAATAGATCGCACTATGTATTAACCCTTTCATCACGCAGTCATTTGGGGTAATTAATTAAGCAGCGGTTGGTGTAATTGAATCACGTCTATTCAGCAGCATCTAAGAAGTACACAACACTAATAGAACACTGACGAAAACACCTTATCCCGCTCGTCTTTAAACAGGAACTGTTCGATTTATATTCGCTCAGGCAAGGCAATCTCCTCCTGACTGACTGTGACCTGAAAGTTCACGTTTCTCGATTCGATGTACGACGAATGACGATGGACGATACTTCTATGTAGGAGAAAAAACCAAGCTGTGCTGTGCTGTCGTGCTATGCTTTTGTGTATTCGACTGCGGCCTGGCGGATGGCTGGCCTCTGAGGCTGTGGAATTCATTCATAGAATGGGTCCACAATTGTGATAATGGTGGACAATGCAAGCTTTTAAATATAACGCCTCAGATCTGTTCTTATAGTTGTGTACTAACATATTAACTTGCAGTAAAATGCCATGGATGGTCGTTATCACTAGCAATTGAGCTTAAACCGAACAAAATGCTTAATTGTAAAGCTTTTATCCATGAATGAATACAATTCTAGATTCAAATATGTTCCGTGATAGCCAAAAGTGCAACCAGTATTTATGCATTTATTCGTCGAACGAGAATGCTCAAAGATTCTACCACTGACCTTGTTTTCTTTAAGTATATTATAATTTAGCAGCCCAGCCGGAAAGGAACAAAATATTATGTAAGATCTTGAAAAATTGATACTTTGTATAGGACCATAACATTTAGGTTGAATTTCAAGTGCATCATTCTCTGTTAAGGAATGCATTACAAGTTAACAAAATAAGACACTTTTATATTGTTCTTGTTGCAACTACGTAGTGACTGCATTGCATCCAATTTTTGGATGCTGCATTGTGAGAATGCAGAAATTTTTTAATCAGAAAACTTTGGTTGGGACCATTTATTTATAGGCGAAAATAAGACCGTGTGTCTAGGTAATTTTCTTAAATTGCACTAAATTGCATTATATTAAAAAAAAAAAAACTTGTAACTATAATGACTTTTTGACCATTTTATATAATTTTGTATCCCCCCCCCCCATGTAGTGGAGAAAATAAACGTTTGATTGATGATCGTAGTGATGTTGCATCCAAGTAGATACCCAGCAGGAAACGGAAACATTTCGGATGCATTCCGAAAATATTCTGTGCAAGGTATGGAAGCAATACGCTCTGCAGTTCATTCTTTTATTCCATTGATGTCCTACGACGGGAAGGTATATAAGGTTCCTTGCACACATTACCTCCGCATGACCTGTAAGGTGTGAAAGCCTTTCTCATTAATTCTTTGGAAAGTGAAAAGAAGCATTACTTTTAAATTCTTTGGAAGCATTCATGCGGCATTTCATAATAGTGAACGGAGCCATTAAGCCAGTAGCGTATCTAGGGTGGGGCGGTGTGGGCGTTCCGCCCCTGGAAGCACATATTTTAGGACGGCATTTTTTATATTTCTGTCTAAATTATAGAAAAACAAATAAATAATTATGATAATTGCGCCGTAAATTTGGAATTGGCGATAACCACATATAGATACGTCGCTTGGTGGTAGAAATTAGAAAGTATGTGAACATATCAGGAAAGACGTCAACTTATCAGGAAAAAATGGAATGACGTGGGAAATGGTCCAAATCAGAAAATCTTAAACGTCAACTTATCAGGATAGAATGGATTGACGGAAAATGGTACAAAAACGGCAAAATGAAAATATTTTAATATTTGTTTACGTATTTATAATTGTTATAAGTGTGCTTTAAAAATTAATAAAGATTGATACTTTAATAATTGAGTGTTTTTATTTCATAGATTCCCAATTCGGTGCACTTAATATACTTTATGCCATGTTTTCAGATTATCGTTCGTGTTGTTCATAATTGGGTAATTGCTAGCTCTTTTATGGAAAGTCCACCGTATTTTTGGACAGGATTACTATTTTAACGTTTAAAAGGATCTTTTGAAGGTTTCAAGATATATCCTAAGGTGCCACATGGAGTGGTTCCAGAGATATTTTCAAACTATCCTGACCTTTCTCGATTCGGGAATTTCGTTCGTAATATATTATAATTGGTTAATTGTTTGTTCTTCTAAGGAAAGTTTGTTCTTTTAAGGAAAGTTTGTTCTTTTAAGGAAAGTCCACCGTATTTTTGGAAAGGATTACTATTTAAACATTTAAAAGGATCTTCTGAAGGTTTCAAGATATATCCTAAGGTGCCACATGGAGTGGTTCCCGAGATATTTTCAAACTATCCTGACCTTTTCTCGATTCGGGAATTTCATTCGTGATATGTTATAATTGGTTCCTAAGCTGTATAAGGTAATGCTGTTCTTCTGTGGTGTATTAATGTTGATTAGTCAGCCTAAGTCAGTCAACTAACAGTATTTAATGATAACATAAAACGACTTACTGCCGCTCAGGAGAACACACCCCACGGCACAGTTCAAGGAGCTTGCTTTGAACTCCCCTGCTCTGTTCTCTTTGCTCATCACTCTTTCCCCCTCTCCCTCAACAGCTCCCCACTTCAACTCTAGATGTGTCTGGCTCTTCTGGATTCAGTCTCACCAGCTCCAATTCTTCTGGTATCCCCCATGGTTGCCCTGCTTCTCTTCGCTTAGACCATCTTCCTTTTATGTCTAGTAGTTATCCTCTACCCCGATAGGACTATCTCCCTCTTATCTGAAGTCCATCTCGTTCACTCAGTGGTTATCTAGGACTTATCCCGCTGTCTCCTTACTCCTACCCTATCCTTTGTAGATACACTAGGAAACTGTGTCTTGGCTAGTCTTGCTCCAACACTACTTACTTAATAGTACTATATCGCATTTCGTCCTGATCAAATGATTCCTCCCCAGCTTAGTTTTTAACTTTTCTCCTTATATTTGAAGAAGACTCCAAAAAAACTCTTAGTTTAAAATCATTTAACGTCTTTTTAAATTGTCTTCAACTGACTCTCCAATAAAGATAAATGAGTAAATTGAATGAGCACATGCACCAATATGGGTATATTTATATATTTTTTCTTTCTAAATTCAATTATATATTGTTGCGAGCGTGGCCTTTGGTTCGTTATTTAAAACACAATATTAAATAATTAATATATAAGTTCTTTATTACACTTAAATCATATAAAGTTCACAAACATTCATTTAATCAACTCAACTCGAATTATCCCTAACACTGTACTTTCAATTATCGCAATCTAATTACACTCCTTCGCTTCTTCAATTACTTTCGCTTGCTAACACTGCAACGTCTAAAACAAGACTCTTTCTTTGGCGATGACAACTGTTATATTTATACCCTAGAAACTCTCCGGATTATTCTGGAGTGTTCTATTCCAAAAGCTTCTTGACTATTCTATTTGTTCTATTCCTGAACTTTCCTGTAGATTTCATAATCGATTCTCCGAACCTGAAGTCATTTACTCTCCGAACCTGAAGTTGTTTATTGCCAGTAGATGTCACCAGTTGTCTCTTTCTATTGCACGTAACACTGCCCCCTTCTTAAACTTGTTCGTCCTGAACAACAGGTGGTCCACGGTCTTGATGCTCGTAGTATTGACACAAGCGGTCCAAATGAACAATTTTGTGCTTGCCTCTTGTGCCACGCTGAATCCTGTATACCACGTCATTAATTCTAGTTACTACTGAATATGGTCCTTCCCAGTGTTGTTGCAATTTTGGAGAACGTCCCTTACGTCGTTTCGGGTTGTACAGCAAACAAGATCACCTTCGTTAAATCCTGCGGAATTAGCGCATAAGTCATAGCGGGTCTTCATCCGATCAGTATTTGTTGCTAATTTCGTCCTCGTGGCCTCGTGTACATCGGCTAATTGTTGTTTGAGCTCCGATACGTAGTCTTCTGGTAACTTTTGTTCACCTCTGGGGGTACCGAATTTGAGGTCGCTAGGTAAACGCATCTCTCTTCCGAATATGACTTTAGCTGGGGTTTGTCCGGTAGTACTATGAACGGCTGATCTATAAGCCATTAGGAATACAGGAATATGTCGATCCCAATCGCGTTGATGATAGTCAACTACTTTCTTTAGATGCTCGATCAATGTTCTGTTGAAGCGCTCTACCATGCCATCAGATTGTGGGTGTAGAGGAGTTGTTCTAGTTTTTCTTATTCCCAACATTTTACAGATCTCCTGGAAAGTCCGCGATTCGAAGTTCCGTCCTTGGTCCGAATGAAGTTCGTGAGGCACACCAAACCTACTGACCCAATTCGTTATTATTTGTTCCGCAACTCTGGTTGCCTCTTGATTAGGGATTGCATAAGCTTCAGGCCATTTACTGAAATAGTCAATGGCAACTAATATATAACGGTTACCGCCATCCGTTTCTGGAAAAGGTCCAGCGATGTCTATAGCTATCCTTTCAAAGGGGGCTCCGACATTATACTTATGCATTTCTCCTCTGCTTCTGTGTTGCGGCCCTTTGCAAGCAGCACAGACAGTGCATCTGCGGCACCACTCCTCCACATCTTCTCGCATATGTAACCAATAAAACTTTTCTCGTATTTTGGAAATGGTTTTGTTCACTCCCAAATGTCCTCCAGAGGTTCCACCGTGCATTTCTTCTAGAACATCTTTGACGTTTGATGCCGGCACGACTATCTGCATTCGGAAAGATTCGCCATTAGGTGCTTCCCACTTGCGTTTTAATATACCACATTCAACATGAAGAGAGTTCCATTGAGCCCAGTAACTTTTCAGCTTCTCACTCCGTTCCGAAATATCCTTCCAGTCTGTTCTTTCCATGTCTTCTTTCCAAGCAAGAATAGGTGAAATGTCCGGATCTTCTCGTTGTGCTGTTCGTAGGTCCTCGTTGTCCCAACCTGTAGATGGCTCCACGGTTACCAACTGTATATTTGCTCTTGTTTATTTTTCTTCCATCCGGGCGCAATGTTTGCATTCAAGTTTGCATGGACGTCGTGAAAGGGCCTCTGCATTTCCATGGATACGACCTCTTCGGTGTTGTATTTCAAAATCATAAGCCTGGAGTCGCTCTATCCATCTCGCCACTGGTCCCTCAGGATTCTTAAACTGCAGAAGCCATTTAAGCGCTGCATGGTCGGTGCGAAGGATGAATTTCTGCCCGTAGAGATATTCATGAAAATGCTTTGTTGAACTTACAATGGCAAGTAACTCCTATCTTGTAGCACAATAATTTTTGTCTGACTTTGAAAGTGCTTTGCTATAGTAAGCTATTGGAACTTCTTGACCATTCTCCTCCTGAGAAAGCACTGCACCAATACCTTCATTCCTTCATTGCTGGCATCCGTGTCTAATGTAAATGTTTTTCCCAGCTTTGGATAGTGAAGTACTGGAGCCTCACAGAGCTGTTGCTTCAAAATTTTAAAACCTTCGTTGCATTTATCCGACCATATGAACGGCTTTCCCTTTTCGGTAAGTTGATGTAGGCTTCTTGCTATATCTGCAAAACCTTTCACGAATCGCCTGTAATAGGTAGCTAAACCAAGAAAGCTCCGTAATTGATGTTTATCCTTTGGAACTGGCCAATTTTTGACGGCTTCTATCTTCTCTGGATCGGTTCTCACTCCTTGTGATGAAACTATGTGCCCTAAATATTTAACTTCATTTTTGATTAGAGCACATTTTCTCGCAGTGAGCTTCAATTTTCCATCTTTGAGTCTTTGAAGTACGTCCCGTAAGTTGTTTTTATGTTCCATGAATGTCCTTCCGATTACTATTATATCATCCAAATAGACAAGAGATGTTTTCTAGGTTAAACCACGTAGAACACATTCCATTAGTCGTTCGAATGTGGCTGGAGCATTACATAACCCAAATGGCATTACTTTGAATTGCCATAAGCCACTGCCAACTGAGAAAGCCGTTTTCTCTCGGTCCTCGGGATGTATTTCCACTTGCCAGTAACTACTCTTCAAATCCAGCGTGGAAAACCATTGCGCTCCGGAAAGGGTATCCAATGTGTCATCAATCCGTGGTAATGGATAGCTATCTTTTCTCGTCACGTTATTTAGTTGGCGGTAGTCTACACAGAATCGGGTGCTGCTATCCTTTTTCCTAACCAGAACAACCGGTGATGTCCAAGGGCTGTTAGATTCCTCTATGATGCCTTGTTTCTTCATGGAGTTCAACATGTCTGCAACTTCTGGTTGTTTGGCTAATGGCAATCTTCGTGGTGTCTGTCGAATGGGCCTGGAATCTCCTGTATCGATTCGATGCTGGACAAGGTTTGTTTTACCGTAGTCATCATCATTCATTGCAAATAATTCCGAAAATTCATCGATCACCTCTTTGGTATCGTTGTGTTGTTGTTCACTTAAGGCACTGGACGAACGAAGTTTCTGAACCTGTTGAGTAGTAGCTGGTATAGTTTTTGTCTCCTTAACATTACTACCATTATCCAAATTGACGATTTGGTAAATGGGTTCACAATTTCCAATTATAGCACCTTCTTTTAGGTGTACCTCATTTTCGGATGTGTTGAGCACTCTGACTGGTATTAATGTTGCACCTTCTGCCTTCACTAAAGTCTTGCCAACAATGATGCTAGATGTAACTTTGTGGGGTAAGGCTCCACCAGATAGAATCGGCAGGTCCCGATGTCATCAGTAAGCTTTGTCCATATTAGTGTCTCGGAGCATGGGGAAAGAGTAATATTTTCGCAGACCATCGTCCTAACTTTCGCAGGATAATCTGCTCCTTCTCCTAGTCTCATAGGAATTTCTATATTGCCATATTTGAGAATCCGCTCTCCGACATCCAGATTTATTTTGTATGTGGTCATGAAGTCTATTCCAAGAATGCATTCATCCATTATGTCTGAAACCAGGAAAGTGTGAGGAAATAGTAGTTCGCCTAGTTGAACATCTAAAGTTATTTCTCCAAACACCTGTGCTGCTGCTCCAGTTGCTGTTCTTAGTAGATATTTGGTGGTGTTGTGAAGCCATTTGTTCTTAACAAGATCTGCTCTAATAATTGAACTTGAAGCTCCAGTATCGATAGTAACTGCGCAGTCATGTTTTCCTACACTTCCATATATAACAAGACTGCTATTATTTCTCTGTAACTGACCTACTTGGATGATGACTTCGGGGCTCTCGAGTCCACCAACCAACTTCTGCCCCACAAAGTTGGTTTTTACTAGTTTTCCGACTGCTCAACAGGAGAGGCGATGCGACTAGTCGCTGCTTAATATCTAGTCTCTCCACGAAAAGCTTGTTCCCTGGCTCGACATCTTTGGCATTCTTCTTTCCCCTCTTCTTCTGGTGATTCCACTCGTCGACGTTTTCTGCAGTCTCTTTGAAGGTGCCCTGGTTTATTACAATTCCAGCATCGAAGGACACCACGTGAAGGCGGGCTCTGTGATGATTGCACTCTGTTACAAGTACATTCGTCCATTCGTATGCTAATGCATAGGCTAGTGCTTCTGCTGTTGATTTCTTTCCTGCTAGCCTTAATGATTGTTGTAAATTTTGATCTGTAATAGCGTTCACAAATGCCTCCGTCGCCACTTCATTGAGAAAATCCGCAATCACGCTGGAGTATGACAGATGCGCTAATCTTTCTACATCTGCCTGCAATTGTTGTAGTGATTCGCCATGTTTTTGAATCCTGGTGCGCAACTGTAGGCGATATGCTTGCTGCATGTGCTCATCTCCGTAACGTAATTCTATCGCCTGTACTAATGAAGAGTAATTACGTTGATTTTCAATCGGTACAGTTTGTAAGAGCTCTGACGCAGGACCTCGAAGTGCTAACACCAGAGCTATAGCTTTGTCTTCATCATTCCACCCATTTACCTCTGAAGCTGCCTCGAATTGTCTCTTGAAGATACGCCACGAATTTTGTCCATCAAATATGGGAGGTTTTATTCTACCTGCACCGGATATTTCAGTTGCTACGCTTAGAGGCTGACGATGCTTTATTCTTTCCAGATCTGCTTTAAAGTTATCAAGCTGTTCCGTGACATTTTGTTGTACTCCCGACACTTGTTGTCGAACTTCCAACACTTCCTGCTGTATTCCTTCAATTTTCATATTTTGTTCGTCGAATGAAACTTTCAGAAATTTCTTCTGTTCCTCCAAACAAGTTTCTAGACAATTCCGCAAAGAATTCTTTTGTTCATCTCAACGGGATTCCAGAGAATTCTTTTGTTCCTCAAAAGCATTCTTTTGCTCGTCCAGACGGGTTTCCATAGATTTCTTTTGCTCCTCGAGAGAATTCTTTTGTTCGTCCATAGATTTCTTCTGTTCATCTAAACGTGATTCTAGAGAATTCTTTTGTTCGTCCATAGATTTCTTCTGTTCATCTAAACGTGATTCTAGAGAATTCTTTTGTTCCTCGAGAGAATTCTTTTGTTCCTCGAGAGAATTCTTTTGTTCGTCCATATATTTCTTCTGTTCCTCGAGAGAATTCTTTTGCTCATCAAAACGGGCTTCCATTTTACTCATTAAAGTACTCAAAAGCTGTTCCATTTTCATCGCAGGCGCTTCTTCAACTTCGATTTCTTCCAAGTTCTCTTCGAAAACAAATGTTTCAGGATACTTTCCTTCCTCTATCAAAGATTGTCTAAGTCGCTCGACTAGAACTTTCTTTATGCCTGTCGTTTGTAATGACCGGTTCCCTAACTCCACTTTCAAATCCTGCGTTCGAAGCTCGTCCACTTTGCGCCCCATTATTTTAGTAATTCTCTTATAGATGAATATACATTATTTTCCAGAACTTTCACAATTTAACACAATTTCTCAAAATTAATCACTCTTTTAATTTTTAGTCAATTGCCACCACTTTATTTCGCGAATTTATCGCACTTCTGACACGTGTCCTTTGGTTCGTTATTTACACAATATTAAATAATTAATATATAAGATCTTTATTACACTTAAATCATATAAAGTTCACAAACATTCATTTAATCAACTCAACTCGAATTATCGCTAACACTGTACTTTCAATTATCGCAATCTAAATACACTCTTTCGCTTCTTCAATTACTTTCGCTTGCTAACACTGCAACGTCTAAAACAAGACTCTTTCTTTGGCGATGACAACTGTTATATTTATACCCTAGAAACTCTCCGGATTATTCTGGAGTGTTCTATTCCAAAAGCTTCTTGACTATTCTATTTGTTCTATCCCTGAACTTTCCTGTAGATTTCATAATCGATTCTCCGAACCTGAAGTCATTTACTCTCCGAACCTGAAGTTGTTTATTGCAGATGTTTATTGATTGATGTCACCAGTTGTCTCTTTCTATTGCACGTAACAATATATTGTTACGTGCAATAGAAATAGACAACTGGTGACATCTACTGGCAATGGAGATAAACAACTTCAGGTTCGGAGAATTGATGATTAAATGTTCGGGAAGGTTTAGGAATAGAATGAATAGAACAGTCAAGAAGCTTTTGGAAATAGAACACTCCAGAATAATCCGGAGAGTTTCTAGGGTATAAATATAACAGTTCTCATCGCCCGAAAAAGAGTCTTGTCTTAGACGTTGCAGTGTTAACAAGTGAAAGTAATAAAGAAGCGAAAGTGTGTAATTGGATTGCGATAATTGAAAGTACAGTGTCAGCGATAATTAGAGTTGAGTTGATTAATTGAGGAATTGTGAATTTTATATGATTAGAGTAAAATGAAGAACTTATATATTAATTATTTAATTTTGTGTTTTAAATAACGAATCAAAGGCCACGCCCGCAACAACTGGTGTCAGAAGTGAAATAAATTCGCGAAATAAAGTGGTGGCAATTGACTTAAAAATTCATAGTGTGATTAATTTTGAGAAATTGTGTTAAATTTTCAAAGTTCTGGAAAATAATTAATATTCAACTGTGAGTGAATTATTAAAGTAATGGGGCGCAAAGTGGACGAGTTTCGAATGCAGGATTTGAAAGTGGAGTTAGGGAACCGGTCACTACAAACGCCAGGTACAAAGAAAGTTCTAGTCGATCGACTTAGACAAGCTCTGATAGAGGAAGGAAAGAATCCTGAAACATTTGTTTTCGAAGAGAACTTAGAAGAAACCGAAGCTGAAGAAGAGCCTGCGATGAAAATGGAACAGCTTTTGAGTACTTTAATGAGTAAAATGGAAGCCCGTTTTGATGAACAAAAGAATTCTCTCGAGGAACAGAAGAAATCTATGGACGAACAAAAGAATTCTCTCGATGAACAAAAGAATGCTTTTGAGGAACAAAAGAATTGTCTGGAATTCCGGTTAGATGAGCAGAAGAAATCTATGGACGAACAAGAGAATGCTTTTGAGGAACAAAAGAATTCTCTGGAATCCCGGTTAGATGAGCAGAAGAAATCTATGGAAGCCCCTTTTGATGAACAAAAGATTGATTTTGAGGAACAAAGGAAATCTCTGGAAACCCGTTTGGACGAACAAAAGATCTCTCTGGAGAATTGTCTAGAAACTCGTTTGGAGGAACAGAAGACTTTCCTGAAAAACTCATTAGACGAACAAAATTTGAAAATTGAAGGAATCGAGCAGGAAGTGGCGGAAGCTCAACAAAAAGTCACCGAGCAACTTGACAGTTTTAAATCAGATCTGGAAAGAATAAAACATCGTCAGCCTCTAAACGTAGCACCTGAAATATCCGGGGCAGGTAGAATGAAACCTCCCATATTTGATGAACAAAATTCGTGGCATATCTTCAAGAGACAGTTCGAGGCAGCTTCAAAGGTAAATGGATGGAATGATGAAGACAAAGCTATAGCTCCGGTGTTAGAACTTCGAGGTCCTGCGTCAGAACTCTCACAAATTGTACTGATTGAAAATCAACGTAATTACTCTTCATTACTACTGGCGATAGAATTACGTTACAGAGATGAGCACATGCAGCAAGTATATCGCCTACAGTTGCGCAACAGGATTCAAAAACATGGCGAATCACTACAACAACTGCAGGCAGATGTGGAAAGATTAGCGCATCTTTCATACTCTAGTGTGAATGCGGATTTTCTTAACGAAGTGGTGACGGAGGCATTTGTGAACGCTATTGCAGATCAAAGTTTACAACAAGCGTTAAGGCTAGCAGGAAGGAAATCAACAGCAGAAGCACTAGCCTATGCATTAGTGTATGAATCCGCCAGACAAGCTTCGCGGGGTGCAGTACGAATGAGAGACATTTCGGTGGACGAATGTGCTTGTAATAGAATGCAGTCATCCCAGAGCTCACCATTGCGTGGTATCCTTCGATGCTGGAATTGTAATAGACCAGGACACCTACAAAGAGACTGCAGAAAACGCCGACAAATGGAATCTCTAGATGAAGAGAGGAAAGTGGAATTGCAAAGATATCGAGCTGAGCAGCAGACTTGCAATAGATTGCAGTTATCACTGAGCACCCCTTCACGTAGTGTTCTTCGATGTTGGGATTTTAATAAATTGGGACACCTTCAAAGCGACTGCAGGAAACGCCGTCGAAAGGAACCAACAGAAAAGAAAGGGACAGAAGAATATACAAGTTGGCGAGCTAGAGAGCAAACTATTCTTAGGGAGACTAGAATCCAACCTTATGGCTTTGAAAGCCAACACAGGAAAGGACGTATCCATGGAAATGCAGAAGCCTTGGTACAACGTCAATGGGAACCTGAATGTAAGCATTACGGCTGGGAGAAAGGAAATGAGAAAACAGCTACTATACAGTTGGTAACTGTGAAGCCATCAACAGGTTGGGACATCGAGAGTTTGCAAACAGCGCAACGAGAAGATCCGGACATATCGCCTATTCTTGCTTGGAAAGCAGACATAGAAAAACCAGAATGGAAGGATATTTCGAGGATGAGTGAAAAGCTGAAAAGCTACTGGGCTCAATGGAATTCTCTTCATGTTGAATGCGGTATATTAAAACGCAAGTGGGAAGCATCTAACGGTAAATCGTTCCGAATACAAATAGTCGTGCCGGCATCAAAAGTCAACGATGTTCTAGGTAAAATGCATCGTGGAGCATCTGGAGAACATTTGGGAGTGAATAACACAATTTCTAAAATACGAGAAAAGTTTTATTGGCTACATATGCGGGAGGATGTAGAGAAGTGGTGTCGCAGATGCGCTGTGTGTGTTTTTTACAAAGGGCCGCCACGTAGCAGCAGAAAGGAAATGTACAAGTGTAATGTCAGAGCCCCATTGAAACTGAGAGCTGATGTACAAAAGGCCACGTGGGCGAAATTAGCAGTAAGTACCCATCGGATGAGGACACGCTATGACTTACGTGCGAATTCAGCAGGATTCAATGAAGGTGATCTTGTTTGGCTATACAACCCAAACCGACGTAAGGGATGCTCTCCAAAGTCACAACAACAGTGGGAGGGACCGTATTCAGTAGTAACTAAAATAAATGACGTAGTATACAGGATTCAACGTAGTACAGGAGGCAAACGAAAAATCGTCCATCTGAATCGCTTGTGTCAATACTACAAGCATCAATACCGTGGACCACCTGTTGGTCGGGACGAACAAATTTAAGAAGGAGGCAGTGTTACGTGCAATAGCAAGAGATAACTGGTGACATGTACTGGCAATGGAGATAAACAACTTCAGGTTCGGAGAATCGATGATTAAATGTTCGGGAAGGTTCAGGAATAGAATGAAAAGAACAGTCAAGAAGCTTTTGGAAATAGAACACTCCAGAATAATCCGGAGAGTTTCTAGGGTATAAATATAACAGTTCTCATCGCCAGAAAAAGAGTCTTGAGAATAACGAATCATAAATCGGACATAATGTTGTGAAGCTACCCACATTCCTACTAAATGCCACCCAAGTGAAATCCTATACTCCATTTTCTTTCCCACATTATTGCCGACCACCTAACATTGCAACTTTAACGATCCAATATCAAATATTCATTCTTATCATAACAATTTGCATACCTTGCACTTTTATATCTTGAGACCGAGGCACAAGCGCTAAGAAAATCGCCTCAAAGCTTTAGTCTTCTGTTTTACCTCGAAAATATACGTCCGCGAGCTCCGGTATAGTAACTGTTTAATTTTCATAAATAAATATATTTTAATTAAAGTACAGTTTTTCTCTCAATTTACTCGACAACCCAACAAAACTGGTGTCAAGTGTGCGGTTCGTTTACTTTGCCTTGTTAATTTTTTTTTAATTATACTCCGAGGCGAATAAATCCGGGATCGAAGTGAATTGATTGCTTACTGATTACCGGTGCATGGAGATTTCGGGTTTTGTTTTGCGGATCAGCATACAAAAAGAAAACAGGAGATTCCGGCTGAAGGCTGAACCAGCTGTATGTACTATAACTACAAATGTACTACATGAGTACATGTGATGTTTCGCCACTAAGTTCTGATTGAAGGAAGAAAAGGATTTTTAAAATAGGCACGAACAAATTGTTGTTCATTTCTTTTACGTGGAAGTTGTTTTCCGCCTATAAACGCCTATAACTACATATGTACCTATGTACATTTGATTGCTACTGGATTCTGTCATTAAAGGAAGGAAGAAACTGAATTCTAATTTCTTTAACATAATTTTGATTGCTACTAAATTCTGTCTTTGAAGGAAGGAAGAAATTGAATTCTAATTTCGTGAACATAATTTTGTTTTTACCTCGCCATAGGAAAGTTTTCTACGATAATAGGCTTTCTACACCTGTTATTGATTAAAGTGATTCTGTTTAATCATAGTAATTATTATGATGCTGTAAGTTCTTTTATATTCTAATATTTGCATTATATATTTGTTTATATTTATATATATTTATATATAAACTTTTAATTATTATATTATGGAAATAATTTGGAGCAATGAAGGCAAACTTGTGAATTTTTTTTATTTAAGTGGAATCTAAGTGAAAATAATTATAAATGTTTTTGTGCACCTGTACTGTGTACACAATTGTGTGTGAGCCCTTTGAGAGATGAGATTGGATTTATCAATTTAATTTAATAATGAAATGCGTTTAGTTTTGAGTGATTGTGCGTTGATTTAGTTTTATCGTTCGTCGTCACTACTTTCGTATCGAATAGAAAGTCCTAGCCCAGTTAACGGTGTTAAGTTTGAATGAGCTCTGAAGCTTCCGACGACGATTCGGATTTTTTGGGTTTTAGCAGTTTCGAAAATTCACTTGTGCAGAAATCACTTACGATGCCAGGAGATTATCCTGAAAGTGTCGCGTTAGACAAAAACTTTGCTTTGAAATTTATACCCGATTTCGATGGGAATAGAGAGAATTTACACAAATTTATTAGTTGCTGTGAAGTAGTTTCTAGCAACCTCGACCCGTCCGATTTGCCCATGTTAATGAATATTATCAAGGGAAAACTATCTGGTGCTACGTACAATATTATAAAGTACAAAACTATTAGCACGTGGATCGAAATGCGTAAAGTGTTGTGGGAACAATTCCTAGAAAAAAGAACTCTTACTCAATTACAGACCGAGTTAGTAAATGTAAAGCAAAGCTCTTTTGAGGACGTTAGATCCTACGCCAATCGTGTTGAACGTCTCCTAGCTGATCTTAACGACGCGTGTGTTGATAGTGAAGGAGAAGCAGCATCTTCAGTTGTCGTGAGCCTCAATAACAAGACGGCATTAAAGGCTTTTGTTGACGGGCTTAGTAGCTCATTAAGACTAATTATAAAAGCAAGTCGTTTTTCTGAATTAAGTGATGCTGTGGAAGCAGCAGTAGAGGAGGATAAAGGCATCAAAGGTAGAACGTTGTTGAAACAAAGCTCAGCTGTCTCGAGATGCAGTTTTTGCCACAAATCCAGACATAATTTTAATAATTGTTTCTTGCGAACTCCAAGCACTTCAGCTCCTAGGCCTCCTCCTTTACCAAGGTTCGAGGTTAAGAGAGAGCAGCAATCTCCATCTCCTAGGATTGCAGTAATTGTATGCAGCTACTGTAAATTTCGGGGTCACCATATAAGAGACTGTCGAAAACGGAAATTTAATGAAGCCAACAAAGGAGATAATCGTCAATCTAGTTCTGACTATACGGGAAACTCGCGGGGCTCCGGTCGAAGCAGTGGCATCACCAGAGCCGTGGTACACAAATAAGCCACTGTCAGAGTCTCGGTGCTGAAAGTGTCAAACGTCCATGTATCCAAAATTTTAGCTCTTATTTACAAAAAAATAAATATCGTCCTAACACTGTGGAATCGTTTTCTAATTTCTTGCCAGGTCGTACGTCACCTAATTATAAACGCAAAGTTGCCAAAGCCTTACCAAATTCTGAATCAGTGCATTGTGAGATAGAGAATTCCAAATTATTTCCAAGTTATGAAGTGTTGAATCATGAGAGGATGAGTGCTAAATTATTTCCATATCATAAAGCCGTAGAGCATGACAAAAAAACTCCTAAATTTTTACCAAGTTCTGGATCGCCGAGTTGTAAAAGAATTGTGACTAAGCAGTTGCCGAATAAAATACGGTCAAACGGGGAGGAAGGTCCTAAGTTGTTGGAAGGTAAAAACCGTCCCCAAAGGGAAGAGATAACAGAAGATTTCAAACCAAATATTTTTACAATTGATCCTAATTTTTTACCAGTTCGTGAGGTACCAAGACCTAAAAATAAGTATACGAAATCTTTTTCGAGTCACATTCTACGTGATCACGAATCGTTACCATATTCTATAAACCCCGACTCGGATTTAAAGGAAAACTTTTGTAATGTTTATAATGTAAAACTTGAAAAGGAACTCAAATGTGATTCTGTTAATATGGAGTTGTCAGGTACGATAACTAAAAAGACAAACCTCCTAGTCGATAGTGGCAGTGATGTTTGTATTATAAAAGTCGATAAATTAAAGGACGATGAAATTATCTATACGGATTATAAAGCCACTTTAAAAGGAATTTCTGCGGAACAACAAAAAACCTTTGGCATTTTTCTGGCTTAAATCCGGCTGAACGAGAAATGCGTTCTACATTCCTTTCACGCCGTTAGTAAAGATTTCCCTATTGCTACGGATGGTATTCTAGGAAACGATTTTTTGACAAAGTACAAGGTAAAAATTGATTATGGATCAGAGATTATACGTGTCGATATACAGGGGTACGATTTTTCTACTAATCTTATACCATCGTCTGGTAAATTATTGATTCCAGCTCGTACAGAAATTATTAAAGAAATCAAAACCAATATCTCTAAGGATTGTGTGTGCATTCCCAAGAAATTGAATAATGGGTTGCATATAGCAACTAGTATTTGTAAACCCCGTAACAATAAATGTTTAATATCAGTCATTAATACAAATGATGAGGATGTCTATTTGTCGACTTCAGACATCGAATTTCATGACATATCAGAGTTTACGGTTTTGAGATTGAGTAATACTTCCTCACCTTTTTCCTCGAAGACCGAAGAAACGATGTATGATTACAAACGTATACGAAAGGTACAAGAGGAAATTAAAACTAATCACATGTCCCCAGTGCAAAAGGATTCTATACTAAATATTTGCACGGAATATGGCGAATTATTCTATTTAAAGGGAGATAAGTTGAGTTGTACCGAAACTACTCAGCATCATATTCATACTCCAGATACCCAACCAATTCATGTCAAACCTTATCGCCTGCCAGAATTTCAGAAAGCGGAAGTTCAACAGCAAGTGGAACAAATGCTGGAGGATAACATAATTAAGGAATCAATTAGCCCTTGGAACTTTCCACTAGTTGTAGTTCCAAAGAAACCCGATTCTAATGGCAATAAAAGATGGCGAATTGTTGTTGACTTCCGCCGCCTAAACGAAAAAACTGTTGGAGATGCATACCCGCTACCCAACATCACGGAAATTCTGGATCAATTAGGAAGTTCTAAATTTTTTTCCACCTTAAATTTGGCAAATGGTTTTCGCCAGATTAAGGTAAATAAAACTGACATAGAGAAGACAGCGTTTTCAACATCTTTATCGCATTACGAATATATCCGTATGCCCTATGGTCTTAAAGGTGCTCCTGCAACGTTCCAGAGACTTATGAATAATGTTCTTGCTGGACTACAGGGCACGAAAATTCTCGTATATATGGACGACATAGTTATTTACGGGAAAACATTGGAAGAACATAACACAAAGCTCAAGGAAGTTTTTCAAAGATTGCGAGAACATAATCTCAGACTTCAACCCGATAAGTGCGAATTCCTGAAATCTGAACTTACTTATTTGGGTCATATTATAAATGAAGGCGGTATTAGTCCGGATCCTAAGAAAATCGAGAGCGTAAGAAAATTTCCGATACCTAAGAACACGAAAGACATAAAGATGTTTTTAGGTCTCGCTGGCTACTACAGAAGATTTATAAAAGACTTTGCAAAAGTCTCACATCCTTTTACTGAACTATTGAAGAAGGATAGAGTATTTAGTTGGATAGCACGCTGTACAGAAGCTTTCAATATTTTAAAAGAAAAACTTATTTCACCTCCCTTGTTGCAATATCCCGACTTCACAAAAGATTTTATTGTGACGTGTGACGTTTTGTCTCAAGGAAGCCTAGAAGGTGATCTTCCAATTGCGTGTGCTTCGCGAACATTGTCGAAAAGTGAAAAGAATTATTCCACGATTGATAAGGAGGTGCTGGCCATCGTGTGGTCTGTCAAGCACTTCATACCTTACCTTACTTGTTTGGAAATAAGTTTAAAATTTATACCGACCATAAGCCGCTCATATACCTTCATAACTGTTAGGACGCTAGTTGTAGGTTGATGCGTTGGAAGCTCAGACTGGAAGAGTTTGAATTTGATATATTCTATAAAAAGGGTGCCATAAATACCAATGCGGATAGTCTCAGTAGAGTGTGTAGAATGACACTAAGATCTAATAAATCGAAGGATCCTGACGTTGTAGGTGAAAGTGCAAATTCGTATTCTGTTCCTCCTATTCAAGAGAAGAGATGCTCGGACTGTTCATATGAAAGTTTTGTGAAGACTTTAAGTGATGAACCAATCTTTAATTCTCAAGTTATGGATGACGAGGGTCACATTTCAGATAAGAGTAAAACTTCAAGTGTTGTAATATTTATGAATAAGGAGCTTGATTCTGCAAATGCATCGGATGCCCCAGTTGCAATTGAACATCATACTGAAGCTTTGAAAGGTAAACAACCCAATATTCTAGACGTCGTACCCATTGAGTATAAAGGAACACCCAGATTAAATATAATATACTTGGTAGTAAATTCACTACTAGAAAGGTCAACTTATGAAAATTTCTTCCTTGTCTTTGAAAGGTTGAAAGCATTTCTTCAAGAGAAAGTCATTTCAGAAATCTCACTTTCGAACCCAACTAAAGTGCCGTGTCACAAACATTCGCGGTATGAGCACATAAGAGCGATGCTAAGATATATCTTTAAGAGCACCAATATAAAAATAACTGTATTCCATAACAATTTCGGTACGCCACCTTCTAAAGAGGAAATACAAGAAATTTTGAGGGAATTTCATGTAACTCCCGTGGGAGGACATAATGGTGTGAACCGTACGTTTAAAAGAGTTAAGCTTTATCATAAATGGAGAAATATGTATAAGGACATAAAGAAATATATCAAAAACTGCGACATATGTAGAAAAAACAAAATAACTCGTTATACTCGTGGTTACTTCGACAGCTAAAGAAGCATTCGAAAAAATTTCTATCGATATAGTCGGACCACTTCCAGAAACAATTAACGGTAATAAATACCTATTAACATTTATCGACGACCTTACAAAATATTCTGGCGCGATACCTATCCCTGAACAAGGAGCAAACGTGATTGCAGAAAAATTTGTAACCGAGATAATTTTACGTTACGGCATTCCCAAGTATGTCCTTACTGATCAAGGTCAAAACTTTTCGAGTAATCTTTTTAAAGGTGTATGCAGGTTACTGAAGATACGAAAACTGCAAACTACTGCTTATAGGCCCCAATCTAACGGGTCGTGCGAGAGAAGTCATCGCAATTTCGTCGAGTATTTACGATGTTTTGTTAATCGTTCACAGGATGATTGGGACATGTGGATAAAATACGCTGTATTCGTCCACAACACAACCCCAAGTACGTCGACCGGGTACAGTCCTTTTGAGTTAGTATATGGTAAGAAGGTGGAGTTACCTTCAGCCTTTTCTCAATCCCCGGAAATCGATAACTACAGTTACGATAATTATATGAACGAACTAAAGTCGCGTATGCAACATTCTCGACTGATCGCTAGGGAAAATATTATTAAAAATAAAGAAGCATCCAAAATCTACTATGATAGGACTCAAAACCCATCCTGTTTTAAAGACGGCGAACTTGTCTTACTAAAGGATGATAGCTCATATAAGGGGAAATGCAAGAAACTCTTACCAGTATGGAAAGGTCCATACAAGATTATATCGACACAAGGGGTCAATTCCGTAATTTTAATTAAAAATAAACCCACTAAAGTTCACAACGATCGCCTAGTAAAATTTACTACTAATGGGTAACAAGGTAAAAACTTGGTAACCATGGAATTTCTTTTTTTATCTTTTTCCCGTTACATAATCTGTAGCGCTGTTTAATTATGAAAATTCCTTGTTTTCAAAACGGTCTCATTTCCATTTCGTAGGTTTGATATGATAATCTACTTTCTTGTGTTCGCCTTTTGTGGGGCTGTCCCTGGAATAACTTCAGCAATGGATAGCCAACAACAACAACCCATCGAGGTACTCAATCTGAGTAATAGATCTGGATTATTGTATGAGCAGATAGGCGAGCTGAAGCTCTATAACGACAAATGGAGGCTACTAATCCACGCGGACCTAGAGGATTTTAAGGTTCAGTATGAGCAAATTATTTCCCATGCAAATATAATTATGAATGTCTGCGATGGAATATCTAAGAGAGGTTTAAGAATTAGTGATTGTCTTCGAATCTTACCCGAAGTTAATCACACTATTTCTAATATTCGAGTTCAAAACGTACTTATAAGTAATATTCTTGGACAGGATCATAATATTATCCGAAAAAGAGCTGTATTGGGTATTGTAGGTAACGTGGCTAAATTTCTATTTGGTACCCCAGACGAATCCGACGCAAACTTTTACAACGATCAACTTCATTTGATCGAAGAAAACGAAAGTCATTTACAAAACCTCATTAATGAACAAACTAGTGTATACGAGTCCACTATCAACCAATTTAATTCAACACTTAAATATATCCAGCTACTACAGACCAAGTTGGAAAAGGCCATCGAAAAGATCGATAACCTGGAAAATGTAACAATTACTAGTTTATATATAACTGAATCTATCGTGATGTTAACAGAGGCTTTTGCAACATTCACATTAGTTACAGATCAATTTTCAATCACTCAGACACATATTGTTGATATATTGTTCTCAGCCTCCCAAGGAAAGTTGCATCCGTACGTAATTGATAACACCAAAATGTTAGGCGAACTCGTAAATATCCAAACTCATCTTCCAAATGGTTTACATCTTCCAATCAAACTAAACATAGAAAATGTTCATCTTATTTATAACATTATAGAAGTTTATATTTACTATAGCGATAATAGGTTAAATTTTTTGCTGATTATACCTCTGATAGCATCAGACGAATATTCAATTTATAAAATGACAAGCATTCCTAAGCTAATCAAGGACAATAAGTACGCTCTTATTATACCTGAAAAACAATTTATTGTAATTAACGCAATGAAACAATATTATTCTTTGTTTGGGGAAGAAGATCTTTTAAAATGTCAAAAATTTATCAAAAACACGTATATTTGTGAACAAACCTTACCAATATCAGTCGCACATGTAAATAGCGCTTGCGAAATGAATTTATTCTTATCCCCTGAAATTTTGCCAAATACATGCACAAAGAAGATCTTAACTACAGAGAGCACAATTTTTTTGCAATTGGCCCAAACAAATTCTTGGCTATATATTGCTCCATTTGAACAAAGGATTCTTGTGAACTGTAGGGATAGAAGTACAAGTAGCATGTTAATGAATGTAGGTATATTAACAATAACAACAAATTGTAAAGTACATACCAGTTCTATTATATTAAGCTCAAAAAATGAATACAGTAGCAATACAACATTGAATTATTTTTCAAATGTACTGATGTTAGACGAAAGGGACTATGATATCCCAAATTACTAATTAAATAATAAGGAAAAAATTAATGTTAAAACAGAATCATTTTTAATTTCTGATCAAATAAAAAATTTAGATAAAATTAGTAGAAACGTTAAGAACATTAAAGAAGAAAACACAAAATTTACTTTAATAAAACAGCAAAAAACTCATTTTTATTCACTATATAGTATTACAGTACTAATTATATTTATTATATCCTCCTGTATTTTATTTAAAATTGTAAAAAAATATTGTAAAAAACCAAATACGGGGCAAACGGACGTATCGTTTTCTTTGAATTTAGAAAATAACAAAAACACTGAGGTGCATGACGCATCTCCTCCCCCTAATAAAGCTACCGAAGAAAATGAAATTTGCACCAACCCTAGGTACAAATTTCATTAATAAGGAGGGGCAAATGTTGTGAAGCTACCCACATTCCTACTAAATGCCACCCAAGTGAAATCCTATACTCCATTTCCTTTCCCACATTATTGCCGACCACCTAACATTGCAACTTTAACGATCCAATATCAAATATTCATTCTTATCATAACAATTTGCATACCTTGCACTTTTTTATCTTGAGACCGAAGCACAAGCGCTACGAAAATCGCCTCAAAGCTTTAGTCTTCTGTTTTACCTCGAAAATATACGTCCGCGAGCTCCGGTAGTAACTGTTTAATTTTCATAAATAAATATATTTTAATTAAAGTACAGTTTTTCTCTCAATTTACTCGACAACCCAACAATAAAGTCAAAAAACAAAGGAAAGTCAGCTTGTCCAATGACCATCAACTCGATTATTATAATTTCAAAATTGTATGCGCTGAACGTAATTATAGTAATGCCCTAGACACACAGCGCTTTTAATGAAGAAATAGCTAACGATTCATTATGTCTTAGACACACAGCACTCTTAATGAAGAAATAACTAACGACTCATTAGTCTATAATGATTCATTATAAACTGCGGACACACAGCCATTTCTTTAATTAAGTTGTGCTGTCAAACTGGTTTTGATGAACTTATCACCTTAAAGAAGCAATATGGATCGAATTAACGCGATAAACTTTGTTTTCATTTATTTTATTTTCCATTTAACAATTTCCAAATGAGAAACACATTTTATTTAAAAAAATATTAAATAATATAATTTGTGATTTGCATTTCTTTGCATTTCTTCTTCTTATTTTTCAAATCGGCAGAAGCACAGCGGAGCTCCAGATTTATATTATATGCCAAATCTAGCACATTTTTCCTCATTATAGCTATAATGAAGGAGGAAAACACTTCATTAGTGTACTTCATTATCATCTGATTTTCGAGCTATAATGACATATACTATTTGACACACGCCATTTTAATGAATAGTTAGTACAAATGATTCATCAGTTCGTGCTGTGTGGCTAGGGTATAAACGTCTTACTCTTGAGGCCTTACACATTCAAAGCACGAAACACACAAAGAGACACCGACCGGCTGGATTTTTTGGGTTACCAGGTTGTCGATGCAACTTTGGCTTCCCACACGGAGAAGGATGTCGAGGTCTGGTCGAAGACTGACGAGCCTTCAAAGATGTGTCCTCGATGCGTCATCGGTCCAGTAGAGCAATCGTCATAATACGGATTGGGTCGTGGGTCGAGACACACATTTGGGCGCCCGCAGCGATGAGGCCTATGTTTAAGACCGGCTAGCTCAGTCGACCATTTTTCAGCGTTGTCTGAACCACGGGTGGCGCAGACCACTCTGCCCTCTTATGGTCGTAGCATATTGCATATGTATAGCAATATGCTACACAAAGTACTGAAGCAAGCGTGTAAGCCGGCCGCGACGAGCAGAAAATTAAAACGCACCCCGACCGAGAGAAGTGCGTTTCCTCAAGCTCGGTGTGACATGTTGACGGAAAGGAGAAGAAGAAGACAACCTCTTCTGTTTTGTCAAAACGTAAAAGGCAAAAGACGTCCAACCTGGAATCCACTAGAAAATACTCCTTAACATCGGCAAAAAATTTAACGTCACACCAACCACGAATTAAGCCGCCACCTCCTTTCCATTCAGCCAAAAAGATATTCCGACATTGCAGGCTTAATTGCGGGAATACAGATCTGCAAGGTAAATTGCAGTATCATAAGGCTGCCATAAAGCTGCAAGTAATTTGCCAATGCTTAACTGCCGGTTACTGGGCTTGCGTGGAGCAAATCTCATGGTCGTCGGAGCTACAAACATAGTTTTGTTGCAATTGCAAAGAATTCACAGAGAAACGGCCACAACATAAGCATGTCAATACGTTGACTCTTGCATATAAAAAAAAACAAAAAACAAAAAGGTATTCCACATTATGCAATTCACCATTAAGGCACTTTCACATCAAAAACAAGAACAGAAAAATGTAAACCGAAAAACTCAATTTATTCCACTTTAAAACAAGATTTTTGTTCCAATGATTAATAAAATCCAGAGAAATAGGATAAACTAGAATTTTACTGAGAAAATAATTATATTTATTTCAGATTTTGAAGAAAAACACAACTTTTATGTTTTATCGGCCGAAAAACTTTTTCGGCGGAAAAATTCGTCCGATAAATCATAAAAGTTGTGTTTTCTTAAAAATTCTAAGATAAATATATTATTTTATGAGTAAAATTATTAGTTTATCCTATTTCCCATGATTTTATTAATCATTGGAGCAAAAATCTTCTTTTAAAGTGGAATAAATTGAGTTTTTCGGTTTAAATTTTTTCGATTCTTGTGTTTGATGTGAAAGTGCCTTTAAACCCTTCCAGTCAACTGTTTCGCAGATCGTTTTTGGTACGTACACAAGTAAAATAGATCATAATATACAATTATAAAAGATAAAGGATAAGAATTGAAACTGATTTCACTATCAATGAAATAAGTAAATAGATGAAGAACGCAAGGGATAGCGTAAACCAGTGAGACAAGGTTTGTAGGTTACAAATATTGCTTTGTATCCAGCTGAAAAGTTAATTTTTCCTACTGTAACGGACATGTAGGTAGGGTATATAAACCTGCCTAAATTTATTATTCGTTTTTTTTTGTAATGCTACCAAAAAGCACAAAGGTACACCACTGCTTTTGACTCAGAGAGTTTTCGAACGTGATTGATAAGGGCTACTTAGCTTAGTGAGGAGACATAGATCTGTGTAGGAAAAATAAGAAGCTGGTGAGATATCCGAGTGTTTTACATTTAAAATGCACACGGCAAGAAAAGGAAGAAAGAAAGAGAAAAAATCTAAAAAAATAGAACTCTCTTTAAAAATTATATGAATAAAGATAAAAAATGTGAAAGCGCAAGTTGCATGCACCGAAACAGAATGGCAAATGTTTCATTTTCGTAAATAAATGACTCTAATATAATACTCTCATAAAATTCTCCCGCGCGCTTTTGTGAAAACCAGTTTTCATGAAATATTGATAATGTTAGGACACATGTTGTTGTTTTAAAAGGTATAAAAGGACACATGTTGTTGCTGTAATCCTATGATATTTGAACAACACGTGTTTTTGTTTACAGTCGTTTTGCTATGAAGAGATTAAGTGGGAGAACTCATGCTGGATTCTCTGGATTTTCAGGAAAAAAGAGAATTTCATTTGAGAGGAATTTTACATCTCCTTTCAGCATCTGGGCCAAAGCGAAATTTATCTTTTTCTTAAAAATGAGAGGTAGTGTGGCCCGAAGTAAATTATTATGAATAGGTCGAAAGGATTTTGAGGGATTTAATAAGATTTTGTCGTTCGGGTAATCCTACGTTCTCTCGATTTTTGTTTTTAACTCGTTGTCTCAGTTGCACTACAATAGTGCATAGACAAGTTCTTTTTCCCCATTCATGCAAAAGATGAAAGTATATGAAATTACTTGTTTCATTCTAAAAAACACCAGAAATTTGCCCATTTTGCTCTACAGCTTCTTAATCTTAACTTATTATTAAGTAAACTTTGACCGTAGGCAACACAGTAATTCAACCTTTGGTTAATGTTTTTCTATTTTCTATCGCATTATTTCCCACCGAGTACTCGAACTTTTACCAAAAATTTCAAATACATAACCTATTGGGTTGCTAGTAGAAAAAGAAAAGGAAAACCAAGGAATTCAATGCAGATATTCCACGCTTCACATAATTTAAGAAAAATTTTCATTACTACAAGGAAGTCTTAAGAAATTTATTTGTTATTTTGTACACAAAGCATTTACAGCTAATACAGGTAGGGATTAGGGTACTAGTAGTTTTAGCTTTAGAAAACTAGATTTTATTTCATTAATCGAAGAGTATGTAGCGAAGAAATTATGGAATATATCAGCTGTCAAATAACGTAGCAATTAAAAGAATAAATCACCAATTATAACGTCACATTAATGCTCTGAAGAATTTATTAATTTCTCCTTTTACTTTCCTGGAGCCCTCTCGTATGAAGGTCGTTTAGGCTCGCCTAGTCTTTCTCTCTCTACAGGTCAACTAGGGACTCTGAAAACATCTGCCCTCAGAGTCAGATGGGTGGCTGGGGCACGCACAGAAGGCAAACCATCTGCGCCTTCGCTGATGGATATGGGTAAGTGACGTAAGGGTCCCTTCAGGACCGGCTTTTAGTTAATAGGCACGACATTTTTTTTGATTATGGCTGACGGCAGCGGCAGGTTTTTCGTGGAACCTCCCCACACTCTCCGCCAATGAGCCGAGGCGAGCTAGCGTGCCGCCCTGCAGTCAACGCTGTCCGTCGTGTGATCTGTCAGCTCATGCTGGCAGTCTGGACTTTACGTCCAAAGCTAATCACTCATTATACTACCATAACAAGATAAGTGAAAGTGCTTCTGGGGACGGCAACGATATTTGCCGAAACGTTAAGCCAATAAAGGTTTATAACATGATTAATTAAATCTTTCATTAATCACTGACTTAGTGATTGCAAAATCGGTTACTCGATTACCCGATTAATCGATTAATCGGCCCTTAAGCGGCCGATTTCAGGAAACCAATTAATCGGTTTTAGCGTCCTAAAAACCAATTTTTTATTAATGAAAATTTTTTCGTTTCTTTATATATTCTTTTTAAAAAAAAAGATGAAAAATTGCACAAATTGCGGGATGCTGACATCACAGAACAGAGCGGAAAGAATCGGATCAGAACTGAACTGATACGCTGGCAGTGTCACTGCACTGGTGGTGCTCACTCAATGCTGTGTATGAATACCCAGTGAACACAACTTGGCGAAAACTTTAACAAAGTGAGAGTTTAGGCTGAACTACAATAGACGTATCCGTAAGTACATTTACTTACTTAAAGCGAACGCTATCTTTAATTTAACAGGCGTGCACAAATCAACTTTAACTCGTGTGAGGGGAACTTTCGTTAAGTTTAAAAATTAAATTACAGTCAGTAAAGGTACGGTAAGATCGCTCATTCCGTAAGAACGCGATGTGTCAAACAATTGAATTATTACTAAATGATTAAAAGTGCAATGCAAACATTAAAATGAAATAAGAATGGCCCTGCGATTTAATAGAAAAATCTTCAATTAAATCATCTTCCATTTGTTAATTTTTTCACTTTTACCACTTTATAACATTGAAAACATTAAATTCCAAGATAATAACTCTTACGGAATGTGATGTATATTTAGGCTAAAAATACCAATTTTTCGGAGGTAAACCTCAGTCTCGCTCAATTAGTAGTTTCCCCTCTTTTGTAATTCTCTACCGAATGTAACCTTTTCTTAATATTTACTTATCGACATGAGTTAACAATTTCTTATAGGTTTTTGGTGGAAATCTTTGCATTTTCTTAAAGTTATTCTTAACGCATTCCTTACCTTGTCTTAGACCTCGAAGCAACTTTTTTTTTAATATTTTCTTATGGACATTCTTAATGTATTCCCTCCCATTCCTTGACGTCGACATTTATCGTTTCCTTAACAAATAGTTTCATAAACATTGAGATAATAGGCAAGATACAACCAACTTGTTGTTTCATAATATAATGCCAGAAGAAAATGATAAGCAGATCTAACATATAGTCTCTTTCAATAAATTGGTTTTATCTTGCCTATTATCTCAATGTGGTTATAATACTTTGAAATCAATTCCGTTCTACAAGTGTGGAACCAGAGAGGGTGTTTTCAGTATCTGCAAATTTGTATCAAACTGAGAGCACGATAAAGTGATAAGCCCATTGATAACTTATGCTTTCTACGTGCTCATTTCAATTACATTTAAAAAACATGTTTCCAGGATTTTTATAAATAACTTTTCATTTTTGTATTGTTAATGAATTATATACATTTTTTTATTTTTAAATAAATATTATATTTTCTATAATTATTAACATGAAAAAAATTGAACTATTCTGACAAGGACTAATTTTCAAAAACAATTTCTTTTTAAAACCGATTAAAAATCGATTAATCGGTTTTAGATAAACTAAAACCGAAAAATTCGGTTTTTACTTTACAATAATTTTTGCAATCACTCTGACTGGTACACCCGAGAACTTAAAATACAACCGCAGGCGACGTTCGTGAAGCAAAACTTAGGCAAATTTCTACTTTTCACCGCAAACGCGATGAATTTAATTTGGAAGATTGTAAGCACTGCTGCTGGATTTTTTTATGATTTTTATTTTTTTATTTCCAGGCAAAAAAGGAATTTCGTGAAAAGTTGATTGAGAAAGTGGAAAAATAAGAACTAATTAATTTATAACAAAAAGTTGAAAACAAATTTGAGGAATCTCAAATGTCAACGCGTTCAATCTAACAGCATATTTTTCGTCAAACGCGACGCTAACTATTCGTGGAAAATACCACCTACTCGTACCTTAAGGGCTAATTGTTTCAAGAGAATTATTGCAATGTTGAAAGTAGATGTATCTAATACTTAATACAAACTGCTATATTTTTGGTTGCCATTTAAAAGTAGGTAGATCTCCTTAATTCTTAATAACTTTTGTCACTTACAACTTTACAAAACTCGTTTTTACACTAAGCACAAATGTCGATCTAAAAACGTGTATAAACGAGAGATGGACGCTCCTATTATTTCATAAATATTACCAGGCGGTGAAAAAGCTTCCAAGAAGAGAACTCGTGCAAATTTGGTGCGTTTATGTTTTTAAATATTTGTAAATTGAAAAAATCACTCAAAAACACTCCATTTTATATTTTTTTCGAATATTTTCTAACTCAGTATTAAAACTTTGTTATCATCACGACACGACGCACACACGCTCAATAAAACCAGATAGCCAATCGCGTTCGGGTAGTGGGGAAAATCATACAGGAAAACCGTACGGTTTTCCAAATGGTGTTGTACAGAGTTAAGCGTGACACGTGTCGTTGCCCATACACACATAGGCTTTCCGTTATAGTCTAGGAGCGTACGCCGTTACGGGCAAGTAATCCCTTGCGTTTATGGCTTACAATTGTTGTTATTGAAAACAGCGGCCCATCTTCATGGACATCGTCAATGGACAAGAGGAACGCACTTGTTACCTCATGGTGGTTGAAGCAAAGTTAACTTAAGAACAAGATAGGAAACAAAAAGAGATTTCCGACTGTTTTCCATTTAAACGTTAGCAAGTAAAAATGAAAAAAGGGAAGGAGAAAAAGATAACAAAAAATCTAACTCCCTTTGATAATTTCACAAATAAAGTCAATAAATGTAAAATCACAGATAACAATCAACAAAAAAGAGTGGCAAATGATTAATTCTCGAAAATAAATTAAATTATATTTACTATTTTTATAAATCACTATATACAAAATTTCAACTCTCTACGTTGACGCAATCTGAGGACAGTGTCCAAATATAGTGAAAAGTGAAATTTTTGTACGAAGGAGCTACCGATTTTCGAACTTGATTTTACTTTTTCTTTTAAAACCCACCAGCAAATTTTCAGCTCTCTAAGTACATGCATTCTTGAGTTATCGTGAGGACGGGCGGATGGACATGCAAAAATCAAAATAACATTCAATATTATACATGGGTGTCCAATCCATTTTGCTCTACCATCATTATTTCCAGGTGTTACAAACGGAATGACGCTGCCGTCGCTGCAACAACACAAGAAGTAATATGGATCCTCGACCTTATGCGGATGTCTTTATCCAAGGCCAGCGAACAAGAGGCCTGTTAGACAGCGGTGCCAGTGTGAGTGTCTTAGGTTTCGGAGGCGAACATTTTATAGAAAGAGCAGGAATCCGTTTCCACTAAATGCCATCTGCCATATCGACTGCAGACGATCAGCAGCAACAGGTGATGGGTCATATTCGGGTGCTAATGAAATTTGGAGAGAAAACGCGCATGATGCGGCTTCACATAGTTCCCTCTCTACAACAGTTCCTGTACTTGGGGATCGATTTTTGTAGAGCTTTCGGTCTAGCTCCAGTTATGGTTAGCGAGCTATATTCTTTACCTAAGCCCGCACCCATGTTCTCTCAGAAACATTACCTGTCCAATGCGGATAATCAACGCTTGCAGACAGTAGTTGAATCCTTTCCATCCTTTAGTAAACACGGCCTCGGTCGCACATCTTACGTCGAGCATGAAATAGATGTCGGTGCTGCAAAGCCCATCAAACAACGCTACTACGCTGTGTCCCCAGTGATACAGAAAGCAATGAATGACAAGCTCGATCATATGCTAGCGCTCGGAGTTATCGAGGAGAGTCAGAGCTCATGGTCTTCTCCCGTCACCCTGGTGAAGAAACCAAATGGGAAGGTTCGACTATGTCTAGACGCTCGCAAGATAAACTATGTGACTGTTTCGGATGCATTTTCTTTACCCCTAATCGATGGGCTCCTCAGTCGATTACAGGAGACTCAGTTCATTTCAGCCATCGACCTGAAAGACGCCTTCTGGCAAATTCCCTTAGCAAAACCTTCCCGCGATAAAACTGCGTTCGCCGTTCCAGGGCGGCCGTTATACCACTTCACAGTTCTCCCCTTCGGAGTATGTAATGCTCCTCAGACGATCTGCAAGTTAATGTGTAAGGTCACTCCCCACCAATTGCACGACCAGGTATCTGTCTACTTAGACGACTTGCTCATTACCTCCTCCACGTTTGATGAACATCTCAAACTGTTCAGTACAGTCGCCGAGCTGTTGCGTAAGGTCGGCTTAACCATCAACGTGGAGAAGAGTAAATTCTGCATACGAGAAGTCAGGCACCTTGGTTTCGTGGTTTGAAATGGCTGCATGAGGCAGACCCCGAGAAAGTGGCTGCCATTCAGAACTTTCCAAGACCAAACACCGTCAAAAATGTCCGAAGATTCCTGGGAGTCATTTCGCAGTTCGCTACAATAGCTACTACTCTCACAGATCTACTGAGAAAGAACGTCAAATTCTTGTGGAACGAACAGGCAGAACAAGCTTTCACAAAGCTGAGGGGGTGTCTTATCACTGCGTCAGTACTTGCTAATCCAGATTTCTCTCGGTCGTTTTTCATACAATGTGATGCAAGCACGACGGGAGTGAGCAGCGTGTTATTCCATGCGATCTGCTGATGGAGCTGAACACCCCATCGCGCTTATGTCGCAAAAGTTGAATGCTGCACAAAAGAGCTACAGTATCACCGAATTAGAGTGTCTGGTGGCAGTGCTGAGTGTCAAACGCTTCCGACCATATTTTGAGGGCCTAGAGTTTACGATCATCACCGATCAGGCTAGTCTTAAATGGCTCATGGACCAGAGAGATCTATGTGGCAGGCCAGCACGGTGGAGTCTGAAACTCCAAGCCTTCACCTTCAACATCGAATATCGGAAAGGCAAGGAAAACGTCGTGGTTGACGCTTTGTCCCGCTGCTTTGCAGAGGAGTTGGGAAGTCCTCTTATTGGGAAGAACGCTTGTTCACCCGCCATCGAATCATTCGTCCTAGATTCTTCTAACCTCGAACCCGAACACTTTTGATAACCTCCGAGTCACAAATGGCAGGGTGCACATATCATTTGCTTCTCCCAAGAACATCGTAAGAACAAGTCAAGTCTCATGGAAGGTTTGGGTTCCTGAAGGGCTCACCACCAAACTGATTGTCAATGAGCACTGCTCCCCAATATCTGCGCATCTTGGAATTGCTTGAAAAGCTGCGTCGTCACTACTATTTGCCGTCGATGGGGTCCGACGTACAGAAATTCGTTAACCAGTGTGAGGTTTTTAAAAGCGTGAAGCCGTGCAACTACTCTCTCACACCCCCTTTGGGAGAGAGGCGTAACACAGAGCTACCCTGGCAGCGCGTGTTCTGCGACTTCTTAGGTCCCTACGCACGAAGTAAAAATGGGAACAGGTACATCTTCATCACCCTTGACCACCTCAGCAAACTCGTGTTGCTAGAGGCAATTCCAGAAGCGACCGCTGCGAGAGAAGTATTCCATGTGTTCGGGGTCCCAGAATTACTTCATTCTGATAGTGGAAGCCAATTCATTTCCAAACTTTTCACCCAATCGCTGCAGAAGTATGGAATCGAGCACTGTGTTTCCCCATCCTACTCTCCTCAGTCTAACGCGTTATAGCGAGTCAATCAATCCGTACTCATGCGATCCGCGCTTATATTGGAGACGATCATCGGAATTGGAATGAACACCTGAGTAAAACAGCATTCGCTCTCCGATACGTAGCGCACGACTCCACCAAGTGCTCCCCATACTTCGCGATGTTCGGAAGACAAACCGTAACACATGGAAACTCCTACAAATTACTCCGAGATCTGACCCCTGACACGGATGGAGCACCTGAAATAATTCCAGTAAATCAAAGAGTGCACTCAGTGCGGGACCAGATCAAAACACACCTGACTGAGGCGTACAAAAGATACTCCGCAGGCTACAATCTCCGAATCCGCGTGAGAGCCTTTCAGCCAGGGCAGATCAATTTCGTATGAAATCACGTGCAGAGTAGCACGGTTCGCTGATAAACTGGCTCCGAAATTCATCAAAGCAACTGTTGTAGAGCGCATAGGCCGCGTTTCGTATCGTCTAAAGAACGACAAGGGTCTCCCGATCGGAGTCTATCATGCTCAGAATATTAAGTCCTGACCCGAGCTAGGTTAGTCCTGGTAGCCCTAAGAAGGCATCCAGCCAGCTTAACTGGTAGCTACAGGTTACAAATGCGCCGCTTAGGTCCCGCTAAGCCTAGCTGCCGTTATACCTCTTGTTAGTAAGCTCACCTTTGTTCTTCTCCTTGTGTCAAAACCTCTCCGTCGTGGTACCCCGGAGGCAATGCCGTCGCAGGATTTCCACATTGCAAACGGCCTTCGAAATTGTAATCGCCGCCGTGCTAACATCCGTGCTGCTTAACATACGTTTTCGAATACTCGATCTTGGTGGGGGATTTGGGGACACCCCTTCGAACGAGCTTAAATCTGCGGTCAGAGGGAGATGCGGGAGGGCGGAGGCGTACGAGCGGACCAGTTTTTTGGGCTGCTGGACTGTGAGTACGCCTTTGGATTTCGTTACTGGGACCAAGGTCGAACCTAGGACCAGCGCAAATTCAGAAATGTGTCCTTGACTCGCCATGCACAGATCGGGTCCGATGAAACAGTAGGGGCCTCGGTAACGCTGGTACAGCATCATCTCGATCTTTAATGAGTAGATATTTACCCTCTAATCCCTTCTGAATTAGCCTCGATATGAGGATTTTACTTTTCTTTTTCCTCTTCATTCTTCCTATGGTCTGTGGTGGTCGAGCAAATAAACAATTAAGGACGATGATCCTAGTACCTATAACTCATCTCTACCTTTAATGAGTAGATGTTTCCTCTCTAATCCCTTCCGGATCAGCCGCGGTATGGGGACTTTATTTTTATATCCCCTCTTCAACTTTCTTCCAAACAGTCTGGCGTGTCATGTTACAGCGCGTGTGGGTGAAGCCTGCGATGTGTTTATGGATCATGTATAATCTCTAAACTAACCAGTACTAACAACGTTAGATCATTCCGTTTTTGCACCTAACCCCTTCTGGGTTAGCCTTCGTTTCCTGTCCCTCATCAATTTTTGTGGGTCGTCCCAACGTTGGGCGCTGCTGGCAAACATTCTCCTCCCTACTCCCTTCCCCAGCTCAAGTTTTTTTTTGTATTTTGCTTTGTGTCGGAGCCCGGCTTGAGACTCTCTTCTCAGTGGGTGATCCCCACGCTGTAGCGCTCTGTCCTCACGCTACTATCTCTTCCGTCCCTATTTCCGCTTTAAATTTTTTTTTTTGGATAAATTAATTTAATCTCTTTTTCCATTTCTTTGTTATCTAAACTATCGCCTCTATTTTATTTGTTTCTATTTCTTCGGGGTATCTGAAAAAAGGTGGAAAGGCTTCATACATATCGATATTATTCTCGAAAAGTAGCCTTTTGCTACTACTTTGCTACTTTTCGATAAGCACAAAAAAAGAAAACAACAACAAAATATTTCCAAATTAAAAATTCCAAAATGTGCAGAACGCGCACAAATTACAATTTTTCGTTTAAATATCACCGCTAGTCACCAACATCCAAGAGTCGAAAACGGCAATTCGCCTAGCTGTAAAACATCGCATGATACCATCACGCAATGTATTACAGCAAGCCCACCGAGAATTCCTAGAAAATTCTCACCCACAGCTGTTACCAAAGTGCAGGCAGATTATACAAACACACCCGCACTCAGGCTGTAGCACAGACGCTAGTGTGATTCCGAGATTCGAGAAAAACGAAAATGCTCTCCTGTCGGTGGCGAAATTAGGTTAGGTTAGGTAAGATGGATGGCACCAGACGACTAACCTGCATCACTTAGACCTCTAATGGGTCCATTGTGCCCCTAGACGTCATATGAAACCTTACAAGCCTCAGATTTGTCCTGCTTTTCTTAGGAAACTCAGGATTTACCTGAGACTTTTCACCTAGATCCATCCTGCTTCTCTCAGAAAACTCAGGATACATCTAAATTCTTTTGTAGCTCCCCCAGACATGAAAAGAAGTAGCTACCCACTAGCCTACCTCTTTTATTCATCATAACGGGGCCCTCGCAAAACACGTGTTGGACGGATTCGATTTCCTCCGAGACCTTACAGCTACTGTAGAAATCTTTCGCCGCTATACCCAGTCTTCTAGCATGGTCCCCAATGGCCCAGTTACCCGTTATGACACCCACTAGCTTCCTGGTATTTGTCCTGCTGTCATTAAGCAGTTCACTTGTCCTTTTCCTGTCATATGCAGGCCACAATAAGGTATCCCTGCTGGTCCACCGGAGGCTTGCCTTCTGATAGGTGCCAACTGATTATTTCCTCTTTTAAAGCTCCGATTGGGATCCTTACATAAGCTACTGCTGCGGAGCTATCCAATTCGGAGCCCTTTTTTAGCCAACTCATCAGCCATCTCGTGGTCTGAGATATCCTTATGGCCAGGTACCCAGCATAGGGTCACCTTGTGCCTTATAGTCAATTCTTCAAGACAGGTCCTGCATATCTGCACCAATTTTGATTTTACCAGCCCAGCATCCAGCGCCTTAATGGCTGCCTGGCTATCAGTGTACAGGGTGTTTCCCACTAGGAGGTCAATAGAGCGGGAGGTGATAGTACTTACCTAGATGAACCGAAATTTGTATTGCAAGGGTGGGGGGGGGGGCATATGAACCGTTTAGTAGCTACAGGGTGATAAAGTAAAAAAGCTAGTTTTTCACAAAATACCCTCTATCTTAAAAACTACCGGACGTACGGTTACAGTCATTATATGCAAAACTTCATGGCCTTTCCAACGACTGCTCAATCAGCCCCAAACCCCTCTCTCAACAAGAGTTATGGTTGTCTAAAGTAAAAATTTTGGCTTTTCTTACCTTTGTTTTCAATTTAACTTCTATTAATTTTGCAAAAAGGTTTTTAACATAATTTTTTTTATAAAAACTGGAAACTGTAGACTCTCCTCTTTAAGTTGACCTATTACATCCAATGTATTATCTGAAGCTCTTTAAGAGTTATTAGCTCTAAACCTATTCTCAAACCTATTTTCAAACCTATTCTCAACGATAATTTGTTCCTTTAGCACGTCTTTTTTAAAAATATCGTCTAATTTCGGTGTGACCTGAATAGGTTATGAGTTAATAACTGTTTAACGGCTACAGTTAACACACAGGGTTTAATAGATCAACTTAAAGAGTTTCCAGTTTTTATAAAAAAAAGTTATGTTAATGACCGTTTTGCAAAAATAATAGAGGTTAAATGAAAAATAAGGTAAGAAAATCCGAAATTTTTAGTTTAGACAATCATAGCTCTTCATGGGAGAGGAGTATGGGGCTGATTGAGCAGTCATTGGCAACGCCATGACGTTCTACATACAATTAACTGTGACCGTACGCCCTGTTTTGTGAAAAACTAGATTTTTTCTTAATCACGCTGTAACTCCTAAACGGTTGATATGCCCCACATCCCGCCATACAATTTTTGGTTCGTCTAGGTGAGTACTATCACCTCCTGCTCTATTGACCTCTTAGTGGTAAACACCCTGTATATGCAGATGTGCCGTACGAGCTCTCCGTACATGGATATCAATATTGCCGCCTGGTAAATCAGTCAGTGAGTTAGTCAGTCGTATAGAGATCTTTGGTTCGTGTGTTTCTTCGGAACGCTTCTGAGAAAATCATTTGATTGGTATTTTGTACCAGCAGTGTCAATTTAGGTGCAATTAGATGCTTACCTGCGTCAATTAGTTTTTTTTTTTACTTTTGAACCTGCATCAGCAGCGTAATTTTGTTTTGTATCTGCAAAGGAAAGTTACAATTTGCATTATTAGGGCTGCGAAAAAAATTCAAAGTTGTGTTTAATTGGATACTTTACCTGCGAATCAAAATTGCAAAACGCCATATTGTTTTGTATCTGCAAAGGAGAAATACAATTTGTATTGTTAGTGCTGCGATTAAAAATTCAAAATTGTGTTAATTTGATATTTACCTGCGTTAGTTTTTATTCGAACCTGCATCAGCAGTGTCAATTTTTTTTGTATCTGTAAAGAATAATACAAATTGCAATATTGCTGCGAAAAAAAATTCAAAGTTGTGTTTAAGGGGGGTTACCACTGAAATCTTAAAAAAACACGAAAAGGTAATACAAATCTGCTGCAAATCTGTGCGTACTATCATGGTAAAAATTGCACATATTTAGAGAAAAAGCATAAACTTAGGTAATGACTTGTCAAAAATAAAGATTTCGGGGTTTTATATGTATTTAATTAGCTTTAGAAAACTCTTTAATTCATGAAATTTACAAAGTTTGGTACTACATCAAAACGTAATAATGGTACCTCAAATAGATAAATTTGTACTTCAGTATGAAAGATCTTGGCCTGCAAGAGGATACGGAAAGAAAACCAGTAAAAAAGTTTTGCTTACTAATATATTTTCGTTTGAAAGCTATTATTTTCAGAGACGAAGAACTACCAAAATTATGATATTATTTCAAAGATAGTTCAATTTGTAACAAAGATCGAACGTTTTTCTGTTTATTTTGAAAAGCTCAAATTTTTTAGTGCAATGGTAAAGGAAATATAGTCAATAATGTTAAAGATGGTAACGGCAAAATTTTTTTGTTTTTATATAATTTGACGTTTTCAATTCATTTTATCATCGTCAGATGGAGTAATGTGCTTTTGGAAAGCTTTCATTTGTTTTGAAAGCTTAGCGGGCTGTAACTGCATGCTCGGAGAGTGTGTGCCGCCATTTTCTGCATTAGGTATATGTATGTGTGTAGATTTCCCGGAATATTTTAATTTTTATCATTGGTACTTTCTTATTTTTGCTTTTGAGGCGAGAAATTTTTTGGCACTTCTATACTGGTTATAGGTAACGAACTGTGAGTAACTATTATTTGATCATGGGACGTATTAGTAAAGTTTTTGGAATAAAGAAGAGAGAACTGAATATTGTTAGGTATGTAAATTTGTATAAATAAAGAGGAAATAATCCTATAAATGTGCAAATTTATGAAATGTGAATTTGAATTTGTGAAATGTGAATGATTTTGACGAAATTTTGGAGAAAAGTTGGCTATATTATAAATATTAATTTTTTGTTGAGTTCCATTTATGACCGCATTTTAGTGAAGCTGTAGAAAAGACAAAATGGAATTTCTTAAAGTTTTGAAGGAAATTATTATTGGGATTATATGGAACGCTCTCAGGTACTTGCAATGCCCACTTGATCGGGACTGTTAGATCTGGACTGCAGATGAGAACTGATGTAGGCCACACATTATTCAGTTTAACCGACAGTCCAAGCCTGGAGGCCATCATGTCTGTCAGGCCGTTGTCTGCAGGCAAGCTGCAATTTCGCCGCACACTATCAGTTCGCCTGGCTGTTGCAAGGAAAAAAAAGTTGTGCTTTTTGTATATTATATTGTTTTTATTACAACAAAAAACTGACAAAAATTAAAAAAAGATTTTGAGTGAAATATTCGCATATGAGGCTCGTGAAAGGGCAGTAATACGAATGATTTACAGAATTATGTTTGTAAACCTTACCTTAAAAACAAGTACAAAAGCTACAATTGGTTTAACTATAAGACCAATTATCAGTAATACCCTAGATGAATGCCCGTATTTAATTTCATATTATTAGTTAGTATCCAAATATATAGTGAAAAACAAAATTTTTGTATGGCAACCCCACGAAGGAAATACCCGATTTGTTCCATTTTCGAACTTAAATTTACTTTTTTTTTTAAAGCCCGTGTGCAAAATTTCATCTCTCTAAGTTCTGAACGGACGGACAGACGGACATGCTCAAATCAAAATAACTTTAAATATTGTTGCGAGCGTGGCCTTTGGTTCGTTATTTAAAACACAATATTAAATAATTAATATATAAGTTCTTTATTACACTTAAATCATATAAAGTTCACAAACATTTATTTAATCAACTCTAATTATCGCTAACACTGTACTTTCAATTATCGCAATCTAATTACACACTATCGCTTCTTTATTACTTTCGCTTGCTAACACTGCAACGTCTAAAACAGGGGTGACCAACCTTTCAGCTTCCCTGGGCCACATTGGAAGTAGGCGAGTTATATTGGGCCACACATAAAATATACGAACCCTAAAGATAGCTAATGAACAAAAACGATGAATATACGTACTTAGTTCACAATTTTCACAATTTTGCTTCATTAATTTATAAATTTTTTATTGTAAAATTAAGGAAATAGCAACATGAAATTGGTGTGATATTTGACATTGTTTTTGAGACAATGCTTCGATATTTTGCGATCGAAGTTGTTGCAACTCTCAGGTGCTCATAAGTTATTTTGCTCCTATTTTTATTCTTTGTGTGCTCCGTCTTAGAAAATAGCTGCTCACAAATGTAGGTGCTTCTAAATAGCGATGGCATAAATTGTGAAGCAAGGGGTACTTTTCTCTGGGAAGATAATACTTATAAAAGTCCAGTAAAGAGAAATTATTAAATTTTTCTTAAAGTTGAACATCAGATTGCAGCCATTTCATTTGAAAAATTGCTGGTAAGTTTATGTTGACTAAAAATGGAGTCGCAAATATGTCAAAAAATTGATGATTTTTTGGAAATCTTGAAATCTTTTCTCAGATTCCTTGCATATTTTTCGTTACTCTCAGGAGAGTGTTTAGCCAATGTTTCAAAATACATAAAATTATTTGCTTGAATTTGTGACTACCATAGTTTCAGTTTCATTTCGAAAGCCGTTATAGTTTGAGGCATAGTATAATGAGTTGTTTTTCACTTTGAAAACGCAAATTTAGCTCATTTAAATGAGCTGTCAAGTCTACTAAAAAAGCAAAATCTATGAGCCTGTTTTCATCACCAAGTTCTGGCACTGATTTTATACTTGATTCCATAAATGACTTGATTTCATTTGGCAAATTATAAAATCTTTTCAACATTTTACCCCGACTTAACCATCTTACTTCCGAAAAATAAATAATGTCCCCAATGTCTTGAGTGTCAATTTGACTAAGTGCAATTGTATTGAAAACTTTGTTTGGCCACATTGCTCAATTGTACATTTATTATGTCGAGAAGTAATTACTCCCATGGATAAAGAAAATATTTTTTAAAATTAATTGAGAAAGTATTTATATATATGAGTTTTGTTGGGCCGCATTCAAAGCCGTCCTGGGCCACATGCGGCCCGCGGGCCGCGGGTTGGACATGCCTGGTCTAAAACAAGACTCTTCTTTTTTGGCGATGACAACTGTTATATTTATACCCTAGAAACTCTCCGGATTATTCTGGAGTGTTCTATTCCAAAAGCTTCTTGACTACTCTATTTGTTCTATTCCTGAACTTTCCTGTAGATTTCATAATCGATTCTCCGAACCTGAAGTCGTTTACTCTCCGAACCTGAAGTTGCTTATTGCCAGTAGATGTCACCAGTTGTCTCTTTTTATTGCACGTAACACTGCCCTCTTCTTAAATTTGTTCGTCCCGATCAACAGGTGGTCCACGGTCTTGATGCTTGTAGTATTGACACAAGCGATCCACATGGACGATTTTTCGTTTGCCTCCTGTACTACGTTGAATCCTGTATACTACGTCATTTATTTTAGTTACTACTGAATACGGTCCCTCCCCTTGTTGTTGTGACTTTGGAGAGCATCCCTTACGTCGGTTCGAGTTGTATAGCCAAACAAGGTCACCTTCATTGAATCCTGCTGAATTCGCACGTAAGTCATAGCGTGTCCTCATCCGATGGGTACTTACTGCTAATTTCGCCCCCGTGGCCCTTTGTACATCAGCTCTCAGTTTCAATGGGGCTCTGACATTACACTTGTACATTTCCTTTCTGCTGCTACGTGGCGGCCCTTTGTAAAAAGCACACACAGCGCATCTGCGACACCACTTCTCTACATCCTCCCGCATATGTAGCCAATAAAACTTTTCTCGTATTTTAGAAATTGTTTTATTCACTCCCAAATGTTCTCCAGATGCTCCACGATGCACTTTACCTAGAACCTCGTTGACCTTTGATGCCGGCAAGACTATTTGCATTCGGAACGATTTACCGTTAGGTGCTTCCCACTTGCGTTTTAATATGCCGCATTCAACATGAAGAGAATTCCATTGAGCCCAGTAGCTTTTCAGCTTTTCACTCATCCTCGAAATATCCTTCCATTCTGGTTTTTCTATGTCTGCTTTCCAAGCAAGAATAGGTGAAATGTTCGGATCTTCTCGTTGTGCTGTTCGCAGGTCCTCGTTGTCCCAACCTGTAGATGGTTCCACGGATACCAACTGTATAGAAGCTGTTTTCTCATTTCCTTTCTCCCAGCCATAATGCTTACATTCAGGTTTCCATTGACGTTGTACCAAGGCTTCTGCGTTTCCATAGATACGTCCTTTTCTGTGTTGGCTCTCAAAGTCATAAGGTTGGATTCTAGTCTCCCTAAGAATTGTTTGCTCTCTAGCTCGCCAACTTGTATATTCTTCTGTCCCTTTCTTTTCTGTTGGTTCCTTTCGACGGCGTTTCCTGCAGTCGCTTTGAAGGTGTCCCAATTTATTAAAATCCCAACATCGAAGAACACTACGTGAAGGGGTGCTCAGTGATAACTGCAATCTATTGCAAGTCTGCTGCACAGCTTGATATCTTTGCAATTCCACTTTCCTCTCTTCATCTAGAGATTCCATTTGTCGGCGTTTTCTGCAGTCTCTTTGTAGGTGTCCTGGTCTATTACAATTCCAGCATCGAAGGATACCACGCAAAGGTAAGCTCTGGGATGACTGCATTCTATTACAAGTACATTCGTCCTCATTCGTACTGCACTCCGCGAAGCTTGTCTGGCGGATTCATACACTAATGCATAGGCTAGTGCTTCCGCTGTTGATTTCCTTCCTGCCAGCCTTAACGCTTGTTGTAAACTTTGATCTGCAATAGCGTTCACAAATGCCTCCGTCGCCACTTCGTTGAGAAAATCCGCATTCACACTGGAGTATGACAGATGCGCTAATCTTTCTACATCTGCCTGCAGTTGTTGTAGTGATTCGCCATATTTTTGAATCCTGTTGCGCAACTGTAGGCGATATACTTGCTGCATGTGCTCATCTCCGTAACGTAATTCCATCGCCTGTACTAATGAAGAGTAATTACGTTGATTTTCAATCGGTACAGTTTGTAAGAGTTCTGACGCAGGACCTCGAAGTGCTAACACCAGAGCTATAGCTTTGTCTTCATCATTCCATCCATTTACCTCTGAAGCTGCCTCGAATTGTCTCTTGAAGATATGCCACGAATTTTGTCCATCAAATATGGGAGGTTTCATTCTACCTGCACCGGATATTTCAGTTGCTACGCTTAGAGGCTGACGATGCTTTATTCTTTCCAGATCTGATTTAAAACTGTCGAGCTGCTCGGTGACTTTTTGTTGAGCTTCCGCCACTTCCTGCTCGATTCCTTCAATTTTCAAATTTTGTTCGTCTAATGAGTTTTTCAGGAAAGTCTTCTGTTCCTCCAAACGAGTTTCTAGACAATTCTCCATAGAGATCTTTTGTTCGTCCAAACGGGTTTCCAGAGATTTCTTTTGTTCCTCAAAATCAATCTTTTGTTCATCAAAACGGGCTTCCATAGATTTCTTTTGTTCGTCCATAGATTTCTTCTGTTCATCTAAACGTGATTCCAGAGAATTCTTTTGTTCCTCGAGAGAATTCTTTTGTTCGTCCAGAGAATTCTTTTGTTCCTCGAGAGAATTCTTTTGTTCATCAAAACGGGCTTCCATTTTGCTCATTAAAGTACTCAAAAGCTGTTCCATTTTCATCGCATGCGCTTCTTCAACTTCGATTTCTTCCAAGTTCTCTTCGACAACAAATGTTTCAGCATTCTTTCCTTCCTCTATCAGAGATTGTCTAAGTCGCTCGACTAGAACTTTCTTTATGCCTGTCGTTTGTAATGACCGGTTCCCTAACTCCACTTTCAAATCCTACGTTCGAAGCTCGTCCACTTTGCGCCCCATTATTTTAGTAATTCACTCACAGTTGAATATAAATTATTTTCCAGAACTTTTAAAATTTAACACAATTCCACAAAATTAATCACACTTTTAATTTTTCAGTCAATTGCCACCACTTTATTGTTGCGAGCGTGGCCTTTGGTTCGTTATTTAAAACACAATATTAAATAATTAATATATAAGTTCTTTATTACACTTAAATCATATAAAGTTCACAAACATTTATTTAATCAACTCTAATTATCGCTAACACTGTTCTTTCAATTATCGCAATCTAATTACACACTATCGCTTCTTTATTACTTTCGCTTGCTAACACTGCAACGTCTAAAACAAGACTCTTCTTTTTTGGCGATGACAACTGTTATATTTATACCCTAGAAACTCTCCGGATTATTCTGGAGTGTTCTATTCCAAAAGCTTCTTGACTATTCTATTTGTTCTATTCCTGAACTTTCCTGTAGATTTCATAATCGATTCTCCGAACCTGAAGTCGTTTACTCTCCGAACCTGAAGTTGCTTATTGCCAGTAGATGTCACCAGTTGTCTCTTTCTATTGCACGTAACAATATTATGGATGGGTGTTCAATCCATTTTGTTATAGCAAAACTATCTCTACGCATTACAAACAAATGCTATAACCGCAGAAGACTGGACGAAGGTTCGAAGATTTGAAATTCTCGACGATTATATTGCCGCAAGCTTTGGGAAATATTATACCGGAGACATGTAAATGCATTTATAATACTTTTAAAAAGGTTTGAAAAAGGATTACTGGATTTCGATTTGATTTGCCATAACGCCTTATTATTACCATATATATTAATAAAGTCGAATCCTCCCTTTCGGCCATTTTTTAAATTTTTGTATGTTGGATTACGGCTAAAATATGTTTGGAAACAAAAGTTCCAAACGACGACAGCCGCGGACGACGATACTGCAACACACACTGTCAGTTACTTATCTGTTTCGTTGAACTACAGGCCTGGATATGCAGGCAGCCTGTAAGTGTATGGTGGAAATCAGCCGGCAGTCCTTTGGCCTGCAGGTGGAGTGTAAGTGAATGGGTACCATCAGTAGGCTAATTACAAATTGATAAATGCAAGAAGGAAAATCATCTGTCTCGTTAGCTCAGTGGTAAGAGCAGTCGCCCGGCAAGCGGAAGGTCCTTGTTTCAAACCCAGGATGAGGGGTTGTTTTTTCTTCTTGTATTTATGATTCAATTTACTATCGTTAAAAATAAAAGTTCTTAAAAATTCTTCTATTCTCTATGATCGATTCTAATAAGTGTTGGTTCGATTCCGGTCAGGGAAAAATAAAATAAAACCTTCGTATCGTAGGCAAATATTCAGCAGTTGGATGAAATTAAGGAAGCGGTCCAAGTATTGTACCCTGGGGGACACCTGATAATTGTTTGAAAGGATAAGATTGTTGACCGTTAAAGATAACGATACTATCCCTGTTTTGCAAATACGATGAAAATAGCGAAAGAAGGTTCGGGTGAAAACCTATCTGAGCCATTTTCAAAAGACATAGTTTGTGATTAATTTTATCAAAAGCTTTGCTAAAATCAGTGTGAATAGAATCAATATGTTTGTTATCATCAAGGGATGAGGCTATAAAGTCAGTAAAGAGGGCCAGGTTGGTTACTGTAGAACGACCAGGTAAGAAACCATGCTGTTGGTGTGATATGAAAGGTTTAATCTGTGGTAGCAGCTGATTGTAGAGCACTTTTTCAAATATAAGCGCAAGTGCGTTGGAGATTGATATAGGCCGATAGTTATTAACTAGTTTTCGGTCCCGGATTTAAATGTAGGCAAAACATAACATTTTTTCAACATTTCTGGATACGTATTCCTATTAATAGCAAGGTTAAATAGTTTGCTAAGTGGATCGGCAAAGCTGGATGCGCATTTTTTATACACAATATTAAGAATACCTTCAGGTCCAGAATTTTTATTGCAGTCAAGTGAATTTAAGATACTTAAGACAGATTCAGATGAGATAGCTGTTAATTTAATATTAGAATAGTGAGATCCGACGAGGAGTAGAAGTGTCGAGTTGTGTGGTAGAAAAAACGGAAGTGAAATGATTGGAAAACATATAACATATAGGCAAAGGACATGACGAGGTTTCATCATTAAACGATAATTCTTTAGGGTATATACTATATTTTTTCAAATTCTTGCTGAAACATCAGAAAGTGTTAAGGTTTTAATTGAGTGAACGCTCAGTACTTTCGACGTATCTCTTATAACATTCCGATGTAAGAGATTTAGATATTCTTCTAAAGTAGGAAAAAGTTTTGTAAAATTCATGGTGTGGATTAGATTTGTTTAGGCATCTAAACTTCTCTTTTTCTTGCAGGGCTTTAATAAGTTGAGGACTGTATCAATTTCGGAAGTGATTACGTTTGTGAAATGAAGGTATGTGCAAGTGTATCCCTTGTTTAATAATATAATGGAATTTCTCAAAAGACTTATTAGGGTCATCTAAAATGATTTGGGAAAAGTCAAAACTACTGAGGAATTCATTAAAATTATCATAGTTACCTTTTTGGAAATTTAATGTTTTGACAGATATATCTCGAGCACATTTAAGATTCGCGAGATGCAGGCTTATATCTAGAGGAGGATGGTGAGTGTCAATCACAGAGAATGGGCTAAGGGATGAATGGACAACCGTATTAGAAGAATAAATATTTGTCCAAATAAAATCAAGAAGACTGTCATTAGAATTGAATATCTTGTTAAATTGTTTGATATTACACAATTCCATATTGTTTAATAGAGACTGAGAAGTATTGCTAAATGAGTCAAGGGGGCGCATACAATCATTAATCGTGTCTGGGATCCAATTTAAGTATGGTAAATTAAAGTCTCCTATGAAAATAACCTTAGAGTTAATAAGCACCTGCAAAATTTGTTCACTCACACTGGTGAAGATGGCGTGGAATATCTCATATGTAGATTGGGGAGGAATGTAAACACAGACTACAATTCTTCTCTTTTAAAGCCACCCATAGTACTTCATGGTCAGTCTCAAAAGATTCAATCGTATGAGAATTAAAATCACGTGTAACCGCTATGAGGCACCCACCGCCATCCTTTTTCCCGGAGAGTGCCAAGTTCCTATCCCTTCTATAAATAACGTACCTATCGTCAAGTAATTCACCACTATATAAACCAGCTTGCAGAGATGTTTCAGTAAAGCATATTATATCATAATTATTAGAAATCGTAGTCAAACGAACTTGTTTTAGCTTAATACGTAGTCCTCTGACATTTTGATAGTATATTGTTATGTGTAATAGAAAGAGACAACTTGTGGCATCTACTGGCAATGGAGAGTAAACGACTTCAGGATCGGAGAATCGATGATGGAATCTTCGGGAAGGTTTAGGAATAGAGTGAATAGAATAGTCAAGAACCTTCTGGAATAGAACACTCCGGAATAATCTGGAGAGTTTCTAGGGTATAAATATTACATTGTCACCGCCAGAAAAAGAGTCTTGTCTTAGACGTTATAGTGTTAACAAGTGAAAGTAATAAACGGGCGAAAGTGTTGCAATTGGATTGCGATAGTTGAAAGTACAGTATTAGCGATAATTAAAGTTGAGTTGATTAATTGAAGGATTGTGAATTTTATAACATTAGAAGTGGAATAACGAACTTGTATATTAAATACTTAATATTGTGTTTTAAATAACGAACCAAAGGCCACGCTCGCAACAACTGGTGTCAGAAGTGAAATAAATTCGCGAAATAAAGTGGTGGCAATTGACTTGAAAATTCAAAGTGTGATCAATTTTGTAAAATTGTGTTAAATTTTGAAAGTTCTTGAAAATAATTTATATTCAACTGTTAGAGAATTACTAAAGTAATGGGGCGCAAAGTGGACGAGCTTCGAGTAAAGGATGCAGGTGCAAAGAAAGTGCTAGTCGAACGACTTCGACAAGCGTTGATAGAGGAAGAAAAGAATCCTGAAAAATTTGTTTTCGAAGAGAACTTGGAAGAAAGCGAAGCTGAAGAAGAGCCTGCGATGAAAATGGAACAGATTTTGACTACTTTAATGAGCAAAATGGAAGCCCGTTTTGATGAACAAAAGAATTCTCTCGAGCAACAAAAGAAATCTTTCGAGGAACAAAGGAAATCTATGGAAGCCCGTTTTGATGAACAAAAGAATTCCAATGAGGAACAAAAGAATTCTCTGGAATCCCGTTTAGATGAGCAAAAGAAATCTATGGAAACCAGTCTGGACGAGCAAAAGAATGCTTTTGAGGAGCAAAAGAATTTTTGGAATCTCGGTTAGGTGAGCAGAAGAAATCTATGGCAACCCGCTTGGACGAACAAAAGAGTTCCCTGGAGAATTGTCTAGAAACTCGTTTGGAGGATCAGAAAAATTTTCTAAAAAGTTCTTTAGAAAAACAAAATTTGAAAATTGAAGGAATCGAGCAGGAAGTGGCGGAAGCTCAACAAAAAGTCACCGAGCAGCTTAACAGTTTTAAAGCAGATCTGGAAGGAATAAGGCATCGTCAGCTTCTAAACGTAGCAGCTGAAATATCCGGAGCAGGTAGAATGAAAGCTCCAATATTTGATGGACAAAATTCGTGGCCTATCTTCAAGAGACAATTTGAGCCCGCTTCAGAGGTAAATGGATGGAATGATGAAGACAATGCTATAGCTCTGGTGTTAGAACTTCGAGGTCCTGCGTCCTACGTTACGGAGATGAGGACATGCAGCAAGTATATCACCTACAGTTTCGCAACAGGATTCAAAAACATGGCGAATCACTACATTAACTACAAGCAGATGTAGAAATATTAGCGCATCTTTCATATCACAGCGTAAATACAGATTTTCTCAATGAAGTGGTGACGGAGGCATTTGTGAACGCTATTGCAGATCAAAATTTACAACAAGCGCTAGGGCTAGCAGGAAGGAAATCAACAGAAGGATCACTAGCCTATGCATTAGTGCATGAATCCGCCAGACAAGCTTCGTGGAGTGCAGTACGAATGAGAGACATTTCGGTGGACGAATGTATTTGTAATAGAATGCAGTCATCCCAGAGCTCACCTTTGCGTGGTCTCCTTCGATGCTGGAATTGTAATCGACCAGGACACCTACAAAGAGACTGCAGAAAACGTCGCCGAGTGGAATTGCCAGAAGAAGAGGTGAAAGAAGAATGCCAAAGATGTCGCTCCAGGGAACAAGCTATTCGTGGACAGACTAGATATCAAGCAGCGACTAGTCGCATCACCTCTCCCGTTGAGCAGTCGGAAAACTAGTAAAAACTAACTTTGTGGGGCAGAAGTTGGTTGGTGGAATCGACAGCCCCAAAGTCATCATTCAAGTAGGCCAGTTGCAGGGAAATAATAGCAGTCTTATTATATATGGAAGTGTAGGAAAAAATGACTGCTCACTCACTATCGATACTGGAGCTTCGAGCTCAATTATTAGAGCAGATCTTGTTAAGAGCAAATGGCTTCACAACACCACCAAATATCTACTAAGAACAGCAACTGGAGCAGCAGCTCAGGTGTTTGGAGAAATAACCTTAGATGTTCAACTAGGCGAACTACTATTTCCTCACACTTTCCTGGTTTCAGACATAATGGATGAATGCATTCTTGGAATAGACTTCATGACCACATACAAAATAAATCTGGATGTCGGAGAGCGGATTCTCAAATATGGGAATATAGAAATTCCTATGAGACTAGGAGAAGGAGCAGATTATCCTGTGAAAGTTAGGACGATGGTCTGCGAAAATATTACTCTTTCGCCATGCTCCGAGACACTAATATGGACAAAGTTTACTGATGACATCGGGACCTGCCAATTCTATCTGGTGGAGCCTAACCCCACAAAAGTTACATCGAGCATCAATGTTGGGAAGACTTTAGTGAAGGCAGAAGGTGCAACATTAATACCAGTCAGAGTGCTTAACACATCCGAAAATGAGGTACAAGTAAAAGAAGGTGCTATAATTGGAAATTGTGAACCCGTTGACCAAATAGTCAATTTGGATAATGGTAGTAATGTCAAGGAGACAAAAACTATACCAGCTACTACCCAACAGGTTCAGAAACTTCTTTCGTCCAGTGCCTTAAGTGAACAACAACACAACGATGCCAAAGAGGTGATCGATGAATTTTCGAAATTACTTGCATTGAATGATGTTGACTATGGTAAAACAAATCTTGTCCAGCATCGGATCGATACAGGAGATTCCAGGCCCATTCGACAGACACCACGAACATTGCCATTAGCCAAACAACCAGAAATTGCAGACATGATGAACTCCATGAAGAAACAAAGCATCCTAGAGGAATCTAACAGCCCTTGGACATCGCCGGTTGTTCTGGTTAGGAAAAAGGATGGCAGCACCCGATTCTGTGTAGACAACCCCAGCTATATAACGGAACAAGAAAAGATAGCTATCCATTACCAAGAATTGATGACACGTTGGATACCCTTTCCGGAGCGCAATGATTTTCCACGCTGGATTTGAAGAGTGGTTACTGGCAAGTGGAAATACATCCCGAGGACCGAGAGAAAACTGCTTTTTCAGTTGGCAGTGGCTTATGGCAATTCAAAGTTATTCCATTTGGGTTATGTAATGCTCCAGCCACATTCGAACGACTAATGGAATGTGTTCTACGTGGTTTAACCTGGAAAACGTGTCTTGTCTATTTGGATGACATAATAGTAATCGGAAGGACATTCGAGGAACATAAAAACAACTTACGGGACGTGCTTCAAAGATGCAAAATTGAAGCTCAGTAAATGTGCTCAATTCAAAAATGAAGTTAAATATTTAGGGCACATAGTTTCATCACAAGGAGTAAGAACCAATCCAGAGAAGATAGAACCCGCCAAAAATTGGCCAGTTCCAAAGGACAAACATCAATTACGGAGTTTTCTTGGTTTAGCTACCTACTACAGGCGATTCGTGAAAGGTTTTGCAGATATAGCAAGAAGCCTACATCAACTTACCGAAAAGGGAAAGCCGTTCATATGGTCGGATAAATGCAACGAAGGTTTTAAAATTTTGAAGCAACAGCTCTGTGAGGCTCCAGTACTTCACTATCCAAAGCTGGGAAAAACATTTATATTAGACACTGATGCCAGCAATGAAGGTATTGGTGCAGTGCTTTCGCAGGAAGAGAATAGTCAAGAAGTTCCAGTAGCTTACTATAGCAAAGCACTTTCAAAGTCAGAGAAAAATTATGTGCTACAAGAAAGGAGCTGCTTGCCATTGTAAGTTCAACAAAGCATTTTCATAAATATCTCTACGGGCAGAAAATCATCCTTCGCACCGACCATGCCGCGCTTAAATAGCTTTTGCAGTTTAAGAATCCTGAGGGACAAGTGGCGAGATGGATAGAGCGACTCCAGGCTTATGATTTTGAAATGCAACGCCGAAGAGGTCGTATCCATGGAAATGCAGACGCCCTTTCACAACGTCCATGCAAAGTTGAATGCAATCATTGCGCCCGGATGGAAGAAAAAGAAACAACAGCAACTATACAGTTGGTAACCGTGGAGCCATCTACAGGTTGGGACAACGAGGACCTGCGAACAGCACAACGAGAAAATCCAGACATTTCACCTATTCTTGCTTGGAAAGAAGACATGGAAAGACCAGACTGGAAGGATATTTCGGAACGGAGTGAGAAGCTGAAAAGTTACTGGGCTCAATGGAACTCTCTTCATGTTGAATGTGGTATATTAAAACGCAAGTGGAAAGCACCTAATGGGTAATCTTTCCGAATGCAAATATTCGTGCCGGCACCAAACGTCAAAGATGTTCTAGAATAAATGCACGGTGGAACCTCTGGAGGACATTTGGGAGTGAACAAAACCATTTCCAAAATACGAGAAAGGTTTTATTGGGTACATATGCGAGAAGATGTGGAGGAGTGGTGCCGCAGATGCACTGTGTGTGCTGCTTGCAACACAGAAGCAGAGGAGAAATGCATAAGTATAATGTCGGAGCCCACTTTGAAAGGCTAGCTGTAGACATGGCTGGACTTTTTCCAGAAACGGATGGCAGTAACCGTTATATATTAGTTGCCATTGACTATTTCAGTAAATGGCCTGAAGCTTATGCAATCCCTAATCAAGAGGCAACCACAGCTGCGGAACAAATAATAACGGGGTCAGTAGGGTCAGTAGGTGGGTGTGCCTCACCACTTCATTCGGACCAAGGACTGAACTTCGAATCGCGGACTTTCCAGGAGATGTGTAAAATGTTGGGAATAAGAAAAACTAGAACTAGAACTAGAACTTCAACAGAACATTGATCGAGCATCTAAAGAAAGTAGTTGACTATCATCAACGCGATTGGGATCGACATATTCCTATATTCCTAATGGCTTATAGATCAGCCGTTCATAGTACTACCGGACAAACCCCAGCCAAAGTCATATTCGGAAGAGAGATGCGTTTACCTAGCGACTCCAAATTCGGTACCCCCAGATTTGAACAAAAGTTACCAGAAGACTACGTATTGGAGCTCAAACAACAATTAGCTTACACGAGGCCTCGAGGACGAAATTAGCAACAAATACTGATAGGATGAAGACCCGCTATGACTTTCGTGCTAATTCCGCAGGATTTAACGAAGGTGATCTTGTTTGGCTGTACAACCCGACACGACGTAAGGGACGTTCTCCAAAATTTCAACAACACTGGGAAGGACTGTATTCAGTAGTACAGGAATTAATGACGTGGTATACAGGATTCAGCGTGGCACAAGAGGCAAGCGTAAAATTGTTCATTTGGACCGCTTGTGTCAATACTACGAGAATGAAGACCGTGGACCACCTGTTGTTCGGACGAACAAATTTAAGAAGGGGGCAGTGTTACGTGCAATAGAAAGGGACAACTGGTGACCTCTACTGGCAATGGAGGGTAAACGACTTCGGGTTCCGAGAATCGATGATGGAATTTTCGGGAAGGTTCAGGAATAGAATGAATAGAATAGTCAAGAAGCTTGTGGAATATAGCACTCCAGAATAATCCGGAGAGTTTCTAGGGTATAAATATAACAGTTGTCACCGCCAGGAAAAAGAGTCTTGTCTGACGTTGCAGTGTTAACAAGCGAAAGTAATAAACGGGCGGAAGTGTTGTAATTGGATTGGGATAATTGAAGTTGATTAAATGAAGGTTTGTGAATTTTACATATATGATTAAAGTGAAATAAGGAACTTGTATATTAAATAATAAATATTGTGTTTTAAATAACGAACCAAAGGCCACGCTCGCCACAATATTTTGTTATAGTTTTGGGGTTTGAAAAAAAAAGTTCGCTTTTAGCTCGTATTCGGGCACTACAGTTTCAGTGTCCGGACATAGGGTTTTTGGAAGAAATTTATTACTCATTTTCTGTAGAAAATAAAAACAAATGAGTTTTTCATAAAACTATGTACATTTTATTAATTCAAAGAATAGGGCGTGCGGAGCACTACTTTCACCACTATGTTTATGGATGATATCTGCTACCTGCTAGTTATATTAAAATTTAAATATGGTCATGAATTGTGACTCTAAGAAATTCAATAAAAACAAAATTTCAAACAAATTTCATCAGTTTCCGGACGAAAAATTTAAAACTGAATGGATTTGTAAGTAGGTAAGTTAGGAAAGAAATCGTCCAAGTTATTTCCCATTAGCAGCACCTGTGAGCACTTTACAAAGAGCGACTATAATATAACGTGGTTAAAGTAATCAAAGGTAATGCAATTTTCATTACATGAAAGTTAAACATTTTATCGAAGTCAGTTATACCTTCGAAAAACTTGCTATAAACAAAGCTACAATATTCTTACGTGCAATAGAAAGAGACAACTGGTGACATCTACTGGCAATGGAGAGTAAACAACTTCAGGTTCGGAGAGTAAACGACTTCAGGTTCGGAGAATCGATTATGAAATCTACAGGAAAGCTCAGGAATAGAACAAATAGAATAGTCAAGAAGCTTTTGGAATAGAACACTCCAATATAACAGTTGTCATCGCCAGAAAAAGAGTCTTGTCTTAGACATTGCAGTGTTAACAAGTGAAAATAATTAAGAAACGAAAGTTTGTAATTAGATTGCGATATTTGAAAGTACAGTGTTAGCGATAATTAAAGTTGAGTTGATTAAATGCATATTTTGTGAATTTTATATGATTAAAGCGAAATAAAGAACTTGTATATTTATTTAATATTGTGTTTTAAATAACAAACCAAAGGCCACGCTCGCAACAATATCTTTGCAACAAGAATAGTAGTAAAGCAGCAAAATAAGAGCGGTCTAGACGACTTAAACAGAAAACAGTATTAAAAATACGAAGCAAAGTAAGTTCACAAAATTCCTAAATTGCTTGTACAATTTATATTTAAGACTCATTTTCCTTGAAGGGCTGTACTCAAGAAGCAAACAATACCCATAATGGTGAATGTTCCAGTTCAAATAAAATTGATTTTCATAATAATAATAATATTATCATAAATAATAATAATTAATAGTGAATTCTTTTCTGAACTTGGAATCACACCCGCACCAGAACAGTGCTGACACCATTCCTGTTGTTCGGAGCTGTCAAATGTGAAATTGGCAATTCTGGTGTGTGTTCGGTGGTGACGGTGAGGTTAGAAAGAACCAAATAATATTACGACGCGGACGCATTATGGAGAACAGTAACTTTAAAAAAGGCGCGATAATGTTTTTTCCACACACAAATATAATAAAAATCAAAACAAATGTTCTAAGACTGTTCTTTCCAAACACAAATTACAATAAACTAAAACAAAAACGATGTAATTAATTTTTCCACAACAAATAACACAAAAATCCCTCTCAATAAAAAAAAACAAACTTCAAACCCCAGTCAACACCCGACACCGGAAAAAATTTGGGAGTAGAAATTTGCAACCAGGGGCAGCACCAAAAATAACAGAGGTAGAAAAGATTGCGCGTTTGGGTTTGCTACTGGTGTGGTGGGAAGAAAAGAGTACGAAAATGACAGATTCGGTGGCAGTGCTTACACCGAGTAGCAGAAAAGAATTCACTATAAAATAGCTGATTTAGCTCTTATTCAAATACATATATATATATATTGGGCCTGTACGGTACAACTGGGAATTGCTTGCAGCCAGGAGCAGGTATAATAACACGACTTCCGAGACAATTAATGTTTTTCCCAACGTTATGTACAAATTTCTATTTTGATGTTATTTATGTATATACCTTTTCGTCAATTTCTGTTTGTTACCAGCAGTTTTTACATCATGGAAATGGAGCTTTTCTTTAAGTTACTCATTATATTTAATTTTTGAAATAATAATTGCAATATAAAGTAAATACTGCACCTGCTATAAAAATTGTCCCATCAAACATTTTCAGTGTTGTACTGCTGGAAAAAGTGCAATACTGGTGTTGCACTGAAGTCCCATCAAAATCGACAGCGTAGGGCTGAACGGGCTGAACGGCGAACGCACTGTTGCAGAAGTGTCAAAAGTGTCATCCGCACCGCGTTTGACAATTCAGTTTGTTACCGTATTTAATATTTTTTATTTATGTATTTATGTGATTTTCATCAAGATAATGAATTATCGGCGAGTTTTTGTTACAGTTGGAACAACAGAATTTGATTCTTTGATTGAAACTCTTTGTAAAATAGAAACTGTAGAAGCCTTATTATCTTTGGGATGCTCTCAAGTGAAAATACAATATGGAAATGGTTTCCAACATGATTTTAGCCATTTGATATCGAAGGGAATAATTGTGGAAAGCTATAAGATGAAGTCAAACATACTGGATGATATTAGATCTGCTGATCTCGTAATTAGCCATGCGGGTGCAGGAAGCTGTATTGAAATTTTACGGGAAGGAAAGCCGCTTCTCGTTGTAGTAAATGAAGAACTTATGGCTAACCATCAAACTGAACTCGCTCGGCAACTTTATGAAGAAGAATTTTTGTTCTACTGTGTATGCAAAACGCTAGCAAAAACTCTTTTAAATTCCAAATTCAACACTTTGAAGCCTTATGTAAGGGGTGATATGAATGAATTTATAAAAAACTTGGATTTGTTAATGGGATTATCTTAGCAATAAATAATGTTTTTTTTAACCTACGCTAACAGATTCTCTTTTCTAATATGGTATATATGTCTGACAGCTTCCGCACTGCCCAGCTTTCAGCGCCCCGTGAAAGTCATCTTGCCAAAGGTACGCAATGCGTTGGGCCGTAACGCCCAGAATATACAAGCCATGAACTAAGTCTAAAAAAGCGTAGCGGGCCGGTTAGCAGGCGATATCCACAATCTAGCCTTGTCTTACTGCAGGAGTTTTTCATATAAAAGAAGCTTGTATTTTGTTCAAACGCTATAATTTTCATAAATTTGTTCTACATGCTATTTTTTTTACAACCATTAGAAAGAAAACATTTGGCTGCAATTTATTTAGCCTTAATTTTTTTGTGGATGCCACACAATAACATAGATACCAATAAGAACCACTGAACGGTTCCGATTGTGGAACCTATACTTGATTTAACTGCTATCAGCAATATACTGAGACTTGACGTAGACTTAAATCCCAATGTTGCAGCTTCAGGACCAACCTCTGATAAAGTTCATGCTGGATTCAGCCTGAGGACCGTAACTGAGATGGAGATACTGAATGCTTTTATTAGAGTCAAATCCAACGCTAACGGACATGATGATGTCCCGTTTATTTTGCCAGTTGTGAGTCACCTCTTAAATAGACTTCTAACTTGTTCACATTTCCCCAGCTACTGGAAGACGGAACTGATTACGCCCATTCCTAAGACAGTCACCGTTCAATGTTTCGGAATGCAAACCCATCGCAATCGTTCCAGCTATTTCAAGTGTTGTAATTCCTTAAAGTTGATCAGATAACGGCTTATGTGGGTGAAAATAGTCTTCTCGCTTGCAAGCAATCGGGATTTAGAAGATTCCACTCTACTAGCACTGCCGTACTTGAAGCGGCAGCGGACTTTCGTGACATGTGTGATAAGCAGCTCTTGGTTTTGCACGTGTTGCTTGATTTCACCAAAGTATTCGAGTCGGTACGACATGAGTGACTAATCTGCAAACTTAGTTGACACTTCGGCTTCTCCTCAATGAGATTGCTTAGATCGGACATACCTGCGAGAACCTCAACAGGGTTAGTCATCACATCTATGCGGATGATGTACAGATCTATGCTGGAGGTCAAACCGGCAGAATTCAGGAAACTAACAATAATCAAAGAGTCAATAACGGAAGTTGTAGCTTGACAACTAATGAATTGGGCTGAACGCAACTAAAACTATCAGGCTATTGGTTACACAATTAGACAGGAATGTACCCAACCTAATATCGCAAGTATCCGACCTATTCATCATGGGACACAACATCCCTTTAACTCAAATGCGTTAAACTCTAGGTCTTCTTATGGACCCCAATCTTAACTGGAAAGCGCATATTAATCTTATGTACTCACGTATTTACCATGGACTGCGTCCACTCTACGCAGCCTCTTCGCACTTTTATGCGACTACTAAACTAAGGCTTTTCATGGCACTTATCCTGGCACATTTTACTGCATGCCCTTAGGGTCTGCGCCCGTTATGCATTTGGTCTGAGAAGAAGAACTATGTTGGCCCTCTACTAGAAATTCTTCTGTCATGATCACTTCACTGTTTGTATGAGCTGGAAGGTAGTGTCATTCATACATAAGTCAAGATTTGGTCTGCTCCCTGGATACGTGAGAGGTCGCTTTTCATTGAGTAGAAGAGACAGTCGCAAGTCGCAGACAATTAATATATAAGAGAGTGTATTTACTGGATTACTCAATAGAATAAATGTGAACTAAAAAGTGGAATAAAAATTAGATGGATAATAAATACTATAAAATAAAATAAAAACAGGATTATAATTTAATTTATTACACTTTACGTAAGTTTTTGTATCTTATAATATTTACTTTTATCTAATCAATCCAAGTGCAGCTAGCATCCCAATTCTGTTGGATTGTTGTGAATCTTAACGAGTGGATATTGTCCAACTCTGGGCTCTTTATTCTAATAACATAAGCAAGTTAATATACAGATAACGAATCGAATAGGAAAATTGAAAACCAGAAGTCAGATACGTCATGTTGCGAGTCAATTAAAAAAATTTGCAGCATCTCGCTCGACTTGTTATAGCAAGGCTTCAATTCTTTCTTAGAAATTTATTGGAAATTTGTTCCTTAGAAGTTTTATGAATTATTGGAGGCTGACAACGGCAGAAGAAATGAATGCTTATTGGCAATTGAAGGCCAACAAAGGCCAAATGAAAGTATTATATCTGAAAATAACTCCAACCGGCCACCTAAGTGAATAAAAATTCTACCGAAACATTTTCTGTAAATTTCTAAAAAAACAAAAAGAATTTTTTTATTCAGATGAAAGGCCATCTAATACAACCCATACTAGGTGACCAGATAAAAAACTTTGAATCCACAATAAAAGTGAGGGGCGAGACCAAGTGATTTATGTTTGGCTAAAAGGGCGGGATGCCAGACTCGAAGACCTTTATAATATCTGGGTAACAATTTTGAACTCACCAAAATTGTGAAAACTCTGCTTCCAAAGTTCCGTAAAGGTAAGAAAAGTGAGCAATTTAGCAGATGAAGGTCCAAACCGGAAGCCATATTGGCCATCGTTGATTACTTTCTAGATACTTCATCTACCATTAGATTCAAGAACCGTGGAAAGAATTGAAGTGATTGCAATTGTTCGATAATTTTTGGGATCGAAACTTTTTTTTTTTTAATAGAGTGAACTTGCTAGTTTCGAAGCTATTGGAAAGTTACCTGTCATATAAGATAGGTAGAATAGTTTGCACAGACATTTAGCCAATTAACAGAGGAAAGAAAAAGATCTGCGGCTTTGGAGACGTTGAGAGCCTAAAGCACAACTCTCGTATGTATGTGTATGGGCTCTTATACACATCCGCACGGAAGATGTAAACCAAGTTTCTGTGAAGTGAGTGGGCGTGGAAGGCGAGAACTCGAAGCAAAATTTTAGCTTTATCCAGGGAGTAAAAAAACACTTCACGTGCACAGTGCACGTATAGAAAAACTGGTGAAGTTGTGTCTGATGATTTTAACGAGAATCCAGAATGCTTTGCTGCTTTTGCGGCTTGTCAAGTTTATTTGTCTAACAGTCTAGTCAAAAAGGAATGTCTGAATAATGAAGTTGACGTTCCGTGCAATCTTGTATACTTGCTTCAGCTCTGAATATGGATGCAATTGATAAGCGCGAAAAGGAGACTCTTTAGGTCTTATAGCTTAGATGTACTTTTCATAAACCAAGAGCGATTTTGCTGTTGTTAAGATCTGCTGTGGGAAGACGGAATGTATTCATGCATGCCAAGACTTGGTTGTGGGGTACATTAGCCCGTGATCCAAAATCCTGTTTTAAAAAACTCCACTTAACTATATGCCGTTTTTGATAATTCCAATATGTACTCGATTCCATTACACCTTGCACAAGTGCTGGTCTTTGTTGTGAAAAAGTAGAAGTCGAGGAGAATTTTTATTGAAAATCACTTTTCATTTTAATTATATTTTATTAAATCTATTAATTTATATTGCTTTCAATATAATGTTAATTTATTCGATGGCTAAGAGCGGGAGTTACGATTTTTTAAATTTGTTCACAAATAACAAATAAAGACTGAATAATGAAAACAACACTACAATCTAAATTGAATTGAATTTATTGGAGAGAAGGAAAAAAGATTAACACAACCGCTGATAATTAATTTTTGTACACGATATTAACTTCCGACTTGTTTTACTGAAAAATCTAAACTGTACTGACTATTGAAAGCTTCATTATTTCTCTGCAAATTCATTCCCGTAAACACAAAAGCTTACATTCTTTCTATTAACCAGGAGTGCATGAAAACAGTTGCATTTCCAGAGTTTTGTTGATTAAGCATAATTATCGCGACAAGTTCCGTTGACTAAACGAAAATTGTCTGGGAACATTTTGTGGAGGATCTTAGAGGTGTAATGTTCAGTGATGTCAGTTAAATTTACCGACGTAATTCGCGGGTGTTGAAGCGCCGGTTCTGGTTACTATGAAGTACACGTTCGTTCTCTTTCACTTTTAATTAATTTTGTGAGAGGGTTAATAGCGATCAATTTAATTTAACAAAAAAACTTTGGCCCATTTGATTCCCTGTGGAAGTATTTTCAAATTAAACTAATAATTTTATATAGTATTTATATATATAGTATGTACATACTTGGAGTTTTCGTACCTCGACATACAAAAGTGATCCCACGCGAAATAGAAGATCAAGCTGTCAGAGGTGAGAAGGTGATGCTTAAGTATGTACCTTTTTTGTCAGGGTTATCTCCATCTCTAAACTTTTGTATTGATATAATAAAAGTGGTGGGGTTAAGGAGTCGCTATGAAAACAAATTAACTTGATTTCCATTACCAATGTAGGACATATGGTTGATTCCTGTACTCCATAGATTCACGAGCCAGAAAAGAGTGCGAATTTACAGTAATAAAAGGAAAAATACGGATATAGGACTAGAAAAGGAAAAGGAAGAAACAATCTTAAAAAAGAACTAAATAGAGCTCTGAAGATTATATTTGTAAATATCTACTTTACGTAATAATTATTATGAACACCGATAGATATATTAAGCTAAAATCTGATTGTAACAAGTAAGATAATTAATTAAAATTTGATCGGTACATAGTATAAATACATATTATATTCGAAGTGAACAAGCTATACTGACACTACAAAACAGCCTGGCGGATAGAGTTTCAAATTATATATTATATAATCTCTTTAATTGGTTCTATACATGCAGACATGCACAAAGCATGTTATATATGATGAGTTAAGTATTGTGCTTGACTTAACTTATTCTTCTACAGCCCCGGCATTGCCACTATCTAAAATAGCTTCAAATGAGAACGGCTGGAAAGCATAACCTAATCCGGAATAAAATTTGCTCTGAAATTCAACCCTGAAAGAGTAATTCATTAAATACCAAATATAGTTGATAATATTTTTGTTGTTTCTTTACCAGTGCAAACGGAGAGTGTGCAAGAATGCAGATAACCCTTCCATTAAAACAAGTATTCCAACTGTTAGCACAGCCCAGATAGCAAAAATAATCCACAGTAATATTCCACCTGTCCAACCATCCTGTTTCAGACCAATGGTTAATACCATTTTCCATAGTACATCGGCAAGCTCTTCGATACAAAAATTTAATTAATTATAAGTACTATAGAAATTCCCCGAAATATTTACGAGCATGTGCCAATGAAAGAGCCCACAGACGCAAATATGATGCTGTGTGGGAAACAGATCCCAGAACATATTCAATAGTATGAATGCCTTGATGAATGAAGATTTCTGACATTTCATTTTCCTCTTCATGGGTAGGTGGACCACCACCGCCCATACCAGTATCACTATGAACCATACTATCTTGGTTAATACCGGCTTCCGCATCTCCATTTTCTACTGGAGCTATTGGATGAATCTTCAAAAACATAAAAATTAGAAGCAGAAAAATATGAAGTTGTTTAATTTAAAGACTTTTACATTTTGTTGCTTTCTCTGCCGCATAATATATATTGGTTTTCCCAATAACATCCATGGAATGCACAATAAAGCGACTAATATTAACAATGTTTCAAAGAACGCCTGGCCACCATACATATATTCCTCACAACCATCTTGAGCTTTATTTGGAGATTTGAACAAGACCATATTGATGAAAGTTATTAGAATCGATGGTGCGCATCCGGCTGAATATGGAGCTAAAAGTACAGGTAAGAAAAAACTTATATCGGAGGGCTACATTTTAATCAGATCGAGATATAAAGTGGAAATTCATAAAAGTGACAAGTTTCTTGACTAAAATCCGAAAGCTTGTATGCTTCAATTTATCTATGTATGGTCAGAGAATAGTTTTACTTTTACATTAACCTGCAAGTTTCCGTATTAAATAATTATGAGACGAGATTGATTTGATAGTGAACTTAGACATTTTATTATTTAATCTTAAATGTATTGATATAAAAAGAAAAAGAACAGCTGCAGATTTTGATCTCGTGAGTAGAAATCAAGTTGACATTATTAGTGTTATTAATAAAGTTCGTCAACACTGCTTGCACGGCATTAACTCACAAAAGAAAATGCGAGGAAAACAATTTTATGGAGCCGTACAAAATTAATTCGGTAAGGACCCTTAACAATTCGCATCTCCTCTTAGAAAAAAAGCGACATAATCTCAGACGTAGGTCCCCAATGAATGCCATTAAATCGAGATGACCCTATCTAATTTCCACATGAAAAGCTACAAAATATCCATACAGATTCACAAGACAGGATACTCGAAAATCCCCGAAAGAAGTGATTCTATAATATTGAAAGAAATATTCCAAAGTTGATTGGTGGATAGATCCGGGACCGTAATCAGTAAAGAAAAGCTCTATGAAGATGATAAAGATCTTATGTGGGTTGCTAACGACAAATTACAATAAAAACTAAAATAATTAGTAAAGTGTTATTAGAGGACTTAATGAAATCTTTTATGTAATTACCTAATTATTTATGTATTATGTAACTAAAAAAATGTATTATAAGAACTTACGAGGATAATCAGCTGCGTATTTAGTCCACTTGATGAACATTAATAAAACCATGTAGAAGAACAGGAATATCAAGAAAATCATTTGAGGAATAAATTCGAAAATAATAGAAATTCGGTTCTTGAAATAGCGGTGATTGAATAAACTAATCACTACTCCAAATATCATGTGAATTACACCGAAAATTATGGAAATCTTCATTTTGTATGCATTTTGAAATATGATTTTGTTTAATTCTGCAATTTGCCAAACTGGATCCAAGCCAATTGGATAAGGTGTCTTGGAATATGACGTGCTATTAGGATCCAATTGAAGATCTTTGTTGTCATTGATTGTGGATACGTTATAATTAATTGTCCAATGGGATCCAAATAAATTCAAAGATTTCGAAAATATATCGTTGTATATGAAGCCGGTGTACATCGAGAACACACCCATAAGGAAAATAATGTATCGCCCTCCGAAAAATATATTCCATATTTCATTGTCTGTTTTCTTTGCAGCCAATGGTTTTTCTTTAAGAATCATCCACAATCCAAATAGAGCCATTATTGTTCCGTGGCCGAGATCACCAAACATCACAGCAAATAAAAATGGAAATGTAATTATTGTGTAGGGTGCTGGATTCATTTCTCTATAGGTTGCTACACCGTAAGCATCTATTAAAGCTTGAAATGCTTTTGTAAATTTATTGGTACGATTGTAAGTAGGAGGATTCTCAAAAGTTTGCATTCGATTCAAAATTGGTGGCACAGATGATCCCGAACGCTCCTGAAATTGTAATATAAGCATATAAAAAAAATATATTTGATTCTTAACATATATATTATTTATTATATCACTGACCGTTCCTCTTCTTAGTGCTAATTGGATAGTTTCAATGTCCAAAACAGGTACCCAACACTCAGCTATGAGACACTTTTGTGTTACATCCAAGTTGAATAGATTCAAAGTGTGATAGATCGCTTTAATTTTTCTTACTTTTACGAACCAATTCTTCAAATTTTTAGCAGCTGCCACTAGGACACGATGTCGATGATCTTGTGTTTGTCCCAAAACAGTGTTGAGATCTTCAATACGAGTCATAACGCCCATTGCCATTTCACGTCTATCAGCAGGCGCTTCAGGACATGGATAAAGAGTTGCACGAAAACCTTCACAAATTTTCTTGACTCGAGTTTTTAATTGATCTCCTTGGAAGAAAATTATAAAAACAGATTTGTACACTTGATCTCCCTATAATAAGAAGATTTGAGTTATTGTGGTTAAAAGCTAAAAAAGATAATAAGGTAATTTACATTTGATGGATCCTCTAATGGTGCTTCGATCATTGCTTGTCGCAGAAATACATTACCACGGCATGCACGCCATAACATTCTCTCGAAAGCAGGAAGCCTCTCACGTAGAATAACACCAGCAACAAAGCTATATTATTCAGATTAAAAACAGTTAAGACAATTTTTAACAAGATTTCACAGAATATGAATGATAAACTTTATATAGAATTCCTCACTTGTCTATACAACATTTTCGTTTACTATAATTCAAAAATTATTCAAATCAAAAGGCGAACGATAATTACATTTGAAAAAAATTAGGAGATATTTATGACCACTCTTTCTCAGCTATGTACTAATATATCTCAACGATTATAATGTACTGCTAAAGCGATCAATCAATGATTAATTTACTTCTACGAAACTAATTTATTTATTTATTTACTTTTATGAAGCAATGTATCTTGGAATTGTTCGCTGTAAAGTCTTCTAAATACGTTTTAACATTTCATAAAAATTATATATATGTATACTATAATTACTGCTCAAGAAAGCTCATATTATTTACGAAGGATTGGAGAGTGATGTAAAATACATATTTCGTAGAAAATAGTCATGTAGGTTCTATATTCGATTTTCAGTGATTTTACCTTTAATTTTACGTTTTTTTATTCCTTAATAATATAAGGCTAAGGTGGTCTTACACATAATTTTTTAAAGTCGATTGTTGCGCTAAATATGTTCGATGGGACAAATATTCTATCAGAACTATTATAACAACTGTTAGTTGTTCTACTGGTTTTAAATTAAAACCCTACACATTTGACATTTTGTATCACATTAATTCGACAAGAACAGAATGTAGAGCTTACGTCCATTTCCATGGAAGCCAGTTGTTGCTCTGATCCTTAGATTTAAAAAACAGGAATACTGCTAAGCTAACTGTAAAGCCGGATTTATATTTGAATTGGGCGTTAATTTTGCAGCACGAATTCACATTGTAGGTATAAATAACATGAAGAAGCATTCCCGCAATACGATAAGATTTTATTTTGTGGAACTCGTTTTCGTACTGGCGCAAGTAAACTGGTGGATGTCAAGAGGTGAGGGACTGAAAACGAGGTTACTTGGGACAGTAACTTCGCTTGTGAAAACTCTGCTTAACTTACCTCGTTCACATGAAGTGGACTAGACTGGATTATCGGTTTTCGGAATGAGAATGGAATACTGTAAACACTTTGTACTATGCGAATTAAGACTATTCTAATCCGTATGCTCCGCTTCATATAAACAAGGTAAATTATTGCATAGATCAAAACATGTGTACCAATTGCAGAAAATATACTCAAATTAACTATTTCTCAGGTTCCACTTCGCTAAAAAAATTGAACTCGTCTCCGTACTGACGAAAATAGACTGGTGTGTACGTCAAACGGAGGTGAAAGGCTGAAAACGAGGTTACTTGGGACAGTATCTTCGCTTGTGAAAACCATAGCCTAAATCCGTTTTAATTTACCGTTAAGTTTCTGTTCGTTTCCGTTAAGTGTTAACAAAAATAAAAAAAAAATCACCATTGGTAGGGCCATACATCAAATATCACTTACATTTGAATTTTTAGTCATTTGCTAGTAGAACTCTGCCGGTTTGCAATAAAATTACTAAATTATTAACAAATACAATTATATTATCCATTCCTTCAAGTCCACATTTTTATAACTATTTTTACTTTTGTTAAATAAAAACACACTTGTTTTCAAAAAATGAAGTATCGTTTCATTTTGTCTTGTTTTTTACGTAAAATTAATGCTCTAAATATTTTTGACATAAAATGACGACCACGTCGGCGTCGACTTCGTTAATGTAATTCAGCCTAGCATTTGGCTACATAATTATTGTAAAATCTAAATTGATCTACACAATACTTCACAATGAAATATAGAATAACTGAAATATAACTTTCACTGCTGCCATGCATATGTATGTATAGGCTAAGGAATCGAGACATCATTAGAATATAAAACGAAAAGATTAGTCTCAACAGAAAATCGAATGTATATTTTATGAATGATTCATAAACACTTATAACTACAATTGTTAAGTCAAACATGTTAGCCAAGTTGCCAATATTCAACTTGATTCTATGCTTACAAAATAAGGAACAATGGATGTTAGAAGAATAATAACAAGGTGACGTTTGAGAAAATGAGAAGATATGATGATTACGATTAATGATTTAAGAAAAAATACATAAAATAACTGACTACTACATTCTAATAAGTAACACACATGATTAAGAAGTATAATATAAAAATACAATAATCCTAAGTAAACTGCAGTGCATTCAAAAACGTAGCTATAGTAAACTGTGTGTTAAGGCTATAGCTATTCCAATCATCGAAGTATTTAACTATGGGGTCATCCTTTTGAGTATCAATTAAAATATTTGGTCTTTACCGCCAATCATTTTAACATAAAACTGGTTTACCTTTAATAAACTCAAATTTGCCTTTATTTCTTGATAATATTTAATAAAAACAAGTCAGAGTCTCTATATTTCCTTATGTGTTGGTTTACTAAGCTTATCATGTTCAGGGAATGGTTAAAATTTAATTATGGTGTGGTTAAACTGACAGTTTTTGAACGGCAAATAGTTAAGCTCGTGGTTATGTCGTAGTTAACCGTTTATTTGACTTTTAGACAAATTGAAATCAATGTAATCTGGGTTAACGTTGTTGGTAGCTATTAGCAACTATTTAGTGTTGAACATTTTTCAACTAAGTTATTTCCTGCAAAGGTTTGTTTTTTGACAGTTCTCGAGAGCATAATTTAAGCTATTTCAATAACGGTTTCGATGAAACTTCAGTGCAATACCAGTGTTGCACTTGTCTACATAGCAATTCAGCACTGAAACTGTTCGATGGGACCACTTTTATAGCATAAGTGCAACACTAGCTCTGCACTAGACTATTTCTCCATCTTAAAGGAGCGTTTAGAATGGCAGAGTAGAGTGGAGTCACCAGATTGCATTGTCTATCCTTGTCTCAATCTCGCACTCTAATATAAGTTCTTCGCGCTTCCCACCAGAGTGGATTTCACAGAGTAGCGCCAGATTTGAAAAAATCCTAATCTCACGTTGGTAAGATGATGGTAGAAAATGCAATCTGGTGACTCCACTGTACTCTGCCATTGTAAACGCTCCTTAAAAATGTATATTAAATTTTATATTGTCATCTGTTGTGTTAAGGTAGGCTGTCATAATTATTTGTGAAACTTTTGTGATAAATATATTACAAAATTTTATTTTGGTAATTTCTATAAAGTATAAGAAGGAATTTTTTTCTATACAGCAATGATACACTTTGATTACGTTTGTCAGTACCCCCATATATAATATATGTGGGATTTCCAAAATTAATAAGACCGAATAATCAAACTTCAAAATACAATGTTTATTAATTCACTGATTCTAAATTTAATTATTTGTAATAATGGAAATTTATATAAAACGATACAACAAATTTATTGTAATAAAAAAAATGACAAAGTTAACATTTACTGGAATTTACTTCAATTTTACTTTCCACGTTCAAGAAAAATACTTCTTCGTTGACTGAATGCTGAATATCGAATGTTCTTCTTTTTCTTTCAAATGACAGCGAAGCTTTTTTTATTATTTGCAGTGTTGCCGTCGTTTTTCATTTGGTGGTTAGAAGTAGTTTGGTAGGGTAGAAGTTACGAATAGTTATTAATGAATTCCCACAATCGGCCATCCTGATAGTCTTTTCGCCCTCGAAAATATGAAATTTGTGGACGTCATTACGTGAATTTATTATTAGGCATCATAGGTAGGTAACTTGGTAATTTTTTGAACATCTTTGGTAAGTATTCTTCATCTTTGGTAATTAACTTTATTTTAAGAAATTGTTTATCATCTTAGGTAAGTCTTCATTTTAGGTAAATCTTGGTGTAAACTTTTTAACATCTTTTGGGTACATCTTTTAAAATCTTGGTATAAACTTTTTAACATCTTTTGGGTACATCTTTTAAAATCATCTTTTGGTACATCTTTTAAAATCTTGGTATAAACTTTTTTAACATCTTTTGGGTACATCTTTTAGAATCATCTTTTGGTACATCTTTTAAAATCTTGGTATAAACTTTTTTAACATCTTTTGGGTACATCTTTTAGAATCATCTTTTGGTACATCTTTTAAAATCTTAGTATAAATTTTTTAACATCTTTTTGGTACTATTCTTCTTCGAAGCCCAGGAAGTCTTCCTCCTCGTCGGTGCTAGTGATGTCATACCAACTCTTCATATTGTCAGCGCTTGTGATTGTTTTGTTTGGCCCCTCGTGTGTGCCAACTTTTTCTACGTGATAACGATCGTGTTCTGAACATCTTGTAATTTTGTATGGACCTATAAAATTAGTAGAGATTTTAGTATTATTTATAAATTGGCAACGTTTTATGGCAATTAAATCTCCTAATTTATAATTTTTTGCAGCTTTTCGCGTTTTATCATAATTTTTCCGATTTTCGTTTTGTATGTTTTCGATATTTATTCGTGCTGTTTCACGCGATTCTTCACGATTGTTTATAAATGCATTTTTGAATTCTTCATCTATTGCTTCGGCTAATGTTGTATTTGCGTTATTCCTCATTGGTACGCCTGTTAATAATTCGAATGGCGATATTCCAATACTTCTTTGATATGTTGCGTTAATGCAACGTTGTAATTTTCCGGTGTATGTATACCATTTCGCTGGTTCATCTATTGTAACTTTTGTTAGGATTGGTATAATCATTCTGTTGATTCTTTCTACCTGTCCATTTCCTCTTGGAATACCGGTGGCTATCTGCAAATGAATTATATTTTCTATTTCACAGTACTCTTTAAATTCGTTTGATGTAAACGCTGTTCCTCTGTCTGTAATTACTCTTCTCGGATTGCCAAAAGTATCCTTCTGTAGATTTAACTTTTGCAATACTTCTGATGTTGTTGTTGATTTTGTTGGATAAATCCAGCAAAATTTGGAAAAAGCATCAATTACGCATAAAATGTATGAGTACTTCTTTGTGGTATTCGTCATTGGACCGAGGTGATCGATGTGGTAGGTATCTAGTGGCTGTTCATTTTTGTGAATTGGGCTTAAATACCCTTCTGGTTTACCTGCTTTTTTATCTGCTAAAATACAGCGGACACAATTTCTTCGACAATTTTCAACTCTTTCTTTTAGACGAGATATATGATATTCTCGGCTTATTAAGTCTTTCATTTTTTTGTACCCAAAATGGCCATCGTCGTGAATATTTTTAATTACTTCAGTTTGCATATTTTTCGGGATACATAATAATTTACCGTCTTTACCATCTTTATATATTATATCGTTTTGTTTAAAATAACCGTCGTAGATTTCTGTGTTTTCTAATATTTTGTTTATTAGCTGTAATTCTGTATCGTTATTTTGAGCATGTTTTATTTTGTTCAAAAATTGATTTGTTATGACCATTACGACTGGGTTTCTGCTTAATGCGTCTACGTGTTTCATTCTTACGCCAGGTCTATGTTCCAACTGATAATCGTATTCTTGTAAGGCTAAAGCCCATCCTGCAATTCGTGGTAGTATGTTTTGTTTCTCCATGGTTTGCTTAAATGCTGAACAATCTGTAAATATTTTAAACTTAATTCCTAGAACGTATACTCTGAATTTTTTGAGTGCTGAAATTATAGCTAGAACTTCTAGTTCATAGCTACTGTACCGTTCTTCGGCTGGTGATGTTTTTTTACTATGATAGCATACTGGATGAAACAGATTATCTTCTCTTTTTTGTAATAAAACTGCACCAAATCCCCATTTCGACGCATCCGTGTGAATTTCAGTTTCCGAATCTTGTATATACAACGTGAGTACTGGTTGTTCCGACAATAATTGTTTAAGTTGATTGAATGCTAGTTTTTCTTGAATACCAAATTTAAATTCTGATTGTTTCTTTAATAAGTTCGTTAATGGTCTGGTTATCAGTGAATATGATTTTATGAATTTCCTAAAAAATCCTGTAAGACCTAGGAAACTTTGTATTTTTTTAACTGATTTTGGTTCTGGAAACTGTTTAACTGCATTCGTTTTTAGTTCTGATGGTGTAATTTTACCATCATTTATTTTAAATCCTAAATAATCAATTTCATTACATAAAAATTGACATTTAGACCATTTGATTTCTAATCCATATTCTTCGGCTAGTTTCATGACTTCTCTTAATCTTTTCATTCCTTCATCGTAGTTTTCTGAAAGTATTATTATATCATCCATATATACCAGAACGAATTTCTTTTCGATTAATTGTTGAAATATTCTATTTATATATTTTTGGAAAACTGTGGGTGACGTGCACAATCCGAATGGTACTCTATTAAATTCGAATTGTCCTGATGGAGTTACAAAAGATGTATATTTTTTACTTTCTTCATCAACTTCGACATGAAAGAATCCATTTTTTAAGTCAAGTGTTGAAAATACTTTGGCTTTACTTAAGGAATCAATTTGGTCTTCTATTAAAGGCAGTGGGTATCTATCTTTGATTACTATTTTGTTTAATTTTCTGTAATCTATACATAATCTTTTACTGCCGTCTTTTTTGTTTGCCAACTGTATTGGACTTGAGAACTCTGATTCACTTGGTCGTATTATTTTCAATTCAAGCCATTCTTTAATTTGCTCATTTATGACTTTTTTTTCTAATGGAGCCATTCTTCGTGGACGTAATTTAATTGGTGTTTCGTCTGATAAAATGATTTTTAATTTAACATCAGTATCTTTGTATTTATTTTCTGGTTTATACTTTTTTACTAGATTATTTATTTCGATTAAATAATTTTTATTTCCTATTTTTAATTCTTCTTTTTCAGATGTAATGTTGTAGCACGATTTTAATTCTGGGTATATTTTACTTATTTTGATATTATCATCTGTTAATTTAATGTTTGTTCCGTTCAGTATATCTCTTCCTATTACTGTTGCTGTTTTTAAATTCGTTCCTGATACAACGTACATTTGTGTTATGTATGTGTTGTCATCTATTTCTACAGTTGCTTTAAAAGAACCTAGTGTTTCAATTGTTTCACCTGACAGACCTTGTATTTTGCACTCTGATGTGTTTACTTCTGGTGCATTAATCTTGTGAAAATCTTCAATTCTTATTATACTGATGTCGCTGCCCGTGTCGATTAAAGCCGAAATTTCTACGTTATTTATTTTAATTACTTTTTGTATATCTTTACCAGATTCGATATATTTGATTGATTTTGTTGTACAATTCTTTGCGATGTGTCCGAATTCATTACACTTAAAACATTTCGGTGTATTTTGTGGACATTCATTTTTAAAGTGATCTGTTTTTCCACAATTATAACATCTTGATTGTACAACTTTCGATTGGCTATCATGTTTTTGTATATCTGGTTTTCTTGTTGTATATTCTTGTGTTGTATTTGATAAACTTTTTAAACTGTCTTTGTATTTCATATATATTGGTATTTTTTCTCTAAATTCTTCAAAATTTGTTGCTTCAAATAGTAGACTTTTGTTTCTAGGATTGTCGTTTATTCCTTTTATTACATAGTGTATTATCGTTTCTTCGTCTATACATGGATTTCTTGCCGCTATTTCTCTCATCTTCAGAAAATATTCTTGTATATTTTCATTTCTTTCTTGTTTTCTATGTAATAATCTTTTGTGTATTTCTGCTGATGTTATTCTAATTTTGAATTCTTGTTTTAAAAATGTTTTTAATTCTTCCCAATTATTTAGATTTGGATTCGATCGTAAAGCCAGTTTTGCTGTTCCCGTCAGTAGTCTTTTAGCAAAGATAGTTTGTTGTAAGTTACTCCATTTAAATTCTTTTGATGTATTTTCTACATCTCTTATCCATGATTCGACATCATATTCATCAGTTCCACTGAATTCAGGTAATATATTTAATATATCTTTGAACGAAATTCTTTCTTTATCGTGTTTTTCGTTTGTTGTGCTTTCAAGATTGTTTCGTTGTTGTACTTCTACTTTTAATTGTTCTAATTCTGCAGTTAACTTGTCTATTTCTGGTTTTTCTTCTTTAGTTGTTAATTTATTATGTTGTTCATTTGTTATTACGATTTGTGTATCCAGCTTTTTATTTTCTGTTTGTAGTTGTACTATTTTGTGTAATGTTTTCAATTCTTCGTCTTTTTTCTGAGCCTTTTCTGCATTCTCTTTAATTTCTTTTTCTTTCAATTCTCTTTCCAGTTGCTGTTTTCTCAACTTTTCTTTAAGTTTTTTATTTTCTTCTTTTAATAGATTTAATTGTTCTTCCACAGTTTGTTTATTACCATCGTCAGGCATGTTTAAGGATGATGATTATTTTGATAAAATACGAAAAATTTTAATGATTTAATATTAATATTAGAATTAAATCTTCAGCGACTTGTACAGCTCCCTGTTTTTTTTTATATAAAAAAAAAATTTTTGTTTGTATGTAGGTATAATAAAATGGCGATATGTTGTCGATGGTTTTTATGAAGAATTGAAATGTCGAAAATAATTGTGTGTCGCTGATATTTTAGAATAGCGGTATTATTATAACATAACCTGATTATGCGGAAATTATTTCCACGCGGTTGAACTTTGCCACGAAATTTGGGTTTAATTGCCACTGTATATAATATGGTATATATTTGTCCAAAAAAAAATTATGAAAATTTTCCACTTACGGTTTTATTAGAATTTATCTTTTTGTACCTGACCACTGTATTTAACCTTCAAAAGTTTATGCCAATCCTCTTTTTTTTTTTTTTTGATTTTCTTTAGATGTTCCGCTAATTTTGATGTTGATCCCACGCTGATCCTTGATGACACCTTAACTGCTTTGGAATTATACCAAGTTTTTTTTTTTTTTTTTGATAAAAAAAAAAATTCCACTTGGCGTTGTTTGGTTGAGCCCCCAATTGTGGGATTTCCAAAATTAATAAGACCGAATAATCAAACTTCAAAATACAATGTTTATTAATTCACTGATTCTAAATTTAATTATTTGTAATAATGGAAATTTATATAAAACGATACAACAAATTTATTGTAATAAAAAAAATGACAAAGTTAACATTTACTGGAATTTACTTCAATTTTACTTTCCACGTTCAAGAAAAATACTTCTTCGTTGACTGAATGCTGAATATCGAATGTTCTTCTTTTTCTTTCAAATGACAGCGAAGCTTTTTTTATTATTTGCAGTGTTGCCGTCGTTTTTCATTTGGTGGTTAGAAGTAGTTTGGTAGGGTAGAAGTTACGAATAGTTATTAATGAATTCCCACATATATGTGTACACAAATACAAAGAATATGACAAAAACATTTTCGATTGGCTTCAGTACTCCACTGGCAGAAAATGTGGACCACTTCTAGAAAAAGTGCAACACTGGGGACTTATTATTCCAGAACTTCAGAGACATATAGAGGAAGGAAAATTGAACCAAAATTGTACGAAATCTGAAGGCTGACTGTTTTGTGGATTTTTGCTATTCGATTTTTTGGAATTTTGTTTATTTTTTCCTTCGTCTATTATGGTTTTATACACTTGATTCGATTGTGATCGAATTGAGTTCTAAAATTAGGCCCCTGGTTTTGTCTCATCGAAATCGGCATAAGTTATGGTCGGACAACGGAGCTAAAAGTTGGTATAAAAAGATTTGTACATGCAGGAACTCTTAGACAAATTGTCAAATTTAGATAGTTTTTAGTCGGGATTTTATTTTTGAACTAACATTAATTTTTTAAATATATGGAAATTTAGAATGCAACCTTTGCTTTGCATTGGAATTTATTACTTTAAATAAGCTCCAGATTTAACTCTTCACAGAAGCTAATTTCGCATTTACTCATCTGCAAAAAAACAAGCTCAAATCTGCACAGTCAGTAATCTAGAATAGCATTTAAGCGACACGTGACATTTGAGGTATCTGGAAGAAGTTGCGATACTTCAAGGAGCGAGCCGGAACTACTGTTAAACGAAATCAACAATTCAGGGAATTCAGTGCACCATGCAAAAATGTGCAGCCATTCAGAAGTAAAAACAACTAAGGAGTTTTTTTGTGTAATTTCTAAAGAATTCAAAGATAACCCAATCCATACACGAACACAGCATAAAGGGTTTATTTCAGGGAAGACCACGAAGAGTAAATCTCAAAGCCTACGTTGTAGTGCCTCCACTCCACCCGGTATATATACATCCCATAGAAAGGGAATGAAAAAGAGCTAGCATACTCTGAGAAAGTATTTATTGATAATAGCTTCAATATGACCTTCAAAGGAAAATTACGATTTGGGAAAGATATATCCTTTATTTAAAAAAATCTGGATTATGACCTATCGTCCATAGTATTGTGGAAATGCAATTGGTAAATAGAATATTGAGGTGGACTTGCTAATGTTAAGAGGAAGATGGTTAATAATTAATTATGAAAGATGTTTTAGTCATATGGTGCATTTACACGCGATAGTAGCTTTCGTAAGTAAATGTCATGACGTTTTGTTTACACTGAATCCGAGCTTCCTCTCTGCCGGAACCACTAGAAGTGACTTTAATCGGGACTGGGGTTGCCTGCAGGCTTCATGACTAGGACTAGGACATGTTACTAGGGGTGTGTTTCAATTATTGCGCTGAGCTTGAACAGCTCTAAAGGTTCAATATTTTATATACATATATATTCTAACTGTATCGTGTATTGTGTGTACTACGTCGTTAGGCCCGATTTGTACATATCTGTAGTTAGGTGCATTCAATAGCGTGACAATGCAGTACCTTTATGATATAGAAACTCTGTGGTCCACCGTGGCTAACACTTATTCGCACAAACAAAATCTGCTCCTATGAAGAAGTAAGCCTTTATTCAAAATTATGTTCAGCTGATTAAAAGAATTTGTCGAAAAATGCTATAACTAGAATTAAGCTGAAAGTTAATAATAATTATTGCCTCCAAAATAATGTCAAATGGAAAAATGTCAATGGGCGCGTTCACTGCCACCACAGATAAACCCAGATGTCCAGACCTTATGGGGATCAGTGTCGTTCAGTCAACAACTGGAATAGAAAGCACATTGTTTCGAAAAAGAGCTTTGAAGCTTTTGCGAGAGATTCTATGCGAGAAACATGTCTTTGAGATTAATCCGGCGGGGGCAACGCTTACGATACAGCGCCTCAATGGTTACATGTTTCTCCCTGCAACACTGTACCAAAGTTTACCTAATAATAAGTTAAGAAGCTGTAGAGCAAAATGGGCAAATTTCTGGCGTTTTTTAGAATGAAACACGTAATTTCATATACTTTCGTCTTTTGCATGAATGGGGGAAAAGAGCTTGGCTATGCACTATTGCAGTGCAACTGAGACAACGAGTTAAAAACAAAAATCGAGAGAACGTAGGATTACCCGAACGACAAAATCTTATTAAATCCCTCAAAATCCTTTCAACCTTTTCATAATAATGTACTTCGGGCTACACTACCTCCCATTTTTAAGAAAAAGATAAAATTTCGCTTTGGTCCAGATGCTGAAAGGAGATGTAAAATTGCTCTCAAATGAAATTCTCATTTTTCCCGAAAATATCAGAGAATCCAGCATGAGTTCTCCCACTTAATCTCTTATAGAAAAACGAATGTAAACAGAAACACGTGCTGTTCAAATATCATAGGATTACAGCAACAACATGTGTCCTTTTAGACCTTTTACAACAGATTATGTGTCCTAACATTATCAATATTTCATGAAAACTGGTTTTCACAAAAGCGCGGGAGCATTTTATGAGAGTAAAAGCTGAAAACTCCGCCCCTTCTAATTTATTTACGAAAATGAAACATTTGCCATTCTGTTTCGGTGCATGAAACTTGCGCTTTCACATTTTTTATCTTTATTCATAAAATTTTTAAAGAGAGTTTGATTTTTTTTCGATTTTTTTTTTCTTTCTTTCTTCCTTTTCTTGACGTGTGCATTTTAAATGTACAACACTCGGATATCTCACCTTAACTTATTATTAGGTAAACTTTGACTGTACCGTACGATCGCTGTTTAAACTTGATTGTTTTTTAACTCTCTCACAGCCCTCCGTTTTTGCTTTCAATTTTATCTTTACATCTCTCTTGAAAAATGAGAGTTTGGTAGATGGCTTGTGAGAGAAAAGCTTTAAGCACATGTTTGTCGGTTAGGCGTTGTCGGTTAGCCGCAATAATTGGTGTCAGTTTTAAGTACGGTGGATGGTTATCTGTATTTTTCTTATTTGTGCTGCCACTTTGGTAGCGTAGTGGTTGTCGTAGTGTAGTTCTGTCAAACCGACTACAATCGACTATCCTCCTGAGCGTAGTCGAATGTAGTCGACTATTTGGTACATTCAAAAGTGCGGATGTGAACGATAGTCGTAGTCAAGCGTAGTCGTTTACTGTCAAAATTGCCGCAGTGAACGCTCGGTAGTGACTCGTAGTCGACAAAAAGTCACTATTTCGGTGGCTGTGAACGCGCCCAATGACATTAATAATATCAAATCACAACAGACTTTGTTTGTGTGAGTGAACTCATAGTGTACCCGAGAAAATTTTCAGGGCGCGCCTGATGCTTTTTGAGTTGCCACCAGAGACAACATATGACGTCATTTTTGCTTCAAACGAACGCTTTGACAGCACTTAGGTTGCCTCTAGAGCGAAACTGATGTTCAAATGAAAACGAAATTAGTCAAACAAATAGAAAAATTGCAAGTAGCAATGCTCGAAATCAAGAAACAAATATATATTCATTTATGTCTCTCTCTCTCTCCCCCCAAAGCTTCCTTTCAAAAACATAAAGACCATTCGGGCCACTTCTGATGTATGGTTCCCTCAGAGCTAAAGGCGAAGGTCCAATGTACGTGTCGCATTTGGCGCGGTCTCAGCTTCATTCGCGGAAAACTGGTGTAAGACTTCACCCAGACCATTGGCATCTATATAAATGGACTGCTCGTTAAACCAAAAATGCATGAAAGCAAATGGCACCACTTTAATATTTTTGTCTCTTTCCGTGAGAGCATTATTTCCCACTAAACTGTAACGATTTGTAACGAGAAATTGCTTAAGGTTCAACGGTATTTGCAGGTTATCAAACCTTTCCTACCAAAACAGCCTTGTATAATTAAAATTTACACACAAAAATAGTCCCAAATACTTTTGTCGTAAATTCGGTAAATCCCACTGACATTTATATAAGTAAATCCCCAAATAATTGAAATATACGACAGTTGGTAGCATGACAGTGAGAGCATACTTTTTGAACTCAAAATTGGTGCCGCATGAAATAGGAGATCAGTCCTTTTACATACATGTGATGTGAGTGACCAAGACCAAATGAACGCGTTGCGTCATTTTGACAGTACGTACTCTTGAGATTTATTTATAAAAAGAAATAGTGATAGAAAATCTTGAGTTATTAATTAAAAGTGAAATAATGGATAAATCAGAGTTATTAAACGTGGAAGTTCTTGTGTTTGTAGCTTACGAAACATATAAAATCCCTAGATACAATGAGCGCCACAAAACCACTTTGAACCAATGTTTTCATATACATATAGCTAGAACCAATGTAAGCCACTTTTTACAATTTCACAGAAATAATCAACACACTTCAGATAGTTCGAATTGGGAAGTGTAAAAAACGCGTGGGTCTCATTGTATCATAAGCGCTCATTGTATCTAGGGCTAAACCATAACAGTTTAGAATCAATCAAAAGAACCGTTAAAACATCTGTCGCACGTTAAGCCTAGTATTGTGTTCATTTCGCTGAAGAAAGTGGTATTGTGTTTTATCAGCTAAAAGTTTGCTCAGTGTAATTTCCACAAAAATATATTTAGCATCAGATTTATCCGCTCCATACCTTTTTTCCACGCTAAAATGTTGACGTTTGAAGTTGAATGAAATTGGAATTCAAGAGTGGCAGTGTATTTTTATTACTTTTTTCTGATAAAAACATTCCGTCTTCATTTAGACAATTCTTTTGAAAGGAAATTAAAATAGTAATTATAAATATAATTTTCGAGATTGGGTAATTGCAATAGCAATCTAAAAGAATACGAAATAATATCACAAATGCACGACAGCTGATTGTCAAAAGCAGCCACCTATAGTTCAAAACAATGAACAATTTTAGCCGTAAAAAAGGTCCCTCTTCGATTCCTGCTAAATGAACACAATAACTTAAACGCGTATATTGCATTGAACTGTCAGTGACGTGACGCCTGCCGCGTTCATTGGGTTTTCAACATAAAGGCGAAAACCCAATGAACGCGGCAGGCGTCGCGTCGCTTTGACAGTTCAATAGAATATACGTGTTTAAGTTCGTGCTGGCCAAATGGCTGCCGCGCTTGCCGGATTCGACGCGAAAGTAGAGCAATGTTCTACTTTTAACGCGCGGCAGACGCTTTGACAGTTCTTTTGATTGATTTTAAACTGTTTATATGCTTAATAAGCTGCAAATTCAAGAACTGCCACATCTAATAACTCTGATATATCCACTATTTCACTTTTAAATAATAACTCAAGCTTTTCTATCACTTGCTCAAATAACAATATAACAATTATAAGTTTAGAGTTTAGACTGGCCGCAGGTCAAAAGTTTATCAGCAAGGATATAAAAATCATCGGAAATAAGTTGTATTGTAGGAAAGCGTAGTGGGAAGATGAATTATTAAACTTTTCAATGAAATGCGACTGATAATTCTCTAATTATAACTCAAACTTAATGAATCTGAATATAAGTATCTATAAAACAGCACTAAGGTTACATATATTTCTCAAGTGTATAATGTATTTATTACGTAATAATATTGACTTGCAGAGTATTATAATTACTGCCTAATATTTTTTAAGTCATCAATGCTCACTTTTTATTGATACTCTGTTTGGTCTTTTGTTTTCATATATATATATATAATTTTACATATTGAATTTGATGCGACTGTTAAATTATGGCAAAGAGCCATCATATCCACGCTTTATAAATGCAATTTGCAATTGGTTAACAAAACCATACCTTCAACCATAATCATAAGCCTTTATTGCATTGCAAATTTTGTTAGAGGACTATGGAATATGTAAATATGTAAATAAAAGTGAAAAAAAAAATATATATATAATATTTTAAGAACAGACCAGCCTTCCTTGCACAATTGAAATGGCAAATCGGTGTAATATCGATTTGAATGCCACACTTTTAACTGAATTACATTAACGAAGTCAACGCGGGCGTGGGCATCGTCATCACACGTTGAGCAAAACACCGTTCAAGTTACATTGAACATCTACACTGCATACATTTAATTTCACTTATATTTGGTTGTTGAGCCATTTGCTTATAGACTCTGACAGTTTGGAATAAAATTGTTAAATAATAATTTATAAAATAAATATAAATAAATAAAATCTTTTACTTCAAGTCCACATTACTATCTTTCCTTTTCTTGAATATAAAATCATTTAATTTTAGAAAATCAAATATCATTTCATTTTGTCCTGTTTTTTCTTAATAGATTTATACCTTACATATTTGCAGCAATGGAGCGCCAGCGTTAAAGTTAGGATTAGAGATGGGTCGACGACCACGCCGACGACGACGGCGTGAGCAATGTAATACAATTCATGCATGCAGCATTGTCTCTAAATATTTTTGACATAAAACAACGAACACGCCTTGTTCGATTCGCCCATATTGTATGCTTGAACACGTGTTTAATATGCATTTGTTAGCTGCCAAAAATTATGTTACTTCGATTTGTGGTTACTTCCGGTTAATTAAAAGTAACATATACATACATGTACAGAAATATTCTGTCCTTGTCGTATTCATTTTATTTAAAGTATTAAATGAAGAACTATACTTGTGTTTGTAAAACGTAGGATGAAAGCCAATGCAAAAACTAACAATTCTGTACAACAACTGATGTCGCACCTCTAGTAACTTATTAAATATCTAGAATATCTTTAGAATATATTTTAGAATATACTTTTGAAAATTATAATAAAATTCCACATTAAATTGGATGTCGTAGAAGCGAGAGGGAATTTACATCGATATTAATTAATTGCTGTGAACGAACTAAAAAACAAAACAAAATGTTTATCTAAAGCTTGCAGTTTGACCATTAGGTAGGTATTTACAAACTTTCATCTTACACATACTACATATTCATTATTGGACTAAGCATTGCCTTCTTGATTACAGGCCGTGGCGCTAAATTTTCATTACTTACATATGTATGAGAAAAGTGCTGTTTGAAAGCTTTTAGCATTGCGCATCATGGAAAAACAAACACGTTTCATGTTTAAAAATTTATGTAAAATAAACAACGCTTCTGGTGACGATAATTCTAACGCCTATTTATAGGTCCAAATGTTTACTTTTAGGGAAAAAAACCGTAATTGTAGTTATTTGAACAAAATTACGAAGGGTTTCTGCATTTTATTAAACTCTACCCAATTCGCTGTGTATTGAGAGTACAGCTTTCGCTCAAGACGAACGTTCTTTTTTAAGTTTAAGTCTCTTTCCCCTGAAAATCACGAATATGATTTTCTATTGTATCAAAAATTTAAATACATAATTAAACGTATGATTTTAATATAATAATTAAATATCTTTCAATTGCATCACATTTGTTTGTTGCACTTCACAAAACAATAATTTTCACCTTTTTTTTTACCTCCAATATGTCATTCTGTAATTTTGAAAAGTTGTTTAGAAGCGAAAAGAGAAAGAAGAAAAAAGGTTTCGCTGCAATTCGAGGAGTACTCTGTTTTATTTTTCAAAATTAGAGAATGTCAATTTGATGGTCAAAAATTTAAAATGAATACGATGCCAACTTTGTCTAGATCAATATTCAAAACAGTAGAATTCGTCCAACTTCCGAAAGTTGTATTTTCAAACAGGTCCTAATATTATATAAGTAACTTTCTTGAGCATAAAATATAGCATAGCATGAAATGAATTTTGTGACTTCGATTTTTAAACATTTAATAAATGAGAGCAGCATTTAACTTCATAAAGAGTGGAGAAAATCGTTTTTTTACGTTTTTTCTTCTACTTAATCTTCTAGTTTAATATATTATCTTCAATTATGTTGTATAAGCAAGTTTTAATTATGTTTGTATGTTATGTACATGTGATATAGACATAATCATTTTATATTTAAAAATGCACATATTCTATAAACAAAGGCTTTGGCATTTGATCACATTCTTACATTAATGAGAAAACTCCATTCAAATTAAAAAATACATATACGGGACAATAGATATGAAATATGAATAATATGAAATAATGCAAAACAACAATATTTATGAAAGCACGCAATGTTGTTGAAATGTATTTTACGCTAATTTTAATATAAAACAATTAAGATAAACATTTTTTTTCTTCAACAAAATTTGTTTTACCATGGGAGATATTCTTCAGGTTCTTGTGACTTTTCCAGGAAACTGTACAAAATATTTTTGTTTTTAATGTTTTTTTCTGTTAATAACGTCATTTGTGTTTGTCTATAATTTTAACTTTGTATTGTCAAGCCAATTATTTGCCCTATAGTACTATAGAAAATATTTCTTACTTATTGATAACCTTCTAACCCTACCTATGTCGGTTCGACTTCAATTATAGTTTGTAACTGCTTTAATATAAGATGTAAAACAAATTCATAACGTATTATAAAAATCAATAATATTCAATTTGTTTAGTATTTCTTCCTTTGTTAAAATGCACATATTATGTTGAATAAGCTGTCATCAAAAGTATTACTACCTTTTGTGGGTCTTCAATTGAGAGACTCGTCAATCAAATATCGAAAATGGATTCAGCACAGAAATTACTTGGGAGTCAGAAATTTTATTGTTCCAATTGGATACGAATGGGGTTGAAAATTTAGAGATTAGAGGAGCAGAGAAGTGGCATAGCATGCGGGGGTGCAAGAGGGGACCATGGCCCCAGGTGGCATAGATGTGGGAGACCCAAGATCTTCAGGATATTGACAGATATGAGCTTAAACTTGAGTGCATGCATACGCGGACTTTCGTACTTACAACAGACAGTACGAAAGAACTTATTGATTCCGGCCCACTGGGTTTATTTAAGTTTATTTTTGAGTCCAAACTTGAAGGAGGGTTCGCTAATATATTTATAATGCTGATAATATTCCTCACAGCTGCCATAAGTAATGACAGTTATGAGAGAAGCTTTTATAAATTGAAACTGATTAAAAATTATTTAAGATCTACAATTTTTACTTTACGTTGAGATTAAAAAATCTAGCTATTTTGGCAATCGTATAAGAGGTACAAATTAACATTGACGAATGTATTAAAGAGTTTGGTTGGAAAAAACACTCAGAATGAAATTTTAATAAGAAAAACGTTTTATTTAGAATCCATTTGAAATGGTGACAGAATATCACAATTTTTTGCTTAATTGCGAAATAGGTGGGGGAGGGGGCGTCACATTTAGGGTTCTTACCAGGTGGCGTAAGTCGATGCTACGCCACTGGGGCAGGGCTCTGCACTGTTTAATTCTTTAAGGTGCAGCCAAAACATTTTATGATGTAATGATTGCAGAATGCACGCTTTGGAAAGAAGGAAAGCTGGACAAAGGTTGATATTTCTTTTTTTAAGGTAAGCAAAGGAAGCAGCAATACCCTTTAATGGATTGCATGACTTTGATAATAATGGTAGTAGGAATGAGAAAAGCGCCATTCAAAGTTGGCGAAACATGTTCAGAGAAGTGTAACCAACAATAGTTTTATGTTAAATTTTCTTTTAATCTGTACATTTTTATCAGATCTGACCTAACCCAGACTGCATTTTTCGAGTTGCATCTTTACCATTCCTTTTATGCAATCAATCAATTTATCAATCAAAATCAAGGGTTGTTAAACTAGTTGTTAGAATTCTCCGGCACTTGTTATGAAAAACAGTTTTAAAAGTTACATGTTTTTCCCACTTATTGAAATATAAATTTACGTAAAAATAATAGAAAATAGTCGATATGTCAACATTATTCATCAAACACAATAGGCAGTACGACTACAATGAAGTTAAAATTAGAACGCCCCCTTTTATATAAGAATTTTTCTGCTTTCAAAGTTGAACATAAAAATTGGTTTGTGTGTGGTCGGTCGACTGTTCTACTTCAAACGGGCATCCGTCAGTTTCAACAAATCAGGCTTGGTTGACTTTTTCGTATGTCGAAAACATTCCTATTAAGATAGGACAAAACTTTCGTATGTGTTACCATCCAATTTCCTAGGACTTTCGTATGCATCATACATAGGTACATATATTTTGCCCCAAAAACAATGTCAGAAAATGCCCTATTATAAGTGAGATAATTTTCCGCTCTATGAGAAGATAAAATTGTCATAATATTACCATTCTGCACAACAAACTAAATATTTTATTTTAATTTCTTTCATTTGCTTAAAAAATCTTTCATAAGATTAGGATAAAAATGAGAACTTTAAGAATAGACTTCCATTTGCAATTGCAATTTTTAATTTACATTAAGGACTTTTTATAAGAGAGCGTTGAATGGAAGAGTTTATTTATTTGTGGTACAAAAAATATATAATAAAAGAGAATTCCAATCAGATTCAGACAGGAAGTGAATAATTTTTGGGAAAATACCGAAATTGTATTAACCAAGTTTGAATTCAGTTTTCAGTGCAGTAATAGATGAGAGAAATTAAAGTGAAGTTTTATAGCCACATTTCGCTACACAATTTAGGTAGGTAATCAGTCTGAAAATTTTCGTCCGAATTGCAATTATGAAAGGCATAAAATCAAATATACCATATTACATTTATGGAACATAAAATTAATTTTCAAGAAAAAAATTGTTTCAATTATGAGTACTACGACGAATCCGGAAATATAACAATTTTTTCAATTTTTCCAATGAGAGAATGACATCAAGTACAGCTGATATGGCGCATCATCCGTAGAGGAAAAGACGACAGCAAAAACGAAAGTTTCAAGGAAGACAAAGGACAACTATCAACAAAAGGACAATAGAAGACATAGAACCGAATTTAAACATGAGCCCCAAGGAGAAAAGAGGACAATAATATGAGCATCGAGGGAAACTACGGCAACTGGTAAGTTACCATGCAGGAAAGAAATGCTAAAAATATTTTTTCCTTCCATGAAACGAATTTACTAATTGAAAATCTTGGGAAAATTTTAGTATTTATTTATACTCAATGTTCTGACTAAAGCCCGAAATACAATGAATGAAATTGTCGATGGCATTTGACGTCGTTGTTTCTCGCAGACGTATTAAACTGAATGCGATGTTGTCGTCGTCATTTTATGACAGTTGAGCTGGGTCTTGCATGTTATGATGTCTACGGATAATTTTTTAAGAACTAGTATAGTTGCATATAAAGCTTATACGCAGTTATGCTTTATGCTAGATAAAAAAAAATAAAAAAAAAAGGTACGCGAAATCTACCAGCACACGACAATTTTAGAAATTTGCTCTACCTTTTGTCGATGGCTTTATCGCGTCGCTTCATTTGTCTTGCCCTAAAATGTGGCAACATGCATTCGAAAACTATTTTGTCGTCGTCAATTTCGTGTCGTATTCATTGTATTTCAGCCTTAACCTTAGAGCGGAATAAATGCCGCCAAACCTCAGGTCGCGTCAATATTGTACAGGTAAACCTTCTAATCCGATAACGAGACATATTAGGTCTGTTTAATGAGCTCGAAAAAAGTTCAGAGCGGCTCAACTTAGGTTAACTGTCAAATTAAAAAAAGAGAAGAAAATGCAGAAAAGAGCAGAAAGCTCATTTAACACACGTTTTCTGAATTCTGTCACCAAAAAACACAATTGTTTAAATTAATGCAATGAAATCTTTTTTTATACACAAAAACACAATTATTATTTAAACTATTCCACTATAGTAGTCCAGAAATTTAATTTTCCCTAAAAAAAGGCAGAACTGTCAAAACAATTTACAGTTGTCAAATGCCTGCTCTAAGTTACTCCCATTGAATAAATAACTAATAAGGAAACGGGGTATCGTGCGAATACAGTGTACGTGTTTAAGCAATTCAATGCCAGTGAGACCAAGGTCGGGGGGGGGGGGGGGGGAATAACAAGAGAGCATGCTGCCTATTTTGCGTCAATTCAACATTTCTGACATTTCATATTATTTGAAAATAAGTTTCGGATTTGAGTTCGCGATATTGTGAAAAATAATTAACTAAACGTGATTTTTATGAATAGTAGTGTGAAATAAGTGCGGAATATTTCTTTTGTGAACGACATTTTGTGTAATAGAGACTTCGGAGTCTTAAAAAACAGTAATGAAGTGCGCTGTGCTGTGCTGCAGGAACAAACGGTGTTATTGTCGTGGAAAAGCATTCTTCAAGTAAGCTTAATAGCTTTACTAATTAATTATTGTGTTTAAAATAAAATAAAAGTGAAATATTAATAAAAATAAACAGCCATGGCAAAAAATTTAACAATTTTCCAATGCCGGTTTGTTTGTTTACAATTGATTTGTAATTGCTGCCTAAATTATGTCAGTCATACAAAGGCAACGCCAAGAAATATTTTCTGAAAATAAGGGGGAGCTAAAAATTTGTTTATTTTACATAGGAATTTGGATTAAAAAAATGTTCCCCTTCAGAATGTCAGAATTTCATTACTGCCATGACGAAACGAATACAAACAGAGCACACTAATTAGTTATTACATAGTTATTTATTCAATGGCTACTCCTTCGAAAAAGGTAGAGCAGGCAATCCAGTTCACTTTAGAGCAAATTCATTAAGCACAGTTCAGTTCATTTTAGAGTACTTTAAAGCAGTGTTCTGAATTCATTAAACACGGTTTTCTACTCTTTTCTGCTCTAGAGTAGCCAAGCGCAGCTACTAAACAGACCTATTATATACTATGTTTCCATGAACCAGAATTGAATTAGAATTGAATTAGTGTTAAATGTTCCTGGCTGAGTTAACTCGATGCTGTTTCCATGAACGGCTTCAACTAAACTCGACTGGTTTCGCGGAGTTAACATGGATTCAACGAAACTCACCTCAATTCTCGATTCCATGAGCACTAACTCGGATTCAATTCGGATTGAACTCAGCATGGGAACATAGTAATGCTTTATAAAACCGGCTCCAGACGATGCACACAAGTTCGCTTAAAAGACGAACTTATCACACATCGAAGGAACATCGTACCAATAAATAGCGATATTTTTCAATTTAGAAATTAATGAGATAGGAGAATACAATTTTAAGGGCAGCAGCATGTTGATGATGCGTCACGAAAGATGTAGATATGTATACGTAATGCATATATATTTACGTTTTCCAAATAATAGATGAAATCAAATCAAAGCGTAAAAACTGTGGAATAGTGATTAGTGACTTAAATGACAGTAATTTGCGAAGAATTACTAAGGAAACATCCTTTGGTGTTGAACGCATTTGAAAGATCTGCTGATTATAAGAATTTAACTCAAGAAACCGGAAGCAAAGACAATTTTATTTTTGTTAGAGTTACAATATAAGCACTAATTAAATGTCAAAAAATAGATCTGATAATGCAAGGAATATGCTTTCAGCTGGAAATTATTTGAATGATTTTTATGTACGCTGAATTGGGTTTTAATACAAATGGCATAAAGAGTGTACAATGTGTAGCACATACTTTGAATTTATATGTTGTTGACAATATTTGAAAAAATGTGAATGCTCCACAAAATATTGAAAAAATTAGATCCGTAGCAGAGGATTTGAGAAAACCCTCAGAGCGTATATCATATAATATCATTTCAAAAGCGCCAATACTTAACGTTCGAATCAGTGGCGACATGTTATAACTCCGCATCGAAAGCGATCATCGAAGCGAAGATTTCGATCTGGCGGTATGTTATAAGATTTTCGTTCGACAGGCGATTTTGCTTGTTTCGAAACTATTTCCGAATTTTTTCCCCTAGCACAAATCACATTTATAGATTCTTTTTTTAATTCTTAATAAATTTTAATAATAATAAAATTGGAATTTATAAATTTTTCAACCGCAGTGGCTTTATTTGAGGATGATAACGAAAACGACAAGGAAATAATTAATTACCGGGACAAAAGGAAATTTTTAAGGCCACGGTATTATGTCATGTATATGCCTAACAAAATGTACTGCCTTATTAATTTTCAAATTCAAGAAATATTCTTACAAGTTTTATAACTTCAAGTTTGAAGAATCTATATAATTAATAAATGAAATCATTTATATTGAATGATTTAAAAAGAATATAACATATAAATCTAATTTCTTAAATTTATATACATTTTTTAATCTTCGCTTGTACTATCACTCTCAGCAAAACTCAGTGATATTCTATCGAAATTATCGCCTGTCGAAAGTGTTACAACATACCGACTATCGATAAATTGTCGAACGTCGAAAATTTCGGAAGTTATAACATCTTGCCCCAGGTGGAACTCGATATTCGATATGATTCTCTATATCAAGGAAATTGATGAGGGCTTGGATGCATTAATAACAGATGATGATTTGAAAGTTTTTATCAACAAATTCGCTTTAACTTTTGAGCCCATTAAAGAGGCAAAAGTAAAATTTCAATCATCTCGACTTTTGAAAAACGTGGATTTTTTGTGCCATATTTAGCAGAAAGCAGACAGCTTTAATGGTTCTAAAAGGTATATTGCAGTGAAACTTCACAATTTACATGACGAAGATGCGAGTTACAAATATCATTGAATATTTTTGAATGGGATTGCGAGCATGTTGTTTCAACTTCAGCAGCATCGAAGCCATTTCCTGCGATCCTGAAGCAGATGAAATTGGCTGCAATGTGGAGGAAAGCAGTAGTGTCTGGAGAATTTCATGCTACATGAATTTGGAAACCTTTCACAGAAGTAAAAACATATGTACAATTTTCTGCAAGATTATCTTGCTGATTTAAAATTGACAGCTTTTAATCAACGACAACAGGTAAGTAGATTTATAGCGCTATGTTAAAATGATGTAAGATTTCCAAGATTTTTAAGCTTTCAGTGCAGAATTAATCAACAACTGTTAGCCAGCAAAAGATTAAATACAAAAGAAATGATGTATGTGAAATTGTTAACTCTATTCGCGGCAGCTGACTCAAGAGGCATCTATTCCAATTACAACTTGTTGAAGAACAGCCAGAATTTCGATTTCGAGATTACTAGCCCAGATAACTGGTTTTCTTAAAGCACAAGATAAAGAATGTAAGAATTTAAATGATATAACTTGGTTGAGGCGTTTGGCATTTCTAAAAGATTTCACATAAAAATTGAATGATTTTAATTTAGAAATGTAAGAAAATAATAAAGATAATCGGCAGTATTAGTGCATTTCCCAAATATATCAAAACGCTTAAAAAAGCATCGTAATTGTAATTACAATATTTAAAAATACGTTTTTGAAATCAAAAAGTTAGTTGAAATCTTTTACGTAAGATTTCTGATTTTAAAGGGTTCAAATAATGTGAAATATGTGTCCTTTTCCTTTAAAAGTATTTAAATGTAAAACTTTGTCCTGTCCAAATATCTGAAACATTTAACATTAACAAAAACATGTTTGAAATTGGTTATCACGAAATCATGTGGACTCTTCTGCTAGTTTTCGTGGTATCCGAATTTCTTAGTAAGCGTTGTCTTATATACATACGCAAAAAATCTATATTATTAAAAAATTTGGGTATAGGCATTGCATCCTATTTTTATTCGTCGTTATCTTAATCTTCAGCTCATTATTTCCACAATTTCATGCTCTACTCTTGTTTCGGAGCTACATACTTATGTGAACCTGTCTTTTCTTTAAATTCAACAAAGACTGAACATCGTTCTCTACTTACTGATACTCATACTGAAGTGCAAATTATAAGCACTTGGTTGGATAAATGCAGACACAGACTTTTCATTAATGATAAGTTAAAAGAATTTTATCAGTATTTTTCATCACCTAGTTTTAAATTAATTAAAAATATGTTTGTATAAACTCCTTGTTATTACTTGTTAGTGCACAAAAAACATATTTGAATTATTAAATCTCACGTAGGTAGATCGCGATACATTTTCAGAAAAAAGTCGATCATACGTATGATTAAGTTGGCCACCCCTGATCTAGGGTATAAAAATATACGAAAACGTGTGTACATTTTGCTTTTAATTTTAGCAGATGTGATTAATATGGTATTTTATAATGGATGCTAATTTATATGTGGCCTCTTGAGAAAAATTTCTAACTCTGAAAACTTGTTTTGTTTTACCTCCTAGTATAAGAAAATTTGCCACAAGGGAAGAAAAATCCTTCTATCATTTTTTATTTCCCAAATGGAAATTTCCTCTAGGGAAGTTTGTCTTATTGCCTCAAAAGGAAAGAAATTATAGACATTTTTATATCAAAGATTTTTCTTTCCGGATATCTGATTACTACCTGTGTAAACCTTAAGATCGCTGGATACATCTGCGTTATAACCGAAAAATGGATTCAACCTAACAACTCTTTAAATTCGGATACTTTCATGATGAATATAGTATACATACGTATTGCTCTGAGTTAGTTACAGAATTAGTTTTCCATGAATGGGAATTGAATTAAATTGAATACAATGAGCTCACCGTAACAACTGTACTGATATCAGTCACCCCTGAACTACAACTGACTACATCGACGTTAGCAAATATAATGCAGTTCAAAACCTATGACCGTTATAGAGCGCAATAAATGCAGTGAACTTTTTATACACCATTTCTTTTGAGATTTAACATACCTAGCTTATTGTTAGTCTTCAAAATGTGGGGCAACATTTCAAAGAATTCGTTTTTACTTTGATACGTCTTATAATTAAGGGTAATTTATATGTTTCCTAACTTCACTATTTATGGCAGCTTTCTTATTCTGCAAATTATGTATAATAACGACAACGAAATTCTAAACAAAAATCTGTGAACATAATATTTACAAATTTCATTCTTTTTTCAAACTAAATACTAAATAAATTTAAAACATTCGTGATTCTATCTTGTGTTAATCTAAAACACAAAAATATGTGCCAGTAGCAATATTTACATTTTTTGTTGTGTTCACTTCATCTTTGTGAACCTTTACACTTGCAAAAATAGACACATAAAAATAAAATCAGTTTTGAAAATCGAACCAACATAAATACATTAAATAACAACATTTTGCCTTACTACAATATAATTTTCAAACCTTTTCTGAATAATACCTACCCAAGTTGAACTGGCCCCATTGAGTGCCCGGTTCTTGATTCATCCGTTATCAAAGCTCTGGTCATCGATTCAGTTGTGGTATTAAGACCACCTTCTTGCTATAATGCATCAATTATTTATGATTGTAGGTTTTTTCTACTCTACATTTGAATTGCATATTAGTTCAAAAATTAAACGTCAATAATTATAAAAGAAAATTGATGTAGCAATGAATAGTTGTAGAACGATTGAGTTTAGGTTTAGAAAAAGGTTTTTGCAGGGGGAAATTTAGAATTTTAGGGTAGTTTCCAAACGTCACCATTATTTGTTGCCACTAGTTTAATAATTATAGTAGTTACGATGAAATATGTTTAGTAATTTTTTAAACAATTATGGTGATCCCAAGGTTTTGCCAAATATATAACTTCAAAAAACTCGAAGCTGTCGCTACACAAATGTATTCACAGTAAACGGCTAAAAACATAAATGAAAAAAATTTATGTACGCACTTAGTTCTAGATAAAGGTTGTGAGATTTTCGTTTTAAAGTTATGAATAGTTTTCTTTTTGGAATTTACAATACAAATATGAAAAAAGATATAAATGAATGAGCGTAAATATACCCGGACATCGTTAGATCGTTAAAACTGTCATTCACATTTTTTTTACAATGTTTTGTCGGATAGTAAAAATGTCATAACCATACTTCCCGAAGCACTCTTCAATATATTAAAACGTGTACGACTGACCGTTTCACAGTATACGTAAAAAATTTGCATTAATTGTATGAAAGCCTCACGAGTTGTATGTTCACAAGTTTTATATAATAGTCGTGCACAAAATTTTAGCTTTCTACGTTAACGCGTTCAAAAGCAAAGTCAAAATTTGTAGCAAAAACCGAAATGCTCATATGACTACCCTACAAGAAAGTTTTACGACTCTGCCAAATTGTTACCTACAATAAAAAAAAAAAAAAGTTACGTACAAAATTTCAGCTCTTTAGGTCACCGGGCTGTCGAGTGCAAAGAGAAGACAACGAACATGCAAAAATCAAAATGTCTTATAATATTGTACGCGAGTTTTCAATTCTTTTTATGGTAGCATCATTATTTCTATGCATTATAAACCGAATGACAAACTTTGTATACCATATGATTTCACCAACATAAATTAATTTGAAACATTGTATGAAGTCATATGTATAATTTATCTATTCCCAACTTTAAAAAAAATCAGTCTTTACTTTTGATGCCATTAGTTATATTCCTTTCCTTGGATATAAAATAGTAGCATTAAAGATGTCTGGTATTAGTAAAGACTACAAAAGTTCTCTTTTTGTTATTTTATTGTTAAAACATTGCCAACAGATAGACTTTTTAATTTTATATTGAGGGTTTATGTACAACTTTCATTTTGAGTTTAATGGTAATAAAAGCGTTTAACTTTGTTATATAATATCACAAAATAGTATATTCAGATGCGAAGTTCATTTTTAGAAAATTAGTCTAGCAAAACTATGTATCTCTACAAGGCAGTCCGATTATTTATGTGAACATTTTAATGTGGAGACAAACATCACGATTAATTCTCGGCCATTAGTTATGTGGCTATGATTGTTTTAGTAATATTATGGTGCTTCTATTGAACGTAAGATCTGTATGGTACACGGGTTACCCATTGCCTGCAAGTTTACTTGATTTAATTGTACCAACTAATTCAATGTTACACCGACAAGAGTTTACCTAATTTAATTGCACCAGCAACTCATTGTTTAAGCGAAAATTTTGTTTCGCATACAAAACATATGTTAAACAAATAGAAGTGAATATTTTCACTTATGATTTCATTTAGTGATATGCTGTTCGATTGAAATCAAATTTAAATAAATCGAACCGGAGATTTCAGTAGTAATATGGGAGTCTAAAAACTGGCTTAGAGGAAATCTGGCAAAACACCGTTCAGGAATACTATACAATAAACTGCTGTTTTTGATCATATATAATTCAGTTAATTTTTTTTTTTTAGCATAAATCAAGGAATTTTTGTAGCGTAATTTTGAAAAGATAAAGTAGATAGGTTACCGGCGCAAAAACAGTACACTGTATAGATGAGGACTTTTAAATTACAGATAGTGCCAGAAAGGGATGCGACAAAAAAACAGCGCTCAAATATTATACTCAGATTTGTTGACAAAATTTCAATGCTCTATATCATGGATGATTAGAACTACTGTGTTGCCAGCTTTCATTAAATCCCAAGACAGAAGGTGCAAAGTTGCACCAAAAGCCAAAAATAGGAAAGTATCAAAATACTCTAAAAATATGCACATGTGGAGGAAAAGTGAAGTATTTTTCAACAAGGGGACAGCAAAATCTGAAATTTATATTTAAGAATGATTGGAGAAGCGGCCACTTCCATTTATAGATACATAATACAACTTTGTCCGGCTTGGCAACGTGGCATTATGCAAAGACAAGAATAATTATGTAAAGCAAATAACTTTAATGTGGTGTTCAAGTAAGCTAATCAACCAAATTGCCCAGAGCTGAAACCAATTGAGCGAAATTGGTCACATATGAAATTTAAGCTCAAAAGCACACAAGCTGTAATGTTGTTCACTTTCAAAACAAATGGGGAAAACAGAATAAGCTTATCATCGAAAAAACGATGAAGAAAATGTTCTTATTCGGTTCTTATATTTATTTCACATAATGAAGATAGAGATATAATGGGGAATTAAAAAATTCAGAGAAGTCACTTTGGAAGAATTATCAAATACAACGATATAAACGACCCAAACCAATTATGCAAATACAAAATATGAATCTAAATTAAATAGATTTGTTCCTTTCTTTTCCAGTAAAAAATGACTGAAAATTCTTATTACTATACAAGTTAATCACAATATTGAAATATGTAATCATACATACATACATACATACATAAATATATCATGATACATAAACATTTGGAACTATTAAATTAAACACGTATTTATATATTTATATGTATATTAAAATTAAACGAGATTATGTGGTGGCCACAGAATTAATAAGAAATTAATTTCTGAGATATGTATATAAAATTAAAATACTTCATGGTAAAATTCTTAATTAATTTCTTAGCTTAAATCCAGTAAGTGCTTTAAAACGTATTTAGAATTAAACATTGTACATGTAAAACCAAAATAAATGTACTCCCATTCATGCGGATATGTCAAACATTTTGTTAAGTTTATTATTAAAAAGAAGAGAAATGATTTACAGCGTGCAGAATGTATAAATTTTTATTATACAAATAAATGAATCAAAGTTAAGACATACGGAATGAAAATGATTTTTGTTCAGTTTTTGCAGCTGCTAGTTATATTTATGTATCTCTTATAGACCCAAACACCATGCGAATATTTTATGTTACAAAAAATATGTGCATTTTTAAGTAAATTGGAATTTTAATTTACTATTTATGTTATTAAAATGATGTAGCTATGTTTTCCTTAACTTTCTAAAGCTTTACTTTAGATTTAAAGCAAAACTTAAACGATAACATATTATAATATAAAACATAAATGAAGAATAATAATAACATGTCAGTATTCAAAATGAAATATTTTTCATAGAAGCGCTTTGTAATATTTTCTTTAGTGTGCTTGTTCTTTTATGAGAATGGTGTTCAATAATTGCAATCAGCTTTTGGTCATATAATTTCTTACTGTTAATTATTTATAATCCATCTTCTTGATTAGTTATTTCAAACAATATCTAAAATATATCTTTATTATTAAAATCAGAAATAAAAAGTAGTATACCCTATGTTTTCACCTAGGGTATAATAATAATTTATTAGCAAGATTATCGCTATACAACACTACCAACTTTCATTTGCAAGTTCACAAATATTATATGTATTTTAAATTTACAATATTGCTCTATTTTTAATATATTGCACGCAACCGTTTTTAAAACACTTAAAATATTGTTCCCTCTTTAATTCAGTTGGAAGTTCATTAAATTTCTTGAAACTCTTATCTACTAGTGAATTTTGCGTACTCGATCTATTGTATAATTGTACTCTTGAAATTCTCCGGCACTCCTCTTAATTATACTGTTGAGCTTCTGCCACCAACCTAATCATGTAAACAGTGCAGATGCCACTTATGTCAATTTATTCATGCTTTCACGCACTTCCCTTACTACACGATATCAATGAGCCATCCACTTTAACTGTAACTGCACATATTTGCAAAAATTCCTGCCCATTGTCTATTCACTACTGTCGGTCTATTAAATTTTAATATGCAAAGGAAAGAGTAGAAAAAATCAAGGAGACTAGTTGTTTGGACGATCCCGCCTCACGCCTGGATACGTTTCATGGAATTTGTGCTGCACACACACAACTTATAATTTAAGCTTCAGCGAAGTATACATTCGTAGCAACTAAGAAAATAAGTATAAACTGTTAGCAGAGAAGGCAAGGATACAAATGGGGCTTATTACTGACAACACAAAGCAAGGTTTCGGCAACACCAACGATGGAAATACAGCCAGAAGAATTTTCGACAACACGGATATTACATCAGAGATAAAGAAAATTGATGCCGATATAGTTCGTCGTTATTTTAAACGTGTTTTCTTACGGTCATCGCACCAATGCTAACAAATTTCAGGCACAAATGAACTATTAAAACGCATCATCTATCTACCGAAAATTACCGATTTGTACTTCTGTTGCTGATAGAAACAGCAGAAGAACAGTACTATTTTGAATCTATTTAAATATTTTTATTTTAATCCACTCATTGCACGCTTTAGTTTTATTTTATATTTTGAAATATTATGTAAATTTGGATCCTTCCGAGGTACAAACTATACCTTTATCCCTATTAAATGGCATTCAATTTCTCCAACAGTTTAGAAATTATTATTTTATAGGGCCAAAATTACGCTTTTCCCAACAATAAGTAGTACAACAGAAAGCACCACCGTAACCCGCCTCTCCACAGCTTTAAAGCTCTTTAAATTTGAAATTTCGGAATATTTACCTTCTTTTCCAAATTAACCGTTATTATACCCTAGATGAAATCAGAGGGTATACTAAGTCTGTCATTCCGTTTGTAAGGCACAGAAATAATGCTAGTAGAGAAAAATGGGTTGAACACCCACGCATAATATTAAAAGCTATTTTGATTTTTGCATGTCCGTCGTTCTTTACTTTGGACAGTGCCTGACAACGCGTCAACGTAGAGGTGAAATTTTGTACACAGATTTTTTAAAAATAATGCAAATTTAAATTCGAAAATGGGATGATCCGGCAACTGCTTCGTAGGGCTGCCATACAAAAATTTTCTTTTTCACTATATATTTGAACACTGCCTGGGAACGCGTCGACGGAGAGAGTTGACATTTTGTCCACGATGCTTTCATAGTAGTAATAAATAAAACTTCAAAAATAGACTAAATTGGGCAACCCCATTCTTGGAATTGCCATATAAAATTTATGTTTTTTACGTATAATATAAAAACCATCAGTCCTAGACGTTTTTATTGTACTCAAAAGTTCTTCAGAATATGAATTCCTATGAAATTGGTCTTAGACCAATTGCAGCTCTTTTACTTATTTTTTATTAGTTTTGCTGACGTAATTTAGGATAAAAATTATGGTTAGTTGTGAAGGTGACAATTTCGAAATTGGTTTAAGTTCCGTGTAAAGCGAAAGGACGATTCTCTATTGAATGACGTAGTGGATATTGGAAGAAGACATTTTGCATAATAGGGTTGGTCGAAAAAATATTATCATGGCCAAACAAATAACCCTTAGGTGGATACCAGGACAACAGGGGAATGAAGGTAATGAGACTGCTGACTACCAACCTAAAAAGATACATGCTTAAAAAAGCAGGCTAAACCACTGCAAAGTCTAAATAAGGGATTCATAACCCCCTCAGACGGTTGGAAAACTGGCCCTGACTGGCGTCCACACCTAACACTTATAAAAATAAGGTGGCGAAAATATTTATCCTCCTGAACCATTAGTTGGTTCCCACACTGGCATACGTAATTTTTTTGATTTTCTGAATGAATACTACTACTGCTTCAATATTGCAGTTTAAAACTGAAAAAATGGTACCTATACATACATACGGGCCAGATAGAGGAGACCATGAGGGCCATATGGCACAGGCCCCAAGGCCACGGAGGGGCCCCTAAATCCATAGTAACTGTAACTGAATTAAAAATATTTTTTATTAAAAATTTTAAAATAACTAAACTTTTGCAAAAATATTTTGTATAGCATTGTACCATTCTTCTTTGCGCCTTCTACTTTATAGGTATGTACATATGTATATTGTTTGCATTTCGAGCGATTCCTATAGGTTATATTTATGCGTATTATGTAGGCATAACTATCTTAATCGGAAGTCGGCCAGTAAATCTGCATCGTCAAAGTCCTCCTTCTCGAACGAATTCTAGAAGTTATACTTTTTTTTAAGTAGCAAGGTTAGCCTTTCTTGGCTCCAATGAACATATTAAAGATTCCCAAAATGGAAACTTCCTCTGAATTATAGAATTGCGATCATGTTAAAAGAGTGCGATAAGCACAAGTGAATCATAAGCGACTGCAAGTACATTATCTTTCCTCATTTCTTCAAAATGAATTTATCGATATTTGTGGATCATCGTAGATTCAACCCCAAGTGCAAACTGTCTCATTTTTTCGATATACATATAAAGATAATTGATAATTCAAAGTTTTCTATAGAGGAAAAGTTTATAAAACTAGATTCTTTTACACAAACGACAGGAAAGCAAATTGCATTCAGAATTTTGGAAATTTTAAAAGATCTTGTACTTGACTTCAATTTATGTTTTGGGTAAGCTTATGACAACGGTGCTAATATCGTAAGACATTTAGCTTCAAAAAAATGTTAATTGCATTTTTTCCAACTGCGGTTACCATACCTCTAAGGAGGCGTTATTGTATTTTGGAAGAATTGAGCAAATTTATAATTTCTTTAGTTCACAAAGTTGGCAAATTTTAAAGAAAAGTTTAACTGCTTCACTTCATGCCACGTCGAAAACAATATGCTCGGCAATGCTCGATGCAGTTAAGTCCGTTGCAAAATATTTGACGAAAATACGATCTGCTGTAGATGAGGCAGAATTTTTGAAACTTCAACTACATGCGCGTACAGAATTGCATGCAATCTATTAGACAATATTTTGGTACATTCGAATGCGTGATTTTATCAACTATATGGCTTAAAATTTTAACATTATTACACCAAACAAACATATTAATTGAATTTCGTAACGCAACTTTGGACATTGAGATGAAGAGCATAGATAATCTTATTTTAAAAATTCAGGAAGTACGTGAGGAATGGAACAAATACTTTCAAAGTCAAGAGAGATGGCAGAAAATTCTGCTAGAATTTCAAATAACACGTAGCATTAAAACACAATACGACTCCAAAAAGCATTATAGAACAAACATTGCATTTGAGTCATATATTTGGCACATATTTCTCTCGTTCTTCCTTTCACATCCATTAGTAGTCTGTTATGAATATTTTTTTAATGGAAATGAATTTCCTCGACTTACCAGCTCTTCACAATGAAAATATATTGAAAATATGTTTATTTTTGTACCAAAAATGATCATTTTTCCACCTTAAAAGGGACAGATTCACTTCTTTTGCAGTTATCTCCAAAACCATTTATCGGACTCATTACATATCTAAATAGGGGATAAACTGTAGATACAGTTTCATCCTACATACAAGCCTTACCGTGCATATACAAGACTTTTATAGTATCTCTTCTGACTGGAAGACGACCAAATTGAAAGGCAGATCACAGCTTGGGGGTCCCCACCAAGAACCCGTCGATGACAAGCAACCGGCTGGCGCAACCATGACAACAGATGCCGCCTCTGGATCGCTTACCCTTAGAAACAACCAGGCAACGGTTTCCTGTCATGGCGTACCGGTGGTTCCCGAGGGAGTTCCCAAGAAGAAGAGGTTCTCTCCGAATCCGACTATTTCGAACGAGGAATGAGAGCTACTCGGGGGGATTTCCTTATCAGAAGACGAATAGAGGACTTCTCGGAGGTAGATGAGGAACCATAGACCATATACGATATGATTCCTGAATAGGGCAAGTCTCTTCAGTTGTTTCACTGCCCGGTCCAGGTAGGCCAAGAACCTGTATCATTGCTACTTTTAAAGACACAACCACGATTTTATGGGAGAGGTCGATAGAAGGAAGGTTGATGAGACTAATTCTATCATATCTTCACCTTCCTTTCGATTTGGTCCAATCATCCCCATCTTCAGAGATGGCAAACGTCTTGGGTTTCGCGAACAACAGTAACCCGGAGAAGATAATTGGATGCGACGCTAACTCTCATCATACGATCTGGACTAGCACCGATTGTAACACCAGAGGTGAGTCACCTCTAGAATTTCTGGTAACTACTAACATGCATGTACTAAATAAGGCGATGAACGCACCTTTATAACACGCAGTCGTAAGGAGGTCCTAGACCTGTGTCAAAACCAGTCATCTAACGTCGTGTGTTCTTAACTGGAGGGTTTTGACAGACGTCTCACCCTCCGATCATCGCTACATACGCTTTGTGTTAGATATGATGGTTGAAAGGCTTTCAGTCATCCGATTACTGAAGGCTTACCAATATCTGTCACGCACTTACCGTCGAGAGCAGACATAAATAGTAGAAAAGACTACTCTAACTTGAACAAATAAAAATATGAGTCGAAGAAATTACCAACGCATTGATCCAGTCCTTTTGAGAGTACCCGGTCAGGAGGACAGAGCAAAACTCTGTCCGCCAATGGCTGACGCGTGAGCTAAGGTATCAACGTAGAATAGCGCGTAGATTGTACATCAAATCCACAAGATCAAATGGCACAGTAGTCGGCTTACCAGAACGCTCTACGCCATTACAAATATTCGATCCGCAGAGCCCAGTGAGAATGTAAATGGTGTTAATGAGATGTCAAGACTCAAACGATTTTTGTCCAAGATACCCAATTAATCTAAACTCCTCAAACAATTACGGAGTGCAGGTCTCTTCTTTTTGTGAATACAAACACTTCCCCGACGGTCCTGATGACGTTTCTTCGACTCTGCACGAACCGAAGCTTTTCATTATGAAACTGTTTCCGGGGACAGAGACGTGACTTTCATCACGGATGTGTCGGTAAAATGGGCAGTGATTCGTTCAAACCCTTCAAGACCCCGGGTAATAAAGGCGGCATTTTTCCAACCTTACTTCAAAACTCGGGTGACTTATTGATCGGCAATCTAGCCCACTTCTTTAGGGCTTGTATTAAAATGGGCTATACACCGAAGCTGTGGCAAGAGTTCAGGGTTGTGCTTATTCTCAAGGCCAGTCAGCTTTATTATGAATTGCCAAGGTATACAGACCAATAAGCTTGACTTCTTTCCTACTCAAAATACTAGAACACACTTACGAGTGGGAATTGAGGTGCTCCATTCCAAGAAGCAGGTTGTCACAATATCAGCACGCGTATTTAAAGGGAAGGTCAGTTGAGACGGCCTTCCACGAGATTACTCACTCAATTGAAAAGGGCATATTTTTAAACAATTTACGATGGCTGTTTTCACCGATGTAGAAGGCGCCTACAATAATGTACTTCTACATAAGTTTACGGAAATGCTAACAAAACATTGAGTGAACCAGTCTCTTAACTAACTGAATAGCTCACATGTTGAGCAATAGAACTGTCTTTGCCCTCAAAGCGGTATCTTATCACTTTTATTATGGCTACTCACTATGGAGGATCTCTTGCTAACACTCACCCGGATGGGGTTCAAGGTGGTATGTTACGCAGCCGACCTGGTGATCTGAGTCACCGGTATTTATGAGTCTCAACTCGGCGGACTGGTGCAAAACACGATCCGACTAGTCATAGACTGCGCTACGGATTTCGGACTGTGCATCAATCCAGTGAGAATCAATATATTCTTTTTACTAAGAAAAGGAACATTCCTACATTGAACCTGTCCGCTATTGGCTCCACACGTTTGGAGGTAAAGAACAGGCTAAAATATCTAGGAATCATACTAGATAAAAAGCTGAACTGGAAACTACACCTAGAGGACATAGCGAATACAGCTCTTACGATCCTCATTGGTATAAGTGGCGCTCTCAAGCCAACCAGCTCTCGGGCTCTCAAGATTATTCTCAACATACATCCCGTGCACCGTACACAGCTTTTGGGACTAAACAAGCAACTCTGAGAACTCTAGTGTTGATTCTCCCTGGGCACTCATTTCTCAGGGGTCACCTACACAGGATGGGAGTTGTTGATGGTTCCTGTATGCAGATGATGAATCATATTGTACTTAAATATGGAAAATTTAATTAACAACAAACATCTCTAGTTGATTCAGTCAAATTATTAAAAAGGTGTAAAATACTAGTACAACACCGGTATTTTTTCAAACTGATATTATGTATATGACGGTGATACACACACATGGTGTTCCAAACTTCGGTAGTGAACCTTGAAACGGGTGAGAGATAAAGCCAAGATAAACCAAAAATTATGAAAAGTACACGTGAACTATTGCATTTCAACCATTTCAATTAAGCCTAAACGTGGGGAAGATTTACTTTATCTTCCAACACAAGCAATTATCCACAGCCGGATAGTTTGCACTTAATGAAACTTCTTGTAAATCAATGATTTATTTTGCTTGATTCGTTGTATTTGGTCGTACGTAAGGATACACAGCAAAGGAACTAATTCAGCTGAAATACTATATGGGAAATATGGGAACTGACTCTTACATATTTTCTCTTTAATAAAAGAATTTATCACAAAACTGAACAACAGTATGACCAGAGTATAGTTCAGTGTGCTGAGCTGTTCTGCTAACCCCAAAAGCGGGCTGATTGCCCGGTTCAAATTTCTATAAGCAGCATTTACTAATCACAAAATTACGACGGAAAAAACTAGATGGAATTGCTCTCATAATTTTACTAGCGGCAACCGACAACAGTTTTTCTTTTTACCAAATATGGAGCTTTCCACGATAATAAAAGTATATATACCTTTTAACGATAATTACTATTTCTTGCTTTCCATAGAGTTGTCAATCTCTAATTGAAAATTGATTTTTATCCAAAGCGTGTTCGTATTGTCGCATAAAATCTATTCGACTTTAGAACAAAGTTTTAGTTTTTTTATTTAAAACTTAGGTAAATATTTTTTCTACCTAGCCTATTACAGTTTACATGTCGCGGAAAACTTGAGTGTAAATAGATATAAATAAAAAATATTCAGATATTTATAATATGAAGGAAGACTAGGGAAATTTTTTTATAAGTATGTATATAAAATTATTATTAGTTACTTATGTAAACATATATTTATATAGTAGGCAAATTGTATTTTGCGAAAACTTCATACTTCGTCGAAGCTTACAAATTACTCCGATAAAAAAATAAAGATAAGTCCTAAAATTGATTGCAATTATTGAAAATTACATATACATACTAATAAATAAGTAGCTAGAAAAATGTAAATGGATAACAAATGAACATAAAAACCAAAAAACAAAAAAATTTAAAACATAAATTTCTACAAGCTTGCCTTGAAGCCAAATATATAGGACGACCAATAATTCCACTATCGGTACAGTTGTTTTTGATCACATTTTGAGATAATGTGCTCTATTAAATAAAAAAAAAATTATGGTCTACATTATTACAATTATAGCTCCAAATAACTATAATTTTAAAACAAAATAGCTACATAACAGATTACATAGTATATGTATGAACATAATGTATAAGGAAAATGATAGGCAATACATGTAAATGAAGCCTAGAATAAATTATTCAATAGATTAATGATTTTCCTAAATTTATAATATAGTATTATAAAGATTGTTTGATAATATTTACCCAAGTTTTAAATTTTGTCCTTGTTGGCTGACACGTACTCCCTCTTCGACCAATAGTTGAACTTGTTCTTCCTCTTTATGTGAATCCGCCATCTGTTGATAGCGTGAGCTTGTTAAGCTAAGTGCTGGCGCTGCCTGGCAACACAACCGAAAAAACCAAAAATAACGAAAATTTCCACTATTCCGTTGATACTAAATATATCTGACCCCTTTTCTTAATTATACCTGATAATTTAATCCTATCGTATCCAGAACTTTTTTTGGCATTAATGAAAACATCGACTTTTCTCATTATACAACCCACAATAAAATTCATTTAGCCTACTCGTCTTTAATTTTGTCTCCTAACAAATTAGTGCAAAAAAGCAAAAACAAAATAGATGCAAGCAATAATATTTAAAAGAAATGTTTCATTTTCAAACAATATACTTTATTTATAAACAAGCATTTTTAAAGCTGAAATAATACTCAGAAACACTTCTTTTAAAGTAATCTAAAATAAAAGCAAAGACTCTAAAAAGACTAATTTTCTACAGCTAGCTGTATATGTATAATTCAGTAACAAACTACAGTATAAGGAAAAATAGAAGGATCGCAGTTTTTTTACGCTAGTGAAGTTTTCTTCCTCTAATGTTAATTTAAACTTAAAATTAATACATTAATCATGCATTATCGAAATGTCACAATTAACTTATATGAGACTTACTGGAACAAGCTAATACCATCCCTACAGAGGATTTAAATTTAGAAATTTTTAGAGAACATAAATACTACAAATTGTTGGAAGAAGCAATAAATAAATAAAAACTTAATTACATTTTATTAAATAAAGATGAAAATGATAAATATCGTTGGAAAATAAAAATCTACACACACGCACACGTACGCCAAGATTGTAAAGTTTAAGTAAAATAAACTGATTTTAAAAGAAATTACTACATGTTTTTCTTTTTATATAAATGTTTAATAAAAATGCACATACATTTTGAACATTTGTTTTGTAGTTAATTTTTATATAATTTCTCAAAACTAATTTAGTTTTTTTATATATAGTACAATCGATTAACCCAACACCAACAAAATTAAATCACTTGCTTTCTAAGAAATATATATATTTTTGGAAGAAATGGAGAGGTGAAAATGATGACTATTATGAAAGTTTTCAACGTACCCATAAATAAGTAGGTATCATATTTCGTTTTACTTATACTTACATATAGCTTTATAATTGGGTTACGTATAGAAGTAGCTCGCAATTTATTTGCATTTGTATATCTTTCTTCCCTACTATGCTTGTACCATTTTATGTCCTATTAGCTCAACATAAATATTTGGAACTACCCTTAGTTTTGCTTATGACCATTCGACCTTCCTAATATTTTCATTAAAACTATTAAGGCTTAAGTATGTCTATGTACAATTATACCGATACGTAAAATTGAGCGAATCAGTCGCGTTATGCTCAATATGTTGTGAGGACGACATTGTTAACGTAAGATATGCCGACAATGTCGCGTCAATTCATTGTATTTTAACCTTTACTGTGAGTTCAGTATACAATTTGTTATTTTCTGTCCAGAATATCTCAAGACGTATAAAATTCGTGAGTGAAGCCGAAAAGACCTCATAATGTCTAGATGGGGTAAGTCTTTAACGAAGGACTGTAAATGCAGAACAAATGATATGCAGAAAAAAAAAACGTAGAAGTGGGACAATCGATGATAACTCAACGAAAGCATGTAGAAATGTCAACAAACTGGAACTGGAACTCTTATTTGAATAACGTAACTGCTCCTTCATGAAAACTTGAGCTCAACACAAACATTGGTGGAGCTACACCACTGACTGAACGTATTGCCACATTCCTATAGGCAAAAATGGCACAAGTTTTACAGCTTTCTCTTTCGGCCCTATGCAGAGTTGGAACTACCAACACAAAATATTGCTTACTGAACGTTTTCGTATGCCATTTGATGTTTTTATGTTGGCTGTAGATGCAATCACCGCAGAAAGAATAAGATAAAGATAGTGCTTACCATGCTCCGTTTCGCTTGCCCATACGCAGGATTCAGGTAAGAATATTGAAAATTAAATTCGGAATGAGTTTAATTCCTTATAAGCGATTAAAATATCACTTGGACACAAGAAAATATATTTTTTTAATTTAATTCGATTTTCGGGGGTAAAATTTCATCTGATTGGTTGAGTTTTACATGTTTTTTATGTAATAAACGTTTTAAAGGGTGCTCTAACGGTGATATACAGAAACACAATATTTGTGCCAATGAAATAGCAAATCGCTCAGTCCATTGTTATAAGTCAGTGAGCTACACTTATGAGCATTCCTGTTTGTTAAGCATATCTGTCTAAAATGAAAAAATGATCATGCATGAAAGTAGTTATGCAGGAATTCATGGAGGAATTAAGTATCAATGAAAAATATGTGTACATTTCCAGTAGAAAAGAAGCGAAGCCCGACTTTGAAGATCAAATAGTGTTAAGACCAAGGTGCCGCATGTACACGATTTTTTATTCTTTTCTGGTTGAAATTTCATTGATGAGACATCTACGTAAACGAAGCTGCAGGTCAAAATTTCAGATAATTAGCAGGCTCCGAAATATTCTCGTATCAATTTTCTCGTAGGACATTTGCTCGTAAGTCAATTTCCTCGTAAGGCAATTTGCTCGTACCACCAATTTTCTCGTAAAGCCATTTTCTCGTATCAATTTTATTTGCTCGTGTAAAAATATGTTTTGAATTAAATAGTTCGTGCGGATGAACTATTTAATTCAAAACATAATTTTACACGAGCAATTTGGAATACGAGAAAATTTCGTACGAAAGCCCATTAGTTCAAAAGATAATTTCACAGGAGCATTGGATTATTCGATGAGTATTTAATTTAAAACAGAAAAAAATCATTTTATTTACTTTTATGAATTCTTTAATTAAGGAAATACTTGTTATGTAAAATGTTTATAAGCTTGCATACGAGATTATTGTATACAAGAAAAGTGATACGAGAAAATGACTTTACGAGAAAATTGATAGGAGAAAATGGATTGACGAGAAAATTGATACGAGCAAATGTGTTACGAGAAAATTGATACGAGAATATTAAACGGGCGCTCGAGTTCATGTTTCGCTTCATCTGGCGGCACACGGTACTATCGCACCCGACCATCTCCGATTTGGATGAAACTTTGACAGTTTGTAGGGAATACGAAAATAGCCCACCCAATTTTTTATTTCCCCTACAACGCCCCCTCCCTCCAACCAAAAATCATATTTCGAGAACGGATCAACCGATTTCTCTGATTCAAATGCCAAATAAAACTTAATACTTTATATTTTTTACAAAAAAATATAGCAGCACCAAATGAAATTTTAGTTTTCTTAATAATAGTATTAGTTTCAAAAAAATAGTATTATTTACTAGTAAGGACATCTCGCACTTTTTCTAATTTTATTTTGAAGCTGGAAACCTTGTCTACCTATGTACAAAAAATTGCAATGATGTTCAGTTTTGTTTTTGAGATATGAATTTTATTTAAATCCACCGTATTTTCAAAGGACTGAAATTTATAAAAGTATTCTAAGACTTGATACTAAAAAAATAAAAGTCTAATGGGAGTTTTATGAAGACTTTTATTAATAAAAGTCTGTAATAACTATTGGCACTGAGCTAAAAGTATAAAAGTCTACTAAGACTGTTGTTATGATACTTAAAAAAATAAGTCTCTTGGGACTCTTATCATAAGACTTAAATAAATAAAAGTCTTCGGTAACAGTTATAATTAACTTTAAAATAAGAAATTTTGTTGAAACTGTTATTATGAGACTTAAAAGTTTTTTAGCAATTATTAACTATTTGCTAATACGTCTTTAGTATACCATTCAGTCTTGATAGGACTCTTTTAGCTAATTGCCAAAAATAAGTTATTTACGATTCCTGAAAAATATCCTTTCACTTTTTATACTATAGATGAAATCTATAGGGTATACTAAGTTTGTCATTCCGTTTGTAACGCACAACAGAAATACAGCTAGTAGAGAAAAATGGGTTGGACTCCTACGCATAATAATAAAAGTTATTTTGATTTTTGCATGACCGTCTGTCCGTCCGTCCGACTGTTCGTCCTCACGATAACTCGAGAACGAGTTCACTTATAGAGCTTAAATTTTGCACACCGGCTTTTAAAAATATAAGTAAATTTAAGTTCGAAAATGGAGAAAATTGGTTAACTCCTTCGTAGGATTGCCATACAAAAATTTCGCTCTTTACTTTGGACAGTCCCTGACAACGCGTCAACGTACAGAGCTGAAATTTTGTACACAGATTTTTTAAAAATAATGCAAATTTAATTCGAAAATGGGATGAATCGAGCAACTCCTTCGTAGGGCTGCCATACAAAAATTTCATTTTTCACTATATATTTAAACACTGCCTGTGAACGCGTCGACGTAGAGAGCTGAAATTTTGTACGCGGTGTTTTCGTAGAAATAGTAAACAAAAATGGACTAAATCGGGCAATCCCTTCTTGGTGTTGTCATATAAAAATGTATGTTTTTTACGTATACTGTTAGTCATACGAGTTGTTATTGTACTGAAAAGTTCTTCAGAATATGAAATCCTATGAAATTGGTTATAATCATTTTTACTGTTCGACGAACCGGTTCTAGAAATATATGCGAAAATCCACTTCAGAAATCAAATTTTCACAGATGGGTAACATACAAAATTACATACGGTCGTCTAGGGTACATTAGAATTGGTCTTACACAAATTCTAGCTTTTTTACTTGTTAAGTAGTAGTAGTAGTTTTTTGTATTATATGGGGAATTTTGTGGTAAACTACGGGGACATTCTCCATTCCAATCCTTCTAATTGTCATTTGAAAGAATTGATTTACCTAATATCAACACATTATGCTTAGGAACAGAGTTGTAAAAGAGCGAACTCATTTTTCAACAGAACAATTTGCTCTCTCCAGTATATGGGAGTTCTAGAACACCGTACACAAAAGAACACAGCTATACTATTATAATAGAAAGCGGAAAGGTTTCAAACATCCTAAAAATACATTTTTTCTCCAGATCTTTTTCCAATATTATGTGTAATAATTGGAATGCGTAAAAATTTATTTTAGAAGCAGATCTTGTAGCCTACGAGTACGTAACTAAAGGAGAGGCCTATTATCAACAATTTTCGTGTCAACCTCAAACACTATAACAAATTCGCATTCCAGGCGGATGGAAAAAAAAAGTTTATGCAAGGGATTTTGGCGCAGTTTTTGAAAGTACGAAGCAAAATTGTATATCAGCAGCAGCATAGTGAGGGCTAGTAATATAAAACAACCTTTTGAGGTTCCCGGTTCCTCGCCTATTTTCATCTTCGGTTGCCCAATAACTTGTCTTAAAATTTCAAGTACTTTTATCAAAATTACAAGCATTTACCAATATTGTAATTCCCAGTTTATTATTCAAAAAGATACAAATACAATGTGACTAACTTTCGCCGCAAAAGAATGTAAATATTTTTCTATTTAATCCACCTCCAATTTTAACCTTACGGCTAGGCTAAGGTACATTTCCTTACAGAACATAAACAAAAGTGACATCTAGGGTACATGTAGACAGAGATGCAACAATATGTTAGAAAGTGAGAAAAATCTTCACGTTCGGCATGCAAAAATTGCATACATATACACGCAATGGCCTCTCATTTAGTTTCTTACTCGTACCTTGTAGCTTACTTTTTCGCGAGAATTTGCTCGTAATATATATAAATATCGATCAATTAAGCGAAACTTCGTTTTTATTGGTTAGTGCATGAATTTATTAGGGGAGTAATCATCCAATTGTAAAACGCAAATAAAAATTGTGCGTGCATTTAGAATTAAGTGAGTGATTCAATGAACCCTTTTGTTGAGTTTGAACAGGTGACCAGGGAACAAGCTATACTGATGAAATCGTCTCTCAAAATTCAAATTTTTCTGAAAGTTAAATTACTTACTTGTACTTAGGAATTTATATGAATAGTGTTAGCAATTTTTCCATTCTACATTTTAAAGTGCATTATCTTAGAGTTATCAATAAATATTATAATTAATACTAATTTAGTGCTGTAGTATAAATGTGACTAAACGTGTGTTGCTAACTGAAAAATTCTAATTATTTATGCTTAACAGCAAAAATATTGGGAGACAAAACTTTCATAATAGCCCTCATGGGTAGAAAATATAAAAAGCAGACAATATAAACCTACAATAAATAATGAGAGATTATTATATTACCACCATAAACCACTTGGGACAAATACACAAAATTTGTTAGGAATTTCTGTTGCCAATATTAATTAATGCACAAAATCAGAGATGAGTTTTAATCTCAACCAATTAAAACTCTATTAAGGCACATAGTGATTTTTTAAATTATGTATTTTGCACAAAACAAAAAGCGTTCTGATTAGTTAATATATTAAAACAATTATAAACATTTTCAGTTGTGTTGCAAAGACATTATCATTTTTTTTATTTTAAACTGATTGTTATCAATATGAGGGCATACAAGGGTGCAAAAAATTAATATGTTCATGCAACTCTAAATGAAATATTGTTGTATACATACTTATAATATGATAAATTGGTAATAGAAAGCAAAATATTCATTTCCTCCGAGTTTTTAATCCAGAGTTCGGGAATTTAAGAAATTATGAATAATAATAGGTTTTTACGTGGATATTGGTCAAGTTATAATTTTTTTAATGTGAAAATAGTATTCTTTGGACGTTCAAAATGTGAATGAACGATAATAATAAACAAAACTTATGGCAACAAAGACAAAACAGTGAAATGTCCATGAGAAAAAAAATTATTAAAAATAAACAAAATTATATATACATATTATAGTATTAAAATTTGTATTACCTCATCAAAGAAAACTTGTGTTTTTCTCAAAATATGTTTCAGTTCAGTGAGTTCCAAAAAATTACGTTTAAGAGCTTCTGCGTTCTGGTTTACCTCGCGCAATTCATTTTCCAATTTTTCGAATGTAGCCTATAATAAAAATTACCAGTGTTAATCTGTTTAAATAAACAATTATTAAAATTCTTACTTCCAAGTCAATCATTTCTCTCGGCTGGGGAGCTTCCGGACTTTCCCCCGTATCAAGCATGGGAATCCCATCCTTTTTAATTTCTTTTTCCAAATAACGAAGTTTACGTTCCATTTCATCGCAGCGACGAACTTCATTAACAAACTTCCGTTGAAAGGCATTTACATCAGGGTTAAGCTATATTGTACGTAAAGTTAAAAATCAGTTTTCAGTTAACGTGTAAATACGTCTTACATCTCTGAACTGCACAAGTCCAAGTTCTCCCAGCTCTGATACACAAGCGTATGCCGCTTCACTCTGAAGGAAAAGCTGACATAGTGTCATTTCTTCACTTCGAAACAACGACCCCATTGTAAAAGTCCTTGTTTTACAAAAAGTTTCAGGTTATTATGCTGCGAAATATTTTAAGCAACAAATTAATGGAATAATAATAACAGTAAGACAAAACATTGTTTCTTATTTATTGAATTCTTTAATAACCGACCCGAAGTATGTTAATATTATAAGGAGCGCTAAATAATTGGCCAATAAAAAAGCTGACAGCTTAACAAGATCCCGATTTATTAATTGAAGGGAAATATTTTAGAGTATTAAAAGTTTTTTACGCTACTTATTAAGATAATAGAATAATATAATTAAGCATAAAAATAAAATAGAATACAGCGACAGGAAAAAAGAAAAACAACTATACTCTGCGCTCTAGGAAAAAGTCAACTCCACTCTCCTACTTAGATTAAGTAGGAATTCATATCATAAGTAATATTTAGCCAATTGCAAGAATCAGATATTTGAATTTCATGCACCCTTCCCCACTATTGAGGAATAAAAACAATTTCATATTTTACACGAGCAAGGCGTTTAAAACTACTCCACCATTTGGTCATGAAACAGAAATGGTTTGCTTTTTAAATAATTTGAGGCTTATATTAGAAATATTATGGAAATGGGAAAATGTTTAATGATAAATATTTCTCCCAAGCCATGAAACAGAAATGCATATCATATTTTTGTGCCAGTCCGAGATTTTAGTAACGTATCGTGGCAATCTTGCACATAACAGTACTTTTGGATATCACTTTTTATACCCTAGATGAAATCAGAGAGTATACTAAGTTTGTCATTCCGTTTGTAACACGTCGAAATAATGATGGTAGAGCAAAATGGATTGGACACCCACGCATAATATTAAAAGTTATTTTGATTTTTACATGTCCCTCCGTCTGTCTGTGCGCACGATAACTCGAGAAAGTGTATACTTAGAGAGCTGAAATTTTGTACACGGTCTTTAAAAAAAAAAAGTAAAATTAAGTTCGAAAATGAGACAAATCGGGCAACTCCTTCGTGGGGTTGCCATATAAAAATTTTGTTTTCCGCTATATATTTGGACACTGCCTGAGAACGCGTCAACGTAGAGAGCTGAAATTTCGTACATGATGTTTTTACCACATTAGCGAATAAAATGTCAAAAATGGACTAAATCGGGCAACTCCTTCTTGGTGTTGCCATATAAAAATTTAGGTTTTTTACGTATACTTTGAAAACGATCAGTCCAAGACATTTTTATTGTACTAAAAACTTCTACAGAATACGAAATCCTATAAAATTGGTTATAATAATTTTTTCTGTGTGACAAAGCGTTCTAGAAATATATGCGAAAAACCACTTCAAAAATCAAACTTGAATAGATCGGTGACCATACGAAATTTAATACGGGCATTCATCTAGGGTATCATAAGATTTGGTCTTAGACCAATTCTAGCTTTTTTCCTTGTTTTATTATATTTCGGCTTCTTGGCTTGGGGAGTACATATGTTCCGTGTATTTCGAATATTCCAAAACCTTGTGAAACTACAAAACACACTACGAATGGGATTACGAAACGCACACCGATAGTCACAATTTGTTAAAAATCCACACTTTTTGTTCTTGGATAATAGAAAACAAAATTGTTTCCATCAGCTTAGGATATAAACTACCATTCCGAAAGATACATAAGTGTTATTTTATTAATTTTAAGCCAAATTATTTTTTTGCTATTATCTGATGAAGTATACATATACCGTACTTAAATTACTAAGCATTTTCTTAAATCATGATTTTTTTTAGTCAATTAGGAGTAGCCGACACAACAACAGCAGCTTGGCACAAAGGTTGCAAGCAAAAACTGTCATTTCTATTGTTTATTATCTTATTTAAATAGCAAAATGACCAGAAATAATTTCCTTCTGCTACCGCACTAGCGTAGTTGAACTGGGCACGTAACAGCAGGTGTATACAACAAAATAAAAATAAATAAAACCAAATGGAACTAAGCCAAACGACATTAATGTAAACTGGCGTTTATTTATTTATTTATAACATTAGGATACCTTTCTTAGCGCTAAGAGCCTAAAGGCACTTTCACATCAAACACAACAATCGAAAAAATTTAAACCGAAAAACTCAATTTATTCCACTTTGAAGCAAAATTTTTGCTCCAATGATTAATAAAATCATGGGAAATAGGATAAACTAATAATTTTACTCATAAAATAATATATTTATCTTAGAATTTTTAAGAAAACACAACTTTTATGATTTATCGGACGAATTTTTCCGCCGTAAAGGTTTTTCGGCCGATAAAACATAAAAGTTGTGTTTTTCTTCAAAATCTGAAATAAATATAACTTTTTTCTCAGTAAAATTCTTAGTTTATCGTATTTCTCTGGATTTTATTAATCATTGGAAAAAAAATCCTGTTTTAAAGTAGAATAAATTGAGTTTTTCGGTTTACATTTTTCTGTTCTTGTTTTTGATGTGAAAGTGCCTTAAGCCTATTGTAACCTAATGTATTTGGCCCACGGCAACTTGTCCATGTTCCTATTGTGTAGATCTAATTTGTGCTCATATATATATCTACATATTCCATATATACATTTTTGTATTTTCCCCTATAATTCTTTAGTTATTTTTTTTTTTCGATATATACAGAGTGTTTCCCACTAGGAGGTCAAGAGAGCGGGAGGTGATAGTAGTAGTAGTGCTTTATTTCACAGCAATAAATACATGCTTTATAACCATAGCTTATAATCTAACCTAAACTTCTATACAATAGAACATTTATTTTTATATATTCAATTATCTTCTTCTTAAATCTTCTTAATTCAGTCTCATTTCTTATCTCTATTGGCATTTCATTATACATTTGCAAACCCTTATACATTATCATATTTTGCGTATTTGTATTTTTGAATTTACTTAACCTAAACCTATCATTATTTCTTAACGAATATGGCTGTGCTTCATTGATATATCTAATATAACTACACAAATATCCTGGAAGCATATTATTCTTAATTTTAAATATAGTAACTAGCACACTCAAACACACCCGTTGTCTTACACTTAACCATTTTAGCGCATCCAGCATATGTTGCCTTGGTGTTATTTTATTACATCGAAGTATTATTCGCATTGCCCTATTTTGTTGCTTTTGTAACCTATTGAGATCTTCTTTAGATACCATAAAAATTATCGCAGCACAATATTCGAAATGAGGTTTGATTATTATATTGTATACCTTTATAGCACTAATTGTCGAAATATTGTTTCTGATTCTCCTGAAGAATGAGATCTTTTTTGCCACTTTTTTGCAAATATAATCTATAAATTTATTAAATTTTAATTTACAATCTATAACTACCCCTAGATACTTTATTTCCTTGACTAGTTCAATATTTTTGTTGTCCATTTCCACACACAAGTCTATATCTATATTAATACACATGCACTTCGTTTTATCTTTATATTGAATTTCATCCTGTTCATCTTTAACCACTCACAAATTTGCGTTAAGTCCTCTTTTAGCTTATTTACACATTCTTGAACATTCACTCCCGTTATAAATATTAGCGCATCATCAGCAAATAGTCTAAGTGCTGTATACTTTATTACTTTTCCCATATCATTAATATATAATATGAACAACAGTGTTGCTAGAATGGACCCTTGAGGAACATCAACCGTTACATCTCTACTGTTCGAATATATACTACTAATTTTAGTTGCTTGCGCTCTACCAGTCAAGAACGATGTGAACCACTGTAGCTCTGTATCATTAATACCATATTGCTCTAGCTTTTGAAGCAAAATTGCTCAATCAATCGTCTCGAAGGCTCTGCTCATATCCAAAAATACTGCAATTATGAATTTGCCTTGATCTATTGCCAGCTTCCACTCAGTTAAAACCCATGTCAAAGCGGTCTCGCATGAATGCTTACCCCGAAAGCCCGATTGATACTCCACCAAGATTTTATTTTTCTCCACATAATCTGCCAATTGCATTTGGACCACCTTTTCCATAATTTTTTCGCAGGTATGTAACATATTTACCGGTCTAAAGTTTTCACACCTATTACTTCTGGGAACCTTTTTTACCGGAACTATCACTGATTCCTTCCATGAATCAGGAAATTTTCCTGTTTCTATCGATTTATTTATTATATTTAGCAGCATAGGACCCAAAACATCAATCTTATCCCGAATCATTCTTGAACTTACTCCATAGTAATCACGCTTCTTACTAATTCGCATCAACACTTCAATTAAATCCTTCGAATTTATAGGTTTAAATACTAATTGGGTAAAAAGAGGGTCTATCAAGTTCACGTATGCCACCATATCTATAGAGCCAATAATTACATTTAAACTATCTATAAAGTAATCATTTAACTTATTAGCCACCATTGCACTATCCTCGTAATGACCATCCGCAAATTCGACTATTTTAACTTCCTCTCTGGTGTCTTTCAGTACTAAAAATTTTATGGGTTTCCACATTGATTTTTGGTCCCACGAATTTTCGATTTTTGATTAGCTTTCTTTATTTTGGCCCTGTATATATTGCTTATAGATTTATAACGCTCCCAATCTTCTTCCTTCCCCAGAAATTTTACTTTTTCAAACAACCTTACTTTATATTTCTTCATTTTACTTAAATCCGACGTATACCATGAATTTGCTACCCATTTCGCGGGCTTTCTTATTGTCATTGATTCGATTGCTTTTTTTAATATACTAACTAGGAAATTAGCCTGACTGTTGACATGAACCAGTTTATCAAAACCATTAACATTATTTTGATCAAGGGCTTTGCTAAAGCGAGTTGTATTATATACTAAAATTTTAGATATATCACCTTTGTTTTTTATTACATCACTACACACAGGCACTATAATTTCAATAGTTTGATGATCTGATATTTTTAAATTGTTATTAACTGACGCTTTAATGTTTTTATTATTTGTGATTACATAATCAATAAGTGTTTGCGAATGTTGTGTAATTCGAGTCGGGAAATCGATAATTAATTTACAATTATTGTCATTAATTACCTGTTTCAGTTCTTCTCTGTATGTTATGCTGTTTTGTTCATACCAATCTATATTAAAATCACCCACTATTATTTTGTCTACTGACAATTCAAATAATTCATCCATCCATGATTTGAATAGCTCACAAAACTGCCTTTTACTCGATGATGGTGACCTATATATTACTATCACTATAATCTCCTTTTTACCATTTATTAATCTTACAGTTAAGCACCAAAGATCTTAATTTATTGCAGCACTACTAAGAACATCATATTTCCAATCATTCCTAACATAAATAACAACTCCACCGGTATGACTAGATATACTATCACATCTAAGAATACAATAACCTTTCAATGCTACTTAATTATCACCCACTTTCTCCAATAGATGCGTCTCCGAAAGAAGCACAAAATCATACTCCGCATTCATCACAATTTGTTCTAATTCATTTATATTATTAATTAGTCCCTGTATATTAAAATATACTAGTTTTATATATTTATATTGACAATTAATATTCTTTAATTGCTAGTAATCGGTCTGTTGCTTTTCTACAGCCAATTTTCGTTTATATACTATACATTGCTTATCTCTTGCTTCATGATTAGTGTCCAATTCCAGTTTTAGCCTATTGTTTGCAGAAATACAATTTATACACTTTGCTTGATTACTTCGGCAATCTTTTTCTTCGTGTTCCTCTGCACATTTGGGACATACTTTCTTACTTGTGCACTTTCTAGCTTCATGGTTAAATCTCCAGCAATTGAAACACCTTTTCACATTTAGACTATCGTACACTATGCATTTATCCCATCCCATATTTAATTTACCTTCAATTAATATTTTATCAAAATTTAATTTATTTACCTCAAGTATAGCATTATACTTATTTCATATTTTTTGAGATTCGAAAACTTTTACCACACTTACGTCCTTTGATATGTTGTTTTGATTTTTTAGCATTTGTAATATTTCCGTTTCACTATGCTTTTCTCTCATTCCACACACCATAACTTTGGGATTCTTTAGTATTGCAGGTTGCACAATGTAATTATCACCCATTTTAGACTTTAATTCAGATTCTATTTTTTAGATGATTCTAAACTATCACATTTAATTTCCACCACCCCTGTTCTTAACACTATTAATTTTCAACGACATTTGTTTGGGATCGACTGATTTCTTTATTTTTTCCTGTGTTATTTTTATATCTTGCTTTTCTTTTGGTTTCACTATTACCGGTGGAATTTTTTTAAGAACACTCGCAAATGAATCTTTTTCATTCTTTTCCACTTGAATTTTTTTAATTTCACTCAATACCGCTTTTTCGCCGTCACTCATCTTTTGAACATATTTCAGAATATTTTTAATTTCGTTTTCTTGCCTGGCAAGGCTCTCTTTATTTTCATTTATGACATCTAGTACGTTTTTCATTTTTCCCCCTACCGATTTCAAATAACATTGACACTCTCCGCATACACACATGATGCATTCCTTTGTGTTTATTAAATTGATTCCGTAATTCCAATACATTTTGCATGAAGTAATCGCGAGCAAAAACCGTTACATTGAATTTTTAAATCGCCACGATTAAATGTTTTTTCACACTTTCCACAGTTCAAATTCATTTTGAAATTTTTTTTAACTTTACACAATAATACCGATTTCCATTGATCACGTTTTCTAGCAGAAGTGTTACACTTTTATTGTAGTGTTACACCAAAATTGTTCCATTGACCTGCACTGCTAGAAATGGTGTACGTCAAAACGCCTGTGGTGCTACACTTGAATAATCGGCGGTGTTACACCGGAATACGCACACATCTATCTGAGAAATGTCACAACTGAATGTCATTGAGCATCACATATAAATCTTCAACTACTGCTCTACCAAATTCATCCGCAATCACGCCAAAATCTTTTAAATCACAATTTTCATCATTTTTACGTTATTCGTGATATTATTGTTCCCAGAAAATTGCAATCTGACAAATTACACGGATATGAGCTACTATTACATTCTCATCGCGTCAAAAGTTGTTCCATTGAACTTGTTTTTCATTGATTGACGTGCACTTTTCTTAAAATATCAATGGAAATCGACATAAGTTTATCGGTCACAATTTAAATAATATTTGTAAATTTTTTTCCTGAACAGTTTCCTTTACGTCTACTCTCTCTCACATCTAACACAACGATAGTACTCACCTAGACGAACCAAAAATTGTATGGAGGGGGGCCATATCAACCGTTTAGGAGTTACAGGGTGATTAAGAAAAAAGCTGCAGGAGAGACTGAGTCCCGCTGCCTGGCCTGTAACTACTGACCGTTGGCAGCAGCCTTTTCTCCAGAAACCAGCATAATCTACTTGCCATCAATTTCTCCAGGATCTTAGATGTTGGGTAGCCGCGACTACATACTAAGCATGTCGATAGTGAGGTCGAGGATCTTAACTTTAGAAGTTTTTTAAATTTCCCATCATTGCCCTGATCTTACTAAAATAACTAAAAATTTTCAAGAAATAAACCATCAAACCATTTATGCTTCAGGGACCGAGATGGAATAGTTAAAAACGCTGTTTTTTTATGTAATTTTAAACCGTAATTTATTTGCGATTATAAGCAACAAGGATTAACACAAAAACACTTCTGTGAAAAGTTTTGGCTCTCTATATATGTTATTCATGAAATTGTCGAAAAGCATAGCATAACTTTTCCAGAGACCATATTCCATCTAGATTTGTACCAAGCAAACAACAACGTCCACGTTTTCTTCTATTTGATTTTTTTTTAAATACAACTGCACGCAAAAGCAGAACGAGCTTAGACGTATGAGCCTTGAACTCAGAAGATAACCAGTCCCTTTTTTAACAACACTTTATTTTTGGATTTTTCTTCACTTACTATTTTACGCTTGAACTTTACAACTCTCTCTTATTTTAAAATTACAATTTTGCACTATTATGACTTTACAAATTTCATAATGTAAAGGCCTTATCTCTGGTAGGGGAACTCTTCAGATCTCTTGATTAAAATTTGGAAAAAGCTCTGGCACTTTCCTAATTACACCAACTAAATTTATTTGGTTTCACCCTCTATCGATTTATTGGGAGAATCCATTATTGGAAGCTTATCCACCAATCAATTCTTTCGATAAGAAAAATTTGTATATTCACCAAGAGTTTATTTCTAAGGGGAAAATAGCAAAAATCGTATGAGTTCAAGTACTTTGAACTCATCACGAAAAAACAAAAATTGTTTACACCAGAATGATATATTTATGTAATTGTTTAGGAAATTACATGTTACATTTTAAGGATATTGGATAAGCGAAAGTATTATTAAAACAAGTAAAAAAGCTAGAATTGGTCTGGACCAATACCCTAGATGAATGCTCGTATGTAATTTCATATGGTACCCGTCTGTGAAAGTTTGATTTTTGAATTTGTTTTTCGCATATATTTCTAGAACGATTCGTCGGAAAGTAAAAATGATTATAATCAATTTTATAGGCTTTCATATTCTGAAGAACTTTTCAGTAAAATAAAGACGTCTATGACTTATCATTTTTACAGATTTAGTCCATTTTTGAAGCCTTACTTACTATTACTATGAAAACACAGTGTACAAAATTTTAGCTCTCTACGTCGACGTGTTCTCAGGCAGTGTTCAAATACATATATAGGGAAAAAAAATTTGTATGACAACCCTACGAAGGAGTTGCCCGATTTGTCCCATTTTCGATCTTAAATTTACTTTATTTTTTATTTGAGGACGAACATGCAAAAATCAAATTAAGTTTTAATATTATGCGTGCGTGTCCAACCCATTTTTCTCTACTAACATTATTTCTAGGTGTGAATGACAAGCTTATTATACCCTTTAGATCTCATCTAGGGTATAATGAGAGGTAGAAAGGTCGAAGTTTAATAATTATAGAGCTGTAAAAAATATCTATTTTTGAGCGGATTACACAAGGACAGATCGTATTTGGCCTTCATCGTTGGAAAGTTTTTCTTTTCTGTGATGTAAAAGATTCATCAGACAGCATGCTGCAGTCCGAGGACGACCCAGTCAATGGTTGAATTGTGTTCCAACGGTTAAGAATGGAAGAAAAAAATAGTTTGATGATTTGGCAATGTAGAATCAAGAAACCTATACAATATACATCCGAAATTTATTGTTAACTCAAACTAAACAGCAATGCTGATAAGCTAAATTAAGTGAAGCCGGATAAATATTTGTGTAGAGTTAAAGTTTTCTGGTGTGAGAGAACATTGCAGGTGTGATGTGATAAATCCATATGCATATGCACACGCAACAACAAAGCAAATTACAAATTTGCAATAGCATCGGGGTCAATCACTCATTTCCACACGTTACACAAATTGGAAGGCAACACATTGTTCAAGCATTGAATACAACCGCAATAGTTTTGAATTATTGTTATCTGGGTTTGCATCAAGTGCATACGGCGTGCTAAGTCGCTGGTAGCGTCGGCTCCTCACGGTAACGTCCAACCGGCTGTGCACTCTACTGCGACATTGAGAGTGCCACAAACAGCTCCAACCCATGACCCATCTTCTAGGAACAATCTGGTGTCCTTAAATCAGCCTTCAAATAACCGATCATCGAACTGTGAACTGTTCAATTCAAGCGACAGCTTTACTTCACTTGTTCCAGAGTCACCTACTAGCCAGCTGTCAGCTGTTTATGGCTCGTTCGATCTGACGACTAAAAACATAAGAGTCTAAATTAAGTGCGCGGGTTAGTAACTCCACAGCTACTTCGTCATCCAATCTGCTAGCAGGCACTTTTGGCAGATTGGTCTCCCCGATTAACACCAGTTCGATTATTTATGATCCCAGTTATGAGTGCACTCCCAATGAACAATCACTAACTGGGGTAGGTATTGTTAAGCTGAAGGCCGACAACCTGACTAGCAGGAATATTCCAATCAATACGGACATCAGTATCAACAAAACTAACGTCTCCCTCCCGCTAGATAACGAAAATACACATGAAGTGAGCTACTCTCGGGCTCCTTCTGTCAGTCTCACTACGGCTAATGCAGCCCCTTCACACACCCCCCATAGAAGTGAACTAAACAGGTTCCACTACAAATTGAATTGACGGATCAAACACCAGGAGAGGGGACTGTCGCCAGTATCAGGGCACCGCTCCAACAGCTGACTGAAAGGGTTGATGCAATAACAGCAACTTCCCCCACTGTTGGTGGGCCCTCTGTTGATCTTGACGTACTCTCGCGCCTATATGTGAAAAATAGATCACTTGTAATCAGCAATCTACCCATTGCACTAACTGGCAGTGGGATCAGGGACGTGCTGCTTCCGGCACTGTGTAGTGGTATAGATCTGGAAAGCTCTTTTTGTGACAATATCGAGCTCATTGCACCGTTCCTACCGAAGCTGGGTACACCTTTTCCTATCCTTCCTAAGGTGTGCCTAAGATTCTATAGGGATGAGGATTGCTCTGCTTTCTTCCGAGCCTATCTGGTGAAACTTAAAACAAAACCGCTCACCCTGAATGTAATCTATCCTCAAGGAGCAAACACTAGAATATACATCAACGAAGATCTATTGCCGCAGGACCTATACCTCTTGCACACTGCTATTCCCCTCAGGAAATCGAACCTAGTGGAAAGGGTATACACTAGAAACCGGAGAATATACATTCTGCATAAGTCGGCTGAGTGTGCACCTAATCGAGTTGCAGCTAGATTTACTATTGAACTTGCGCAATGTCGAATATAACTAACATCCCGCATCATAGTCTATTAACTCAGGCTGATCTGTCCAATGTCCTACAGCCGAATAATTTTAACATACTTTCATTTAACGTAAGATCCACTTCCAAAAACATAACAAACATCAGGCATCTGGCTGAGCTTGGAGATGTCGGGGCTCTGCTGGTGTGTGAGACGGAGGCTAAGAGGCACCACACTTCCAGAATGCTTGACATTCCTGCATATAGACTGCATAGGCTCGACAGACTCTCCAAAAAAGGCGGGGGTGTCGCGGTCTATGTGGTCGACACTATGAGGTCCAAGGTCTGTTTTCGTTTCATCGACAACAGCTGGGAGATCTTAGCTGTTCAGGTGCAGGGCTGTGATGATGATGTGGAGCCTGTGACTTTAGTGGTCATATATAGATGTGCAGCAACGTACACGGACAATGATATGTCGGTCTTGTCCAATGCTCTCGAGCAAATTACAAGTCGCACGTCACGTGTCCTGATTGGCGGGGATTTTAATGTGGATGTTGGGAGCTTGTCTACTTTGTCTCGCTCACTGAAAGACCAATTGAGTGAGAGGGGACTTGTAATCATCAACAATCTGCCCACGCGTCATGGGCTCGGCTCTGCAACAACCCTTGATCTGCTCATCTCGTTCTCACATTTTCGGCAGGTCTTCTCTGGTCAGTGCCCCGGCATCTCTGATCATGAGTTGCTCTTAGCCTCGTTCAACTTTCGTTGTCTTCCTTCTAACCTATGGAAGACCTTCAGAAATGTTTCAGCAATACAAACTGACACTCTTCAAGCGGACCTCGCTAGGACTGACTCATACTCATACTCGTTGTGCTCCATATTCATGAGGGAAGTGCCCCTGAAAACCATCAAAGTTTGCACTGTATAGGCAGTGGAAAAATGACAAAACAGTGCAGAATCTGGTGGAATTTCGTCGCTTGCGTAGTCAGGCTGACTACCTAATCAGAGCAAAGGTGAGAGAAGACACATTGAAAGGCGTTAGAGAGAGCAGTGTCATAATTTGGAATAAGGTCAACGATCTTGGCTTGGGTTCGAAAGCTAGAGCTCAATCGACTATTGACCCTGAAGAATATGCTGACTTTCTTTGTCCCAGCCCCTTACTGCTGCCAAAAGTTACAAGCGACAGATTAGATAATGTTCAACATATTCTCACTGATCCACGCTCTACTGTTGCTGATGATGCCTTCAACTTCTCGAATGTGTCTGAGGTTGAGGTTGTGAACGCCTTCCGCAGACTTAAATCAAATTCTACTGGATACAATGACGTGCCTCTCAAGTTTTACAAAATACATAGTTCTTCCCTTCATCCTACCTATCATCACGCATCTGCTTAACAGATTAATTTCATCCTCACACTTTCCTGATCACTGGAAGATGGGTCTAATCACTCCCATCCCCAAAGTAAACTCCCCATCTCATATTTCTGAATGGAGACCAATCTCCATATTGCCGACGATCTCCAAGGTCCTGGAGATTATCATTGCTGATCAGATCACAGAACATGTAGGCTCTCACAATCTACTCTCAAAATTCCAATCAGGCTTCAGGAGGCTTCACTCAACGGGTACAGCTCGTCTCGAGGTGACGGCGGGCATTCGTGACCTGTGTGATAGGGGCAAAGGCGTAATTCATATGCTACTAGACTTCAGCAAGGCTTTTGACTCGGTCCCACACTCTATGCTGCTTGCTAGGCTGCGCTCCTGTTTTGGGCTCTCCGCCACTGCATGTAGACTGATTGACCACTACCTAAGCAACCGATATTTTATGGTAAATAGCAATGGCACTCTTCCATGAGGCCAGTGGTGGAAGGAGTCCCTCAGGGTGCTGTTTTGGCGCCGCTCCTGTTTATACTCTTCATGGATGATATCAGCACTGTGTTGAGTGATGTACACTTCCACATCTATGCAGACGATCTTCAAATCTACTGTGGTGCTCCTAGAGACAATCTCAGTGAGGCAGAAATGGTCATTAATAGGACTATGGCAGGGATAGCTGAATGGTCAGCTAATAACAGGCTATATCTTAATCCCACTAAAAAACAAGCCATTATTTACTCCATTCGTCCATCGAATGGGTCTAACTCTTCAGACTTTCCAGCATTGAAATTATTAGGACACAATATCGAGTTGTCTGCGAAGGCGGTGCTCAACCTGGGCGTGCTCATGGATCCTGGTCGGTCTGACCTGGGAACCACAGTGTATTACGGTTTGCGCTCACTTTATGCAGCGTCACAACACCTAGATGGGGCCACACGTACTAGACTCTTCTCTGCTCTGATCTTACCACATTTCTTCTATGCAGATGTGGTACTGTTTCCTATCTCCTGCGGCAAGCTCGATAAACTGGGCCGTGCTTTCATGGCTTGCGCCAGATATGTATTCGGCTTTAAGCGAGGCTCACGTGTGCCCGCTTGTCTCCTTGAAATGCTCATCTCATGCCAGCTTGCCAAGATGTACGAGCTCAGTGTCTTGAAGTTGATTTTCAATGCTAGACATGGTCTATTGCCCGGCTACCTGATGCATCGGATCAAGTGGAGCACTTTGAACCGGTCGAGAGTTGTCCTCCCAAGAGTGCTGTCGCAGTATGGTGGAAGAAACATTTTCCCGCGTGGGGCGACCATCTGGAATCAGATGACTGATGAAGCCAGGGGCAGTGACTCACTAAATTCATTTAGGTGAGCAGCTATTGACTTTCTGAATGCAGGGTAGAATTTGCCAACTTCTATAATACCGTCTATAACAAGATCTCCCTCACGTCACTCATCAACCAACCTCCCCCTTTAGTATTAATTCTATTTGATGCATCTGAATCGCTTAGAACCAAATTGCTCTGAGGGGCCTCTCTCCATATTGTTTATTTTCTCTGTCTGATATGGTTAACCCCATAACCAAGCTAAATCAAATCAAATCAAATCAAATCAAGTCAGTCTTACAACCAATGTAGAAACAGTAAAAGCCGTAAGGATGGTTCATTTTGTTTTATATATATAGTCAATGTACATAGTTAAGTTCAATCGGAAGTTCAAGCTAAATGTTCAAGGGTTACCTCTACTAAGGGATGATTCATGTCGTTTGGTGTATATAGTTAAGTTTACTTTTAAGTTCAACCTTAAGGTCATTAGTTACCTATACTATAGGTATCGCCTAGTTGCTAATATCCTCTAATACTAGTTCAAGCTAAATGTGCAATGTTTACCTCTAGTAAGGGATGATTCATGTCATCTGATGTATATAGTTAAGTTTACTTTTAAGTTCAGCATTAAGTTGTCATTAGTTACCTCTACTATAGGTATTGCTTAGTTGCTAAAATCCTCTACTACTTGTCGCTGGTCTATTCACGTTTATCTATTTTTCTATTTTATTGTCACCATGTATATCACACTATAAATCACACTACAAATTTTATATTTTGCTGTAATTTTTAATATTGTTTAATCTTAATGAACTAGCTACTACGGACGCTCTAAGCCTCCACTGCTCTTACTTGTTAATGTTTCGTTTTGCTATAATGTGTATCTACTATGTAACTCGCTATGATGTGCCCAACGCTCGGCGTGCCTTTGGCATGGTTGCTCAAATAAATGGATGTTTATGTTATGTTTATGTTTTGACAATGGAACCCACTCGTCATCTCACTTACTCCTATGTATGATGATCTGCTCTTGAAATATTACGCTCATGTACACGAATTATACACGATTCACCCATTTTTGTTTGCTATATATTCTAAGGTTTGACACTTACACACGCTCGTGTAAGCCTCTACTGACTACTCTTTTTTACTTACTAGTCTGTACTGACAAGATTTCTGACCAGATAGTACAGACTAGTCAATAAACTGTCAAATGTAAAATTACGATGGCGGAAATTGAAATAAAAGGTATATGCTAGTGGAAATTTGTGTTTATATTTGTAATGCCTTTTGAGTGGGAAATGACTGAAGAGTTTAACATTTTAATCTTTATTTTGTACAGAAAAGTGACGAATTAAAGAAGAAATCGTTAGATATGCATATAAAAGAGGAATGTCTGGACCGCTTGACATTTTATTATGAACTGACTAGTCAATTTATCAAAATTGACAGACAAAATCAGGACTGTCCGCCAGCTCTATTGACTCATGTAATCGTCGCGTAACTGTAGCCATTAAACAGTTATTAGCTCATAACCTATTAAAAATAGGTTAAGAACTAATAACTCTTTAACGGCTACAGTTAGAACATAGAGAGTAATAGGTTAAATTATATAGGAATATAGGAGTCTACAGTTTTTATAACAAAAAGTTATGTTCAAGACCGTTTTGAAAAAAAAAGAAAAAAAATATATATATACATATATATATTTTAGACTCCAATAACTCCTTAGATGAGCGATGTACGGGGCTGGTTGAGCAGTCGTTGAAGAGGCCATGACGGTCTGCATACAATGAGCTTTTAACTGTGACAGTACGCCCTGTAGTTTATAAGATACAGGGAGCTTTTTCTTAATTACCCTGTAACTCCTAAACGGTTGATATGACTTCCCCCTGTCCTTCAATTGTTTTTTGTCTAGGTGAGTACTATCACCTCCTGTTCTATTGACCTCTTAGGCGAAAATGTGCAAAATAAAATTTAATACCCATTTTTCCGAGCGCCAAGTTGATATACTCCCTTAGGCTGTTCGCACACATGACGGCAATGCCACTGTCAACAGTCACACACCGTCATGCGTATAAAATATAAAGAAATAAATCAGCTGATTGCACACATAACAGCAATTGCGCCGGCAATATAGAAATACAGTCAGTTCTCGACTTACGACGGGGTTCGGTTCCGCAACTTAGGACGTAAGTCGTATTTCATACAAAAATAAACCATATAATTATGATATATGCACATTAAAATTAATAGCTTTTTTCTGATTTTTCATTATTTACTACATCAATCACCAGAGGCGTGGAAAATATATAATATGTATATGATATATTTTGACGAAAACTATAGAAAATTGATACATTTTTGTAATTTTTTTATGAAATTTTTTCGTCGTAAGTGCGAATGGTCGTAATCGAGGTCGTTGTAACTCAAGAACCTGTATAGCAATTGTAGCGGCGCGTCAACGATTCTTCTCTCATGTGCACACAGCCGAACAAGTAGAAAAGGAAAGTGGAAAAAACAAGAAAATCGCGAATAAAGACAGGAAATTTGAAATCACAAATAACATGGAACGAAAAAGTGGCAAGAATCATTCACGTAAAATGGGAAAGGGCGGAATATTTAGGTCAAAGAATAACTAAATAAAAGAAAGGACACGGAAGAGTGTTCCGATTGTTTTCCATTTAAATGTACACGGCGAGAAAAAGCAGGAAGGAAGAGAAGAAAATAAAAAAAAAAATCAAACACTCTTTGAACATTTTACGAATAAGACAAAAAATGTGAATGCGAAGATTACATGCAACGAAATGGAATGGCAAATGATTTATTTTCGTAAATAGGAGAGAATGCGCGGAGTTTTCTGATTTTACGCTCATAAAATGCTCCCACTCTTTTATGAAAACACGAATTTCAGGAATTGTCCCAACGTTGTTCGCAGAATTCCAATGTTTGTTATGTGTAATCCTATGATATGTGAACAGCACTTTTTCTGTTTTCATTTGTTTTGCTCAAGTGGGGGAATCTCATGCTGGATTCGGGGAGTTTTATTTGACTGAAATTTCACATCTCATTTTAGTGCGTTGTTTATTGCGAAATTTATCTTTTTCTCGCCAAATGGAGGTAGGGTTACCCAATGTACATTATTATGAATAGTTTGACATAATTTTGAAGGTATTCAAGAAGATTTTATCATTCGGGTAATCCGACGTTTTCTCAATTTTTGTTTTTAACTCGTTGTCTCAGTCGCACTACAATAATGCATATCCAAGTTCTTTTCCCCCATTCATGCAAAAGACAAAAGTATATGAGATTACCTCTTTTAGTCTAAAAAACACGGAAAATTTCCAATTTTGTTCGCCTCTGTCTCTACTTATATTTATTTTACTTTGTTTAGGTTTTACTCTCATAAAATCCCTGGCTTTTTACGAATGCACGTATTTACTGAAATGTGGAGAAATGTATCCAAAGTTGTTCTTATCATGCTATGATATTTGAATGGGTTTGTTTTCAATCCATTATTTAACTTTCCGATTAATGTATATAGCCATCTACATATAGTAAACTGTGACTACTCGCAATATCCGATTAATACCTACATTAAACGAGAATGTAGCGACTTTTATACCTATACATACATTGTATATTCCCAAAATTCTAATTTATTGAACAGAGAAAAGTATCTCTGAGAGGAAACCATTTCCAAATAGTAAAATGGTTTGGAGTTTACCAGTATAATATTAAATCACGATATTTGTTATTGATTAACCAATAACCATTTTCTTTCAAAATTGATTAACTTATGTTCAGTTTTTATTATTTATGGGGATATATCTCGTCCAAAGAAATTTTGGTTTTGGGCTAATAATTATTTGTTATACATATGCTATTCTACCAGAAAATTTGAGGGTGGGAGCTCGAAACTGAACAGCAACTTGGAAAAAGGGAAGAATAAAAAAGAAAAAACAGCAAGAGAGCTATGTAAATGTCAATCTGGCAGAATAGAATACGAGAGAAAGTTGTAAAAGAGTTTTAATGTATACATAAAGCTCTATTGTGGGCAACAAAAAGAGAGTATTAATTTAAATACCAAAGTAAAAATAAGTGAGCGAACTTTAATTGTTTATCGTAATACGAAATTATGGCAGTAAGCGATAATTATATTGGAAGTATTTGACATCACTGAATTGAACTAAGCTTATATTTTGAATAACAAGTTAAGTCTATACACGAAAAAATATACATAAGGTAATTTTCATTATCCATTGGCAAAGGAATTGCTATAGAGAGCGTATAGTCACTTAATTGGGATAAGTTTTCAAACTGCCCAAAGGTACTTATAGTCAAATTTTTCTTCAATGTAAATATTATGCTGTACCTAAAAAATTTAAGTCAACTGCATTGCTATTCTGGCTCATTAATCCTTTCTTTTTTGAAAACGGGATATGATCTGTTAACCTGACATTACACGATATTCGTCACACCAAACCTTTCGTTAATCAGCAAATGTTCAGAAATAGTGTCTTATTATATGAATGTAAACCGTTATCCAAACCAGTAAAATTGCTAAAAATGGATAGATATCATTGCAGATATAATAACAACTCACGCAAAATAATCTGTATATACCTATTGTGTAATCTGAAAACAGTGTACTTTGCATAAATTAAGTACTGACAAGAGTAGATAAATAAAAGCAATTTCATTTACGTAATTTCGTATGGTCTTGAGAGTAATAAACTTATATATATGTAGGTACATGTATAAAATTTGCAAACCTATAAATATCTTTTAAATTATAATTATATATATCTAGACTAGATAGTTACCCATTTCCTATATTTTTCTTTTGTGTAATATCGCAATTCTTTTTTTTTATAATAATTATAATTAAATTAAACCTACATGATTGCATTGCAGTCAAAGAAGACTGATTGCTTGATATGTATTTTACCTAAATAGAGATAAGGATGATAGAATCGATATGTAATGACAAGTGGTAAAAATTACAGTTTGTATATAAAATGAAATGGTAGCAAAAAACGTAATTTGGATACACAAAGAAATGATAAAATTGCACTTCAATAATTCGTATATCTCCAAGGTCATTTGCAAAAAAACTAAAACTATTGATCGGAACGACTAAACACCTACCAAAAATTGATTTTTATTGCGCTTCGCTACATTTGTTCCTGGTAGCAACAAGATTACTTGAAAAGAGAAAATTACTTTTCTTTAAAAATAAACCACCAGAGCATATTATGTAGGCACATGTGTACATACTTTAAAAACCTTTTTATGCTTGCGTTACAAATCGTGACTAGTTTATAGAATGAGTGATGAGCACAGCTCGACCGTGTATAAAAATTATTGTTTTCAAACTTTAGGTACTTTTCTATCGCATGATAGTGTACAAAAATTTGTGTTATTGTCATCAATTCTTGCTAAACTTTAACAATATCTATTTAAAAAAAATAAACACCATAAATGCGTAAGCCAATACCGATATTACAAGTTTAATAAAATCAATAACTTTTTGAAATACTGTAGTAACAAAACACAAATTTTTATACTACAGGTTCACTCATTTAATTTGTATCAAGCACTAAATATTTTTCTGCGAATTGGTTTAATTAAAAAGACAAATTTTCTAATATTTAGTTATTATTAAGATTGTTTCTCAACTTTTATTTACTAAAAATAACTCACTTATTTAAAAATATTTTTAAATCTAAGCTATAAGTATATTTATTGCAGACCCATTGGTAACACAAAGCACTTCAAAGGAAAATCAATATGCAATCGACGTCCCCTTTTTTTGTCAAGCTTCATTTTACTATTTTAACACACAAAAATATAAGATTAAAGATATAATCTAAGAATAATTACCACGAATCCCAATCTTAGTATTTCCCTTTCACTGGAAGTATCAAAAATTAATCTTCTAAATTTAAAATCATAGCTCAATCAACCAAACTAGAAATTAGTTGGCACTCTGACCCGTCTCTGACCTGACTAGTAAGACAAACTGACACTGAACTTAAAACCATTTGACAGCGCTGCCAGCTCTTGGCTAAGCTTTGTGGAACCTACTTAAAAAGTGGCTAGAACTAGAAGTAGATAAATTTTAAGGCCGAAATACAATGATGCCGACAAATTAAATGTTGACATAATGGCAATTGGCCGGATTACATTAACAACGCCGACGTCGGCGTGGTCGTCGTTTTATGTCAAAAATATTTAGAGACAGTAGTGCATGTATGAAATGCATTACATTACCCACGCCGGCGTGGTCGTCGACGCATCTCTAAAGGCTTAAACACAATTGCGACGACAGACGACAAACGACATCGATATATCGCTGTCAAACTTCTAAAAGCACAGCATCTTATGCGAATGCACCAAATTGCGACGACCGACGTTGAGCGATCCTAATTTTGCCGTCGTCGCTGCAGTCCTACCAACAAAATTAATCGAATGAAATGGTTGTGGCATTCACTTTTGTCTTTTTCAGGTGGTAGCACGCCGCGGTAATTTTAAAATAATCAGCTTTGAGGAAAAATTGATCGAGGAAATGCGAAATCCATAAAATAATTTATAGTTTACAAGGCAGTCAAGACAAGTGGACAAAAAGGACGTGGGTTGGATGGATATTTCAAAGCGTTTAATTTACTTAATTTCCGCATTTTCAGTTTTTTTTCCATACTTTGGTTCATTGCATGTCTTTCAATGTAATATAAAATATTCTTGATAAAAATCTCCTTTTAAAACGTTCGAAACATTTAACAAATGAAATTTCTATATCTTCTTCTTTCACAATCGTCGCTCATCGCCTGTCGTTGCAATTGTGTTCCCAATTTTTCGACTGCCTGTTTCGCAACGAATTTTTCGCTGTCGTCTGTCGTTCTGTCGTCGGAATTGTGTTTAAGCCTTATGGCAGAAACACATCCAGGCCTCGAGGCTTCCTCGAGGTGTTGTCAAAATTTCCAACACGGGTTTTTAAATGATGCAACACGAAACCAAGCCAGCAGCTAGCCTCAAGGCCTAGCCGCAAAGCTCGCTTTGCTCAATGTTGAAAATTTTCCTCTCTCAGGCCTACTTCTGTCAACAAATGTACTAGCAAAATTACAATGACAGCACCGAGCCTAGTGGTATCATTTTGTTTTCATTTCTCTGAGGCTAGCCTTGAGGCGAGCTGCGAGGAAGCCTGAGAGAGGCTAGGCCTGAGGCTTGCTTGGATGTGTTTCTTCCTTAATCCTAAATTTAACGCTGGCGCTCCATTGCTGCCAATATGCCAGATCTAAATCTATTATGAAAAAACATGACAAAATGAAACGATATTTAAATTTCTGAAAATAAATGATTTTATATTAAAAAAATGTGGACTTGAAGGAAAAGAAAATATATTTTTTATTATTATTTAAAATTTTATTGCAAACCGGCAGAGATGACAAGCAAATAACTCCATTGTAAAATGTAAGGGAAATTAAGATATGGCGTTGCCGCCCAGTGTTAATGTAACTTGCCCGGCGTTTTGTTCGGCGTTTGACGACGACGACGACCACGCCGGCGTGGGCGTTGTAATGTAATCCAGCCAAATACCATGTTGCTGTATACATACATACAATGGAGCCGACCGATTTTGTCGCCGTAACCAGAGTTGGAATAATTCAACTTTTGTCGTCGTTGTCGTCGTAATTTGATTTTTAGAGGAGCAATTAATTAATTTAGTGAGGAAAATGAAGTAAATGAAGAAATCCTCAATATCGAAATACATATTTAAAAGAAAAAATTGGAGAAAAGTTGAAAATAATTGGTATGATATTTTGTAATCCACATAAACTCGGCGTTAATCATTGTTTATTACACCTTTTAATTTTTTTTTTTATATCTTTTTCATTTTATTAATAAATTTCAACAAATAATTTTACCACCTACATATTTTGATATGCCAACGAACATAAGAATGTCGGTGTCATTCAGCCCGTTTAAAGGGCCTTCACATCGAAACCGAAAACCGAAAACTGATAAGTTCTACACTGTAAATTCGCTTTTGCTTTCACATCAAAAACCGAAAACTTTTTTTCGGTTAAATAGAAGTAACATTTAATTATCATAAAACTTGTATGATGAGAGCTCATACAAAAAACTTATTTAATTTTTACTTCGAAGTCCCTATCCATATTATAATAATATAATAAATAATAAAATAAAATAATATAATTTTCAATGTAAACACAAAAGTGAGGTTTAGTACGACCGAAAAAATTTTTCGTCCCGAAACGTTCCACATGTGGAAACCGAAAAGAAATTGACAGAAGCAACCGAAATTTCGTTTTTCGACCGAAAAAAGATAAAAGTTGTGTTTTTCTTAAAAATCTGAGATAAATAATCTATTTTATTAGTAAAATTATTAGTTTATCCTATTTCCCATGATTTTATTAATCATTGGAGAAAAAAAATTGTGTTAAAGTGGAATAAATTGAGTTTTTCGGGTTTGATGTGAAAGTGCCTTTACACCGAAAAAACGCACACATCTACATGAGAAATGTCACAACTGAATGTCATTGAGCTTTACATATCAATCTCCAACTATTACTCTACCAAATTCATCCGCAATCATGCCAGAATCTTTTAAATTACAATTTTCATAATGTCTACGTTATTCGTGACATTATTTTTTCCAGAAAATTTCAATCTTACAAATTACACGGATATGAGCTACTATTCAATTCTCATCGCGTCAAAAGTTGTTCCATTGAACTCTTTTTTACTGATTGGCGTGCACGTTTCTTAAAATATCAATGGAAATCGTCATTAAGCTTTCCAGAGTTTTTCATAAGGCCGGAGATCAGAATTATCCCCCTGGCCGGCCTCACCAACTTTGACAGTTCTGTAGAATATATGAATCATGATACATTCATTTATTAATTTTAATCTTGTCTAATTTCATGTATTATACATATATATTATAAGTATCCATATTAGTATCTTCATAAAATTACCTGTAAGGACTTCTTACCGTCCAACCAATCTCACAAGGCTATCGCATATTCTTTATATTCTTTTTATTTTTCTTTGCCTATGGCCTGACCAGCTACACTGATTTCTGTTATACTAATAGCGAATTCGAATGGGCTGCTCTATTTGCTCTAGAATTGCTCGACCTTAGAACTTTTGTTCGAATGACATTTTCAATTTGCTCTATGTCAGATTTCGTGTTCGAATGAAAAAAAATTGCTCGAAGAGAGAGCGAAAAGAGCACTTTTTCAACTCTGTAAAGTGAAGTGAGATTTGAGGTTGCTCTATTAGGTTAAAAACATTTGAGAAGTAATACGTACATATTCCTTGTTGTTAAATCGAATGATTAAAATTGCTTGTGAAATACTTGTTCTGGTTTTGTAGTTATGGATGGATTAAGGTTGGCCGAGCTATTAAGCTCATCTTCATCAAGTGATGATGAAGAAGTATTTTCCGTGATAGCTTTGGCACAATAGCTCCACCAAAAGAAGAAAAGTGTGTAATTTTGGGGCGACAATTTCTTCGTACACCAATGAAGAGGTACAATCTTGTACACGGTTTTTTAAATTATTATTTATCTTAATGTTTCTGTATTCTTTTAGTTCTGAAAACATTTTCGAGTTTCAAAAACAACTATAGATTTTCTCGCAAAGCGTTACGCGAAATTCAGTCCGCAGAGTCATGGAGATGTTACTCAATCTGATAATATAGTTTACCTCCTTCCTTTTTTATGGTAAACAAAAATAATTAGTTAGAGTATACTAAAAATAAAATGTGTATAGGTTTGCAGGCAACAAGTCAACAATAAGAGAAGTTGCTAATTTATTCAACACTTCGGAGTCATATGTCATAAATATATTAATAAAGTAATGGACTTTTTATACAATATATATATTTTTATATATACAATATATATATATCATCATTCCAGGCTACGAACAAACAAGGATATTTAGAAATGTTATGCTCAATTGCTAAAAGTTCGTATTGTAAATTTACTTATTTTTATCGGATGACTTTCCGCCAGAAAGGAGTACTCACAAATATCTACAAAAGAATTACCTTGAATGTTTTGCAAATAAGTAGTTGTGTATTTTTATTGTGTATTATTATTTTTGCAATTACAAATTTTGTCCCAACAATAATCTTCTTCTTACTCCCTTCTGTCAAAAGCGCATCTAGACCTCAAGAGTGCATGCAATCACAATCGAACATATTTATATTTTCCCCGATCGGAGAGCAGAAAACAAAGCAATCTAGAGCAGAGTTTAAAGCACGCCTCGGAGCAAGGTCAAATCTAGATCTCCCATTCGAAATTACCATAAGCTACTAATGTCGTAATGCCCAACGTTGTACGTTGCTTCAAGCAGGGGCTTATAAATAAATTCTTTTTGATTTGATTAACAAGGTATGCCCGAATTATCTCTCAATCTCCAATCGGTTGTTTGCCCACTTTGGTGACAATTGCCCGAAATTTGTTCGTCTCAATTTCAATTTTCTATTTGTAAATTTCTTTGCTTTCCCACTAGTACATAATTACTTTTTCTGAAGTGATTTAAACGAAGAAACTAATGTTTTGTTAAATATTTTCATATATTCAAAACGTATTCCAGTCAATAAAACACGAGAACCTCAAAACAAATTCGCGGGAAATGAAAATAGTCACCTCATGACGTAGCAATACAAAAATTCGTCTCGAATCGGCCATAACTTGTTATCTTTGTATCATGATATGAGATTAGGTTATCAAGCTCCCAATGACTAAGTTGAAGAGGCCGGCCAGGTTGTTAAAAGCAATAATTAGGTACATTTCTATGCCCATAAAACACCCTTTTGCCCTTGAATTGAAACCACATTTCTAATAGAAAAGTTTACTAAACTGAAACAGAGACACAATCACAGTTTGTGCATTCCAATATGTACATTAAATTCTTCTTCAGTAATTTTCTTTTTTTTTAATTTTTTATACAATTGAATGTCCTGAGCGAGCTCCTCTAAGTCATCTTTTGCGAAACTAGGTTTACTTTTCTTTACCGGCGGGACTTGTTGACTCGAATGTTTTATTTTACTTTTACGCTTCCTTTCTGCTTTCTTGGCTTTCATTTCTTCTTTGATTTGCCTCGAAAGCTTCCAAGCTTCACTTTTCTTTTTAAATTTTTTTGCAGGATATTTACCAGTTTCTCGATAAACTTCATTTTTTTTTATCCTGGCTTGTTCTTTTTGTGGGTTTCTATAAGCTAGCTTAAAAATATCGACGTCAAAGTCGGGTCTAATAAAATCAGAAGTGTTCATGTCCTTCAATTCAGGCATTTTCGGTAACTGTAATAACCCATAACTTGTAGCCACTTTTCCTAGATTTAAATCTTTTACTCTGAGAATTGCATTGCATTCATGTTTACTATAAGCTCTTATATGTGACACAAACGCCCGAATGCTCTTGTCATACACTGCCTTATCTTCCTTTTGCATTTTATGAAGCACTTTAAGAATATTCTGCAACTCTTCCTCCACATATTGAAGTTTTTTGAATGGTATCAAATTAACTTTTTGGTTTAACTTAAGAAAATTCACGTACACTTCCTCATTTGGTAATAGTAATACCAAAGAATTCCCGTCATTTCCTTGTCGTGCAGTTCTTCCAACACGATGAATAAATGATGTTACACTAGAAGGTGGATCCCATTGAATAACCCAATCTATTTCAGCAATATCTAAACCACGAGCAAGAACATCTGTACATAGGAAGACGCCGTTTTCTGCCTGTCGAAAATTGTCAACGATTTTCTTTCGTTTATGTTTCATTTTCCCGTGAATTCCAAATACTTTGAAATTCGTCAAAAAATTGGGCAAAACTTCTAACCAATATTCCACGCACGCACAAGTTGGAAAGAATATCATTGTTTTTTTTTATATCATTATGCTGTAGAAACGTCAACAGAATCAGAAGTTTTTGCTCTGGTTCAACGACATAATAAAAATTCCTCAAACGAGCTGGGGTATTTATCGAAGCCTTTTCTTTGACCGAAACTAAAACTGGATTTCTAAGTCCCGCACGAATCAAATCTGTAATTTCTGTTGTTTGAGTTGCCGAAAACAAACCAGTTTGACGTTGCCTAGGCAGATAGCTTAAAATTACATTGATGGTAGTTTTGAATCCTAAGTCCAGCAGTCTGTCTGCCTCATCCAATACTAAAAACTCCTAAAATTAAATGTTAGCAAATTTATTAATGAATTGAACGTTTTACTTACTAAACTTTTCACTTGGCTCGCTAAATTCAAATCAGACTTTCTTTGAAATAAGTCTGCGAGTCTTCCCGGTGTGCAAACTAGGATTGAAGGACCATCTTTCTTTAACAAATGTATATCGTCTTCTATGTTGTTACCACCAACAAGAACTTTATGCTTAAGAAAACTCAATTCATCGTTCTTCAAAAATTGTGACAAGACTTCTGATATTTGATCAGCAAGTTCCCTTGTTGGTGATATTATTATAGATCCTATTTCATTTAACTTCCAGGGGCATATTTTTGCCCGCCTTGTCATTATTTCTAGCAACGGAATTAGGAAAGCTAGCGTTTTCCCAGATCCTGTAACAGCCTCAGCGCAAACATCTTTTTTGGCAATAAGTAGTGGGATTGTCGCAGCCTGCAATAATTATAAATTAGTTAATATTTTAGAGTATTTTAGAAAATTTTAGTTCTGACCTGAACTGGAGTCATTCTCTCAAAACCCAAAATCCTCAAAACATCCAGTATTGAGTTTGAAAGTGGTATCACTAAGTCGCTCCACTTGCCGTGAGACATTTTGCCAACTCTGATTCTAAATTAATAAAACCCGAATGCAGAAAAAATTATGTTACGACTTACTAGCATTGACTAAATACTATTTATTATTGCTTACTAGAAAACTACCACCCATAACACGAGTAAGTAGAGCTGACACTCACGGTCAGAGCTGCCAACTCTTGGCTAAGCTGCTTAGCCACTTTTTAAGTAGATTTTAGCCACAAAGCAAAGCTAAGGCTGAAACACATTAGAATTTAGCGCGACAACGCGGCAAAATGTTAGAGAACATGTGTTACCTATTGTGCATCACGCATTGAACGCGGCGCGACAGAGCGTCGAAAATTTTTGCCGCGTAGTCATTTCTAATATCCTAAATTTGCTCCTCATTTTCAGTGGTACCAACAAACATATTATATTTGGGGTAGGCAACTTCTCATGAAAATATATAGTACTGTGGCGACATGACGCGACGCAAACAAAGTTGTGCCTTTTCTGCTGCTGCTGCCTGCGAGTTATCTGTTTGTCATGTAGTAGGTTTTCGGAAATGAAATATCGAAAGTACTTGCAGGTTATCCAAAGATATGAGTAGGTGAATGTAGAAAAATAAAAAATAAAAACATGTTCAAAAAGTCAGTCTAGATTTTTCTCACGAGAAGACAGATTCATTCGAGTTTTATATAAAAATAGAAAAAGTATATCTAGAGATTTAATTAATAATACTAAGCAATTAATTACCGATTCTTATTGTGCATATAATTATTTGTGTTACAAAATACTAGAAATAACTGGTTATCGTGTTCTAAGTTTCACGAGAAATAAATACCTATTGTATTCAATTTGCCTTTCTCTAGCAATATTTATCCATCAGATTCTTTTACGTGATAACTTCTCAGCTACTGATGAATGAGTCAGCGGGTGCGACTCGGTAAACCTCTAGATATACTTTTTCTATTTTTATATAAAACTCGAATGAATCTGTCTTCTCGTGAGAAATATCTAGACTGACTTTTTGAAATCAGGCTTCAGGAGGCTTCACTCTACGGGCACAGCTCTTCTTGAGGTGACGGCGGGCATTCGCGAACTGTGTGATAGGGGCAAAGGCGTAATTCATGTGCTACTAGACTTCAGCAAGGCCTTCGACTCGGTCCCTCACTCTATGCTGCTTGCTAGGCTGCGTTCCTATTTTGGGTTCTCCGCCACTGCATGCAGACTGATTGACCGCTACCTAAGCAACCGATATTTTATGGTGAATAGCAATGGCACATACTCGTCCATGAGGCCGGTGGTGGAAGGAGTCCCTCAGGGGGCTGTTTTGGCACCGCTCCTGTTTACACTCTTCATGGATGATATCACCACTGTGTTGAGTGATGTACACTTCCACATCTATGCAGACGATCTTCAAATCTACTGTGGTGCTCCTAGAGACAACCTAAGTGAGGCAGCAATGGTCATTAATAGGACTCTAGCGGGGATAGCTGAATGGTCAGCTAATAACAGACTATCTCTTAATCCCACCAAAACACAAGCTATTATCTACTCCATTCGTCCCTCGAATGGGTCCAATTCTTCAGGCTTTCCAGCATTGAATTTATTAGGACACAATATCGAGCTATCTGCAAATGCGGTGATCAACCTGGGCCTGCTCATGGATCCTGGTCTGACATGGGAACCACAGATTAATAAAATCTGTGCTAGAGTGTATTACGGTTTGCGCTCACTTTATGCAGCATCACAACACCTTGACGGGGCCACTCGTACTAGACTCTTCTCTGCTCTGATCCTACCACATTTCTTCTATGCAGACGTGGTACTGTTTCCTATCTCCTGCGGCAACCTCGATAAACTGGGCCGTGCTTTCATGGCTTGCGCCAGATATGTTTTCGGCTTTAAGCGTGGCTCACGTGTGCCTGCTTGTCTCCTTGAAATGCTCATCCCATGCCAGCTTGCCAAGATGTACGAGCTCAGTGTCTTGAAATTGATTTTCAATGCTAGACATGGTCTATTGCCTGGTTACCTGATGCGTCGGATAAAATGGAGCACTTTGAACGGCTTGAGAGTTGTACTCCCAAGAGTGCTGTCGCAGTATGGTGGTAGAAACATTTTTCTGCGTGGGGCGACCATCTGGAATCAGATGACTGATGAAGCCAGGGGCAGTGACTCACTAAACTCATTTAGGTCAGCGGCTATCGACTTTCTAAATGCAGGTTAGAATTTGCAAACTCCTATAATACCTTCTATAACGCCATCTCCCTCACGTCACTCATCAACCAACCCCCCTTTAGTACTAATTCTATTTGATTCATCAGAACCGTATAAACTAAATTTACTCCGAGGGGCCTCTCCCTATATTGTTTATTGTCTTTGCCCGATATGTTTAACTGCATAACCAAACTAAATCAAATCAAATCAAGTCAAATAAAGACAAGTCAGTCTTACAACTAATGTAAAGCAGCAAAAGCCTTGGGGATGGTTCATTTTGTCAATTTGTTCTATATATAAAGTCGATGTACATATTTAAGTTAAATCTGAATCTGAAGCTAAAGTTAAATGTTCAGGTGTTACCTCTACCAAGGGATGATTCCTGTCATTTGGTGTATATAGTTAGTATTACTTTTAAGTTCAACCTTAAGTTGTCATTAGCTACCTATACTATAGGTATAACCTAGTTGCTAATATCCTCTAAATGCTAATTCAAGCTAAATGTGCTGTGTTTACCTCTAATAAGAGATGATTCATGTCATCTGATGTATATAGTTAAGCTTATTTTAAGTTCAGCATAAGCTACCTATACTATAGGTATAACCTAGTTGCTAATATCCTCTAAATGCTAATTCAAGCTAAATGTGCTGTGTTTACCTCTAATAAGAGATGATTCATGTCATCTGATGTATATAGTTAAGCTTATTTTAAGTTCAGCATTAAGTAGTCATTAGTTACCTTTACTATAGGTATTGTTTAGATGCTATAATCCCCTACTACTTGTTGCTGGTCTGTTCAGTCTTTCTATTTTGCTATTATATTGTAATCTTGTTATATCAAACTATAAATCACACTACAAATATTATATTTTGCTGTAATTTTTAGTGTTGTTTATTCTTAATGAATTAGCTACTATGGACGCTCTAGCCTCCACTGCTCTTACTTGTTTATGTTTCGTTTTGCTGTAATGTGTATCTAATAATGTAACTTGCTATGATGTGCCCAGCGCTCTGCGTGCCTTTGGCATGGGTGCTCAAATAAATGGATGTTTATGTTTATGTTATGTTTATGAACATGTTTTTATTTTTTATTTTTCTACATTCGCCCACTCATATCTTTGGATATCCTGCAAGTACTTTCGATATTTCATTTCCGAAAACCTACTACATGACAAACAGATAACTCGCAGGAAGCAGCGGCAGAAAAGGCACAACTTTGTTTGCGTCGCGTCATGTCGCCACAGTACCAATTTAAGAGCGCTGTATCTAAACAGCTACGCTCTTATTAGGCTGAACCTTAGGGCCATATTCACCAAGCAAAATTAAAAAAAATTTCAATTAAAGCTATTCACCAACCACACTTACCGAGTCGATTTAATGAAAATTTAATTTTAATTTAATTTTAAGTGAGGCCTACCCTCTCTTAAATAAATTTAATTTCGATATCAGCTGATTGAAGTGTCATGCAGTCAAATGTCATATTTTTAATAGCGCAGTTAAAAGTCTGAAGAAGCAATTGCTTAATATGGGCTATTTTTAATTAAAACGATTTGTACATATATTATAAAATATTTTTAATCATACATAAAACTTATCTATTTAAATAATACATAAAAACTTCTTTTAATTTTTTAAATAATATTTAAATTACATGAATTCTCACGAGAACTGTCACTTGGCAAATTCGGAAATCTTGCAGCTGATAGTCCGAAATGTCCGAAATTATTTATTTTATTAAGGTTGGTGAATAGCTACAAAAATTTAATTGCGGTCCCTCAATAAAAATTAAATTAAAATTAAATTTGTATTAAATGGCTTGGTGAATACGGCCCTTAGAATATAGAGACAACAGGAAGTGTTGATACGTGTAAAATTCGTGTGCATGAGCGTGGATTTTTTCAAGGTATGGTGAAGTAGGTCAGAGTTATATTGAAGAAAGAGACAAATCTATGTTTAGCTGTCGAACGAAGTTTGTCTAATTTGTAACAATTTTAATGTAATTTAAAACTTGTGAAAAGTGGAAAATATTATATTTAAAAATAGTGCTAAACAAAGCAAATAGTGTAAGTGATTATCTGTTGAAATTATAGTGATAAATATCTAAGTGATGTTTATGTAATTTCAGATTGAAGTGTTCGGTAAAAAATTGCCAACCCAACACCAAGGAACGACGTGGGAAATCATTTTTTAGGCAAGTATAGTTATAAAATATAATTTTGTGTACTTTACACACCTTTGATTAAATTAAATTAAAAATTCATAGCAAAAGCGATGAAATATCGAAAAAAATCCTTCCTCCACCGAGATTTGTTTACGTTTGTGACAGCTACGAAATTCCCTGAGTATGTTGGCGTAGTGACAGTGAATAAGAACATTTTCCATGGAAGCAAACGTAATATTTTCAACCATATATCTTGTTGCCCCGCTCTCTATATTGATTCTACTAAACGGCTGTACCAAAACCAAAACCCTCGAGAATACTTCACAAGCCATGAAACAGACTCCCTCCCTACCACATACGAGGCCCAACGGAGTCCTTACATTCTAAAATATTTGCAGTGTTCTTATGTACAACTGACAAAAGTTTGATTTGAATAGCTCCTCCGCTCTAAACTACTATTCACACAGAAAAATGGTGTTCTGTTAATCTTAAGCTTGTTTTCTTATCTTCCCAACCGTAATAAAATTTTCATACCTTTCCTAACAAAATTATTTAAAAAAATTTGTCTTAACCAAATGACTACGATTCCTCAAACAAAAATTCTCAGCTGAGTAATCATTGTAATGTCGCTGTGCCGTCAGGGGTCAGGATGCCGTGGGCTGATGATATCGAATGTAGCTGCCTGCCTACAGATTCGGACTCCGGCTTCACATACACACATGCAATTATCACTCAGCTGAGAGGTATTGAGCGTAAAATGGTAAGGTTACTTTGTAATCAAAACTATTTTATTATTTTGTTAAGTAAGGTATATACAAAGTGTAGCTTTTGGGAAGGTAAAGAACCAAGATTTAAATTACTAGAAACTATTTTCCTGTATGGATAGTAGTTTAGGCTCTATGGCATATATAAAGTCAATGTTTGGCACTTTTCCATAAGCATCAATATAGAACATTTTAGAGAACGGACTCCGAACGCATACCTCGAGAATACTTCCCAAGCCATGAAACAGAAATCTATATGTGTGCGTTCGGAGTCCGTACTCTAAAATGCTCTATATTGATGCTTATGGAAAAGTGCCAAACAGTGACTTTATATATGCCATAGAGCCTAAACTACTATCCATACAGGAAAATAGTCATCTAGTAAATTTAAAGCTTGATTCCTTACCTTACCAAAGGCTACACTTACTATATACCTTACTTAACAAAATAATTAAATAGTTTTGATTACAAAGTAACCTTACCATTTTACGCTCAATACATCTCAGCTGAGTGATAATTGCATGTGCGTATGTGCAGCCGTAGTGCGAATCTGTAGGCAGCTACATTCGTTATCATCAGCCCACGGCATCCCATGACGGCAGAGCAACATTACAATGATTACTCAGCTGAGAATTTTTGTTTGAGGAATCGTAGTCATTTGGTTAAGATAATTTATTTTAAATAACTTTGTTAGGAAAGGTATGAAAATTTTATTACCGTTCAGAAGATAAGAAAGCAAGCTTGTAATTTAAATATTATTTAAAAACGTTTTTATGTATTATTTAAATAGAGAAGTTTTTATGTATTATTAAAAATATTTTATAATATATGTACAATTCGTTTTAATTAAAAATAGCCCATATTAAGCAATTACATACTTCTTCAAACTTTTAACTGCGCTATTAAAAATATGACATTTGACTGCATGACACTTCAATCAGCTGAGGGTACGGCCTCACTTAAAATTAAATTAAAATTAAATTTTCATTAAATCGACTCGGTAAGTGTGTTTGGTGAATAGCTTTAATTGAAAATTTTTTAATTTTGCTTGGTGAATATGGCCCCAAGCCATTTAATACAAATTTAATTTTAATTTAATTTTTATTGAGGGACCGCAATTAAATTTTTGTAGCTATTCAGCTATTAAAGCAGGCCACAGACGATACAACTGTTGGTCTAAATGTTGTACCAATCTGTGTTGGCATACAACCGTTGTATGGTGTGTTGGCCAATTGGTACAAAGCATCCAACAATCAAGCTCTGTTGTATATGCAACCGTTGTATGGTGTGTGGGTTTGTTGTTCAACCGTTGATCCGATTTCATTATCTGTCAAGTTTTTTATTGTAAATGCGTTGTAAAAAACAAACCATAATGGTGTCAATTAAGTATAAGGACTTCTGGGAAGAGTTTATTGATATATTATTAATTTTCAAAGACATAATCACAGCTGAAAAACAAATGCATTTTTTTTTTTTGACAACCGATGACATTATTTCGGAAGAAATTATTGCTGAAGAAATCGGTCCAACAGTTGTTCGTGTGTGGACTACCATACAACTGTTGGTCCAACGGTTGGTCAACAGCCGTTGGACCAACAGTTGTATCGTCTGTGGCCTGCTTTAGTCACAGAAATACTTGACAGGCTATCCGTTGCAACGTGTCAAAATTTTAAAAACAAGATTTTTGCTCCAATGATTAATAAAATCATGGGAAATAGGATAAACTAATAATTTTACTAATAAAATAGCACAATTATCTCAGATTTTTAAGAAAAAAACAACTTTTATCTTTTTTCGGCCGAACGAAATTTCGGTTGCATCTATCAACTTCTTTTCGGTTTCCACATGTGGAACGTTTCGGGACGAAAATTTTTTTCGGTCGTACTAAACCTCACTTTTGTGTTTACATTGAAAATTATATTATTTTATTTATTATTTATTATATTATTATAATATGGATAGGGATTTCGAAGTAAAATTAAAATACGTTTTTTGTATGAGCTCTCATCATACAAGTTTTATGATAATTAAATGTTACTTCTATTTAACCGAAAAAAAGTTTTCGGTTTTTGATGTGAAAGCAAAAGCGAATTTTCGGTGTAGAACTTATCAGTTTTCGGTTTTCGGTTTCGATGTGAAATTCCTTTCACAAATTATTTATGTTCCACTGTTTTATTAAAAAATGCAGAAAAACCTTTGAAATCCCTAGGAAATCCTTATAGAAATGCCACGGAAAAGTCAGGGAATTCCATGCCAAAATAACAAGGAAATAACATGAAAATCGCTTTACCCAACGTTATTGACGTGGCGCTCATGCCGAGGTATGTAATAAATAAACTTTGAATTGAATTGAATTGAAATCCGATAGATTTCCACGTTCTAAAAATATTTAAGAGTTCTGAGATAAATTTATTGATCGGATTTTTGTAGTTAACGTTGTTTTGTACGTCTTTGCTGTAAATAGGATGAATTGGATTTCTTCTCGTGGCCGTATTTTCAATATCATTGTTAATTTTTTTTCTTATTGTATATACATTATGCATATTATTTTTATATTTTTAATATTTCTAAATAATTTTAACTATCAGTTTCTAGAAATATTATGACCGGGTGTTGTACTTCCGTAAAAAAATTGCAAAATTCTTCTTCCTCTTGTTTTTAATATATATTTTCTCTGAGTCTCCGCTGTCATATTTTAGCTGCTAAAGAACGGCCCGATATTGGAGACCCGCTAAAATTTAGTTTAGCGCAAACCTTAGTACTAGGCTTAAACTCGTCAAAAATGACAAGGAAAACGACCGGAATTCCATTCGAATTGCTTGAGCTTGATGATACTGTCAAAGTAAAATGTCGCATTGTGCAACGAAAATTTTCGAAATTTTCTCTACTACGAAATTATCGCGTCGAAGCATTTGCTATGGCCTAATGTCGTAACATATATTTGAAAATTATTTTGGCGTCGACAAATGTGTGTCGCATTAATTGTATTTCAGCCTTAACAGTGTGGGCGTTTGATAACTTCGGCGCAGTGAACTTTCGTTTAACAAAGCTATATAGAATAGGTCTGTTCGCGTACTTTTCGTGTGGTGGGGGAAGAATGTAAAATGCATGAAAAAGTAAACGAAGGCTTTTCATGCAACTTCGTGAAAAAGAGGAAGAAGTGTGGAAAACATTTCCAAAGGTTATAGAAGACAAGCTATTCCCATTAAAATTTTGACACATTGCAGCTGATAGCTTGTGACGTAATTCTCTGACTAATGTATATACATTTTTATAGGAAAGACAGAGAGAGTATTGTGCAAGGTATATAAAAGACAAGGTATTCCCATTAAAATTTCGACAGCTGATGGTCTGTGACGTAATTCTGTGACTAATGCATATACATTTTTACAGGAAAGACGACAATACTGTCTACGCTCTCTCTGTCTTTCCTATAGATATGTATATAAGTTAGTCATGAAATAACGTCCACAACATGTGCCAAAATTTTAATGGGAATACTTCTCATATACCCATTGAATTGTATATGCCTTGATAGTCGACTATGCTTTTGATATGAAGACTTTTTTTGAGCTGGCTAGAACTAAACCTTAGAATATATAGCAAACAGCCTAACAGGAATGGTTGAATCGTGTAAAATTCGTGTACATGAGCGTAATTTGTCAAGAGCAGGAGACTATACATAGGAGTAAGTGAGATGCTGCAAGAAAGTTTTGTCAAAGCTGGGTGCAGAATTGTCAAATGTGATTTTGTTTTGTGAGCAGATTTAGTCAACTTAAAATTCTTTTGTGAAATTTAACAAAAGTACCAAATCAATTCTTTTCAAAACTATTTATCTTTGAACTTTATTTAGTGCAAAGTTTTATAGTGCCACTAGTACCCGTTAAAATCTTCATATCAATTAAAAACACAAAAATGAAGTGCTCGGTCAGTGCTTGCAAATATAAATTGGATTATAAACTAGGGAAATCCTGTTTGAGGCAACTGCACTATCTAAATTATCTTTTTTGTTAATAGACGCAGAGATTTATATAAATTAATTATGTGAATTGTTTCAAAATAAAGTAGAAAAAGATTATTTTTTACCACAGATGCTCCGCACAAAACCTTTGTTTACTTTTTGCAAATTGACAAGTTGTTTAGAATAGGGATGGAGTGTAAATACATGTAAAAATGGACTACCAACACAACCAGAAATTCATTACGCAAAATCTGGCTTATCACAATTCCTGTTTGCTCTATATTCCAAGAACTAAACCTCGGGAATATAATACAAGCCATGAAGTCGTCGAAGGAACCGACACATTAAAAGGCCTTAACGTGCCGGGTGCAGCATGCAGTAAGAGCTCACTCGCACTGCTTTTTGTATACTCGTCATGGAGGAAAAACTAAAATTTCATTTTAAACAGGTCCTAAAGCCCAAAACTGTCGCTCCCACAGCAAATGAAGTTAAAACAAATTGCAGCCAAATATGTTTTCTTTCTAATAGTTAAAAAAAAAAAAATAGATGTAGAACAAGTTTATGGAAATTATAGCGTTTGAACAAAATACAAGCAAATTTTATATGAAAAATTCCTGCAGTAAGACAAGGCAAGAAGACTGTGAATGTCGCTGCTCTCTTTTTTCGACTTTGTGCATAGCTCACAACCCAGCCCTAGTTGGGTACTCCGAACCATACCTATAGTGCAGCCTGGGGATATGTTTTTTATAGGAGTGTCGTTACTTTTGTTATCTGAGGCTGTCAAAATATATAAAGATGACGGATCCGTGGATGGTCCGAGGAGCCGCTGATCAAGAAAAATTTGTTTCTTCTGAAATTCAAAATAAGAATTCGGAGAATTTAATTGCTGCGAGATTCGAAGACGATTTTATTCCACATATAGAGTCATCGCTGAGAAATTTACCATCGTCTGAGTCTTTGCCTGATTCAAAACAATATTTGGCTATTCTCGGTAAGTTGTCATAAATTATTTTAGATAAAATTAAATTATTTATTTATTTTGTAGAAAGGAAATTAAATAAAATTAAGCGTGATCCGAATATTATTGATCAGCTTTCGCAGAAACGAGGAGAGTGTTTGCGCAATTTGTTGAACAACACATTCAATTTTAACACTGATGATGATTTAGCGCTAGACGTCCCCATATCATCTACTGAATCTACAGTTCACGAAATATATCGTCATATTCAGCCTGTCCAGCCCCTTAATATTGGAGAAATACTTCCTATTGTGAAATACGACCAATTAGAAGATCGGAGCAAGGTTGAGGGTACTTCCCTAGAGCCAAGCAGTCCTTAATATATTTTATATGTCGCGAGTGAGTCAAAAGAATTTTGCCTTTATATTCACTCGTCAGATACCAAAACTTGTGTAATATTTCCTTTTTTTTTATAATAAGGTTGCAGTAATGGGTCGGATAGTAGATTCACAATTTGGAGAGGCATTTCTATTTTTAACGAATCTTGCATGGAAATGTCGCGTTTCACTTCCAGTTCTGGTAACTGCCGCATTTATGGTGATGGATATACGACTTCAAATCGAAATAAATATTCAGACGAGACAAATAGTTAGAAATAAATAACATATTGATATACGAAATTTCATTATTCATTTTGTAGGCTGCTGAAATCGATGACTTGGATGAACTTTCTGATAGCGACGATAGTTGGGAAACACTCGATTCGGAAGATGAGGAAACCGAACCGAATAACTTGACCGGCGTAAATTAATAAAACTTATCTTCACTTTTAAAGTTGTTTTGAAAAATTAAATTTGTTGAGTTTTCGTAAAAGTTCTAAAATTAAATGCACTATTGAGTACTGAAGCGCTTTAAAATTATACTCCTTCAAATTTCAATCCTTGATAAGGCTTGATATTGATAGTAATCTGGCCTTTATAATGGAACATTTAAACAATTTTTTGTTATCTGTTTAAAACTTCATAGAATAAGTTTTCAGACAGAAAAAACTCGATCGCATTCATTCATAGATTATCAATTAATTAGACTTTAATATACATACGGTATATATATAGGTATATTTCAAAGATGAATAGTTGCACGGCTTTAAAGAAACAGCAACCTGTGAAAGTCAAGAATGAGCTAGCTGGATGATGTGAAGTGGCACAACAATCTAATCAAATAAAAAATTTTAACTTAACTTAAAGCCACGTTACAGCATTGCATGCATAGAATTTTTAGAAACATTGAGCGAATAGTATTAGTTGGTGAAAATAAACAAAAGTAAAACACATTGTTAGCAATGTTATAAGTAATAATACATAAATAAAATAATTGTGGTTGAAACTAGAAATATCAATATAGTAACACGATAACTTAAGCAAAAAACGGCTAATATCAGAAGTAATAGTACTGAAATTGGCACATTCCAAACCAGGAGTGTTTTCAATTCATACTATTAATTAAGAAACGGATGTCTCGTGTTAAAACTACATGAGCATGGTTTTAAGGAGACACCAAGTTGTGCAAATTTGGTCATACGTAAGAGGGCATACATATGAATACTATTATAATATGACTGGAAATTCGCACCTTATAGTGCGAGTGCCAGTGATGGGGTCTCTACTACAATCGGAGTAGTTATACACCACTTGCAGCGCCGATAACGTTATGGGTCTGTCCTACAACATATCGCATTTCACTTAGATGAGAGACAGGGGGAAGGAAAATTTTCCTCCCTCCGACTAACTCTAAACCCCTGTTTTGTGGCAATCTGGGTCTTAGTGTATCTCTCCGAGATCTATTCTCTGAACGTGGCCTGCTTTAATAGCTTCCCAACTCGTCATGGCCCTACTTCAGCAACTGCTCTTGTCCTTATGATCTCATCGTCCAACTTCCATCCTATCAGGTCTGGACAGGCTCCTGGAGTTTCTGACCACGAGGCTGTGTTTGCTTCCTTCGATCACCCCTGTGCTCAACCCTCCCGTTGGTACACTTACAGAAATTTTGCAGCGATTCAGCCTGATGCTATTAAAACCGACATACTGCGGACTGACTGGACCACAATGCTCAATTCTCCTGATCCGGAGGAGTCAGCACAGTTGTTTACTAGGGCTATACTGACTCTCTTCACCACACATGTACCACTCAAATCGATTCAATCCAGGCCTTTGATGTCCAAGATCCTCCTACTACCAGATGTACGGCTCAGTTGTCAGATGCGTGATATCGCGTATGGAGCCTGGAAAAGGCTGAAAACTGACGAGACTTACAGAGATTTCAAGCGACTTCGCAATTCGGCAAGTCATCAGGGCTAAGTCCAGAGAGTTCACACTGCACTGCTTCGAGGGTCCAATTAACTGGAAGAAAATTAGGAGTTTGGGCATTGGATCTAAGACTAGAACGAGTTCGTGTGTGGATTCGGTTGAGTTTAGTGAGTTCATTCATTCCGCATCAACTGCTGGCTCCCGTGGAATTATGCTTGGACACTCTCATAATGTTGACCAGGGTATTGCAACTCGAACTGATGGGGATGGCTTTGCTTTTCGAAATGTTAGTGAGGAGGAAGTTCTTTTTGCTATCTCGCGAATCAGGTCTAATTCGGTGGGGCATGATGGTGTTCCTATCAAATTCCTCAAAACTATTCTGCCTCATTTAATAACGGTGATTACCCAGTTATTCAACAAGCTCCTCACATGTTCATACTTCCCGATCTGCTGGAAGCTTGGCCTCATCACTCCGATTCCTAAGATTTCCTCGCCAATCTCGGTGGGTGACTGGAGACCAATCACTGTTTTACCCTCGATCTCTAAGGCGTTTGAGTCATTGATGACTGACCAAATTGCGGAGCGCGTTAGCATCAATAATTTTCTCTCAAAGTTTCAGTCTGGCTTCAGGAATAAGCACTCCACTTGTACTGCTCTTACGTCGGTGGTCTCAGATATTCGTTAGCTTTGCGATTCAGGGAATGACGTCATTCATATTCTCCTTGATTTTAAAAAAGCATTTGAGTCAGTCCCGCATGTGCTTCTGGTTGATAAGCTGCGAAGTCAATTTAGTTTCTCGTCTTCTGCATGTAGGTTAATCTCTAGTTATTTAAATCAAAGAACACAGACTGTGGTGTCCAATGGGAGAATGTCCTCTTCTAAGTTGGTTTTATCAGGAGTGCCGCAAGGGGCGGTATTGGCTCCGCTCTTGTTCACGCTCTTCATCAATGATATAACTCGGGAGTTACATGGTGCTCATTTCCATCTTTATGCTGATGATATACAAATCTATGCTGGAGCTCTAAGGGACGGCCTTCCTTCTCTGATCACTGACATCAATGTGATTCTCTCCAGAGTTTCTAATTGGTGCATTGCTAATGGACTTGATCTGAATCCTGAGAAGACGCAAGCAATAATCTATACTAGTGGGCATAGTGCTGTCTCTTCAGCTGCTCTCCCTCCCGTTACTCTTCTGGGTCGGAGCATTCCAATATCCCCAGATCCAGTGAAAAATTTTGGGCTATTGATGGACCAGAGACTCGCCTGGGGTCCTCATGTTAACCGTATTTGCTCGCGAGTATATTTTGGTCTTCGGACGCTCTATGCTGTATCGGTCTATCTCCCTGAGGGTATTCGGGCTGGTCTGGTGCGAGCATTGATTCTTCCCCATTTTCTTTATGCGGATGCTGCTGTCTATTCCTTGCCTGCCCTTGCAATCTTGAAATTTTCTCGTGCGCTTAATGCTTGTGTGAGATATGTGTATCGTCTGAATAGGCGGGCGCATGTGTCCGCTCTAGCGGAGGAGTTTCTATCCTGCACACTATCGAAGTTTCTTTAGTTCAGAACTCTCCGTTTTATTTTTCGTGCCAAACGTGGTTTGATGCCTACTTACATTGGCGAAAAGTTTGATTGGAGTACTAGGGATAGATCGAGGATCATTCTCCGTCGAACGCGAACTCAGTGGGGCGGAAGAACGATCTTTTCTAAGGGTGCAGTCATCTGGAACTCTCTCCCTAGGGAGATTAGGGAATCTCCTTCCATGAGCTCATTCAGCGAAAGGCTTATTGAAAATTTGAGTGAGACTGGGTTGCGTTAGATTATTGAGCTCTTTCCCTTCCGCTTGGTCTTGCTTGTGCTGATGTGTGCTACCGTGATCCTTTTAGGGGTGGTCTTACTGTTATGGTGTTTCCACAATATTAAAAACTTTCTTAGTGTTTTTATGGTTGCAAAGTTCGAGGTTTTGTGGCGTTATCGGCTGTGATTATTTGAACATCCTCATTCGATCCTGTGAATATCAAGGCTGATTTACCAACAATTGTACTGTTGCCTGACTTTATTGAGAGTTAGGTGTTCAAAATGGATGGTGTTGTAGTTTGAATATCTCTTACCTTGAATAATATTAAGGTACCTGATTGAGTTACCTGATTTAACTTGTGGGTTTAAGGTTTTCGTATAATGAAAAAATGTGCTGTTCTAACTTCTTTGGTACCTGTGCTCAGTCACTTTAAGTGTTACACTATTTACTTTATTTTTATTATTTTTATTGTTGGCTAGAGTTTATGCTCATATTTAATATTGAGTTACCTGATTTAACTTGTAAGTTTAAGGTTTTCGTATTGCGAAAAAAAAAGTGCTGTTCGAACTTCTTTGGTACCTGTGCTCAGTCACTTTAGGTGTTACACTATTTACTTTACTTTTATTACTTTTATTGTTTGCTAGAGTTTATGCTTATATTTAATATAAAAACTACTGTAGATCTATGTACCCACCGTTTTAAGGACCTGGCCTCGCCCAGGTTCTTTCAATAAAATATTTTTGTATTGTATTGTATTGTATTAATGTCAATTGCAGGATACAAGCTATTTTGTAATGATAGCAAAGAGTGTTCTGGCGTGGAAGCTGCATATACAAGAGAAATTTCTTTAATACGAAGGTCATTTTCTCCTCCGGTGGAAGGTCAATCGAGTTCATTGATGTTGAAGTAGATGACAAACTTGTTTTATCAGCTGTTTATTTGCCTCCAAATTGCCTGGCGGGTCATATTTATAGTAACGTGCTCGTCGGGGGATACTTTATCTTCCAACATACTTACCAATGACATTTTTCAGGGTTTCTTCTAGTGCCGCCCAATTGATACAGAGCTTCTTAGGCGATAGACTCAACGATCTTCTTTCTGATTTACACACGCTTTTCCCAAGGGTCCCCGAGCGTCAATTGCTTTTTTTTCCTTATTCATCAATGACTTACCTGACATCATTCAACAGGTTAGTGCCTATTTATATGATGGTGAGTTATAAATATACAATAGCAGACCTCTCGGTCTTATTGAAGACTCCATTGTATGGATTAATGATGACTTAGTGCGAATATACGATTGGTCCCAGCGTAATCTTTTGATGTTAAGTCCTAATAAATCGAAATATATACATAATTTTTTCCAATAGCACCTTGGATTGTGGAATATCACAGCATATTTGGAGATGAAATATTGATTACGGTAAGCGAAGTTACGCATCTGGATGTCGCTCTTAATGAGAGAATGCAATGTTGTCATCATGTACACGGAGTGGTGGGTAAGGTGTATGGAGGTTTGCGTCGACTAAGCATGGACAGCAAATGTAGATTGGTGAAACCTCTCATCTTGCCCAACTATTCTTACAGGAATTTGATTTTTCCTAAATTGGACACCTATTGCTCCCGTCGAATAAATGTTGCTTATAATGATTTTATCCGCTTTATTTTCAATTTACGCAGATTTTGCCATGTCTCTAATTTTATTCCAAGAATACTGGGCTGTCCAACATTTACGTATGATACCAAGCAATTATATTCCTCTTCAAGCTTCTTCATACCAAAAGCCCTGTTTACTTAATGGATGAGATCCAGTTTCTCCAATCTCGGGGACGTTGTGATCTTCTGATTCCCCGTCATAGCAGTTTGGTTCAGGAAGACTCTTTCTTCCTCAAATCCCACGGCTTTGAAGTTCGTTACCTGTAACCTTGCAGAGAGCGGTTAATATCGGTCAATTTAAGAGGCTGCTGTCTTCAATCGAGACAACTTACATCTAGATGTGCAAAATCTCATAAAAACGCGGTCCAACTAAAACAAGCTAATGGCCCTCTAATAGAAAGCTCTGAGCATTCTCTCTCTCTCTATGCCACATAAATTCTTCGCAATGATAGCTTTCTTTGGTTGAATAAAAAGTTAAAGAGTTTTCAAAAAGTGTTCCGGGTTTATATGGAGTTTTGCACATCTAGTTGTAAGTTGTCTCAGCTTCAATACAGCTCTGAATGGTTTCGAGAGTGCTGCTAATTAATCAGTTCTTTTTACAATTAGTGCATTGAACGTAATATAATCATTTATGCATTCTTGAGTATATTTTTCATTGAATATTTCCCCTTGAATTTAGTCTTAGTTATGATTTTATTATTATTTTCATCAATATTTGATATTAACGCTTAATATAAGTAACTATTTGAACATTGTTTTCTCTACAATTATATTTTCTAGTACTCAAAAGATTGTAAGTCTTGAGTACCACACCAGCAAACCAAATTTTCCGATTTCCTTTCGAAGTCGTAGCATAATGTCGGAAAAATCTTCCGACTTCGTTCCAAGTTCATTTTGAAAAATGTATGAAGCAGTTGACACGGCTTCGTAAGAGAAATTAGTTAAGACTTCGGTAAGAAAAGTCTGAATAATTTCGAAAAGCTTCTTTCCCCCTTCAAAAGCTTGCATAACTCTCCCAGTGCCGTGGTGGGAGCTCATTTCTGGGCACCATTTTACATACATTGATAGACGAAAACGCTGAACCGAAAAACTAATTTTGCTACCCTTATTATACCCTAGATGAAATCTATAGGGTATACTTAGTTAGTCATTCCGTTTGTAGCACCTAGAAATAATGATGGTAGAGCAAAACGGATTGGACACCCACGCATAATATTAAAAGTTATTTTGATTTTTGCATGTCCGTCCGCACGATAACTCAAGAACGCGTATACTTAGAGAGCTGAAATTTTGTACACGACCTTTTTAGAAAGAAAAAAAGTAAAATTAAGTTCGAAAATGAGACAAATCGGGCAACTGCTTCGTGGGGTTGCCATACAAAAATTTCGTTTCCCACTATATATTTGGTAACTGTCTAAAAATACGCCGACATAGAGAACTGAAATTTGGTACATGGTGTTTTCATAGTAATAGCAATAAAAATGTCAAAAAATGGACTAAACCGGGCAGCCCTTTCTTGGTGTTGCCATATAATAATTTAGGTTTTTTACGTATACTGTGAAAACAATTATTCCTATACATTTTCATTGAACTAAAAACTTCTTTAGAATACGAAATTCTATTAAATTGGTTATAATCATTTTTTCTGTCCGACGAACCGTTTTAGAAATATAGGCGAAAGAACACTTCAAAAATCAAACTTGCACAGGTGGATGACCATACGAAATTTCATACGGGCATTCATCTAGGGTATCATAAGAATTGGTCTTAGACCAATTCTAGCTTTTTTACTTGTTCTTTAATATTTCCGATCCTTTAAGATAATTGGAAATATTCGGTGTTGCAGGGTAGCAAAATGAGTTCTTTGGTTCAGCGTTTTCGTCTATGAAAGTGACAACGGCACCCAGAAATGAGCTTCCACCAGTAAAAATCACAGTGTATTTTATAAAAATTATACTTCAAAAGTATAAAACTTACGTTTTTTTTTTTTGTTCTATATTCCACTTTTAGTATTTTTATTATTTATTTAATTTTTAAACTGAACCGCACTACAAGAAGTCACATTTCGAAATGCTGTGCGCGTAAGAAATTGTTAAGAATATTCGCACTTCCGTCATCATAAAGAATTCGTAAAGAACCATCGGCAGCGAAGTTTTGTTGCTTTGTTCAGTTTTCCGAAAACTTTCAGATTTGTCTGAAGTTCGGAAAGTTATGTTTGCTGGGAACCCAGCTCAATAAATTAAATTGAAATTTATGGTAAGCTATAAATTTTATAAAGGGGAATGCCCATTTTCGGATAGACATCAACATACATGAGATATTTCTTAAACGATATATTATGATACTCTGAACATTTTGATTAACAATTCAATTAAGCGTGGAAGGCAAACATTTTGCAGAATATTAGTGAAAACAATGAAGAGGTCCCAGCAGATCTTCCTCGATAGAAGGTCCTCCCGAGCCACTACAGCTCGCAAAAATTTCTTTAGATACGGGTAATGTTGCTTGAAATACTTCGCCGGATATTGTTTTCTTAAATTAAGAAAAAAACTGAAAACTAAAAAAAAATAACAATGAAAAAACTGAAACAGAAGCAAACATCTTTGGCTAGCTCCAGTATTCACAATAAGACTAGCTAAGAAAAAAGAAATGCCTGTACTCGAATAATCTAAAATTCCAATTGTTTAGACTGTTGTCAGCCACCCACAACCCAACCGCGATTAATGAATAACATTTTGAAAGAATGTTATGGAAGTATGTTGAGTGATTGACATCGGACGTAAAGTCCAGACTGCCAGCATGAGCTGACAGATCACTCGACGGACAGCGTTCACTGCAGCCGTCAGCCATAATCAAAAAAAATTCATCGTGCCTACACACAAAATGCCGGCACACATTCGGTCCTGAAGGGACCCTTACGTCACTTACCTGTATACCATCCTCGAAGGCGCAGATGTTTCGGCTCACTGCATGCCCCAACCACCCATTTGACACTGAGGGCAGATAGTTTACAGTGTCCCTATTTGACCTGTAAAAAGAGAGAGACTAGGCGAGCCTAGACGACCTTCATCCTATGTGTGAGGGCTCCAGGATAGTAAAGGAAGAATTAAAAACGTTCAAGATTTCATTTTTACGTTATAATGTTCAAGAAATCAAGAAAAAAATCTTCAATTCAAGGTAAGTACATAAAAAGGCATATACATCCGTAAACCAAAAAAAATCTCATTAATTCAAAGTGAGTACAACAAAAAGGCATATACGTAGAATACCATTGAATTAATAAAACTACATAAGTGTATAGCATTAAGTATGTATCTAGATATATATACAGTCAGCTAAAATTTTTTTCCAAAATATACACGAATAAAGATTTCACTAAACTAGCTGTATAGTTACGTAATTGTGCTATTAAATCGAAAATATATATATAGTTATAAAAAAAGAATGTCAACAAAAGAAAATCCTACGTAAGGTCCATATTACTAGATACGAATAGGTATGTACATACATCCTTAAAGGTATATATATAGATATATATATATAGAGTCAATAAAAAAAATTATTATCAAAAGTATACACGAACAAAGACTCCATTAGATTAAATGTATAGTTACGTAAATATTATTATTAAATCGAGGATATATATATATAGTTACACTAGATTAGCTGTAGAGTTCTGTAAACACTATTATTAAATCGAAAATATATATAGTACAGCAAAAGAATGTCATAAAAAAAGTCCTACGAGCAAGTAATTATTGAAGCCGAAGCATGCGTATACCAAAAGAAAATGTGTAATATATCAATAATACTCACGGTGAAAATTCCACGGTATGATGAAGCGCTCCAGCATTCGCCATCTAGTTAGAGAATTAAACTGAAATTCAGCCTCGGCTTGTGCTTAGTAGGTCCTATCACAACAAAATAATAAAAATGAAATAAAATGAAACTGCCCCGCGGCACTTGTATCTACAGTATATATGTATATATCTTGACGAAATTAACCCCCTTTTGTTTTTTCTTTAAACAGAGTTCGAAATAGTACAAAGTGGGATGTTGATATACTGAACTAAAAGCCAATGTCGCTTTCTATACAAATTTTATATAAAAATATATTTTTTTGTTTGCAATTGATCCTGAACTTGTCTGAGAAACACTCTCTGAAGAATCAGAGTAATCCGAACCTGATCATGCTTTGTACATTTTGCTACTACCGCCACTCACTTTAGCTTAGATTTATACATTTTATATCTAAATATAATTACGTTTTCTCTTATTATCAACACTTGGTGTAGTCTTTCATGGAATTAATTTCCCTGGAAACACATTTTCTGTCTTTGGGACAGTTGTTAATGAATTGAGGTTATTGTGTGCTTCCTATTTGCTTTTACTGGATTGAAATTTCTAAATATACATTAGAAAATATGTGTCAATAAAGATACAGAAGAACAGGAGAATCCTTCAGTTGTCCAGTGTCCCGTCATTGGAGGGGATCCAAGTAAACATAGTCGTTTGAAGAGAAAATCCAAGGTTTTTCCATTTGAGAATAATCCAACGGCAACTACCATTTACATGACATGTTTGCCACTTGCCCTAATTTTATTTTGAGTGCCCTCCACAGGTATAATTAAATACATTTTATAATGCAATTGTCTGTCTTGCAAAATCACTGCACGAAAACCTTGCGGTAGAGTGTGAGAACAACAAATATAAATTGGATATCTTTTCACAATCACCTCACATAAAGTCAACTGCTGTAAATGTCTCACAACTTTGATAAAGTTTTCTCCAAAAACTCTTTAAAGAAAGGAATTACTCTCTCTATGAAAATTGCAAGTGTGACAATCGGTAAATTTAGTTCTTCTAAAATAATTTAAACGAATTTTATGTTCTTCATAAATTTTGCACTCGCCTGCAGTAAAAGTCCCAGCAAGGTAGTTTGCAAATGGACTTACGTTGACATTACTTGGGCCATTTCCATGAATGATAAATTTAACATCAGTTTCAGCGCCATTGAGATGTTGAAAAACTTCAGAGTTGTAATCTGATCTGATTTTTTTACGCTTCGTTCGAATGTCCTCGCTAAGGATTATTCTTCTTTTTATTATTTACACAGTTCTCACAAACTTCTGAAGAATAAAGTTGTATTGCAGCTTTCGATGAGGGATAATAATTTTTGCCGTTCCCTGGACTACTCGAAAATTCCTAGGGTATTTGATTTATCTGATTTGTCCTAGCGATGTGAATGCGAAAATTTTACCTCTTTTTGGCAGGATGTCTCCGCAAATTTTTGATGATCACAAAGTTTCTCCGGGATGTTTTTCACAACGTGTCGTTACAGCAATACGACAGGAAAAGTGGTCTTCTTCTTCCTTGTCATCACCAGCATGTCATATCGAGCTTGGGGAAACACATCTCTCTCGGTCGGGGTGCGTTTTAATTTTCTGCTCGACGCGGCCGCTTACACGCTTGCTTCAGTACTTTGTGTAGCATATTGCTGTATGCAATATGCTACGACCATAACAAGAAAAATATTCAATTTAATTTCCTAGAAGAAAATTAAGATTTGTCTGTGCTCATTATATTTATAATAGCCCAGACGCACGGCTGGATAATCGAGTCCATATCACTCACTCGTTTGGAGCTTGCACCAGTGCCTAATGTCGCCCACCAATTCCCACATGTCATCTTGCTATTCGTCCTCTGTTCTATTGATTGCAACGTTGCAACTAAAAATCATCTTATTCAAAATTTTATTCAAAGATGACATATCCACCCCATTGAATAAATAACTAACAAGGAAACGGCATATCGGGTGAAAACATAAGCCACTCGGCGAAATGTATTAGTGTGCTGTGTTTCGTCATGGCAGTAATGATATCCTGCCATTTTGAAGGGGAACATTTTTATACCCTAGATGAAATCTACAGGGTATACTAAGTTTGTCATTCCGTTTGTAACACTTCGAAATAATGATGGTAGAGCAAAATGGATTGGACATCCACCCATAATATTAAAAGTTATTTTGATTTTTGCATGTCCGTCCGTCCGTGCGCACGATAACTCGAGAACGCGTATACTTATGGCTGATTTACATTACTCGAACATTGCTAGAAAACAGAGTAAGTAGTTTCCCCTTATCTGAAAATACTTTAGAACGATAAGGACAAAAGATAATCCAGCAAAATTTTACTGAGTTAAATGTCAAATTCCCCTACGAAGGGGAAATTTTTACTGCCATAATTAGCCACAAAAAGTTCTAGCCAGAAGTATATTTTATGGTAGTAAATTTTGCTATTATGGCAGCAAACTCATACATATAACTACAAGCGTGTACGAATATAATTGTTTACACGCACACAAAATAAAAATATTTGAGGAAAGTCACAGCACATCAGCTGGAATGTGTCAAAGTTTATTAAAAATGTTTAAACATTTTTTAAAAAATGATTACAAATTTTTTTTATAAAATTATTATAATTTTTTTTTAAAAATTAATTACCATTAATTTTTTAACTTATATTTTAGTAAGCATATCTTAAGAATCACGAAATACTGAACTTTTAGGTTTTTTTAAGCAAATGAGCTGTTGTAACTGTTTTAACTGGGCTATTCTCTGTACCAAAGTTCTATCAGTGCAGAACGATGTATCTGAGGAATATTGTGAGATTTAATAATTTAGATTTCAAAGTGTTTCCTCAATGCCACCGTAATTAGCTGAGAGATCATACAAAAATCCCTTTATTGGGAAAGGCTGCAAGGACTTCGTTTGGCAAAAAAGTTTATCGAACCTCTGGCGGAAAAACAAAAGAACTCATACACCTTAGGAGGTATCACCTAAACAAGATTAGCTTGACTGAGTTTTCGTCTTGCTACTTCTATCGGATGCTCATGAAACCTCGGAACATATGCTCTGCAACTGTAAAGTTTTGGCCAGGTGGTGATTACGCCACCTCGAACATACTTTTCCTCCACTAAACTACCTCAATCCCAGAATGGCTTTACGAGTTTATAAATAGTCTAAACCTAGAAGGGGAGTAAATTGAACGGGGACTGACATGCACATATATAGATACATTTATATCCTTTAGTAGAGCAAATAAATATTATAAAGGGATATATAAAACAAGCGAGACAAGCAATGCGATTCGATGAAGTCTCCACATTGGAAATGAATCTACGCGAACTAAATGAGTTTTATATGATAAATCACAGCAAGTAAAACGCTTCTTTCTAGGGTGCTTTATTCCAAGTTTTTTAAGTGCAAATGTTTTAAACATTAACGAACCGTTCTAGAAATATATGCGAAAAACCACTGCAAAAATCAAAATTGCTCATACGAAATTTCATACGGACATTCCTCTAGGGTATCATAAGAATTGGTCTTAGACCAATATTAGCTTTTTTACTTGTTTATAATCCAAATTTCTATGTAAAATAAACAAATTTTTAGCTCCCCTTTATTTTCAGATAATATTTCTTGTTATGACTGGCATAACTTAGGCACCAATGACAATTCAATTGTAAACAAACAAACCGGCATTGGTAAAATGTTAAATTTTTTGCCATGGCTGTTTATTTTTATAAATATTTCACTTTTATTTAGCTAGAAACACTATAATGAATTAGTAAAGCTATTAAAGTTACTTGAAGAATGCTTTTCCACAACAATAACTCCGTTCGTTCCTGCAGCACAGCACAGCGCACTTCATTACGGTTATTTAAGACTCAGGAGTCTCTATTACACAAAATTTCGTTCACAAAAGAATATTTTGCACTTATTTCACACTACTATTAAGTAAAAATGCTGTTAAATTATTTATTTATTACAATATCGCGAATTCAAATCCAAGAACTTCTTTTCAAAATCTGAAATGTCAGAAATGTTGAACTGACGCAAAATAGCCACTGGGCCCTCTTGTTATTTCTCCCCCCGACCCTAAGTCATACTGTCATTGAATTGTTAAAACAAGTACACTATATTCGCACGATACCCCGCTTCCTTATTAGTTATTTATGCAATGATACACCCACCTTATTATTGTTGTCACTTTAAGTGAGAAATGGCGTTACGACACAAAAATCGTCTTATGATTGTCGCTTAAAGTGACATTTGTCGAAACATACGACTTTCGACGTATTAGTAGACAAATGTTGTTGTAAGTGATAATTAAGTGACAATTTCACTCACTTGGTTTTTGTAAGTGACAGATGTTAGGTGTAAGGAAAAGGAAAATGCAACCGGAAAAAGATAAACTTTATGGTGGCTTTTTAAGTTGTTCATTAAAACATAAAATTCAATAGTTTTTTATAAATTAATTATTTTTTTTTGCATTTTTAGTGTAAAAATTACAAAAAAAAAGCAATTTGAGGTCATGATAGATTTTATGGTATAGATAAAGGGCTGAAATACGCAGAATACATCGCGTTTTTTTTTTCTTTTAAACATTTCCAAAGTCACAACAATACCACGAAATAACACAAACCTCACTATGTAATTCATATCCTGACGCTATCTGTCACTTTAAGTGACAACGATAATAAGGCTTCGAAGAAAAATGTCACGTCACACCGGTGAGTCGACAACTATAATAAGGGTGATTATTTGTTCTACAACAGATTTCTAGACCATTGGTATTGTATATGTATAAATTCCAGTATTGCTAAGTACGAGTGCTTTTTAGATAAGTTACGAAAGTCGGTTTAGAAAACTGTGCTACAAAAAGCAGTGTTATTGTCTGTACTACAAACCTTTAGGTAATTGGCTGTTGACAAAACCGTTACTTGGCTAGTTAGGCCTTTCTTTATCTGTATTTAGAGATCTCTGGTTATATGTTCTAAGGATAATACACACGAGTTTTATGTCATTTTGATTTGTTCTTATGCACCAATAGCCAATAGAAGAAAATTAGCTACTAGCTGATATTATAAACAAATTATCTGGAGATAAATTGGAATTAAAGTAAAAATGTGATTGTAAATTCTAAACAATTTATCTTAAATAAATAAAGTAGACAATTTATAATTTATATTTTAGTTTTCTGAATAACACTTATACTTATTATCATTTAAAAAAGAATATCATGAGTATAAATCAAATCAGACGTAATCATGCTGCTTACTAATTTCAACATTATACAGCTACAATGTTCGAACTTAAATAGAGTGGAATTAAAATATCCAAAGATAGTTTGAGACAGTGTATTTAGTTATATATATATTCTATGAACCAGCGCTTTGGTGAGTTTTTTATTACATAATGGACACTTTTTTGTACATTTGATAGCTTGGACAATACATTTCTTACAAAATATATGACCACATACGGTTGCCATAGGACTGTGCCTCGTCGGATTATCCATACAGACTGCACAGGTTAGTTTCAGAAGGTCAGTGTTTGTTGAAGCTGCGGGCTCTTGAATTGAAATATTTATGTCGGACGATATTGGGTTTGTATCAACTGATGATTGAGGAACTAATAATGCATCATTTCCTGTTGGTCTTCTACGAGTTCTTCGGATGATCGCTCTTTGGTCTGGAGTACACAGATCAATCACATTTAAATCTGCTGGCATTCTACTTGGTTCTGAGGAAATGAACACGACGTCGTCATCTTCTTCGATTTGTGCGGCTTCAGCTTCTGTATTAAGAATGTTGCTTAACTGGTTTTGTTCTGTGATGTCCATCGTGCCTGACAGAATTTCCTCAACTAGAAAAATATAAAGAATACTTTAATCAGAATACAGAACTAATGCGCCATTGGGAAACTCGCTCTAAAGACATTGAGAATTTTTGTCTACATACACTCAGACATTCCTGATCTCTATTCTTTTTGGTATGTATTATATATTCATTGATTTGACAGATCGGAGTTTATATACTACATATACAGTAGGGGGCTATCGAATTAGAAGCTTTTCGTAAATTTTTCCAATACCGAAATTTTTTCTCTATTTCTTCAGTTTCTAAGAAAATTATTGGTGCTTTAGGATATCGTTTATGTACTTGACTACATTAGGCGTATCTATCATAAACCTTTCTTTGGAAGGTAGGAAGATGAGTAAAAATATCCTTCGTTATATATTTTATCGAGTAAATTGAACACTTGGTATTCAAAAGTTGAACTGTTTGCATTATTTGAATGTGTTGATTTGTATTTGGTGTATGTTGTCTTTAATTATTTAATTTAAAAAACAATAGATTTTTAGGTAAAAAAAGAAACGGTTGTGCAGGTTTTTCCGTTTAAACAAAAGTGTTTATTTACCAGCGGTTAACTAACTCAACGAAAAATAGCTCATATTAGACGCTTACAAGGCTGAGGTGGCAACTAATCTGACAGTGCAGTAAAATAACAGTAACGCGACAATAGCATGGAAGGGAACTAACTTTTGTATGACTTAACGCTCACTAGAGCGATTAGTTGCATCAAGGTACACATTACATAATTTCGTGATAATGTGTTCGTCTGATGATAAAAAATTTCGTTTTTTTTAAATTTCAAACTGAGTTCAGAGTTCCGGGAGTTCAGTAAAACTTATGCCGATTTTGAAGGGACTTCAGTGTAGCACTAGTGTTGCACTTTTTCTAGCAGTGCAGTACTGAAAATATTCTATGGGACAGCGCAATCAAAATGTCGAATGAAGATAGTTTCACTATTCAATGCTCTTGTGGGACTTTGCAAGAGTGCAACAAGTTTAAAAAAAAACAATACTTAATTCGCAAATGTTATTCCACACTTCTTCTTGTTTTTCACGAAGTTCGTTTACATTTTCATGTATTTTACATTCTTACCCACCACACGATTAAGTTTTTACCCAGAAAGTTTTTGCACGAGAAGTACACGAACAGACCTATTATTGAAGGCTGTGTTCATATCTAGGGCCGTATTCACCAAGCCATTTAATTGAAATTTAATTTAATTTCTGTTTTAGTACTCCCGTTAGAGAGGGTTAGGGCTCACTTAAATTTAAATTAAAGTTATATATGCGCTATTATAACATAAAATAACCCAAATTAAATTTTAATTTAATTTTAAGTGTGCCCTAACCCTCTCTTACAGGAGTACGAAAACAGAAATTAAATTAAAATTCAATTAAATGGCTTGGTGAATACGGCCCTAATGTCGATTTTGATGGGACTTCACTGCAGCATCAGTGTTGCACTTTTTCTAGCAGTAACACTGAAATTGTTCGATGGAAAAACTTTTATAGCAGAAGTGCAGCACTAGGTTTGCACTGACTTCCCCTACTTTGCACTGGTATTTTCTCTGTCTTACAAATGCATATTCAAGTTGAATGGTCATCTGATCTGTCAAAGTGTACTGTCGCGATTTGTGAAATTTTTGAGTTAAATGAATTGAAAGATTTTATTTAGGTAATTTGCATAAAGTTTAAAAAGGAATTTGTTTCTATATATCAATAAAGGACATTTAAAACGTTTGACAGTTCCGTCTATATAATGCGTGTGTCCACAAATACAAGGAATATGACAGAAATATGTTCGATAGACTTCAGTGCTCCCAGTTCTCCGCTGCCAGAAAAAGTGCAACATTGAAATGATCCCATCGACATCAGTCAAATTTAACGATTTTAATTGATATTATATAATTGAAATTGTGTTCTGTTGGAAGCTTGAAGTGTTTAGTATTATTAAGCTTGTGATGGCCCAATATACGGAAGATTCTTCCAGCAGCCAAGGGCGCATTCTAGCGAAATAATCAGCAATTGCTAAACAATACCTGCATGGTATTGTTCTGCAACTGTCGGTTGTTTTGCTGATTAGCCCAACAGCTGGCTGCGATGAGCGCTTAGTGGAGCAATCGACGATTACGATAACAATTAACCTAGCATGGTAATTGTTATGTAAAGCGATTGTTTACTACTAAGCGACTCAGGTGCTGCAACCGGTAGAACAAACGACAAGGTTGTTGTCGTTTGTTTACATCCGCGTTGTGAGCAATGAAAGTACTTCCGAATATCGGGGCATAAAAGACCAATGACTGGTCTGGCGAGTGCCGTTAATTGTTCAGTCGCGTTGTAACTTTGAGGTGTCAAGTTACCGTTCGGTTCGGGTTAGATTGTTTTAAATTATTAAGATAGGTCAGTTTGTTTGAGTAAAATAAAGATTTATATATTTGAAATTCGAGCGTTGTTAATTATTCGATTTTCCGCTATTTTATTGCTTTGGGACACGACATTTTGGCGCAGCCGGTGAAACTTAGGTAAGAAATTAGAGAAATTTCTTGCTGGTGTGTTTGTTTTTTTCATTGCTAATTTTTTTTTGTTTTCAAGAATTTTTTGTAAGGTGGGAATTTGTTTATTTATATATTGATTTTTTTTAATTCTTTTGCGTTTCAGGTATTTAAAAAGTGTTAGATTTAAATTTTTGTGTTTTGTGATTTTTTTTGGTGAAATTAAGCTACTCCAACATATATTGACGAGATCGAGGAGTTGTGCTTTTATAAGCTAATCCCGCATCTTCATCATAATATACACATACACCTACATTAGCGGCGATCGAGGAGTTGTGCTTTTACAAGCTACTCCCTCATCTTCATCATAATACACACATACACCTACATTAGCGGCGATCGAGGAGTTGTGCTTTTACAAGCTACTCCCGCATCCCGAATAAAACCATTCACCATTTTCAGATAAAAAGGTAACAGATGTCAATTTTAGCATGGAATGGAGTTCGAGAATAATTTTTAAATTGTGATCGGTTAGATAAGTTTTCAACGTCGCAGGTCGGTTAGAGAGTCGATCACACACGCTTTTCGGTAATTTCTCGCGTTTTTAAAAGTTGTAATAACTGCTCCCAGTAAACTAGAGTAATTTGATTAACGGGAATAATCTTGGGTTAGTTAAAGTATGGGTTATTGTATTTTCTTTTATTGTGTGACGTGTGCATCTGAATTAGGAAGAATAAAAATTTAGAGAAAGCATGTTTGTGAGCATAATAGCTGAATTCAGAGTAATTGAGTGTGGTAATTGTGTTAAGAGTTTTGAATGCTTAGCGTTAGATACGAGTGTGTATGTTGTTCGGCTAAGAAAGATATGAGTGTTGCGAGAGATCTTTTCTAGAGCAAGTTGTATAAAATTTGCGATTCCATGTTTATGAAGTATAGACGTTAGAAGTTATTTCATCTAAAGTGAAATTTTGAAGTAACGATAAATAAAAAACCAGTAAGAAAACAAGAGGAATCAAAATAGATAGAAAATCACCAACTGTGTACAAGATGGCAGATTCGTACGAGAAGATTATGGACCTAGTTTCTAAATATGTGCCGATGTTTTCAGGAGAAAAGTCACCGAAGTTGGCAAAGGAAGTATTTCGATTCCTTAGTTGCACTAAAGACTTGCACGACCGTTTAGAACCAGCAGAGCAAAGCATTTTTATTAAATGCATAAAGTACCGCTTATCCGATGACGCTACCTAATAAGTTCACAGGAGCCAAAGGATTTTGCATCTTTGCAACAGGCGATTAAGACAGCCTACATGCCACGGAAATATTTCAGTGAGTTACGCACTGAAATGTTAGCATGTAGGCAAAGGCCGGGTGAAGATGTTAGAGTGTTTGCGGATCGGATGATGGAGCTGCTGGACCAGATTAAGTCTGCGGTATCAGCCAAATACCCCAATAAGGATGGAGGTTTGATAGCAGAGCTAGAGGTCGACGCGGTAGCTACTTTTAAAGCTGGTGTCGGCAGTCAGGCCACACGGGTATACTTAACTGGAAGAAAATTCGAAGCATTAGAAGAAGTTCGAGAGGAAGCTGTCTATTTCGAAAAAGAGTCAGAAAGGCTTCAAGCTATGGCTCCAGGTGTATTGAAAGAAGCACCAGAATATTCCAGAGAAACATCACAGGAAGTATGGATGACCAGTAACTTTAATATTGAAGGACAGAGATAGTCCCAAATACCTTTTCCATCAGTACGGAGGCCAGCCCAATCAGGAAAGAACTGGGAAATGGCGGCTAGGGCGGCACAACAGCCCAGAGTTGTCAAATACTTCAAATGCAGCCAACCTGGACACATTGCGAGAGAGTGTCAACAAGTTCTCTTCTGTACTGAATGTCAGGAATATGGACACGAGGTTTCCAATTGCCGAATTCATCACGTCAGAGTGGCAAACTGTGCAGCTGACATGCAAGATAGATTCCAGTTAGAAAGGAAGGGGCTTTATTGCCAATTCTGCCGAACTCGTGACCATTACACGGATATCTGCGTAAAGAAGTACTTGGCAGAGAAGCAAAAGGAAAAATTGAATTCTAAGAGCAAATTTATCATTACAGTGCCATCGGACATAGCTTTAGAAGGTAAGTTTAGACTTTTAATTGACACTGGGTCCACGTGTAGTTTAATTAAGGTCACGAGAATAAAAGGAGATACACCCATAAATACACATGAGAAAATACGAATTGGAGGACTGTTTGGATTTACTAGGAGCTCCGTAGGTACTTGTGTGGCAAATTTGCAAATTGATAACAGTCAGCAGGCTTGCCAATTTAACGGTATTTGTGACACCGACTCGATTCCAGCCGATGGTATACTCGGAATGGATTTCCTCAGTGACAAAGCTGTTATCGACTGCGTGAATAGGAAACTGTGGATACAAGATGCCGATGAAGCGAGGAAAGAAAGTTCTGTTTTTGGAAATGTCACAAGTGTCAAGTGGTGTCCAATTCTTTACATTGGTATAGTGAAATAAATCCTTTACAAGCCAGTGAAGAAGAGGTTCAAAGGAACATGGCAGAAAGCATCACACCAGGTATCAATAATCCAGAACGCAAATGGAAAGATACAAAACGCAATGTAGAGAAGGCTTCAAGATATGAAGGGAAAAGTGTACCAACCTTAGAGGATTCATCTCGGGCGCCATTATGGGAAAAAACCTTGACCACAGCTCATGACAGTAAGGGTAGGAGGCAACCGGAATATTATGGCCACAGCGGAAATTGCCTGGAGGATGGATGTGCATTTGTAAGAGTTGCTAATGCAAGAGCCTATCCTGAAAAAAGCTGAACTCCTCGGATGGGCAACACGGATCTCGTAAGTATCCTGAACGAATTGCATGGCGCTACAAGGGTAGGAACAACTTCTATTGGCAAATACGAAAAGCCCAGGGGATTCTGCAAAAAAGTAAGTTTAAATTTCAGGGATATAATAGTAAGCCGGATAGGACAGAAGTTCGTCAAGGCAGAAGGAAACTAGGGGAACGGAACTTCATTCAAGTTGCAAATGCGACTTCTACTGCAAGTTCAATAACCCCTCACAAGGTAAGTAATGGTTATGACCCAGGAATCGGGGGGTTTAACCAAATATATGTCCAACGAATTCCCTCTAATTTCAGGAGAAATTCGATGAGCGGAGCTTAATATGGACAGGAAGATATGAAAGGAATAATATACGTAACCCAGTGGATCCAATGTGAGGTAAATTTAGAGATGTAAAGGTAAGCAAATGTCTTTAGGAAATAAAATGAGCAGATTGAATAGAAGAAAAAAAACAACAGAAATAAAAAGTAAAAGAATATCAAATGTATCAAGATTGAAATCAAACCTAACGTAGGACAGAGAGAATAAAAAACAAAAGAGTAATAGAAATAAAGAAAAATAAAATGTTAAGAAACAAGATTTATAAACAAAGAGGTTTTGTAGAGAAAAAAAAATTAAAGAAGGTGTTAAGGAAAGATTGGAAAGTTAAAAGGTGTAAGAGATTTGAAAGAAGGTGGAAAAAAGATTAAAATGATTAAGAGATTTAAAAAGAGGAGTTTAAAAAAAAATATATATATAATAATAAGAGTTAAAGAAACAAATTGTAAAAGAAAAATTTTAAAGTATATAGAACAAACATAAGAATTTCTAAAAGGAAAAAGACACTTAAAATAGAGAAAAATAAACGGGTTGCCATAGGTTGCATAAGTATAGGTAAGACAGTCAGATCTATTTATTCAATGCTTCCAGAGCACAGGCGGCAGCAGAACGAGGGGATCTATGAAACAAAATATCAACTCTAGTAAATATGCAACGTGGGAGTATAGGGAATCGACGATGCTGCAGCTCAAAGTATGAGCAAAGTAGGAGAAATTAATAAGATACCGGAGATAAGGATAAGTAGGTTGGCCTCTTTGAGCATCGGATAATTTACGCTCGGGAGATGAATGAAATAATCGTTGGACAAGCGTAGGGAATACACTATGCCTGTAAAAGTAGATGAAGAGCACACATATGATCTGGATGCCGAATTTGGAGCTTCTGCCGAACTATTATTGAAAAGCTATAATTAGAAAACCTGGCAGAGTTATTAGCGCATAAATTAATGTTGAGAGATCAGATCGGTTATATGGTATATCTACTAACATACATATATGCAGTACTATATGATATTACAAAAAAAAGAAAAACTTTAAGTACACGTGGACTCTCAATATAATTGAGAGAACTCCATCGGGACTAAAAGAAATTTTTTTTTACAAATATTATCGCAATGAAATTAAAGAAGCGCTTATGACAGGAAATTGTCATACATTCTAGCTAAAAACTGATGTAATGGTTTCCAGAAATGCAGTGTAGATGAAAACATTCTATACACATAGTTCTTGGGATAAATTACCATTCAAATAAAATATTTGAAATTCAAAGGCGATAAGAGGTCAGCAGTAGTAGCAGGAGTAGTGTGCCACTTGAGACGTCACAAAAGTGAAAAGGTTCGAGCCTTTATCAGCAAACCATTTACGGGGCCAATTCAATCGCGGGTATCCAAGCAAGCAGAGTCCAGTTTAGAAGTCATCATTCCAACAACAGCAAACCTGCCAACAGCAGATTTACCTACCGTCGTCGGGAAACAGCTGGTACAATTAGAATAGTAGAGTAATTAATGTATTGTAATAATATCATTAGGGAAATTTGGGCACCCACAGAAATTAGAATGTTAAGGCTAAGGTTGTAAAAAGTATTAAAATTATTGAAGTTTTTTCTCTTATGAATTGGCAATACTTTTAAAATTGTAATAAGGTCAAAATGAAAGGAAAACAAAAATATTATTAGAGAAAAGATTACTGGCGACGGAATTATTAAAAATTAGAGTACTTATTTAAGATATATCAAGCCTATAGTTTATTGTAACAGAAAGAGAGGTAGAATAGATAAAAATGTAGAAATATATTTTTTTTAATTTTGTGAGATGTTTGAAGTAGTTATATTGTAAAAAAAAAAAAACAAAAAAGCAAATGTTAAAATAAGAGAAACGTGAAAAAAAAATTAGAAAATAAATGAAAAGCCATAAGAAAGAAAGTAAATACGGAAAAATAACAAAAATAAATAAGAATAGAATACAGAAAGCAAGGTAGAAAGAAAAACAAATGTAAGAAATGAAGAAATAAAATATGAAAGCAAACTATGAGAGAAATTGAGTGTGCGAAAAAAAAGTAGAAAAGAGATATTATATGTAAAATGAATAACAAGTCTAAGAAATGTAATATATGTAGGAATTTTTTTTGTTATAACAATGGAAAAAGAAGAAATAATGTTAAAGAATATGAGAAAGAAATGAAATGCAAATAGGAAAATTAAATGTGAAATAAATAGAAAGATTAAATGAGAAATCAAACTTGAAATAATGTACAAAAAAAAAACTAAGAACAGAGAAAAGAAAATAAGAAGATTTAGATAGTAAATAGGTAAGAAAAAATGTAAAATAAAATCTGAACCGAACAGAGATTAAAATATTTTCAATTTTTAAGACTATTGCACTCTCCAGATCTAGTTACCGGCGGAAACTAGTTTTTCCAAGGGGGGAGGGATGTGATGGCCCAATATACGGAAGATTCTTCCAGCAGCCAAGGGCGCATTCTAGCGAAATAATCAGCAATTGCTAAACAATACCTGCATGGTATTGTTCTGCAACTGTCGGTTGTTTTGCTGATTAGCCCAACAGCTGGCTGCGATGAGCGCTTAGTGGAGCAATCGACGATTACGATAATAATTAACCTAGCATGGTAATTGTTATGTAAAGCGATTGTTTACTACTAAGCGACTCAGGTGCTGCAACCGGTAGAACAAACGACAAGGTTGTTATCGTTTGTTTACATCCGCGTTGTGAGCAAAGAACGTACTTCCGAATATCGGGGCATAAAAGACCAATGACTGGTCTGGCGAGTGCCGTTAATTGTTCAGTCGCGTTGTAACTTTGAGGTGTCAAGTTACCGTACGGTTCGGGTTAGATTGTTTTAAATTTGTTGAGTATAATTGGTTAGGTATATGTTTGCACTCATATATGAAAAATCACACTCCAGCAATACACACACAAATGTAATATAAATGAACTTCATACAAGTTAATAAATAGTCTGCTTTTACAACTCTGAAAGTGCGGTTGTTACTTTTTTCCTTTCCTCGCAAATCTGGCCTCAATAGGTTATGGGCCCAGGCCACGTGCAGCGATAAGACTTACGGCGTTTTTTATTTGTTAAACTAAAAGTTTGTGCGAAATAGTAATTTTCGGAACACAATAAAAATTATTTAACGCTGCCGTGATTAAGTCAGTGCTGGTAGGTTTTTTTTTGTTTGTTAATTGGGAGGACTGAGTATAAACAGTATCGAAAACGATCTCATTAGAGTTGAAAAACTGCAAAATGCGGAACAGTATGCATTTTGGAAATTTCAGATCAAAATATTGCTTAATGCAAGCGAATTATTTGAGGTGGTAAATGGTGAAAATGCGAGGCCGACCAAAGCTGAAAAACAAACGCAAGACGAGTTTAACCTCATTTATAACACATGGAAGAAATTAGATAACAAGGCACAAAAAATTATTGCCACAACCGTTGGGGCAGGACCGTTACTCCACATCATAAGCTGCAGTACGGCACAAGAAATGTGGGAGAAGCTGCAGACTGTTTATGAACAGAAATCAAGAACCAATATCCACATGCTGCAACAGCGCTTCTATAGTTTCAGCAGAGACCCGAGTGACGATATTGCCACACATATTTCTAAATTGGAAGCAATAGTCAGACAATTAAGAGACGTAGGAGAGGAAATTTCTGAGTCTATGATAACAACGAAAATTCTAATGACTCTTCCGGACAATTTTTCTCATTTTTATAGTGCATGGGAATCAACGGCTGTCGCTCAGCAAAGCCTTGAAAACTTAACTGCACGCCTTATAATGGAGGAAACTCGTATGGCTGCTAGCATACCAACACATGAATCAAATAATGCTTTTATGGCAAAGAAAAAGTTAAACAAAGACAATCGCAACAACAAGAACTTCAAGCCAGGCAAGTGCTATTACTGTTCTGAACGCGGACACTGGAAACGAAATTTGTCCCTTAAAACAACAAAAGAATTCAACAAAAAGCAACAGTGTCATGAATAGTGGTGATGCTTTAATTTGCGATGCTCTTACTGCAAATAGTGAAATGATAGCTGATGACTGGTTTTTAGATTCAGGGGCAAGTGACCACATGTCGTTTCGTCGCGAATGGTTTGTGAACTTCAAACGTTTTAGCAGACCTATAAATGTTAAGATTGGGAATGGTGACACGATTTCAGCAGTGGGAGAAGGTGATATAAACATTAGTGTGTATGATGAAACTAAATGGACTGAGAAACACTTAGCTAAGGTTCTTTATGTGCCAGAAATTTCAATGAATCTGTTTTCTCAAGCTCGCGCATTGGACAAGGACTTAAAACTTATATCGACTAGTGATAAGTGTAAATTTGTAAAAGGCAAAGAATACGATTGCAATGGGAGTTCGTCAAAATCAACTTTTTAAAATGTTGTTCAAGGTTATCTCAACGGAGCAGCCTATTGTAAATATTGCATCAAAACAAACACAGGATTTACGGCTATGGCATGAACGACTAGCACACCAAAATATAAAATATGTACGTGCGTTTTTGACGGAGAGAAAAATAAATTTCACAGACATTGATAACTTCTTCTGTGAGGATTGTGTGATAGGTAAACATCATCGTTTGCCATTCGAACCTAGTAAACATCAATCAGCCATTGTCGGCGAGCTAGTTCATTCGGATATATGCGGTCCTATGGAAACATTATCGATCGGAAAATCGAGGTATTTTCTTTTATTCAAAGATGATTTTTCTCATTTTAGAACAGTTTATTTTTTGAAAGAAAAATCTGAAGTCTACAGTTTAACTAAGAAATACATAAAATTTGTTGAAACGTCTACCAATGGTAAAGTTAAGACCTTTCGAACAGATAATGGCACTGAGTATACCAATATGGGGTTACTATTGGATGAATGCGGAATCCGTCATCAGAAAACTGTACCCTATACTCCAGAACAGAACGGATGCGCGGAAAGAGAAATGCGCACAATAGTAGAATCTGCGCGCACAATGATACATTCCAAGGGTTTAAACTTGAAGCTGTGGGCAGAAGCAGTAAGTACCGCTGTGTATCTTTTAAACATTTCAGGTAGTAGTCCAATTAAAGGTAAAAGTCCCTACGAGCTCTGGCATAATAAAGTTCCTGAACTTGAAAATCTTAGAACATTTGGAACAGATTGTTACGTTCATGTACCTAAACAACGAAGACAAAAATGGGATCCAAAGGCTAAGAAAGGCATTTTCATCGGATATGCTGAAGACATCAAAGGCTATCGCATATGGTTTCCAAATATGAATAAAATTGAAATTGCTTGCGATGTGGTGTTTAATGAAACCTCAAAGAAGAATAGTGCTCCAATTTGTTCAGATTCTCAAAAGCCAGAAGAAAAGGAGCACAGGTTGATTGACCAAATTACAACTAGTCCAATTGAGACTATCGAAACTGAAAAAAGAAATTAGTCCAGCGGATAAAAATTTTGAAAACGATAACAATATGTCAGCTATGTTTGAGGAAGATTTCCTCGGATTTCCTGATGAAGAAGAAAGTGAAAGTAACGAAGAAAATAGACAGAGGATGTCTCTCCCTTTAAGAGATCGACTGAGAAGCAACAACAAGCAAAGCAACACGAACATGTGTAGTATTGCGGATGGACATGCATTTGTAATACAAACTGAACCACAAAGTTTTGAGGATGCAATCATGTGCAAGGATACAGCAGCATGGAAACGGGCTATGGATGAAGAAATGGATAGTTTACATAAAAACAATACCTGGGATCTTGTGTCTTGCCCAAAGGATAGAAAAATTCTTGATAATAAGTGGGTATTCAAGATTAAAGACGCAAATGAAAATGAACCTGGAAGGTACAAGGCAAGGCTGGTAGTTCGAGGCTTCACGCTAGAGTATGGTGTTGATTTTCAGGAGACATTCAGTCCAGTTGCAAGATTTACATCAATAAGAGCGATACTAGCAGTATCTGCTTTGGAAAGACTTTATATGAAACAGTTTGATGTAAAAACGGCCTTCTTAAATGGTGAACTTCAAGATGAAATATTCATGAGACAACCTCAAGGTTACGACGACAAATCAGGCCGAGTATGCAAGTTAAAAAAGAGCTTGTATGGGCTGAAGCAATCATCAAGATGCTGGAACATGAAATTTGTAGAAACTTTAAAACGTTTTCAGTTCAAAGTCAGCGATGCGGACACTTGTGTATTTGTTAGTCATCACAACAACAGGAAGATCATATTGGCAATTTATGTTGACGACGGCTTAATAGCTGCTACTGAAGAATCAGATATCATGGATTTAGTCCAGTATCTTCAAAAGGAATTTGAAATTAAAGTACTCGACATTAAGTGCTTTCTCGGTCTTGAAATTAGATGGACGAATAATGTTTTAAGAGTTAATCAGTCATCATATGCTAAAACGATTTTAACAAGATTTGGAATGAAGGATGCTAAACCAGTGGCAACACCTGCGGATGGCTTATTTCATTTTCAAGGCCATGGTTATAAAAATAAAGCTTTTCCTTATGGAGAAGCAGTGGGTAGCTTGATGTATTTGGCGATAGCTACACGTCCTGACGTAGCATGCGCTGTGGGTGTGCTCTCTAGGTATCTTGATTGTCCAACATCAGAGCACATAAGTGCACTAAAGCGGACTTTGAGATACATCAATGGAACCCACAATTATGGTATATTTTTTCAAAGTAATGTGAACAATTCTTTAACTGGTTACAGCGATGCTGACTATACGGGAGACATTAAAACTAGACATTCGACTAGTGGCTACGTTTTTACTATGGGATCTGGTGCAATTTCCTGGTCATCTGAGAAGCAAAAAGTGTAGCATTATCAACTACTGAATCTGAGTATATAGCAGCGAGTCAGGCAGTTAAGGAGCTAATATGGCTGAAACGATTATTAATGGATCTTATTCCAAGTGAACAGTTGAAAACAACCCTATGTATGGACAGTCAGAGCGCGATAAGAGTAATTAAAAATCCTGAGTTTCATCGACGCACGAAACATATCGATGTAAGGTATCATTTTGTAAGGGAAAAATTCATCAATGATGAGTTCCAGTTTATCTACGTGCCAACTGAACATCAGTTAGCTGATCTGTTTACAAAACCAATACAAAAGGAGAAATTTCAACGGCTAAGACATTTAATGGGCATTTCAAATTGTGTTTGACATAATTTTTTTTTAATAACTATGTATAGCATTTTTTTGTATCATTTAGTTTACCTTTTTTGATTTTGTTTAATATTGAGATACAAATAAGTGGGAGTGTTGAGTATAATTGGTTGGGTATATGTTTGCACTCATATATGAAACATCACACTCCAGCAATACACACACAAATGTAATATAAATGAACTTCATACAAGTTAATAAATAGTCTGCTTTTACAACTCTGAAAGTGCGGTTGTTACTTTTTTCCTTTCCTCGCAAATCTGGCCTCAATAAAATTATTAAGATAGGTCAGTTTGTTTGAGTAAAATAAAGATTTATATATTTGAAATTCGAGCGTTGTTAATTATTATTCAGAGCGTAATCTGGGAGACTATCGGTAGGAAGTCGGCTGTAGCACTAGCGTTCAACGAATTCTCGATTCAGGATGGATCCATCTAGATTAGTTCGTAAGACGAGAGTTCGCTGGACTGGTTGAAACTGACGGTTGACGACCTGAAGGAGGTTTATGGAACTCGGTTGGTTCTAAGACGTGCTAGTGAAATCGACCGCCTCATCCGCGTGAGGGTCTGAATACCTGACAATAGCGGCCATACTCGGGATGTCGGCGAAATCTTCAGGCGGCTCGAGAACCAAAATACGGTACTCAGCACCACGATGTGGGAAGTCTTTCAAAAGACAGAAGGTTCCAAGAACCCAAAAAGAGGAAAAGGAGTCACCTCTTGGGATAGGTAAGAACGCTGGTGGGGGCCCTGGAGCTCTCGATGTGGGCGCATCTTCCCTGGGTAAGGTTAAATTCTCCTTGGTCAAGAAGACAGAGGGCGTAGGGAAGTAATCCACACGGCTGGACTTTCCTTCACCCAGATTAATCTGGACCACAGCAAGGCGGCGTCTGCAGTGCTTCGACGCTGCTTTGCTGAATTGCATACAAAACCCGAACAACAATAAGCATTGCTCATTCAGGAGCCTTGGGTCTGGAGCACAAATTCTGACACCGCCTGCTCTACCCATAGATCAAGTGTTTTTATAATAAAAATTGTTGTTGACCTTGTTGCCTCATCTATGTAACAGAGACACTACACCAAACAAGCTTTCATTCAAGAAGGATGGAGTCAGTAAGGAACTCTTTATTGTCTCAGCATATTTCACGCATGACTCTGCTGCTCCCTCTCCCTCTGAGGGAGTCAGAAGAGCGGTTGAGTATGAGGTCTAATCGGCTTGGTTACTTGGTTGGATGCGATGCTAACGCTCATCATATTGTCTGAGGTAGCTTAGACATTAACCATCGGGGTGAGCAACGGCTAGAGTTCATCAATTCAGCGGATTTGATTCTATTGAATCAGAGCGATGAACCAACCTTTGGTATTTAGCCGAAGACAAGAAGTTATTGAGGTGACATTTGCGTCCTGCTTTCGAAACTAGCTGTCCTATTAACATGGAAATGCTGTGATGGAATGGCAGTCTGAATAAACTCCGGAAGGCTTCCAGAAGGCTGTTCAATAAAGCCATGAGGACTGGTTCGGAGCAGGACTGGCGGATCTGTTGCGAGACTCAGAGTAACTAAAAAAGTTAGTGTGGGTTAGTGAGGAGTGTTATGAGAAGACCACATTGCTCCTTTACGGTGTCGAACGAAGAAGCCTGTAGACTTCTGCTCTCGACGCATTTCCCAGACTGTAGGCTTGAAGAAGATTTGCAGTTGTATGGCGAACATCCCCTGCCTCCCTGCACGTGTGGTGATTGACCCACTGCTGCTAAGGTAGTTAATGTAGGGAAGGTAAAATGATCAATTTCATCCTTCTGGGCTTCAAAGCCCCGACTCCAGCCGGTATGTTTCCGATCCTTCTTGATCCCATCTTCAGGGCATGTATCGCATTTGGATATGTGCCTAAGGTATGGAGGAAGGTAACGTTCCGAGGCCTGGTTGGGAATCATACATGGACCCGAAGAGTTTCTGAATCATAAGCCTCTCTGTTTAAGATTATCGACATACAACGTCGAAGCAACCCAGGTCAATCAAGTCAACTAATGCATTTTTGTTTTCTGAATTATTAAAAAGTTTTTCGGTTAATGAGTTGACATTAAGCAGTTTTTCATTTCAATTTGCATAAAAAACCAAACCATTTAATGGTGCCGAAACCCGGGAATTTGCATTGAACCAAATATTAAAATCATTTAAATAAAAATGTCCGAAGCTGAGCTGAAGGTCAAGAGAGGCCGTATAAAGGGTTCGATGACAAAGCTGAAAACATTTGTCGAGAAAACTCTGCCTGAAAGAATGACGCTCGAAGAATTTGAAGCAAGATTAGAAGTCTTAGAAAAACTAATGGCAGAATTTATCGCCGTAGATGACAAATTAGTCACCCTCGAAGTACCCTCTGAGTTTCCGATTTTGAAGACAAGTACCTCACAATAAAGCCTGTACTTGTAAAAACAATAAAAGCAATAAAGCCCGATAATCCCGCACTTAGTTCAACGAAAGTAGACCTGAATCAAACAATGAGCAGATACTTCGATCAGCAACGATCCTTCTTTGACAATTTTAATCTATCGAATTCTCATAGCAACAATATTTTGGAAATCCGGTTGCCTAAAATACAGATTCACTGGATACACTGGAGATTATAAAGACTGGCCGTCATTCAAGGACTTGTTTCTCTCATCCGTCGACCAAAGAGAAGGACTGTCGGCTTGTCATAAACTGCAATATTTAAAGGGTTTTCTAAACGGTGAAGCGGCCGCATTGACTAAGCACATCACAGTAACTAACGCAAACTACAAAGAAGCATGGTCTAAGCTTGTAGCCCGCTATGACAAGAAACGTCATATCTTAAACTCCTACATAAAAACATTTATCAATCAATGAACAATGTTGCGATAACTCACGGACACATCTAATGAATTAATACGAGGAATTTCAACTCTAGGAAAACAGGCAATGGATAGAGATCCGTGGCTTATCTACCTCATCCTCAACAAAACTGATTCAGAAACCAAACAAGCTTGGGCCGAAGAGATTGCAGCCAATGACCTTCCCTCCTATCAAGACCTGATCAATTTTCTAAATAAGCGATGCGACGCCTTAGAAACTGTTGAGCCATCTATTAAAAGGACACAACCTGGAAAACCAGCAATCCGGGCCCTTCACTCCGACACCTCCAGGAGTTGTCCAGAATGTTCTGAAGAGCATCCACTTTTCCATTGCTCGAAGTTCAAGGGTATGGATATAATGGCTAGGCGTCAATTGGTGACTAAACACGCATTATGTTTCAATTGCCTTAGTGGTGGACATCATGCACAAAAGTGTAAGTCGAGATTTTCATGCCACTACTGTAGACAAGCACATCACTCATTACTGCATCTCAACCAGACTTCAACAGATTTTCAAGTTCAGAACTGGGATTATATTAAAGGACTCCCACTTGCAGATCCAACTTTCAACCGCTCGAGCAAGATTGACATCTTGCTAGAAACAGAACACTTTATTCAGATTCTGAAGGAAGGGCAACGTATCATACAACCGCATCATCCAGCACAACAAAATACCATATTCGGATACATCGTGGCGGGACTAGTAGACAAGGTAAATGAAACATTACCAGTTATAGCTTTACACGCAGATATTATAGACATTGATGCAGCCTTACGGAAGTTTTGGGAAATAGAAGAAATCCCCCAACAAGAGCCATCCTACACCGTAGAGGAACAATTCTGTGAATCACATTTCATGCAAAATCATTATATTGATGAAGTCACTGGGTGCTATACAGTTCGCCTTCCTTTTAAAGAAGACAGCCCACCTCTTGGAAACTCCTTAGAGACAACAATCCGCAAATTTAAATCATTAGAAAATAGGTTTGAAAAAGATCCGAATCTCTATAAAGATTATAGTAAATTCATTAATGAATACAAACGACTGAGGCATCTCGAGCCTATTCCAAGCAACTTGGTAAATACCAATGAAGAACTTGTATATCTTCCTCACCACGCAATTATCAAACAATCAAGCACAACGACAAAACTTCGCGTTGTATTCGACGGTTCCGCCAAAACATCATCTGGTATATCCTTAAACCAGAAGCTTCTCGTTGGGCCAAGGACTCAAAGGAATCTTTTTGACATATTATTATCGTTCAGAACTTATAAGGTGGCAGTCACTAGTGACATCGAAAAGATGTATCGAATGATTTTGGTCGATCAACAAGATAGAACTTATCAGCGAATTATCTGGGGAGAGAATATCAATCAATCAATTCAACATCTATGGTTAAACACCGTCACATATGGAACCTCGTCCGCACCTTTTCTAGCTACGAGAGCTCTCAAGCAACTTTGCGTTGAGTTTCAGGGACAATTTCCACTCGCGGAACAAGCCATCACCAATAGCTTCTATGTAGATGATTTAATGTCAGGGGCAGGATCGGTAGATGAAGCCATTTAACTCCAAGAAGAATTGTCAACGTTACTGGAGCGTCGAGGATTTCGTTTGAGAAAATGGGCCTCCAATGCCAAAGAATTTTTAAGCACACTCCCCTCAGCAGCAGCATTGCATCGGTAAAATTTGATGCACATCCAGATGCATTGAAGGTTCTTGGAATCAAATGGATCCCAGCAGAAGACTGCTTCATTTTTGACGTAAATCTCCCTGGTAATTCGCTGGTAACCAAAAGAACAATACTTTCAGAATCAAGCCGCATCTTCGATCCACTTGGATTATTATCACCTATCACAATCGCATTCAAAATAATCCTTCAATCTCGGTGGCTAAACAATTACGGCTGGGATGATCAAGTAACGGGAGAGTTAGCAAAAAGGTGGCATGAACTTCGCAGAAGCATTCATCACATTCAGAAGATTCGCATTCCTCGGTGGTTACAGACAAATTGGGAAGATCTAGAGTTACACGGATTTTCAGATGCTTCCGAATGCGCATATGCTGCAGTAGTATACTGCAGAAGCACTTCTCACAATGGGAACGTCAGCGTCACATTAGTGGCATCCAAAACACGAGTGGCACCTATCAAACAGATCTCGATCCCACGACTAAAGCTCTGTGCAGCGATGCTTCTAGCCAATCTCCTTAAACATATCCTCGTGGCCTTCGGAAAACCCAATGTTAGGCGTTTTGCATGGACAGACTCTATGGTGGTTCTTTCATGGTTGTCATCACACCTCAGAAGGTGGAAAACCTATGTTGGAAATCGTACTGCGGAAATACTCACAATACTACCAAGGAATTTCTGGAACCACGTCCCGTCCAAGGAGAATCCGGCAGACATCGCGTCGAGAGGTACGCTACCACAAACATTAGTGAGTTCAGAGTGGAAGGGTCCATCATGGCTTATAGAAGATTATTCAAGGAAAATCTCAGTAGTACATATTCCCAATACAGAGACAGAGTTAGAGAAAAAGGAAGCCTGCATTAACATGTTTATTGCATCCATCAAGAACGAATTCGTTTTCAAGAAAGTCTACGTTACGATTAATACTTCGCATCCTGGGATGGTGTATCAGATTCATTATCAACTCCAACAGATCATCAGCCAAAATATCAGTGAGATGGCTGATGCCTTCACAGAGGGGATTCAAGCGCTACAGGATGGAAAACAAATTGCCGATTCAAGACATCTAAGAAGGCTCAATCCTTTCATTGATGCGGATAAAATAATACGAGTCGGAGGACGGCTAGAAATGATGTATGCTCATACGACATCAAGCATCCGATCATCCTGCCAAAGAATCATATGTTTGTGGATCTGCTGATTAAACACACCCATGAAAGACACTATCACGTTGGCACGTCACTTCTCCTCAGCATCCTTAGACAAAAGTACTGGATTATATCCTGTCGCTTCTTAGTAAAGCGTTACATCACCAAATGCGTAATTTGTACTAGATACAGAAAAGCAACATCTAATCAGTTGATGGGGAATCTACCTTTTCATCGAGTGTCATTCACACAGGCCTTCGAAAATGTAGGAGTGGATTATGCAGGCCCATTTTCACTGCTTCGACATCGAAGAAGAGGAGCAAAAGTCATCAAGGGTTACATCGCACTATTTGTTTGTTTTAGTACAAAGGCTTGTCATGTAGAAGTTGTTAGCGAATTGTCGGCCGACGCTTTCATAGCATGCTTGAAGAGATTCATTGCAAGAAGAGGCATTCCACTAAATATGTACAGGGATAATGCTACAAATTTCGTAGGCGCAAATAGGAAGCTTTGCGAATTATATCATCTAGTAAATTCTGAGAATTACAATGTGTAGGTGGCAGATATTCTCTCAGATAACCACGTCACGGAGGAATTTGGGAAGCGGGAGTGAAATCATTGAAGACCCTACTGAAGCGGACCATCGGTGAAACACGCCTTACGTTCGAAGAGCTCACCACACTTTTCACGGGAATCGAAGGGATCCTCAATTCGAGGCCGCTTATGCCAACAACGGATGGTACTAGCAGTTTAGATGCAATTACTCCAGCCCACTTCCTAATTGGACGCCCTATTACAGCCCTACCCGAACCAGCCATGGACAACGCAAGGATATCAACCCTAACGAGATGGCGTTTCGTACAAAAGATGCTGCACGATTTTTGGAGATGATGGCATGTGGACTATTTGACCAGTCTACAAAGTCGGCCAAAATGGACACGAATTGAAGCAAACTTGCGCACACTTAGTTTTAATAAAGGAGAGCAACCTGCCACCGTCGGCGTGCGTCCTCGGACGTGTAATATAAGAACATCCCGGACAAGACAATCTAGTTCACGTCGTGACGTTGAGAACGTCAAAAGGAGAAGTCAAGCGACCTGCAGCAAAACTTTTCAAGCTACCAATAAATCAAGACAATATCTTAATGGCGGGAGTATGTTTAAGATTATCGACATACAACGTCGAAGCAACCCAGGTCAATCAAGTCAACTAATGCATTTTTGTTTTCTGAATTATTAAAAAGTTTTACGTTTAATGAGTTGACATTAAGCAGTTTTTCATATCAATTTGCATAAAAAACCAAAACACTCTCCTCATTTATTTTGAAATGTCCGAAGAGACTCGTGGATGAATATATTAAAGGAGTAGCCCTAAAAGCTTCTTCCTTAAACACCTTGCAGCACGCTTACAGACAGATCAACTAGGACTCGATCGTAAACTGTTTAACTTGGGAGCTTTTGACAGGGCCACCCCGATTCGTCGACATTGTTTGACTGCACTATCGTGATGGATTGGCCTAATACTAAGACGACGAAACTTAACCGTGAAGTTGGGTGCGTACAGGATGTCGTGCTCTCATCGGTACTCTGGTGTATGTTGGTTTGTTATGGTCGTAGCGTATTGCATGTAGCAATATGCTACACTGAGCTAGGTACACGTCTACGCGACCCGTACCAGCATGAGGTGTGTGCGAACTGTGTCTCCTATATGGATGGAGAGCCATACGCGCTGACCGCACACACAAAACAAAAGAAAAGAAGAATGTCGACATCTGTCTTGTTGTTCAAGTGAATCATGCACAATCAGACGGAAAAAAATCTGAAATTTTCTTGTGGCATTATAAACATTTACGGAATTCGCTTTGAGCAATCACTTTTTGGATGGATAAGAGACTACATCCATACGCAGTAGCGACATTTCCATCGGGAAATTTCACTAAGCCTGCCCAGACAGAGAAATGCAAGGCAGGACCTCGCGTTTTGATCGCTTTGAACCACGCGTGATAGATTGGGTGCAGTTTTCGAGTCCAAAAAATCATCGAACATAAGCAGCTCAACAAGTATTGACAAAGGACATCGGCAATCTGGGCGAGTAATCAACATACCAATTGGGCGAATTGCTACACCATTAGCACAACTTCAGGCAAAACCCTGTTGAACTCATGGTTGCTTGTTTTATGGCACTTCATGTACAAATTTCTACTGCTCGAAATGTTGCCAGTCGAAGTGTGATCTGGATTATTGTTCAGAATTCTCCAATGATTCTACACCATCTAGTACAGTGTATTCACCAGCAACAGCTGCAATAAATAAAACAGGTAGCAAAATCATGTCTGATATATAGCCGCATAGATTAAGATGCAATTACTAATTGCAATACTAAAATATTAATTTATTACTAACGTCCATATCAAAACATATTTCTGAGTCCATTTGTATCGGCATCAACTTCCAAATAAAATGCTTGGCTGGAAAAACTGTCAACTTTTCCTTCTTTAAAAAAGTGCCGTACGATATTCTAATCTACCAATTATTATTATTATTAATTACGGGGGATGCAGCCAGGGTCTCTGCCTCTCATCTTGTCACTGCTTCGCCCAAACTATGAAATTATTTTCTAAAAATGAAATCAGTGTGCTTTTATCGTTTAACTCGGCGGACGCCAATGTCAGTTCCTTAGATTAGTAAGGAGAATTACTTATAATTAATTAATCTTTTTCTTATACGCGGTGAATAAAAGTTTTGTTATACACAGTGGAGCGTTTTTATTTATTACACCGATAACAAAAAAGAGTAAAAGTGCACTCCCCGATCCACAACAGTCGGGTTATTTTGGTGGCAGCGGTGCAATCCACGCGCAGTGTAAAGCCGCGATCTTTATTTCGTAAATAATCAATCAAGATCTAATTGATCAAATGCAATCCGCGCGCAGTATAAAGCCGCGATATTAATTTCATAAATAATCAATCAAGATCTAATTGATCAAATGCAATCCGCGCGCAGTGTAAAGCCGTGATTTAATGTTTTTTTATCTAATTAATCAAGATCCAATTAACACGTTGACGCTCACTTTGAAATCGGTGATGGACGACAAAAACGACTTTTTGTTTCTTTTGTTAATTAGTTGGTTCTTGGGGAGTTCGATCAAGATATCATACTTACAGAATAAAATTAATGTATTTTACACCAAATATGGTATTCGTAAAAAATTTTGGACGTCTATAGCCGTCATTTGTTTTTAATAGCTTCGATTTCACTGATACACAAAAGACGTCTATAGACGTCTTGGTAGCTGTAAAGACCATAACGATATTTGTTGCGAATAATTTAGTAAAAATGAAATAAATATAAACAGAAAACTATCCGTCACCTAAAACTGTTCGGCAGGCCCGACGCCTACTAGGTATGGCGGGATGGTATCAACGATTCATTCCGAACTATGCTGATCTAACTGCCTCCATTACAGACACTCTGAAAAATCCCAGTCAGTTCCAATGGACACCTAAAGCCCAGACGTCTCTGGAATTGTTAAAACAGAAACTTACCTCTGCTCCTGTCTAAAAACTTGAATTCAGCACAATGAAATTACACAGTCAGAGAGCAGGAATGCTTAGCAGCGATCTTAAGTGTACAGAAGTTTCGGCCCTTCATAGAACTTATGCCGTTTAATATAGTGACTGATCATGCGAGCTTGAAATGGCTGATATCTCAAACGGACCTCAGCGATAGACTTGTTCGGTGGAGTTTGAAGCTTGAGCGTCGTCCCGGATGCTCTGTCACGAATCCACTGTGACACCTTCTCACCATCTGAAGATCCTGGTCCGGAAGTTGAACTTAGCTCCCCAACTTAGCTTCCAACGAGTTGAAATACGAGGAGTTGAGGCAAAAAGTTAAATCAACTTCTGTGTCAGGGATGGCTTCGTCTATATTCGGACTGTTCCGAGAACAGGCGATCCGATTCAGGAAGAAGAAGCCCACTTTTAGACCACCTATGGGAGCTCAGTCTGTGACAGAAAGACCATGGCAAAAGCTCTACGTCGACTTTCTAAGTCCATATCCTAGGTCAGCGAAAGGAAATGTTTGCATGCTACTAATTCTTGACCACTTTTCTAAATTCCCAATTCTCAAACCAATGAGAAAGGCATCTATTCTTAATGTATGTCAATTCATCGAGACAGAAATATTTCATGTGATCGGAGTTCCGGAGACGATAGTCTCTGACAATGGAGTCCAGTTTTGCTCGGCTCAGTTCGCCAAATTACTGAATAGGTATGGGGTCAAACACTTGCGAACGGCAGTCTACTCGCCGCAAGCAAACGCCTCACAGCGAGTGAACAGGTCTCTATTGGCAGGGATTAGGACATACATCCAGAGGGGTCACACTAAGTGGGATGAGAAGCTAAGCCACATAGCTGGCTCCCTCAGGAGCTCAATCCACCAAGCAACCGGCTTCTCACCCTACCGGATACTTTTCGATCAGCAGATTATTGATCATGCGAGCTCCTATCACATCCTTAGGAACCTTGGAACTCCTAATGAACCTCTAATCCACCACAACCGACTTCTCACCCTACCGGATATTTTTCGGTCAGCAGATGATTGATCATGAGAGTTCCTATCATATCCTTAGGATCCTTGGAACTCCTAATGAGCCTCTAAGAGTAGATGCTGAAGACAAACTAAGATTGATCCGTGCGAGAGTGCAGGAAAATATGAACTATGCGTTTGAACTGGGTTCAAAAGCTTATAATCTTAGTGTGAAGCTTGTTAGTTTCAAAGTGGGTCAAGAAGTGTACAGACGAAATTTTGCCCGAAGCAATTTCCAGCAGCAGACCAGTGCTAAATTAGGACGTAAATTTGTGAAGAGTCGGGTTAAGTCAAAGAAAGGAAACTCCTTATATGATCTTGAAGATCTTCAGGGTAGAACGTTAGAAGTCTATCACGCCAAGGACACGAGGCCGTGATATCCATATTTCTGGGACGTTGTAGGTCTAGCGCAAATTTCAATCCTGGTAGCCCTTATAAGGCATCCAGCCAGCTTAACTGGTAAACTACAGGATGCCAATGTGCCGCTTAGGACCCTCCCAGCCTAGCGGTCGGCATACCTTTTGGAAAATAGACACGTTTTAACCCAATCCCTTGCATGACAATGCGCCAGAACCCCTCCTACATGGTACGCTACGGCAGATAGTTTGTCGTAAGAATTCCATTTCCATAAAGCCTTTGCAAATTTAAAAAAGAAGAAGAAAATCTGGCACGTCGCTACCTCAACGACGCCTTAGAGACACAATCTTGAACAAGCGTCGGCCGGAGATCAGAGTGAGATGTTAGGGCTGGGAAAGCTTTGCGATCAGATGGTTAGGTTACTGACCGCGGGGTTCCCTCAGCTAATCTCGGTGAAAGAAGGCAGAGGGGTACTGGCCGACTGGATTTTTTAGGTTACCAGCTTGTCGGTACACCTCTGACTTCCGGCACGGAAAATCAAGTCGAGGTCTGATCAAAGATTGATGGGACTTCAAGGATGTGTCTCCGTTTCGGCACACTTCAAATAGATCAAATCGGCCTGGACAATCCGTCTCATTCACCTGGCATTATTGATAGGAAATGCTTTCATGGGTCGTGGGTCGAGTCACACATTGGGCGCCTGCAGCGATGAGGCCTATATTTTAAGACCGGCTAGCTAGAATCCAGTGCCACAGTGGAACCTCTCAGAGGCGCCTCGGGGAGGGATCCTCATCAACAAAATTCATGTAAGTTGCTGCCAAGTGTTTGTTTGATTATCTTATATACCCTTTTTGCAATTTCTTTCTAATTCTGAGAATAACTGAAAAAGACGACTATATTAATTATTAAGAAATATTTCATGATTCATTCTTAGAAAAAGATTGAAGAAATATGAAACAAATGGATTTAACAGTGATATACAGTTTAATCATTTATTTAGAATGCTAAGAATATAGGACGGCTATAGCAGTCATTTGCATCTGTAAGCACTAGCGTTGGACGGCTATAGACGTCATTTACGTCAACGTGTTAAGCATTCTTACATATGCATGCCTACTAACGAAGACAAATAAAAGGAAGATGAAATTGATAATTTGGGTTGCTCAACACGGGATCCATAATATAGGAAAAATCCAGCCAAAACCAACTGCTCCAGAATTAAGGGAAAAGTATACTTGAAAATTCCAGGATGTGGACAAACCAGTAAGCCGAAGTTTTTTTTTTCCTCTATACTGAGAGATTGATTCGAAATTATTTAATTCAATTTTAGTATAATTTCTGTATTTTTTTTTGGTAGTTGATTCAACTTTAATTATATTTATGGTATTTAATTCAATTTTAGTGCTATTTCTATTATTACGGTATTACTATATAAATGAAATATATAAGTACCTACATAAGTCCAGGAACATTGTCCAGAAAGATTATTGCAAGTTTAAGGGCACAAAGTGATTTTTTTTTTCGTATGTCACAATTTAAATAAAATTTGTAGATTTATAGTAGCTACTAATGTATGCTAAGAATGCAAGTCTTGCCTCATTCATTCTAAAGTGAAGTGAAGTGGAGGAAAATATTGTAATTTTTTGGTTCAAAAGTGTTAAATGAAAGTGGTAGAAGTCATCCTCCCCTAGTGAATTTCAATCTAATTTTTATTTTCGGGCATTAGTGCCATACATATACATAGTATCCTATCAAGATACATCGCACATCGCAAATAAGCCGCATATTTCTCTCACGCTGAGTGGGATATTGCCAAAGTTTCAAATCTCAATTACGAAGAGTACCTACATCAAGTAATGTTTAGATGTTCAGTGTAATTACCTAGTTTATGAAACCATTTTCCTGAAGCAAATGCTAGAGGAGTGGATTTCCTGTTCAATACCGGAGATTTCAGTTGTTCTACTTTTCTCCTGCTCTACCCTAGCAATAAATTCAACTCAAACAGTAAAATATCTGAAATTGTTCCAAATTGGTTACTGTTCTATTAAACAAACTCGAATATGCACCCGCGAAATATGAAACAACCTGACTCCGCCTTACAGAATTCGTGTGCGCAAACCTTAGTTTTGTTATATCAGAAGCATCCAATTAGTGACCCGTTTCAACGAATTTTATTGCATTTGATTTATAAAAAAAAAAACTAAACACAGAAACTCTTGATTAAAGTGTAAAAAAAAAGAGAAACGTGACTAAAGAATAATAGTACATGTCTGTAAACCTGAATATTTCTCTAAGAGGTGGAAGAAAGGTAAAGCGTGATTGCGACAAAGTGCCTAGCCCCATAAAGGAAGAAAGTGGCGAGTCATTCTCTGATTCTGATCAATATAGTTCTGCTGACGAAGAACAGAACAATAGTAAAAAAATGACTTCCTTCAATATATCCCATGCTATCAAATTAATACCGGAATTTGATGGTAGTTACGAGACTCTTTGAAGATTTCTGCAAATTGCAAAAATAAAGCAACTGAAGATTCCGATAAGGTCGAATTTCTGGACCTGATTAAGTCAAAACTGATCGGAAGGGCATACAATGTCCTTCTACGGTATAACGATTATCAAACTTGGCCCGAACTTGAGACTGCCATAAATAAGAAGTTTTCGAAATTTAGATCTACACAAGTGGTTCAAGCTGAGCTCTTTTCCATTAAACAAGGAATGCAAGAGTCTGTGTCACACTATGCAGAAAGAATCGAACAACTACTGGACGAACTTAATATATCCAGTACTCAAGGTGAAGAAGACGCAGGCAGCAAGGCTATTAGAACACTTAACGAGAAAAGCGCGATTAATAACTTTAAACGAGGTTTAAGGCCTCCCTTAAAACTGATTATCAAGTCCACAAAACACGATTCCTTAACTACCGCCGTGGATTATGCAGTAGAGGAGGAACACTTATCACAAAGCGATTTCAAGAATTGGGAAGTAAAGAGATGCAACTATTGCAGAACCTCAGGCCATAGCACTAACGAGTGCAGGAAGCTGCAAAACAAGCCTAAACCCATTTTTCAGAATAAAACACACTCTCCAGGCCTCCCCCAATTCAATAACAGTCAACGGGTTAACGCTATCCAAAACGTACAAATATGCCGGTACTGTAAAAAGACCGGACACTTAATTAACGAGTGTCAGAAACGCCAGTATAATAATGCCCACAGAGTAAGTTCGACCCCTAATGACATACCTCCAGATAGAGTTAGATCAAATGATAGATCGTCCCGTTATACCAATGAAAATTCACGACAATCTTATCCGGGAAACGCTGCAACGCCTGGTACCAGCGGCACAATGGTCCGGGTTCAAAATCTACACTAATGTGCCAAAGTCATTATTCCCACAAAGGAAATGTAATAGAATCTCGAGTTACAACCAACAATATTAATCATCGAAAAGCGAATCCTTTTACACGTACACCTTCTGAACAATTTTCTCCCATCCTAAATCTTGATAGTAACAAAACTTTTCAAAGTGAAATTATCCTAAATATTGTCGAAACTACTTCCGACCAGAATAGTATTTTACTTGACACCGGCGCTTCAATAAGTCTGATCAAGATCGGCGCTCTCAAGGGCGAGGTTGAAGTATACACAGATTGGTCCACACCAGTTAAAGGCACCTCCATGCAACCCATATTCACTAAGGGCATTTGCTATTTAAATATGAAGTTGTCACAAGCAACTACACTGATTCATCCCTTCCATATAGTCCCATCTGACTTCCCTATCAATTGTGATGGAATTATAGGTGAAGATTTTTTCGCCAAGACCAACTCCATACTCAGTTATAAGACACACGCTAACCGTTCACACCAACGTTGGAGATATTGAGCTACCATTTAAATACTCAACAAAGAGTATCAAAGTTCCTCCCAGAGCTGGTCCCATGTTCGGGACCGAGGAAATTATTTGCCTACCAACGGAAATAGCACCCCAAGTTTATACAGCCGGATGTGTAGTTAAACCCGAAGATGGTTATATTGTAAACGCATCTCAGGAGGAAATTGAGGTTACAAATCAAATACAGCTGAAGCATGAACAGCTTCAAAATTAATTGCAATATATAATCTCCACAGTGTTAGGAATGAAGACAGAATAGAACAGCGATTGGCGAACCTTACCTCTCTACTGGATTTGAATCATCTTAATGCCGAAGAAAACGCTTCTATTATTGATATTTGTAGAGAATTCAACGACATATTTCTCCTTGCAGGCGACAAGTTAACCTTCACTCCAATAATCTCACATCATATTCCGATCGACCCAAACCAATCCCCAGTAAATATACGCCCATACCGGTTACCCGAAATACATAAAACCGAAATTAAAAACCAAGTTGATCAAATGCTGGATGAAGGCATAGTCCGACATAGTTCCAGACCCTGGAATGCTCCGTTGTTAGTGGTACCCAAAAAGCCTGATGCCCAGGACAACAAAAAATGGAGAGTTGTAGTGGATTTCCGACGGCTGAACGAGCTAACGTTAGCAGATGCACATCCGCTACCCAACATTGAAGATATCCTCAATCAACTAGGGGATTCTAAATATTTCACTACGTTGAATCTAGCGAACGGATATCACCAAATCCAAGTCGCTGAAGGTGATAAGCTCAAAACGGCATTCAGCACCCCCTACGGACATTTTGGATTTAATCGAATGCCTTTTGGTTTGCGAAATGCACCTCCAACTTTCCAACGCCTTATGAATAAGGTGCTTACTGGCTTACAGGGCATACGCTGTTTTGTGTACCTCGACGATGTGGTAGTGCATAGAAGAGACCTACAAGACCATAATCGCAAACTGAGGGAAATTTTTGAATGCCTTAAGAGACACAACCTCAAGCTTCAGCCCAATAAATGTAGATTCCTCGGTAGAGAAGTAACATACTTGGGTCATGTTAAAGCCAGATCCTTGTAAAATTGTAGCCATAAAGTCTATCTTACCCCCAAAGAATGTCAAACAACTTAAATCCTACTTAGGACTCGTGGGATACTACAGAAAATTCATCCCGCAGTTCTCCAAGATCGCCAACCCTCTAAACAAGTTGCTGAAGAAAGATATACCCTTTAATTGGGACGCTCATTGCGATGAGTCTTTTAATAAACTAAAAGAAACAATTATACAATCGCCCATCCTGCAGTATCCTAACTTCGAGAAACGATTTTTTGTTACCACTGATGCTAGCGATACGGCGATAGGCATTTGCGCATTTGCGAGTAGAGTTTTAAACAAAGCAGAACGGAATTATTCAACTATAGAGAAAGAAGCACTTGCGGTCGTATGGGCTACCAAGCAGTTTAGACCGTATGTCTACGGCAGGCAATTTACGGTAGTAACAGATCATAAACCTCTCGTATGGATTTTTAACCTTAAGGATCCATCTTCTAGAATTATGCGATGGAGAATAAAGTTAGAGGAGTACGATTTCAATGTAATCCACAAATCGGGGCATTTGAACACAAATGCAGATGCGCTGTCCCGATTGGAGCCAGTTGAGGTAAATGTTATAACTCGATCTCAGGGAAAGGCAGAGCAGGCTATTGCTGATGAAATCATATCAAATTGGAATATAGATGCAACTTCAAGCTCAGAATCTCAGTCGGGCTGTCGGCTAAGCCAAGAAGAAAATTCAAACAAAAATGTTAATTCAAACACTAGTCCGTGTGCACAGCTAAATCAGGATGCAGACGTAACTCTAAGTCCTAACCCAGCACATGTTCTAAACCCAAATAGGAATTCTAACATGCTCAAAACTAACAGGTTAGACTCAGATCAAAAGCCCATAGCGATCGTTGATCAAAAAGAGATTCTACGCGTACTTCACGACTATCATAAAAGCCCTACTGATGGCCATCAAGGTGTAACTCGCACCTTTAAGCGAATCAGGCCCAAATTCGTTTGGAAAAATATGTACAAGGATATCAAAAGGTACATATCCTCATGTGAAACATGCCAGAAAAGCGCAAAACCAAAATCTCCATGAAGGTCACTACAACCTCCACAAAGCCCTTTGAGCGCGTGTCTTTGGATATAGTCGGGCCATTACCCGTCTCAGAGAGCGGAAACAAATATATCCTCACATTCCAAGACGATCTGACGAAATTTATACAGGCAACGCCTATTCCTAATCAAGACAATTTAAGCAATCGCATTGAAATCGAAAAAAAAACCTACATCTCTTCGATGACCTATCAAACCTGATTACACTCTCAATGGAACAGTTTCTTCGAAAGCAAAGTGAACTAACGGAAATAGTGCACGAATCTAGATTGGGCAAATTAGACAAACATTTATCGAACACCCCCTTATTTTTAAATGCTATAAGAAGTACAAATAGAACTACCCCATGAATTGGGGTTCCCCTTAAACCAACCGTGGAAAGCTTACCAATAATAAATAAGATATCAACGGTCGAGCCTCTTTATGCACAAAACTATCTTCTAAATAGAAATAGAAATCCCACTTATAAGCGATGTGTTTAAATTTTACAAGTTAACCAGTATCCCTGTTAAGTATACAGATGACTTCTATTACTTCATCAGACCTGGCTCGGAATATGTAGCCATAAATGAAAGGCTTAGACAATATATTTTCTTGAAACAAAGTGAATTCGATAAATGTCTAGGGATAAATTCAAACTCCTACATATGTAATCAAAATTACCTAACATTCAATGAAAATAGGAATAATTGTATTATGCAGATAAGGTTAGGTTATCAAAACGCATCGAATTGTGAAATACGCATTTTTAAAGTCATCCAAGAAATTTGGCAGGCGTTATCGAAGGTAAATACTTGGTTGTACGTCTTACCTGAGCAAACCAATTTGAGAATAACTTGTAACGATACGACATACCTGATTCAACTCCTTCAGAGTGGAATCTTAGAGCTTGCCTCTGGTTGTAAAGCTTCAACAAGTCAAATAAATCTGGAAACCAGAAATGAAGTAAGTACCGCTAAGCCAATGCTATACCGTTTTGATAATGTAATCTTAGATGATTTGACAAATATTACTGTCAGTTTTTCAATAAAATGTTCCCTAAAATTGTTTTACCGCCTAGCATGGAAAATGTAGATTTTGAGAAAATTAGTGTAGACTTACATGAGCTAAGAAATGTTAATAAAGATACTGACTTTAGTATAGATAATTCCGACCCCCAAACAACTAGCATTAGTTTTACTGTTCTCCTAGGCATAGTTGTAACTACTATTATAATATACATTATTGTTAGGAAAATTGTAAAATGTAAAATTACAACTAATCGAGACGAAAACCCCTAAAAAAAAATAAGGAATAGAAAAAAAAACCTGAGAAGGGGAATTTTGAGAACAATAACAATAATCAACTTTTTTTGTAGTACTTACTTTCATTTTCTTTATACATATATACATATAATCATTAAATTTTATATTAGAGTAAAAACATATAAGTACAATGCACTAATAAGTTTTTCTTTAAGGGGGAGGAATGTAGTGAAGCGCGATTCCCACGAACACAAACCATTTGCTTTTTTTTTTATATACACAAATCATTTTAATCATTTTAAAAGTCGAACGTAGTCATTTCATGAAATTCCAATTTCAAACCCAACTCGGGTCAACCACTCGAAACTCAATTTTTATCGCTGAGTTTGTATTTTCAATGTCCAAGACGATAACGTCGAGCAATTTATGACCTCGAGTATCGCATTACAAGTAAAGTGTGTGGGAACCGTGCTTCGCCCAAACTATGAAATTATTTTCTAAAAATCAAATCAGTGTGCTTTTATCGTTTAACTCAGCGGACGCCAATGTCAGTACCTTAGATTAGTAAGGAGAATTACTTATAATTAATTAATCTTTTTCTTCGGTGAATAAAAGTTTTGTTATACACAGTGGAGCGTTTTTATTTATTACACCGATAACAAAAAAAGTAAAAGTGCACTCCCCGATCCACAACAATTAACCCTTGATGCCCTAGGGCGCCCATTCGAACTTAAGGTCTTTGATGAAGCTTATAATATTCTTTAGGGCCATTTTTCGACATCCTCTGGCAGTGGAAATGCCTTTCCTAGATATCTTAGCCTTATGCGGCACAGAGCTTCGCAGTCACATAGGACATGTTCAGCGGATTCGTCGTCTTCCATACAGAATCGACAGGTCTCATCATTGACCTTACCCATCTTCTTAAGATGGTATCTAAGTGGGCAGTGCCCAGTAAGTAAGTTTAATCTACCAATTACACCGACGCTATACTAATTAGTGGCAGCCGCTGTACCTTATTTCAGGAAATAATAAAAACCTAGATGTTACTTTTAGTGAATGCCTAAGAACTACAACAAACCTAGATTTACTATAAAATGGTTTCAGTGACCGAATTTATTGAAAAAAGAATCTTTATCGCGGTAATCTAAGCAATTTAATACATTAAAATAGTTTTAATGACTTATTGAATAACCCTCCTGTAAATATGTACGTAACAAAAACTATTCGTTTAGCATTAATTAATTAACAAATTGAGCAGAATTATTCGAGTTGAAAGGCATTGTTTATCAAAGAAGTAAAGCATCACTGCCTTTTATTTTTAAGAAAGTGTAGACAGGATAGGAAGAAAATCTCCTTTTTGTGGCGACGTGATACTTATGTATTTGAACATTGACATGACATCACATCCAGTGCCTACGAAACTGCTATTTTTTTTTAAATATGTTTTCTCGGCTTTTCTTCTATAAAAAAAACGATGGAATGATGAGAGCGCGTAAAGAAAAAAAAGAAAGCTCGCAAATGTGCTCAGAGAGAAGACCAAAACAGAAATTTACAGCCAATGTATTTTGTAAAGCTAATGGGAAATTGTTTACGTGCCTTTCATTAATAATCAATCGAAATTTTTTAAATTCTAGATTTTCTTTATTTATGATACTGAGGTATATGTAGATAACTTGCTGTTTTCGCATTGATTGAGGGAATATATTATATATATACAGGGTGTCCCGTAAGTCGACGTCAAGCGGGAATCGGGTGATAGACCAAATCATAACAGTTACCAGAAAAATATAAAAAAAATTCTAAGTCATGTATTTTTCAAATTATAGAAATTTCTTTTGTTTTCGAGAAAATGTACACCTTATGATGGTTTTTAGCTCCTGTTGCTACAAATCTTTACTTTTTTTCAATTTTATTTTTCTTATGTAATCCCGAATAGTGCTTATGTAACCTGCTGCTTTAACTTCTAAGCCTACTATCCCAGCTTGGAAGAAAATGTCACATTTTGCCGAACCAAGAATAGTAAACTAATATTTCACCCAACTTTAACTGACTGTAATGAAAAAAAAATGTACTACGCCCTTTTGGCAAGTAACTTTAAAAGTTGACGCAGGATTCTAAAATGGTATAACATTTGCTACAATATTTTTTAGATTACGGCAAAAAAAAATTTTTCTTCAAGAAACCCAGTTTCGAAAAATTTCTTTCCACCTACTGAAAATGATTCTAGTGTACCCAAAGCTTGCCGTAAGACCGTAACTTTCAGATTTTAGTTTGAGTGAGACGGAGAGTCATTACATGAAGTGTGAGTGAGAAAGATAGTGACGCTCGCTCGTCAAATCATTGAGTTTTTACAAATGTGCATCGTCTACTCCCCACAGAGACCCGACTTCCAAACCAAGTACATGGTGAAGAAAGAGTTCCTTAGCTTACGAGGACGTAGTACTTCAAGCAGTTGAAGAAGACCCAAGTACTTTAGTACGTGCAATCCAGGAAAGCACAGGAGTGCCTAAAAGTATAGCTCACCGATTTTACAAAAACATGAGCTCCAGAATTATGAAAGCAGTTGAATTTGTCATCAATGAAGATTTGCCCGTCTGATAACCCGATCCTTTTTAAAAAGATGTAGAACTTGTATTGCAGCTGAAGGAAGGCAGTTTGAACATCTTTTTTAAATAATAAATCTTAGCGTCCAAATAATTGGTGTTTAATTTTAAACTTAAGGAAAATTTGTCCTAAATTCAACAAAAAGTTAGGATCTCTAACTTGAAAGCCTCACTATCTGTCTCACTCACACTTCATGTAATGACTCTCCATCTCAGTCAAACTAGAAGCTTAAAGTTACGGTTTACGGTGAGCTTTGGGTACACTAGAATCATTTTTAGTAGGTGAAAAGAGATTTTTCGAAACTGGGTTTCTTGAAGAATTTTTTTTTCCGTTCTTGGGGCTGGGGTGCAAATATAATTCAACAAAACTGCACAGAATTTTATGTTGCCAATTAATTTTTTCTGCATTTTCTTTTTCATTAATTATTCCTTTATTTCCCTTTTTGAATTAATTTTATGATTTTCTAAATTTACCACTTCTTACCTAAATACAAATTAGAAGTATTTTTATTTAAACATATGTAGGTAGGTCAAAATAGCTTACTTTTCTTATCTAATTACAAATTATAAATGCTTTTACTCGTCCAAAGTTAAAATGCATTACTCGCAACGACGGAGTTTATGTTACATGGGGGAAGCCTAATTGAAAATCTGTTAGCCATTCGAATAGCAAAGTTTAACGCGATCTCCAAATATTTCGCATTAAATTTGCTGGTCAAATTTTGTCGAACCTAGGTTAATTTGGAGAAAACAAAGTAATTAATTTTTTTAAATTTGATAACACAAACGAAAGCAAACGAAAGCCTTCAATCAATCAAAACCAATCTGCAAATTATCATAGAAAGAGGGATGTTATAAGTTTACCAGTCATTCAATGTTTCATGCATTAAAATGCCTAGTGAATTGTGTGGAGAGTTGAATTTGCCATCTATCTTACATAGACAAAACCTTCGGGTTTTACTGGCGAACTTCGTACTGCCCTAGCAAAATTATCAGTAACGTTTTTGTTTGCGATTTTCCCAGCGCTAAAATTTGTATGGAAATGTCACTTTTGCTGGAACTCGATATTAAGATTGAAAGTTCATTCTCCTATACTTATTCGATTTAGCTTTCTTACATATTTGCTTTCAAGAGAACAACAATTAATCATTGAATAAATAACTAATAAGGAAGCGACATATCGGGTGAAAACCTAAGCCCTTCGGCGAAATGTATTAGTGTGCTGTGTTTGTATTCGTTTCGTCATGGCAGTATGAAATCGTGACATTTTGAAGGAGAATATTTTTTATAATCCAAATTGCCAGTGAAATAAAAAAAATTTTAGCGCCACCTTATTTTCAGATAATATTTCTTGGCCTTGCCTTTGTATGGCTCAGATAATTTAATGCGCATGTGACAATTCAATTGTAAACAAACAAACCGGCATTGGAAAATGTTACACTATCACACTACTATTAAGTAAAAACACTTTTAATTAGTTATGGACGTGTTGTTAAACTAAGAATTTCTCTGCATGTCAGGCAGCTGTTAACTGAACCATCTGAATGTGATTGAGACTGAGTTTTACAATACTTGACAGCTCACATCGTTATCGTTTTGATAAGTATTATAATCATCGTGTTTTTGAGTATTTCATATAAAATTTAAAAATGAATCAGACTATTAATAGCTCTGCATTATATGAAGTTAAAATTTTCTAAATAACAAACTTTATTAAATCGCATGATTCTAATGAAAGTACACACAATGAAAGAAAAAGTAAACACAAAATCATGCTTCACGCACACATATACATATTAAGATAATCAATTGTGTTCGGATCGCCCTGGATTGTCTTTTAAAAAAAATTCTTAAGGCTGAGTTTAGCAACACGTGACGTTTAAGAAATTGACTTTTACAACACTTGTGTCTTGAAGATCTTTAACAACACGCCCTATTTGTTAAAAAATCGCTACATCAAACCCGAACTTCTTTTCATAAATTTGAAATGTCAGAAATCGAAATTTCCCAGCATCCCAGCCCTCTTGTCATCATGTACTGACTTTAGTTGAAAATCACACACAATTAGTATTCGCCTTGACTAAACCAGATGTTAATAACAAATTTAATCACATGCATTTCGTAACCGTTTCGATCTAAAAGGATTAGCTTTAAGCTCAAGTATACCTCAAATACCTTAAGCAATACAAGATCCTGCAGTGTTGAAAACATATTATATGGGTGAAAATCAAATTTCGTAAATAGATCCTTTAAGAATTTAAATCAAATAACTGAATTACGTTTAATTGATAATCATTTGATAGCAATTCTAAAACCCCTCAACAAGGTAACACATTACATGCGGTCTCGTTGCGACGTAATGCATGGTCCCGTCCATTGTTATGGCAATTTGGTTATATTGTACCCCTCTGTTAGAGCTTGATGGTCCGTCCAAGCTGCCTACTTCTGTTCCATAGACTTTTATTTTAGGCTTTAAAAGACCTAATTCTGTAATACTAAACAGAGCGGAGCCAGGCTCGGAAATGTACTGTGATAAGAAAATATTTACGGACAAATAGAAACGTACCGAGGAGAAGTGCGGTATAAAATATTGTTTTACGAGACACCTTATTAATGACGAGTTCAAAGACTAATTTCTTATCGTAGTCAAGGACACAAGGTGCAACTTTAAAATGAAAAGAACACTACGAAAATTGAAATGGCAAAGCTTAAAGTCAACTGCGTACGGATTAATTTTTCTTTAAAAAAAAAAAAAGTTGAAGTTTTCAAGTGTCCTCTATCAAAAGAAACAATTAGGCTGTGAAGGCGTTAGTAAAACAGGGCAGACTGTAAATTTGTTAGAATTATTTATTTTAACAAATTGTGAACGGAACAATGTAATTTGCGTAATGACGATTAGAATGATCATTGAGCCCGTTTAGACCGTGCCATTTAGGACTAGTTTTACGTAGTTCGACTTACGTAGTACTAATATTAAGTGATCTAAACATGCCGTATTACGAAAAACTAGTCTTACTTTAATTCGGTTTCTGATGCGGTATTGACCTACAAAAATTAGTATTAAATGGAGACATAACGTCACATAAGGTAATGCGAGGCTGTTTGTAAATAGTGATGCCCTTATACATAATTAATAAATAATTGTTGCAGATTATCTTATAATGTTGCATGTTTTATCTTGGGTATTTAGTAATATAAATAGCAGTATTACCTCATTCTGATTTTAAATTTTCTTCTATGCTCCATTTTCTTGTGCATGCAAACTCAATATATTATTTTTCATTCTTCTCCTGAAATAGCAGGCAGATCTGACAATTTTGACAACTGTCAAAGCTTAATACGAGCGGACTAAACAGCAGCAGTATTAGTACTACGTAATTCGACTTACGTAAAACTAGTCCTAAATAGCTGCGGTCTAAACGTACTCATTGAGCTTATGATATGATGATCGTCGAGCTGAACAATATTACAAGACATACAAGAGTAAAGGGTATACAATAAGAACCACTATTGATGTAATAACTGTGAAGTCCTACAGTAATTATAATGTAAACTATTATTATTACAGTAATGCTACTGATGTTTTACCAAGTATATTTTGTAATTTTAGCGGCATAGATTTGTGCGGCTTTGATATCATTGGTGATCTTTTATTGTTTGATTTGAGCGAAGATCCATTAACCAGTTATTATGTCGATAATACAACATTTTCATATCTTATATGTTTAAATGTTTTGAATCTAGCTAATAATGCATTGACACGAATCGGACCGAAGGCCTTCCAGGAATTATATTTTTTACAACTCTTAGATTTACGAAATCTATTGGGCATATCGAAATGGTGCATTATTACCCATGTATAGTCTACATGTACTGACATTAGTTGAAAATCGCACACAATCGGCAATCATTTATTCGATGGTCTATTCGCATTAACTAAGCTAGATGTGAATAATAATTTAATTGATAAATTTAATTACATGCATTTCGTAGCCGTTCTGATCTAAGCTCAAGTCGACTTGATCAAATCCCTTAAGCAATACAAGATCCTGCAATGTTGAAAACATACGATTTGGGTGAGAATCAAATTTCGTAAATGGATCATTTAAGAATTTAAATCAATTAACTGGATTACGTTTGATTGATAATCATTTGATAGCAATTCCAAAGTTTTCCACAAGGTAACACATTACAAGCGGTCTCGTTGGGACGTCGATGTAATTTCCTACAGGATTTCACACAATTCGTAGTTGATAAGACTTGCCCTACCCTTTTTCGAATCGGGCTCTGCGTCCGGCACATTCGTTTATTTTAATTTCGCAATTTGCTTATGGTTATAGCAATTTGGTTACAATATAGAGGAAAAAGTTAAAAAAAGTTAATGCGGATATGAAGATCATTGTTCAATGCAGGAAAAGCTTTGGCTGCACATGGGGCATGAAACAGAGTTTTTTTTTATATTGTGCAACGGAACGGAGAGAAATGTCACATTTACGGAGCAAATCTGAGGTGAACGCAAGCTACTTACAATGGAACCATAAGTAACTTAAACGATAGCGAAGTTTGGTTTAAAATTGAATCGAAACAAGTAAAAAAGCTAGAATTGGTCTAAGACCAATTCTTATGATACCCTAGATGAATGGCCGTATTAAATTTCGTATGGTCACCGATCTATTCAAGTTTGATTTTGAAGTTGTTTTTCGCATATATTTCTAGAACGGTTTGTTGCACAGAAAAAATGATTATAACCAATTTTATAGGATTTCGTATTCTGCAGAAGTTTTTAGTACAATAAAAATGTCTTGGACTGATCGTTTTCAAAGTATGCGTAAAAAACCTAAATTTTTATATGGCAACACCAAGAAGGAGTTACCCGATTTAGTCCATTTTTAACATTTTATTTGGTAATGTAATAAAAACATCATGTACAAAATTTCAGCTCTCTACGTCGACGCGTTCTCAGGCAGTGTCCAAATATATAGCGGAAAACGAAATTTTTATATGGCAACCCCACGAAGCAGTTGCCCGATTTGTCTTATTTTCGAACTTAATTTTACTTTTTCTTTTAAAGTCCGTGTACAAAATTTCAGCTCTCTAAGTGTACGCGCTCTCGAGTTATCGTGCGCACGGACGGACGGACGGACGGACGGACGGACGGATGGACATGCAAAAATCAAAATAACTTTTAATATTATGAATGAGTGTCCAATCCATTTTGCTCTACCATCATTATTTCGAGGTGTTACAAACGGAATGACAAACTTAGTATACCCTATAGATTTCATCTAGGGTATAAAAATATGGATAAAATTATAAAACTCTTGAATTTTCTGTTTATAATAGAAACGCTTCAGGATATTAGAACGTTGTCTTAGGAACATAAAAGAAAATGACTGACAGCAGTTTTTTAAACAAACAAAAATGAAAATACCAGGGTACGAATTATTGTTGAGCTTGTTAAATCCCTTGTCTTTATTATAAATGGTTTTATTTTCTCTTACTATTTTTACTTTATTACACACTTAATCTGCAGTTATATATCGCAGAAGCGAGATAAACAAATCGTTAACGCAAATTTTAGGTTATGTACATCCGTTCTGTTGCGTAAATTTTAGATTTTATTATTAACACTTTGCACTCCGAACAATTTTTAATATGACCTATCAGCAACTCCGAAACATTTTTACTATGGGCTACCAGCTCCTCCGGAATATAATCGTCCGTATGTCGTCGAGCTTTTGTATGTGTTGAATGTGAGCTTATAACGCCATATTTGGATGAAACTTTTACAGTTTGTATAGGATACCAAAAGAGCTGACACGAAGTTTTTTGTTTCTCCTTACCATGCCCCACCTCCCCGCTGCAGAGGTTAGAAACTACGTGATTTTACAATAAAACGTCATTTTCAAAAAATCATATCTCGAGAGAGAAGCAACAAATTTTTCTGATATAAATGCCAAATGAAGCATAATGCTTTATATCTTTTTCAAAAAAATATAGCAGCACGGAAATAAATATTGTTAATAATAGTACTTCGGGATTTTACGGTATACAGTGATTTAAAAATTCATAAAAAAAAAACTTTACGTGGGATGGCCATAGAGGGATGCGGTTTTTTAGTTGAATTTGTGGTATTCGGTAGAAGAAGATAGATGAAGAAAAATTTGTCTTGGGGTTGGGGGGTGGGGCATGTACCCCTTGAGGGGTTGTCCGAAATGGGGCGTGTGGGGTATAAAATTAAAGAGGGAAGAGAGTGTAATCGAGTGGAAGTTCTTGTTTTGATCCTGTAAACTTCTTATGGACGTTTTTACTGTTAAAAAAGGATTTTTTGGGACTTGGGTCATATACACCCCCTTCCTTCATTTTGCATATATGTATATTCTTTCTTGCGAATGCATTAGCGGTCTGTTGGGAACGGTTTTTGTTTGGGTGGCAAATTTCGTCGAAGTAGCGGTTCTTCGCAAACACGATATTAAAATAAAGCTATTTTTTCACCCCAACCCACTTCGTCTTTTCGTAGAAAGCTATCTCCTCCTACGCTTTTTAACCAACAAACTATGATTCTTATGTGATTGGATTCACAACTTAATTTATTGTTCCATAGGGTACTTTTGATTTCAGATTTCGAAAATGGAGGGGGTGATTTCGAAAAAACACTTTTTTACTAAACTTGGTATTTGCATACTTCTGGTTTGCGCGCTTCTTTCCCCCTATCCATTTTATATCGGCCGGCGTAAGCTCTCGGAAGCGCGAGGCGGCAAAGTTTCAACTTCAAATGCTTATAGTTCATGAAGGAAGTGGCGTAGCTCGAAGTTTGAGATCTTAAATGAAAGTTCCCAGCGGGGGCTATCATTGGTATGAATTGCAAGTCCTCGTTGGGAAGGGGGCGGAGTCTACGGTGGTGTCGTGATCAGGATTTTTCCACCATACATATACAGTGGTGTGCAAATTAGTTGGGACAAACGAGCTTTTTTTCAATATTTCGGGTAAATAAAGGTTTTTCCATATAAAACCCGTAAATTATTTATACAATACATTTTATTACTGTTATATATTATGTCTACTTTTAGAAAAATTTATTCTTACAATATTTGCATGTGTTTCTTTTTTGATAGAATTCTGTTAGCTGTTGAAGGACATTTATCTAGTTTTTGTTATCATATATATTTATATTTTGGCAATGGATATCACTGAGGAGAAGAGAGCCAAAGTCATCGCCTTGCACGAGCATACGTCTAAGACTGTCAGGGAAATTGCTGAAGCTGTTAACATTGGAAAATCAAGCGTCTCGAGGATCATTGCTTTGTACAAGGATACCGGTTCCATTGCAACACGACGCAGAGGACATTGTGGCAGAAAACGGAAGGCTACGGCGAAGGATGATAAAATTTTGCTGCGAAATAGTTTCATGACCCCTGGGAAGAATTCTTTATTATCTCCAAAGAGATTTGGCAAAGGCTGGTGTTCACGTAGATGCGTCAACCGTTCGTGCGGCGCAAGGCAATAACACCATTGAAAAAGCCACTTCTTACCAAGGCCATGAAGAAGGAAAGGCTACAATGGGCCAAGGAGCATAAAGATTGGACATCTGAAGACTGGAAAAGAGTAGTATTTTCGGATGAAAGTCACTTTGAAGTACAGGGTTACCGGGTTAGTGTTGTAAGAAGAAGTCCAAAAGAACCGCTGCGTTCTGGACATATTGTTCAAGCTCCTAAGCACCCACCTAAAGTTATGTTTTGGGGATGTTTGACCTCTGCTGGTCCTGCCAGCTTAAAGCCAATTCAAGGCATGATGAACAGCACCAAATATGCAGAAGTTTTAAGTGAAATTTTCCAACAAGATCTTGTCCCGTGCCATGCATCAAAGAAAATGAAGATATTTTTTGAGCAGCATTCTATTCAAGTACTGAAATGGCCTGGAAATTCGCCTGACCTCAATCCGATTGAGAATCTATGGGCGACTGTCAAAGCCAGACTCAGGAAGAAGGATTGCACCACGAAAACCAAGCTTATTTCGGCTATAAATGAAGTATGATTCCACGATTTACAAATAATAGATATATGTGAAAGCTTAGTTTTATCGATGCCAAAACGCATTAAGAATGTTATCAGTAATAAAGGGGGTCATACAAAATATTAATTTAATAACATTTTCATATATTTACCTCTATTTTTTTAATAAACTCTATATTTCAACAAAAATTTGCTTGTCCCAATTAATTTGCACACCACTGTACAAAAATGGAAAACCCTGAAGCTCCCACAAAAAGAAACCGATTTAATTTGACTGAAAACGGTTCTCCTAATTTTACATCCTGCTTCGATTATATACTACGTTTTTCGATCGGGGGTGGAGGAAATAACGGCCATTTTACTCTGGCCGCTTTAACTAAGCCATTTCGCCTCACCGCAAACTGCATTAAAAAAATACATATTTGAAAATGACTTAGATTAGTCAAATTTAGTCCCCCCTTCCCGCCCAATAAACACCAGGAATTTTTTTCAGGCCCTAAAAAACTCTATTGTATTCTATTTAAGTGTGTATAAGTGTATAAATCCATTTCCACCCCATAATTCAGCTAAATATACTAAGCTTCCAAAATTCCTTTTGATTATTTTTTGAGTGAAAAATTTGCTGGAAATTTTCTCTTTATAAATTTTATGCATATTCGAGGCAGACAACAATGCCTCGACCCAATATAAAATCAACGATGCCTCGACCTGATTTCTAGTTTTTCCTGGAAAATTTACTGGGCTCAACGTGTGTATGTACTTAGTTTTTGTGTGCGATGAATAGTTTTTGAGATAATCGAAAAAGGGGGAAAATGCGTCCTTTTGAAGGAGAAAAATGGTCGTCGGGGAAAAAACTTCCCATGCAAAATTTGTTCACAGCGGGCACTAATGCCGTTAAAAGAAAGAACTGATCAAATATATGCGAAATGTAAGAACTGGGGGGGGGGGGGGGGGGGGGACCTAGCTGTATGAAAGTGGGTTCTTAGGCAGAAAAACGTCTCGATGAAGTTTTTTTAATTGGAAAAAAATAAACCCACTCGACAGTACTCAGTGAGACCTTTCATTTCATATGCGATATGCCAAATTGGAAGAACACCCTGTGGGGGTACCTACCCCGCACCCTTAAAGTACCCCCTGCAAAAAAATCTTCAACGAATTGTAGCTGGCACGAAGTTGAGATGAACAGCGGAATCGATTTTACAATCGGACTTCACCTTACCAAGTTATAGGTGATTTACCGTGCAAAAATCTAGTACCTAATTTAGAAAAAAAAGTAACGTACTAAAAAAAGTGGGTAAGGAGATCGAGGGAGAAGTGAAAACGGAGAATTATGGCGGGCTTAGAAAAAGTTTAGAAAGTATACTGTGCTCCCTGCAGAGGGGTGAATAGTTATTCTAGTACGTTTTCGGAAAATCTAGTACAAATTCCAATATGTTTTTATATCGATTTTGAGTGCCCACATCGCTATGGTCCGAGCTGACATGGCTGAGTTATTAGCGTAAAACTAAATACCCCCACTGTTTCCCCACCCCTAAAAAAAAAAATCAAAAAACGTAGTACGAGGTCTGTTCAAAAAGTAAGGTGACTTTTCAAATTTCGCTGGCTACGTGCATTCGATTTTCGATTTGTATCTTTTTTTGACTTCGTACATTCGTCCCGAACATATGTTCACAGTTTTAACTATGTAGCATTCTTTGTTTGTTTGTGAGAGGCATAAAGGTTAGAAGTGTTTGGTGTGCTCGGCGATTTTCTCCTGTCGAAAAAAAATGGACTAAAGAATTTGCATCAAATTTTGTGTAAAAATGAAATTAAGTGCTTTAAAATACTCGAAATGTTGACAGTTGCATACGGTGAATCTACTTTGAGTAAAAAAAAAATATTTATAAGTGGTACAAGCTCTTCCAGGAAGGCCGAGAAGATGCTAATGACGAACTTCGCTCTGGACGCCCCAGCACGTCAACAACTGAGTAAAACGTTGAAGAAGTGAAGAAAATGATCTTGGGAAATTGTCGAAGTAGTTGCTGATGATGTCGGCATCTCGGTTGGCTCGTGCCATCAAATTTTGTCGGATGTGTTGGGCATGAGGCGTGTGTCAGCGAAGTTTGTTCTGAAATTGCTTACTTTTGACCGGAAGAACCGTCGCATGAGCATCGCTCAGGAGTTGTTGAATGACGTCAATGATGATCGTGATTTGCTCAAAAGGGTCATAACTGGTGACGAAACTCCCTGCGAGTTTTTCCTCTTCCCAAAACTGAAGAGACCCATGAAATGACGGAGATTTGCAACGATTGAGGAGATACAAACTGCATCGCTGGAAGAGCTCAACGCTATATCAAAAAGTGCTTATCAGAACTGCTTCGAGGATTGGAAAAAGCGTTGGCACAAGTGTATTAAATCTGAGGGGGATTACTTTGAAGGGGACAACATTAATATTGATGAATAAATAAAAAGTTTTTGATAAAAATGTAAAGTCACTTTACTTTTTGAACACACCGCGTACTCTACTTGTCCTTCTAGGCGATTGTCTAAAAACCGCTTTGAAATCAAGTAAATCAGATTCGGAGATTACACCTGCAAACTTTTTTGTACATTTATAGGACAAAACATTTAGATTTAGGCTCCCTCCATTCCACCCCCTCGCCTACCAGCGACCCCACCCTAACCACCTCTTAGCGATCACTTGTAGCCCCCGATGGTAGCTTTCATTTAAGTCTTAATGAGCTCTGTGCGCGTTTTCGATAAGGAGTTATAAGCAAAAGAAAGTTGAAACTTTGCCCTCCTGCCCCTCTCCTAAAAACCAACACCATTAAAAGATGTGCGACATCGAGACGAACATAACCACAAAAAATGTTAAAAAAAAATATATATTTAAATAAAAAATAATGCTTCTTTTAGATGTCGCCGCTGCGGCGACAACGGAGTAGTAGCTTATCTTATTATGTCGCCGTAGCGACAACAATGGAGCTGTATGTTTACCTTACATTGTCGCCGCAGCGGCGACAACGGAGTGCAAAGGGTTAAACTTGTTACGTGTGACTGCGCTTCCTCCGTCCACTGTGAGCAGCTCCATTTGAGAAGCATACAAAGAAAACCAGTTTAATATTTCTATTCAGTCCGTTGCGTCGCGTCCATTGTAATTCAACCGTAAGGCGCTGCAGAGCAAATCAATTAATATCAAAGTTCTGAGAGCAATACCGAAAGTAACGAGAGTACTGATTTCAAAGTAACGAGTATATGCATACCATCCCCCGCCGTGCACGCCGCTAGCATGCATCACTGTGATGCAACTTTTCGTTGATTCGGAAAAAATCAACCACCCCCCCACCCAAGTGTCTCTCACCAACGAAAACTTGTATCAGTGACGCATGCTAGCGGCATGTACGATAGGGTCATGTAACGAATCGTTGCAGGTACCGAAATGTAGCTGTGACCTGGGTACGGAGGTGGTTGAGCAGTCGTTGGAAAGGCCATTAAGTTCTGCATATAATGCAGTCTTAAAATAGACCTACAGGGTGTAATTTTGAAGATATAGGGTGTTTAATGAAAAACGAGCATATTTTACTAATCACCCTGTAACTCGAAAAATTAAATTTTGCACCCCCCCCCCCCCCTCCCCCACCACGCCATACAATTTTTTACTTGTCTGGCAAAATATAGTCATATTAGCCTGGGACACCTTGTATATAGGTACAGCCAAGCTATTCCTATTAGGAACCTTGTTCCATCATTAGGTGACGTAATATCGTGAAATATATAGGAAAGTACGGTACAGAGAACACAATACTCTCTCTCCTCTCACTGTCTTTCCTATAAAAATGTATATACATTAGTCACAGAATTACGTCATAGGCTATCAGCTGCAATGTGTCAAAAGCTGTATGCTTTTAACTCTTTCGTCCTCTATCAATTCTAGCGTAAGGCAGACGTGTATGCTGGCGCAGTCTCGTACCATGGTTATGAAGCTCTCCATGCTCTATTGGGTTTATGTTGGACTTTATCATTTTATATCTTAGCTTATATATCATTTTAGCCTTTTCCACGTAGATTAATTGTTTTAAGCTCTGGAATTTTGTCATCTCATACAGCACAGTCGTTGGAGTAAGGCTATGTAAATTAAAAATGGACTTTATTGCTCTATTCAGCACTCTATGCATACTATATATCATATTATTGTTACATTGTGACCAGTTGATTATGTTGTAAGTGTGTGTAAGAGTGTCATCCGCTATATATAATTCTGCAATCATGCCAGCTTCCATTAAGTTTTAGATCTACAGAGAGTAGAGGAGTGGCCCCAGAATTGATCCCATGGGATTCCAGTATTCATCACTTCTTTCTCACTGTAACAGTTTTCCACTTTCATGCAGCATTGCATATCTTTCAAGTAATTGGTTAACGACTGTGTAGCCTTTCCTCTAATTCACAATTCACTTATTTTTTCTATTAGCCCATTATAATCGACAGTATTAAATGCCTTCTTCAGATCTACAAACACTACAATTACATAGTTACGATCGTATAACTTCTTGTTAACGTGTTCCATTTCATCAGACAAGATAGCAGTGGTGTTACTTTTCTTTTGGAACCCATATTAATTTTGATAAAAAACATGGTATTATATAAATTTTGATAGCTGATTATGGATTAGTCTTTCATATATTTTAACAAATACATTGAGGAGCGAAATGGGTCGATAATTATTAGGATCACTTTTATCCCCTTTTTGAATATTGGCAGTATGCAAGTAGACTTCAGACAGGCTGGAAATTTCACATTCCCGTTACAGTCATTTATTATTCTCGTTAATGGTTCCGTCATTATATCTTTGACATTCTTAACGTCTTTTACTCTTATACCATCAATACCTTTTCCATCGTTAACCGGCTTAATAAATACAGTTTGACCTTGTCACATTTTTAATTAATTGCCATCACAACCACACTTGTCCTCCAGTTTTTTCACAAGTGAGCGGCCAACATTTACAAATTGCGTTTATTCATGTAATTGGGAATTTGCTGTTTGTCTGTGATGACATTATCCCCATCTTTTAGTTCACCAATACTCTCGGTTCCACTCTCCGAAGCACCAATTCTTATAGTTTCGTTTATAGTTTTCAATATTTCTTTTGCGTCACTTACTGCCTTTTTGCATTCTATGTTGTACATAGCTCAGTTTGAGCCTTTTTATTTTATTACGTAGTTGTTTGTTGTATAATATTTTCAGTAAGCAGGTTTATGTGGGTATCTGGTATTATCAAGCCGTTTTTATATTTAGATAGTATTGCGTCTAGAGCTTCCAGAAATAACTCACCATTAGCATTTGGCGGCTTATAGTATGTGACAAATCGTTCACTTCGGCACTAGAACTGCTAGCTTAATGGGAATCATATTGAACTGCTCATATGTACATATGTGTATCCCTTCTAAGGGTTGCTTCGTTGTAAATTTTATGGTATCACTTATATAGAACACTGTTCCTCCCCCTCTCGTAATAGAAATACGACAATTAAAAACCGGAATGTATCCTTGCACATTGAAGAACTGAGTTTCCTCTTGTCTAATCCAAGTTTCCACTAGTATCACAATATCAACGTGTCCAATATCCTTTATCATTAGTTCTAATTCCTCTAGTTTGTTCCTTAGGCTCCTTACGTTGGCATATAATATCTTTAAATCATTGTTCCTTATGTTGCTATATCTTGGATATATCTCCATATTTAGGAAGTTTTTTCTTTAGTATCTAGTAGTAGTCAATTCTCTCCCTCAGTCTGCTAATCATATCCAATATATCTCATTGTGATGTTTCCAAGTAATACAATTTATACACTTGAGTATGTTAGAGGAACAACTGTGCTAGTGGTGCTCGCCTGCACATTTCACACAACTGATCTTGTTTGTGCAGTTGCTTGCTATATGTCCATACATCACCACAAACAAATTTATTGAAATTTGGACAGGACAACATTTGTCGGATTACCAGCTGATTTGCTATAAAATTATATAAAAAACGTGTTGCCAGAAGTCAAAATTGACAGATTAGTGTTGTCAGTAACATTGTTTATTTCCAGCACCTATAAAAACTTTGTATGTTTGAGAACTTTTTATGCACGCTGTAGTAAGATTGATTCACGATATGCTTTGATGCTGTTCATGGTGAAGTTATTTATTATATTTGGTTGCTAGGTTAATTTATACCTGGCAGAGAGCTGTCAAACTTACTATATATACATTGAATATATAACTAATAAGAAAGCGGGGTATAGTGCGAATACAGTACCCATTAAGCGGAGGGAGAAATGACAAGAGCGCCGTCCACTATTTGACAATTCTGCTTGATTTCTGACATTTCAGATTTCATGAAAAGAAAGTTCGGGTTTAATTTAGCGATTTTGTGATAAATAACTAATTAAAAGTGATTTCATAGTAGTGAAGTATTATAGTGAAATATTGTTTTGTGAACGGGATTTTATATAATCGAGACTCCGGAGTCTTGCAATTAGGATGTTGCAGTTCGATGTGCTGTGCTGCAGACAAAACCGGAGCTTGTGTCGTGGGAAAGGATTTTTCAAGCAAGTTTAATAGTTTTACTAATGAATTATAGTGTTTTAAGTAACATAAAAATGAAATATTTAAAAATAAATAGCCGTGGCAAAAAATTTAACATTTTCCAATGCCGGTTTGTTTGGTTACAATTGAATTGTGACAAGTCCATTAAATTATCATAGGCAACGCTAAGAAATATTATCTGAAAATAAGGGGGAGCTAAAAATTTGCTATTTTACATAGCAATTTGAATTATAAAAAGTCCCCCTTCAAAATGTCACGATTTCATTACTGCCAGGATGAATCGAATACAAACTCAGCACACTAATACATTTCGCCGGGTGGCTTAGGTTTTCACTCGATATGCCGTTTCATTATTAGTTATTTATTCAATGTATATATATGTATATATAGCTAAAGAGCCGTTGTTTTTGTAACCCCTTTTGTAGAAGCTGAAAACCTTAATGGCTGGATGTGCCAATTTATAAATGTTGTGGCAGAAACAAAAATTATGCTTGCATAGCGAAATCTGCTTGCATTGAAAATTCTTCTTGAGATCGAGCAAATTTTTGTTTGTTTGTTTCGGTCAGTGGTCATGGCTATACAACGCACGCGAAATTGACAAAACGAACTCTGGAAAAACTGCAAAAGGCGTTTGCTTGACTTGTCACTTATAAATAAATTTCCGTATACGATGTACTACCTCCCTCATAATATTTGAATTTAAATCCAATCGAGAGCTGGGAAATTGTGGAATTAAAGTTGAGGGGGTACAGACTTCCGAAACCAAGAGCAACTTTTCAGCGTCTTCAGATAAGAATAGCAAACTATACCGCAGACAATCGTTGACGACCTAGTGCGATTAATGCCAAGCGGTGTTGAAGAACAAAGGAACCATTACCAAATATTAATCTTTTTATGTATTTTCTAATTAAGTTATTGTTGTACTAAATTGCAGTTCTTTCGTTTTGTCTGTCTGTAATATGGCGAATATGCAAACATTTGCTTTGCATAGAGAAAGACTATGAATTTTGTAACGAACGGCTCCAGGCATAAAAGTATAAAAGTAACCAGCCTGTGAACGTAACCTCAAATTCTAACTTAAAGAGCGCACCGGAATTCGAACGTCAACGTGATAATAGGAAATTGACAACAGCTAGAATCACGGCGTAAATTGTTGCCACGCGCGGCTCGGTGTCGACTTAACGGGGACTGAATAGCGGTACAACGTACTCGGTTTTTTTCCATAAGTGAACGCTGAAACGAGCAGTCAATTTTAAGCCAACTAGAAGAAAAAGAATCTGGAAGGCAAGACCAAGTTAAGTTGTTAGTATATCAGACTCGTGGAGCTGTTCCCGCAAAGGGGTTTAAAATTAGTGATTAATAGGCCAAGTCAACGCGGAAGGTGAAATTAACGTAGAATCCCAAATTAAAAGGAAAAAAATAAAATAAAAAGGGGACGAGATAGCAATAAAGTTGCTTAGCCGAACGCGCCGAGTAGAACCCCGCGGAATAGGACACCAAACGAGGAACCCAAAAAGGGCGAAAAGCCAATATAATTAGAACCGAGAGGATTCCGTAGAGGAAGTACAGGTTGAAACCTCAAATTGTAAGGAGGGAATCAGTAGTTAGGAGCCAATAAGCTCAGAAGTCGGGGGTGGCGCGTAGGCATTGTAAGGCGCACCTCAGACAACATATCAGCCACGAGGCCTCTGACACCTCAGGGCCGCTCTCGACACGGCAAGGATCAAAACACTCAAGGGAGGAGGACATAATTATTAGAAACAAAAAAAAAACAAAAAAAAAACAAACAAAAAAAACCCTAGTATCATAAGACAGGGAACCCAGCAATGACAGGACAAGCTGGAGGACAACATAACTGTGTTAATTTAAGAATTTAATTATATTTTGTTCAGCAGCAGATCGCCGGCATCATCAAGTACGCATTTGAGGATCACCGGTGAGTAATTAACCAAATTTTGAAAACCTAACTTAAAATTTTATACTTTAATTATATTATCATATATGTACATATACATACTTAACCTGTAAATGACGGGACTGAACCCACGAATACCAAAATTAAGATTTCCTAGTAAATTTTGTTATACTTAGCCATACATATGTCTAGAGATAAACAGAGGCACGCGGAGCATTAAGTCTTCCTAACCTAAATTTTTTTTTTTTTTTTGCACGAGACTTAGGATTATGAACTGTAAAGTGCCTCCGGCCATAATGATATAGGTGATAAGGTGTGCGTCCATGTGTATTTAAATATATGTATATATATGTATACAGGCAGCCATAGGGGAAGAGCATAAATAGGAAGACTCCCCAAGTTGAAATTAAAAGGCTCCCCGTATGCATACATATGGATATATACATAATTCGTTCAATTAACCTAGTTAAGCAATTACATATTACGCACGGTTAGAGTGAGACTTAGTACGAGGTGTTATCTAGATCTAAGTGCATTGAAATGTAGTATTATTATAAATATATCTTGATCAGAGTGAATAAATTCTTATATTTACGCTTATCCCTTGAGTGAATGGGTAGTTGCACGAGAGGTACTTCGAATCTCTAGAGTAGTGTCGCTCAACTAGTTATGCATCTCCCCGGTTTGAATTGGTAAGGTGCAGATAAGGTAGCTGCATAATCAACCGAGAAGGGTTCGTCACGTCGCTTTTGGGCTAGATGAATCGGAATTAGACTTCAGGAGCTAGTGAGGGGTGTCAATGAGAGTACTTGTCGATTTGATTACTGAAGAGTTTTAGCGTTGGGGATGGAGTGAGCCGAGAAGTAGTGCGCCGCGTTGATCTCGGGTCGTGTTGTGTGCCGCAGTGCGTGGAATGAATAAGGAACAAAGGTCCCGGGGGAGTGGAGGATGTTTGGTAGTAGTTCACTAGTCGCGAGTTAGGTCGCAGCGCCGGTCTCCCGCCCACGCCCATCGACGAGCCATAGCCGGCACCTTGTATAGGAGGTTGAGGAAGATCGGAGCATCGCGATAGGGAGCTCATGTCAGTCCTGTTCTTAAATAACGGTTCTTATAGGCGAGGTGTGCAGCGTTAAGCCGATTAAGCATCACGTTACACGCGTTACGCCAAATCACGAGGGAATCCCTCACGGAACCTGGCGCCCAATGTGCTTAGCACCCAGCTCGTTAATATATTTGCCGCCAAGGTAATAATTTCAGCTCCAACCTCCGACTTATGTGCACAAGGCGCGTCGAGCAAACCAAGTGTTACATATTTGGCGCCCAACGTGGGGCCCGCCCCCCTAGATCAGGTGGTGTAAGGTCATAAATCATGTTGGAGTTCTGGGGTAGTAGTCGATTGTAATTTAATAACAACTTTATTGAAGAGTAAACAACTTGATGGCTAGGCATATATATAACTTTTACTACATGAGTATCTAATAGATTTCAGTTGCTAATGGGAATACCCATTTCGTCCATCGATTATCATTAAATTTATTGTTCGGTGGCTGAAGCGCAATTATGTAGAGCAGTGACTGCGAGTGATCGTGATAACGGAGTTAACCTGTTAAAGTGGAATCCAGCCAATTAAAATTCGTGAATTGAGCATCGGACTCGAATTAGAATCTGCCGAAGTCAGATCTTCGAGTAGATAAGAAAAAAAAATTTTTTTTGGAACATTAGGTAAGAATTGGGAGTGTGTGGTCACAGCCCATGCGCTGATGTTAAATTTGGGAGGTTAGAACGGTAGAAGGGTAGTCCCTCATATCATGTCCTTTCTGAATAGAGAACCGTACGCAATTTGATCGTAGAATAAGTGGTCTTTTTCTATCCTTGCTACGAACAGTTTACGAAAAAGGCGGTGCCTTCTCAGCGGGTTACCTTCATGTCGTACCGAATATACAGCCTCCATTCCGGTATACATTACGAGAAATTATATGAGTCTTCCACAGAAGTCGTCAGTATATAAACGGTCCCGGGAAATTTCCTTAATAATCAGTAACATGAACACACACGGCGCGAGATCAGATGATGGTGTACGCTCGATGCATAAGGTTGATTTTATTATAAGATACTGAGTAAATCATTGGTTAGTAGTTGTCAGACCTGGTTGAATTGAAGGTATAAACCGATAGGGGTAAATTACGCATAAGGGAAGTTAGATCATAGGTTGAATATTCTGTTAGAGGTTAGGTATAGCCAACCCGTTGAACTATCGATATAAGCATAGGAATTAAGGCCCGATTACTAGCGTAACTCGCAGTATATACGCGCAGTTGTATACAATTTCAATTTTCCTTCATTCAATTCAATTTATTGGTATTCCTAATATGAATTTATATATTATTATATCCGGTAGCAATCCCGTGAACTTAGCTATCGAATCATAGAATAAGTATCTGATCAATTGAGAAACTTTTTAGTTACACCTTCAAAATGAAAGCCTACTAATAGCTGAGAGTGCCTTGAGCGCACGTGTTGTGACTCAGGTGCCCAAAGCCCCGAATCACAACCATAATACCGATACATCAATATATCGTCCAATACGATATATTGATGTACCACTAATTGACCCTGAAAAATTATTTCATTTTTAAATTTCAATAAAAAATTCAAAATGCATTCAGAAATGCATACATACATACAATTATCAAAAATTATTCGCGCCCTCTTAAAATGATATTTCAAGACGGGCGCACAAGTGCATATCGGATTTCAGTTTTGCATAGATGCATATAGCTTGCATCAAAACTTTTGTGCATTTTCTCACGTACGATTTTTCAACGTCGTGAGAAAGCAAAAAGATAATTAAAAAAGCTTTTAAAGATATCGTGGGTACCTGGGCGCAATTTGCCGAAACCTCGGGGAGTTGTTTTTCAAAACGTCGAGCGGAGGGGGCACTTAGAAAATTATCCAAAAAGTGTTTAACGATTAATACCAAATTATTTCCTACAAATGTTACAAAATTATAGAGAAAGTGTTTAACTATCGATACCACATTATTTCATACAAATGTTACAAAATTATAGAGAAAGTGTTTAACGATTAATACCAAATTATTTCCTACAAATGTTACAAAATTATAGAGAAAGTGTTTAACTATCGATATCACATTATTTCATACAAATGTTACAAAATTAAAGAGAAAGTGTTTAACGATTAATACCAAATTGTTTCATACAAATGTTACAAAATTATAGAAAAAGTGTTTAACTATCGATACCACGTTATTTCATACAAATGTTACAAAATTAAAGAGAAAGTGTTTAACTATTAATACCCAATTACTTCATACAAGGTTATAAAATCATAGAAAAAGTGTTTAACCATTAATACTAGATTATTTCATATTTCATATTAATGACATAAAATTATCAGAAAAAGTGTTTAGCTATTAATACTAGATTATATCATATTTCATATAAATGACATAAAATTATCAGAAAAAGTGTTTAACTATTAATACCAGATTATTTCATATAAATGACCTAAAATTATCAACAAAAGTGTTTATCTATTAATATCAGGTTAAGTGCTCTCCGATCCGAGCACGGCACTTAAACCACAACATTTTGGTGGCAGCGGAACTCAACCCAAGTCAGTGTAATAAAAAATATATAAATAAATAAAAATAATTCTTTTTCTTAAAATAAAAGAAAAAAAAAAATAAAATAATACCAAAAAAAAAAAATAATATCCCGGGTACCCAGGAGGTACTTAGAGGCGTGAAAAGTTTAAGCGCCTAAGCGCTCACCGTGGGACCCAAGGAGGCTTCATCCCTGCCTCACTAAGACGATTCCCAGAAGGAAGACTACAAGAAATCGTCGTCCCGGACGCGCGACTTCACTATCATCATCATCATCATTATCTTCATTCCTCAGCAACATTATTAAAAACGAAAACGCCTGACAAAGGACTCCAAATATCACATCTCTAGCAACATCATCTACAGCTATCGGAACTAAAAGCCAATACTTGGATAAATACTAAGGTAGAAAAAGAAAACAATTTTTCTTTTTTTTTTCTCTTACAAAATTTTTCCTGATTTGTGTAAAATTTTTTTTATTTTTTGCGAGTGTACGCAAAATACGCTACTCCACGAAGCGACCTCTGCGGTAAGGCTTCGTGAACTTGCTGGCCAGAGGACTTCGATAAACCAATAATCAATCCCCTGCAATAGCAATTCTTAAGTCTATTGATCAGGAGAAAGATTTTGGTTGGAGATAGAAATTTTGATGCAGCTGCTCATTTTATTTAATTACAAAAGATTAAGACAACATTTTTAAGAAAAAAGAATTTTTCTTTTCATATTGCACAACAAATTTAGAATTTATATTTTTTAATTGCAAAATTTGTGCACGTACAAATTAGGATTTTTTGTTTTCATAAATTGACCAATTTGTGCATGTACTTTTACCACATCTTCTATACTATAATCGCACATATATATTAGATATATATTTAATTATAATTAAAAGCAAATTTTTTCCTTACTTCTTTTACAAAAATTTTAATAAATATTATCCTAAATTTCAACCCAATTCTCCGACTTTTACCAAATAAATATTCGCGAATAAGAATCAACCAAGGCAAATTCTTACAGATTCGATTTGATTTAGTTATTTGACAAGTTATTAGAGCACTACAGTCTCTTATATTAATATAGATACAATACATTTTTGAACAAAATCCATCCTATACGACTTTTCAGAATTAAATTTCTTTCAACCTGTTGTTTAGCAGTTGCAATACATACAACTGAGTACAATTAAATTTGACAATTACGTGTTTTTGTCTTCATCTTAGCGTATACTCCTTAGATTTTGCTGAAATATTTTTTCCCCCTTTTCCTAATTTTTACATCCTATATAACTGACAACATGACTAACGACACCAATTCTTTCGACGAGCTTTGTTTGTCACAAGTCCCAAAAATGGCAGAAATTAGACAAATTCTGGCCGATTATCATAGAGCGAATAAAAGTAAAAGGACTTCAGATTTTACTTCTGAAAAACTCCAAAATTTGGAAGACGTATGGGCTTCATTTGAAAAAACGGAAACCCTGATTCAAGATCATGAAAATTTTACTGAAACTCATGATTATTTTAAGCAGTCATGCTATGACAAAACGGAGGACTGGTACAATCTTACAAAGGCAACTCTGTCTGATAGGTTGAAATCCATATCAGTCCACACAGAGCGCAAAAATAACCCGTTTTACGTCCCACCACCAAAAACTTCGCAAAAAACGACTGCAGCTGATAACCAAGACAGCACAGACAAAGATCAATCAAATACAGTACGGCTTCGATTACAAGAAGATAGACAAAAAACATTATCCCATATTATCCAATCTATAGATAATAATTCACTTGCAACTGCAACCCAGACATATCTAAACCAGAAATTAAACTCGTTGCACAAATATTGGGATGATTTTGAAGAAACACACAACGAAATAATCTTGAATGTTGGCCCAAACGACAAAGACAGCGAATACTTCGTGAATGATGTTTACATAAACATGGAAACATCATTCTCAGACACTGTAATTGCGCTGCAAGAACAATTGGACTCTCGATTCCAAAATGTAACGAATACTACAAATAATTCCACAGAGCATCACCACAATGTCTCTTTCAGAGATCAATCAAATTTTTTCCTATCTGACGCGAGAACATTAATTCCCAATTTCAATGGAAATCCGAAAGATCTCCACAAATTCATTTCAAGCTGTGATGATTCATACACAACAGCAACGACGACAAGCGAGAAGCACTCCCTCCTTAGCTTAATAAGGAGTAAATTATCTGCAGATGCATGTGATATTTTCAGGTACAATCAAGTTGAAGATTGGCACACATTAAAATCAATTTTAACTCAAAACTTTTGAGGTAAAAATTCCCAGAACTACGCTACAGTCTCAATTAAATAATTCTAAACAGAGAATAGGGGAAAGCGTGAAAGATTTCCTTCAGAGACTTAGCACAACTCTATCCAAACTAAATGAAGCAACACACTCATATACAAGCGATAGAGTTCTTTTAAAGTCCCTTTTAAAAGATAACGAGAGCCAGGCCGTAAGAGCAATAGAGGACGGATTATCCAATCAACAACTCCAAACTTTAGCCAAAGTGCATTCCGAAAAATCCTTTTCTGTATTAAAATCACACATCTTGGAGCATGCATCACGCTTAGAGCAGAAACAACTTGTTTCCCAAGCACAAAACAAGATACATCAAACTCCATTTGCGCAAGCAATAAATTCAAGTCTTTGCTGCTTCAAATGCAATAGACTGGGGCATGCTGCATCAAGCTGCCCAGTGATACAACGCTCCACCCAAAATTTCAACGCAGTTCCGAAGCTAAACTCGCAATTACAACGTCCTCCAGATTTTAAGAATGCTACATCTCCATATCACAGGTCCCTAGTTGTCGATATTGTCATAGGATGGGCCATTCTATTGAAGAATGCAGAACAAGAGCTGCGAATAATAATCACTTTAACGACAGCCCAGGAAATCAAAATAATTTCCAAAAGGTGAGCAATACTCCACCAACAAACACGGCTGACAGACCGCCTCAAAATAGGAACTGGCAGCAGCCAGTATTCCGAGAAAGTCGAACTTCACCGCCGAGATATAATAATGCCAATATCTCGGCTATGTCACCTTCTCCAAATAGGAAGAATAATCGTACTGCATCGGCATCCAGGCAGGGAAACTGGATTCAGCGGGGGGTCAATTTCGGCAACCCCTCGCAAATAGAAACAACGGCACAAATTCATCGAAAGCCCGAGGCAATATCGACAGGAAACTAGACGTAAATAAATCAATACATATCCCCGTCCAAATAAATAAAAATTCACTAACGCTTTCCTTGCCTATCGACATCTGTTCTGCTCCGAAGCTTACCTTTTTGATTGATACAGGAGCAGAGATCAGCTTAATAAAACTCCATCCACTGAAACCAGACAGTATCTGCTACAGAGATGCTGTCTGCAATATAAATACTTTGTTTACAGAGTCAACTTCTACAGAAGGACTCATTTTCGCGAAATTATCTCTGGAATCTGCACAAAATAACTCCATCCTAGAACACCCATTTCAAATAGTGGGAAATAAGTCCATCCTCTCATACGATGGCCTGCTTGGTCATGATTTTTTATCTCGATACAATGCGAGTATCGACTATAAAAATAAATTCATTTCTCTGGAAGTTAATGAATCTGATTCATCTTATCCATATGAACAATACTATTCAAATTACCCTTATGTTTATTTGAAAAGCGAAGACCCAGAAAAGAGGTCTCAAACTAAAAGTTTGTTATATACAGGAATAACATTCTCCACTAAGGACATTAATACAAATCTATCTCCTTCAATTGCTTCGAAAGGCAATGCAAAATCGATCGCCAGCACATGCTTCACAAGAAATGAAGCATAAAGGTAAAAATCTATCTCCATCTATAGCCACACAAGAGGCTGAATTAAATAAAATTCTATCCCCGTCCAAAGCTTCACAAAATATGAAGCAACAACATAAAAGTATATCTCCATCTACACCCGCACAAAAGGCTAAATATAATAAAATTCTATCTCCTTCATCAACAAATTCACAAAAAGTGAATTCCAGAAATAGATCAGAAAAGAGGTCAAAGAACTTCAATAAAGTTTTATCTCCTTCAAATTCTATCGAGTCGAAATCATCGAATAACTCCTTCCAAATTCCACAAAAGTTAGAATCATATCTCCTTCCAATTAAAAATCCGAAAGAATCGGATAAATTAAATAAAATTAAAATTCCGGCTCGATCAGAATTCATCATTGAAATTCCAACTCCTTCTATTCAACACGAATCGGTCTGTTTCAAGAAGGAAATAAGGCCAGGTTTATTTCTTGGAAATTCGATAGTCGAACCAGTCACCGGTATGGCAAAAGTCCTAATCCTCAACACAAATGAGGAGGACGCCGATCTGGCACCTTACGAGGTGAACCCAGTTTACCAAGACTTGGATGACTTTGTGGTCATCTCCACAGACTCTGAAAGAGATCCAATTAAGGGCAGAATAATTAAACTGCAAAACCTTATAAAATTGGATCACTGTAATTCAGAGGAATCTGAGAGTATCCGCAATATCTGTAGGGAATTCAACGATCTCTTCCTCATAGAAGGGGATTTCCTTTCATATACAGATGCGATTACCCACAAAATCGAGACCCTCCAGGACAAACCGCCAATTTATACCAAGCCTTATAGACTTCCTGAGGCAAGCCGAACGGAAATAAATCGGCAAATACAAGATGTGCTTGAGTCAGACATCATCAGACCTTCACATAGTCCCTGGAATTCTCCACTTCTCCTGGTTCCTAAAAAACCAGATGAAAATGGAAACAAAAGGTGGCGAGTAGTGGTAGACTTTCGTCGTATTAACGACATTACTATTGGCGATGCGTACCCACTGCCCAATATCACAGATATATTAGACCAGTTGGGGAAGTCGAAATATTTTACCACACTCGACTTAGCCAGTGGATTCCACCAGATAAAAATGGACTCGAAGGACAGGGAGAAAACTGCCTTTAGCACACCCTATGGCCACTACGAATACAATCGTATGCCATTTGGTTTAAAAGGAGCCCCTGCTACTTTTCAACGAGCCATGAACAATGTTCTATCTGGACTTGAAGGCATCTATTGCTTCGTGTACATGGACGATATTGTAGTCCATGGATATAATCTCAAAGATCACAATTCCAGACTCACAGCAGTATTTAACCGTCTCCGCAACTTCAATTTGAAACTTCAACCCGACAAGTGCCATTTCTTAAGGAAAGAAATTATGTATTTAGGGCACATAATTACAGAAAATGGAGTCAAACCAGACCCTGCAAAAATAAAATCAGTTCAGTCATATCCCAGACCCAAGAAGGAAAAAGATATCAAAGCCTTCCTTGGTTTCGTCGGCTACTATCGCCGCTTCATCCCAAATTTTTTCGAGAATAGCCAAACCACTCACAAATCTTTTGAAAAAAGATACGCCTTTCAAGTTCGACGCAATCTGCGACGAGGCATTTTGCGAATTACGAAATAAATTAATTTCAGCACCAATTCTATCTTATCCTGATTTCGGCAAAGAATTTTTTGTCACCTCCGATGCCAGTGACTACGCTATCGGAGCAGTTCTTTCTCAAGTTGATGATCAAGGAGATCATCCAATCGCCTACGTGAGTCGAGTTCTCAATGGTGCAGAGACTCGTTACTCAACAATAGAAAAAGAGCTCTTAGCTATCGTTTTCGCAGTTGAGCAATTCAGACCATACGTTTATGGTAGACAATTTACAATTATAACTGACCATAAACCGTTAGTATGGCTCATGAATCTGAAAGACCACTCCTCAAGACTGATGAGATGGAGAATACGTCTTGAGGAATATGACTACAAGATAGTCCACAAATCAGGTAAGCTCAACACAAATGCAGATGCTCTCAGTAGAGCAATTCCGGAAAATTCCGAACATTCTGCAGAACCGACCACCTTCGTAAATGTGGTAACTAGAAATCAAGCCAGAGCTCAGGCGAATATAAATACTCCCAACGCAAGTGTAACTACTCCAAACCCAACTCCATCACATGTAAACAATTCCTCAGTCATAATAACTGAGACAAATTTTCCTCTTCTACTAACTAAGTATGCGAATCCTAAATTTTTCATCTTGCCAATGCAAGATACAGAACTTGAAAGAGTGTTGGATTCGAAACTCAAATTTTCTGATAAATCTTCATCTTTAGGAAAGGAACTGAACTTCTTCAAAAGAAAAGACTCCATAATAATTATTTCCAAAACTAATTTACCTTATCGATCCCAAAGAGATAGATCAGACTTCGAAAAGATTTTAACTAAGATCTGCTCATACACAGAAGCAAATCAGTTAGAACAAATAAATATCTCCTTCCCATATTAGATCCACAGAATCTAATAATTATTAAAAACATTTTTACCAAGGTCTTCACTACAAAACAAATAAACATAAAGCTCCATCAAGATTCGATTAAATATTTATCCGACATTAATGACATCGAACAAGTTTTAAAAGATTTTCATTCACTACCGACGGGAGGCCATCAAGGCGTTTCCCGTACAATTAAAAGAATCAAAAACCAATTCTACTGGCCAGGCATGTTAGACGACATCGTAAAGCATGTAAGGAAATGTAAACTTTGTCAGGTGAACAAAGTATCCAGGAACCCAAAAATTCCAATGAAAATCTCAAGTATTAGCTCCAAACCTTTCGAAAGAGTGTACCTAGATGTTGTAGGACCTCTCCCAATTTCTCATTCTGGAAACAAATACATCCTTACATTTCAAGACGACCTTTCAAAATTTTCTGAGGCTATTCCCATAGTCGACACCGAGTCTAAGACATTAGCGGAAGCCTTCACAACAACAATAGTTTGCCGACATGGTATTCCAGAAAGTATCCTCACAGATCAGGGTTCTAACCTCATAAGTGGCATGTTTGCCGAGGTATCTAAGTTGCTGAGAATTAAAAGGCTCAAAACTACTCCATATCACCCTCAGACAAATGGTGCATTAGAGAGAAGCCACCTTAGCAGAATATCTCCGATCTTATGTAGCAAAAGATCCACAAGACTGGGATACATGGATTCCTTATGCCATGTTTGTCTACAATACCACTCCTCATTCGAGTACTAATTATACTCCACGCGAACTCCTTTACGGATTCCCAGCTGAAATTCCAAACAATCTGAAATCTTCTCCAACCGTTTGCTGCAATTACAACAATTATGCAAACGAGTTAAAAGCGCGTCTGCAGCACAGCTTCAAAATTGCTAAAGACATAGCCATGGCAAATAAAGAAAAATCAAAACTACAATATGACAAAAATTCCATCCAGAAATCTTTTATGGTAGGCGACAAAGTCTTACTAAAAAGCAGAGTACGAGATAACAAGTTCTCACCACTATGGTCAGGTCCGTATGAGATCATGGAGATTAATTCCCCTGAAAATTCCACTATTAAAATCAATAATAAAAACAAAAGAGTCCATAACAATGACCTAAAACTTTTCTCAGAGTAAAAAATTCATCATCTTCAAATATCATTCAGAGATATTAACATAGTGTCATCTTCCAGGTTCGCAAAATGATGCATATAGCGTTCATTCTAATATTCATCCCCATAATCTACGGCTCAGGAATAGAGATAAAGCAGCTAAATGCTACTGCAGGCATTTACTTCGAAGAGATTGGCAGAGCCAACCTCTACACCAACGAATGGAAAATCGTCACCTATTACGACCTGGCGAATTTTAAATCAGAATTCAACAACATCCAGTTCATCGCCCAACAAATTACAGCGACCTGCCAGAAACTAGACAAACACTCAGCCTTGAGCCACACTTGTAACGGTACGTTGTTACAAATAAATCTTATATTAGCAAACATAGAATATAAGAATATGTTACTTGTGACCCAAAATAGGAAACAAAGAGCACTATTTAATGCAATAGGCTCAATCTCCCAAGCCCTTTTCGGCACATTAGACGAAGATGATGCCAAGCTATATGATGAACAAATCCGTAACCTCACCCTTAACCAAAACTCCCTTCTATCACTTATGAAAAGCCAAACTGCGATAGTCGAAGCAACCGCAAGTATTTTCAACAAAACTAAAACCGCAATTGGAAAGGAATTCCTAGTCATGCATAAAAAATTGATATCGATACAGATAGCCGCTTCATCATTGGAAAATAGAACACTTAATAACAAGCTATCGATCGAACTCGAATCACTTATTTCCCTAGTTTCGTTAATGGCATTCAGATACCAGAACACTCAGACAGAGTTAATAGACATCCTAACAGATTCAAGACACGGAAAATTTCATCGTACACTTATATCACCTAGACAAATTGAAGCACTTTTATTGAACATCAGGCAGGAATTACCAAATTCCAGAGAAAATATTATTACACAGATATACAAATTAAGTACAATAGCCGCAAATACCTTCAACAATAAAATAATTATAGAGCTCAGAATTCCCCTTCCTTTCAAGGAACCATATCAAATTTTTAAAGCAATGCCATTACCTACACCCCTCAACGGATCTTTCGTGTACATTAACCCATTAAAGGAATATATCCTTATAGACTACAATCGTGAACATTATGTCAAATTAACACAACATGATATTCATAATTGCGCAACGTTGGACCAAATGCATTTTTATTGCGAAATTTCATCCCCCATCCTGAACTCAAATTCAAAAATAAACCAATGTGAGGTAAATCTGATAAAAGAAGGAACCGATCCTATCAAAATGTAAAATCCTTACATTAGAACAGAATTACTATTGGATGCAGTTGTCGCAGCAGAACGCTTGGCTTTTCTCCCTAAAAGATTCCATCCACATAGATATTATTTGCGAAAATTCCATTAGCTCACAAGTTCTGCAAGGAACAGGAGCAATGTATATCTATCCAGATTGTTATGTACGAAGCAAAGAATTCATCTTGCACGGACATAGCGTAAAAGTTTCAAAATTTAATTCTTATTTTATCCCAACAATAAACATTTCCAGTATAATATCGAAGATGACGTCCTCCTCAATAGGATCGTATATAAAAATACATACTTTAAATATTACAAACAATATGGATCTAGATGAACTTCTAGAATCCATTCGTTTCCAAAAACATCAAGAATTAATTCCTCTCAATCCCATAAATAGTCATCATATTCATCATTACGCACTGTCATATTTAACAGTGTCTTTGATCGTATCTATTCTCTGCATATATCTATACATGAGTTATAAATCAAGGGCCCGCAAAGCTAAGAATATTCCGCCGGAATCTAAATTAGAAGCTATGCCTAGAGCTGCACCACGAAAACTTACGTTCAAGATAACCCCAGCACCTAAAAGGAAATCGGCTGAAAACGTTTAACCTACGAACGCTAACTAACGGACACAGTAATAACCTCTTCCTAATTTTTACAAATCCCCATCCTCATTGAGAAAAGAACAAAAATGGGTATATGTATTAACCGGGAGTTTAAGAAACAAAAACGAAGCAAATGTAGTTAATATTTAAAATAACGTAATTGAATAAATAAATAAAGAAAAAACAAGGATTCATTATAAGAATCAGAGAGAAAAAAAAAGTATAAAAAGAATTATTTGTGAATAATACTTATTATAGTACCCATTATTTTCTTGACAGGAATTAATAAATAAATTATATAAAAAAAAAGAGAAAATAAATATCACCCGTTGGATAAGAAATAATTAAATAATAGTAATCATATATAAATATATATATATATATCAGAAAAAAAAACAAATAAAAAAAAACCATCTAACCGAAATCAAAGAGAATATTACACTAACAATATAGCAGAAAACTGCAAATTTGCACAAATCAAGTTAACAACGGCGAGAATCCTATAGAGGTATTACAAACACCCAAAAAAAAAAAAAAAAACGGAAAAGTAATTTAGTAACAAGATCTTTTTATGATAAACTTTTTTTTTATTAAACAATCCGTATTAAAAACATGAAGGCAATGAAAAATTCAAAAGGAAAAGAAAATTTTTTAAACACTAATTATGATGTCTGCCGGAATCACTCTGCCGCAGGAGCGGGGGCCACCAATGGAGAGTGGCCGTCCATAGCACTCGGGGTGGGGTAATAATACGACCTGCCAATAATCACCAGGTTGGCATCTAAAAACAAACAAAATAGAAAATTAGTAAACAAATCAAAACTAAATGGTCACAAAAACTTACCCAGCGCCGACAATGACATATCGTACTGAGGCCACAAAGAGAAACTCCAAGTGTGGTACTGTAGGGCACGGAGCTCGGCTCCCCAAACGGTCAGCGTATCCCGGCCCGGACAGGCGAAGTTGAGCCGGATTGGACCCTTCCATCGGGCCCAAACCGACTCAACATAAATTCCATCGATCACAACCACGTAGTCTTTAGGAGCCCTATAAGGCGCTCTCGAGATGGCCACGGCAAAAATCATGTTGGAACTAACTAAACTTACGGCACGCAAAATCTATCTATGCACTACAAAGTTGCACCCCAAGCAATTTTTATCATATCAAAACATTAAAACCCCCGAATCTACCCACGCGATTTCGAAATTAAACCAGCCACTCTTATCAGAACAATTAAACAACACCTTTCTTTTTCTCTTCTCTCCAATCTCGCATTCATATCGTATCAACATACAATCAATTGATGCTTAATGACTTTCTTCATTTTTTTTTCTCTCTTTCCGTTCCCAATTTAACGAATACTAACAAACATGAAACTGATCAACGGCGTCTCCATCCTCGCCTTAAAATTATTTTTTGTTTATTTATATTTTCTGAGCCGCATACTCTAAATAAATGTGATTACAATAGACAGTAACAAGATAAAAATTTATAGGTGCGATTTGAAAAACAAGAGAAAAATAGATTTATAGTGAAAGCAATGTGTTACTTTCTTAATAGAAATTAATATATAATTAAGGAATAGCATAATTCAATAAACATGGTGTAACCCACCTTATATACGTAAAGGAAAAATAGCAAATTTTTTTTTTGTGTGTGTCTTTCTAGAGACAAAAATTAACGTTTTTTGTTTCCGCTGGAAATAATAATAAATAAAAGTTTGTGTAAATAATAATGTAGTATAATAAAACTAAATTGTAATAATAGTAAAGATAATTTTAAAATTCTATAGACGCATAATAACATAAATATGGTAGTTATAGAAAAAGAAATTCCCCTTTTTTTTGTATTTGTATTGTTGGTATTGCTATTCCCTTGTATTCTAGTATAATAACTAAGAATCCATATTTGTCCTTTATAGGCAACCTCTAAAGTTTTAGATAGTAAAATCTTACTTTCCTTTACCATAATATACCCGTTAGTATTGTAACTAGATATGTAAAATAACAGTAGTTTAATATAAATAATAATCAAACTTTTTTTTTATTGTAAAAAAAAAAAAATGTGTATTCCCACGTAACTTTAGGAGATTAGAATAAATAAGAATGTTTACATATTTCGAGGATATGTAATATGCTAACCGATTCGACTAACGACATAAAATTTCATTTAAACAATATATACATTGAAAAAAGAAAGTTTTTCTTCTCGAGAGAATAAAAACTTTCTTTTCCCCAGGGGGTAGGGATGTTGTGACTCAGGTGCCCAATGCCCCGAATCACAACCATAATACCGATACATCAATATATCGTCCAATACGATATATTGATGTACCACTAATTGACCCTGAAAAATTATTTCATTTCTAAATTTCAATAAAAAATTCAAAATGCATTCAGAAATGCATTCCCACATTATAACAAAATGCAATTTAGCATAAATTGCATTTTGTTATCAGACACACATTCCACTCACACGGTATGCACACTTACCTACATACAGTGTCTTCTTACCTTTTTTTCCGTATGTACTATGTACATACGTACATTACCTACTTAATCCAATCTAATTGTATGTACATACATACATACAATTATCAAAAATTATTCGCGCCCTCTTAAAATGATATTTCAAGACGGGCGCACAAGTGCATATCGGATTTCAGTTTTGCATAGATGCATATAGCTTGCATCAAAACTTTTGTGCATTTTCTCACGTACGATTTTTCAACGTCGTGAGAAAGCAAAAAGATAATTAAAAAAGCTTTTAAAGATATCGTGGGTACCTGGGCGCAATTTGCCGAAACCTCGGGGAGTTGTTTTTCAAAACGTCGAGCGGAGCGGGCACTTAGAAAATTATCCAAAAAGTGTTTAACGATTAATACCAAATTATTTCCTACAAATGTTACAAAATTATAGAGAAAGTGTTTAACTATCGATACCACATTATTTCATACAAATGTTACAAAATTAAAGAGAAAGTGTTTAACGATTAATACCAAATTGTTTCATACAAATGTTACAAAATTATAGAAAAAGTGTTTAACTATCGATACCACATTATTTCATACAAATGTTACAAAATTAAAGAGAAAGTGTTTAACTATTAATACCCAATTACTTCATACAAGTGTTATAAAATCATAGAAAAAGTGTTGAACCATTAATACTAGATTATTTCATATTTCATATAAATGACATAAAGTTATCAGAAAAAGTGTTTAGCTATTAATATTAGATTATATCATATTTCATATAAATGACATAAAATGATCAGAAAAAGTGTTTAACTATTAATACCAGATTATTTCATATAAATGACCTAAAATTATCAACAAAAGTGTTTATCTATTAATATCAGGTTAAGTGCTCTCCGATCCGAGCACGGCACTTAAACCACAACACACGACCTGAGCCTCCTTGAACATTGAACTGAAGCTCAAGGGCTCCCTATGAATTGTAAGTACCATTAATTAGTTAAGTACAAAACTTTAATAAATTAAAGCTAGCAGCGTTGTAAGCGTAGTAAAGTAAGAAATCTTCTACTGGTTAAATTCAAGCCTTGATAGACCTTTACTATTACCATGAATGCACAGTATTTAGAGCCGGATGAGCTCGAATACGAGCTGAAACTGAGAAAGTTACGCATATCCAGGAATTCAAGATCGATTACACCCTTGCAAGATAAGGAAGAGCGAGGCCTAATTCGCAAACCGGCAGGGATTCCCCCTATATCTGATCCAGTGGAAAAGTGGAGAAATTGCCAATCTAAGGCAACTTCACTGCACCAACTGGTGAATATAGCAGTGGCGGCCAACAACAGCATCGAATTAGTTGGTGCAGAAACACGGTTGCTACACCTGCTGAACCGACTCAATCTGCTAATTAAAGCGGAGCCTACTCCGAATGAGCTTCACACCGAATTACTAGAATTCGTAGAAGCGCTCCTAGGAAGAACAAGGCAGGAATTAGCTTCTAACATGAGGGGAATTCTAATGCCTGCCGGGAATTACAGCGGAATGACAGGGGAAGTGGAGCAGCGAGGCTCTGCGGAAGGAGGAACCCCTGTCATCCCCCCCCCCCCCAAACCGATAGTGACAACTGATAGTAGATTGCTTCCTCAAATTGTAAAAAGCTCGGTTACGACAGCTTCCGATGTCATATATGCTGTGGCTGGCAACAGTGAGGTACGAGTCACATCAGTAGCTAACCCATCGGTCGCATCTGGTTGGAGTAATCGTGCCCCAGCCCGAGACAATACGACAGGGACTATTCCCAAGAGTTCCGTAAGTAATAGAGAATCACAACTCGATTCTCAGCTAAGATCTCCTGTGCCAGCAGGACCGCCTAGATTCGACCAGACAACGTACACTCACGGCCGAAATACTGTCACAACCGCAGCGTCTCAGCATTGGCCTGAGCCAAGTAGGTCATCAAGAGCGAGTGCTCGGCAACCAAACCAAGTCCCAATTGATAGCATTAATCAACCTCGGAATAGGTCCGCGGATTTTATTCCCTTTCAACAAGGAGAGCATCAGTGACAATTGCCTCCTCGTACCCCAAATCAACGTCCCCCAGAACCAAGTCGGCCTCCACAAGCTCCTCAGCCTGGGATAGTCAGACGAATGAGTGGGAATCTTGTTGCCAATTGGCAAATTCGCTTTGACGGTTCACCTCGCAGTCTAGCTGTCGACGATTTTCTTTTCCGAGTGGAAACTCTTTCAAGCGCTGATGGCGTCCCCCAACATAACCTGTTATACGCTATCCATCAGCTCCTTAGTGGCCGAGCGGCTACATGGTATTGGCAGTTTTGCAGAAAGAATCCCAGCGCAAACTGGCAGCAGCTTTGTCATTGGTTAAGGAGGGAGTTCGAGGACAACCTTAGTGACTACGATGTTAAAAGACTGATCGAGAATCGCAAGCAAAAACCAAGGGAGAGCTTTAGTGATTTCCTATTGGAAATCGAAGGCATGGCACTCAGGCTGAGAGAGCCTTTGAGAGAGGCTGAACTAATTCAACTTGTTATGCAGAATATGCACCCCGGTTTGCGGAAAACGCTCATGTTGCAGGAATTTCGCAGCATAGACGAACTGGATCTGGTATGTCGTAGGATTGAGAAGCTGTGGCTTGAGGTGGGCGAAACAGCTGACGACCAAGTTAGGATTCGTAGACACTATATACACGAATTGCAGTATGATTATGAGCCACCGGACTTTCCGTACGATTCTCCCACACATCTAGAGGACGAGATTGCGTTAATGCAGAACACTAAAATACCAGGAAGATCAACATATTTTATCTGCTGGAACTGTGACGACATAGGTCACTCGTATGTCGATTGTCCTGCGGAACAACGCAACATTTTTTGTTATACCTGTGGGGCGAAAAATATCTAAGACCTAATTGTATTCGCTGCATGAAGGGAAACGATCGGGCGGGTCTAGGCAGGAGGGGATACCTGAACTCGCCGAATCTGCAAACCACCCCACCGCAAATCCTTCCCCGATTAGATCGCGCCCCGAACTCTGCCCAGATTACGACAAACCCAAGATAAATCCTCATTTGTCAAACATCCCAGATATTCGACGAAAGGCCAGGACTCGAGCCTATCATCTGGGCCGCAAAATGATGAAGAAGCAGTTGTTCTCGATGACCATCGCAACAGAGGGGGACGGGAGACCGATAGCACGGATAAAAACCAAAGGCAGGCAACTGATCGGCTTGCTTGATAGTGGTGCTAGTATTAGCTGCCTTGGAAATGGCGCCCTTGAACTACTAGAGCAAAACAACATTCCATGGTCTCGCCTCTCGGCGTCTGTGCAGACAGTGGTGGTAAAAAGCAAGAGGTTCTGGGTTTCGTATATCTACCTGTGGAATTTAATAGCCAGTACAACGAAATAAAGTTTTTTATCATTCCTAATATCATACGCCAGATCATCCTAGGTGTAGACTTTTTGTCCGCCTTTAATATAGTTCCTGCAATTGTTTCAGAAGTACAATTAAACCCAAATTCGGATGAAACGCAACACCAGCTAAGTCCCGATCAGAGACTGCGTCTCGACGAAGTGGTAGCCGCTTTTCCATCGTATAGCAAGGAGGGATTAGGTAGAACGTCCGTAATAAAGCATACCATAGACGTAAACGGTAGTAAACCTGTCCGGCAGAGACATTACCCTCTCTCTCCCCCGATGCAAAAATTATTGGATGAGGAGATTGACAGGATGCTCCAGTTGGGAGTCATTGAGGTGAGCGAAAGCGAGTGGTCATCTCCCTTGGTTATGGTGAAAAAACCCAACGGGAAAATTCGGGTTTGTTTAGACTCAAGAAAAGTTAATGAGGTAACCCGTAAGGACGCTTATCCTCTACCACAGATCAATGGCATTCTAGGTCGAGTGCGGGGCACAAAATTTATTTCGAGCCTTGACTTAAAGGATGCGTTTTGGCAGATAGAACTTGAGCCCGCTTCACGTGATAAGACAGCCTTTGTAGTTCCTGGGAGGGGATTGTTCCAATTCGTGGTCATGCCATTTGGCCTGACGAATTCCCCGAAGACCATGTGTAAACTGATGGACAGGGTCATCCCTTATAATCTGCATGACGACGTGTTTGTCTATTTGGACGACCTTCTGATTCTGTCAGAGGATTTCGATACTCACCTGCAAGTATTAAGTAAGGTTCAAGCATGCTTACGGGAAGCCGGCCTAACAATTAATGTGGAAAAGAGCAGATTCTGTCAGAAAACTATCAAATATCTTGACCACATTATCAGCAAGAAGGGGACTCAGACAGACCCCGAGAAAACTTCAGCTATTCATGACTTCCCACGCCCCAAAACTGTGCGGCAGATCAGACGCTTTTTAGGACTCTCTGGTTGGTATCGTAGATTTATCGCTAATTATGCTAGCCTAATTAGTCCCAGAACAGATTTACTGAAGAAAAACACTGCCAGCTTGTGGTCCGAGGAAGCCCAAGCAGCATTTAAGAAGGTTAAAGCTTGCCTCACTCAAGCTCCCGTGCTTGCCAGTCCTGACTTCGCGAAACCTTTTGTGATCCAATGTGATGCATCCTCAGTAGGAGTGGGTAGTGTACTATGCCAGGCAGACGAGGAAGGGAACGAACACCCTATCGCCTTTATGAGTCAAAAACTCAATTCGGCCCAGAAAAATTATAGTGTGACTGAACTGGAGTGTCTCGCTGCTGTCTCGCGTCAAGAAATTCCGTCCTTATATAGAAGGCTCTCGCTTCACGATAATCACAGATCACGCTAGTTTGAAGTGGCTGATGACTCAAAAAGATTTATCTGGTCGCTTGGCCAGATGGAGTTTGAAGTTACAAGCTTTCGATCTTGAAATAATACACCGGAAGGGATCCGAGAACGTGGTAGCAGATGCACTGTCTCGTACTGATATTGCAGAACTAGGCAATTTTGATGCACCATCGGGACTTGATTTAAATCATTCGGCTTTTAAAAGTGATGAGTATCTGAACAAAATTAGGACAATCCAGACCAGTCCCGACCGGTTTCCTGACCTACGCCTGTCCAATAACCTAATCTTCAAACGATCACTAAGTATGAGCGAAGGCACGTTAACGCCGCAGTGAAAGATTTGGATTCCGGAGGAGTTGGCCTTGTCATTAATACAGGATGCTCACGATTCTCCTCTGTCTGCACATTGTGGCATCTCCAAGACTACTGAGAAACTGCAACGTATATACTATTGGCCGCGAATGTCTCAACATATCCGAGACTATGTTCTGAAATGCCAAGCCCGTAAGGAATGTAAACCTCCAACCGAGTGTTTGCGTCCACCTATGGGGAACCCTGTTATTCCACAATGTCCATGGCAATTCATCAACATAGATCTCCTCGGGCCATATCCACGCTCTAAGTCGGGAAATACCACACTCATTATTGTACTAGACCAGTTCACCAAGTTCGTTGTCCTTAAAGCGATACGTAAGGCCACAGCTAAGGCAGTAACGTCCTTCTTGGAACAAAATATCTTTCACCTCTTCGGGGTTCCAGAAAGCGTGACATCCGATAACGGCTCGCAATTTATAGCACACGAATTTAAGGTATTCCTCGAAGCTTACGGGGTTAAACATCATAAGACAGCCTTCTATACTCCTCAAGCGAATGCATCAGAGCGAGTAAACAGAAGTATACTATCGGCGATACGGGCTTATGTAGTCGAGGATCATCGCGCCTGGGATGAGAAGATCTCTTCTATAAGTTGCGCCTTAAGGAATGTGGTCCATCAATCCACTTGGTTCACCCCATACTACCTAACCTTTGGACGTAATGTGATCACACACGGGTCCTCCTATAAGCTCCTACGGAACTTAAATGCAATTGAATGTGGAGATCTTTTAGTTAACAGTCCACAGACTACGTATGAGAAACTTAAAAAAGGCTCAGCAGCGTCACCAGAAGTATTATAACTTGCGTTGCACAGAGCGCAAATATTCAGTAGGGCAGGAGATTTATAGGAGAAACTTCAACCAGAGCAATTTTATCAACCACTACAGTGCAAAACTTGCCAAGAAGTTTTTGAAGTGTCGTATACGCCGAATAGTAGGCTCCTCATGTTACGAGATCGAAGATATGAAAGGCAAATTAGTGGGAACATTCCATGCTAAAGATCTCAAGCCCGGCTAGTACAAATCAAGATGTTGAAAAGCCACACTATCCCTTGTAAGTCAATTCACCCTGGAAGCCCCAAGAAGGCGTCCGGTCAGCCTAACTAGTAGACCTAGGATACCAATGAACCAGTGGGCCCTCCCAACCTAAAGGTCGAGATGACTGTTGTTATTAACTCCACCGTTTCCCCTTGACAATGCGTAAAAACTCCTTCCACATGGTACACTGTGGTGACCAAGGCACTGCAGTAATTCCAGCGTAGGGTTTGTCTCTGTAAATATCACGCTGCTGTGCAGCAACCTTAGATAGGCGACCTTAGTCGTGACGTGACCAGGTAGCAGTCAATCTGCTCCAGTAGGGCCTCAGCCTCGGAACCGCAGGACGTAGGAGTTCCGAGCCTGTATTGTAACGAACGGCTCCAGGCATAAAAGTAACCAGCCTGTGAACGTAACTTCAAATTCTAAGTTAAAGAGCGCACCCGAATTCGAACGTCAACGTGATAATAGGAAATTGACAACAGCTAGAATCACGGCGTAAATTGTTGCCACGCGCGGCTCGGTGTCGACTTAACGGGGACTGAATAGCGGTACAACGTACTCGGTTTTTTTTCCATAAGTGAACGCTGAAACGAGCAGTCAATTTTAAGCCAACTAGAAGAAAAAGAATTTGGAAGGCAAGACCAAGTTAAGTTGTTAGTATATCAGACTCGTGGAGCTGTTCCCGCAAAGGGGTTTAAAATTAGTGATTAATAGGCCAAGTCAACGCGGAAGGTGAAATTAACGTAGAATCCCAAATTAAAAGGAAAAAAAAATAAAAAGGGGACGAGATAGCAATAAAGTTGCTTAGCCGAACGGGCCGAGTAGAACCCCGCGGAATAGACACCAAACGAGGAACCCAAAAAGGGCGAAAAGCCAATATAATTAGAACCGAGAGGATTCCGTAGAGGAAGTACAGGTTGAAACCTCAAATTGTAAGGAGGGAATCAGTAGTTAGGAGCCAATAAGCTCAGAAGTCGGGGGTGGCGCTTAGGCATTGTAAGGCGCACCTCCGACAACATATCAGCCACGAGGCCTCTGACACCTCAGGGCCGCTCTCGACACGGCAAGGATCAAAACACTCAAGGGAGGAGGACATAATTATTAGAAACAAAAAAAACAAAAAAAACCCTAGTATCATAAGACAGGGAACCCAGCAATGACAGGACAAGCTCGAGGACAACAAAACTGTGTTAATTTAAGAATTTAATTATATTTTGTTCAGCATTATCAAGTGCGCATTTGAGGATCACCGGTGAGTAATTAACCAAATTTTGAAAACCAATCTTAAAATTTTATACTTTAATTATATTATCATATACATATACATACTTAACCTGTAAATGAATTGGTAAGGTGCAGATAAGGTAGCTGCATAATCAACCGAGAAGGGTTCGTCACGTCGCTTTTGGGCTAGATGAATCGGAATTAGACTTCAGGAGCTAGTGAGGGGTGTCAATGAGAGTACTTGTCGATTTGATTACTGAAGAGTTTTAGCGCTGAGGATGGAGTGAGCCGAGAAATAGTGCGCCGCATTGATCTCGGGTCGTGTTGTGTGCCGCAGTGCGTGGAATGAATAAGGAACAAAGGTCCCGGGGGATTGGAGGATGTTTGGTAGTAGTTCACTAGTCGCAAGTTAGGTCGCAGCGCCGGTCTCCAGCCCACGCCCATCGACGAACTATAACCGGCACCTTGTATAGGAGTTTGAGGAAGATCGGAGCATCGCGATAGGGAGCTCATGTCAGTCCTGTTCTTAAATAACGGTTCTTGTAGGCGAGGTGTGCAGCGTTAAGCCGATTGAGCATCACGTTACACGCGTTACGCCAAATCACGAGGGAATCCCTCACGGATCCTGGCGCCCAATGCGCTTAGCACCCAGCTCGTTAATATATTTGCCGCCAAGGTAATAATTTCAGCTCCAACCTCCGACTTATGTGTACAAGGCGCGTCGAGCAAACCAAGTGTTACAATTTTTAGATATTCTTATGTTTTTATAGAAAGAAACCCACTTAGGTATTAAATGTTATATCATTAACTTGAAAATAATGCATTTGTCCATTTTTATTTAACTTAGTTTAATAAGTTTAATCGGCTTCCTTAGTTTTGTAATGGATGTCCTTTTAGTTAGGATAAACAAAATTAGAAATTGAGAGCTCTGGTTGGGGAAAAAAAAACTAAAAATGTGGGAAGAGAGATGATGAGCTGGTATACAATAGAAAGATAAATTGTGATATGACACTAGTTAACATGGGTTTCTAACTTTTAGTTAATTCGTTATTAAGTTTTATACTAAGAGTTTTTCTTAATAAATATTCTTCTTTTCGATTCTAAAGTTCTTAGTCCCATAGCGCTCGTCAATGTATTCAGTAAAATGTATAAGAGACTAACTAATTCATAATTAGTTTACAGTATTTATCCAAAGTAATGATGGATTTGATAAAAAGCATTATCGACTCCAAAGGCAAAGCAGCACGGCGGTTATTATGACTGATGTAATGGAGTTCATTAATAAAGAACTCTCTATGCAGGTAATTATGTTCTTGGAGTATTTGTAAATTTGAAGAAGGCGTTTGATAGTTTGACTGTAGATCATACTGTATTATAGAAATATTAGCTGAATTAGGAATTAGAGGAACGGCAAACCAGTTACTAAGTAATTATTTGCAAGCAAGATAGTGTTGTACTAAAGTGGGAAGCAGCTATAGTGAGAATGAAGTGCTGAGTACTGGAGTCCCGCAGGGATCAATTCTAGGTTCGCTCCTCCACTCCCTGTACATCCAAAATTTAATGGAAGCTGGGTTGGCTGCGGAATATTACATATATGCTGACGATACCCTGCTCATATACAGTGGGAAAGATGGCTATGACTTACAGAGGGAAATAAATGAGGAGTTACAACTTACAATAAATACATCGAAAATAAGCTTTATGGTTTTCCAACAGAGAGGCAAGCAAATGCTGGACATTGAAATGCAAGTGGAACGAGAATCCATTAAATGAATCGATTCAATAAAATATCTGGGATTGATAATGGATGATAAACTGACTTTTAAACAACACACAACATATATGTGAGAATAAAAGTGGCACTTATAGGATGATGATTTTATTGATTGATTGTTTTCAAAAAAATTTAAATTGAAAGCGAAAATTTTGTTTGAAGAGTTCCACAACAAAATTATTCGAATTATTTTATTGAGTGACTAATCATATTGTTTTATTCAAATTAAATTGAAAGTGACAATTTTGCGTGAAAAGTTCCACAAAATTAACTATTTTATTGAATTTTTTTATGATTGGATTATCATATGAAAATCAAAGTGAGTTTGAAAGTTTTGTTTTAATAGTTCCGCACAGTTGACTTTTCTTTTGACTGATTAATTGCATTACCTTATTCAAATTAAATTGAAAGTGAAGATTTCGTGTATTAATTATATTATCCATTGATTATATTGTTTTATAAAAAGCTAAATTTAAAGTGACAATTTATTTGAAAAGAAATTTTTTGTTCTTCTATAGATTTTCTCCTTTGTCCGTGTATAGTTCAAGTCAAATTTTGCACTTATCGAACATAAAAGCAAAAACGAGCTTAATTTTCCTAAACAATCTTTTTCTCATTAAACAGAAGTGACCCCCCTAAAACAGAAATTTGTGAATTGATGAGTACCTGCAAATTCTGTGAAAAGGGTTACTCATTTAATTGTATTGCCTTGAATCCTTGTTCTTTTGCTTAATTCAATTAGACTGTACCTGAGCTTTTTGTTCGTACAAAATTCTTACGCGTCAACAAGCGGGTATACTCCGAAATTTCCAAGAGTTACCCTTTAATATCTCAACAGATGCAATATGAGTCTTACAGTACTTGAAACGGTTTGGCTCAGGACCTCAAATCCCATTTTCTCGAGCAAGCGCTCAAAATGATCTAATCTCAATCAAACAGAGCGACAAAGAAAATATTAGAGAGTTCGGGGAAAAGTTGCTTTCAGCACTATCCTCCCTAAATTCCGCCACATACTCCGAGGTTTCTGATGCAAATGTACGTCAACATTTGGTAAAAAAAAAAATATAAAAAACTTGCGATTCAAACCTTTGAAGACGGATTAAGAGATAGTGGGTTAAAAATTTTGGTGAAGGTAAACGGAGAAGAAGACTTGGAAAAGGCTATAAGTTATGCCTGTGGACACTCTTCTCGTCTTGAACGGAACTTGCCTGCTCCATCATACGTGTTGCAGATCTCCCCTAAAGAGAAATGCATATTGCAATATTTGTAACCGCGAGGGGGCATTCTCGGGACTATTGTTTTAGGAATCGTAACTCCACATTTCCTTCCTCGTATTGTAAAGCGAGAGGTTAATTACGTAATATGTGCCTATTGTAAGAAGGCCAATCACATCAGTGACTGTAGTCTGAGAAAATATAATAACAGTCGATTTTCCAGAACTAACAATAATCAAGAACAATACCACCAAGAGAGCTCACGTATGCCAAAACCTTCTGATAGTAAGAATCCTATTCATACACTTCACTATATACCTACGAGAGTACGTAACACGGCTCAAGGTGGCCAAAAAGCAGCTTACCTAAGAGACACAACAACTCAGTCGGGAAATGAGAGTATCCGGGAAGAGGACATCGGCGTTCCATCCCGAATATCCCATATAGCCGAAATCCATTAGAAAAATAAGCTGTAAAAGACAACAACTTAACTAGAATAATGATTTCACTTTTGGACTCAGACGATAACGCCTGCATACGTATCGCTTTAAATCCATCTGTTCAAAAATACCGGAGCAGATGTTAGCTTATTGAAATCCAACATTCTTCACAAAAACAAATCGCCTTTAGCCGCAATTCAATTTGAACAATATCCGGTGAACCAATAGCAACGTATGGAACTGTAGCCTAAGTACAATTGCGACGGCAGAGCGGAAAACGGCAGACGATGGCGGAAAATTCGGTTGTCAAAACAGGCCGTCGAAAGATTGGGAACACAATTGCAACGACAGGCGGTGAGCGACGATTGTGAAAGAAGAAGATACTGAAATTTCATTTATTAAATGTTTCGAGCGTTTTAAAAGGAGATTTTTAATTAGATTATTTTATATTATATTGAAAGAAATGCAATGGACCAAAGTGTGGAAAATAACTGAAAATGCAGAAATTAACTAAATTAAACGCTTTGAAATATCCATCCAAACCACGTCTTTTTTGTCCACTTGTCTGGCCTGTCTTGCAAATCATAAATTATTCTCTGATTTCGTACTTCCTCAATAAATTTTTCTTCAAAGCTCATTATTTGAAATTTACCGCGGCGTGCTACCACCTCAAAAAGACAAAACTGAATGCCAAAACAATTTCATTCGATTAATTTTGTTGGTAACATTGCAGCGACGCGACGACGGCAAAATTAGAATTTTCTCAATCTCGACGGCAACATCGTCGCCCGCTTACCGTCGTTCGTCGTAATTTGGTGCATTCGGATAAGACGCTGTGCTTTAGGTTGACAACGGAATTTCGTCGTCGTTCTCCGTCTGCCGTCGCAATTGTGTTTAGGCCTTTAGGTTGCCACTCTTGATCTATCCATTAGTAATAAACCTTTCAGATTAATACACCCCTTTTATATCCTCGATCAGAACATAAATCTCAAATACGACGGCATAATTGGTAACGATTTCCTGCGGAAATATAAAGCAGTAATAGATTTTAACAGAACTGCTCTAATAATAGACCCCAGTGAGAAATGGCAAGAATCAACGCCTACTATTTCGAATATAAAAAACATTAAGTCTGGAAGCACAGTGTATCTTCCTGATAAAATCTAGAAATGCCTAGAATTCTCTAATCCGCATCTGATTCGACTATCTCCAGGATCGAAAAAACAGTAGCTGTGCCATTTGCACATCCAAAGCAGGTTGTTATACACAAAAAGGAGATATCGCCTGAAACATATGTAGCCGAAACCATAGCTCAACCCAATGATCAAAATATAAAACTTATGTTTCTCAATTCAATCCCGAGGAATTCGACTTAAAATGGGATTATTTAGAGAATTATGATCTAATTGAACAGAATACGTACAAAGACCCAGTGAAGAATAGACTACGTCATTCGGGCAATATGAGTATAACAGAATGCCCTTCGGCTTGAGAAATGCACCCGCAACCTTTCAACATTTGATGAACATGCTAATGGGGTTGCAGGCTACCAAGTGTTTCGTATACGTGGACGATATTGTAATTTATGGCCATAACTTAGATAACCATAATTCTAAACTAATAAGCGTCCTAAAGCGTCTAAGGAAACACAATCTCAAACTCCAACCTGAGAAATGTAAGTTTGTCAGAAAAGAACTTATTTACCTTGAACACATAATCTCTGAAAATAGTTTAAGCCCAGATCCCAGTAAAGTAAGTGCTGTTAAAATTTTTCCTACTCCGAAAAAGCCTAGGGACGTCAAAGCATTTTTAGGATTTGCAGGATATTATTGCAGTTTTATTGCCAATTTCGCAGATATAGCAAAACCCCTCAAAAACCTTTTGAAGAAAAATGTAAACTTCAAGTGGAATGGATTATGCGAAGAATCCTTCAAGACCCTAAAGGCAAAATTAATAAATTCTCCGATTGTTGCATATCCAGACTTCCATAAAGAATTTCTTGTAACTACCGATGCAAGTGACATAGCAATCGGAGTCGTACTTTCGCAAGGCATAGTAGAAAGAAGAAGAAAGTAAAGAAATTAGCGCGGTAATGCCTAAAGAAAATCCGGTGGAAATAGCAAAACTCAAATATTCGAGAGCAACGATTCAATATTCCGAGATATCTCATTGAAGCATAAGATTTTCATTTTACCCCTAGTAGACACTCACGTGGAACGCAAGATGAAAACTTGTTGAATCCACTGTGTCAATAAAAATTCGCGAACTTAACTCTTTTTATCATAAAGATACAAATACCAATTTGGTAGTTATCAAGACCATGATCGCATTAAGAACAGAAAACGACCGAACAGAGCTTCATAATGCCATAGAAAAAAAGTACAAGATACTGCGACGTATCCCGCATAAGCTTCTTTGGCCTATCGATCCCAACCTTCGACATTCTTACACTAAATGAAATAAAATTTCATCTCAATAAAAAATTTAAAATATCTGGCGAAATCAAATTATTCACAGAGTCGAGGATATATCTAAAAGAACCTACAGACATAGAAAAAATAATCACAGATTATCACGTATCTCCTTTTGCAGGACATCAGGATCTCACGAACAGTTAAAAGACTAAAACGAAAATATTATTGGCCTACCATAATGAAAGACGTGAAGTAAGTGCGAATCCTGCCAAAAAAACAAGCTCCAAGGGAATCCTCCAACTACAATAAATATTACCGGAACTATGTAGTTTAAGACCTTTTGAACGAATAGTTGGTCCTCTACCAGTTAGTTACGAGGGAAACAAGTACTTACTAACATTTCAGGATGATCTGATGAAATTTTCTGAAGCCTTACCCCTACCAAATGCGGAAGCTTTTACGGTTGCATAATTTTTTGTAGAGAACATCGTTTGTCGCCACGGTGTCCCCGAATCTATCCTTACAGATCGAGGCACAAACTTCTTAAGTAATTTATTTAAAGACATATGTAAATTGATGAAAGCAAAGAAGATGAACAGTTCACCTTATCATCCGCAAGCGAACGGTGCGCTAGAAAAAAACCATCGAATGCTTGCAGAGTTCCTTCGACATTATGTGAGCAAAGACTTTCTCTATTGGAACAGTTGACGCCCTATGCGATCTTCGTGTATAATACGACATCACATTTGAGTACCAACTATTCACCTACCTCTTTCGTACATAAGCCTCAATCATCATATAATAACGATGATTATGCGAAGGAACTTAAAAGGCGAATGCAACATGGATATGAAATGGCCCGACAAACTATAAATCAAAGTAAGCAGCGTTCCAAAGGTTATTACGACAAAAACACTTGTTCAAAGTTTTTCAATATTGGAGATAAAGTACTTGTTAGGGACCATACACGAAAAGACAAATTCGCACCCTTATGGGAAGGACCATATAACGTCTTGAAAGTGCTATCAAACGACAGATCGATAGTGAAAATAAGGACGAAGAGCAAGACTATTAATAATAACGACTTGAAAAGTTTCACTGATTGATTATATATGGACTGGATGCCTCTATGAAGCTCATCCTTTTCTTCAGCGGCATTTCATACTTCTCTCCACCTCCTCGTCGGAAAAGCTTAGGAATCCATTCCTTTATACGTGGACCAGCTAAACTCTCCGGATATTTTTTGTGTTCTTGAAATATTAAATCACAATTGGGTAGCACTGACGTCTTTTCATCCTCGAATTCACAACTCAGTCTCCAAATTTGACTCATTCTTTTGTTAATCATAAGTTCTTTTCATCCTCGAATGCACAACTCGGTCTCCAAATTTGACCCATTCTGTTTTTAATCATAAATTCTTTATTGTAACATATTGCGCCTTCCTTAGTATCTCTAAACTAACATCCTACCTTTCCAGACTATGAATACCCTCGGAATCCACCTGAATTGCATGATCCTTATCACGACCACTTGCGGAATAGGACTCATCGTTACAACTATGAAGCACAACCCAGGTATATATTTTGAAGAACTTGGAAAAGCGGAATTGTACTCCGGTGAATGGAAGGTAATTGTATTTTACGACCTAAAAATCTTGAAGACACATCTGAAAAGGTATCTGAATATGTGAAAACCACACATCACTTGTGTGAGCTTTTGAATAACAGCCCGAACTTCTCCCCAATATGTAACAGCACAATAATGGAAATCAACTACATCATGCATGATGTAAAGCAAAAATTAGAGTTTTTAACTCATGGTTCACGATCCAAGCGTACGCTATTCGACGCTGTGGGAATGATTAGCAAACTCCTATTCGGAACTTTGAAGCGGAAGACACTAAGTCTTACGAGGATCAGATCGAGAAAGTTCGATATAATCAAAATCACTTATTAAACTTGATAAAAAATCAAACTGTTATAGTTGAGACAACTGCAAATATTCTAAATAAATCTCAAACTAATTTCAATAAACAGATGGAAGCACTCGATTTCATGCTTTCCTATGTCAAAGATTTGGTTAGTAATCTAACTAGTGGAAGTTACCATCAGAAAGTCATTTCTGAATTTGAGTCCCTGGTTGTCCTGATAACACTCATGATAACGCGCTATCAAAATGTCGCCAATACAATTGTGGACTTAGTGACAGATGTCCGCCAAGGCAAATTTCACCCCGCGATCATTACCCCATACCAACTGGACGAAGTATTGGTTATGATTCGCAAAGAGCTCCCAAGCGATATAAAACTTCCGTCAAACATGAAGGATAATTACTTGCTTTCGTTTTATCAAATAAGCCATGTAAGTGCATCCGTTCTTAACTCTAAGGTAATATACGAACTCCGCATACCCTTACCCAAGAGGGAAAGTTACCAACTGTTTAAAGTTATCCCCCTACCAACCCCACATAAAAATTACCTGGTCTTTATAAAACCTAGTATGGAATATCTTGTGGTAGATTATAATAAGCAACACTATTACGATATGTCCCACAGGGAATTCGCTAACTTTGTCACGGAGGACCAAAACTTGTTTATGTGCCGAATTATGCGAAATAAATCTTTTACGAAGAGAAAATACAGTTTTGCCCTTGTGCACCCTAAAGCCGTTTAACCATAATACTATTTGGATACAATTGTCTCAGACCAATAAATGGCTCTTCTCGACACTCCAAACTCTTACAGCCGATTACATACCCGCAGACAATATCTGATGTAGGCATAATTGAAATATTCGGTAATTGCTACTTACGCACAGCCGATCTAACTATACTAGGCTACGACACCAAGGTTACCCAAATAAAAAACCACTACATACCCTCATTAAACCTAACGATTTTACAAGTAAAACCGCGCTTCATAATAACCACTTATTGGAATCATGAGAAGAGACTTTTTAATCATCAGACGACAATCTTAATCTAAAATGTATTTATACTACCAATAATTACTTACAATATAATTAACTGGTCACAATGTAGCTATCACTTATTAAACTGCATGCATAGAGTATAAACAAAACAATAAAGTCCATATTTAAATTACATAGACTCATACCAATGCATGAGCTGTATGAATCGACAAATTTTCTAGTTTAAAACAACTAATTCACATGGAAAAAGCTAAAATGATATATAAGATAAGAAATAAGATAATAAAATCGAACATAAACCTAATAGAGCATTGTGAATCACTTAACTACGACACACGATTGCGCCAACATATACGTTTACTTTACATACAGCTGTACCCATATACAATGGATTGATTACCTGAAGAAATAAAAAATACACAACAAATGTACAAGTTCGAGAAATTAGCGGAAAACGGCAGACGATGGCGGAAAATTCGGTTGTCAAAACAGGCCGTCGAAAGATTGGGAACACAATTGCAACGACAGGCGGTGAGCGACGATTGTGAAAGAAGAAGATACTGAAATTTCATTTATTAAATGTTTGGAGCGTTTTAAAAGGAGATTTTTAATTAGATTATTTTATATTATATTGAAAGAAATGCAATGGACCAAAGTGTGGAAAATAACTGAAAATGCAGAAATTAACTAAATTAAACGCTTTGAAATATCCATCCAAACCACGTCTTTTTTGTCCACTTGTCTGGCCTGTCTTGCAAATCATAAATTATTCTCTGATTTCGTACTTCCTCAATAAATTTTTCTTCAAAGCTCATTATTTGAAATTTACCGCGGCGTGCTACCACCTCAAAAAGACAAAACTGAATGCCAAAACAATTTCATTCGATTAATTTTGTTGGTAACATTGCAGCGACGCGACGACGGCAAAATTAGAATTTTCTCAATCTCGACGGCGACATCGTCGCCCGCTTACCGTCGTTCGTCGTAATTTGGTGCATTCGGATAAGACGCTGTGCTTTAGGTTGACAACGGAATTTCGTCGTCGTTCTCCGTCTGCCGTCGCAATTGTGTTTAGGCCTTTAGGTTGCCACTCTTGATCTATCCATTAGTAATAAACCTTTCAGATTAATACACCCCTTTTATATCCTCGATCAGAACATAAATCTCAAATACGACGGCATAATTGGTAACGATTTCCTGCGGAAATATAAAGCAGTAATAGATTTTAACAGAACTGCTCTAATAATAGACCCCAGTGAGAAATGGCAAGAATCAACGCATACTATTTCGAATATAAAAAACATTAAGTCTGGAAGCACAGTGTATCTTCCTGATAAAATCTAGAAATGCCTAGAATTCTCTAATCCGCATCTGATTCGACTATCTCCAGGATCGAAAAAACAGTAGCTGTGCCATTTGCACATCCAAAGCAGGTTGTTATACACAAAAAGGAGATATCGCCTGAAACATATGTAGCCGAACCCAATGATCAAAATATAAAACTTATGTTTCTCAATTCAATCCCGAGGAATTCGACTTAAAATGGGATTATTTAGAGAATTATGATCTAATTGAACAGAATACGTACAAAGACCCAGTGAAGAATAGACTACGTCATTCGGGCAATATGAGTATAACAGAATGCCCTTCGGCTTGAGAAATGCACCCGCAACCTTTCAACATTTGATGAACATGCTAATGGGGTTGCAGGCTACCAAGTGTTTCGTATACGTGGACGATATTGTAATTTATGGCCATAACTTAGATAACCATAATTCTAAACTAATAAGCGTCCTAAAGCGTCTAAGGAAACACAATCTCAAACTCCAACCTGAGAAATGTAAGTTTGTCAGAAAAGAACTTATTTACCTTGAACACATAATCTCTGAAAATGGTTTAAGCCCAGATCCCAGTAAAGTAAGTGCTGTTAAAATTTTTCCTACTCCGAAAAAGCCTAGGGACGTCAAAGCATTTTTAGGATTTGCAGGATATTATTGCAGTTTTATTGCCAATTTCGCAGATATAGCAAAACCCCTCAAAAACCTTTTGAAGAAAAATGTAAACTTCAAGTGGAATGGATTATGCGAAGAATCCTTCAAGACCCTAAAGGCAAAATTAATAAATTCTCCGATTGTTGCATATCCAGACTTCCATAAAGAATTTCTTGTAACTACCGATGCAAGTGACATAGCAATCGGAGTCGTACTTTCGCAAGGCATAGTAGAAAGAAGAAGAAAGTAAAGAAATTAGCGCGGTAATGCCTAAAGAAAATCCGGTGGAAATAGCAAAACTCAAATATTCGAGAGCAACGATTCAATATTCCGAGATATCTCATTGAAGCATAAGATTTTCATTTTACCCCTAGTAGACACTCACGTGGAACGCAAGATGAAAACTTGTTGAATCCACTGTGTCAATAAAAATTCGCGAACTTAACTCTTTTTATCATAAAGATACAAATACCAATTTGGTAGTTATCAAGACCATGATCGCATTAAGAACAGAAAACGACCGAACAGAGCTTCATAATGCCATAGAAAAAAGTACAAGATACTGCGACGTATCCCGCATAAGCTTCTTTGGCCTATCGATCCCAACCTTCGACATTCTTACACTAAATGAAATAAAATTTCATCTCAATAAAAAATTTAAAATATCTGGCGAAATCAAATTATTCACAGAGTCGAGGATATATCTAAAAGAACCTACAGACATAGAAAAAATAATCACAGATTATCACGTATCTCCTTTTGCAGGACATCAGGATCTCACGAACAGTTAAAAGACTAAAACGAAAATATTATTGGCCTACCATAATGAAAGACGTGAAGTAAGTGCGAATCCTGCCAAAAAAACAAGCTCCAAGGGAATCCTCCAACTACAATAAATATTACCGGAACTATGTAGTTTAAGACCTTTTGAACGAATAGTTGGTCCTCTACCAGTTAGTTACGAGGGAAACAAGTACTTACTAACATTTCAGGATGATCTGATGAAATTTTCTGAAGCCTTACCCCTACCAAATGCGGAAGCTTTTACGGTTGCATAATTTTTTGTAGAGAACATCGTTTGTCGCCACGGTGTCCCCGAATCTATCCTTACAGATCGAGGCACAAACTTCTTAAGTAATTTATTTAAAGACATATGTAAATTGATGAAAGCAAAGAAGATGAACACTTCACCTTATCATCCGCAAGCGAACGGTGCGCTAGAAAAAAACCATCGAATGCTTGCAGAGTTCCTTCGACATTATGTGAGCAAAGACTTTCTCTATTGGAACAGTTGACGCCCTATGCGATCTTCGTGTATAATACGACATCACATTTGAGTACCAACTATTCACCTACCTCTTTCGTACATAAGCATCAATCATCATATAATAACGATGATTATGCGAAGGAACTTAAAAGGCGAATGCAACATGGATATGAAATGGCCCGACAAACTATAAATCAAAGTAAGCAGCGTTCCAAAGGTTATTACGACAAAAACACTTGTTCAAAGTTTTTCAATATTGGAGATAAAGTACTTGTTAGGGACCATACACGAAAAGACAAATTCGCACCCTTATGGGAAGGACCATATAACGTCTTGAAAGTGCTATCAAACGACAGATCGATAGTGAAAATAAGGACGAAGAGCAAGACTATTAATAATAACGACTTGAAAAGTTTCACTGATTGATTATATATGGACTGGATGCCTCTATGAAGCTCATCCTTTTCTTCAGCGGCATTTCATACTTCTCTCCACCTCCTCGTCGGAAAAGCTTAGGAATCCATTCCTTTATACGTGGACCAGCTAAACTCTCCGGATATTTTTTGTGTTCTTGAAATATTAAATCACAATTGGGTAGCACTGACGTCTTTTCATCCTCGAATTCACAACTCAGTCTCCAAATTTGACTCATTCTTTTGTTAATCATAAGTTCTTTTCATCCTCGAATGCACAACTCGGTCTCCAAATTTGACCCATTCTGTTTTTAATCATAAATTCTTTATTGTAACATATTGCGCCTTCCTTAGTATCTCTAAACTAACATCCTACCTTTCCAGACTATGAATACCCTCGGAATCCACCTGAATTGCATGATCCTTATCACGACCACTTGCGGAATAGGACTCATCGTTACAACTATGAAGCACAACCCAGGTATATATTTTGAAGAACTTGGAAAAGCGGAATTGTACTCCGGTGAATGGAAGGTAATTGTATTTTACGACCTAAAAATCTTGAAGACACATCTGAAAAGGTATCTGAATATGTGAAAACCACACATCACTTGTGTGAGCTTTTGAATAACAGCCCGAACTTCTCCCCAATATGTAACAGCACAATAATGGAAATCAACTACATCATGCATGATGTAAAGCAAAAATTAGAGTTTTTAACTCATGGTTCACGATCCAAGCGTACGCTATTCGACGCTGTGGGAATGATTAGCAAACTCCTATTCGGAACTTTGAAGCGGAAGACACTAAGTCTTACGAGGATCAGATCGAGAAAGTTCGATATAATCAAAATCACTTATTAAACTTGATAAAAAATCAAACTGTTATAGTTGAGACAACTGCAAATATTCTAAATAAATCTCAAACTAATTTCAATAAACAGATGGAAGCACTCGATTTCATGCTTTCCTATGTCAAAGATTTGGTTAGTAATCTAACTAGTGGAAGTTACCATCAGAAAGTCATTTCTGAATTTGAGTCCCTGGTTGTCCTGATAACACTCATGATAACGCGCTATCAAAATGTCGCCAATACAATTGTGGACTTAGTGACAGATGTCCGCCAAGGCAAATTTCACCCCGCGATCATTACCCCATACCAACTGGACGAAGTATTGGTTATGATTCGCAAAGAGCTCCCAAGCGATATAAAACTTCCGTCAAACATGAAGGATAATTACTTGCTTTCGTTTTATCAAATAAGCCATGTAAGTGCATCCGTTCTTAACTCTAAGGTAATATACGAACTCCGCATACCCTTACCCAAGAGGGAAAGTTACCAACTGTTTAAAGTTATCCCCCTACCAACCCCACATAAAAATTACCTGGTCTTTATAAAACCTAGTATGGAATATCTTGTGGTAGATTATAATAAGCAACACTATTACGATATGTCCCACAGGGAATTCGCTAACTTTGTCACGGAGGACCAAAACTTGTTTATGTGCCGAATTATGCGAAATAAATCTTTTACGAAGAGAAAATACAGTTTTGCCCTTGTGCACCCTAAAGCCGTTTAACCATAATACTATTTGGATACAATTGTCTCAGACCAATAAATGGCTCTTCTCGACACTCCAAACTCTTACAGCCGATTACATACCTGCAGACAATATCTGATGTAGGCATAATTGAAATATTCGGTAATTGCTACTTACGCACAGCCGATCTAACTATACTAGGCTACGACACCAAGGTTACCCAAATAAAAAACCACTACATACCCTCATTAAACCTAACGATTTTACAAGTAAAACCGCGCTTCATAATAACCACTTATTGGAATCATGAGAAGAGACTTTTTAATCATCAGACGACAATCTTAATCTAAAATGTATTTATACTACCAATAATTACTTACAATATAATTAACTGGTCACAATGTAGCTATCACTTATTAAACTGCATGCATAGAGTATAAACAAAACAATAAAGTCCATATTTAAATTACATAGACTCATACCAATGCATGAGCTGTATGAATCGACAAATTTTCTAGTTTAAAACAACTAATTCACATGGAAAAAGCTAAAATGATATATAAGATAAGAAATAAGATAATAAAATCGAACATAAACCTAATAGAGCATTGTGAATCACTTAACTACGACACACGATTGCGCCAACATATACGTTTACTTTACATACAGCTGTACCCATATACAATGGATTGATTACCTGAAGAAATAAAAAATACACAACAAATGTACAAGTTCGAGAAATTAATAAAGAATTTTGCATGTGAGTAAAATTTACGTATTAGTAGTCTTTCTGGATTAAAACTCTTTGAAACCAAAAGCTAAAGGAGCACTTGTTCATTAAATAGGAATAAAACTTTTGTATTTTTTATTTTTTTCCTCTTCTTTGAACTGTAGTAGCACGATAGCTCAGTAATTTTTTGGAAATCTTATAATCTACTGTCGGTTGTAACTGGTACTTTTTTCGTTAGTTTATCGGCGTTTTCTATTTTACTTTAAGTACTTTAAGCTCTCTATTCATTCTATTGATTATCTAACTATATTGTTTTTTGTTTGGGTTTGTTTCATAATAATTCATAGTAATACTCATCCTTGCATAATTGTTCAGATCTGATTGCTCGCAAGCGTTTTAAGCACGATAACATTGTATTAATTTATGCAAGGTTAGCTTAGATACTTATATTGTTGTTCTTTTTTCTTTTCTTCACAGAGTCTATAACACTGTCTTCATGACACTACTAAAAATTTATACTGTTTGCAATCGCTAATTACATTAATTTTTTTTATTTTGTATTTTTCTATCAAATAAGAATCTACCAAGGTACTGTTGTATTATCGAGATACCCAATGCTCTAGGACGTGGCCCTGTGGTCGGGGTTGAAAATAAATGACTTTTCTATTGCTTTCTACCGCTCCTTTTATCGATTTCACCAACTAGAATAGAATAGAATAGAATGGAAAAGTTGTTTATTTTCAACCCCGGCCACTTAGCCACGTCCTAGGACGTTGGGTATTACGATGTTACAAAGATTTACATTGAGCGAGTCTTAATTTAAATGAATACAAAATAAATGTTAAGATTATACGATATCACATAGATAAAGATTTTAGTTGTATTAAAGATACAATGAATATAGGTTAGATGTTGCCGAACAAGACTAAAATAAATATGTTGAATTAAATAATTGAGATACATGTGACATAACAAAGTTCCCTAAGCTTTTGCAACGCGAGGATGCCCTGATTCATTGAGCATAATTAATCCAAACAATATATGCAAAAGTGAATATCAGGTATGTTATACTAGCAATAACAATGATCAGCGCGTTACAACAAAGATAACTGGATGACTTATACTGGAAAAAGAACAACCCAACGTCAAACGTGATGAGCAAAGACATTAACTTTGCTTAACATGTCTGTTAAAATAAAATAAAAAGTAATGGAAAGTAATGGAAAGCAAATTGGGCGGGTTGAATAGCTCGGATAGACTCCAAAACTCCGAGATATGCAACCCATTATAATTTTCATATTTTTTTTTTTTTTTTTTTAAATCAATTTTTCATTAATTAGTAATGTGTTGTAATGCTAGCTCTTTGAACTTCTCAATTGAGCCAGCTGATCTGACTTGTCTAGGCAGGGAATTCCAGAGGCTCGCTCCAACTTGGTAGATATGTCTACCTCCAAAGTGTGTCCTGAACCTGGGCAGGATCAGCCTGAAATTGTCATGACCACTCCAGGTCATTTTCTCTTGAATATACTTGGGTAATGAGCCTGCTCCTAAATATAAAGGTCATAGCATTGAGCTCGTACACCTTGTTTATTGGTCCCGGCAGTAATAAATTAGTGAGTGTTGCTACGTGAGATTGGCGTCTCAGTCTGAAAGCATAGCGCAGGCAGGCCTTGAACGCACACCTTTGCTAAGGCTGTACAGTTCAGCGGATACATTGCCACATCCGCATAAAAGAACAGTGGTAGTACTAGCGCAGAAACCAGATGGGATCTAACCCGCGGGAGCAAATGGTGTGATACTGCATACAAGGAGCGTAGCCCAAAATAGACCCTTGACCACAACAGATTGACATGTGCTTGCCAGTTAAGGCATGTGTCCATTAGTAGACCTAAGTTTTTGACATAGGATGAATCTAGTGAGATAATGTGATCCTGAAGGCGGACCGGGGGAAGTGCGTCTAGTGCGACTCGGCTACTGCCATTGGAGCAGTATATAATTGCCTGAGTTTTTGTAGGGTTTAGTGCCAGTCCATTATTTATGCACCAGCTGTTGATGCTTTGTAGGTTTTCATTTAAATTTGCGACAAGTCCGTGAAGGTCTGAGTCCATGGAACCAGCGTAGAGCTGCATATCATGCGCATAAAGGTGGAAACCAACATTTGTGATTGATGCGGGGATGTCGTTAATAAAAATCGAAAAAAGAGAGGCGCTAGTACGGCCCCCTGTGGGAAGCCCTTAGTCACCTCTCGAGAAACGGAGCTACGACCATCACTCTGTACGATTTGGGCTCTTTCACTTAAGTAGCTAGCTACTAGACCTCCTGCTGAGTTAGAGAAACCAAAATTGTTTTTGAGTTTGTGAATAAACAGAGCATGTGGAACCGTGTCAAAGGCTTTCTTCAAGTCCAGCAATATGTGGATCACCTTTTTTCCTTCGTCACACAGCGTCCGAATGTCTGTTACCACTTTTACTAGTGCAGTGCTTGTGGAATGGTTTCGTCTGAAGCCCGATTGGTGATCCGCGAGTAGCTCATCTTGGTTTAGGTATTCTTTGATTTGGTCCCTGGCCAAAATTTCGAATACTTTGGAGATTGGCGGCATTATCGAGATCGGTCTCCAATCAGAAGGAGAAGCTGGCATTGCAACCTTAGGGATTGGTGTGACAAGCCCTGTCTTCCAGCACTTAGGAAAGGTCGAGCTCGTAAATAGTCTATTGAATAGGTGTGTAATTATGGATAATGTGTGTGGTAAGATAAGTCTCAGAAACTTAATTGGAATGTCATCATTTCCTATGGCATTTGATTTTACTTGATTGAAAGCTTCTACAATTTCCATCTCACCCAGTTCCTGAATGCAAAACCTTCAAAGATGTTAGATGCAGCCTCATTAAGTTGCGGAGTTGGATGTTCAGAGTGATGTGTTGTAGAAGTGTGTAAGGGAAGACTAGATGAGAAGTGAGCAGATGACAATGCTATTTAATTACTAGTAACGAGTGAATCCAAGGTGCTGCTGACCGCCGGTACAGTCACAGTGGTGGAGGCCAAATAGTCAGCGTACTCGTCTGGATTGATGTCGGACTGCACCGTATTCTTTGAACCAATTCCGAGTTCTTTGACCCTTTTCCAGTTGAGAGGACCATCAAAACTTCGCAGGGTGTCTGCTCTTCTCATAGCTCTAATGGTATAATCGCACTTCCTTCTCCACTTGTGGTACTCTGAGTAATTGGCCGGTGACTTACTTTGTATGCGATATCCCTAAGCTCGCACATCAGTGCCACTTCTGGTTTTTTGAGAATATTGGTGCTATTGTCTTTGATTTTAATGGTTTTGCGAGGGACATGTTTGTAATAAAGTGCTCTAATTATTTCCGAGAAGCTTGAGACTGCCATCTCGACGTCTGCATAAGAGTATATGTTTGTCCAGTACTTTCTACCTCCGCCACCAGCGACTCCAGATGAATTGCTGAAAAGTTCCGAAATGTGTGCCACCTGTTAGGAGGTGCGCACTTTAGGTCATAAGCAGCGAAAACAATTTCATGGTCTGATACGCCTGGGCACTGTCCAGATAATAACAAGGGCAACCTCGGAGACGATATCAGAAGGTCAAGCGTGGTGGCGGAAGATGCACCATGCCTTGTTGCCTCGTGATTTATTAATTCACTAACGTTTACTTACTCGATGTAGCTCACATTGTAACGTAGCGTAAGCTGATGTTATTTAATAAATGATTTTCTATTCTATCCTATAACTTTATCACTCGTTATTATTACTACAAACTAGATAGTTTTCTACTGCAATGAGTTTGTTCGTTGCATTTTTGTTATTTTTCTACGCCTTGTATTCATTCGAAATATTATCAATATCTATTGTATACTCGATGTACCTAACGGTGTAACGTAACGTAAGCTGAGGTTCTTTAATAAATGATTTTCTATTCTATTCAATAAAACCATGCATTCAAATGTGCGATAAAATGGCGACTATTAAAAGTTAGAAGTATATTAAAGTCAAATTACCCTCACGACAAAGATTTTCTGGTATATCCGAAATGTCCATGAAACGACTTCTATTAGAAGTTGCTTGGTATTCTTCTATAATACTTTGTGCTCCACGTAACAATTCATCCAAATCGTCTATTTCGTCTCCCAGATCTTCAATTATTTCTGCTTTAATTGCCTTAGAGAGAAATAGTTTATTTAAATACTTTATATAAAGTTATGAATATTTACATCCATGACTGACTGATCTCAAAATAAAATGTATATTTTAAAAATCGTTATCGCTTCACTACCCGTTGCGGTTTTGTTTCTATCAAAACGTCTTGAAAATGTAAACATCTGATTTTGAATTCTTCTTCTTATTATTTTATTGATAACATTTATCCACATTCCAGGAGTATTCCGCTTTAAGTACAGTTAGCAAGAAAATTTCTACTGGACCTTCCCACACAAGAAGTTTTTAGGGAGCAAAGGATTTCGTTCCCTTTTGGCGAGACGTGCCAGCTAGGCTGTGTTCACATCGGCGACTGCAGAAAATGTCCTTATGAGATTACCAAAATTGTGTGCATTTTAAATTAAGTCACAGTTTTTGATATAAACAATTTATGTATCACAAATTCACCACAAGTGATGATTATTAAATTATTATATTATCACCCACACAGGGGAGGATATTGGAAATTTTACAGGTGACAGCGTAACCTCCGCAAGATACAAGCCATGAACAAAGTCGAAAGAAGAGCAGCGGGACGGTCAGCAGGCGACAGCCAGTCTTCTTGCCTTGTTTTACTGCAGGAGTTTTTCATAAAAAAGTTGCTTGTATTTTGTTCAAACGCTTTAATTTCCGTAAATTTGTTCTACATGCTATTTTTTTAAAAAACTATTAGAAAGAAAACATATTTGGCTGCAATTTGTTTTAACTTCATTATTTTGCTGTGGGAGTGACAGTGTTGGGCTTTAGGACCTGTTTAAGATGAAATTTTAGTTTTTCCTCCATGACGAGTACACAAAAATCAGCGCGAGTGAGCTCTTACTGCATGCTGTACCAGGACAGTGATGCCAACTTAGGAATTTTATCCCTAGATATAGAGATAATTTTGGGGATTTATGGATAAAAGTGTCAAAAGTGACGATTTCTAGGGATATTTTGTGCTCTAAAACTTTCTATTAATTTAGTTGCTCCAAGCTACAGAGAACTTCTGCAAATTGAAGAAACACTAGCAGAGAACGAGAATCACTGGAGTGGACTATTAATTTTACTCTTTTATTTTATAATGAAAATTTGCAGTTTGGAAAATGCATAGTTCCGATTATTCGTTTTCAGATTTTCGTTTTTTTAAATGGTCTTATGGCTAATAGAGTCTCTAGTGTTTCAAGTTCAGTTCGACAGCTTGATATACTAAAAAAGAAACAAAAATTTAGAATGATCTTTGCGAAAAGCTGCGTGATATTTTTATTGCGCCTTAACTTTTACTTTTTATAAAAGTACATTTAAAGATTGGATTACAAAAGGTTAAAATGATTTGACATGTTAAAGCAATATAACAATATTTTTCTGATGCGCATCAGCATAATACACAAGTCACTGAAGCTGAAATAAAATTGGCTAACTTTTTTGCGCAGGATAATGTATCATTTACAATTGTTGATCATTTATCAGCCTTATCAAAGGAAATACTCTCTGATTCTCGTAAAAAATATGCAGTTTGGTAAGACGAAGACTACCAATAATAGCACAAACAACTTCAATTTGCTCCAGGAAAATGTTCACATTTGACTTTTAATTAAATGATATTGCTAATTAGTTTTGTGTTGTTATGGAAGTATAGTTGAGTGAAATCGGACGTAAAGTCCAGACTGCCAGCATGAGCTGACAGATCACTCAACGGACAGCGTTCACTGCAGGGCGGCTCGCTAGCTCGCCTCGGCTCATTGGCGGAGAGTGTGGGGAGGTTCCACAAACAAACCTGCCGCTGCCGTCAGCCATAATCAAAAAAATTCGTGCCTACTAACAAAAAGCCGGCACACTTTCACTTACCTATATTCATCCTCGAAGGCGCAGATGTTTCGGCCTTACTGCATGCCCCAACCATCCATTTGACACTGAGGGCAAATAGTTTACAGTTGCAGAGATTTGTCTCATTACATCCCGAATCTCCTGTTGGATACGCTTAACTCCTTATTAGATATTGGGTTCTTCGGATCACCAGAACTGTTGAAATGTATCTTGGTGTGACCAGTCCGAGAAATATTGATTTCAAAGCCCTTGGTCGCCTGCAACAAAACTTCCTTGCTCAACAGCGAATTTTGTTAAATTTGTGTATGTCTCAAAATTGGACGGAAGACAGAAACGCCAGTCTTTGGCCAGCACCCTTTGGAAATTCCTAGAGTATTTTATTTATTGGATTTGACACTACCAAGATTTATCGAAATTATTACCTTTTTGGGCCAAATGTCGTTGAGGATTTTTGATGATCAGTTTTCTGATATCGTTCGTGCACGCGACTTTTACTCGAGAAGTAAGACAGATTGATTCTTCTTCTTCTTTGTCATCCCCAGCCTGTCATCTGCAGCTTGAGGAAATGCATTCCTTTCGGTCGGGGTGCGTTCATTTTTTTTTATGCTTGACGCAGCCGGCCTACACGCTTCAGTAATTCTTGTATCATTTGCTATATGCAATACGCTACGACCATAACAGTGTAGGAAAAATTTTCGCATTCAATTTTTATGCTCATCTGTTACGGTAAAATTATTGCAACAATTATTAATTGAATATCTCAAAATAGCTTGTAACTATATTATTTTTATTTTTGCCTTTACATCAGTTATACCCTAGACACACAGCACGAACTAATGAATCATTTGCACTAACTATTCATTAAAATGCTGTGTGTCAAATAGTATATGTCATTATAGCTCGAAAATCAGATGATAATGAAGTACACTAATGAAGTGTTTTCCTCCTTCATTATAGCTATAATGAGGAAAAATGTGCTAGATTTGGCATATAATGTAAATCTGGAGCTCCGCTGTGCATCTGCCGATTTGAAAAATAAGAAGAAGAAATGCAAAGAAATGCAAATCACAAATTATATTATTAATATTTTTTTAAATATAATGTTTTTCTCATTTGTTAATTGTTAAATTCGAAAAATAAACAAATGAAAACAAAGTTTATCGCGTTAATTCGATTCATATTGCTTCTTTAATGTGATAAGTTCATCAAAGCCAGTTTGACAGCTCAACTTAATTAAAGAAATGGCTGTGTCCGCAGTTTATAATGAATCATTATAGACTAATGAGTCGTTAGTTATTTCTTCATTAAGAGTGCTGTGTGTCTAAGCCATTAAACAGAAAATATTCGCTCCGATTGAGCATTTGTATGAGGTAGACTTTTGTCGATTTCCATTGATATTTTAAGAAAAGTGCACGTCAATCAATGAAAAACGAGTTCAATGGAACAACTTTTGACGCGATGAGAATGTATAGTAGCTCATATCCGTGTAATTTGTCAGATAGAAATTTTCTGGGAACAATAACATCACGAATAACGTTAAAATTATGAAAATTGTAATTTAAAACATTTTGGCGTGATTGCGGATGAATTTGGTAGAGTAGTATAGTTGAAGATTGATATGTTATGCTCAATGACATTCAGTTGTGACATTTCTCACATAGATGTGTGCATATTCCGGTGTAACACCGCCGATTTTTCGAGTGTAGCACCACAGGATTTTGACGTACACCATTTCTAGCAGTGCAGGGCAATGGAACAATTTTTATGTAACACTACAGGAAAAGTGTAACACTTCTAGTAGAAAACGTGATCAATGGAAATTGGTATTAAACAAAGTCTGGCTAACTTCCGGATATTTTTGAATTTGTTTTCCCCCTAGCAAAACCTTTAGATACTATACAAAAAGTGCCAAAATTCTAAAATATTCATATTTCCTAAATTTTACCTGTGTTATATCAAACGCATAGACGATTGTTTATTTTATCTTTGAAGATTTATTCTTTGTTCTTGTTCTTTTAAAAAATATATAAACAAATAAATTTTTTTTTATAAAACCACAAAATAATACTGTGGTTTTATATTTTAGAGTTAAACAAATTATTTAGGGAATTCTAAGGATTTTTTCTATCGAAACGCAGGGATTTTCCTAAGCGTCTGGTTGGCATCACTGTACCAGGCACGTTAATGGCTGGATTACATTACAACGCCCACGCTGCCCACGCCGGCGTGGACGTCGTCGTCAAACGCCGAACAAAACGCCGGGCAAGTTACATTAATACTGGGCGGCAGCGCCATATCTTAATTTCTCTTACATTTTACAGTTGAGTTATTTGCTTGTAATCTCTGCAGGTTTGCAATAAAATTTTAAATAATAATAAGAAATATATTTTCTTTTCCTTCAAGTCCACATTTTTTTAATATAAAATCATTTATTTTCAGAAATTTAAATATCGTTTCATTTTGTCATGTTTTTTCATAATAGATTTAGATCTGGCATATTGGCAGGTATGGAGCGCCAGCGTTAAATTTAGGATTAGAAATGGGTCGACGACGACGCCGGCGTGAGTAATGTAATGCATTTTATACATGCAGTACTGTCTCTAAATATTTTTGACATAAAACGGCGACCACGCCGACGTTGGCGTTGTTAATGTAATCCGGCCATAAGGCATTTTAATGTGTTGGTGCCTTCAGCGACTTCATGGCTTGTATTATATTCCGGGGGTTACGGTGAGTAGTATTCGGGGTAGGAAAAGGTTCGTGCTACCAATACTACCGCAAGTTGGAAATTTCTGAAATTTCTCATCGGACGGCTGGACCGTAACCCCCGGAATATAATACAAGCCATGAAGTCGCCGAAAGCACTGACACATTAAAAGGCCTTAAGGTGCCGGGTACAGCATACAGTAAGATCTCACTCTCACTGCTTTTTGTATACTCGTCTTGGAGGAAAAACTAAAATTTCATCTTAAACAGGTCCTAAAGCCAAAAACTGTCACTCCCACAGCAAAATGAAGTTAAAGCAAATTGTAGCCAAATATGTTTTATATATGTTTTTTTATTAGTTTAAAACAAAAATAGCATGTAGAACAAATTTACGGAAATTGCAGCGTTTGAACAAAATACAAGCAACTTTTATATGAAAAACTCCTTCAGTAAGACAAGGCAAGAAGACTGTGGATGTCGCCTGCTGACCGGCCACCTGCTCTCTTTTTTCGACTTTGTTCATGGCTTGTATCTTGCGGCGGTTACGGCTGGACAGATGTTTATTTGCGATTTGTGGTGATAATATAATTTAATAATCATTACGTGTTGTGAATTTGTGACACAGTTATTGTTTATATCAAAAATTGTGGCTTCATTGAGTACGTTTAGACCGCAGCTATTTTGGACTAGTTTTACGTAAGTCGAATTACGTAGTACTAATCCTGCTGCTGTTTAGTCCGCTCGTATTAAAGCTTTGACAGTTGTCAAAATTGTCAGATCTGTCTGCTATTTCAGGAGAAAAATGAAAAATAATATATTGAGTTTGTTTGTACACCGCATGCACAAGAAAATGGAGCATAGAAGAAAATTTAAAATCAGAATGCGCTAATACTGCTATTTATATTACTAAATACCCAAGATAAAACATGCAAATTTTCAGGCTAATGGAAAAACATTATAACATAATCTGCAACAATTATTTATTAATTATGTATAAGGGCGCCACTATTTACAAACAGCCTCGCATTACCTTATGTGACATTATGTCTCCATTTAATACTAATTTTTGTAGGTCAATACCGCATCAGAAACCGAATTAAAGTAGGACTAGTTTTTCCTAATACTACTTACTACGTAAGTCGAACTACGTAAAACTAGTCCTAAATGGCAAGGTTTAAACGGGCTCATTGAACGCGCACGCAATTAATTTCAGTAATCTTATAACGACCTGGGGTCCTATTCTTGAATAACGAAGACAGATTCCGTATTCGTTATACTGTCAAAACCATTCGGAATCGTATTCTTGAAATCCGCATTCGTTATATACCGAACGCAAACCCTTCGTTATTTAACGAATGGGTTCAACCATTCGTATGCCAAACGAAGAGTGAATCAGCTGCTACTTTACGAGTGATAATGGGAGATAAAAGATGTGCGAAAATTTCATATGCTCAAAAAACTAAACTAATTGAGTTTTTAGAGGAAAACCTGAAACTGAAATTTGGTAAATACGATAACTTTTTCAGTTCAAAAGATGCCACGGAATTGTGGAAAAATAAAATCAGTATTAAATTCCATATCCGGAGCGCAAAAGAACCAGAAAAGTTTTATTATGATATTATATTAAACAAAGCTAATAGAAAATTTCCAGAGTTGGCAGGATTTAAAATGTGTGGTGAAAGGAAAATCTGTGGCGGATAAAAAACATTTGCATAGCACTGGTGGAGATCCTTCTGCAACATTTTTCTATTTAGCGTTGAATTAAGGGTGCAGGAATTGATTAACGATCGACGTAATTGATAGTCCATAGATTCTTTAACGATTTCAGACGTAAACAATAATGACAACTCACTGAAGCTAGCCATTTTTTACAAATTATACTTTAAAACATGAAACAGCTGACATTATTCAATTTGTAAATTGACAGATCTAATCTTACCACACTCGTTATGTTGAAAAACTTTTTCACCACTTCGACTTTATAACGATGAGGTTCAAGAATACGAACGGTGTATACGATTCGTTATCAACCATTCGTTATATAACGAATACGTTAAAACCATTCGTTATTCAAGAATAGGCCCCCTGGACCTACGCGAAGCAACATTATTGTTATGGCATGTCTAATCTAACTGAAGGAATATACTTCCTTCCATTCCTAAAAAGTTCTCGTCAGGGTTGGGCCTTATTGTTTATATCAAAAACTGTGACTTAATTGAACACGCACACAATTAATTTCGGTAATCATATAATACCCTAGACACACAGCACGAACTAATGAATCATTTGTACTAACTATTCATTAAAATGCCGTGTGTCAAATAGTATATGTCATTATAGCCCGAAAAGCAGATGATAATGAAGTACACTAATGAAGTGTTTTCCTCCTTCATTATAGCTATAATGAGGAAAAATGTACTAGATTTGGCATATAATGTAAGTCTGGAGCTCCGCTGTGCATCTGCCGATTTGAAAAATAAGAAGAAGAAATGCAAATCACAAATTATATTATTAATATTTTTTTAAATATAATGTTTTTCTCATTTGGAAATTGTTAAATTGAAAATAAAATAATTGAAAACAAAGTTTATCGCATTAATTCGATCCATATTGCTGCTTTAAGGTGATAAGTTCATCAAAACCAGTTTGACAGCACAACTTAATTAAAGAAATGGCTGTGTGTCCGCAGTTTATAATGAATCATTATAGACTAATGAGTCGTTAGTTATTTCTTCATTAAGAGTGCTGTGTGTCTAAGGCATAAGGAACTACGCGGAGCAAACTTATTGTGCTGACCCGTCTTAGCACAGGGGCACGAAATTCCTTCCTTCGCTAAAAACTTCTCGTGTGGGAAGGCCCTTACGCAGTACGCCCAAATTCCTGAACTTGTGCCCAATGTTGACGAATAGTTGTTCTTTTGTCATTTGGAAAGAAGAAGAAGAGTTTTATGTGTTTTTGGGACCGCATATTGTTTTGACTTAAGTTATGTATTAGAGTTTAATATTTTTCTAAAGTCGACTAAAATTACTTAAGAATGGTCCAAAATAATATAGAACGAGTTACATCTGAATTTATGCCGGACGATGTGAAATTACGTCCAATATACTGTGAACTAAATTGCCTAACAAGACCGGATGGATCTGCCTTATTAACTCAAGGTAATGTAACGAAGTAATTCATTTTTGAATATTTATTTTAATTTACAAAATAAAAAAAAAGAACGGGTCTATGAAAAAAGCTACTTTAGAGTTAATGTGTTTTGTTTTTATAGGATTACTTACAGTTTGGTGGCGCATGGGCGTATCAAAAATGCATGTAATGTGCCAACCACTCACATGAGTATAACCATAGATGACACAAGAACTAGATGTCGCATGGCATACTAGAACAGAGTATACAGATTGTGAAATAGGTAGTGCATTCTGGAATGGGCCACAACGCGGTATAGAGTATGCCGAAAACAAATGTTTTTTTAACAGCAGTTTTGTATTCATTTAGTCGACCTCCTCAACACTTCAGATACGAAAAAATATTAGTCACTCGACGTATACATCATTTTAAATGCTGTGGTCCATTCCGGAATGGACCATCCACCCATATAAATTTTGTATACTTTTTTGGTACTGCATGCGACATCTAGTTCTTGTGCTATCTATGGTATAACACATTGAATAAATAACTAGTTAGTTATTTATTCAATGGTATAACATGGACCGCAGTCCTGCCACTTCGCGTAGCGTAGTCACAGTATATTCAGCTTCAGCGTAGTCCTTGCCGAGTGAAGCGTGAATTACAATTACGACTGATCTGTCGACTGCGACTTGATTTTAAGGCGAAGTTGACGCTGAGGTGAAATTTGTAATTAAATTAAAGCTTCAACTGCTTGAACAAACCAGAAGTCCCGACCCCTGTGATTGAACTGAAGTTGGCCGCAGCTAACACCAACTTTGCACTTTGAGCAAAGTTTAATTTCAGTCGGAGTCGCAGTCGAAGTCGAAGTTGCAATTGTATCTTGCCACATTCATTTATCATTTGGGCAAAGTCGTAGTCGACGGATCAGTCGTAATTGTAATTTAGGCATGAATCTTAGATCTAAGGCATGACTGCTTAGTAGAGCTTAGTAGTGACTCGTAGTCGACAAAAATTCACTATTAACGCACCCAGTGAGCGCGTTCACTGCCACCGAAATAGTGACTTTTTGTCGACTACGAGTCTACCGAACGTTCACTCCGCCAAATTTTGACAATAAACGACTACGCTTGACTACGACTATCGTTCACTCCGCACTATGAACGTACCAATAGTAGACTACGCTCAGGAGGATAGTCGATCGTAGTCGGTTTGACAGAACTGCACTACGACAACGACTACGCTACCAAAGTGGCAAAACTTAATGACAAGTTAAGAAGTACGCGGGATTTCAGAGTGTTTTACATTTAAAATGCACACTGCAAGAAAAAAAAATCAAATGTTTAAAACTTTTTTGAATAAAGATAGATAATGTGAAAGCGCAAGTTGCATGCAACGAAACAGAATGGCAAATGTTTCATTTTCGTAAATAAATAAGAAGGGGCGGAGTTTTCACGTTTTACTTATAAAAAGCTCCAGCACGTGATTCTGTTTACATTCGTTCTGCTATAAAGAGATTAAGTGGGAGAACTCATGCTGGATTCTCTGATATTATCGGGAAAAATGAGAGTTTTATTTGAGAGGAACTTTACATTTCCTTTCAGCCTCTGGGCCAAAGCGAAATTTATCTTTTTCTAAAAAATGGGAGGTAGTGTGACCTGATGTACAATATTATGAATATTTTGAAGGAATTTTGAGGGACTTAATAACATTTTGTGGTTCGGGTAATCCTACGTTCTCGATTTTTGTTTTTAACTCGTCTCAGTTGCACTACAATAGTGCATAGCCAAGTTGTATTCCTCACTAATGCAAAAGACGCAGTATATGAAATTACTTGTTTCATTCTAAAAAACACCAAAAAAATTCCAATTTTGCCTACTACTTCTTAACTTGTCATTACGTTAACTTTGCCGCTGACACTACTGAAATCCATTAAGGCCAATGCAGAATCGACGCAGCATGCATCATGATGCATGCTGCAAAGATTGTGCCGGCCAATTCACAAGGAAACTTTGTAATGCTAACTTTTTTTATAATTCACATTTATTTACAAAACACCTTAATACCGCGTTTCTTTAAAAAAAAATAGATCCGGAGGAAATATGAAAGAGATTTGAAATTTATTTTTATCTCAGTATGTTGGCAGAACTGTTGTAGCATGCATCAGAATTTGAAATTTTCCAAACTCTTGCATCATGATGCATGTTTCGTCGATTGCGAATTGCGCCATATGATCCCATGATATCCATCCTTGCATCACAGCTGCTGCATGCTGCGTCTATTCTGAATTGGGCTTTACCTTATCCATTGAATAAGTAACTAATAAGGAAACGGCATATCGGGTGAAAGCCTAAGCCACTCGGAGAAATGCATTAGTGTGCTGTGTTTGTATTCATTTCGTCATGGCAGCAATGAAAGCCTGACATTTTGAAGGGGGACATTTTTTGTAATCCAAATTGCTATGTAAAATAAACAAATTTTTAGCGCCCCTTATTTTCAGATAATATTTCTTGGCGTTGCCTTTGTATGACTGAAATAATTTAGGCAGCAATTAAAATTTAATAAAATATGAAATGTCAGAAATGTTGAACTAACGCCCCCCCCCATTTTCCCCCTGATCAGAGGTCATACTGTCATTGAATTGCTTAAACACGTACACTGTATTCGCACGATACCCCGCTTTCTTATTATTTATTTATTCAATTACATTATCATGAAATCACTTTTCTATAATTGTCTCTTTTTGGTTTAAGTACTGTATTCCGCTGAACTTCAAATAATAAGTTTTGTACGAAATTCACCATAAGTCAGTTTCAGTTCAGTGGATTTTCCAAATGAATATGTAGAAATAGATGGAAATACGATATTTGTAACCTTTTCTCTGTCCCCTATAACTACTTTTAGGGATAGGCAGACAAAATGTAATATGAATGTTAAAGCGAAAATGAAACATGAAATTAATATAGTTTTCACACGCCTAACAACAAAAGTGACCTCTATTTCATATGGGTCCACAACAAGCAGTCTATGTTATATATGTCAGTGATTCCAACCCAAGGTATGTATATAGAATATATACTTTGATTCCAACCGATATATCCGACGTTGTAATTGACTTGGCACTAGGAATGATAATATTTTATAATTTAATCATTATTTTTCAAAAACCCTTGGTAGTGGTAGTAAAAATTCAATTTCTAATTATATGCCTATGGCGACATTATCTATGTCCAAATCATACGAATTTATTATTTATAGGAATAAATTTGCTGTAATGGTATTATCTTCTTTGAAAACCAACTAGTTATCTTTGGCCAGGTCTACAACCATTAAGATTTGTTTCTTTTATCATTGAACTGTTCCAATTTATTATGGCCTTCGGCAAATTATATGACTAATATGCAAGTTTCTTATTTAGGTAATATGTACAACTTATAAAGTCTTATTGCTATATTCAGTCTCTAAAGACTGTGACTTTTCTAGATAGAGTACCACATTTCAGTCACTCCGAATCTCTTGTCGATTTCGATGGGACTTCAGTACAACACCAGTGTTGCACTTTTTCTACCAGAAGTGCTACATTAGGTTTGCACTGAATATTTTCTCGGTGTTATAAATACATATTGAGTTGAATTGCCATCTGCTCTGTCAAAATGTACCTTCGCGATTATTTGTGAATATTTCAAATTCAAAGTTTATTTATTACAAATCCCGGCAAAAGCGCCACGCAAACAAGCGTTGGGTATAGCGATTAGGTATTAGACATTAATTACAGAGTTGCATATAAATAGGATCTAAGCGGTACCCATAACAGTAGTTAATAAGATTAGTGTAAGTAGAGTTAAATGAATTAAAAGATTTTATTTGGGTAATTTGCATTAAATTTTAAGAAGGAATTTCTTTCTATATATCGATAAAGAACATTTATTACGTTTGACAGCTCCGTGTATATATTACGTCTGTCCACAAATCACTGACATATAATAAGAATGGACTGAGTCAAAACTGGCACAAATTTTGGCTAAAATATTTTTGTCCCTTTCTAGCTCAAAATATACACTGAACTGTTTTCAATTTTTGGAAACAATACGGCTCACTGACATGTATAACATGGATCGCTGACACCACTCAAATCGCTTACATTATGATGGAATCACTTTTCTATAGTTGTCTCTGTTTGGTTTAACGACTGGATTCCACTGAACTTTAAATAAAAAGTTCTATACGAAATCCATCATAGTTCAGTTTCAATTCAGTGGATTAATCAAATGAATATGAAAATATTTGTAAATCGAGAACACAACCTTCAATAAGAGGTCTGTTCGCGTACTTCTCGTGCAAAAACTTTCTGGGTAAAAACTTCTCGTGTGGTGGGGGAAGAATGTAAAATGTATGAAAAAGTAAACGAACGATTTTCATGCAACTTCGTGAAAAACAAGAAGAAGTGTGGAATAACATGTGCGAATTGAGTATTGTTTTTTTTAACTTGTTGCACTCTTGCAAAGTACCACAAGAGCATTGAATAGTCAAACTATTTTCATTCGACATTTTGATTGCGCTTTAAAAACTTTTCAGAAAATTAAAAAATGAACTTTCCTATGTCAATTTCCTTGCAAGAATGGTGCAGTAACTAAAAACTTCGGGTAAATTCATGCGAGAGGGGAAGCTGTCACGTATGCGAAACTCGTGTAATATTGTGTGCACGAGAAAGTAAACGAACGGAAAATGTGTAAGTTCGTGCAAATTCATTGCAATGCATTGTCTCAAAACTGAGTACGCGAACAGACCTATTATTGAAGTATGTTGGTCATTCCATACGGTTTTTATAAAAACGTCGACAGCAAATTTGTTTTCGGAACTAGGTACAGATAGTCCATGTGGTTCTACGTGAACACATGCCAAGTATGACTTAATCTCACGGCATTCTTATTGCACGGATTATTTTAAATGCGACAATCAGCGCCCTCATGAGACATTTCTGCCTCGATGAGTTCCAGTGGACCAGTGCATGCTTGTGTTTGTTACTGGTAGAATCGAGACCTATCTAACAGCAGTGTGCCCGGTTATATCACCGCAACTCCACGCCGAGAGCGAAAATCTGAGCACGTATACATGTGACGAAAATACACTCTCTTCCCGCAATATGGCCCACCACAGCCACCACTTTGCTTCCATCTAGGGGCCTCACCAGCATAAGATTTCCCTTGCTCCTAGACCCCGTGGCACCAAATTGTACTTGCATGCCTACCGAATTGGTATGACATTGTAATCCAGGCCCATAGAACGGTCCGTCGTTACTCCCAGTGGTATTTTCATGTAGATATCCTTTTATGAAACGGGACTGGTGACTCCATTTCGGCTTAAAATTTTATTGGCAGCTTTTATCAATAGACGATATCAGCGGGGAGTACGTGAAGGCTACGATATGCCTTTCCAGTCTGGATAAGCTTGAGATTACGGCCTGAAATCTTATAGTTACCATGTAACCAGAGATGGGCGTAGTGCACTAAATTTTCAGTGCATTGATTACTTCAATATCACTACAGATCGCTGTGATAGTTAAAATCCAGGTTGCACTATCACTAAATGATTAATGGTAGTGCACATTTTTTGTCATTATCACTATACGAATAGTGCAGCGTCTATTGCATTATCACTAAAAGATTAATGGTAGTGCAAATACTTTTCATTATCGATGAGTGATAATTAATTCGTGCAATGGTAGTACAATCATCTTTCACTAGCACTGAACGACAATTTAATGGTATGCATATGGAGCACTACGTGTAGCTCTTACGATCAAAATTAGTATTAACTATTAAAGAATCATTCCCATCTCCGCAAAACAGAACTAAACGAACGCGTTTTTATTCTGTACGTTGAGCTTGAGTTCTTGAAATATAAAAAAATTTATTGGATTTGGTCATAATGAACGGAAGTCTTGTCTTTCAAACTTTTATTTCCAATGAATTGACTTTTTCATTGTAATTATTTCATGTACGAAAAATTACATTGGCTTTTCTTATAACTAATTTTTCAAAAATTCTGCCGGCTACACGTAGTGCTCCATATGCATACCATTAAATTGTCGTTCAGTGCTAGTGAAAGATGCTTGTACTACCAATGCACGAATTCATTATCAATCATTGATAGTGAAAAGTATTTGCCCTACCACTAATCGTTTAGTGATAATGCAATAGATTCTGCACTACCACTATTCGTTTAGTGATAGTGACCAAAAATTTGCACTACCACCACTAATCATTTAGTGATAGTGCACACTGGAGTTTAACTATCATTAAAATTTTAGTGCTGCCAGTTTAATGGTAATGCAAAAACGCCCATCTCTGATGTAAACTAGACATAAAAACTACTATCATGCATACTTAACTTCTCAAATCCATCAACCTTCAACAACGTTGCCCCTTGTCTAGAGAATTTTGGTTCGAGATCTTATTTATATTCGATTGTTGTGAATATGAATACATAAATTCTTTGTACATAACCTCGTTGCTACCGTATCCTACTACAGTACTCACTGACTCAAAAATCTCTGATTTCCTCTTATATATCTTTCTCCATGGCAGCATTACGCGTTACAGCCTTCCTTTCACCGCCGAAACTAGGTGCAATGATAATGATTACATATATCATAACAAAAGGCTTGCTGCGTTAGAAGAGGTGGCGGACCATAATTAACCTACCAAGTGTTAAAGCCAAGGATGTGCAGAATAAAATTCATTGGCTAAGAAATAAATTTTGGCGGAGAAGAAAATTTCATTGAAAGAAAGTAGTCGGAATACAATGCTCCTTTCATATTAGTATCTGCTTTCTTTATTACGGGGCATACTTTTTGTATTTTATGTTGCAAGATCCCCAATAGAAAGTTCTCTCAAAAACATATGAGGAGCCCCCAAGTCAAAGCGTTGTAAAATCCAATGGTGCATCCATGGCGGCATCCCCTTAATTTTGGTGTGATATCTTTTGTATCGTTCAATTTCCTTTATAAATATTTCGATAACAACATTGAGAGCGCAGGATCATTGTGCTGTGCTCCCAGCGAGAAGAAAATGGGAGTACCTAACTTAGATAATAAGGTTTCCTGTCAATATTACCTGGAATTCATTAGCTATGGGTACATGAACATACCTTACGTTGTATTAGTTTAGGAAGGCAGGCGTAATGTATTGATCGTTCGTATTTTTGAGTATGTTATGCACCTTTCAGGGAATACTTAGAAGAACGAAAGACGGGATTCTAGCAACTAAAGGAATTAAAATGTGTTTATATGAATATTCAGAGACTCGAAGGTAATAAGTATGAATTTGGAACCATTGCTAATTGGGAATATCTACGATCTTGTTTTGTTAAGTGAAATACATACCGTTGAGGATATAAGAGATTCTGAAATTAGTATAAATGGTTATAGCGTTGTAAGGTGCTACTCAATATCAAAGTATACAGGAAGGACTAAAAATGTATAATGAATTACCATATATATGCAAGAATTGATTAGATTTAAGAGAAGCATAATATATATAGTGAAAAATAAATATTAAATATGTATTGTAATGTATACAATAAATTTCAATTTCAATTTCAAAAGTGTTGCAATATATGCATTTGCGAACCGGATGGCAGTTGGAAATATTAAGTAAAAGAGCGATAGGGACTGACGCATGGTGGTTAGCATTACGTTGTATAGCGCATTATAATCAATTCTAAATTACAGTCATATATAGGTCACCGAGCTCGACAAAAAGTCAGTTTTGTGAAGTATTTAATGAGTTAAAGGAGGAATGAGGCGAAAGTAAAAATATAAATATATCTGACCATAAGACACTGGAGATATTTATCAAATGTAAGAAGAAACAAACAGCAGAGCAGGACATACAGGTACTAAAGCAGGATAAGGAAATGCTAAAAAAGTATATTAATAATATTAAGTTACCGATAATTCTGGGAAAAGCGAACATCTGTAAGGTAACAAAGGAACTCGACTCAAGAATAAATGGAGCCATAGAAAATTCATAGACAAGGAAAGAGTTTACTCCAAGAGCAGAGAATGAACTAGTAAGGATTGACAAGTATAAAATTATGCTATACATGAAATCAAAATTATTAAACGATGAAAGTGCTTGGGAAAATTACAGGAGTGTCGGAAATATTTACAAAACTAAAATTCAGCTAGCTAAAAGGAAATGTATAGAAAGCAGGATTGACAAAGCGATATCACAAAAGGATATGTGGAAACCAATTAAACGAACAGTTTTAAGAAAAGACCAATGTAATTAAAGAAGTTAAATTCAATGGGGGAAAAATCTCGGATAGCTTGCGGAAAGCTTTAATAAATTCTTCATAGCCAGTATAAGGAATATAAACAAACAATTCCGTATAGGAAATATGAAAATGTCATTGAAGATAGGCAATGTGCTTTTAAGTTCAGCAAGGTTACGGAAAACGTTTCCTCAAATATAGAAAGATTCACTTAGAGTACCAGTACCTAAAGTAATAAATATAAAGGAGTGTGGGGAGTTTCGTCTAATAAACATGTTAAAGGTCTTCGAGAAGATATTAGAAAAATCAGGGTTTCGAAAAAAGCATTCATGTGAGACGACATTTAATTTTATTATCAACTATTGGAAGGAAGAGATAAAGAAATCAATTGTAGTTGTTTTTCTAGACTTGAAACGAGCCTTTGAAACGATGGACGGAAACATTCTGATTGAGAAATTGGACAAGTATGGAATTAAAGGGGTGAATTGAACTGGTTCGTGAATTATTTCAGAAAATGAACGCAGAGAACAATGTCAACGAAGCTCGTTCAACAACGATTGAAACTGAAATGGGGGTTCCACAGGGATTAGTCTTAAGAGGTCTATTATTCTTGGTTTATATAAACGACTTAAAGCAAGGAATAGTCCACTCAAAGCTCATGCTGTTTGCTGATGATACACTGATATTTTATACTGGGGAAAACATAGAAGTTATTAAAAGAAAAATAGAAAGTTATCTGAACGAAATTAAGGCATGGATGGATAGCAATCGGTTGAAATTAAATACTAGCAAATTGAAATGTATGATATTAAACAGTAAAGTAGATGTGTCGATCACAATTGAGAATGAGCCAATTGAAGTAGTTGATGACATCAAATATTTAGGTATAATGTTGGACAATAAACTAAATTTCAATAAACACGTGGATTATGCGTGTAAAAAGATTGGAAAAGGATATCATTCTTAGAAGGTTGAGAAAATCAGTTTCATTACCGAGTGCAATAAAATAAAATAGTAGATACACATCAATTTGGTGGATCCTCTCAACTCTGAAGTGAATGAATGTGATACAGAGAATTTATCTTAATGTGCTGAAATTTATATTTAGGATCAAGAACGGGGATCTTCCGCCATATAAGAGAGAAAATAACCCTGGTGACTGATGCGCAGCCATATTATATAAGGAATGCAGATCTAAATATAAGATTACTTAACTACAATAGATCAGATACACAAAATTCAGTAATATATAAGGGTTTTCAATTGTATAATGACTTGCCAGTAGTGATAAAGGAAGAAAGAAACCTAAATGTATTTGCAAAATTTTGTATAGAATATATTCGAGCTATGTCATAGAAATGGGTTGAAAGCTAGTATAAATAATTGTATTGTTTTGTATGAAAAGTACGCGAATAGGGCCCCTTATCCGCGTAATTTGTCAGATTGAAATTTTCTGGGTAAAATAACATCTCGCATAACGTAAAAATGACGAAAATTATAATTTGGAAGATGTTGGCGAAATTGAGGATGAATTTGGTGGAGTAATAGTTGAAGATGGAAATGTGATTGTGATGCTCAATGCCATTCAGCGGTTACTTTTCTCATTTAGATGTGTGCGTTTTTTAGTGTACCACCGACGATTTTTCGATTGTAACACCAGGTCATTGCCGTCTTTATGTTCCAGGCCGTGACACAAAACGATTTTGGTACTTGCAAAAGTATTAGAGTGGTACGATTTCGTACTTCTCTTAGCATTTGTTGTTATGGAAAAATGCATTACTTTCAACTTCAACCTTCTGCACAATGTAAATAAGCTTCCGTACTAAAAGTTTTATTCAGGAATTTTGTTATTTAATTCTTTGTGCATTTACCAGCATAAAAATCTAAGTAGTTTCTTTAAGAAATCTGTTTATATTTTATGACTCAAACATAACACTATACATAAAAATGAGAAAATGCGTTGAATTCTGTTGCCTTTATACCACAAATCACACTGGAAAGCAATCAGAGCCTATTGAGTTATATGAAAAAAATAAGTCTTTCAATGTTTAACACACAGTAACTTCTTAAGTATAATAAAGACAAAAAGACAATGTTAACCATTTTTTATATTATCCCGTAATGCTTCTATCAATTTAAAAATATTTCCCACATTCCATATCAAATAATACAGTTTTTTTCATTTCAAACATGACTCAAAGTATTTTTTAATCAATGAATCGGCAAAGCTACACATTCGCTTCATATTTTCACAAGCTGCGCTTGCTCACTGCGCTGTGAATCGAACGGACGGTAACGGTATTCCGTGTTTAACTCTTCATAACTTTTAAATTATAATTCAAAGGTAATTCAAATATTAGCCTATTTTATAGGCAAATTTGTTGCCTTTATGGTAGTATAATTTATACTTTAGGATTTTATACATTTTCAAAAGAAAATCAGTTTCAAACAAAAGTAGATCTGATTTAAGAACTATTTGCTCCCTCTTTGAAGTGAGCCTTCATTTCTCTGTGATAAAACATACAGAGAAATGAAAGCTGGTATGAAGGTAACAGAATTCAACGCATTTTCTCATTTTTATGTGTAGTGTTGTTATTGAGTAATAAAATATATTATATTAATTTAAAATGCAATATTTTCACATCTTGCTCATTAAATGGTATTAATTGTATGCGCGTTTATAAATGCTACAAAGACTACAAAATTTTTTTGTTATATAAACGATTTAGCTGCATAAGCGATCTGCGTTCGGCGATTAAAGCCCACAGCACCAACCAGCTATTCATAATTCCAGCTAAATGTGTGATGATATATAAATAAATAAATATAAATGTAAAGGGTGAAGCCTACAATTAAATTTTAATTTGCATTCTACAGATACTGTACTGTTCCCCGCAAATGTTTCGACCACGAGAGTATAATTAATTTTTACTTTATAAATCTTGTAGCGCCATCGACTGGAATGAAAAAAATTTGCTGTTATGGGTCAGGTTGACATTTTGCTAGGTACATGAACACTTTTCTCACGGATAAAATTGCACAGATAGCATATGGAATACTTCGTAATGAAAGCTTGAAATTCATGTGTTGGCTCGAAACTGGTGAAAACATGGCAAGTAGGTAATGCAATCTTCTGAAGAAGGTACCAACGGAGTTTTACATCGATCTAATTAGAAAAAACCGTGAAAATCAACAAAAAAGGAACCCCAAGACTGAAAAATTTAACTAACATAAAGAATTCTTGCCCTGGATATTTTGACAATTCTCTTTGTTATGTAGGTAAATGATCTTGAAGGCATCGCGTGATAAAAGTATCAATCGATTATTGTTCTAATAAACAAATACACCATCATTCGAATAACAAAGATATACTATAAGCTCAGCTATATTCACCTAGCGATATAGTTTCTAAATACAATGCATACAATAGTATCAATACAATATATCAATGTTGAGTAAGGCGAGTTTTACGACATTTTAAATTAATATGGAGGCGATGATCTGAAAAGTTAGATCAAGAAATAGAAGGCGAGGGTAATAGCACGCAAATATTTTTTATTGTAGCCGACGAACATTTAATGTTTTGCGATTGAAAATAATAAATTTTACAAAGTCTAAGAACATGAATAGTACACGCAGAAAATCAATTTGGAGTACTGTGTTGAACCAGAATAGAAAACAAAATATAATTTCAACCGATTTATATATAAAATAGTAGATACTGCACCACCACGCAGATTAAAAATCGCATACTTAACACTAAATATTTTAATCTTGGTGTGGAATACATATTGCAATGCCAATGTCAACACCTAAAGCATTAATTGCTTCCTGCAACAACGCGCGATTCGTAAAAATAATAATTTTCACAACAAAATCGAATCTTTTGTATGCAGTAGATAAATTTCGGTTCATTTCTATGATTATTTCAGTTTGTAAAGCCGCATATTTTATCTTCTTTGCTATAATAAATTTTAAGTTGCAATCTTTAGAGCTCCGAGCCCAACTGCAATATTTATATGTTGAATAAACAGAATCTTGATTTGATCATTATGTTGTACAGGTGCGAGCATTAGTGTGTTCACAAGCCCTTGTTTTATATTCGCTATTACTGCTAGAATACACTAAATATTTGAAATGAAAATATGCTCAAAGTGGCCAAATTGCAGTAGGATTAATCTTATAGAGAGAAGAGCTGATTGTATGCTCGAAGAACCAAAAACGTTTGGCTATCTAGGTAAAGAAAACCCAATAATAATCGATTTAAGTAATATTTATTCACGCTTTTAATAAATAACAGGTTGCAATTAATCAAGCAATTCCAGCTTATAATATCAAATTGCTGATAATAAAAATATAACAATTATTGGGTTCAAGAATAACACACAAAGAATGAACTTGAAGAAGCAAAAACAAACAACTTGCTTAACGTCTTGTCAAATCAGTATATAAATTTTTGCAATTTTTAACACAAAATGTTTTGTCTAACCTAAACATAGATGTTTGTAAAAAAATTAATTAGTTTAACGCGAAAGATATTATTCATAAATATTAATTGTAAGAAAATAGAATTTTTAATCTAACGCATGAAATTTTGAAGATTAAACTTTTATGCACAACCGCTATTTTCTTGTTGTGAATGGGATAACGCTCGAATAAGAGTTTAAAAAGAATTTTACCGGTGTTGAGAATTAGTGAATATAGTTTCAAAATCTCGATGAGGAATAAATCGGCAACAAAAATGTTGTAGTTTTATAACGACCAAACCAAATGGGCTTGAATTTTATTGCTTGGGTTTATAATCGGGTAGCAAATCGTTAGGAATTTTATGAATGAAAATTTTCTTTCATCAATCTCGAATTATATTTATATATTTCCTTAATTGTTGGTAGAGAAAGATTTAAAAATGCTTTGGAAATTTTTTCAACTTAAGGAAAATTCTAATAATCTTGCTACCTTGATATATCTCAAAATTTGTATCTTGGGTCGAACGTTGCCTATTTTCTACAAATGTAAATATATGTGTGCTACCTAACTCGCAGATGATGTCATTTGAATTCATATTGCGAAATATTTCGAAAACCGCATAATGCTTCTACGTTAAGAAAAGTAATTAGTAAGCATCAAAAAAATATTATTAACATAAAGGCATCCACCTGTTTCTCGTTCACAATTCCGGTAGATAAGTATTATCTCTAGAGGAAAACAACAAATTAAACTAAACGAAATGAAAGTAAAATGAAGTAATCGTAAAAAATTTGAATAACTGGAAAAGTTTGTCGCAAAAAAGTTCCTTGAGACAGATATTCATTAAAAAATATACAATAACATGAAACAGAAGCAAACCCGGTTGACATAAACCTAAACGGAATGAAATCAAACTGAAATAATCATAAAAATTTTGAAAAATTGGAAATGGTTCTAACAAAAAAGTTCTCTTGCGACAAATATTCACTGAAAAATAAACAATGACATGAAACAGAAGCTAACCCAGTAGACATATTATATTTATCATAAAAAATATTGCGGAAATAAAGTCACCCATATGTTTCTCATTATCAATTAATTTAGATAAGTCTTATCTCTAGAGGAAAACTGGAAAAGTTTGTCGAAAAAAAAGTTCCTTGAGACAGATATTCATTAAAAAATATATAATGACATGAAACAGAAGCAAACCCGGTTGACATAAACCTAAACGGAATGAAATCAAACTGAAATAATCATAAAAATTTTGAAAAATTGGAAATGGTTCTAACAAAAAAGTTCTCTTGCGACAAATATTCATTGAAAAATAAACAATGACATGAAACAGAAGCTAACCCAGTAGACATATTATATTTATCATAAAAAATATTGCGGAAATAAAGTCACCCATATGTTTCTCATTATCAATTAATTTAGATAAGTCTTATCTCTAGAGGAAAACTGGAAAAGTTTGTCGCAAAAAAGTTCCTTGAGACAGATATTGTACTGCCCGTTAGTAGAACGTACACGCAAATTTGATTGAGTGACTGAAATGAATGCACTGGTAAATTTGGATCAAGATCTGTGGCCTGTGTCTTAACAACAAATCAACACTGTTCACTTTATTTTAACTTTGAAGAAATGACTACACTTACTTTTTAGAATTTACCACTATAAAGATCATATTAGGTGTAAGAGTTATTAGGTCAACGATTCAAATGTATGGGGAAACACACTTACAGGATTGTTACTAATATAAATAGATATTCAATATATGGAGTTAATTCAAAACAAAGTTAGAATAACTTAACTGCACAGCACTGACACACTTACTTAGCTTAAATATCTCGAGGAATCGTATTAAGACAGGATTTTATATATTGAAGAGTCAGAGATAAAGACCCACTAGAAAACACACTGATTGACACCGATTTATGATTCACGATTTTCAGAAATAGATATGCTGAGACAAAACTCAGTACATAAGTTTGGGTCAGAGATTTGTTTATCACACTGAAAACACTTATTAGCAACAAGTTGTAATATAAGATCGTCAAAAATGTAATATAAATGCACTCGAAATGTATAATATATGTGTATCTCAAAATATAGTCAAATAGATATATGAATAAATATTAAAATGTAACAAGTGGCTGGTACTTACCGATCTCAAACTTGGCACTCGAGGAATTGGCTGTAAGCTAATGTTAAGCCCTTTGTTCTTGGTTAGAACAATTCTTTATTTCCGTCGAGACCAGAAATAAAGTGTTAATGTTAGTAATATTATCTCAGTCGAGACCCGAGATAATGTTCATTAAGTCAGTCGAGACCCGGCTTAAAGAGTTCTTAACTTCAGTCGAGACCCGAATTAAGATTCTTTATTTCCGTCGAGACCAGAAATAAAGTTTTTGTTAGTAAAATATTATCTCAGTCGAGACCCGAGATAATGTTCATTAAGTCAGTCGAGACCCGACTTAAAGAGTTATCTTATCTTCAGTCGAGACCCGAAGTAAGATTTTTTATTTCCGTCGAGACCAGAAATAAAGTGTTTGTTAGTAATATTATCTCAGTCGAGACCCGAGATAATGTTCATTAAGTCAGTCGAGACCCGGCTTAAAGAGTTCTTAACTTCAGTCGAGACCCGAATTAAGATTCTTTATTTCCGTCGAGACCAGAAATAAAGTTTTTGTTAGTAAAATATTATCTCAGTCGAGACCCGAGATAATGTTCATTAAGTCAGTCGAGACCCGACTTAAAGAGTTATCTTAACTTCAGTCGAGACCCGAAGTAAGATTCTTTATTTCCATCGAGACCAGAAATAAAGTGTTTGTTAGTAATATTATCTCAGTCGAGACCCGAGATAATGTTCATTAAGTCAGTCGAGACCCGGCTTAAAGAGTTATCTTATGTTCAGTCGAGACCCGAAGTAAGATAGTTTAATTTCCGTCGAGACCAAAAATTAATGATTATTAGTAATTAATATACCAGTCGATACCCGGTATAAATGTTAGTCCCTAACAAGCCAACTTACCCCAAGCGATGCCAAGTGCAAAAAGAGACCGAGATCACTCAGCTTGTCGTTTATATAGCCCTTGCTTGTACACGACACCACTGATAGAGTACCAGCGGCGCATGATTACAAGAATTGGCAGTGCAGGTGCGATCTTGCGGTACTAGCGATAAAATTTGCCTAGCAACCAACAAAAATGCATAGCAACAAGAAATTTAGAGCTTCACATGCTGCTGTGTTAAATTAAATTATATTTGCAAAAATATTCTGTCTATCACGTAGAGAAGAAATTCCCGTTCGATGATACTTATAATGATGATAGAGTTGCAAATTGATCTGCTTGATCGGATTGTATTGGTGCCATGCATTGTATGTATGCTACATGATAACACATGCTTTTGTTAGATGTTGTAGATAGTTCTGGGAAAGTTGTAATTAGATTGAATTTATTTTCTTTGCAGATCTCTAACGTTATATTTTGTAATATTTTCTATTTGCAGGAATTGTTTTTTAGCATGAGTTTAACAGATCAAATATATGCTAATGATTTTAATTTGATCTGCTCGACGATGCTATACTTATGTATTTTATTTGTGTAATGTGTTATGTCAATGACAAATACATGGCTTCGTTGGGTTGTGTACATGTTTTTTGATTAAGAATAATCAAATCAGATTTAATTTTACTAAAAATTTTGATGTTTTGTTTTCAGGATATTTTCTTTTCAGAGGTTGTCTATTTATAAAATATATTCGAATCAATTTGGTTCGAACAGATATTCATTAAAAAATATATAATGACATGAAACAGAAGCAAACCCAGTTGACATAAACCTAAACGGAATGAAATCAAACTGAAATAATCATAGAAATGAACCGAAATTTATCTACTGCATACAAAGATTCGATTTTGTTGTGAAAATTATTATTTTTACAAATCGCGCGTTGTTGCAGGAAGCAATTAATGCTTTAGGTGTTGACATTGGCATTGCAATATGTATTCCACACCAAGATTAAAATATTTAGTGTTAAGTATGCGATTTTTAATCTGCGTGGTGGTGCAGTATCTACTATTTTATATATAAATCGGTTGAAATTATATTTTGTTTTCTATTCTGGTTCAACACAGTACTCCAAATTGATTTTCTGCGTGTACTATTCATGTTCTTAGACTTTGTAAAATTTATTATTTTCAATCGCAAAACATTAAATGTTCGTCGGCTACAATAAAAAATATTTGCGTGCTATTACCCTCGCCTTCTATTTCTTGATCTAACTTTTCAGATCATCGCCTCCATATTAATTTAAAATGTCGTAAAACTCGCCTTACTCAACATTGATATATTGTATTGATACTATTGTATGCATTGTATTTAGAAACTATATCGCTAGGTGAATATAGCTGAGCTTATAGTATATCTTTGTTATTCGAATGATGGTGTATTTGTTTATTAGAACAATAATCGATTGATACTTTTATCACGCGATGCCTTCAAGATCATTTACCTACATAACAAAGAGAATTGTCAAAATATCCAGGGCAAGAATTCTTTATGTTAGTTAAATTTTTCAGTCTTGGGGTTCCTTTTTTTGTGGATTTTCACGGTTTATTCTAATTAGATCGATGTAAAACTCCGTTGGTACCTTCTTCAGAAGATTACATTACCTACTTGCCATGTTTTCACCAGTTTCGAGCCAACACATGAATTTCAAGGTTTCATTACGAAGTATTGCATATGCTATCTGTGCAATTTTATCCGTGAAAAAAGCGTTCATGTACCTAGCAAAATGTCAACCTGACCCATAACAGCAAATTTTTTTCATTCCAGTCGATGGCGCTACAAGATTTATAAAGTAAAAATTAATTATACTCCTGTGGTCGAAACATTTGCGGGGAACAGTACAGTATCTGTAGAATGCAAATTAAAATTTAATTGTAGGCTTCACCCTTTACATTTATATTTATTTATTTATATATCATCACACATTTAGCTGGAATTATGAATAGCTGGTTGGTGCTGTGGGCTTTAATCGCCGAACGCAGATCGCTTATGCAGCTAAATCGTTTATATAACAAAAAATTTTGTAGTCTTTGTAGCCTTTATAAACGCGCATACAATTAATACCATTTAATGAGCAAGATGTGAAAATATTGCATTTTAAATTAATATAATCAGAACAATGTTTCACGTTTTTTATTTATTTAAAGTTCGCCAAATCGTCAACCTTTTTTTACTTTTCTTGCAAACTGTTTTTGTTTACATTCACACCTTCCTGCCATTCTATGCATATAATTAAAGATCATCGATCTCCTATTCCTACACACGTTCGCGACATCAAGTGGTTGTAATTTTGCTACATTATGCAAATTTAATTGCGTGAAGCGGCCTTGGCAACGTAGTGATTCTAAAAGAGGGCAATGACCAGGTCCATTTCGACGTACACTTTTTCTAGCAGTGTACGTCAATGGAACGATTTCAGAAATCAGAATACCGTTGCAAGAGAAGTGTAACATTTCTGCTAGCAAACCGGTCCCATGGCAATCGGTATTATTCAATGAGTGCACAAAACTCAGGATAAGTAGCACTAGTGCTTTACACTGTGTTTTCATCGAACAAATCTACTTTTTGTTTTATGCATTAGTATATAGGGTGTTCTATTGTGAGAGGTCCAAAGGGAAAGAGGTGATAGTACTCACATAAAGCATGGTTTTCACAAGCGAAGTTACTGTCCCACGTAGCCTCGTTTTCAGTCCGTCACCTCCTTTTGACATACTCACTAGTTTACTTGCGCCAGTACGAAAACGAGTTCCACTCACTTCAAATTTTTAGCCAAGTGGAACCTGAGCAATAGTCAAATTGAGTACGTTTTCTGCAACTGGTACTTTTTTTTATTTAAGTAGTCTTTAATAATATTAGTTTTAAATATCAGCACGTTTGTGTTTTGGCTTTTATACAAAGGGAGTGCTTTATATTTTTCGGTAAGAAGTTTCGTAAATTTAAAAGAGAATTATGCACGCAAAAATATTATTCCTTAGCAATCGGGAACATAGTCACACTTTCTTTTTTCTTAGAACTTTCTTCCTCGAAATTGCTCTTCAATACATTGCTGCACAATTTATGACATTTTCAATATTTAATATTTCACTTGCAACCATTTTCTCTGAAAAAAAATTTGTTTTTTCACAATTCACAAGTTCCACACCAGATGATATTATACATGACTACATACATACATTTGACTATTTCTCAGGTTCCACTTCGCTAAAAAGTTGAAGTGAGTGGAGCTCGTTTTCGTACTGGCGCAAGTAAACTAGTGTGTATGTCAAGAGGAGGTGAGGGACTGAAAACGAGGTTACTTGGTACAGTAACTTCGCTTGTGCATACCATGCAATAGACAAACAATAACTTGTATGACATGTGGGGAACATCTCAATTCCCAACCGTTTCGAGTACAGGGTGATTAAGAAAATATGCTACTCCTTACTCCAAATGATCCCACCTTAGATTAAAATTTAACATTTTATTCGCCTTTTCACAGTTAATGCATATTTGTCTTATTTCTTACAGCTTCTTGTATCATGTTTCTCGCCATATTTTCCGCAGCTTTCTTCATTTTTACACTATTGATTTGTAGTTACAACCAGGCGCGTATCCAAACCTTCAGCCTGGGGGGGGGGTCACAATGAAAATGATCGAGGGGAGAAAAAAGTCGGAAATAGTCGCTTTTAATTTTTTTTATCATATTTAAGTTAGATATCACAAAACCCAATTTTCTGCTTGATTTGGAAAGCCTGTCGATAATATTATCCATATCAATGTCGATCTCAGTGGACAGACATTAAGGACTCATATCCAGATTCTCTTTCTCGTGCACAGATTGTAGAAATAGATGTGACGCAACCGATTCTGTCACGGCTGAAGTAATTGACTGAAGGTGAGAGCTTGCAGTTTGACTCACATTCAAAGGAATAGGAGTAGAAATGCATGATATGTCATGTCTATATCTTTTGATGGGAGCTTAACTGATCTTGCTTTCTTCTGAAAAAAGTTGTCAATGGTCTTATCAGTCTTCTACTTTCCATTTTCGCTACTATTTCTACCTCCATCGCTAACTAGTGTAGCAAGTTTACTCTTCTCCTTTAAATTAAAAGTAAACGTGAAGTTAAATTAAAAAACACTACTTGAATTAATACGAAAGTACAAGCAAAGCAACGGCAACTATCGCAAGCAGAGGAAAGCGAATGGTTTTTATTTTTATAGTCTTGCCGTAAAAATTGTGAAGAAAAATTATAGAATCAATTTTAGTGGCATCAATCTAACTGATCGTTTTCAGCAACCAATAGTGTATAAAAATTCGAAAGAAAAATGTTTAAGTAAACTTCTAAGAACAAAATGTATGCTTGCCAACGCTCATAAATATCTTTAGCGACCCAGATCAGCCAAGGCACCTGAATCAACATAACTCTTTGGAATCATTGTCCGCTACCAATAGTGCATGAAAAATCTAAAGAAAAATTTTCAGATCTTTCCAAGAAAACTGAATGCTTGTGCCTTTGTCCGAAAGAGTGAGCCACCAGAATCAATGCACCAATTCCAGTGTTGCCAATAATTAATTTCTAAAATCGGCTAAATGTATCTAGAAAATCTAAAACAGATTTTAAAAATCGGCTAAAAATTGGCAAATTCCATTCTATACAAAATAATGCAAACTCCTCGAGTGAACGTAAATGCAAAACCAGCATAAAAGTCCTCGCCGATAGTACTATCTAGTGGTGTATTCTTTTCCTGATTCAGAAAACTTTCTTGGGACGTTTTTGTTGCCGGAAAAACCATTTTCATGCACTCGGGTGACATACACCCCAGTTACTACATTTCGCATATATTTTTCCGCTCTTTCTTTCAGAGACATAAGTGCTCTGTTGCGAACTTTTTTCTCATTTTCCACGACGCATCAATTTCGCACAATCACGAGAGGAAGAATCCACTTTTTCAACCAAGAAATTGGCTCAAAATATATCCGATCGCCAAAGCACACTAACCCGGGAATTACACGAGATAGTACAGCTTGCATCCAAGCCTTCCTTCCCACGCGATTTTTAACTTGACAGCAGAAGGCAGTTCGGTTTATGTCTTATCATCTTGCATGCAAGTTCATTTAAAAATGGCATTGAGGCGTAAAGTCTTGCGTATATTGGAAAATTATAGCAATAAAAGAAGTAGCAGAATGATAAAAATCAAGGAAAAAATTAAGAGGAAGGTGTTGGTAAATGATGTAATGCAAATGATCCCAGAAAATCTCATTTTTCCAGAATAAATTTATCAAATTCTATCCAGCATTTCTTTTCCGCCATCCTGAAAACTGTATAATGTCAAATTACTGTCCCCTCAGCTGCCATGGTTTTTCATCATGTAAGTTCGCTGAAAGCTGAGCTGCCAGCATGGCAGTAGAGGTTACACGTGCAAGAGGTATGGCAGTGCAGCTTGCATGCAAGCTGTACTATTACGTCTAACCCCCCGGGAAAACTAGGTGTAGCTAGCGTTAATCCCAAAATCGGCTAAAAATCGGCTGTCGGCTAAGGTAAAATTTTATCGGCTAATGAAGTTGAAAATCGGCCAATTTAGTCGATTTTCGGCAACGCTGACCAATTCGTTTACACCGTAGTCGGTGAATAGATATTCATTCAAATTCTTAAGAACAATTTGCAAGTGTATTTCTAAGAAAAATTCAATGCTTCTCCACGAACATAAAAATTTTGAACAACTTTTGAATCAGTGAGCGCGTTTAGGCGGAGACCAAACCGGTCAAAATTACCGATTACATGGTTGTGACCAAACGCTACCAATTCTTCCAAACTGGTTTGGTCTCCGCCTAAACGCGCCCAGTGTCGCCATGGAAAATCAACGGGTGGCTAGGCTAGACGTTGATTGCATGGATCTGGTTCTATTGGAAGATTGAAGAACCGTAAAACAAAATTTGTAAGTCAAGGCTTAAATACAATTACGACGATCAACGGCAAACGACGAAAAAGTGCCGCTGTCAAACTTCTAAAAGCACAGTGTCTTATGCGAATGCCCAAATTTCGACAGGTAACGGTCAGCGGTGGACGAAGTTACCGTCGGGATTGATCAATTTCTAATTTTGCCGTCGTCGCTAACAAAATTAAACGAACGAAATTGTTGTGGCATTTTTGTCAAGGTTTGTCAATTTCAAAACAATGAATTTTGATGAAAAATTGATTGAGGAAGTGCGATATCATAAAATAATTTATGATATACAAGACAACCAGTATAGACGAGTTGACAAAAAAGACATAATTTGGATGGATATTTCGAGGCGCTTAAATAAAAATGGTAAAGTTGTGATATTTTTGGCATTTAGTTTGATTTTTATTTAATTAATTTCTGTATTTTAAATTTTTCCTTTCCACACTTTGATCCATTGCAATTCTTTCAAAATAATATAAAATATTCTCGGTAAATCTGTTTCAAAACGCTCAAAACTAATACAAATTAAATCTCAATATCTTCTTTTTTCACAGTCGCCGCTTTTCGACCACCTGTTTTAACAGAGCATTTCCCGCTGCCATCTACCGTCGCTTACCAATTTCTTAGAAACAATAACACTTTTTAAACTCGTAATTGTGTTCTTTTTCATATATATGAGCAATGGGCGCAGCAAAAATTTAAATGCGTTCCAAAATTACTTACTATCCTGTGATAGGTATGATAGATGACTTTTCGACACTAATATAAAAACGCAAAAAATGTGTACACGTTTAAAAGTAGAAGAGCTACGAGCGAATGTTTATTATACCCAATTCATTATTACTACTCACATCACCGCGTAGGTTAGGGGGCGCGCTTGGGGTAGGATGACCCCCCCCCCTGTATACGCGCCTGGTTACAACCCTGACACTTATAGCACATTTCAATTCTCATGCCTCAAATACTCTACATCCATTCCCACCAATGTTAATTTTTATATTTTTTAATGCTTTATTAAATCCGTTGAGATCCTATCCCAATTATTGCGTTATAAAAAATCTTGACCCCACCCCACATGTTCAGTTCACTAAACTATGACCTCACAACAATACTCGCTTGGGGCAGACCGAATCGCGTCTTGTTACTCCAATTCCTACTCAAACCATTTCCGTCGATGGAGAAGATATCTCGAGCTCACCATCCCTTATCATCTTAGGCATTGAAATATCCAACAATCTTAGTTGCTCCGATCACATTTTTGGTATCGCCAAAAACGCAATGATATGCTTGGGCTTCTTCCAAAGAAATATTTTACTCCATCAGACTTGGCGCAAATCTACAAGTCTCATATCAGGCCTAGATTAGAATAGAACTCCCATATTTGGACAAAGTCCAAAAGAAGGCCTTCCGGCTTATTAGCGATAACATATCTAGCAACTATTGATTCCCTAGAGCACCCGCGTATGTCGGATGTCTGTCTCTCTTTTATTACTGCTTCTCTGGTCATTGTTCTGATGAAATTTCTAGCCTGATCCCCTGTAGAATTCTTCCTATGCGCACCACACACGCTGTAACCCGAGCTCACTGTCAAACACTTGAAGTCAAATTCGGTCGTACCGTGAAATTCCGTGAATCCTTCATAAGCAGAACAGTACGAATGTGGAACAGTTGGCCAACCTCTGTTTTCCCCTCCTTCTCTCAACTCTATAATCCTCAATTTCCGACTCCTTCTTCCTTTTCTGCCAAGGCTGTACAGAAAACTTCTTCAGAATATGAAATCCTATAAAATTGGTTATAATCATTTTTTCTCTCTGACGAACTGTTCTAGAAATATATGCGAAAAACCATTTCAAAAATCAAACTTGCACAGATGGGCGACCATATGAAATTTCATATGGGCATTCATCTAGTAGAGTATCATAAGAATTGGGACCAATTCCAGCTTTTTCACTTGTTATTTTAAGCATATTCTGTGTTGTGCTACTACTTGACACCTGATATCCCAGTGAATTTTAAATTTGGGGGAACCAAGCGAATTTGTAAATCTTTCTTTGTTAAGCTGAGCCTGATAGTTTTAAAAGTTAATTTAATTTGTGCATGTCCGCTTGTTTATCCATCTGCCTGTCTATTTGTTCGCACGTAGCTCGAGAGCGACTGTACTTAGAAAGCTGAAATTTTGCACACGGCCTTTGTAAAAAAATTTACAAATTGAGTAACTCATTTCATATATATTTATTGCCTGAATACGCGTCGACGTAGACAACTGAAATATTGTACACGGCGTTTTCATACAAATTGTAAATACCAGTTCAAAAACTTATTTTCATCTAGAGTATAACATTATTAGTCTTGACCAATTATAAATTTTTCTCTTGTATACTGAAGCTAGAACATTTTCCTTTGGTTTATTTCCGAAAGGTATTCGATATCTCAAAATATTTCAAGATCAATCGCAGATTTCTGTGGCAGCCATGCATATTCATAAATTATTTTTGTTCACTGACTTGAACTATCACTTATTCTATCACTAAAAAACGTCAAAATACTTGAATAATGAATGTTTTCGAACATAATTTATTTGATCTTTTTCACTTCAATAATGAATATACATAAAATATTACGAAGACATACGAGTTCATAGAAAGATAGAAATAAAGACTACATGAGGGCAAATGAGATAGTTCAATGGGTTCTTCTTTGAGAGCGAGGAATGTGATGGACGTAGTCCCCCATCTGTCAGCCGAAGCTGAAAGCTCACTCCGTGGTAGCTGGAGACAAGGCGGCATGCTAGCTCGCCTCAGCTAATGGCGGAGAATATGGGGTGAGTCAAAAGAAAAAAACCACGCACCATGAACAAAAATTTCATTTAAAAAAAAACGCCGAACGCACATATCGGGACACCTTACATCACTTACCTTTTGAGATTGTACTGATCTTCAGTAGTATAGCTATGCCGGTTCGGGCGCAAAATCCCATGTTATTTCTTATGGAGGTCCAAAATCACTTTTGCAGCTATCTCGCTCGCACACATCATCCGTCTCTGGAGGGGGACCCCTCACCAGCGCTTCATTATACAACACACACACTTGGATTTTACGTGTGTGAAAATAGAAAATTATTAATTACTAATGACGATTGACAAGCTAAAGGCAAAAACAGATTACTAGGCGACCAGACACTATTATAGGCAAGCTTTAAACTGCACGTATAATTTGAATGAGACAAAGCTTGTTTACAGCGTTATTCACTTTTGCTTGTTCGTTGCCGGCGTAAGTTGTTGTTGTTTTTATAGGAATGGGAGATCAACGATCTTTAATTATACGGGTAGAAAGGTAGGAAGGTGTAAATGCAAACAAAATCAGTTTGTAAGAAAAACGAAAAAAAAAATTTGCTTATTGTAAACAATTTGACGATTTAGTAAACTTGACCTGTGAGCTGAAAGCGAAATGTGGGTCATATTCGTTCTATTGAATGAACCGATGCTTTGAATGTGGTTATTTTATGTGTTGGGGGGCTTAATACAAATAATTTGGCGGGGAAGATATCGGGCAAAGCCATCTCTAGTTGCTAATCCGTTTAAAAATAGTAAATTTACCTCTTACGCCAGGTTTATACTCTGCGTTAAACGCGAAAGTGGCTGGCTATAAAAAAGCGACAGATAAATGTTGGGTAGGGTAAGTTCTCCTACATCTCGTATTAATGCGATGATCTCAAAAAGGTTAGGCGAAGAAATAAAAGATCGATGAACATTTTCATAGCTTTTGTTTGAAGAATTCGTAAAAATAATAAATCTCACAAAAAGTCCAAGAGCAAGTATAGTACACTCAGAAAAATCATATATATGTAGTCTTTATGAAAATATAGGATTAAGTATCCCAAACTGAATTTTCTTCAAGCGAATGAAAAAAGTAGTATGAATTGTTTCTTCGTATTCTGTAAGATAATATACTTAACATAGTACTATTATATGAAGAATTTAAAGGTGCTTTTATTAATTAGTGCGATGAGTTGAATCAGAATAGAAAACAAAATAAATGCACTCTGCTAGCATTTCCGTATTAAAAATAGAATGCTCAGCATTAAATAATTAAATCTAAGCATGTGATACATACCTCAAGGTTAATGCCGGCCATCAAAGTTTTTATTTGCTTTCCGCAACGTCTTGCTCATTAAAATGAAAAAATTTTGCCAAACTATTTTTCTATAATTAATATTTCACCGAGCGTAGAACTCTTTAGTTTTGTTATAAGCATGTTTAAACGTGCAACACATTACTAAGTTTGCGGTAATAGGCGTTTTTATTTAATAAATTTAAGTTTATTTTGATTAAATTTGGTTTTTAGCTAAAAACTGAGTAGCACAATATATTTGATGTTGGTCATTATATACGTGATCGTGTGTTATACAAACCACAGCAATGGGTTTATTTTACTATTGCAACACAGGGCGGGTAAGTAGAACAACAGCATTCATTGTTGATATTATTTAAAGACAGATATTTATTATGTTTAGATAAAACACAGCTTACAGAGCCCAACGAAAGGTTGTCCCTTAAAGCACCCGAAAACATATTTTTACTGCAACAAGGTTCTGAGTGTATTGGCTCGCTGACTTACAACTTTGGACAGAATAACAGGAACATCATTATTGACAAGCTACCGCCGTAAAAATGGGGAATCTATCGGCAACAAAACCCGGGGAAGTTGATACTAAAAAAGGCAATAATTATATAATTAGTTTAAATGCCGGTTCAGCACTCTATGATAATACTTGAAGAATGGAAAAAGAGGTTTTACAATCCCAAATAAATCAGAAGCTGAAAAACCTTCGTGATGAGGTGACGCAAAGTATGCGCACACTAGTGTATGAGGTGCGAGTTTCGCTGGCAGAGGCTATTTCTAAAAATTTGAGGCTGCCGGAAAAGCCTAATATAGAAAATACGTCTGATGGGGAGTCTTCTGAAACATTAGCTTCCCAAAAGCTCGTTTTTAGCTCTGCAGTTTTATCTTCTTTTGATTTAACAGGTGGCATCCCAATACGTCCAGTAAACCTTAATTGGCCCAACTTGTTTGATTACACCTTTAATCAGTACGAGCAAAGGATTACAATTACAACGAATTATATAAAAAGTATATCCAATTTTCCTCATTTTTTAAAAAAAAAATACGTGCAGTTTTAGAGGGTTATGCACTAGATAGCACACGTTTTACTGTTGTAGACATTTTTGTTGATAAAGATGATGATGAATATTTTAATGCATCTTTATCCAAACACAGGGAGTATAAAGACTTTTTGGTATACACATATGGGCGATAAGTCTTTATCACGCGACCAACACCGCAAAAATTACGTCACCCCGAATACCACAACCGCGCAACCCAATAACGAGGCAAAATCGACGTATTTAGCTAGAGGTATGTAAAAATTTAGATCTATTATTGTAAAATTTTTATAAGTACACCAGCAGTTGAGCAACCATTCGATAGCTTAGAAAAAGCACACAAAACCAGTTGCTACAGCTTACCCCGCTAACCTAACTACGCCTCTTTTGTTGCAGGGTATTAAATCGGATAACGCTACTGATGGAGAAAATACACCCGACGATTTGGAAAACAAAATTTTTAAAAAATTTTAATGCCCCAACCATCAATACACCCACAACTACTATACCGACACAGGTTGCTAGCCTGCAACAAATGGATTCTCGTACCAACTTTACAAAATTCTCGTACGTCATGAAAAATTCTCGTACCCTAGGCTTATCGCGAAATTAATGAGAAATGGCCGCTTAATTAAAACTGAGGATTATTTAGTAACATATCATTTTATTTTTTTTATAACAAAAATAATGGGCATCTTTATAAAAGTTTTATTTGATAAATTTTTTAAACAGATTTTTGTATTAAAATTGTGTATAATCTTGTTCTTAAAATAAAAGACATCTAGATTAGGCTAGGATTATCTGGGTCCAAGTTAATATTTTGGTCGAAATTTGTTGAACTTAATTGACAAAGCAAGAATGGTTGTTTATTTTTCATCTACAAATAAATGTAATAAAAATTTAAAATTGTTTTATTTAATCAATAGCATTATTTATACCTATAAACAACGTTAATGCCCATTGCGAATATTTTGCAATAAGCCTAGATATTTAGCTTAGGCATTACAGATACTCAACAAAAATATAAAAACTTTTTTCGCAAACACGTTGAAACACGTTTATAATAAAACTGAAGAGTTCTACGCTCGGTGCAATATTATTTATAGAAAAATTGTTTGGCAAAACACTAAATTTTATCATTTTAATGAGCAAGACGTTGCAAATAGAAACTCTGATGGCCGACATTAACCTTGAGGTATGTATCACGTGCTTAGATTTAATTATTTAATGCTGACCATTCTATTTTTAATCCGGAATTGCTAGCAGAGTGCATTTAAAACCTTGTTGACAATATGCACAATTTATTTTGCAAACCATATTAAACTTGCTATTTTTAACCCGCATGGTGATGCAGGAAGCAAATTGATGCTTTGGTGGTTGACATTAACCTTGTGATATGTATCCCATGCTCAGATTTAAGTATTTAATGCTGAGGATTCTATTTTTAATCTGCTGCGTGGTGGTACTGAAACTACTATTTTATATATAAATGTTTTGAAATTATGTTTTGTTTTCTATTCTGATTCAACTCATCGCGCTAATTAATAAAAGCACCATTAAATTCTTCATATAATAGTACTATGTTAGACGAATAACATTTTCGAGACAAGGTTTAAATAGAGTAGCAAAACAATACCTTAGTTTTACAAAAAATTGTTTTATTAAAATAAAAATAAAAACTCTTAACACGTACGAGTTTCGGTCTATTCGACCATCTTCAGAGAGATCTCTGTTGCTATCTCTCTGATGATGGTCGAATAGACCGAAACTCGTACGTGTTAGACTTTTTATTTTTATTTTAATAAAACAATTTTTTGTAAAACTAAAGTATTGGTTTGCTACTCTACTTAAACCTTGTCTCGAATTAAAATGTTTCACAAATCGACAACGGTGCACAGCATTAATATGAATAACATTTTGTTTTCATTTAAATATGACATTTCATTAAACCTTAAGTATATTATCTTACAGAATACGAAGAAGCAATTCATACTACTTTTTTCATTCGCTTCAAGAAAATTCAGTTTGGGATACTTAATCCTATATTTTCATAAAGATTAGCATGATTTTTCTGAGCGTACTATACTTGCTCTTGGACTTTTTGTGAAATTTATTATTTTTACGAATTCTTCAAACAGAAGCTATGAAAAATATTCATCGATTACAATAAAAATATTTGACCGCCATTAGCCATCGCGCTAATTAATAAAAGCACCTTTAAATTCTTCATGTAATGCTTCTCCCTCCAGTTTTTAATATATTTTTCAGTTCACACACCATATTTTGATTTAATTTATCTTTTGAAACAAGCTCTTCTGAAATGTATACAATTGTATGGTCAAAATCACTCTCTTGACTTTTACACATGTAGTAGAAAAAGTGAAGCTCTTTACACGCCCATATTTGCGATTTGCCTACAAATATGTAGATTGATAACTTTTTAGCAAAGCTACGAAGAGGGAAAATTGCTCTATGTAAATGAGCATGTTTAGACCACATTTTTCATTCGCTTAACGAAAATTCAGTTTGGGATACTTAATCCAATATTTTCATAAAGACTATAAACATGATTTTTTTGAGAGTACTATACTTGCTCTTGGACCTTTTGTGGAATTTATTATTTTTACGAATTCTTCAAACAGAAACTAGGAAAATGATCATCGATCTTTTATTTCTTCGCCTAACCTTTTTGAGATTATCGCATTAATATGAGATGTAGCAAAACTTACCTACCTAACATTTATCTGTCGCTTCTTTATCGCCAGCGACTTTCGCGTTTAACGTAAAGTATAAACCAGGCGGGGAGGTAAATTTACTATTTTTAAACGGAGTAGCAGCTAGAGATGGCTTTGCCCGATATCTTCCCCGCCAAATTATTTGTATTAAGCCCCCCAACACATAAAATAACCACATTCAAAGCATCGGTTCATTCAATAGAACGAATATGACCCACATTTCGCTTTCAGCTCACAGGCCAAGTTTACTAAATCGTCAAACTGTTTACAATAAGCAATTTTTTTTTCGTTTTTCTAACAAACTGCTTTTGTTTGCATTTACACCTTCCTACCTTTCTACCTGTATAATTAAAGATCGTTGATCTCCCATTCCTACACACGAGCAATACCGTTCCAATTTGTGATATTATGCAAATTTAATTGGGTGAACGAAGTGGTTCTACATGTGGAGTAGCAGGAGCACATAATTTATATGTGACTGTGAAGATGTGGCGTGCTGTCGACGTTCACAGTGCATTTTTCTTTATTCTTGTTTTGTGTTCCTGTAAAACAAGTTTTGTCTCATGCAAATTATATATGCAGTGTAAAGTTTGCGATTGCCTATAATAGTGTCTGGTCGCCTGGAAATCTGTTTTTGCCTTTAGCTTGTCAATCGTCATTAGTAACTGCTACATTTATATTTCTAATAAAGTATAATTTTCTATTTTCACGCACGTGTGTGTGTGTGTGTGCGCGTGTGTGCATAATGCAGCGCAGGTGAGGGTCCTCCAATGAAGTTATACCCTTCATCATGCGTGGGAGACAGACGGATGAAGTGTGCGAGCGAGATAGTTGCAAAAGTGATTTTGGACCTCCATAAGAAATACATGGGATATTGCGCCCGAACCGGCATAGCTATACTACTATCTTCATCGTGTCGTGCCCTAACCTCCCTTGGCAACAGTAGGAGGAGTAGTGGACCTCTCAATCTTCATCATTCAAATGAGGGCTCCGGGAGAGATGGAAGAAAATAAAGATTCTATTGCACCATTACTTTATTAAGTGTGACTTATTTATATAAATTCCTTTCTGAATATATTATTTAGAAAATAGGTTTCCTTTCAATTACAACGAATTAAATGAGACTTGGTTCTTCGTACATAAAATTATTTATTTGTACTGGTTAATTAGTACACAAGATTACAAATCTTATAATTGTACGTGCTTAATCGGTAGGGAAAATTTATTTGTTAAAGAGAGATATATAAACATACATTTAAATTTAATTAACTAACTGTACACCTATAAAGTCTACATAAATATTGAATATATAAGATCTAAAGCATATTCTGTCAGTGAAATGATTAAACTATTAGTTTGCGAATTTACGTTATGTTAGCTGTTGTCAGCAACCTTTTAAATGCGTGCTGAGATCCCGCTCACTAAATATTGGGCGCTAGAGAATTCCAGCAGCGGAGCACCTGCACAAACTAAGAGCGCTCACCTGATAAGTTTCTGAAGCTTGGCAAAAGAATGTTTCGATGCCGGGCCGACCCTAAAAATTGTATTCGATCAAGTAAGTAACTTGGCTCCTTTACGTGGATTAGAAATACAGAAATAGTAAGCGTCTTCGTGACAGGTATGCTTCAAGTGAACATCCCACAAAGGACTCAACATATGGAGAGATATGAGCAAATCTACGCAACCCGTGAATAAATCTGATAGTATCGTTGAAAGCGACATTTAACTTTCTTTGGCAACTAGAATCGAGTTTGGAAAAAATTAAACTGCCAAAAGTTAAGTGAGGTAATACCAAAGATTTAGCGAGTTACATACGCATATGTGTCGATAGTATGCTAGCGGACGTTCTTAACTGACGAAGGCATCCATACACTTTTCCTAGAACAGAGGAGACGTGGTTGCAGCATGTAAACCGCTGATTTATTTCTATGTCTTTTTTTTTTAACTGAGTTTGAGAATGGTATAGTAGTACTGTTGATCATTATTGGAGGCAATTCACTAGGATCTAGATTTCTCCTGTAAAATGCTATACAGTTTGACTTGAGCGGATTTAGCGTTAGGTAGTTACAGTCAGATATTCTTTGCAAATCGTCGCTTAATCGAGAGACACAGTCCTCGACAAGCCCTATTGGTCGGTCAAAATATATCTGCACGTCTTCAGCGTAAAGGTGGACTTTTGAATCCTGTAACGTCATCGAGAGATCATTAATGTAGCAACAAGAGAAAAGCGGACCTAATATTGATGCCTGGGATATCCCGCTGCTAAGGAAAAGTGCTCACTTTTACTATCGCGAATTTAATAGAAAAATTCTTATATGTAAGTAAAATAAAAAGTCATTAAGGATGATCGGTGACCTGTTGGGGATTGCCAATTGAACTGGTTGTAGGTTGTTGTAGTGTGGCAACAAAAAGAATTCGTTGCAGATCAACAGTTCATCTATCTATATGTATATCCTAAATTTCTTGTAGGATAAAAAGTTGAATTTTTTTATTAATTTTATTTATTTTAATGATAATAATTTTTTTTTAAATTTTAAAATATATTCTTTATTTTTTAAATCTTTTAAAATATTTTCTTTTTTTATTATTTTCTTAAATAGTATAATAGAAAAGGTTTTCCTTTAATATATTTACTATATTTGCCTTCTGGCGTTTATAATTAATACATTTAATAAATTTGCCCTCTGGCGATTTGTTTAATATTATTATTTATAAGTTTGCCCTCTGGCGATTCGACTAATACTGAAAATCCTTGACACAAATTCTATATTTTTAAAAACAATACTTTCCAAAAAGTCTTGATTGTATTTTCTAAAAATGTATACAGTAGTGTGTATCTGTGTTCAAAGTTTTTCTTCAAAGTGTTTTTCCTTTAAACGTCAAATTGAATATTTTATTTTTTTTAAACAGTCAGCAAATATTAATCTGACAAACAAAAATTATATTTTATTCTATTTTCAAATAACGAACAAAAATAAAAATTATTTTGTAGCTTCCGCTACAATCGGGTCCAATAAAGTACCTTAAATACAGCGAGAAAACGTTCCTCCATGAAGGTTCCTGGAGGGTATCTGCGTTCCTGTAAATATTGAGAAAAAAAATCAGCTTGGGATTCTCGTTACAGACAAAATCTTCCACATGTCGGAAGCAATTCCTAAACTTTGACTCTATTTATGTGTCTACCAGTAACTCTTCGGCGCTACTCAGTCTAATGTCAAAATCCGATGACCGGCGATAATATCATCAATTAAAACATCTGCCGATTACATTACAATTTTGCAACTACATTAAGTTATGAACGCAATCTCTAATATAACATTTGGACGTTACATGCGTAAGTACATGCCAAGTAATAAAATAAAGCGTCTATATCTGATGATGTAGTTACTCTAGAGGACGGTCCAAATAATGCCCATTGAAGCAATGGAATAAGGGCCTATTTTCAATAATATTGTTTTTGTAATTATTGTGTGGAGCGATAGAACGAGAATTAGGTCAATTCAAGGAACAAAACGTCTATATTCAATGTTGAGCGTGCACTTATTTTATGAAACGATATCGAAGTTCACTGAAGGAATAAAATGTCTATATTAAATTATATTGGCTTGTGATTTATCTAATCGATAATGCTGTCTATTGAAGGAATAAAGTGCTCATGTTTAGTAATATTGTTCTTGCACGAACGACAATATACATAGAAAAAAAAATATATATATATTTAGTAATATTGATTGACAATTGACCTGTCGGCGATAGTGATGTCTGTTAAGACAGTTTTTACAAGCTTAATGTAATAGTTTTGCTCTTGCTCTCTTAAAAAGCTCTGTTGGACACCAATTCCAAAGTTAACTTATTAGGTTATCTTTGCCAATTCAACTTGTTGAAAAATCGAAAGAGTCTCGAGCTGATTGCATCATCGTAAAGTTATATCGTCTAGAGTTTGGTAAAATTTGTGAAGAAATTAATTAAATTTGTTGACTGATTTGGTCTTTTGTTGTTTGCTAATTGATTTTTCGTTGCAAACCAAAACGCTGGTTTGAAAATGTTAGTTGAAGTTGAAAGTATAAAAGCTCAAACAAAAATTCTTGCGAGAAAATGAGCCATGGTGCGTACAGCACAGCATAAGGCATTTCCAAAAATTGTAAACTTGTTTTCCTTTCGCTTCACATGGCAATTAAATGCTTCAACTGTTTGTTACCATCTTTGTAGATGCTTCCATTTCCTTTGGTTTCATCTCAGCTATCCCATTTTATCCGTGTTGGTTCGTTGCTCTCGTACCGCTTGGACCAGATTTTACTTGATTTTTGATTCACTTGACACGAAATACCTTGTATATAAAAGTTTAGGGCTATATTTTATTATTTTTATTTCTTACTTTTTGACAAATACCACCCAAGCCTTAATATATACCAAGCAGAAATGGTGATAAGCAAGATTTCGCGTAATAAATTCTTGTTGTGTTGGTGGTCCATGTTTTGTGGTTGAGAAATCAGTACAGTTTTACATAAATGATAAATCCGGAGAGGAGCAAAAAGTAATTTTTAACAAGTAAAAAAAGTTTTTACTTTTACTTAATTCAACAAGAAAACTTTTATTTCCGTGAATTTCATTTATAAAGAAAGTTCTCACTAAAAAATCTGATATCTATTCCCGAGCAGACACGAGTATCCCTGTAATTTATCACAAATTATTCTTCCCCTTAAACCCCTTCAAAAATATAAAAGAATTTGATAATGAAGCTCCAGTTTTGACAATAGAGCTCTCCTTGATCTCACTTACTCTTATGTATACATCCTGTTTGCTATATATTCTAAGACCCAAACTCCAATGAATTTCTTCTTCTTTCTCTCCCTTTTCATCTTTCTTCCCACTATCGTGCATTTCGCCAACGTGGATTTTTGTTTTACGTCAGAACGATGTTCCAGCTGGGCCGAAATATCTGAGGTCGGGTGTCCATGCGACCATAATAATAGAAATTTATTGTTATTTATTTATTAGGAATTTATTAAAACAGTGCACGGAAGACACAAATGAAAAGAAGCTTGTCATTTTTTTTCTAAAAGGGAGTAAAGATGCCTGTATAAGGTAAAATAATACAATATTACTAAATTGTTAGTTAAATTAAGAAATCGAAGTTAAAATCCGGAATATATAAACATATGTTTATAATCAGGGTTGTAAATGAGCGGACTCATTTATCATATCAACTCATCGCTCAACTCAGGATTTGAGTCCGCTCAACACTTGAGCGGTGGTTTATCGCTCGAAACTTGAGTGGACTCAATCTTGAGCGGACTCATTGCTTGTGCGACTTGAGCGGACTCATTGCTTGTGCGACTTGAGTGGACTCATCATTTGAGTTGAGCGGACTCATTGAATAACATAAGGAGAATCTGATTTAATTGAAACTGAAACTGAAATTTCAATCAAATAAGAAAAGTTCACAAAAAAGTCATTCATTATATTATATTAATTTAGCTTTTGCTAATTTTCTTAGCTATACGACTTCTTCTCAACCTCCACGGGAGGACATTTGGGACAGGCAAGGATATATAGCACATTAAAAGATATATATACAGGTGGAAAAGGATGAAGAAATCAATAGCTAAATATATGATAGAGTGCGAGCTGTGCTCTAAGAACATAAATCAAAAACACAACAAAGAAACAATGATCGTAACAGCCACGCAAATAAAGGTTTTTGATATAGTGCCAATAGACACAGTAGGCCCATTAACAAAGACATAATAATAATAGATATGTCGTGTAACTATCCAGTGCGGCCTAACTAAATATGTCGTAATTATCTCGACAAAAGATAAAGAGGCCAACACAATAGCAAGAGCAGTAATTAACGGATTCATATTAACTAATGGTCCGATGAACAAGATGAAAACTGACGTAGGAACAGAACATAAAAACCAAGTCTACACAGAAATCTGCAGCATTTTGAAAATCAAACAACTTTCTTGCCATTGCAGTGCACCCAGAAACAATAGGAGCACTCGAGAGAAACCACAAATGTGTTAACAAATATCTGAGATCATTCGTTAACGAAAACAGAGATGACTGGGATAATTTTCAACTTGTTTTGCCGTCCAGACCCCGTCTATAATAACGAGTTTTACAGTAAAGAAATGAAATGTAGATTGCAACAATCAATAAATAAAGTAAAACAGTACCTTGAGGTATCTAAAGAAAAACATAAACAAACAAGTGAAACAGATAGCACCCCGATATCACTAAAAATTGGTGATAGCGAACTTGTAAAATCACGGAATAGAAAAAAATTAGATCAACTATACAGGGTGTTTCGACCTAGGTGGTCCATAGAGCGGGAGGTGATAGTACTCAGCTCATTGCACGAAGAACTTCATGGCGTTTCCTACGACTTCTCAATCAGCCCCATACTCCTCTCTTCTCAGGAGTTATTGTGATCTAAACTAAAAATTTCGAATTTTTTTCCCTTTTTTTTACTTTGACCTCTATTTTTTTGTCAAAAAGGTGGTTAACATAACTTTTTTTATAGAAACTAATTGTGGACTCTCCGACCTATTCGAACTATGATAACTGTAGCCGTTAAACAGCCATTCAGGTCATACCGAAATTAGACGATATTTTTTTAAAATGAAGTATTTTCAGTCACTAAGGGAGAATAGGTTTGAGAATATGAAGTTATATAAAAAAAAGAGCGCGTAAATAGATTAAGAAAAATAAATAGCTAATAATTGAATTTGATTACAAACCTATTAAAATAAAATTAAGTAGCAACACTCTCTTTTATTAGTATTATTTTTTTCTTCATAAAGGGAAAGGTGTGATGTAACTAGGTAAATCCAAATTCCATTCAATAAATCAATCAGAATAATTATGACAAGATACTTAAAAAGCATGTTGACAAGACCATATTTTCACCCAAATGATCCAAACTAAATTCCAATAAATCAATCACAATAACTGTGATGTAATGCAAAAAATGTATGCTAGGCAAAAATATGTTTACCCAAATGCAGTCAAGCCAAGGTTGCATCACAAAGAATCGATTAGTTATGTTAAGCAATTTGGTGTCTGTTTGTAGCGGCTCTGCTCTTGTAACTCCCTCCTAGAGGAGTTCTGGCTTGAGGTGCATTATAGTTAAAAACCAGCACAGCGTTCTTGATAATGCAGTAGACAACATCTTTACTACAAAGAGTAAATTCACGCAACAACTAAAGAAAATTGCTACAGGATAACGTGATCAATGCAGTAATACAGTATCATTCCTTTAATGGAGTTACATTCATTCGACCCCACCGGTATGCTACATTAATTATATTACCAGTAAAAATATTTAGCAAGGGCTAATGGATTAATGAAGACCAAATGTTGTTTTACGTTTTACGTTGTGTATAATGTTATCCCGTGAGATGTCAAAGCATGAAGAATAGTTTCTTACTTTTATTTTATCCTTTTTATTTTTTTTATTTTTTAATCATTCTAAACCGAGCTTAATATCTTCTTTTGTATTTTTTTTTAACGTTGGGTACCTGGTTTCATAAGCCAGTACTTGCTTTAACTTTTGGGTATGTTTCCGACACTAACTTAACTGTTATATTTTGTATTTTTTACAATTTATTTATTTTTTTTGAACACGAACCTGTCCGCCAAAGCATGACACGGTTAGGTATAAGGCAGGTGCCTAGAGGTCGCGGGATCCAGTGAGAAAAATTTACGCGGGCCTCCCTATTTGGTTGTTAATTAAAAGAAAAAATCTAAAATTTTGGAATATAGATTTTTAATATATTCAATTTTATGTTAAAATCTTTTTCAGTTTCAATGAAACGTGTCCCAAGTTAAATGAAATCTTGCCCAGGACACAGATTCAGTCAACCGTACAATACATAGTGAGGAAACTATTCATTATAAGATAATTCACAACATCCCATGCATTTCAGAGAAATTTCGTAGATTCTTGAAGAGATTTTACATAAGTTAGACAATATTCAACATGCATGGCTTATTCTGGCCAAGGCACGAATTCATAAAATTAAACACTGTAAAAAAACATTATAATATATTAGTAAAGTAAGAAATAACAAACAAAAATCATGAAATTAACTTTACTCCAATGGACCAAAAATATCAATAATGTCTTCCATATAAATTAACTTTAATATCTCATTTTCAATTGACGAAAATGGAAGACCAATATTGACGCCCTTAAGTAGGTCTTCATTAATTTTAATTTTAAAAAGCTGCGCTCAGTTGATGACATATGCCATGTGAAGTAGAGGTAGCTTGCTAATGGATATTTTGCATAAATATAATCCTTAAGGAGCTATTAAAACTACCTACAAAATTTGAAGTTTAATAAGTTGTAAAAGTCGTAGCAATTCTTATCCTCTCTCTAGCTTTTAAAAAATTTACAGTTCTGCTAATAAATAAGAATTTGTTTTTGCAGGGGAAACAGTAGTTCTAGCATCAATGTATGGCCCCATTGAAGTTAAATTGCAAAATCTACAAGTAGACCGTGCTTCAGTGGAGGTGTACTATCGCCCTAAAGCTGGACTTCCAGCAATTAAGGACAGATTAAAAGAATCTGTAATTAGGGGCACTTGTGAGACTGCACTTCTTACAGCTCTTCATCCTAGGACTGGTATTTCTATTCAAATTCAAGAAATGGAAGATCACAGTGGAGTAAGTGTGTATATTTTTAATAATTTTTTTAATCATCTAGCGGGAATAACAATGTGCTAAGTTTTGTAATTATAGCTTTATACAAATGAATAGATTATGAGAAAATGGATTAGAATTCCATTCGGTCTTTTTTATTTTAGACGTTCTTCTCTTAAGTACCTCTACGTAAGCCCGCATAATGGTTCGGGTTCGGTAAATTTGAATTCTGCTTCCTTTCTTGCCAATTTGTTATGATTTCATTATTCTCATGCCTTTCCCAGAACCTATTGTTGCTTATATTGTAATACATTTAGGAATGTAATCACATAGGTTAGGTAAGGCTAGGTTAAGATTTGGGGGCCAGGCCTCTAGGACCATGGGGACATCGCGACCAGAATTGATCTATTGTACCTTACCCCAAAGTGGTTAGGCAAGATCGAGTCGTTTTACGAGCTCGATTATTGCCTTGGACAGAGACAACATAATACCACCAGATGAAGAAATTTGAACAACTAGAGCTTAGAGCATAACTAAAGGAAGCGAGTTTTAGGAAATCTTTCTTCTTAGTTGAAGGGGTGGAAGGACTAGAAAAATTTAACTTACCATAGCTTGGTAATGTCAATTAGTTCTTTAATGTGTCAGTTTCAGTTAAAAATTTTGGTATATTTTAAATAATTACGCCAAGCCCCCCTTCAAAAATATTTCAGATTTATTACTTCCATGAGCATAACGAATACATAAACACAATTCTACACATAGTGGGAAATGCCGCAATTCTTCGCCCCAGCCATCATAGAGTTGTCAGTCACGTCAGTCAGGTAGCCAGCTAGCTAGTATGAGTGGATGACATGACTGGCTGAATCTGAAGGCTTATATTTATACTTGAATTTCACTCGAACTCACTGACATGTATATAAATGGACTGTTCGTTTAACCAAAAATACATGAAAGCAAATGGCACCACTTTTATGTTCCTGTCTCTTTCCGTGACTGCATACTTTCCCACTGAACTGTAACGATTCAGCGGTATTTCCTGCCGCCAAAACAGCCTTGTAAAAAACACTTCCTTCGCCTTATAATTAACATTTAACAATACAAATAGTCCCAAATTCTTTTGTGGTAAATTCGGTAAATCCCACTGACATGCATATATAAGTAAATTCCCAAGTAATTTAATAGCGCATACTTTCTGAAATCAAAACTGGTGCCACATGAAACAGGAGATCAGTCAGTCCATTTATATACATGTCAGTACTTGAACTGCATTGGAATGATTGAAATACTTTCAAAGTGGCGTACGCGGAAATAATAAAAGTAGTTATTTTTTTATAAGTTAATGCATTATTATTTCGTCTTACTTCAACTTTGCTCTTTTGTTTAAAATGTTTAATATGTTTGTAGATAACGAAAGGAAAATATAATTTGTGTTCCTATGCCGAATAGAATATTTTCTCGTAGTGTATTTTTAATATTGAATTAACAATATCTCAGTTGGCGGAAATGTTTTAAAATCTCTCTTTAGGGTCCCTCAACAGAAAATCGACCAATTTTGTGTCAATTTGTGAATGGACCATCTTTGATTTTGATGAAATTTCACGGAAACTTGGCTATGTTGTGAATAGTACTTTCTGAAATAATTTTTGCTGCGAGCCATTTCTAGCGGAGATACAGTATTTTGAAATTTGAAAAAAGTGGCACATTTAGCTTAGTAGGGCGTAACTTTAAAAATTTATATCTTAGAATATACGCATCGCATGCCCATCAAATGAACGTTATTTGTTTTGGAAATCCTTGAAGCTCCCATGAAGAATGTAACAAGGTCCTTTTTTCTGAAAACTTGTCTTCAAGCATAATGGATATTTCAGTTATCTTTATTTTAAAATGCGCAGTCTCGATTTTTTTTTTTTTTGTTCTGTAATCCTTAATGTGTTTTGGTGGAAGCTGTAAAAAGAAAAAAATGGAACCCTTTAAAGTTCAAAAGCTATTAATATTAATATTTAATAATAATATATATAATATTTGTTATTAATTGTGTTTGTTTTGTTTTCTAGTTGGTAGCATGTGCAGTAAACGCAGCTTGTTTAGCACTTCTCATTAGTGGCATAGAGATGAAGTTTACAATTGGAGCCGTTCATTCTATAATTAGTAAAAATGGTGAGCTTATTTTGGATCCAGATCATAGGCAAGCCATAGGAGCCTCAGCTAGTTTCACATTTGTCTTTGACAGCGTTAATAAAAATATTGTAGCAGTTAACACAACTGGACGATTCAACATTGCTCAATACAATGATGCATTAAAGCTTTGCAAGACCGCTAGTGAAATAATTTTTAATTTTTATAGAAAAATTATTGGGAAAACACATAATAAAGATATTAATATTTGAAATTCCGTTGAAATATTTATATAAAAACTACCGCGCACATATGTTTGAATATTTAAGTGAATGAAAGTGGAGGTCATATGGGTTTAAAAAATTGTGTGAAAAATTGTCTAGCTAGGATTTTAAATTTTAGCTGAATCCTGTGTTTTATTGCAATTAATTTGATGAATTTCCTTCTAAGGTTCTTAAAGATTTCTCTAATATGTTGCCCATTAATAAAAGGTTCTTAACGGGCAATGAACGATCGAAAAATTAAGTATGTTTGAAATAATAACAAAAGAGTGCTGAAAGGTACCGGAAATGTAGTCGAAATTCGAAATTACGTATTTTATTATTATTATTTACACTAATTGAATACGAATGACTTCTATTTTCACTAATTTCAATATTTAAACATATTTGTATATTGAGCAGCTCCATCTACCAAGTCTTCCTCATAATAATTTATTTTACTTAAGTTGAGCATATAGGTGAGTTTCAGAATTTCTCACGAGGATTTTCTCGATCATATTGTAGGGCTTGGAGGTACATCGAAACCTGGCTGGCCTTTACTAAATTGTGCTCCAATGCTCTGGTAACTCTTCTGAGAGCTATTTTCCAAAATTCTCTTGATATTGGTTGTTTTCAACAACTGTATATAAGTTTTCAACAGCTGTATATAAAAAAAGGTATTGTCACCGCGCTATGCGTTTTCCGTTAGTAGCGTGATAGAGTATAACAATGGAAATACATCCACAAGAAGGAGTGAAAGGAGTCTTGACTAGGGGCAGCAGGCTTTGAATTTTCAGTGGGGTGCAATAATAGTATTTTTTTTTTAGATATTTACAGGATGCTCGGTGAATAAGTAAGAGGAGTATACCAATGGATTCCCTTTATCTTAAAAACAAACAAAAATCGCTCTTGGTGTAAAAATTTTACGAAATCAAGGATAATGGATTAAATTAATATGATTTTTTTTAAAGAATTCAAAGATTTGATAACTGAAGTATTAGACCATAAATCGTAACATGTTGGATATCGTTAGAATGGACGAAAAGCCCTCTTTGGAACAAGTGCTCAAGTTTAATCTTGCGATATCCTTGAAAGTACTTATGAGCGTTTTAGTAAGTACACTTTGAAAAGCGAAAAATTTTCAAATGTCAATTTGTGGGGAAGGAGTGGTTAAACAGAACACGCCAATGAATCCATTTCCATATTCCATCCTACATGTATATGCGGTTTCAATAAGGTTATAAAAGTAAGATAAAAAAAAATACAAAAGTGTACAAGAAGTTAAACTAAAAATCGTTACAATATAATGTATCAGATCTTAAACTTAAAAGAAGTGTTTTAGCCCAGCCGCTAACTGGCACTTCCAAAACTTCGCCCTCAAAAGCAAAGGACAAACGGGACTTATAAATAATAAATAAATAGACTACAGAGTGCGAACCGAATGTTGGAACAACTGAAAATTTAATTAATAAATTTTAGATTTTTAATGAAGCCACAAAAAACAATTGAATAAAAATTAAATTTAAAATTTAGAACGAATAAAAAAATATGAATAACAAGAGTGGAATTTTGGCGCTTATCCTTTCTTTGTAATAATTCCAGAGTTGCAACGTGCAGTTAAATGATTCTTTATTTACTGCCAGATATTCGAGGCGTTACCACTTCTTTATCCTGGTAACAAAATGACGCTTCAATCCTCTGCTATGTGCTGTTATACTAGTGTATTGATTGCCATAAAGAATTCATGTAGTACAAGCAAAGAATATACATCAGTAAAGAAGCGCCACAACGAGCTCACACGAATTTTGAGACACTCATCGCTCATTAGTCCATTATTATTGAAAATCGCATGCGAAACAATCACAACACAATGGACAAGTTGTGTATACATTGGTGCGCGTTGTGGCTTGACTCTTCAGGTGTGTCGCTTTCTTTAGAGCATTCCACCACACCCAGATTCCATATGTATGGATAGGTCTTACCATAGCGGTCTACAACCAGTCCACGATACGAGGGTATATATCCCATCTTTTGACAAAAGTTTTCTTGTAAGCATATATTGCAATGGCCGCCATTTTGACGCGTTCAATCATATTTATCCTCCAATTTAATTTAGAGTCTAGTATCACTCGTAGGTGTTTAGATTTATTTCTAAATTCAAGAGTATTGTAATCCAGTTTTGGGGGTGCGAAAGTCGGAATAACTCTCCTCCGTATAAAGAGGATTAGTTTGGTCTTTAAAAACCTTCCCGAGACCAGGATGATAAATCATGAGCATATACTACATCTATCTACTACCGCTTTTATATTCTCACTTTGAAAAGAGATGAGAATACCATTAACCACCAATAACCACAGTTGAAGTGAGAGTACTCCTCCTTGTAGAGTACCTCTAGACACCCTCATACTAACCATACTGCCGCCAAGTTCTGCATTGGTTAGGCGGTTATTGAGCATTGAGTTAATCCATCGGCATATATAGAATTTAACTCGTAGGGCATTCTGAATGATCTCTAATTTAACATTATTAAATGCACCCTCGATATTAAGAAATGCACCTATAATGTATCCTTTTCTTTAATTCAATTCCATGCAATTCAATTAATTTATTAACTGGCATCTACACAATTAAGTTTCTTGTTAAACTTATATCCATAATACAATTAACTCAACAGCTAGACTTATGATATGCATATGCTATAATAATAGTACCGGGAAGCCCAACAAACCCATACAAAAACTATGATCGCTGCTATCACTCTTGTGCTCAAAAGGAACGGTATTCCATATTCTGATGGCTTGGACAACAAGGAATTGACGCTCAGAAACCCGATTACTGTAGCTTGGAATAATTAAATTCATTGTCCTATGAGACCATAAAAAACTGAGCTTTTGATACAAATAAGTTGGTTTGCGATATTGAATCAAGTTTCGTAAAAAAAAGGATCATGCTGAAAGTCTAAATATTTACGAAGTGTGCAACCAAAGATTGAAACATGAGAAACAAGCCCAATACAATAACGAGCCGCAGAGCTGTAAGCTACATTAAGTTTTTTTTGGGAAATTCAATCAACTGCACAGAACAGCTCACAGCCGTAAATAAGTAGTGGTACTACAAGGGCTTTAATGAAAAATAATCGATCAGGGCATGTACGATGCAGATAAAGGCTGTGACACATTAAAAGCAGAAAGCAGCGACAGAAGCAGAAATTTTTTTGAAACCATGCAACTGTTCGAGCACTAACAAATTGAAAGCAGAGCCAGCGGCAGCAGCAGAAGCAGATCTTGAAAGTTGATCAAATCTAAAAAATTCTGCTTCTGCTCAGTACTGCCAATATAAAGAGAGCTAAAATTTGTATTTCTTTGTTGGCGTCCTTTCTTTTAAAATTGTCAAAGAGGTTGATGCGAGAAAAACAAAATTTCTATGGAGGACAAAATAATTAATTTTGTTAGATATAACAAATTAACATTAAATTCTTGAAACTTATAACACCTGACATTTGTAGTTGACAAATATCTGTTTTCTGCTTCTGCTTTCAATGTGGTTGGCAAAGCAGAAATGTAAAATTTCTGCTTCTGCCTCTGCTTCTGTCGCTGCTTTCTGCTTTTAATGTGTCACGGCCTTATAGATAATGTGCGAAGAGTTGCGTATATCTTAGACACAACAGATTTGACATGATCCCACCAAGTTAAGGTTCGATTTAATGTAACACCAAGATCTCTTACCATGTTATAGGGAATCACCTCGTTCATGCTGAGTACAGGGCAGCTGGCTATGTCAATTACGGTTTTATATATGATTATGGCACTGGACATAAAAGTGCCAGCTTGTTTTCAACGGCAGGATTATAGACGTTTCTTAAATCAGAATTCATTCGCTCGACAGCATCACCAAATTGATTCTTATGCCTACAAATATATAACTGAACATCGTCAGCATACAAGTGGTATCTACAATGTAGAATAATGCCGGTAAGATCGTTGATGAAGATGGTAAATAGTAAAGGTCCTAGAATAGATCCTTGTGGAACGCCATAAATACTGGCAGAAAATCAGAAACTCTGCCGTCACAAAAAACTTGTTGCTGCCGGCATGCGAGTTTATTAATTAAAAAGGCATGGAAATCTAATAGACTTAGAATAGTTAAATTATTTGCCGCTATTGCTTCGCGAATGTCATCTCTTATTTTAATTAAGGCTGTCATGCAGGTATGCTTGCGTCTAAAGCCAGATTGATAGCTGTTCTCCCACAGCTAATGTCAATTCGACTGATTGACAAATACAAATAGACTGCGTTCGCAAAATACAGTTTAATGAAATCTGTCAATTCCTATAATTGACTTTCGAAAGAAAACTGCAACCGCAAACGAGAATCCACGTATACTGAAAGAAAATATTCCGGTGGAGTGTAGCGGTTAAATAAAAAAGGATAATTTGTCACTCTATTATTCAATTAATTGTTTATTGCCACAAATAATACTAATAACTAAACAAATGTTAAGTTTATGAGAAATTAATTACTTGCAAAATTCTATCACTATGACAAATTATTTCCCTCAACTTAGACGTACAAGCTTGGAAACTTCACTTAAAATTCACTGATTCACTGTATGTTTTATGTATTTAGTAATTAAAGAAAATTCAAATGTACAAAGAAATTATATTTTTACTCGAATCTATCTCTTTCTTTTCAATAATAATAACTCAAAAAAAATTATGCTACTTCACAATTGCATATCTAAATAAGATTTTCTTTCTGATTCTTAACTAATTTACTAGTAGCTGAAAGAAAATAATTATTAGAACTCAAGGTAGATCCAACTTCTGAATTATTATGTTGTGCAAAAACTGACCAAATGGCATATGTTTCACACGATAAATAATTATTAGAAATGTCGATTTACTTGAGTAAATTAGTTAAAATGGCTGAAAGGACAAGATTAAGAATAAAAATTTCAATCGTTCTTGTTAAATTCATACATGTGTGTATAACCGCTTTCATGCCAGCCAGTAACGCACCCAGGATTTGGCTTTGGGGGGAGACCATAGGTGTCCCAAGTCCTATCGAGTCAGAAAAATAAGGCTCTAAAGTCGCATCCTGCACCCATCTGAGCATATAAGGACTACTATTTTATATTAAAAGGTTTTATTTTATTTTATCGTATATACAGACCACATTTTATACATAATTTGTAAATTATGTTCAGAAAACTGACATTCTGGAGGGGGACCGGTCCCGGTCGTCCCCTCTCTCGGTGCGCCCCTGATACTCATACTCGAGCCATGTTCTCCTTATCTCTGAGAGCTTTGCTTCGTAGAAACCCTTTGATCGGATCTCTGATATTGCTTGTTTGCCATTCTCGATAGATTTAATCAGGCGATTTCTTATTGCCCGTTCCTTATTTAACAACCCCTTTACGTCTGTCATTATTGATTGAAATAAAATTCGAGTAAAGAAATGAAAATAAAAAAAATTAATTTTATTTTACTACGCTATCTATGTGTGAACCAATGAACTAAATTAATTGAAATTTCTTGCTTATAAACGAAATCTGACGTTCTCGCGTATAAACGTAGCTCAACAATTAAGTGAGTAGAGCGACTCCTGGATGGAACCACCAAAATGTTCTCCCACAGCTAATGTCAATTCGACTGATTGACAAATACAAATAGACTGCGTTCGCAAAATACAGTTTAATGAAATCTGTCAATTCCTTTAATTGACTTTCGAAAGAAAACTGCAACCGCAAACGAGAATCCACGTATACTGAAAGAAAATATTCCGGTGGAGTGTAGCGGTTAAATAAAAAAGGATAATTTGTCACTCTATTATTCAATTAATTGTTTATTGCCACAAATAATACTAATAACTAAACAAATGTTAAGTTTATGAGAAATTAATTACTTGCAAAATTCTATCACTATTGCAAATTATTTCCCTCAACTTAGACGTACAAGCTTGGAAACTTCACTTAAAATTCACTGATTCACTGTATGTTTTATGTATTTAGTAATTAAAGAAAATTCAAATGTACAAAGAAATTATATTTTTACTCGAATCTATCTCTTTCTTTTCAATAATAATAACTCAAAAAAAATTATGCTACTTCACAATTGCATATCTAAATAAGATTTTCTTTCTGATTCTTAACTAATTTACTAGTAGCTGAAAGAAAATAATTATTAGAACTCAAGGTAGATCCAACTTCTGAATTATTATGTTGTGCAAAAACTGACCAAATGGCATATGTTTCACACGATAAATAATTATTAGAAATGTCGATTTACTTGAGTAAATTAGTTAAAATGGCTGAAAGGACAAGATTAAGAATAAAAATTTCAATCGTTCTTGTTAAATTCATACATGTGTGTATAACCAACACCTGGCATGCAAACACAATAAAATTTAACCCAAATTGAAAATAATAACTAATATGCAAATTTACCTTTAATTTAATTTAAATTTGTCACTATTAAATTTAACCAATAAATTCACTTGAACTCTTGCTGCTGCTGCTTTTCCTTGAACAAACTTTGACAATTCGATTGTTGAAAAAAAATTACTAAATTTTTGCTGAACTTTCTATTTCCTTTTTTCCTGATGACGATTTGAACTATTTGAACTGTTTGAACTATTTGCAAATTGTGGGAGGAATGCTATTGCATGTTCTCGCACTTTGACAACTTTGAAAATAAGAAGACAGAATGAAGAATGAACCCCCTTTTTATAGAGAATTCTTTCCGATTTCATATCCATAAAAATGAATTATGCGAATTTTAGGCTTAATTTGACTATAATGTGTATATTTGTTGTAGTCATTTGATGTCAAATTACAAATTGCATTTTTTGACATCTTTCCCATAGAAATCCCTTTTAATTTCACGTAATTATGATAAGTTTTCCGAATCTGTGCTATAACTTATCGATACGCCATCTTTTAGTTCGATTTACAAAATTCCTCTCATAATTCATTTTCGTTCATCTTTATTCGTGTCCCTTTCACACCTTTGTGTCTCTTTCGCACTTATTGGTGCCAAGGGAAATTCGAAAATTCGCGAATATTCCGTAAACCGTGAAAAATTACGCGACGCGAACGCGCCCATTCGATTCTGCGTCTCTTTTCACCCCGGTATGACATTTTGAACGTCGCGAAACTATGAAGTTCACGTCGGTGTTTATATGCGAAATGTCAGTCGCGCGCGAATTTATTTTGTTTGCTAAAATTAAGTGTTAAATTCAGTGTTTGTGTATATTTCAGGTATTCATCGCGGGAATTATCCATTGAACTACAGGTGAGTGTATAAATTTCTTTTATTTATGTAGGTTTTGTGTAAAATATCAACATTTTCAAATACCGTGATTACCTGTCAAGGTGAGTTTTTGTTTTGTAAAATTCTCATCTCAGGTATTCACGAATCTATTGAAAATGGGTTTATTATGTGCCCGTACGTGGGTACTTGAGTTATCTTTATGTTCTATGTTGCTGAACATAAAGTTTAGTGCATTTTTGTTCTTGTTGTTTGCATGCATGGTGAGGTCCTATGTATGTAAACACACCTTTTTTTGTATAAAAAAAAATTCATTTATTTTTAGTATATTTATCCTTGAAGTTCATATTTTAATCATTTGTTTATTTCAGGTCGTCGTGGGACCTTTGCATCTGTTGACACGCCAGATGCTGGTAAGATTTTTTTGTTTTTACATTAATCTAATTGTTTTCTTTGTAGGTTGGTCGAACATTCTCCCCCCTGTTGAACATTCATGTTCAACCGTTTTTTGATCTGTTGTATACCTCGTTTGTGGTACTTGAAAAAATGCAGCTCTCCATTAGCAAGCACTCGCAGTCGTACCTGATAACGATCTGGTAGGTTGATTGTCTTCTCTCTATTGCGACGTTTTTGGATGTCGTAGAAATTAATTCTTTTAATTGTATCTTTTGATAGGAAGATGTCCACCTTCTCCCGAGTTCTAAACCGCTGGAAGGAGTTCTCGATTCTCGTCTCCGCTTCCTTGATAGTAGTAGTGAGCAAGAGTCTCTGCAAGTCGTTGACCTGGGCGCCGTTGATGATTGCAGGGTCCTGCATGACTGGCTTCGTCTGTGGAGTATCCCCTTCTATAGCGTTGTAGGGTTTCGCCGTCCTGGACAAGTCCTGTTTGGTGGAACCTTCAGTCATTGATGACGTAGCTGGTCTTTCTGGATTCTGCGTAACTTGTGTAGATGAAGCAGCTGTTCCTTGAACTTCTGGTTCCGAGTCTGCAGTGGCCTCGACAATATCGGACCATAAGCTATTAAATTCGCTTAGGTCATATGTAGGAGCATTGAGAGGACTTCCCGGCAATGAAAAATTAAAGTTTAAATCATCATAGATATCTAAGATATCTTGATCAACTGTAAATTCGGACATCTGTAAATAAAATCTAATAAGTAAATGTTTTTGTTTTAGGGGGACAACACAACATTTAACAGATGTGTTAGTTTTACACATATTTGTTAATTAATTCAACGGTAACCTACAAATCTTGTTGATAGGCCTGACAAATGTACTTGTCTGTGTTTTGATTCTGACGACACGAACTAGTCCATCAGCTCCTGGGTGGACTTCTTCAATAATACCTAATGGCCAAGTGGTTGGGGCAGCATTATCAACTTTCAATAACACCACCTCTCCTTTGCAGATGTTAAGTTCTGGTTGAAACCATTTTGGTCTATTCTGGAGTTGGTTCAAGTAATCCTTAGACCAATGGTTCCAGAACTTTTGTATCATGTGTTGCACACTTTTCCATCGACTGGAGTGTGTTACATTGTCCATATTCAGATTTGGCTCTGGAATGGCGTTAAGCGATTGTCCTATCAGAAAGTGTCCAGGAGTCAGAACAAGTTGATCACTTGGATCATTGTTAACTCGGCATAAGGGCCTTGAATTTAAACAGGCTTCTATCTGGGTTAATAGTGTGACATATTCCTCAAATGTGAGGTTCGAGTTGCCAATAGATCTTCGTAGGTGGTATTTGATAGATTTGACACCTGATTCCCACAATCCTCCAAAATGAGGAGCTGCTGGTGGATTCATGTGCCATGAAATGGATTTGTCTGCCAAATATTCAGCAGCTTGTGGCCATGCTTGCTTGATTGCTTGTTGTAGTTCTTTATCTAATATTATTTTGCCGCTAATGAAATTAGTGCCACAATCTGAATAGATTTCTGTGCACAAACCTCTTCTGCTAACGAACCTCTTCAAGGCTGCAATGAAAGCCTCTGATGTCATGTCAGACACCAACTCAATATGTACAGCCTTCGTCGCCATACATATAAAAATACAAAAATATGCCTTTTGGACTTTGGCATTTCTTAACTTTGATGATTTGACCATTACAGGTCCAGCATAATCAATCCCAATTCTCGAGAATGGTCTCGTTATATTCACTCTTGCTGATGGTAGATTGCCCATTTGTTGTGTCATAGATGCTTGACGCTGTTTAAAACAGGTAATACATCTATGCAATCGAGATGTGATGCAACGTCTTCCATCCAATATCCATACAGAATTGCGTATAGTATTTAACACTAATGACGTATTGCCATGTAATGTTTCCAAGTGTACTTTATCAATGTATATCCACGTAACATGATGATCACGAGGTAATATAACTGGATGTTTTCTATCGTATGAGACCAAGGCGTGCTCTAATCGTCCACCTACTCGTATCAATCCATCTCTATCGAGCATGGGATTGAGTCTAATAATTTTGCTCTGTTTTGATAGTGGTCGGTGTTGCACTAGGTCTTGATACTCCTTTGTGAATGCTGTCTGTTGCACCAGTTTGAATATTGTCTTTTGTGCCTTAGTGTACTCACCTCTAGTTAGCACATTGACTCTTTTATTGTTAGGATTTCTGCAGTTGTGGATGAAGCGTTGTATGAGTGCTGTAATACGCACTAGGCGTGTAAATGAAGAATACTTCAGAAGAATGTTGTCTTCTAAGTTTATCAAAAAACTAGTTACTGTTGGTGTTTTTTCTTCTAATGTTGTTGATTCTGTAACTTCATAATTATTTGGCCACTTATCTGGTGGTTGTAGTAACCATGTGGGACCGTGCCACCATGATTCATTATGAAGCAATTGATTTGCTGAAATGCCACGTGAAGCCAAATCAGCTGGGTTGTAGATTGAAGCAATGTGTCGCCATTGTTTGAATTTCAATGTTTCTTGTATTTCTGCAACCCGATTTGCGATATAAATCTTCCATTTGGATGGATGATCCTTTAGCCATTGTAAGACGATTTGCGAGTCGGTCCATGTTATTATAGGAATGTCTTGTACCTGCATTCCTTGGATTATAACTTTCATTAATCTTGTGAGTAGCAGCGCACCATTTAATTCCAAACGTGGAATTGTAGTTGGCTTAAGGGGTGCTACCTTTGTTTTGGCGGTTACCAGATGCGAAGTAATCTCGCCATTGAAGTGCTCTACCCTTAGGTAGATTGCTGCTGCATAAGCTTTGGATGATGCATCACAGAATCCATGCAGTTGCATACGTAGCCCTGTAGAATATTGAATCCACCTTGGAATTCGTAATTGTTCTATCACTTGCAAGTTTTCTGTGAACTTTGTCCAGGATTTCTGGATATTTTCTGAGACTGGTTCATCCCATGATGAACCTGTTATCCAAAGACCTTGCATTATGATCTTTGCTTCTATTATGATTGGAACCAGCCAGCCTATAGGATCGTATAATGATGCGATCTGCGACAAGATGATCCGTTTGGTAAATGCTAAAGGTTTTGTGAATGGTTTGATTATAAAAGTAAAATAATCTTCCTTAGGAAACCATTTGATTCCTAGTGTTTTAATGGATTCGGTGTTCGAAAATATCAATGAGTTTTTTAACTCAATGTGATCTGCAGGCAGATCTTGTAGTAATTCGCAAACATTACTGGCCCATTTCCTTAGCTTGAAACCAGCTGATGTCATCATTTGGATCAGTTGTTGCTGCAATTCCTTTGCCTTCGACAAGTCATCAGCGCCAGATAAAAGATCGTCTACATAAAAATTCGTATAGACTGCTTCTGCTGCTAGAGGCCACTTATCTTTTTCGTCTATAGCAACTTGTTGCAGTGTCTTAATTGCCAAATAAGGAGCTGATGTTGTACCAAATGTCACAGTTTTCAGTTGATAATCCTGTATTACACCTGTTGTGGGATTCCGCCATACTATTCTTTGGAAAGTTCGATGGTCAGGATGCATTTCTATCATGCGATACATTTTCTCAATATCTGCATTCATGACAACCTTAAACTTTCTCCAGGTGAGTAATGTGTTGTATAATGTTGGCTGCAGTGTAGGTCCCTTTAACAGATGTTGGTTAAGAGACCTACCATTTGTTGTTTTAGCCGATGCATCAAACACAACACGTAACTTTGTGGTTGAGCTGTCTTTAAACACAGCATGATGTGGGATATAATAATGTTGCTCATCATTACAAGGCGGGTTTACTGGTTCCATGTGACCTAGTTCGATGTACTCATCTAAACACCTTTCATATTCCAGTTTGAATTCAGGTTTTCTTAAAAATTGCCTTTGCAAATGTTCAAAACGCTGAATTGCTTGATGTCTAGAATTACCTAATCTTGGCGTCATGTTATTTATGAAAGGTAATTTGACCTGATATCTTCCTGATTCTAGACGTGCGAATGTGTCTTGGAAGATGTCTTGACACAGTGTTTCTTCTTGTGATAGAATTGGCTTTGAAGAAACTTCTTCTATTTCCCAAAACTGCCGAAGTCGTGTATCTATATTATCTGTAGTAGCCATGAATGTCTGTACTGAATCATTATTTACTACATCTTCAGTTGTTCCAATTAGTATCCAACCAAACATTGTATTGATTGCTGTTGGACCTTTGTTTGAACTTCGTACAATGCCTTCTTTTACGATTCTAGCATAAACCTTGGCACCTAATAAAGCGTCTATTTTGCCAGGCTTCCAGTAAGTGGGATCTGCTAGCTCTAAGTTGTCTAAGTGTTGATAGCTTTCCTTTGTGATTGGTGTTGTTGGTAAACTATCAGTGACTTTGTTGATGATCAGGAAGTTTTCTTCTATTGCTGTCTCATTTGTTCCGCAAGATTGTAACTTAAGCTTCGTTTGCTTGTTCACGTTACTCATTGGGCTTTTGTTCAACCCTGTTACAACTACTAATGTTTCCTTACAATTCGCTTGTAACCTATGGGATGCAGATTGTGTTATGAATGAACACTCTGATCCAGGATCAATTAAACATCGCAATATCAGTGGTTTTCCATTTGCTGCTTGAGCCTTCACCAACGCTGTGGATAGTAATGCCGACGATCGCTCCCTATTCATATAGGTCTGGGTGATTTGTGAGCCTCCATTGCCTTGTCTGTTGCATGACTTTCCTTGTATGCAATCATTACTATCGCTGTTGTTTTGTTGAACTTGATTTACCTTGTCTTCGCTTTCAACTAATCTAGAATGAAGATTTTTTGCCTCTCCATCCTTCCGGTGTAACCTGTTTGCAGTTACGTCTTGGTGTGACCTGTTTGCAGTTACGTCTTGGTGTAACCTGTTTGCAGTTACGTCTTGGTGTAACCTGTTTGCAGTTACATCCTCATGAATTGTCGTGTGATGTCTTTGTTTGCACTTAAGACATCGATGACGACTGTTGCATTCTTTAAGTGAATGTTTCTTAGACAAACAATTATAGCAGTGGCCATTTGACTTGATGAACCACTTTCTACCTTTGATGTCCATTTTCTGATACTTCTTGCAGTTTTGAAGAAGATGCTTGTCATTACACGCTGAACATTTCATATTCACTACGTATAATGGCTTTGTTGATTCAACTACATGGTATGTCTTGGTCGTAGTTGGTTTGGATCCACTCTTGGCATGACTTGTTCTGGGCGCCAGAGTATCCGTAAGTGCTTCTAATATTTTCAAACGTTTGTCTAAGAACGAGCTGAACTGTCTGTATTTAGGAAGCTCTTGTGATGCTCCCTGATGTTCTTCCCAAAGTCTCAATGTTATGAAGGGAAGCTTCTGAACTATTAAATAAACAAGTAGCACATCCCATGTTGATATGTCTACTTGTAGGCTCTTTAGTTGTTGCAGGCATTCCTCTGAAGTGTCGATTAAGGATTTTAAACCAGCTGTAGTCTCTATATTTAATTTTGACTGACTTGTCAGTATCTTTAATTGATGATTGACTAATATCTTTTTGTTTTCGTACCTTGCCTTTAGTTTGTTCCAGGCAGGTAAGTAGTCCTCATTTGTTATAGGAGTATGTCGTAGTAGTTTTTCCGCATCTCCTATTAAAGAACCTTTCAAATAATACAGTTTTTGAACGTCTTTCAAACTTGTATTATTGTGTACTACAGCGACGTAAAGATCATGAAACGAGCGCCATCCATCATAATCACCATTATATTTTGGTAATGTGATCTTAGGAAGAATGTTTTGTTGTTGTTCCACACGTGTTTGTTGTGTTAACAAAAGTGTGGAATCTGTCAGTTCTGTTGTAGGGTTAATTGCATCATATAATGTACCTATATAATTGCAATAAGTTGTCTCTAATATACTAAAGGTGTCATCGGAAATATATTTCAGCGTGCTTTCTGGTGGGGTTGCGAGGATAAATTCGTTGATCAATTGGTCAATCTGCTCATACTCGAGCCATGTTCTCCTTATCTCTGAGAGCTTTGCTTCGTAGAAACCCTTTGATCGGATCTCTGATATTGCTTGTTTGCCATTCTCGATAGATTTAATCAGGCGATTTCTTATTGCCCGTTCCTTATTTAACAACCCCTTTACGTCTGTCATTATTGATTGAAATAAAATTCGAGTAAAGAAATGAAAATAAAAAAAATTAATTTTATTTTACTACGCTATCTATGTGTGAACCAATGAACTAAATTAATTGAAATTTCTTGCTTATAAACGAAATCTGACGTTCTCGCGTATAAACGTAGCTCAACAATTAAGTGAGTAGAGCGACTCCTGGATGGAACCACCAAAATGTTCTCCCACAGCTAATGTCAATTCGACTGATTGACAAATACAAATAGACTGCGTTCGCAAAATACAGTTTAATGAAATCTGTCAATTCCTTTAATTGACTTTCGAAAGAAAACTGCAACCGCAAACGAGAATCCACGTATACTGAAAGAAAATATTCCGGTGGAGTGTAGCGGTTAAATAAAAAAGGATAATTTGTCACTCTATTATTCAATTAATTGTTTATTGCCACAAATAATACTAATAACTAAACAAATGTTAAGTTTATGAGAAATTAATTACTTGCAAAATTCTATCACTATTGCAAATTATTTCCCTCAACTTAGACGTACAAGCTTGGAAACTTCACTTAAAATTCACTGATTCACTGTATGTTTTATGTATTTAGTAATTAAAGAAAATTCAAATGTACAAAGAAATTATATTTTTACTCGAATCTATCTCTTTCTTTTCAATAATAATAACTCAAAAAAAATTATGCTACTTCACAATTGCATATCTAAATAAGATTTTCTTTCTGATTCTTAACTAATTTACTAGTAGCTGAAAGAAAATAATTATTAGAACTCAAGGTAGATCCAACTTCTGAATTATTATGTTGTGCAAAAACTGACCAAATGGCATATGTTTCACACGATAAATAATTATTAGAAATGTCGATTTACTTGAGTAAATTAGTTAAAATGGCTGAAAGGACAAGATTAAGAATAAAAATTTCAATCGTTCTTGTTAAATTCATACATGTGTGTATAACCAACACCTGGCATGCAAACACAATAAAATTTAACCCAAATTGAAAATAATAACTAATATGCAAATTTACCTTTAATTTAATTTAAATTTGTCACTATTAAATTTAACCAATAAATTCACTTGAACTCTTGCTGCTGCTGCTTTTCCTTGAACAAACTTTGACAATTCGATTGTTGAAAAAAAATTACTAAATTTTTGCTGAACTTTCTATTTCCTTTTTTCCTGATGACGATTTGAACTATTTGAACTGTTTGAACTATTTGCAAATTGTGGGAGGAATGCTATTGCATGTTCTCGCACTTTGACAACTTTGAAAATAAGAAGACAGAATGAAGAATGAACCCCCTTTTTATAGAGAATTTCGTTCCGATTTCATATCCATAAAAATGAATTATGCGAATTTTAGGCTTAATTTGACTATAATGTGTATATTTGTTGTAGTCATTTGATGTCAAATTACAAATTGCATTTTTTGACATCTTTCCCATAGAAATCCCTTTTAATTTCACGTAATTATGATAAGTTTTCCGAATCTGTGCTATAACTTATCGATACGCCATCTTTTAGTTCGATTTACAAAATTCCTCTCATAATTCATTTTCGTTCATCTTTATTCGTGTCCCTTTCACACCTTTGTGTCTCTTTCGCACTTATTGGTGCCAAGGGAAATTCGAAAATTCGCGAATATTCCGTAAACCGTGAAAAATTACGCGACGCGAACGCGCCCATTCGATTCTGCGTCTCTTTTCACCCCGGTATGACATTTTGAACGTCGCGAAACTATGAAGTTCACGTCGGTGTTTATATGCGAAATGTCAGTCGCGCGCGAATTTATTTTGTTTGCTAAAATTAAGTGTTAAATTCAGTGTTTGTGTATATTTCAGGTATTCATCGCGGGAATTATCCATTGAACTACAGGTGAGTGTATAAATTTCTTTAATTTATGTAGGTTTTGTGTAAAATATCAACATTTTCAAATACCGTGATTACCTGTCAAGGTGAGTTTTTGTTTTGTAACATTCTCATCTCAGGTATTCACGAATCTATTGAAAATGGGTTTATTATGTGCCCGTACGTGGGTACTTGAGTTATCTTTATGTTCTATGTTGCTGAACATAAAGTTTAGTGCATTTTTGTTCTTGTTGTTTGCATGCATGGTGAGGTCCTATGTATGTAAACACACCTTTTTTTGTATAAAAAAAATTCATTTATTTTTAGTATATTTATCCTTGAAGTTCATATTTTAATCATTTGTTTATTTCAGGTCGTCGTGGGACCTTTGCATCTGTTGACACGCCAGATGCTGGTAAGATTTTTTTGTTTCTACATTAATCTAATTGTTTTCTTTGTAGGTTGGTCGAACAATAGCATAATAATAGACAACTACTTGCGCTGATTGCGCATTAATTTTTCGAGCACTTTAGAGAAGAAAGAAAGTATTGAAATAGGACGATATTCCTGGGTACCTAATTTTTTAAGAACAAACGATTTTGGCCAATTTCCAGTTGATGGGAAATGTGGAAGATGTTTTTTTTTTCTTTTTCTTTTTATATATTAAGGCAAGCTCAGGGGATACCCAATGATGCAAAGCACAGCATGGCAGGAAGGAGATAGGGAAAGGATTAGGGGATATGAAGAGAGTGGCGGAGGTACCGATGTATGTCGCTCTTAAACTACCGCAGATTGTATGCAGGAGGAAAAACAGAAGATGGTAAACTGTTCCACATTCGCACTGTTCGGAATAAAAGAGCATCACGGAATTTTACTGTACGGCCGAAAGTAATTTGAAGGGAATCACTAAAAGGGATTAGATTAGATATTTTATCAGAGCATTGACCATGCATGTAGCGATAAAGGAGCGAAAGGCATCCAACATTGCGGCGCTGCTCGAGTGAGTCGATATGACAAGTTATTCTCATATCGCCAATGAGCTTGAAATAATAATTAAATATGTAAGTTAAGTGAGAATAATTCCTAATTGCAGGAATTGCAGGAATTATAATTTTTATAAACGTCTTCCACCATGGGAGGTGGAGTGAGACTCACAATTTAGATCATTGAATTCCTTAGGCACAATAGAGGATTTTGAACTGAAAATTGAAGAAAAAACTCGTAATTTTTCAACATTACTAACAATGAAAAGGTCTAGCAATGAGGACGAGATAGAAGTAAAATGCATTGGATTATTCACAAAAAGTTACTGTATAATTTTCAAAAAAGCTTGTGAAACAAGTAAATATCCCTTTCAAAAATTATTTTACAACCTGGTTTTATGTATACTAAAAGCATAATTATTTTATTTTTAACCGTATATATTCATTTTTTCTTCTAAAAATAATACCGAGTAGCTTAGTTCATTTTTGAACCATATTTTTGTTTTATTGAGAATAATTAAATTTCTGCTCATATCTAAGTACCTAAGAAAAACACGAAAAAATAGTTCACCATTCAGAGAAGTGCAGCGATGTTATTTTTTTTCTGACCTGTTATTGTAATATTGTTTTTGTTAAAGAATTCGGTGTAAAATACGTAGGTATATCTTCTGTTCTGTATACCGTGTAAGCCTTCTGCATTACATGCTAACAAACTAAGCGATATAACTATAAGTCAAAATAAACTTCCGTATTTTGAAGTAGACCGGTTCAGGATGAACTATTCCATTTATGAGAAAACTATTAATACCCGAAGCATAACAATTTATTTCATATTGTTGCGAGCGTGGCCTTTGGTTCGTTATTTAAAACACAATATTAAATAATTAATATATAAGTTCTTTATTTCACTCTAATCATATAAAAGTTCACAAACATTCATCTAATCAACTCAACTCTAATTATCGCTAACACTGTACTTTCAATTATCGCAATCTAATTACACACTATCGCTTCTTTATTACCTTCGCTTCTTAACACTGCAACGTCTAAGACAAGACTCTTTCTCTGGCGATGACAACTGTTATATTTATACCCTAGAAACTCTCCGGATTATTCTGGAGTGTTCTATTCCAAAAGCTTCTTGACTATTCTATTTGTTCTATTCCTGTAGATTTCATAATCGATTCTCCGAACCTGAAGTACTGAGTAGATGTCACCAGTTGTCTCTTTCTATTGCACGTAACAATATTGTTACGTGCAATAGAAAGAGACAACTGGTGACATCTACTGGCAATAAACAACTTCAGGTTCGGAGAGTAAACGACTTCAGGTTCGGAGAATCGGTTATGAAATCTACAGGAAAGTTCAGGAATAGAACAAATAGAATAGTCAAGAAGCTTTTGGAATAGAACAGTCCAGAATAATCCGGACAGTTTTCTAGGGTATAAATATAACAGTTGTCATCGCCAGAAAAGGAGTCTTTTCTTAGACGTTGCAGTGTTAAGAAGCGAAAGCAATAAAGAAGCGATAGTGTGTAATTAGATTGCGATAATTGAAAGTACAGAGTTAGCGATAATTAGGGTTGAGTTGATTAAATAAATGTTTGTGATCTTTATATGATTTAAGTGTAATAAAGAACTTATATATTAATTATTTAATATTGTGTTTTAAATAACGAACCAAAGGCCACGCTCGCAACAATATTATAAAAGTCTTAGCATTTAAGCCTTCTGGATAATAAAATCAGAATAGTAAATAAAAAATGAAAACGAGGGAAAATGTTACAACCGCCACCGACACCGGGGGGTGTTAGTAACACTGTATGGGGTCGATAGTAACACAGTTTTAATTAATCAAATTAAAAAGTATTTATTCAATAAAAATATAATAATGTCTCTCCAATTAACACAAACAAAATAAAATATTCATCTTTTCTTGCATTTCAGTTAAAGTAATAGGAACACAGTATTTTTAAAAACTAATAGAAGGTACAAATACATGTAAATAACTCTGAATAGTAATTATGACAAATATATAAGTCATTTTGTTGGGTACATTCTTCATGTGACCAACTCTTACAATCTCTGCATTGCACCCATTTCTCGCCTGGGCGACTTCCACTATATGACTCTACGCAGACAAGATAATAATGCTCTTCATCTTCTTCATCATTTCCTCTTTCCTGTCCATTTTGTTTGGTTTATTTTTTTTATATTTCTTTGGTTTTGTTCACTGACTTATAACAATGGCGTATTGTCATTTTCCTATAGGAAAGCATGGCACAAGTTTTATAGTTCTCTCTTTCGCCCTATAGCAGAGTTGGGGCTACCAACTCAAAATATTGCATTCTGGAACGTTTGCATATGCCATTTGATGTTTTTATGTTGGCTACAAATGCAATCACTTCAGAAGGAATAAGGTGAAGATAGTGTTTACCATGCTCCGTCTCTCTTGCCCATAAGCATAATTCAGTAAAGAATAACTTTTGAAAATTAGATTCGGAATGAGTTTAATTCCTTATAAGCGATTAAAATATCACTCGGGCACAAGAAAATATATTTTTTTAATTAAATTCGATTTACGGGTGTAAAATTTCATCTGATTGGTTGAGTGTTACATGTTTTTTATGTAATCGTTTTAAAGGGTGTTCTTGCTCTAACGGTGATATACAGAAACACAATATTTTTTGTGCCGCATGAAATAGCAAATCGCTCAGTCCATTGTTATAAGTCAGTGGTTTTGATTCACAAATATTTTTCTTCGCTTTCCTCTTCTTACTTTCATCATTCTCTGCTCTAATCTTTTCCTTTTCAGGGCTATCAGTATATATTGCAGTTTTACCTTTCTTTTTACCTCTACTTCCTTCTTTCCTAGGTGGTGCTGTAGGGAGCGGTCTAACTGTTTCTGGTGAGAACGGTTCACACAGGACAGAGCGATATGTTGATGGAATAGGCTCATTATTCTTGTCCCTCGGTGCGGTTGCGCTTAATTCGTTCGTATTAGAAATTTCCGATAAGGGTTCTTGCCTATCTGTGACATAAGATGGAGCATAATCAAAAGCTGTAAATATATTTCTGTTGTAGGGAAATATGCCCTTGCACCTGAGGCCTGCTTGAATGTTGGTTGAAGTTAGAACCATAGAAAGAACCGTTTTTACTATAGAGGGGATATTATAAATTGTCATTGTTTCCCTGGGTTATTGCGCATCCTAGCATTGAAACTGGCGTTTACACCTTTTTTTAGTGGCCCATATACTGAGCGGTCTAGTGGCTGTAGTTTCTGACTTCAGTGGGGAGGAAAAGACAGCACTACTATACCATTTTCACAATAATCAAGAGCTTGGATAGATATGTGTGACGAATGGTTATCCAATGCTGTTGAAGACGTATATTTTTGGAAATGCTTTAAGAATATAAGGAACTCATTCTCTTGCATCCTTCCGCTTGCATTTCCGGCGCCTGTGCTTCCACTTGGGCCGTCTCTAATAAAATGCTCTTGGTATCGGAGCCTGGGGAATATAAACATTGGTGGTATAAAATTACCGATAGCATTGTCTGCGCAAGTAACTGTGACAAAGTTTTCTCTTTCGGCAGATGTTAATGCAGCAACTTGTCTGGTTCCTCTTTTGGTAACCACTCTATCTGGTTTTTGCACAGTTGTGATGCCTGTTTCGTCAACATTATACAAGTCCTTTGCTTCAAACTTGTATTTATGCATAACCTTTTGCAAATTGTCAAAGAAGACATCTACATTATTCTTATTAAAGCTAGTGGCCCGAGACATACTGGCGGGTTGTGCACATCTTATAGACAATTGTGGCTGCCTTTTCATGAAATTAGTAAACAAATCTGCACTAGCCATTTTGTTCTCTTCCCACTGAAGTGGCATTGCCAGTTTATATTTCTGTGCCATTTCAAATGCAAACCTTCTGACTTCTTTGGGACAAAAACAATAACTGCTGCTGTTATTATATAATCATCCATTGTTTTCTCTATAGCCCATCGTAACTGAAGAGTTCCCACTTTCTGTCAAAGCTATTTGCCTCTTCTTCATATATCTTGCCAAAGATATGTGACACAACCCATATTCCTTTGCAGCTGCTCGACCAGACAATATTCCATCATTTATGTCACGGTATGCTTGTTCATATAATGATACATCTTTTGTACCCCTGTTCATCTTTCTGATCTTATTACGAGACATTCTAGAATAAAAGAAGTTTAATTATGAACCAGAAAAAAAGAAATTGCACAGCGGGGTCGGTTGTAACGTTACATTCGACCCCGGACTATGCTTCGAATTAAAATTGTTTATGATAAAATGCCAAAAATGATTAAGCAGCAATCATTAAAATACTCAAAACTAACTACACTCAAATATAAAAAGAAGAAAAATTATACTTACTTGCAACGGAAATATTTATATTGGAATTTTAACACGTTAAAAAAAATTACTTTGCCGCACTGAATATATACTTTTGTTTCTGCATACGTCTACTACGTTACTCGTTTACCGGTGAAATGAGATGTATTTGGCAAACGTCTAACGTCATCACGCGTATGTATCTATTATATATTCGTAAATATTTAGGGTGTTACTTTCGCCCCCTGTTACTTTCGACGCCGGTCTTTCCTATATCACTTTAAATCAAAATGAACTTTTGTTTTTAAAAAATATATGTACATTGTTTTCTTTTAATCGAATAGCGGGCTATTTTAACTGCAATTGCATTGGAAAGTTGCTGAGTTAAATATCGTAAGTTTTTTAAATTATAATTATGGTTGAATTAGCTTTCATGTTGGTGAAAAAGATAAACAAGAAGGTGATAACTTGCAAAATAGTGTAGTGAACATAAGTGAATTAACTTTGCCTATTTTATTATTTCAATCGTTGATAATGATTACTTGTATTAAATCTACCGGCACCGAAACATGCTTCCTACTTAAACAACGCAGGTGAAATTTTCGAGCCAGGACATGATTCCAACAAGAAATTGCAAGCTCTATTGGAAGAATTCAGTCTAATTTGCTTACTACCTCAGTTAAAAAGCATTAACATTTATAAAATATGTACATATGTGGCTGTTCTGATAAAATATGAATAAATTTCAGATTCTAGTATAACTTATTGCAGTTTACCTGTACCTGTCTGTCAAAAGAGGATATTGCCGAGGTGATTCCCAATGTGCCATTAAGAGCAGAATTTCGTGAAAAACTCTTTTTGTGGAAAAAACAAACAGTGCGTTTCAATTATATTACATTCACTATAAAAGTGAATAACAATCTCTAAGTTTTTTCCAGTTTAATATATGTAGACAAAAAAACGCTTTCCTCTGATTCCAAAATATCAAATTGGTTAAAACAGCTTTATACAAATACTTCTTCCGAAACATCAATTCCAGTTTCAAGTTGGTCGCATTTATCAAAAGTGAGGTTTTGCATTTTACTGAAATCTATTTGTGTTTTAGTGTTTTAACTTATTTTATTTCTGGTCTCATATTTGTGAAGTATAGTTTTTTAAATACCTAATGTACAATACCTACCGGTAAACTAAAAATAAATAGTGTTTCATCTTGAAATATTAAACCATTTCATTTTATTTCAAAACTGTATCCTACCATTAACCAACGAATCTCTTTTAAATTAAATAACTTTGTTTCAAAGGGATTTTAGCTTTAGAATATTCTGAAAATTTTATTAATTTACTATAGAAAAGGCAATCCCTGGCGTATTTAAAATTTGCGACAGTAAAAAATTATTTTTTGAAAAATTTACTGTAGAAAAGGCAATCCCTGGCATATTTAAAATTTGCGACAGTAAAAAATTAATTTGTGAATAATTTACTGTAGAAAAGCCAATCCCTGGCGCAATTAAAATTTGCGACAGTAAAAAATTATTTTTTGAAAAATTTACTATAGAAAAGGCAATCCCTGGCGTATTTAAAATTTGCGACAGTAGAAAATAATTTTTTGCAAAATTTACTATAGAAAAGGCAATCCCTGGCGCAATTAAAATTTGCGACAGTAAACAATTATTTTTTGAAAAATTTACTGTATAAAAGGCAATCCCTGCCGCAATTAAAATTTGCGACAGTAAAAAATTATTTTTTGAAAAATTTACTATAGAAAAGGCAATCCCTGGCGTATTTAAAATTTGCGACAGTAGAAAATTATTTTTTGAATAATTTACTATAGAAAAGGCAATCCCTGGCGTAATTAAAATTTGCGACAGTAAAAAATTATTTTTTGAAAAATTTACTGTAGAAAGGGCAATTCCTGGCGCAATTAAAATTTGCGACAGTAAAAAATTATTTTTTGAAAAATTTACTGTAGAAAAGGCAATCCCTGTTTAAGTCATTTTGATTTAAAAGGACCAACAAATATTTAAAATTATATTCACTTTAAACCAAACAGGACAATTTTATTTTATAACTATGGTGAAAGGATCTGAGGATACTTTTAACCATCGTTTGCTATCGGCAAAGGGGCGACCTTTTGAATTGAACGTTGAATAATGCCATTTGCGGTCTTCACACTTACGACTCGAATATGACCATCCGAGCCTTGTGTACAACTGATAACTCGACCAAGCTTCCATCTATAAGGGGGGCTGTCGTCCTGATAGACAAGAACCAAGGTGCCTGTTGTTATATCCGGATATGCAGATTTCCTTTTAGCTTCTTCCTGAAGTTAAACGACATATTCTTTCAACCAGCGCCGCCAGAAATGCTGCTGTAAGGCAGAAGCTCGCTGCCACCTGCGAAGATAAGATAATTTTTGATTTGAAAGATCAGGTTCGACAAAATATTCCAAAGGTGCTTGATTTAGAAAATGGGCTGGCGTAACGCCTGTTCATCATTTGGGTCGGTTGACAACGAAGTAATTGGCCTGGAGTTGAGTAGGTACTACTTCAATTTGCGCCATAACCGTGGTAAGTTCCTCGAAGGTCAGTGGCGAGTCCCTAAATGTTCAATACAGATGAGTTTTGGCTGCTTTTATCGCGGCCTCCTAAATACCTCCAAAATGAGGCGATCGGGGGGAGGAAATATGATAAAGTTCCACGCCGTTACTGGAACACGATTGTTGTTGAAAGAATGCGGTACGAAATTCATCCAACTGCCTTCGAGCTCCAACAAAATTCGTTGCGTTATCGCAGTATAAATGTTTGCATAAATTTCGACGACTAATAAATCTCTTTAACGCTGCTATAAATGCCTCAGCCGTCAAATCGGACACCACTTCTATATGCACTGCTCTTGTAGAAAGCACACAAAGATGGCAATGCACGATTTGTAGGGAGTTTTCCAACGAATTCTGTAAGTAGTTTGTATTGGGCCCCCAAAATCTACGCCACTGTGTGTGAATGGCAATGAAACTTGGCAAATCTCCCATGATTTGCTGTGTAAGTCGCGGGCGATATCGAAAACAATGAAGGCACTCTCGAACAACCTTTCTAGCTTGCTCCCTAGCGTTGACAATCCAAAATCATTGCCTCATAATTGCCACTAAAGCTAGCATGAAAATGCTTGTGATGTAAAAATCGAATGTAAGATGTGACGAAAGAATTTTTCCGAGGCATGATAATAGGGCATCTGATGTGATATTGCAAGTCTGAATTTCTTAAACGGCCTGCCACTCTTAAAATTTTATATACACATGATGATCATCCAGAAACGGTGAGAGCTTTTTAATTCCACTTTTATCCTTAACTTCATCCTTACATTCTAAGGCACGAATATCGTCAACAAAGTCTCGCTGTTGAATAGCCCAGATAATTCGAATGAAGGTCTCCTCTATTTCCGCTGCCGACAGCTGTCCTGATATTATGGGCTTGCGTACTCGTTTAAACTTGAGGTTGTTTACAAATCGAAGACTAAAGCAAAACGACAACAATTATTTATGAAATTACTAACTTTGTAAATAGTTTCCAAGAATGTTTCGGAGACTGAGCGTATTAAAATAGAAGTTACTTTTCTCCTTTCAGGTAAATTAGCGTTGTCCTAGTGTCGTTCCTTTACATTCGGCCATCTTTGCATTTCCTGTAGTAAAAAATGAGGACCAAAAACCAAATGGAGTTTGAAATTTCTGCAGCACACATACCCCTTGAAATAATATCCGCTGGATTGGATTTCGAGGTCACATGTCTCCAGATTGCCTCTTCTGTTCGTTCTTGAATCTCCGATACCTAATTGGCAACATAAGTTTTCCAATTCGAAGGATGACATCCAATCCAGTCCAGCACAATTTTTGAGTCTGTCCATAGATATATTTTATCCCAACGATTGTGAAAGTTACGACGAATTCTGTCTACAAGTCTAGATAGAAGTAATTTCCAACGAGTTACCTAATAACTGGATCAGATTTGAACGGTAACTTAACCATAAACCGTACATCCTGCGAACGACGAAATTTATTTTTAAAAATAGCTTCACATTGAGACTGCTCATGATGCCATTTCACAGCTTCAGTTCCAACTTCTTCATCTTTCCAGAACCGTTCGACGATCTCACTCAACGATTCATCTTGGTTTTGGCAATTACCTTCAGCATTATATCAGTCGCATGCCACCATACAGGTAGTATCTTTATATCTGTTATGCAAATTGGAATATCTTCCCGACACAATCCAACCTAGTAAGTGTTGTGATATACATGCAATATTATGAAATATAGATTAGTATTATGCTAAGTCCATATAGTTAATAGTTCAGCTTGAATAGTAGACATAAGGGTCGCCATCCATATAGACAAGCTTGTAAGTAGACAGTTCATATAAGACAGCAGTACTGACAAGATGTCATAAAGACAATTTCATAAATATTTTATATTAAAGGCATCATCTGTGTTTTCTTTAATTAAAGTCCTTCATCACGTAACAGTAAGGTTTTCTGCAAGGTTGGTAAAACTGGGTTTAACTTGATTTCACCTACGCATAGCAAATTGAAGAATTTATCCGCACCAATCAATAGATCAACCTTTTGTGGTTTATAGAATTCTGGATCTGCGAACGAAATATTCCCTGGAATGTCCCAATTATCAATAGAAACTTTCCTCTCAGTTTGGGCTCCGGTTATATTTGGTAGAATATACATCGTGAGGTTGGTTTCATAATCGTTCATCCTAGATTTGAAACTTGCTTGAGTGGAGTAACGTACTTTGGCCGAAACATCGCCACTTCTACTAATATTTCTTTCAATCTTGTTTCTTTTCAATTGAACTTTTTCAGCCATTTTCGCTGGAGATTCTTAAGAAAAAGTGAAAAAAATGCAGAAAGGGTTACATTGGGTACAGAGTGTGATAGGTCATTTTAAAGCTAAGCTTCTGGGCTTTTTAAATTCAATATGAAAATTTGATGATGTGTTTTTTGATAAAAATAGAAGTTAAATAAAAAAAAATTTGTTGAGCCATAACTTCAAAACGGAAAGTGTGAGGGAAAAATTTTATAGACTATTCGAAAGGTCCAATGATTATCTATCTATGAAGGTTTAAATCATCATCATAGGGTGTATAGTTCAGAAGTTACAGGGTGATCTAAAAAAACATACCCAAATATGTTATGTTAATCCGTTATCTCGGAAACCGTTACGATTACCTCCCCCCCACCCATACAATTTTTTTTTGTCTAAGCATGACCTATCCGTAGCCTTCGGGTGCCAGATCACATACGGGACACCTTGTATATATATATCCATATACGCGTATGTACATATACTAGAGGAGAATAATATATGTAAAGCAATACACAGAAATGTCACATTGATGTACTGATATAATAGGCTAAGCATATAGAAATAAGTTTCATGATAATAAATTTTAGTCTTAATCTAGCAGCCAACGTGTACTTATTGAGTACACTGCCTATTTTCAAATATATTACTAATATTTCCAAAACTGGATTCTTGCTGTCAGCGGAAATTAACAATAGCTTTCAATGACATGATTCCATTTATATTTGGCTTGCCGATATTTTCTGATATGTCGTCCTCTGTCGGCTCCTTTCTTGGATGCTCTATCGAAACATTCCTCATGAACAGAATGCTGAAATTTTTGTACAGCATGATCTTTGCGAAAGAGCCAGCTTATCTCCAGGACCGTATGCAATGCTGTGTACTGTATTGCGCTGTACCTCTTCGATTTCTCGACTATATTTGTAGACACATTATTATTATATACATTTGTTTCTTTTTGCTTTCTTAAATCTAGTTTAATTTTTCTATAATATTATATTAAATCTCTGTATTTCATATATAAATTTTTTGAAATACTTACATAACGTTTTTCATTGCGATGATTTTTCCCGCACTTGTATTTTACACGTTAATTGTAGACTTTTAAGATTTCCAAAATCTTATGTACCTTTGCCAGCAATAAAATTTATTATTATTATTATTATCGTGAGGGCGAACAGACGGACAGACGGACGGACATGCAAAAATCAAAATAACTTTTGATATTATGCGTGGGTGTCCAATTCATTTTGCTCCACCATCATTATTTCTGTGCGTTACAAACGGAATGAGAATCTTAGTATACCCTATGATTTCATCTAGGGTATAAAAAGCCTTTAATTCATTATCATTACATAACATATGTATGTTTCACAATTTGTTTCACTCGGAGAGTTTTAAAATTTTCGGAATTGTGCCAAACAACATTGTTTAATAAAGCGAAATCGAAATATATGCCGTAAGAAGGTTTTAGTGAATCTCATTAAGGTTTTCTGGAAACTTTGCATTATATGAAGAAAGTTTTGAACTGTCAAGGAGTTTCACAAAAAACTTTCATAATTTTCAAACCTGATTTGCATTTGAACCATAATTGTGTCCCAAATTTCATTATAAATTCTTTTGCGATATGTTGTTTGCGGCCGTCTTGTTTCTTTCTCTCTCTTTTTTTTTTAAATATTATTAAGCCAAGCTCAGGGGATACCCTTAGGGATGGGTTGTAACAGGTAAAATTGAATACCTGTTACAACTGTTCTTGTTATCTAAAATTAACAGTTTCAAAAACCTGTTATAAAATAACAGCCTGTTATTTTCAATTTTTCAATTTTTCATACCATCTTACCGCGTAGATTAGCAATACGCATTCATTTGTTCTTAGAACTTTCAGAAAATGTTTCGGCAGAATTTTTATACACTTTGGTCTGAGTTATTTTCAGATACAATGCTTTCATATACATAATATGTTGTCGGCCTCCAAAAATACATAAAAATTTTGAAGAAAAAATTTCCAGTAAATTTCCAGGAAAAAATTGAGGCCTTCTCTACATCAGGGCGAAGAATGCTCCCTAGTATTTCTATTATCCGTAACAGTTGTTTGTAAGCTTAGTATTTCTTATAACAGGTACCTATTTAAGTTGTAAGTAACAGTTGGTATCTTCCATGTGTAAATACTTGTTGTTTTTATCTGTTACGATAAATACGCCTCACCCCTATACCCTATGATGCAAAGCACACCATGGCAGGAAGAAGATAGGGAAAGGATTAGGGGACATGAGGAAAGTGGCGGAGGTGCCGATGTATGTCACTCTTGCACCTTCGCTTCGCAGATTGTATGCCGGAGGAAAAACAGAAGATGGTAGACTGTTCTACATTCGGACAGTTCGGGATAAGAAAGCATCACGAAATTTTACTGTACGGCCGAAAGTATTTTGAAAAGTTAATGGATGTGCGCGGTTTGCAGCGCGAGTATTGCGTGCAGGAATTAATCTACAAGGGATCAGACTAGATATTTAACATCGGCCATGCGTGTAGCGATAAAAGAGCGAAAGACATCCAAAATTGCGGCGGTGTTCGAGTTAGTTGATGTGACAAGTTATTGCCAATGAACTTAAAGGCTCTCTTTTGGACAATATGCAATGAAGCTAAGGCTGTACGGCCAGACCCAGCCCAGATGTGAGAGTTGTATTCCATTCTAGCTCTGATATAGGACTTGTAGAGGAGCGCTAGATTTGATGGGTTAAAATATTTCTTGCACCTTTTCAGAAAGGGAGGACTAATAATGAAATCAGTTTCCATATATAAAGTGGTGAAATTGGATCTTTGATCTTCTAAGAATTTAAAAGTGTTTATGACTTTGTTAATGCAATATTCTATTAAAACAATTTTAATGAATATAATGTTGAATCGCAATGATAAATGTAGGGACCCAAAGCTGTTTTATCTCTTTAAAACAAGATGAGCACTTAACTACTCGCGTTTCCTTAAATGGAGTATAATTTTCGTTTCACCGTCACTAAGCATTCTTGGAATTAATATTTCTAGTCCCTAAATTAAACTAGACAAATCACATCTTCACTGTTGCGAAAGAAGAATCGAAATGTCTTGGATTTCTGAAAAGGTGTAAGAAATATTTCAACCCGCTTAATCTAGCTCTCCTCTACAAGTCCTATATCAGACCTAGAATGGAATACAATCCTCATATCTGGGCCGGGGTTGGTCGTACAGCCTTAGTTTTATTGGATATTGTCCAAAAGACATCCTTAAAGCTCATTGGCTATTTAGCAATAACTTGTCATATTGACTCACTCGAGCATCGCCGCAATGTTGGATGCGTTTCGATCCTTTATCGCTACATGCATGTTCACTGTTCCAATGAAATATCTAGTCTGATCGCTTGTAGATTAATTCCTGCACACAATACTCGCGCCGCAAGCCGCGCACATCCTTTCACCCTTCAAAATACTTTCGGCCATGCTGTGCTTTGCATCATAGGGTATCCCCTGAGCTTGACTTAACAATACAAAAAAAAAAGTCCGTAAGTGCGACATTGAAACAAAAAACTTTGTGATTCTTTTAAATTAGCTAATTTACGTTTAATATTGTACGACAACTTTCGTTACCATAGTGACATCTGATGTGTTCATAATGGCTGCTGCATTATGTTGCCGGTTAGAAGAAGAAAGTATGGGATCTATTCCGTACCGTACTTAGACGTTAAACTTATAAAGAAAAATAATTCTATAATAACTGACATCTTCAAGTAGGCTTCTGCACTACAAATCTTTGCATCCTGAGCATCAGAAATTAAATATAGCCAAAACTTTATGGCCAGAGTCTTAAAGCTTATCCACAAGAAATTTCATAGAGTGAAAATAATGAACATAACAAAAATTAAGAACATAATTGAGCGAGAATGGTTTCCCCAAATCAGTATTAGGAAAGCTGTTGTTTCAACATAGCATGCATAATTTTGAAAGCAGTAATAGAAGTACATCTGAAAGTTTGTTGAGAATTAAAGGTGCAACTTATATCCCTTGGTTTTCTGAAAGATTAAAAAAAATCCTTAAGCTCCAGGATCAGTAAATCAAACTAGGTTTCAAGCCGCTCAAAGCAATAAAAAACTGTTTCAGCAAACTAAATGATCCTACATACATAGAACTGGTACTTTCGGATATTATTTAAAAAATATCTTGAAAGGTAATAATAACATAAGTTGTCCGATGAGCAATTCCTAAAAAATAGGATTTCAAACCATAAATCCGACTTAAAAGTTGGAAACCAAAATAAAACAGCTCTAACTACCTAACTACCACACTGTGCATTATACAACCATGCTCCAGATTTTGAAAGTATCTACCTTACGTCATGAAGAACATTATAAGATAAGATTATCGATAGAGGCATTATATATTCAGAAAACTCTTAACATAATGAACAATAAAGCAAATAGAGACAATATCAATACCATTTACTGCACTTTAGGGAACGATAAAGTAGCTTAGTATCATTGATAACAACATCGAAATAGTGAATGCACAAGTTGTAAATATAATGGAGAATAGAAGAACTTTTATTTTTAACGATTAAATACAAGAGGAAAAAACAACCGCCTCGTACGAGGTTTGAAGCCGGGACGTTCCGTTTGCCGGGCGCACATATAAATTGTAAATTCAAACCCCGGACGAAGCGGTTGTTTTTTTCCTCTGTAAATAATAATTTAATAATCTTGTTATATGTACTAGTTACCTTGAATCTGATAAATATTTTGATAATTGGATATAAACACTGGAAAAAGTAGGTAAGTAAGAAGTAACACAAAAAATATAAATTTAAAAGAAAAGCTTTTAAATTAAGTATAAAATTATGCATAGAAACTTTTAAAGTGTACTTAAATTGTGTGGTGAAATTTCTAAGGTAGGAGAGTACTCACTTATAAGTATATCAGTAGTCAAGTTAGGTTATTCTTTTATATTTTTATTTAAAAACTAGTTCCTTCTTTTAGTGGTGTATCTTCATAGAACAATTGATAAAATTTTAAAAATATTAATTTCTTTTTCGCACTTAAAATATACATATCTATGTACTTGTAATTGATGGTAAATGGTTTCTTCATAATAATATTTTTTTTTTATTTCTATATCAATATATTATTTACAATTTAAAAATGATGATTTTAAAATGATCATACCACACGCAATAGACCAATTTGTTCAAAAGAACATTCTTGAACAACGTAAAGAGGAATCTGATCCAGAAATGGGTCACTTTGATGGATTGGAACCATTTTTGGTAGTAATATAGATAAAATTATTACGTTCAGTGAAAACAATGAAGCACTCATAGTGGCATTCTTAAATATTCGTTTAATATTTAAAGCTCATTCAGGAGTATCATACATGCTTATACACCACTATTAAATAAGAATGCCCTGAAAGCAAAAATTAAACCTCCTCCATCCTTAAGGAAAATAAATCTGTCGTTAATGTTGCAAGGAAAATTTAAAAAATAACTGAGTGTCTTAGGAAATCTTACCTTTGTGAACTCGCTGACGAAAGCCGTGCACAGCAACGAGCTGCTAAAGTAGCTAGAGATATTTTATGTAAAAATAAGATTGATAATGGTCATACAATTTTCTTATTTAGTGCACCTATTCCAAACCCGGTGCACCTATTCCAGACCCAGTGCTCCTATTCAAGACCCAGTGCACTTATTCCAAACCCAGTTATAGTTAGATATTAAGAGATACAAACACAAATGCCTACGTAAAAATTTCGTATTCTAACAATTTCCTAAGTCGTAATAGTTTTCATTAAAACTATCGCAATTATACTAATAATGCCAATAATAATGGAAAATCCAAGTGGTTACAATCCAGGTTACGGCCAACAGGCCCAATATAAAAAAAATAGGTAGATATGAAAACATTAATAGCAATAACAGATCAAGACATATTAGTAATGTATCCAATAATCATGGAAATCCTCGTTAAGCTGTGAGGAGGGGAGTGGACTTCGCTCATCCGCTCAGGATAACCTGGGCAATCCCAAATAAGTACACTAACACTGGGGTAAATAAACCAAAACCTTACCTAGATATGTTATAAGATCAGCACTTTTCCAGTTATCAAGTTTATTATATGAATTTATCGTTAAATAGCTATATTACGATTAGGTCTATGCAGCCGGTATGAAAAATACTTATCTAATAGGTACAGGTGCAACTATGTCTATATTGAAAATCGATAAGCTTTGTATAACCACTTCAATAAATTCGGGTAAAAAATACCAACTTAGTTGTATCATCGATGGTATGGTCGAGACGAAAGGCGAAATAAGGGTAAATCTTCATATAGGACGTTAAAAATTCGAACACACTTTCAAAGTAGATGAGAATTTTCCTATCCCTATAGATTGAATAATAAATAATTCATTGCAAAATACAGAGGAAACTTGGATTATGGTGACGAGTAGGTTGCTTACTCTTATAGACCTTGTAAGGGTGTTTCCCACTAGAAGGTCAATAGAGCAGGGAGTGATAGTACTCACCTAGCAAACAAGAAATTGTATGGTAGGGGGGGGCATATCGAACGTTTGGGAGTTACAGGGTGATTAAGAAGAAAAGATAGTTTTTCACGAAATACCCTGTATCTTAAAAAGTATAGAACGTAAATTCACAGCTAAGAGCTTATTATATGCAGAACTTCATGGGCTTTCCAACAACTGCTTAAACAGCCCCCTAACCCTCTCATCTCAGGGGTTAAGACTGGTCATTAACACTACTCTTTTACAACTTCTTACAAAAACTATAAACCTTAGACTTTTTTCCTTTAATTTGATCTGTAGCCTTTAACGAGTTAAGTTATTAACTCATTATCTATTCTCAAACAAATTTGTACCCTTAGTGACTGATAATACGTCATTTAAAAAAAATATCGTCTAATTTCGGTATGACCTGAAAAGGTTATGAGATGCAGATAGCACATAGGGTGTATTAGGTCAAATTAAAGAGAAGAGTCTACAGTTTATAGTTGTAAAAAGAAAGTTATGTTAATGACCCTTTTGCAAAAAAAAAAAAAAATAGAGATCAAAGTAAAAAAAAGGTAAGAAAATCCGAAATTCTTAGTTTATACCACCATTACTCCTGAGTGGAGAGGGGTCGTGGCTGGCTGTGCACTCGTTGGAAAGTTCATGAAGTTCTACATACAATGCCTGTGGCCGTAAGCCATGTACTTTTTAAGATACAGAGTGTTTCGTGCAAAACTAGGTTTTTTTCTTAATCACCCTGTAACTCCTAAACGGTTGATATGCCTACCCCCTGCCATACAATTTTTGTTTGCCGAGGTGACTACTATCACCTCCTGCTCTATTGACCTCCTAGTGGCAAACACCCTGTATTAGAAAAAAATCCATACGCTCTCATAATCAATACAAAATTTGCATGTACAGTTCTAGAATGTGTTAGGATAGGGACATACAGAGAGTTTAGACGATTGCGATATCTATACTTTTAAAGAACATGGAAATAATTGTTGAGAACTTGTTATAGGAAAGTTATAAAAGAATTTTCAATTATTTATAAAAAAGCCGATGACAGAACTATGTACTGAATTTTCTGATGTTGACGAAGACAAAGTCATTATGAATAATTTTTACACACAAAAGATGTTATTAAAAGATGAGACTGAAGTATACTCAAAAAAAATATTAAGAGTGCCACACTCTCAAAAAGCTGAAATAAAAAGACAAGTTCTTGTCATCAATTCAATTAAAATCAAAAGAATCGTTACCAAGGCTACGCGAGATATTTTGTTGCACTTGAAGTAGGCTTTGCAACTAGCCACCTGGCTATATAAACCGAAGCAGCGCTCGGATCATTGCAATCCTTTATGAGCAGACCTAGGAAATGTTCTAAATTACCAACCTGCTAAGCGGTCCTTTAAACTGCTTATCTGCCACCAATTGTATGGTGCTGTAAACTATACAATTGGAATTGTCATATAGACCGCTCTCAAGTTTATAGTATTCCTCATAGTTGAAACATTAGTACACAGCTTTCACGTGTACAACTGGTAATGTTATAGATTACCAAACTGCCAAGCAGCACATTTCTAGTGTCTATACAATCAGTCTATACACTGCTTTAAGATGAATACAACCACCAGGCTGCAGTGGAGGATCCAGGAATTTTGGTGAGGGGGGGGGGGGGGGGCGCAACTATGGTTTAAAAATGGTATATGCTGAAAACTGACCAAAAGTTTGAAGACACTCGCCACCAGTCGCAAATATCAAATGCACAAAATTTATCATTTAAAAGATACGAGTCGAACAGATTAGAAAGTGGCAACCACTCGCAACGAAGAAAGTTGCTCAAGGTTCTTTGCCACTCCGAAAAGTCAAGGAGATGTTAGATTATTCATTTTGTTTTGGTTTGTAAATGGTGGAAGTGTAAAACTTCCCAATCATCCATTTTAGTTAATAAAACTAGGAAAATGTATTTTATTCAAATTAACTAATCACCATAAATTGTATCTTTGTAAAATACAGGAATTAAAAATTTACATTTATTTAAAATAGCAGTCACAGAACAGATGCGATACATACCTGGTTATAACTTCGTCGGCAAGCCAAGAAAGTGTGACTTGTTTTATTTTTTATATTATTAAGCCAAGCTCAGGAGATGATCTATGATGCAATGCACAGCATGGAAAGAAGGTGATAAAGAAAGGAATTAGGGGACGTGAGGGGGGTGGCGAAAGTCCTGATGTATGTCACCCTTAAACTTTCGCAGATTGCATTCCGAAGAAAAGACAGAACAGAAGATTGGGGACGGCTCCACGTTCGCACACGACCGAAAGTATTTTGAAGGGTAAAAGGATATGCGCGGCTTGCAGTGCGAGTATTACATGGAGGAATCCGGGATCAGACTAGACATTTCATCAGAACATTGATCATGCAATATAGGAGCGAAAGGCAACCAATATTGCCGCGGTGCTCGTGTAAGTCCATATGACAAGTTTTTGCCACATCGCCAATGAGCTGAAGTCTCTCTTTTTGACAATATCCAACGAAGCTACGGCTCTGCGACCAGCCCCGGCCTACATATGGAAATTGTAATCCATTCTAAGTCTGATGAAGGACTTGTAGAGGAGCGCTAGAATCGATTGGCTGGAATATTTCTTACATCTTTTCAGAAATCCAAGATATTTCGTTACTTATTTGGCAACAGAGAAGTTGTGATCTGGTCAGCTTAACATACTGCAAATATTAATTTCAAGAATGCATAAAGACGGTGTATCGTCAAGAAGTGCTCCATCAAAAGAAACGAGAGTGGAAAAATTATGATCTTGTTTTAAAGAGATGGGGAGCTTTGAAACTTACTTGTATTAAATTCGATGCGATTCGTTTTGTTCTAAGCGAGGATATTATTAAGGTGGTTATTCAAGGATCTAATCATGCAATCTAGTTTGATAGATGTGACATTTCCTCTGTAGTCCCCATGGGTGTCAAGGGAGTAAGCGAAAGCAAGAGCACTGTCATCGACAAAACAGTGGATGGGATTGAAAGTAAGGGAAAGCAGATCATTGATTAAAATTGAGAAGAGAGATGGAGGGATAGCAGAGACCTGAGGCGTCCCGGAATTTATGGCGGACATTGAGATGTAACGCCATCTAATATAATCCGTATTAAGCGACCAGATAAAACACTTTACATTCATAATAGAAGAGGACGAGAGAGACAGAGTGCTTTAAGTTTGGCTAAAAGGGCTGAACTCCAGACACTATGATAGGCCTTGGAAACATCTAAGGCAACGATTTTGTACTCACCAAAATTGAAAAGACTAAGACTTCAACGGTCCATAAGAAAAGTCAGAAAAAGAAAAGCCACATTGGCGATCGTTGTGGGTTTGATTGGTTTCTAGATACCTTTTTAATTTGGAGTTAAGAAAAGGTATTGTTTTTTCACAAGAAATGTATAAAAATGTATCAATGTTTTCTGCCTTTTCTTAAATGGAGTTAATTGATTTGTGCAGTGAGGGACTCATATCTTGGATACCGGTTTACAAATAAAGGCATATTACCCGACGATTTAAAGTTCGTAGTAGTATGCTACTATCCCTGACCATAGAATGCCGGTGAATTGCGCAGATCTGTAGCCTTTCTCAACTACTTTCGACACTTTATTCCCCGTTTTGCAGACTATTCACATTTCAATTAACACAACTTACTAAAAAGAATGCTGTCTTTAGGTTAAAAGTAATAGCATCGACCGAATATATTTTTTTCATTTAAATTTTTATTTGAATAACAGTAATTATAAGAACAATAGTAATTAAAATATGTAATAGAAATGAAAAACAAATGTGGTACTCAATTTAAATAATACATTAAGAAGCAGCAAAATCAAGAAAACTTTTACATTTATTTTGGAGCTCGCAGAAACAAAAGAGAAGAATTAATTCTTATGGTGATCTCCGGCGGTAAGTGAATAATTCTCGAGAATTGGTGCTGCAGATTTTTATATAGAGGTTATCGACAAATGAAACATATACGCACATTTTTTTATCAATTCAAAATTTGTTTTTTGATTCCATACAAACAACTAGCGACATCTATTGGACAGTAAACAACTTTAGGTTCGGAGAATAAATATTTCTGGTACGGAATCTTCGGAATCTTCGGAATCTGCCAGTCAGTGCGATCTGTCATTGTGTTAAGTTGATCTGATAATTGCAATGTTTGATAAGCCATAGCCCACACAGGGGATGATATTGGCACTTTTTACGGGTGTGATGTATTCGGGGTAGGAAAAAGTCCGTGCTACCAAGCTTCGATCGGAAGTACGGGCAGCATACCAATACTACAACAAGCCGGCCATTTTGAAATTGCGAAATTTCTGAAATTTCTCATCGGACGCCTTTTCAGATGTTTATTTGCGATTTGAGGTGATTATATAATAATTTAATAATCATTACGTGCTGCGAATTTAAGCCCTGGTCACACCGGGAGCGGCGCGGTGTGGCACTGCCCAGTGGCACGCGGCAAAATAGAGTGTTCACACCGAGAGCGGCAGATTTTATTCAAATGTACTCCAATTCGGAGGAAGAAATTCTATTATTAGTAGCTCTGCTTGAAGAAAACCAGAGAAGAGTGATGAGGTTCGATTATAAATATACCTAAGAATGCAAAAAGCCTCATTTAACGAATTGTGCGGACTTATTTCGAATGAAAAGGAATTTTGCCGCCAGCGGCAGCGGCAAAATTGTGTTTTGAGTAATCTCCAAAATCGCCGCGCGGCAACTATTTGGTCGTGCCGCGCCGCGCCGCTCCCAGTGTGACTTATAGATTTAATTTTGCAAGAACAATCGCGCAGCGGCAATTGAAAAATGCCGCGCCGCGCCGCGCCGCTCCCGGTGTGACACCCACTTCATGATACAGTTATTGTTTATATAAAAAACTGTGACTTAATTGAACACGCAACGCACGCAACTAATTTCGGTAATCTTATATGGAGCTACGCGAAGCAACATTATTGTCATGGCACATCTAAGCCAAGGGAAGCAAATTCCTTCCTTCCCTAAAAAGTTCTCGTCTGGGTTGGGCCTAATGGCAGAATTTCCTGATCTGTTGGACAATCTGGAGCACAAGCGCAGCACGAGAATACCTTTAATTCACTTTGTACTCGATTATTTTTATGTTTAACGTTGCGGGTTAGCTTTGGAGTTACGCCAGGGTCAAGGCATTCAACGATGGCGAAGAAGAAGATTAATATACCAGGTTTGAAGCGGTGAAAAGAGAACACTTACTTATTTTTGTACTGATGTTTTTTATTTCACAAAATTTGTTTACTGTGTCAGTGATAATAAATTTCCTTAACTAATGAACTGGTTTTATTTATATGTCCTTACTTAATATCATACACCATTTGGTTTTTTACTCGTCTATGACAATGAACTAATACATTCTTAATATTAACCTTTTGCCCATAAGGTGTTACAAAACTTAACTTAACACACACTTATTCTTAACCTTTTGTCCATAAGGTGCTTACACATTTATATTTAACCTTTTATCCATAAGGTTTTACAAAACTTAACTTAACACACACTTAACCTTTTGTCCCTAAAGTTTTACAAGCACCTTTCCACTTTTTCACAAACTTAACCTAATACACAACATTTCTTTTATTTAATATACACGGGAAGACGGGTAAGTCTCAAGTTTGGATAACCTCAAACTCGGCGGGAGCGGAATATTATTAAAATACAACGGAAGAAGGGTAAGTCTCAAGTTTGGATAACCTCAAACTCGGCGGGGGCGGAATATTACTAAAATACAACGGAAGATGGGTAAGTCTCAAGTTTGGATAACCTCAAACTCGGCGGGAGCGGAATATTACTAAAATTCAACGGAAGACGGGTAAGTCTCAAGCTTGGATAACCTCAAACTCGGCGGAAGCGGAATATTACTATCTACGGGATTTGATAAATCTCAAGTTTGGATAACCTCAAACTTGGCGGGAGCTGAGTCAATCACTTCTTCGCAGCTAAGTCCAGTAAAGTTCTTAGCCAGTCGAAGCTCGTTGATCGACTGATTTGTTCTCGATGCCAGCTCGCCTTTTATTGATCTGAAAGTGTTACCGTTCTGATGATTCCATATGATGATTGACATCTCAGACACATGAGTTACCATCATCAATGGAAACGTCAAGAAAGTTTGTTTATATTTGAGCATTTACGTGATATGCTTTAGTGTAAACAAATCAGTCAGTCAGTCGGTTTAAGCACTACTTCTAATATACGGTATGAAATAACGGGCACTTGTAGATTTAAATTTTCATTTGTAACTTCGTTACAACATAAATGTAATGTCAGTGAACGATACAAAACTGGACTAGGAATAATTACGGGTAAAGGTAAGATGTAATTAATTTAACGTTCTCCACAAATATCTATACTGAAAGGAGTTCAACTCCATTAACTATTGTACAATTCAATAAATATTGTAATATATCCTCTACAAACTCCCTTTCATATTCCTTCGGTTTTATACGCTGTCCACAATATTTCTATTGAAGAGACACCCATTTTCGATTACAAGAGTTTGTCCTCTTTACTTGGAAATTTGACAATTTGAAAATTACTTTTGTCATTGGCAATGACATTTGTGTCACAGTATATTTATACAGTAGCCCAGCTTAGAACAAACTACTGAAAAGTGAATTTTGGAATTTTAATTACAAAAAAAACCTCAAAATTTCTCCAATAAGAGGGAACTATTAAGTATGATACGGATGTAAATGAACGAACAGTAGCTAGTTGCATAATGGTTGGGAGAAGCATTAGTTTTATGTAAGTACACATCTCAGCACCAGTCTGCAAATGTTTTGTTCCATTACCAAACAGCTGTTTGATTGCAAAGTGGTGTTCGTTCCATGGACAGGCAAAATGACTGTAATAATGTTTGTGACAGTTTGATAGTTCTACCAAGCCGAATTGCATGGGAAGTGGAACAAATTGTTTTTAGCTATTTTTATCTTGCATAAATAGTTTTGATTGTCATTTTGTCCCTCTTCCTCTGGTACAAGTTTGTGCATGCTGTAAGTTTTGTTTCTTCCACTCTAGATTTACATAGGAACCTTTATATTAGAAATTGACTAGTGTGTTAGTTAAAACTGTTGAAAGAGAAAGTATAGTCTATTTATAGAAGCATCGCTCGACAGTTTTGACAGAGCTGGGCTATTACTGTGTTTGTGTCCGCATGACGTATTAACCCAAAAAGTTCCTCTCGAATCGGCCATACCTTGTTATCTTTGTATCATGAAACAATCTGTAGAGTATAAATACAGCAATTTTTACCTCCAGAAGGAGTCTTGTCTCAGACAGTGCAGTGAATACAAGGGAAAGTATAAACAGGCGAAGTGAATACAAAGTGAAAGTGTTTTAATTGGATTGCGATAATTTGAAGTAGAGTTTATTGATAATTCTTTGTGAATTTTATAAAAGGATACAGTATAGTGTAATAAAAAAAGAACTTGTGAATTTATTTGAAATATTGTGTTTTAAATAATGAACGAAAAACCGCGTAACAATATCATTATAGGAGGCAAACCAAAGTTTATGTCTTCTGCCGTGGGAGGCTGAGGCACGACAAGCAGATGATCACCAGCACCGGATCCTCCCTACAATCTCAACAGGTATGTGGTATATATAGGTAGTCCCTTCAGGACTGGATGTTTCTGACCCGTTTGGTTTTTTAAAGGCACGCATTTTTTTGCTTATGGTGCATGGTAGTTCAGGTTTTCTTTTTCTAACCCACCCCACACTCTCCGCAAATAGTCAGTCGAGGTGCTTGTGTACCGACCTGACTAAGAAGCTACCATGGAATGAGCTGTCAGTTTCGGCGGACAGATAGGACTTCACGTCCATAACATAACATCACCTCTTAATCACATAGATACAATAACAAGATGTAGACTGGTTTAGACGGTATAGTTGTTGTTGTCGCACGAAATTGGATTGGTGAAGGATGTGTCCGGTGTTGCTCCGTACCATTTCATTATCGTGTGAAGCGTGCAAAATATAAACTGTCTAAGCCAGATTATGCGGATTTTACCACTGATATGTATAACATAGACCTCATTACACCCTAGATGAAATCATAGGGTGTACTCAGTTTGTCATTCCATTTGTTGGGCATAGAAAAAATATTGGTAGAGGAAAATGGATTGAACACCCACGCATAATATTAAAAGTTATACTTAATTATTATTACCTCAAGGACAACGCTAATTTTTCTTGTGTTTCAATACGTTGTTGTGCGTTGCATTCCAGTCCTTCGATATCCTTTTTTATAAGTTCGTGATTTTCTTCGAATTCTTTTCTATTTTACAAATTGAATGCCAGTAAAATCTTCAAACAACCCCTTTTTTCTCCATTGTGCAGTATTATTAATTTACTAATCTCTTCATTTGTGTCCGAATTTAATTCAATCAATAAATTTAAAACAATCGATATTATTACTTTACTTGATAGATTAACATTTACGAATGACCAAAGACTATGCTGTACTGCCTCCAAAATGCTTTACACTATTTCCCTCCGGCAGCGAGGCGTTAGTTATGTTAACTATGTTCCTGTGCTAATGTGGACTAATGTTTTAGACTCTTCCTCTAATAATAAAAAAAATTAGTAGTAGTAGCATTTTGAATGAGTGATATTAAGTAATTGTAGCAGCTGCCGTATGTGCATCCATTGGTCACAATTCCTAAGGCGTTGCCGAAGGGGTGGGTGATATAAACATAAACATTATTATTGCAATGATTTTATGTCACCATTAACATTCGTGGCACTGAGAGCAATAAGAAATTAAAGGTTAAAGACCAAAATATAGGAGGCATACAAAATGAGTCCACAAGGTGCTGTAAAGCAATCAGCAAGCTAGGATGACTACTCTTTTCTCATTCCATACACGAACATCCCAGTGGTTAAGTGGCATACATTAAACTGACATCTGAATATGTCTATCGGACCTGTGTTCGTGTGCTGCCGTAATGCAATAATGTTATCCATGATAAATGAATTGGGGCTTCTTAATTACTCCCCAAACTGTCGTATAGGCATTTCGCCTTTATAAGAAATGTAACTCAATTTGGTAATACTCTCTCTTGGCATGTTAAAGTTTCCCACTCCAAATCTTGGTCGACCTCAACATCCCGATTCACATCTTATGAGAAACCTCTGCCTTTAAACACCTCTCACTCCCAGCATAAAGCCAACATCTAGGACACTTTGGAATGGTCGACTCCCCATATGAAGGGGACAAACTTGTATTTCGTTCAGCATGGCTGCATGGGGACGGACAGTAATAAATTATTTGGTTCTGCCTAATGCCCTTCGAAATAAAAATTAATTCTGCTACTCATTTGCAAGAATTTGGAAATTCTTCGGATTACTTGTTTCGCCCCAATTCTTTCTTACGCAGAGGTGTTCAGCGTTCTGTCCTTTAGAGGTGGTAGCTATATAAGGTGACCACTTAGTCAGGGATGCCATCAAGAACGCTGCTGTCCAACAAATTGACGATAAATTTTAATTCCAGATCCTCTGTATCGGATGTCCGATATGGAGATTGTGGAGCGTTTTGGATATCCAATATGAGTATGTGATACTAAAAGGCTCGTGGATTTGTGCGAGCATATATGTGTTTATATTTGGGCGGCTGATATAGAAGGGAAGAACCAGGATAAGTTTTCAAGGACAATGAAATTGTAGCACGGCACCTCTTATCTGCATGTGATGAATGGCACCCTTGTGGCCACTGGACCGCCATTTCTCAACCTGTCACAGACACCTATCGCTCCATTACACATAGTATACCATAATACATTGTTTGTAGATACTTTTGTGGGGCTTGAGTGTATGGTTCCATTTCATGGTGCGTAAAGGTGACTCTAAGTACCTAATGCTTATTGGGTTGTTGATACATATAAATTCTTACCTTTACTAACGCCATGGTGTAGCAGGCTCTATCTTTACTAGATGCAGTGAACACTTAAATACTGGAAATAGAAATGGACGTTCCTTTGGGACGTTATTTAGTCATCCGTAGGCAGAAATTGAGGAAGAAAAGACCAAACGTATATTTCAAATAAGATTTACGGGTTTGTCATTTGCCTACTTTCAGAGTAGTTTTTCCATATCGAAAGTGAAGCGAAGTGTTAAAAATTCTTGTTGTTTTTGTCTTGAAAAAAATAGGAGTGTTTCTCCAAATCCCCTACTGCGCCACTATAACTTTCATTTAAACTTTCAACTGTAATCAACTGTGTAAGATTTTTGGTTAAATGATTCTCACAATGATGAATTTTCGAAAAATCCCTTGACGAATAGATGGAAAATTAGACGATACTAAGAAAAATACTGGAAGCAAGTAATTAGAAACTATAAAATAGTTTTCAATTAGGCGAGCCCGTGGTTAGCGTAGGGTCCTTTACAAAAGTTATGTTTGAAAATAGTATGAAAAAAGGTGGACACTTATTATTGGATGTTTCTTATTAGTCTGATGTTCAAATGCACATTTATTAAGCTTAATCTAAACGACTTAACCCCTTCCTTCATGTGGTAACATATTTTGGTTCAACAAATTTAAAGCAAGGTTTCAGGTGAATTAATTGCTAATTCATCCGCGAACATATCATGTGTTCATGGTGCAGTTGGCCTAAATAATTTTAAATTATAGTTCTATCAGAAATCCAGGGACGCAACCAGAATTCTTGTGAGGGGGGGGGGGGGGGTCAACTACTATGGTTTAAAAACGGTTTAAGCTGGAAACAGAGTGAAACTTTGAAGACTATCGCCACCACATTAAAAAATACGGGTCGAACAGATAAGCGAGTAGCTAACACTCACAACGAAGTAAGTTGCTCAATGTTCAACTTTTGCCATTTCCGAAAGCCAAGCGAAGTGTTAAATTATTTATTTTGTTTTGGTTTGTAAATGATGGAATGGTAGAACTACCAAATCATGCATTTTAGTTAGTAAAAATATGAAAGTACATTTTGTTCAAATTCACGAATTCATCATAAATCGTAACTTTGCAAGATACAGAAATAGAAGCGCTACTCTACTAAAGTCAAGAAAGTTTTATTTTTATTTTATTATATTAATTCAAGCTCAGGAGATACCCCATAATGTAAAGCACAGCATGGTAGAAAGGAGATAGCGAAAGGAATTAGGGAACTTGAGGAGAATGGCGGAATTGCTGATGTGCATCTCTCTTAAACTTTCCCAGATTGTATGCCGGAGAAAAGACAGAAGATGGTGTACTGTTCCACATTCGCACAGTTCAGGGTAACAAGGCTTCCGGAATTTTACTGTACGGTCGAAAGTAATTTGAAGGGTAACAGAATGTGCGCGTCTTGCAGCGCGAGTATTGCCTGCAGGAATTAACTTACAAGGGATCAGACTAGATATTTCATCGGAACATTGGCCATGCGTGTAGCGATAAAAGAGCGAAAGACATTCAATATTGCGGCGGTGTTCGAGTGAGTCGATGTGACAAGCTATTGCCAATGAGATTGAAAGTTTTCTTTTGGATAATATTCAATGAAGCTAAGGCTGTGCGACCAGCCCCGACCCAGATTCGGGTATGATATAGGACCTGTAGAGGACCGCTAGATTCGATGGTTTGAAATATTTCATACACCTTTTCAGAAATTCAAGACATTTCGATGTTTCTTTCACAACAGAGAAGATATGAAATATTATTGCCAAGAATGCATAAAGATGGTGTTTCGTAAATCAGTGTTCCATCAAACGAGATGGGAGTGGAAAAGTTATGACCTTGTTTTAAAGAGATGGGATAGCTTTGGAACTTAGATGCATTGAATTCGAATTTATTCGCTTTGCTCTAAGCAAAGATATTGTCAATATCGTTATTCAATATCCAATCATGCAATCTCGTTTAACAGATGTGGCATTTTCTCTGGTGTCCGCAGGATTGTCAAAGGGGGAAGGGAAATCAGGGGTACTGTCATCGGCAAAACTATGGACGAGATTGAAAGTAAAGAAAAGCACATCACTAATAACAACTAAGAAGAGAAAAGGAGAGATAACAAGGTTCAGATGTAATCCCAACTAAAATAATCCATATTAAGCAACCAGATCAAGTACTTTCAATCCATAACAGAATAAGAGGAGAGAGACCAAGTACTTTAAGTTTGGATAGAAGGGCTGGATGCCAGACTAGTTATATGAAAGGCCTCTGAGCTATCTAGGGCAACGATTTTCGACTCACCAAAATCGTGAAGACAACGGTTCCAATGTTCTGTAAGAAAAGTCAGCAAGTAAAAGATGAGTGTCCAGTCCGGAAGTTATTTTGGCAATCGTTTATAAGTTGATTGGATTTGATTAATTTGGAGTTATTGATAGATAGAAGCGGGGTACCGTGCGAATACAGTGTACGTGTTTAAGCAATTCAATGACAGTATGACCTATGACCGGGTGGAGGGGAGTGACAAGAGGACCTACTGCCTATTGGGCGTCAGTTCAACATTTCTGACATTTAATATTTTATCAAATTGTAATTGCTGCCTAAATTATGTCAGTCATACAAAGGCAACGCCAAGAAATATTATCTGAAAATAAGGGGGCGCTAAGAATTTGTTTATTTTACATAGCAACTTGGATTATAAAAATTATCCCCCTTCAAATTGTCAGGATTTCTTACTGCCGTGACGAAACGAATACCAACACAGCACACTAATACATTTCCCCGAGTAGCTTGTTTTCACCCGATGTGCCGTTTCCTTGTTAGTTATTTATTCAATGTCCTGCAATTAAATTTGAAAAAAAAGACACCACTTGTCCAGCGCCGTAAGTCGCTTAGTTTAGCCACGGAATTTCTGTAGTGAGGTACTAGGAAGGCTGCCGTATAAAGCGGAGGATGATGTGTCATTTTTATACCCTAGATGAAATCTATATGGTATACTAAAATTGTCATTCCGTTTGTAACAGCTCGAAATAATGATGGTAAAACAGAATGGATTGGACACCTACCTATAATATTAAAAGTTATTTTGATTTTAGCGTGTCCGTCCGTCCGTATGTCCGTCCGTCTGTGCGCACGATAACTCGAGAACGCGTATACTCAGACAGCTGAAATTTTGTACACAGACTTTAAAAGAAAAAAAGTAAAATTGATTTCGAAAATGAGACAAATTGGGCAACTCCTTCGTGGGGATGGCATACAAAAATGTCGTTTTCCACTATATCTTTCGACACTGCCTCAGAACGCGTCTATGTATAGAGCTTAAATTTAGTACATGGACTAGTAAATGGACTAAATCGGGCAACTCCTTCTAGGTGTTGCCATATAAAAATTTAGGTTTTTTACGTACACTGTGAAAACTATCAGTCCAAGACATTTTTATTATACTAAAAACTTCTTCAGAATACGAAATCCTATAAGTTTGGTTATAATCATTTTTCTGTCCGACAAACCGTTCTAGAAATATATGCGAAAAACCACTTCAAAAATCAAACTTGCATTTGTCATTTTTTAATAAAATAGTAGTTTAGGGTGCAAACTGCAGGAGTCATTCAAACCAAACTTTTTCAGTTTTAGACACTGGCATGTATAATATGGACTGCTCGGTATGCTATTTCATGCGGGTACAATTTTGTGTGTCGAAAATAGTTCTTACGTCGGTGCCAACATTGAAAAAAACAAAAACAGTGGCAGGAAGTTGAAAAGTGATTTCAATAAAACCTTTCGAATTTCTATTGAGTATCTATGAATATATTGCAGTAAAACACTTTTTATCACTTTCTTTCTGCAGTGTATTTCTATGGAAGTAGTCAGCCCATAATATACATGTCAGTGGTTTTACATAAGAACGCTGCAAATATTTTAGAATGTTAGGAGCTAGTACTAAGTTAGTGCTCTGATGTGGTAGTGAGGGAGTCTGTTTCGTGGCCTGGGAAGTATTCCTCGAGGGATTTGGATCACCTAAAGTTGGGGTCCCAAACTCAAGTTCTGAGAGAAACCTATACGCATACAATATTCATGAAATAAATTTTCATTTTTTATGTTTTGGAATAGAAATATTTTGTATAATTTTTTGAAGTTGAATTATATAAATAAAAAGAATATAAAATAAAAAATATATATTTTCAAATAACTCAATTCATTAAATATTTTTACTTCATTTGTTTGAGGAGAGGTGGGGGTCCCAAAAACCCCTCCCCCTTCATCACCTTCCCCACCATCTCCCTCCCACCCCTCCCTATTCCCCTATTGGCCGAGACTTCATAAGTTCCGTTGTTTAATTGCTGTCTCCACATGTAGTAACTTGTTTAGTTTGAACGTTAGGTAATGTAGATTATGATTTCGGCTTTTATTTTCGCCCAGCATTGTGTTTATTTGATTAATGAGTAATTTTGTAAAATCGTGTCATAGGTTTAACAAGGCCCACTGGACTAGACCATGTGTCTTATTACCCTACCTAACCCAAATTCCCAATGAAACTAATGTTCCTATACAGGATTATGATTGTGACGTTTTTTTTTGTTCCAAAGAATTAAGACTATTTGCATTTACTCTGCTGTACGTTAAGAAATTTATAACTAAAGGTGTTGGGGTCTTATTATCCCCCAGTAGGTAAAATGGCCCATTTTTATTTTTATTCGAAATTACTAAAAATATCCGAATTTTGTTGATTTCTTAGTTTTAGCACGTTTAAATGGATTCATTTCGCTTATTAAAATGTCGAAAAGTTAATTTTTGCCTTGGGCTTTATTATACTGTGGTAGTTTAATAAGGCCCTTGGAAAAGGTTTTATAAAACTGAATTATTTTTTCAAATACTCACTTCTGTTATAGTTTTTCTATTTTTTTAGTTGTGCAAATAAATTAACTTCACGGAAGACTTGTGTTTGTAGTTCTCTATCAACAAGTACTTGATTTATTGCATTTTCAAATTAGGTGAGCCTTATTTGCCGCAGGTATCTTAGTCAAATCAACCAAGTTTCGTTTGAGTTGTATTACAACCTTTGGTTAAGTTTATTAAGTTTTAACCAATTTTTTCAACCTAGACTTTAGTAGAACAGAATGGATTGGACACCCACTCATAATATTAAAAGTTATTAAGATTTTTGCATGTCCGTCCGTCTGTCCGTCCGTCCGTCTGTCCATCCATCTGTCCGTCTGTCAGTCTGTCCATCTGCCCGCGTCCCGATAACTGGAGAAAGTGTGTACATAGAGAGCTGAAATTTTGCACACGAGCTTTTAAAAAAAAAAGTAAAATTAGGTTCGAAAATGGGACAAGTCGGGTAACTCCTTCGTGGGGTTGCCTTACAAATTTCGTTTTTCGCTATATATTTAGACACTGCCTGAGAACGCGACAACATAGAGAGGTGAAATTTTGTACATGGCGTTTTCATAAAAATAGTAAATATAATTTCAAAAATGGGGTAAATTAAGTAATCCCTTCTTGGTGTTGCCATATAAAAAATTAGTTTTTCTACGTATACTGTAAAACTGATCAGTCCTAGACGTTTTTATTGTACTGGAAAGTTCTTTAGAACATGGAATCCTTTGAAATTGGTTACATATATCGTTTTTACTGCCCGACGAACCGTTCAAGAAATATATGCGGAAAACCACTTCAACGATCAAACTTGTGATGGGTGACCATTGACCACGGAAATTACATACGGGTATATTAATCTAGTCTAGGGTATCATAAGTATTGGTCTTAGACCAACTCTAGCTTGTTTACTCGCTGTTTATTATCTCCAATTCCTCCATTAAAAGGAATTCGAGGTCTTGTTAATAAATAATTATGGAAAAACGACAAATAACTTAAGCAATCTCAGGAACACACTCTTAAAGCAGAAGGTAAACGATCTAAGGCAAGTGCCACACCAGGCCACTGATACGCTGATGTACTAATGTGCCGATGTGCTGATTATCAGCAGCACTAATATGAGGCATGCTGCATTGTAAAAAGTAGTGATGTGCTGATATTCAGCAAGTGATTTGCATGTTGCTGATTTTGACTCACATCAGTCGCTATTTTATTTTCAAACTAATTAAAATATTAAAAATGAGTGAACGAAATTTTGTTTCACAATTAGTGCAAAGTGTTGCTTGGAGAGAAATTTCGTCGTAAATTGGAAAAGATGGTATGTTTTTTCTGGAATTTTTTATTTAGTTAAACGCCGTGTTGAAGAGTATTAGGGTTTCTGGCAAACGAAACGCTTCTTCCAATCAATTTTTGAAGTTCAAATTTGCAATTTACAATCGGTATTATCATCGCTTCTTGCCTCCATACACGGAATATAACCCATGTTCCAGGAGGCCTTGGGCTTCCTGGATCGCATCCCTTATCATGAATGACAGGTGGACTTTATCGCTTATCATGAACGCTGGCTGAAATTTATTTTTTATCATGAATGATAAAGTTCTTCTTCAGCTGTAAATACCATTAAAAAGTTCCGACTATATTAATAAGTGTATATTAATATAGAACCCACCAAACACCCAATATTTGCGTTTATTTTGCTCTTTCTCAATAATTGCAATAATTTTCAATAATTGCATTTTAAGTACCTGCGATTTTGTCATAGAAAAATCAGATGACTTTAAGTTGATGTAGCATATTCTACTGATGTGATGTCCTTGCAATATATCAGCTGCTGATTATTTTAAAATATCACCATCACCACATCAGTAGTCGTGTGTGGCACTTACCTAACGAGCACAAATGTTCAAAATTCTTATTAAGGTCGATGCACACTTACCGGCACAGCACGAATCGGCACAGATAGGCATCGACCGGCACCGGCATTTTTCGTGCACATATAATGACATAAAACGGAAAGGAAACTTTCAGTTAACCTGGAAATGCCGGTCTAGCTTCTATCCACCGATAGCGACCGGCAATGAAAATTCCGTTTCGTGCCGGTATCTGCTAATGCCGGATGATATGAATTGGCTAACTTCTTTTTGTCTGTCTGTGCCGGTTAGTACTGTGCCGGTAAGTATGCATCGACCTTACGGCGGTTTATCAATAAATTTCGACATATTTTGGAACATCGATTTGTATGTACCTAGCTGCTCTGATATAATAGTACGTCTGTATATAGTACACAAAAGTGTCAAACATTTCAATAAAGGCAAACAAAAGTAAGAAAAACTGTGAAAAAGGGTACAAATTTAATTTCCTACTTTTAAGTAGGTAAATGAGAAGATTTGACTATTCCACGGGGTGTCCAAAATGAAACAATTCAGGAAGCGTTAAGTCCAACTGCAAAACTAGGGAAGAGGAACATGTGAAGGAGAAAAAGGCAAGCTACTGAGTGCCGCTGTCGACAGCCTATTAAGAGAAAAGGGAAAAATTTTTGTCATTAAACATTTTAATGAAGACCCCCATTTTCTTTCCATTCACTTCTATTTCCTCGTCTTATTTTTCGTGCATATTCTGTTTGGGTGGGTTACTTCCTTTCTCCTTTAGAGCTCTGGAACCTTCAAATCAGTTTCTTCGTCATATTGTCGGCTTCTTAAGAACAACGGAATGATAGGGCGGTAATGATAACAATAAGATACGATGAAATGTAGGGGGTGGTGGGGCGCAGGGTTTCTTGCTTTTTTAATTAATTAGTGCCCATTAAAATGTTATTCTAGACGTAATTAGAGCTTTTGTCATAATTGCTGACTTGGAAGCCAACTCATTCAGACTGCGAAGGCATTGTGCAGCAATTTTTAATCAAGTAAAAAAGTCGAATGTGTTAATAATGTTTTTACTAGCTTTTTCTTGTTTAAGTTAGCCTAAGTTATCATTTAATAAATTTTTGCTAGGTAATCGGAGAGGGGTGCATATAATCTAAACACTTGAGATGGCTAAATGTCGGACCTAAGATTATATTAGTCGTTTAATGCCGTCTCGAATATGTTTAGTTCAACTCGTATTTTTAACAATCTTCTTATAAGATGAGTTCACAATGCACATCTTAGAAAATTCACCATTGAGCACACAAAGTTTTTGCAAAGCTTTGTTTTTGGAATAGAAAGGAATCAGAGGACATTTTTTTATTTTCTAAAACCTTAGGAGAACCGTTAGTGCTTTGGAAAATCCAGGTTGTGATTTGTGGATACTCCAACCGTATACGATTATCGAATGACTTCCACGAAAGAACCAGTGGTAAGGAAATGTAATTTCAACACGAGTGGTATTGCAATTTTTTTAAACTTGTTTCCTGTAGTGAATAATTATCTACCAAATTTTGAATAGCATCCTTTGAAAACCGGACTTTCTTTACATATCTTTAAAATAAATTACATATTCATAAGTTTTGAATGTTTATCTTTATAATGCTGTTTGTTCAATTAATTTACCTTTTATCTTCGGAAAAAATAGATCGATACTTCTTATCTATTATCTTTCCTTATATTATCGCTATGCTCCTTTTCAAATAAATATAAATATCGAGCAGAATCCTTATTTTTTATTAATTACACTAAGTATAATAATTTTGTCCACAATTTTCTTTGACGGTCATGTGAACAGAAAGAAGTTAGCTACAATCGATATTTTATGAAAAATAATCGTCAAATACTTACGATATGATCATATCGGTCGAGAAGCGGATACGAAATTCTTTTCTAATTGTTTCTAAAAGCAAAATACGGGTCCACCGAATACTCATTGGAGCGTCCTATGTCATTTTGAATGGGAATAACCAAAGTATTTGATTTTCCAAGGTAAATATGTTTTTCAGCTGAAGTTCAAACAAAAGGACGGATTCAAAAATGTCCATGCTTTCAACTTGAGAAGGTAGAACAAATATGTGGGATGTGATACTTAGTCGTTCTAGCCATACCGACTCCTTGCGGACAGGGCGGACTTGATCTGTATAGTTTAGATTATAATATAGAGCCGGTAACCTAGTCATTAGTCAACGCCACTTAGGCCTTGGAATGCTACCTGGAATTGATAGAAATTAGAACTAGTCAAAAGAGTTTTTATATATCAGCCAAAGTCGCGTAAGATCTCGAGTTTCTATATTTTTTTTTGAATACCTAGGTGATATTCTCTCAATCATATTGGTTGCATCGTTTTTCTTAAACAGATCGTTTTGGAATTAATCAGGGATCGCGTTTTAAATCTTTCCGGATAATTCGGAATTTCTCCGATTTTTTTTTATTACCGGATTCAGTGTTAAATCTCTCTTTACTTGTGTGGAAATGAAATGATAAAAGTCAAACACCTTCTTTTATATATTTTTTATAATGGTTTACTCTTAATCATACTTTAGTTTCTTTGTTTTGTTTTATTCATATTTTAAAGCTCCTTACAACAAAAAGGAAACCCTTATAATATTATTCATGCGTCTTTCCCGACTGTCTGTCACTGACGTTTTTCTCGAAAATGACGTGCTGCCCTACATTTAAAATTTGGTAGATTGTTAGGTCTTTGTGACGCGCATATATTTTGACAGTCAAAGACTATGAAATATATATTTTTTAAATTTTTAATTGGGGTGCGTTGGACCCCCTAAAAAAATATTATTTTTTTGTAGATTGTTGGGTATCGTTTGAGAGGGCTACCTTCAGCGATTAAAAAAAATTCTAAATTTTTGGTGAATTCGTTATAAAAATATAGCTCAAAATATGCGAAAAATACCATTTTCCTTATCTTCTAGGTTTCTAAGGGAAAACTTTTGATATTATCAGGGTTAATAGGAATTGAGTCATAGACGCTTTTTTTGTCAGTCTCATATTTGCTGGAAAAAAATGTTTTTGTGTTAACTTATAAGATAATTCTTACTAATAAGAGTAACTCTTATAAAATTACTCTTGCGTCCATCTGTTTAAATATTATTCAGTTATCGTGGGCAAATTTGAATTAGATTTAAATATAGTTAAATTTCGGAACCCTGATTTTGTGAGTCCGACTTGTTCTTGATCTTATTACTTTTTACAATATCATAGCGAAAATTTGAGTGTATATAAATCCAAGCGACTGCTGACAGCAGTAAATTAAAAAATTATAAATTCTTTGAAATGCTGGCATTTGTAAACACATGTAGCAGTGTAAATGAAGAGTAAGTTGACAATATTTACATTAAAATACAGAAATCCAGTTTTATATATCTTAGAACACACTGTAGTTATGACGACGCAACTACCTCTGAGCTTACATTCAATGAAATTATTGAAATTATTGAGTACGAAGATCAAATATTTGACGATAGAGACTTGTTAAATGATACTGCTGATGTAGATGCATCAAATGATGAGATTCCAAGTACTAACTCCCAAGACAGGTCTTCGTCAAGAGCAAGTTCTAGGTGAGGAAGTAGATAGCGTGGATTGGTTGATGAGGTCCTCATAAAAAATACAAATCAAGATTTGCTTAATTTGATGAGGAGATTGGAAGATGTAAAAAGCCCCACAAAGGAAGCTGCATTTTGTGGCAGCTTGCTCATTCAATTGGAAGAAGCGTCATTATCTGTAGAGCGATTTCTATCATTCCAGGTAAGAGTTCTACAATTGCTGAATGAAGAAAGAGCAAATGAAAGGCGTGGTACCCTTCAACAAGTAGTCAGAACTGTGTTTGCGTGTAAAAAAAGAACTTCATAAAAAATGCCGCATTTTTATTAAAAGTTCTCTACAATATTTTCAATATTTGTATTCTAGCTAAGGTTTGCACCTTGTCGCCTTACTCTTCCCCCAGCGTCTCTTATCAACAACAAATGCAGCGTATAGGACGGTCCCATCTTCTAGCATTAACAATATATTCCTCTAAGGTGTCACGGATAGTAAATGCATCTTTTGGGGCAATAAACCTTGTAAAAAGCCTACATGTTTCCAAGGTTCTAGCCTCCCTCCGCCATAATCCTTCAACTCTAGTGTCGCCATTTAAACTGTCGATGTATTCTGCAAGACAGTATTCGTCGTCATTCATTTTAACAAAATTATGTAGGACTACCACAGCCTTCACTATTTTTTCAGCGTTCTGTGGGAAGTAATTTATAGCATTAAGTAGTATCCTCCATCGCATCGTCCATGTTCCAAATGTATTTTCAATTTTCATACGTGCTTTTGATAACGTTTTGTTGAAAATATCCTTATTTTCTGATATAGATGTTCCGGAATAAGGTCTCCTAATATTTGTTTTTAAGGGAAAAGCTGCAACACCCACAAAGAAAAAAGGCAACTTAACATTTGAGTTAGGTAAGTTTTCGTCTTCAGTCAAGTCAATTTTTCTATCCAATACGGCTGTTCCAAATGAGCCCGCTTTAAAACCGCCACCATCACTTTGTCCCCTATAGGGCCCAATGTCTACAGCTGTGAAGCAGTAATTGCTGTCGCAGGCAGCTAACAAAACAATGCTGTGATTTTATAGTTGTACTCGTAGTATAGTGATCCAGCATTTGGAGTGCACTTAATTCTTATGTGTTTTCCATCTATCGCACCCACATAATTCGGAAGTCCACTTACAGAATAAAAATCCGTTGCCATTCTTCTCAATTCAGTTTTGTTTTGTTAGGAGGTGCAAGATGTTTCAAGGATGACTTGACGATGTTTCAAGGATGACTTGACGTGCTGTCGATGCTCCAATCCTAAACATCCAGGCTATTGTAAGAAAATTCGCACCTTGAGAAAAAAACCTGAAAATTAAGGATCCAAAATGAAGGCTGTCTTTTTAAACACACTTTCATAAGCACTTACATCAATGTAATCACCAGGCCACATTCCGGTGATATAGGTTTACGTATAGAATTTCTCTTCAACTTGTTCTGCAAGAAGTTAGGCAATAAATTAAACTACGCAACGCAACGTGATAGCCCCTTCGTAGCGATTTTGGTTCTTTTATATATACAGGGTGGCCCGAAAAATAACATTCAAAGATAAAATTTATGTTATGCGATTTTGCTTAGTTTATCAGTTATGACTTTTTTAATGGTATTTTGAAAATTTTCGACCGAATCAGCTTCGTAACATTAATAGGAATTAGAAAAGTTTTGACCTAAAATGGAGAATTTACGTTCGAGCGAGTCAGACTTGAGTTTTCAACTTTAAATTAAAAATCTAAAACGGCTATTCCTTAGTTCCTGGGTAACTTTAAAAACTGCGCTAGACTATGAGATTTCATAGTAACGAAAAATATATATCAAGGCTTCTTGGATTGCAAAAAAAAAATTATTTTGCTTATGTCAGGGAATTAGATCATTCTTAGAGTAGACGCCAGAGGGCCAGCAGGTTTTTAAATGTAAAGATTTTTAATTATAAAATACATAGGTTTCATTTTAATTTGTATTTGAGCCTCATTCAATAATAAAGAACTTCAACAACAATATTTGTTGTTGTAAAAGGCAACAGAAAAGCTTTTAGACGATTAAAACAAAATTTCTTTTCTTTTCATCCATTGCCTTCTCTATTACAGACCGTGGCGCTAAAACTTTTCTTTACTTGCATATGTATGAGAAACGTGCTGTTTGAAAGCTTCTAGCATGGCGCATTATGGAAAAACAAACATGTTTCATGCTTAAAAATTTATGTAAAATAAACAACGCTTCTGGTGACGATAATTCTAACGCCTATTTATAGGTCAAAATGTTTACTTTTAGGGAAAAAAACGTAATTGTAATTATTTGAATAAAATTACAAAGTGTTTCTGCATTTTCCTAAACTCTACCCAATTCGCTGTGAAATGAGAATAAAACTTTCGCTCAAGACGAAAGTTAGTTTTTAAACTTGAAGTCCATTTCCCCGGCAAATCATGAGTATAGTTTTCTAATGAATGACAACATCAAATGCATAATAATAAAACTTATGAATTTAATATAATAATGCAATTTCATTCAATTACATTTCATTTGTTTGTTAGACTTGATAGAAATATAAATTTTACGTTTCTTCCAATTTCTCATTCTCTAATTTTGAAAACTTGTTTAGAAGCGAAAAGAGAAAGAGAAAAAAGCTTTCGCTGTAATTCGAAGGGAACTATTTTATTTATTTTTATTATGCTTAATTGCATAGCTTTTTACAATTCAAATCAAAACAGGCCTAGCCTAGCTTGTGGTGAATGTTTTATTATGCTGTATGGAAGTTATGTTTTTTGATTTTGTCAGAGTGGATTTAACGGAAACGGATTAATGATGTTGTTTGATTTGTTTTCTTACCTTAGAAGTACTTGAAGGTAGTCATTTCATTTTTAGGTCAAGAAAAACAAAGTGATCTATAAGCTGTTACAAAAAGTTTCTAAAAAATGTCCAGTGCATGTTGCATTCGGGGTTGCACTTCGAATTATAAAAATTCTATTAAAACCGAACGCTCTGTATCAGTTTTCACTTTTCCAAAAAGTGAAGACAATCGAGATAAATGGATTAAGGTTCTTCCTGGGAAAGTGAATGTAAATAATAGGAGTGTAGTTTGCATAAAGCATTTTCATGCAACCCATATTAAAGTAGACATTTAACGCGGAGCTTTGAGTGTTCCGTTAAAACACCCTCAGTTGTTAGAAGAAGCAGTGCCCAGTATTTTCCCTGGGTTTCCGTCATATCTTTCAAAAACTCTGGAGAAAATAGATTGTTGCATATAAAAGTTCAACATGAAATTGCAGAAATTCAAAAAGACGGAATTAGCTCATATAACGATTTTTTTTTTAATAATTTAAATAAAATTTAAATTTAGAAAGTTTTGATAGCAAAGTTTGTGAAAGTAAAGTTTTTATCTATATTGTTAATTCAGCATCCAATGAATTAAAAATTGTTAAATATGTTGTTATAGATTCTGATTTTAAGGTGGCATTTTTCTGTAATTCTGTAGACGTAACACGTAAGATCGATGTAGATTCAAACATAATTTATTGGTCCCAAATTCAAAAAAATGTTGGATAAATTCTTAATAGCAGAATTTGAAGCATTTAATAACAGTTTTTCGTACCATCTCGAAGTATGTAAAAAGCGTTTACAAAAGGCTACTGATTTTTTAGAATTTGAAGATCCCGATCAAAAATATAAAAATAATATTATTTTCATATATGACCAACTAAAGCTAATACAATCTAAAAAGAAACTGTATTCTCCTGAGACCATCTTAACGGCGTTTATAATTTACATACAATCTCCTGTTACATATGAAATAATACGTGAAATGAATGTCTTAATTTTACTGCATAAGAGAACTTTGCAGAAAATATCAAGTTTACAAAACATCGAACCTATTAACAATAAAAATAACAAGCAAAACCTAACTGAAGTTGTACAAAATTTGAGTTCTCTCGAAAAGAAAGTTAATCTGCAAATTGACGAAATGTATATCAAGTCCCAGTAACATATAAAACAAAATCTATATGTGGCTATGCGAACAATGTCGAAGACGTTGCCAAGGCTATACTGACTTTCATGGTCTCTTCAGTGTTTGGTAAAATGAACGAAGTAGTCGCGTTAATACCAGTTAATAAACCTACAGGGAAAAATTTATTTGAATACACGAAGCAAATAATAACCTTGGTTCAAAGTTGTGGTTTACAGGTTATAGTACTTATAACAGATAACAACAGAATTAATCAAAATATGTTTTCTTGTTTTGCACCCGATAAAAGTTATAAATTTGTGAACCCAGACAGCAGCTCTTCAGAAATACATCTTCTTTTTGATACCATACATATTTTCAAAAATATTCGGAATAACTCGCTAAACAGAAAAGATATAGGGAAAACTTTTACGTATCCAAGCTTTAATTGCACAACAATAAAGCAGGCTTGTTTCTCACATACTCGAGCATTATACATTAATGAAAAAAACTTAACAATAAAGCAGGCTTGCAGATTAAATAAAAAATCCAAGCATCCCTCCCATACAGAACGACAAAATGTTCAGGCAGTAGTAATTGTTTTCCATGATACTACTATTGCAGCCTTAAATGCTGCTTCTACATCCCTTAAAAAAGAATATGAAGAGACTAAAGATTTTTCAATTAAAATCCAAAGATGGTGGAATATTGTGAACTACAAATTGTTATTAAAAGGGTATATTAAAAGAGATAAGACAATGGCGCTCATATATGGAGTAGAAGATGATAGCGTCAAATTCTTATGCGATTCTCTAATTTGGGTAAAAAGTGGCATTCAGTAGAAAATACAAATGACGGTTTAACTAAAGACACTTCAGCGGCGATTATCCAAACTACAACGGTATTAATTCATTTAATAGAAGACTCATTCAAATATTATGAAATTAAGTACTTTCTTCCAGGAAAATTCCAGACCGATAAATTGGAGCGAAGATTCGGTCAATATAGAAAATTATCTGGTTGCAATTATTACGTTTCATATCAAGAAGTTGTCGAGTCTGAGAAGAAGCTAAGAATAAGAAATTTTCTAAAAAAACTCCATATAAAAAGAGCGATTTAAAACGAGATGATGAACTATTTATTTGGGAAAAGGGAAATATTGAGAACTTTCAAGAAATTTTGTCCACCAACTATTTGAGTGAATGCAAAGTTGATGAATCAGCTAACGCATATGTTTCAGGCTACGCTGCCTATTCAATTGCAAGAAAAATTGATTGTGAGAATTGCAGAGCCATTTTTGTTTCAAGTAAAGGAGGTTCAATGCATGATGATTATTTTGATTTACCGCAAAGAGTACCTACCGAGGAAGTTATAGATATTTTATACCATATGAATGCTATTTTTAAAAATATTACATCTTACAAAAAACAAGAATTTTTGTCATGTAGTAATCATAAAGATATATTATGTAAATTATCTTATGAATCTTTACTTGTAAATAACTTTAATATTAATTGTGATATTTGCGCTGTGTGTGGCAATTGTATTGGCAAGGTATATAATATCATATTCTCAACATTTTCAAATATACTTCTAAATAACTTTTCAAAATTAGAGAATGACAAATTGGAGATCAAAAAACGTAAAATTGATATTTTTATTAAGTCTAACAAACAAATGAAATGTAATTGAATGAAATTGCATTATTATATTAAATTCCTAAGTTTTATTATTATACATTTTATGTTGCCATTCATTAGAAAACTATATTTATGATTTGCAGGGGAAATAGACTTCAAGTTTAAAAACTAACTTTCGTCTTGAGCGAAAGTTTTACTCTCATTTCACAGCGAATTGGGTAGAGTTTAGGAAAATGCAGAAACACTTCGTAATTTTGTTCAAATAATTACAATTACGTTTTTTTCTCAAAAAGTAAACATTTTGACCTATAAATAGGCGTTAGAATTATCGTCACCAGAAGCGTGGTTTATTTTACATAAATTTTTAAACATGAAACGTGTTTGTTTTTCCGCAATGCTAAAAGCTTTCAAACAGCACACGTCTCTCATATAAAAGTATCCAGAAAAAAAATCTTCTACGAATTGTAGCTGGTAATGAGCTCAGGTGAACAGTGAAACTGGTTTTCCGACCGGACATAAACCTACTGAGTGAGAGCCGATCTAAGACTTTGTACGTTTTGAACAGAATTTTAGATATGATACACCGTAAATAGTCAATGAAGTCAGGAGGTTTTAAAATAGGTTTGGGTGAAAAAAGTTAAGAGAACTTTTTTTTTAAATTGCCCTTAAACATTTTTGATGCATTTTATTATTTTGCACTTTAAGGAATTTAAAATTTCTTTTGGGGCAATGGTATTAGCTACAGAATCAAATCTATTTGCATTGGATGGGCCTAACATTCAGCTAAATTGAGAAAAAAAACAGCAATTTATCTCAATTATTCAAGTCACTATTACCAAAAATGTGTTAGTATTTTGGTGAAAAATCGTAGCCCGATTTAGTCCTGTTTTGAAATTTTATTTACAATTGGTATGAAAACGCCATGCACCAAATGTTTTGTATGGTAACCCTACGAAAGAGTTGCCCGATTGATCCCATTTTTGAACTTAATTTACACTACGTTCACGTGTGAGGGAGTGTCCAAATTTATAGTGAAAGCCTAAAGTTTTGTATGGCAACACCAAAAATGGGTCGCCCGATTTGGTCCATATTTGAACTCGTATTTGGAATTTTCATGACAACGGCGTGTACAAAATTGATTTTTATATATTATTTCTTCATTATATTTCGGGTTTTACAAAGTTAGAATTGCCTCATCTATGCTTAGCGCAGTAAGTACTGCATCATAGTATGGACAATTGTTTAAATAAAATGGAATGCGTAAAAGATCTAGATTAATCAAATATTTTCTTTTTACATAAGTAGGTGGTTTTCCAAGCTAAAGTATAATTGTTTGATTCGACAGATGGATAAAAAACCATAAAGATGGTATGGAGGTTGTTTTCAAGTTATTTAGTTCATTTTAAAGTGTGCTTATGATTAAAAGCTGTTAGTGTGTTAGTATTGTTAAAATTCTATGTCTATAGTTCACTTTTGTGTATATTTTGTGCTCTTACACTATGTTATGATATATTTCATTTTTAAGTTGTATATTTGTATTTCATATTTTGTTTCATATATTTTTTTGTTTTTTGTATATATTTATAACCTATTTTACAAAAAAGTCCATTTCCGAAGTTAGAGTCTGGTGTTCATGTTACCGTTTCGTTGGTATATCCTCAGTGCAACGAGGAGTAAGTCTGTGACTTCCCCACGGTAGGTGAGTAGCTCTGCAGGTGTCTGTAGTCCCCAGTTTGTTCAGTAGTCCTTTTAATTCTTTGAGCTGTTGCAGTATGTGGACTGCAGTCTGGCTGACATTTTTGCAATGAGCACAAGTGGGGCACGGTTGCCTGAGTAAAAGGTGTTTTTTGACCGGCAGAAAGTGACCCAGTCTTAATCTGGCAATTGAAATTATCTTTTGCCTTGGCATGTCTGGCATACTTCGTTTGTCTACAACTTGGTGGTGACTGGCAAGGATGGCACTGGATATGCGCCAGGATGAGCTCTTTGTTTCGTGTTGCTCCCTTCTAGCCTGCGCTTTTACAGCTTTATAGCATGGTGGGGATATTACTTCGTAATCTTTATACAACGCGCTCTTAGCGAGCGTGTCCACTCTTTCATTGCATTCTATCCCCACGTGCGAAAGGCTTGGTGCAAGTTTGATCATCCCAGTGTAAAGGGAGTTTCTTATGTTTGTTGCCAACGGGTTTTTATTTTTAATGGCTTTGTGCGAGGATAGACTGTCCGAGAAGATGGCAGATATGCCCACCTATTTAGTGGCCCTCCTGACAATCTCCCAGAGAGCCGTCAGCTCGACCGTGAAGACATCTGACCACGTTGGCAGTTTGAATGTACGTGCGAGCTCAGCATCTGTATCTTTGGTCCAAATGGCGATACCTACATCTTCTCCATTCTTCGAAGCGTCTGTGTAGATGTTTCTGTCCGCGTAAATTCATCTGTATGTGCCTATGTATAGTCTTATCTTATTGGTTTTGTGCAGATGCTTGTAGCTTCTTTCGGAACGATATCGACCAGGGTGAGGTGTTCAGGAATAAAGGGGTTTGTTTTAAGGGATTCAAGGATGCTTGCAATAGCACGAGTCAAACTGTGACAAGTGCGTGTGATAGGAATGTGGTTTAGGGGCAGGATATCTAAGGTGAAGAGGCGGAGTGGGGACTTGGGATTATGGATGATGTTGAAGAGGCTGCCAGCGAGCTCCTCCCTCTTAGAGGAATGTTTGGGAATCCCGCTTCTAAAAGGGGGCTGGGAATGGGAGTTGTGCGTAATGCTCCGAGAGATATTCTGACAGTAGCGTTTAAAGATACCTGGATTTTGCGGGCATTCAAATTGATCGTACAGCCGTAGATAGTAAAGCAATAGTCAATCCTGCTTATAACAGCTGTTTGCCTATTTTGGTACCTCTCTCCAGAGGTGGGCCGGAGTTTCTTTTGCAGAGAATTTTGAGTAGGTTGTTTCTACTCCGGACTGACTCTGCCACAACAGCAGCTCATTTGTTCCAGCTAAGGTTGTGCGAGAGGTGCAGTACCAGGATTTTGAGGTTCTTTCGGAGGGGAATTGAAGCTATATCACCCGTAAAGGAGCTCTCTGCACATTTGCGTCTTCGACATACATGTAGAGCTTCAAGTTTCCTTTGGGACATTTTGGCCCCGTTTATGCCGGCCCAGACTGAGATTGATCTTATTGCTCTGTTGAGCACGTGATTTGTAAACGGAACCTCGCCGGAAGCGTATCAGATGATGGAGGTTGTGTGTTGAAGGGAAGTGGCCTCCAACTCTTATCTATGATCATTCTATTTGTGAGAAAGGAGGTTATGCTCCAGCTCCTAGAGGAGGGACTGAGTTCCCTTCTAGGTCTGTAGCTTGTAATTGGTTGCAAGAAAGGAGTGAGATTGGTCTGGTTTCGGAACGACGTGATATTCTTTTGGTGACTTTTGGTATTGGTCTAATGTCAGCAAGTGTCCAAGCCTGTGGAAACCTGCCCAGATTAAGGACTAGGCTGTAGAGTCTTTTCGCTCTATCAAACCAGGCTGAAGGAGCCTTTTTCAGTATACCAAAGGAAATATTGACAAGATCTATATGTGTGAAGGTGTTTCTCTTGTTGAAAGTCATAAGTTTCTCTTGTTGAAAGTCGTAAGAGGAGGACAAAGTCGGAGCAGTCTAGCCAGCTCACGATCTCATGGGTCACTGCGCGGTGATCCTCCTGACGGGAGATGGTCGTTGAAGTCCCCAGGGCAGAAATGGGGGACCGGAGTTCTTTTCCCCAAAGGAACATAGCAACTTGCTATCCACCACGCCTTCAGACCCCAAATAGACGGTCCACTGCCGCCATCTTGTGTTTTAATAAGATTAAGCCCGATTCTGCATAAAGAAACCACTGGAAGAAAGTATGGCCATATAATGTAAGGTTATGGCTTACACAGCCATATCAATTGGGTAGCCAATATTGCTAACTTGGTACAACGGGATTGAGGAGCTCTGTAAAGCTTACATTACGCCTCAACATGGAGAGGTCCCGTGGTGGTTTTGGTAGGCCATATGCGGGCAAAGGGAGTGTCAGAGTCTAGCTTGGGTAAGTGCACATACGCTAGATAACGGGAGAAGTATGTCGCTTCTATAAAATGTGTACTGCACTCTGCCGAAAACTAAATAATTCGGTTCTGCCGTTAAAAGGAAATTTTACTGAAAGTGAATTATATCCAAATCTAAATGAAATGAAACCAAATATGAAATGAAAAGTAATCTATAAATTATGTCCCAATTACATTTTACAATAAAGCCAAAAATGGAAAATTGAAAACATTCAAAAATATTACCTATATTTACATTATTTTCAAAGAATTGACTGTTTAAATTATAACCATTCTTTTTGGTTTCGACAAAGTTTGTTATGAAAGGAGGGGGGCAAATGCAATGAGCACGTAATTGTTCACACAGCGAAAAGACATTGCAATTATATTATTACGTTTATTATTTTCGTTTTATTAATATAAAATCTAAATAGTGCAGTGATGGTATAGTTAGATACTTACTTTTTTTGCAAAAATAATCTATATGTATTATAAGAAGTAGTTGCTTAAAACAGCCATGAGGTACAATTTTAAAAGTTCAAGTAAGTATAGTGCCATTTTGAATGTCTTCTTTTATCACAGATTGACTGAAAATTACTGAAATTATAAAAACAAAAAATGCCCGAAGATATATTTTGGCTCGTTCTTTATTTCAAACTAAATTTCCATTATATCATAGTATATTTTAACCCCAGCATTTAAAATAATATATCGGCGAAAAAAATGAAGAATCGCCCAAAATTTGCGCTGATATTTCATCACAACTTTCTCCCATTTCTGTATGACAGTTTCGGGCGAATTTTTACTTCTGTTTTTCGGGCGATTGTGCTCAGTGCTGTGGAAAAATCAAGACGGGTAATTAGGAATAGAGTCCGTATTATAAATAATTCTCTGGAATGAGCATTACAGGGGTATGTGTATATATATATGAGGTTCCGTTAATTTTAAAAGCCGTAAAAAGCTAGGGGGGAATTGACACGGCGTTGCCCGGCGATATTTCAGATACCTAGATGTGTGGGGGTTGAAAGGGTTGGGGTGGTTGAAGATGCATAATATCTAAGCTATCATCTGACTCGATGCGCGATGCCGTACTCTAGGGTTTCACTCTGCGTCTCTATATATGTTTGTGTGTGTGTGCGTGTAACATTGACACACTCTCAGGCCCTCAGTGCCCTAATATACTTTAGCAAAAACGAACCTTTTGTATGGCAACCCTACAAAGGAGTTGCCCGATTGGACGAGTTTTCGAACTTAAATTTCCTTTATTTAAAAAAGGTACATTTACACAATTTCAGCTCTCTACGTATTGTATGAATACACCTAGAAAGGGTTGCCCGATTTGCTCCACTTTTGGATCTGTATTTGCAATTTTTATGAAAACGCCGTATACAAAGTATGAGCTTTCGATGTCGACGCTTTCTCAGACAGCTTCCAAGTATATGTATAGCGAAAAGCCAAAGTTTTGCATGATAACACCAGGTGGGATTTACCGGATTTAATTTATTTTTGAAATTCCATTTACTATTTTTATGAAAACGCTGCGTACCATATTTTAGCTTTCTTCGTCGACGCGTTCTCAAGCAGTGCCCAAATATATAGTTAAAAACAACATTTTTGTATGGCAACACTACGAAGGAGTTGACCGATTGGTCTCATTTTTGAAATGTAAATAAATATACATTTTTTTAAAAACGCCGTTTAAAAAATTTGAGCTTTCTACGTCGATGTATAGTGAAAAACCAAAGTTTTGTATGGCAACACCATGAAGGGGTTGCCGTTTCCAATTTTTCTTACCATAAGAACCTTATTCGGACTATTACTAATGTTCTAGAAAAGAAAATTAGCCAAATCGGTCCAATCGTTCTCAAGTGATGCGATTATCAACGAACAGCATTTCATTTTTATTTATATAAATTTTACACGATAATCCAGTTAACTATGATTAAACATAGAGTTCTTTCACCTTGCACTATTCACTATCAAGGTAAATACATATATATATATAAATCTAGTATTTAATTCGCTATTTATATACAGGTACAAATCTTGAGAAAACACAGATTCAATTTATAAATAAAGTGTATTAAAAAAACTTTAAACAAATTAATTTTTATAAATAAAATGCACTAAAGATTAAGAAGTACATTTTTAAAAGTTTGGGCATTCATAACTATGTATAATGGATTGGACACCTACGCATAATATTAAAAGTTATTTTGATTCTTGCATGTCCGTCTGTCTGTACGCACGATAACTCGAGAGCGCATATACTTATAGAGCGGAAATTTTGTACGCGGACTTTAAAAAAAAAGTAAAATTAAATCGGGCAACTCCTTCGTGAGATTGCCATACAAAAATTTATTTATCTGGACACTGCCTGAGAACGCGTCGACATATTTAGCTGAAATTTAGTACATGGTGCGTTTATGGCAATAGTAAATAAAATTTCAAATAATGGACTAAAGCGTCCAACGCCTTCTTGGTGTTGCTATATAAAAATTTTGGTTTTTTGCATTGGTTTTTCTGCATAATATGTGAGGGCTCATGAGTGTTTCGCGCATGCAGCTTTGAGGTTGAATAGCACTGGAGAATCATTTAGTACTTCAAATAAGGTTTGGAAGATAGCACCAAGGCAATAACTGAGTTCGTAATGATGCTAGATTTAGTTTAACCACTCCAAGGAAGCACACCATAGATCAACTCTGTGGCCGGATTCACTAACTCGGAGGGTTGCGGAGTTGTGGAGATGAGAGTTCTTTTGACACTTAACTCTCCGCTCGGAATTCTGCAACTCGGGGAATTTGTATCTAGAGGTACCAAACTCTCTATTCCACTCGACAAAACTCTCGGCTGTGTTAGTTGGGGAGAAGTATCTATTTTTCAACGGACAGTATCCGCTGTTTTTGTTGTATTTTGTGAAGGTACCTAGGTACCTAGGATTTTCAAATTAAATTATGGACTCACTATATATCCTGGCTATGTTTACAAAAACAAATTATGGAAATCCTTAAAATACTTACAGAGAAATATGGATTTTGGTGTTATTTTAAATCACACGAAAATGGTCAATTTGGTCGTCTTCCAGTACAGAAGAGATGGTATAAAATTTTTAGATATGCACGTTAAAGCTTGCATGTAGAATTAAATCGCATCTACATTTTGTTCCCTAATTAAATATGTGGAGATAACCGTAACAAAAGTGAATCAGTCCTTCTTAAGATGGACATATTTTCAACTCATCATTATTAAGAACTGGTAAGTCGGGGAAATTCACTTTCCATGAGAAAAATTTTCACAACAGAGTACTAATCGATGTGAAACAAAGAACGGAAGAAATATATGCAAAATATAGGAACTGGGGTGTATATGACTCAAGTGCAAAAAATCCGTCTTTCGGCGGTAAAATTCAGTTATGAAGTTAAAATGATCAAAAAACAAAAAATGACACCTCTATATTACCCGCTTTTCCCTCTTTAATTTGATACCAAACATGATATATTTTGGACAACCCCCAATGAGGAGTTGTACGACCACCCATCCCCAAAAGCCCCTACCCCAAAAATTTTCATCTATATTTTGTACTTTAGACCCTAAATCCGAAGAAAAAAACCACAATGCTCTACGACCCTCACACACAGAGTTAGCCGTCCTTCAATATTGCGATACTTCTCACGTTTTTCCTAACTCCCCAAGTACGTTAGAGAATCACGAATGGAGAGTTAGGGAGTTTTAATCGGGGAAAACGAAAATTCTCATCTCCCAAACTCCCAAACTCTCCGAGTTACAGAATCTGGCCCTTGGTTGCGATTATCATCCTCATAGAAGCTGGTGAGCGCATAGGAAGACTAATGGAAGCTAGTGAGAGCATAGGAAGACTAATGAACACATGTAGACCATACAAGCAGAATGCACAATTAACGGGAGATTATGTAGAGAACTTTAACCTGTCGGCCATAATGCAGTCCGAGGTAGAGGAACCTTGGTCGCAACCACTGACTTATAACAATGGACTGAGCGTATTGTAATTTTCCTGTAGGAAAGCATGGCACAAGTCTGATAGTTCTCTCTTTCACCCTATGGCAGAGTTGGAGCTACCAACACAAAATATTCCATTCTGGAACGTTTGCTTATGTCATTTGATGTTTTTATGTTGGCTACAGATGCAATCACCGCAGAAGGAATAAGGTAAAGATAGTGTTTACCATGATCCGTCTCTCTTGCCCATAAGCAGGATTCAGTTAAGAATAACTTTTGAAAATTAAAGTCGGAATGAGTTTAATTCCTTATAAGCGATTAAAATATCACTTGGGCACGAGAAAATATATTTTTTTAATTAAATTCGATTTTCGGGTGTAAATTTTCATCTGATTGGTTGAGTTTTACATGTTTTTTATGTAATCGTTTTAAAGGGTGCTCTAACGGTGATATACAGTTACAGTTACAGTTGTCAAGATATTAGCACATTGTCAGAATGAAAAATTTATAACGCCTTAATTCGATCCCACGGAAGGCGAATTAAATGAGAGAAATGTAAATTTAGAGTACTTTTTCTATTTCTTATTTATTTAACGTAACTTAATATGTAAAATTCTTGGTATTCTTGGTTTATTTAGGGCTCATTCAATATATTCTATAACATTCATGAAAAAATTCCTGATATAAAAAAGGTCCTTGACACGATTTTTTTTGCTTAATTGATATCACAACTTTGATATCCAACGCCAAATATATTATAAAAAGGAAATTTTACTAGTTCTGAACAATACGAGTATTCTTTAGGATGGTTAAGCGGTTAAGCTGTCTACGAAAAACCGAGATTCCTTAAGATGCCCAAAAAAATATCTTACTTTTGTTATGCAGGGAACATTTTTATTTTATCCAAAGTTATTGCCGGACGAAAATTCCTTTTTTTCTGTAAGCCTAATCCAAAAACCATGTACTTTGTGGTAGAAAAAAATCCTATCTAAAGGCTGACATTTCATTTCATTATTACGGGGTGGTAATAGAAGAACAGAAGGGACTTTTCTAGTACTAGGCAGAAATTTTTTTACGTTAAGCATTTTTTATTGGCTGTTGCCTGTATGAGCGGATTCCATCGTAGTCTTTTGGTCTTTTACTTGGAGCAGGAAAAGCTTACGAATACCAAGGTAAAAAATGTGGATACAAGCACACAAACTTAGTAGCTAGGATATTACAAGGAACTTCCACTCAAGCACACTAAGTGCACGGATATAGACGTTCAAGGCTATAAAGGGGGGGGGGGGTGGCACGGATATATAAATAAGTAAAAGATAAAGCCCTTTAAGACGTACAAAGTAAAATATATTTGTTTCCTTAAGTTACATTATCCACCATGAATTTCATGCTTTGGTTATATTGTGGCAAAGCTCTAACACCATCTGTCGCTCCGAAACCAGAATACGAACACATCCCCTCATACATATGTGCGATTAAGGAAGGATGTTGGATGCTCATTTTGCGCCAAAACAAAATGAGATTTCGCTCTAATGAAGTGAAGTGTCGGTCCGGGGAAGGGTGTTGCCTGGAGGGCGGCCCTAAGTATTTTTGCACCATAAACCAAAAGCACAAATATTTTAATTTAGTATCTAGTAACATATAGATATCAGCCTAATTTCTTGTGCACATATACCAATAACCTATGAGCGTTAGGTATATCTAGAATCTTACAAGGGGAGTAAAAGATCATTATAAGTGTCTCGTCTTTCGATTGAACTTTTACTGGTAATTCGCTGTAGTGTGGGAATCAAATTTCGTTGGAGCAAATACCTTTAGTACCGTAATACTTCATTAAAGAAAAGCGTAAATGGCTACTGGAATGGTCATCCGGAAACCAAGTTATTACTCCTTGGAGAATAATAGACACTAATGAAAGTTGGTATGTGAGCACATTCACATAAATTTTGCACTTTGCTGCTTGATTACTTTCACCCTCAAGGATCTTATAAATTTTTCTAGACGATGTATATAATGTACAGAACTATATAACTATATATATATGTATGTATATTGTGTAATTTCTGATATTACAAAAAACCTAGTTTTTGACTTTAAAGAAGTACTTTATATGTGTACACTTGAATGCAGAACTATTAGGATATATGTACTTAATTTTTCGAAAGCATTACATTCCAGGGGCGAACTGAGACTATTATTTGTAGAGTAATGAGGAGTACAATATGAGGACTGCAAGCAAAAACATTCAAATTAAAATCGTAAGAAAAGTCTGCTAGTTATCAGAATAGCATTCAGACCGGAAGCCATATTGGCAATCGTTAATGAGTTGATTGGTTTCTAGACAGTTCATTAAATTCTAGTTAATAATTGATTCAAAAACTAAAGTGATTGCATTTGATCGATAATTTGGAGGATCGCTATCCTCTCCTTTCTTGCGAATAGACTGAACAAGCGAGAGTTTCCAACTAGATGGAATGTTGCGTGTAGAATAAAACAGAGAGAATAGTTTGCGCAAAGATTTAGCTAAGGATGAGCAACAGCTTTTAATTAACAGAGACCTTGAACACATCTCTCGTCGTACGGATTTGTATTGACTCTTGTACATATCCATACGGTATATGTAAAATAGGATTCTGTGATGTGGGTGGAAAACAAGTATTTGAAACGAATAAAAAATCTCACAGCAAAAATATTAGCTTTTTCTTGGAAGTTAACAAACACTTCCATTGTTAAGTTGTGAAGGTATAGAAGATATATTTGATGAGAGGCCAGAAACCTTTGCTATTTTTGCCGTGTTGCTTTCGATCTTGAACACTTGTTTCAGCTCTGGATATGGATGCAATTGATTAGCCGCGAAAAGCAGAATTTTTTATAGGTTCGTTTCACGTATCATTAAACCAAACGTGATATACGCATGATAAATCTTATTGTGTTACCAAATTATAGAGGGCATCAACATCCCCTGAAGCAAAACAGGCCATCTTACTAAGCTTCCTAGGGTACTGATAGAGACTTTTCCTATCAGCATTTCTATAGTGCCAAGGAAGCCCACTTGTAGGTGAAGAAGTAGGCCGGGACAGGTTTGAGATTGAGAGGTAATATAAAAGTGGTCTGAATTACCAAAGATAGAAACAAATTTAATAAATTAGCTCTATTTCCAGCCGCATCTCGCGTCGGTGCATCCACTACTTTTTGGAAATTAAAAGACTTATAAAAGAGTACAACGGACCGACCAGCACAGCCTGTGGTAGTAGAATGTTTGAGCCATTGTATGTTATGGAAATTGAAAAACGCCATGTAGTATGAATTTGGGAGTTTTAAGGTGGCAGTACACCGAAAATCAATTAGCTCTTACTTCACGAATGTTGCACAAATCTAAAATAAAATTCTGCATGCTCAAAAGTAAAACAAAAGAAGCAGAGAAAGATCGCCATACAGAAACACAAATAGAAAATGCGCTGAACATACACACACATCGGGTCCTAAAGGGACAGGAAATGTAACGTTTACCGAATCGATTCTGTAATGACAATTTGTAAGGTCTACCCCTTACTATCCGAATTACCGAATTAATTACTTTTACATTTTGATGTCATGGCAGGGTAAGTGCTACTCGTCTCCATACCGGTAGCGTGCTACTTTGCTCATTACAAGTAATATCTTATTTTATTCATTACAAGTAATACCTGAGTGAAGCAGTTGCCGGAAGCCTCTTACTTCGTTCATTACAAGTAATACTTTATTTTATTCATTATAAGTAATTCTTGAATCAACCATTTACAAGTACCTAAGCTCTTACATAATTGGAGACTTCAAAGCTTCAATTATACAAGGTTTTTGGTATTATTATAAATTTTTTTTAAGTCTTTAAAAGAATTTTTCCTTGTACCCCATCATAGTTGTAGGTAAGAATTACTTCGGTAGCAAATAAGTGATGTATATTTTTTTAAACCCCCCGGCAGTAGTATTTTCCTCATTAGAGTCACCTATCTATATAAACATCGAAAATGAGCACAACACAAAATTATTTATTTCATATTTTTGCTTACGATTTCATCTTCATTGTCCTGTATATATTTTTCCAACAGTAAAACAAAATTTCCTCACTATCACGACTCGACATGACCTTCTACGAAATGGCTTAAATCTGAACACGTCAGCTATTACTTACTAAAAATTACTTTTGTAATTTGTTACATTTTTCAATGTTTTTTCTGGAGTAATTGAGCCTGGAACATGTGAGCTATTACCAATTCACTTACTAAACCTTACTTTGGTAAAAACTTACAAATCGGATTATTTTCAGGGGCGAAACCATCAATACCAGGTAAGGAGGGAAACTAATTCCTACTGGGTTATATCGCTTATCTTTGAGATTGCAGTAGTACTGGTAGTGATATCCTTAATGTGTCGTGCCCCAATTCTAACTTGGCTTCACAGAACAGTTGATTCTGATGCCCCTTGAATCTGAAAGCTAGATGAGAGAAGTAGTGTAGTGGACCTAGTCAACACCACTGACTTATAACAATGGACTGTTCCTATAGGAAAGCATGGCACAAGTTTTATAGTTCTCTCTTTCGGCCTATGGCAGAGTTGAAGCTACCAACACAGAATATTGCGTTCTGGAACGTTTGCTTATGCCATTTGATGTTTTATGTTGGCTACAGATGCAATCACCTCAGAAGGAATAAGGTAAAGATAGTGTTTACCATGCTCCGTCTCTCTTGCCCATAAGCAGGATTCATTTAAAAATAAGTTTTGAAAATTAAACTCGGAATGAGTTTAATTCCTTATAAGCGATTAAAATATCACTTGGGCAAAAGAAAATATATTTTTTTAATTAAATTCGATTTACAGGTGTAAAATTTCATCTGATTGGTTGAGTTTTACATGTTTTTTATGTAATCGTTTTAAGGAGTGCTCTAACGGTGATATACAGAAAGACAATATTTTTTGTTCCGCATGAAATAGCCAATCGCTCAGTCCATTGTTATAAGTCAGTGGTCTACTCTCATCATTCAAATGAGAGGCCTCCGGGAGAGAAAAGGCAGAGCATAAAGACTCTATTGCACCTGTACTCAATAAATTGTGATTATTAGTATGAATTCCGTTTCTAAACATGGTATAAACAAGTGAAAAAGCTAGAATTGGTCTAAGACCAATTCTTATGATACCCTAGATGAATGCCTGTATGAAAATTCGTATGGGTACCCATTTGAGCAATTTTGATTTTTGCAGTGGTTTTTCGCATATATTTCTACAACGGTTCGTCGGGCAGAAAAAATGATTATAACCAATTTTATAGGATTTCATATTCTGAAGAAGTTTTTAGTACAATAAAAATATCTTGGACTGATCGTTTTCACAGTATACATAAAAAACCTAATTTTTTATATGGCAACACCAAGAATGGGTTGCCCGATTTAGTCCATTTTTGAAATTTTATTTGATAGTATAATGAAAACACCATGTACCAAATTTCAGCTCTCTACGGCGACTCGTTCTCAGGCAGTGTTCAAATATACCTATAACGGAAAACGAAATTTTTGTATGGCAACCCCACGAAGGAGTTGCCCGATTTGTCTCATTTTCGAACTTAATTTTACTTTTTTTTTTTAAAGTCCGTGTACAAAATTTCAGCTCTCTGAGTGTACGCGTTCTCGAGTTATCGTGCGCACGGACGGACGGACGGACGGACATGCAAAAATCAAAATAACTTTTAATATTATGCGTGGGTGTACAATCCATTTTGCTCTACCATCATTATTTCGAGGTGTTACAAACGGAATGACAAACTTAGTATACCCCTTTAGATTTCATCTAGGGTATAAAAAGGGGCTTCCTTTCATTACAACAAATTAGACAAGACTTGGTTCGTCGTACTTAAAATCACCCCCGTGGCATTAGAACTTATACGTATTGCGAGTTCAATAACAAAATTATTATATGTAGAATAAAAACTTACCACGGAAGGTATACTGGAGGGATATGCGATACTTTAAATAAATTTAGAGAAAAAATAAGTAAAAAAGCTAAAATTGGTCTAAGAACCATTTCTTATGATACGCTAGATGAATGCTCGTATTAATTTCGTATGGTGATCCATCTGTGGAGGTTTAATTTTTGAAGTGGGTTTTCGCTTATATTTCTATAGAACGCTTCGTCGGACAATAAAAATGATTATTTCTCATGTCATTCGGCTTCGTAGAACTGTCTCAAACATTATTACAGCCATTTTGTCACACTGTCTATGCAAAACCCTCGAGAAATATTTCCCAAGCCATGAAACAGAAATCTATATGTGTCCAATTCCCAGCGGAAAAATGATCGTATATGAAAGTAGGTATGTAGGAATTCATCGAGGGTAATATGTATCAATGAAAAATATGTGTACATTTCTTACAGAGGTAAGCGAAACCCGACCTTGAAGTTTAAATCATGTTAGGACCAGGATACCTGCCTGTACATGATTTTTTTTTATTCTTTTCTAGTTGGAATTTCATTGATGAGTCATTTGCCTAAATACCGATACAGTTTCAATTCTCAAGTTTAAATCAGGTTATGTGTTGTTGTGAAAATTAAAAACTGATAAAAACGTGGATTTCTTGAGGAAATTAATTGTTATTTTTATTATTATGTGGAATATACCTGTAGATCTTTTAAAAATATTTGTTTAAATTTTCCAAATTTCCAAATATATTCCTAGTATCGGTAACCGATTAAACTTCCTTTTCTATCCAAAATCCATTCCATTCTGCTGAGGCGCTATTATGGAACTTGAATCGTATTAAGTTCATACGACTTCTAATAGCTGAATAACATAAAAAATTTTTAATTAAAAATTTAACATGAAATTTAACTATAGGAAGCGTTTCGACCTTACTCGATTCGAGTTACATAGTACCACCTTTGGATCTGCAGCCATTGATTGATCGTCAATATTTTCTACGCCGAATATTCTTGACGTTTTCTTCAATGATTATTCATCAACGTTTTCATCCAGGAATATTCATCGAAGTTTTCTTCCATGATCATTCTCCGATGTTTTTGTCGAGATTTACTCCTACAGAAAGGTATCACTCACTACCCTGCGTAGGACATCCTGTGTAAAATTCATCGAAGATTTCGTGCAGAAATGAGCCGATGATAGCTGCCAAAGTTTTATATTGATTCAAGTGACTAGACATTGATTTGATATATATGCTATAAACCTAAACTACTATCCGCATCGGGAAATAGTCTTCCAGTATTTTTTTTTGCTTGGCTTCTTACTTTCGCAAAGGCTACACTACACACTTCCTTATTTAACAAAATAATAAAATAGTTTTGATTAAAAAGTAGTTGTGCCATTTTACGCTCAATAACTCTCAGCTGAGTAATAGTTGCAATTGTGTATGTGCGGCGGTAGTCTGTCGAATCTCTAGGCATATCGATTCGAATTCATCGGATCACGGCACATTCCTACATGCAATTATTGGAGGAGGGGGTAGGAATATGAGATATGGTAGCAATTTGAGACACCGGGGTTTTGGTCTCCCTACGCTACTCATATCTAAAGCGTAGCTAGGCTAGCACTGCTGTTAGTTCTGGGAAGATTTTGAAACAGCCGGCGGACATTTCGTTATTAACCTTAACGCGTGCTGAACGATTACAGTTAGGGCATAACTGTAAAGTTTTCTTTTACATGTTTTGCTTTCTAGTTTATATCTGTATATTTTCCTAGTTTCGATCCAGAATACTGTAAGTTACATTATATTTACTTTAGTTTTAGAATATAATTAAATATTACAAAAAAGCTTGAGTTTTTCTCACTAAATTACTAATTTTACTGAAAAAACCAATTGGTTGCAATATGAGACACTTGGTTGATGACTTTTGTAGGCCTATATTAGAGTTATAAAGTATATTAAAAATCTTATATAATATTAACGAGTTAGTATCACTGACACTGCACATCTTTTGCCACAATTTTTCGTTTGTTTTTGATATTTTAACACAGTCTCATATTACTACCCTAATTTGGAAAATTCTAATTTTGATATTTTTTGTTTCAATAAATAAATTTTGAGCGTGTTGTAGTCTACATTATTTATGTTAATATTACTGATAAGTAAACAAAATTTCCTATCTTTATACAATTTATTTTTTTGGATATGTTTATTTTGCGGCCTTTTATCGTTAAAACTATAATAGGTATTCCATATTTGTACCCCCTCCTCTACTCAGTTGAGAGTTTTTGTTTGGGGAATCGTAGTGATTTAATTGAGATAAATTTTTTTAAACAATTTTGCCAGGAAAGATAAAAATTTCACTACGGTTGGGAAGATAAGAAAGTGAGCTTAAGATTATCACTTAGGAATAGTAGTCTAGGGTGCAGGAGCTATTCAAAGCAAACTTTTGTCAGTTTTATGTAAGAATACTGTAAATATTTTAGAATGTTAGGACTATGTTAGGGCTCTCATGTAGTTTTGAGGGATTCTGTTTTATGACTTGGGAAGTATTTCTCGAGGGTTCTACCCCATGGCTTTTTGAACGAACACCACTTTACGATCAAACAGCTGATTAGTTTATGAAACAATACATTTGTAAGCACTTTTACCAAGTTGTGTACTTACACAAAACTAATAAGTACTTCTCTCCGTAGTTTGCGCAACTAGCTACTGTTCGCCCATTTACTTCCATATCATACTTGATAGTTCCGTCTTATGGGAGAAATTTCGAGGTACTATTCTTCTTAAAATTCTAAAATTCACTTTTTAGTAGTTTGTTCTAAGCTGTTCTACTGTATGAATATACTGTGTGTTATACCATGCCTTTTACAGTCAGATTTCATAACATAATTTCTGTTTTTCACTGCTTTCTCAGACTCATCCTTTAAATAAATAACGAATGGTATTATTTGTGAGAAATGCTTCCGATGCATGTTACACAACAGAAGAGTAATTTACACAAGACTAAATCACACAATGATTTGTAGCATATACGATGCTTTACGGGGGCTCATGTCCGTGAATATTTTCACGGAGAGAAAAATTGTCTGCAAATTATCAAATTTGGGTCTGAATCAAGAAAATAGTTGGTCGGTTTTGCTTCAATTCGAAATAAATTTATTTAAATTTTTATTTACTGATATTTGTATTAATATCTACAGACTAAGATTTAGACTATAATACAATTAAAACGAATTATTTCACTAAATGGTATTATAGCCATAATACAATTTTTAGACCAGACTTAATATATTTTTTGCAGCAAACGACGCTTAAGAATGATAATTGAAGCGAGAATGATCATTGCCTACATCGTGTGTCGCTTTCAACCAAATTTGTTGTTTGCAGATTAAGTGGATTTACTTTCCTTATGTAATCCATTGGTACCACTTTTGATATATATCGTGAAGGTTTCTTAATCATTTCACTTTTACTGCTTACTCACAGCTGCCACAACTTCCACTACTCATCTAAGACATCCCTAAGTCAACATATCATATTACATTAATATCCACTACCTTCTTTCATCAAGGCTTTAATTTAACCCACTCTCAGCTTTCATGATAAGAAAATACTATACCCACCCCAATACTACCAAATTCTTAGCAGTTTTGCATGATCTATTTTTAGACATCGGTATCAATCGATAAAGCTGACAATAAATGGCTTGGATTTTCATAAAAACTAATTGCATTAATAAAAAAGACGTTTTATAATTGCATGAAAAAACAATTTAACTCAATAAATCTGTAACTATAATACAAATTACTTCAATAAATGGAACTATAACTATAATACATTTTTTATTTACAATAAATACACTAGGCTTAGACTGTGTTTTCTGCGGCTGCATGATAGAGTATCTGTTGTGCTATTAACGTTTAATTCTATTGTTGGGCTTCTTTAATTCGGTTTCTATTTTTTGTTTCTCACATTTAGGAATATGTGATGTTAATTTTTCAGCGGAACTAAAAATAGGTCAAACATATACCGCATATATACAATCTAGCGTTATGTTTCGTAGTTTGATTCGATACAAGGCGTGAAAGATTTTTAATTCAGAAGAAATGATATCTGCTAATATATTCCAAAATCATCATTATCATCAGCATCATTCCGGCCATAGTTATTTTGTATCGTTAATTGATTCACATGTCGTTCCATCTTGTATTTCGAAGGTATAACTAGAATGAACGGTCTTTCTTTAGGATGAATACGTTTACTGATAAATCGTTCTGGTTTTCAAATTGCATAACTTGTTTAAGGGTCATAGGGATTGTTATTCCAGTTAAATTTAAAACAGTAAAATAATGCGGATATGATGAGGGTATAGTGCTGATATTATGGCCCACGCAAAGCATGCATCATAATTCATTTTAACATTGCTGCAAGCTTTCTTTGAAGTAATCTCCTTTGGTGATATATGTAAGAAGATCCTCGTAAGATTTGTAATTTTTTTATATTTACACTATTGACTAAGACTTACTAAAACTAACTGATTGATGGCTCCTAGGGGTTTGTTTGCGCTTTTATAGGAGCGTCTCGTAAACATGAATGATCCTGCTAACTGCTATATAATAATCTGAATCATGCCCAGTGTTTCCACTTTGGCTGCGATCATAGGAAATGTCTACTTTGGACAACGTTTTGCTACAGGGATACTCCCTCTTATATTGTGACTAGAGATTTTTGAATACGTGGCAACAATATCTCCAATATTGTGTTTATTGTAATTATCAGAATGTAGCAGTGTATATCTAGTATCATTACTTATGCTTACTTAAGACAAATTTTCGCTAAAATGGTACACTAGAAAGATTTCGTGTGGCAGCAGCATACCATTATACCTTATCGCAAAAAAATTTGATGAAAAGTTTTTTACAACACCCATACAACTTCCACTGCTCATCTAAGTCACCATATGATTCTATATTAATATCATCCTACACTACTACCATCCCAATATTACATCTTTTATTATTATTACTATTACATGATCTATTTTTTGATATCGAATGTCATAGGACGGTGCAATCTTTTTTATAAAAAACACCTACAGATTAATATCACAAAAGCATTTGATGTTGTTGTGGCTTTTCAGCTAAAGAAATTGGGAATCTTACATTTACACAAAAGAAAAAAACATAAATCGTTCAACTTAATTTGTTTACATTATTCGGCTGTGCGAATTTGTTTACGTAAGATGCGATAACAAATTACTATCCCATCCATACCATTCCACCTGGCCACCGAACATTTTCTGATAAGGCTTTAATTTCCATTAATTCTGATGCTTTCATGTTTCTTATCATTGCAAGCAACCGTGATCTATTTTTAAATATCGAATATCATAACATGATCATTCTTGTTTATAAAAGACCCCTAGAGATTAATATCATCAAAGCGTTTAATCCACAACTTACGTTATAGTTGTTGTTGTTTTTCGTCTGTGCGAATTTGTTTACTTTGTTCGGCTAAGTGAATTTGTTTACACAATTTTAAATTTAAAAATAAATTTGATGTGAAAAAAATTGTAATTGAAATTGAAATTATAACCCACTACACTACTCATCTAAAGCAACATCATCATCAAGGCTCTTAATCCACTACTTATATCGGTGACACCTCCGAATACGACAACTTAAAATTACTGCCATAGCAAGATCCCGACAGATTGCTACACCTTACCTAAGTCTCTTCAAGCAAGAAAACAGCAAGACTAAGGTGACGTCATGCTGGTATCTACAACTTCCCCAGAACTGTCATATAACAACTACTTCCTAGATGTCAAGCATTCTTGGAATAACCAAGAAAACTATGTGGGCAGTCGACATGTCAAAGGCTTTTTGGGAAAAGCGGGGGTTTGAACCCTAAAATGACCTTATGGAACTTCCAGGGCATAATCGGACCAATACTTTCTTATGAGGTAAACGGCGGTGCAAACAGCCATCAAGAGAAACCTTGATAAAGTGCCAAGGATGACATGTTTAGGTGTCACTGGCGCATTCACATCCTCTTTTGAACGAACACTTCAGAGAGAAACATCGGCTAGTATGCTTCGAAAGAGAAAGGTTAGATGATTGCACTTTTCCCAGTGTGGGACATCCCAGCATCCTCGAACAGGTCATCAGTAAAGACCTAGATGCTCCAACAGATGTCATGGCCAAGAGATTTTCCTTCGATAAAGGTTACCAGGTTATCATTAACGAAATAAGCCAGATGCCGAGAGCTCGAGTTCCCGTAACGGCTCCATGTCTGGTATATGTACTGACGGGTCCAGTAAGGATGTCAAAACAGGCGCAGTGGTGGTCGATCGAAGTCGCCATTCCGTTTGGTGTCTTACCTTAATTTTTTCAAGGGGAACTTTATGCTATAGATGTTAAAGCTCAGAAAAGTCTAAGCAAGGGCTGTAAGAACTCAAACATCTACATCTGTTTGGACAGCCAAGCTGTGCTCCGCGCACTATCCTCCCAAGACTTTGACTCGAAACTAGTCTGGAGCTGCTACTCGAAGCTCCAGCTATTATCTACAATAAAGTAACATTGCTTTGGGTTCCTGGACACGGACGGCAGCGATAAAGCGAGTGATGTGGCTAACACCGGATACTGGTTTCTAATCGACATTTGTCCTACCAAAAAGGCCCTATACCGAGAAACTGCATAAATCAAAAACAAGCAACTAAATTTTCTATGGCGTAGCGTGCAAGGTATAAGGTAGTCGAAGGAACCTCTTACCCCTCTCCTCTACAGAAGCGCCAACTATGATCTTACCAGACATTCGCTCAGGCTGTTTACTTAACACTGTCACCGGACTTGGCACCTTCCGTTAGTTTTTGAAGAAGATAGGCAAATCCGACAGTGAACTGTGTCGGCTGTGCGAAGAACCTCGAAGCATGTTATATGTGAGTGTCCAGCGCTTGGAAGTTTAAGATTGCAAATAACTGGAGAAACATTTATCTCTCTAAATAAGTTTTGGATTCTAACCCCAAGGCAAAGTTAATTTATAATAAGTTAAGAAACAGGCGAGATTTCCGAGTGTTTTACATTTAAAATGTACACGGCAAGAAAAGGAAGAAAGAAAGAAAAAAAAATCAAAAAAAAAATCAAACTCTCTTTAAAACTTTTATGAATAAAGATAAAAAATGTGCAAGCGCAAATTGCGTGCAACGAAACAGAATGGCAGATGTTTCGTTTCGTAAATAAATGAGAAGGGGCGGAGTTTTCACGTTTTACTCTCATAAAATGTTCCCACGCTTTTGTGAAAAGCGGTTTTCATGAAATATTGACAATGTTTGGTCACATGTTGTTGCTGTAATGGACACATGTTTTTGTTGTAATCCTATGATATTTGAACAGCACGTGCTTCTGTTTACATTCAATTTTGCTATGAAGAGATTAAGTGGGAGAACTCATGCCAAAAAATAACTAAATAAAAGAAAGGACATAGAAGAGTGCTCCGATTGTTTTCCATTTAAATGTACACGGCGAGAAAAAGAAGGAAGGAAGAGAAAAAAATAAAAAAAAAATCAAACACTCTTTGAACATTTTACGAATAAGACAAAAAATGTGAGTGCGAAGATTACATGCAACGAAATGGAATGGCAAATGATTTATTTTCGTAAATAAGAGAGAATGAGCGGAGTTTTCTGATTTTACGCTCATAAAATGCTCCCGCTCTTTTATGAAAACACGAATTTCAGGAATTTTCCCAATGTTGTTCGCAGAATTCCAATGTTTGTTAGTGTAATCCTATGATATGTGAACGGCACTTTTTCTGTTTTCATTTGTTTTGTTCAAGTGGGGGAATCTCATGCTGGATTCGGGGAATTTTATTTGACTGAAATTTCACATCTCCTTATCCATATCTTTTTCTTGCCAAATGGAGGTAGGGTTACCCAATGTACATTATTATGAATAGTTTGAAATAATTTTGAAGGTATTCAAGAAGATTTTATCATTCGGGTAATCCTACGTTTTCTCAATTTTTGTTTTTAACTCGTTGTCTCAGTCGCACTACAATAATGCATAGCCAAGTTCTTTTCCCCCATTCATGCAAAAGACAAAAGTATATGAGATTACCTCTTTCAGTCTAAAAAACACGGAAAATTTCCAATTTTGTTCGCCTCTGTCTCTACTTATCCTTATTTATACTTTGCTCATGCTGGATTTTCTGATATTTTCGGGAAAAATGAGAATTTTATTTGAGAGGAACTTTACATCTCCTTTCAGCATCTTGGCCAAAGCGAAATTTTTCTTTTTCTTAAAAATGGAGGTAGTGTGACCCGAAGTACATTATTATGAATAGTATAGTTTGATAGTATTTTGAGGAATTCTATAAGATTTTGTCGTTCGGGTAATCCTACGTTCTCTTGATTTTTGTTTTTAACTCGTTCTTTTAGTTGCCTGAATGGGGGAAAAGAACTTGGCTATGTACTATTGTAGTCATAGCCAAGTTCTTTTCCCCCATTCAGGCAAAAGACGAAACTATATGAAATTCTTATTTCATTCTAAAAGACACCAAAAACTTCCAATTTTGCTCTACTACTTCCTATCTTCTTATTAGGTAATCTTTGCTCAAGGGCAATAATCGAGCTCGTAAAACGACCCGATTTTACCTAATCACTTGACTCTTAACCTAATCTAATAATTGACAGTACTGAAGAGACAGCTTAGTACGAAAAGGATATGAGGAACAAAAATTTAAGGATTTTTCTTCATGCAGTAGAATCGCATCGATGTATTTGTTTAGTCATTTCGTATTTTCTGAGCGGGCACATAATTTAGTGCTTGATACTTTTTCAAGTGATGAAGAAATTTTTATATTTTTCTGTCACCGTGATTTGAATCATTTTCAAGTTTATAATTTTATAATTATTTATAAGTTTTTACATTTTTAAGAATTTTCTTAGCATTCCATTTATCTTCCGATAATATTTGTTGGCGTTGCCTTTGTATGGCTGATATCATACAGACACCCGATGACAGTTCTACTGTAAGTAAACAAACCGGCATTGGAAAATGTTAGATTGTTTTACCACGGCTGTTTATTTTTATAACTCTTTCACTCTTATTTTATTTCAAACATTATAATTTATTATTGAAACAATTAAATTTGCGTGGAAAATGATTTCCTAGGGCAATAGCTTCTGCGCACTACACCACCATAATACAAGACTCCGGAGTCTCGATTATATAAAATCTCTTCCACAAAACAATCAGTACGTTTACACGAATACTTGAGTACTTGACTTAAAATTCATTTGAAACTCAAGTACGGTTTTTGGTTGAATTAATTCCAATTACTTGACTTGAAATTTTCTTGAAATTTACTTGAAGTGACATTTAACCTTTGACAGGTTCTGTAAATAGGGGAAGACGGGGCATAACGGGGTATGTAAGGGTCTTTCTTGAAAAATTAGCACTATAAATTAGTTAAACTCCTATACTTGTTTCTAATACAAAGCCATATTACCAGTTAACAATTTTGTCTAAATAAGGAATAAAACAAATAGGGTCTTTTTAAATAATAATAGCAATAAAAAAAACATTTGCCCCGTTTTGCCTCATGCCTGGGGTATAATGGGGATTGCATTGAGGCAAACTGGGGTTTGATTGCATTTATTAAAAATAAGTTTAAATGGCTTTTAAAATCATTTATCAGGCTTGCACAAGGAACATACTTGAACTGCCTCATAGTCATTATCGTCAACTCCAGCACAGCAGTAGTGTGCCCACTGCTTACAGGATATACATTGAATCCATCCTTCATCTGATTCTGGTTTTGCTGAAGTTTTCTTTTTAATAAGAGGTGATTTACCTTTACTCTTTCCAAATTTGAGTTTTTTTCCTACCTTTTTCTTCTTCATTTGGGGCAAAGCCAATTCGTTTTTATAAGGCGACTCTGTTATAATAGCCGTTTTCCCCCGCCGTCAACCAACTCTCAATTTTGACCTCATTGCTTTTGGTATGGGCTTTATGTCTTGCGGTGATTTAAGACTGAATGGTCCTATCGCATTTGTAGATTTATCTTGGATTTTTCTTCTTGTCCTAGATAACTCAAGTGTATTCGATTCTGAAGGAAACGCATGGCCTGACCAAAATGAACAGGTTGGGGAGCCAAATTTATTTTAGTGGCAAGTTGAAGACAGGGTAAGTGCTCTGATATTGTTGGCACTTCTGATATACTCTCAAGTGGAGTATTTAATAATTTTTGTTGGTTGATTAGTACTGCGTTATCAGTTATTGTAATTTCTTCGGTGTTTGTAGTTTCAGATGACATAAAATCCACATCGGTAAAAATATTGGCGTTCCCAGATTTCTGTCTTCTTAAAACCATTGAGAGCAGTTTTCTTTGTCGCAGCATTAATATATACATTTCCAAGTAACTTTGATGTCTGGAACTGGGTTACAACAACACGACCTGGATGGCACCTAAGAAATGACTTAACTTCTGAAGAATAATAAGTTTTTAGAGGATTCATAAATGAAACGTCAAGAAGCTGCAGCCAGTGGGTGCAGTGTGGGGGAAAATACAGCAATATTACCCCATGTTCCCTTGCAGTTTTTATCATTTCAAGACTTTTTACTTGCACCGCATGTCCGTCTTTTGGACGAATTTGTAAATACAATGAAACTCTTGAACCATTTGAGAAACAGATCTGTTTGGATCCATCCGCTTTCATGACATTCAGCCCAGGATCCACGGGGAGCGCCCTTCAACAAATCTGGATGCATACGTTTTCTAGGGCAAATCATCATTGGGGCGTATCATTTCCACTGGCGCTAAAACATAAGACAGTTGTCATCCGCTTTCCCATTTCTGCTGATGTTAGCGTGCCAACTTGACATTTTCCTATGGTTTCGATAACCTTACTGTGAATCCTTGGGACAGTGGAAACTGCTGTTTCGTCGACGTTTAAGATTTTCTCAGCTGTAAATCTGTTCTCGTCGATCATTCTTTGAAGTAACGTGACAAATTTTTGTACGGCCACCCTTTTGAAAATCATGGCACGAGCTGCCGAAATGGGTTCAGGTTTCTTATAGGATAACTCCGGATGTCGTTTAAGAAAACCATAAAGCCATCCCTCAACCGCCATACCTGTCCGCACGTTGAAATAGAGTTTTAGTCTGTTCGCTGTAGCTAACTGATATGCCAAATATCTTATATCAGCTGAATTTAAGCCAAACAAACGTTGTTCCATCATTTTTATATAAATGAATGACCAATTCTTCCTCCTGACCCGCTCAACTATCTGGTTTTTCTCTGGATTTAGCAACATGTCTCTCCAGAGTTGTTTGAGGTATACCAAAGCCTTGAGCTGCCTTCTTGTAGCCCATAACACCAGTTATATAGGCTTCTAGTTTGGAGTTACGCACCATCAGGAACTAAGTCTTATGAGTCCAACTCCGTTCCTTTTGATATAGCTCCCAATAAGGCCAGTTCAAAACCTAGTTGGTATTTTGAACGATTGTTCCTCTATCCAGGTGTGTAGTTTATAATGATTCTGACTGTGTTGACAATACTTAAATATGTTGCTTCAACAGCGAACTGAAACATACTGACTTACGAACTAAAATTATTTTAATTTTCACTTTTTAATACCTACTTACTGATACTTACAAACAACACGCTCACGCTGCACAAAGTGGAATTTGAGAAAAGTAGAAATTAGAAGCGTCCCTAATATTCAGGTCAATACAGCGGCAAAATATACAAAGAATAGTTCCTGAAAACGTGCACTGCCGTCGCCACAAGTTCACTAGTAAATACACGCAAAGGAACAAAGAATGGTACCCCATTATGCCCCAAAGTACACAGCAAAAAGAACCAGATTTTGCCCCTGGCAGTATACCTTATTTTGCCCCCTGTAGTATACCCCATTTTGCCCAAGCACTATACCCCATTTTACCCCTTAACTTGTGTTTGGAAAAATATTATTTAATAAACATACATTGAATCTCAGCTCAGTTAGCACTACACAATACTAATAGCAAAAAAACAGTTATCTTGATATACTAAAAATAAATCACAATAACATAAGCCTTCAACCTACTTTTCACTATCGTCAGAACATAAAAGAAAACGGTAGTTTTTTGATTTTTGTCGGTACCACACCGCAAACATCTTGTTCCACGTCCGATGGCAATGAATGTAAGAGCACAAGTGATGAAAAATAGATTTTCCGCAACAACTTCTCCTTAAGTCTTATCAGTCATAGAGAAATACCCCTACCTCGCTGTGCCCCGGTACCCCGTTATGCCCAGTATTCCCCTTATGTACGCATTTTTAGATAAATATTTTGAGAAAAGTGCTAAAAATCACAACCTGAATTGTCCGCAATAATCTTCTTGTTCCTCTTTGCCATCTTTAACTTTTAGCATGAAAAAGGTTCAAATACTGAACTGGCGTTTACATGAATTTTTTCAAGTAAATCTAACAAAATTTTGTGATTTATTTGACTCAAGTATACTTGAACTCAATGCGCGTTTACATGATATTTTGATTGCATCATCTCAAGTCTAAATCACTTTTAAGCACCTTTTTGATCACAAAATAATTAAAACAACACCGGACATATTTTCTTACATTCAGAATAATTCAGAAATGTTAGAAATGTCGAATTGAGGACAACTACGCACCCAGCCTTCGTGTCATTTCCCCTCCGTACCCTAAAGAAAAAAAATACCTGTCACACATACACGAATTTTTCATAGCATAGCCTATCCTTTTGTATATGTATAATTTAAGAGTACGAAGCGGCTCCTCTTGTCCCAAATTTAGATACAAATCTTTCTCAGGGTGATAGATATTGTCAAGACAAGTCATAACTTGTATGGGGGCTACCGAGCAAACTGCGTCATTATCGTCATAAACTTGTTCGGAAATGACAGTTATATACATATGATTTGGGCATCAATGCAGTATGCGGGTATTATTTTGAAACTGAAAGATATGTACAGCTTTGTAATTAAAACTATTTTTTTTAAAGAAATTTTAATGAACAAAATTGCAGCTGAGCATAGTTACCCTAACACAACATGATTGATTGAGAATCGAAATATTGTCTCTTATACATGTACTATTCTCTACTAACTTAGAGATAAGAGCATTGGGTTCCCGGTTCCATCACTTAGTTCTTTACTAATCATATTTAATATGAAAGTTACGCAAAAGACTTTCTCCTACTTAAGCTTGTGACTTATCTCTATCGATCATATTTCTTGCATTTTTTGTAGTTTTAAAATTTAGTTTTTACTTTTTTCCCCATTTCATTCATTTTTGATTTTTAGTACCTAGGGGAGCCCGGGGCATAATGTCGAACGATTTATGTCTAGATTTTTCTTAAATCCCTGAAACGATTTCTTGAAACTTTGAATATACCTACCTATATCAAGTAGGGTCAATTAGGGACAAAATATGATATAGATAATTACAGTATAATCACTATGCCCCACATACGGGACATAATGACGAAGAACTCGGGGGCATAATAACCAATTATATTTAATACATGAATTAACATCTTTTTTTATAAAATTATATTATAATTAATTAATGACCATAATGAGCTTTGCAAAAATAATTATACGTTCTAAAATGAGGAACACCTCGCGTTTCGAATTCGAAAAATGCAATCTGGAAACATCTGATAGTATACCCTTAAAATCATTCCTGGATTTCGGAAACTTTAGGACAAATTGGTTGACATTCCACAATTTCTTTTGTATTCATAGAACTCGAAAAAATATTGTTTGTACAAAATGCCGATTTCTCGGTTTTTGCGCAACCGTCCGAAAAATTCACATTTTGAGAAATGCTAAACACATTAATTCTTGCAGTCATTTTCCTTGATAAAGAAATTTCTTCTTTTGAATCCGCTCTTCGTTGAGCCTACCAGAATGTGAAAATCGAAAAAAGATTATGCCCCGTAAAATGCTCGTCATTATGCCCCGTAAAAAGTTAGCCATTTTGCCCCACCACACTTTAGTCTTTTTCCGACATGTTATGCAATATTTATCTTAAACCAATATGAAATCTATTATTATCCTGTCAAACTGCATTCCATAAATATCTAGGCTTACTCACAATTCAAATCAAAATTTCTAAAATATTCTCTCAAACAGAATCTTTGGAAAAGCTGAAACTTTTGCGTGTTCTAAGTGCAAAATTCGTCTGCTCTTTTCGTACAACAAACATAGACTAATGTGAAAAAAATGTTGGCCATATGTTGGCAATACTTAACCCTGCATTCTTTTTATCATAGTGGGAGTTTAGAATAAAGCTGATTACAAATAATATTCATTGTCACTATGCTCCGTTCGTCATAATGTCCCGATCTCCTATTTATAAACTTAAGAAAAGTTCAGACTCTGTGACGCGTTCGAATCGTAGCATGCTCTGTATTTAAATTATAAAAATCATAAAAAAAAAATTAAATAAAAAGAATTACAATAAAGTCATAAATTTAAGAGAGAATCCCGTTCTAAAAACGGGCAATTCTAGTTAGTTTTATTATATTAATGGATTCAATTTGTATACTATCTTCTCAGCTGGGCAAGTACCAAAGAAAAAGTACTTAAGTACAAGTACCGAAGGCCTGAGTACTTCAGCGTAAGTACAAGTACCGCATGTATGAAAAGTACTTGTAACGAAGTACTAAGCCTATAAGAAGTACTGAGTACTTTTTGAAATACTCTTTAAAGTACTTTTTTAGAATCTTTGTACGTCAGCTGTAATATAATGAAATTTATCGAGTTCAGTTAATAGATTTTAATAAATAAATACCTTTTGAAAACTATAATATGTATACCTATAGTAACCAGTGGTTACTAGTTATAGTTTTCGGCGCTACAAGTATAGTAAAACTTTCACCTCTCATTGCTACACTCATAAGAACTATTAGAGATCCACCCAAGGACCCATTATCGCCTCCTATAATGCATAACAATTCTTAGGTAAAAATTTCCAGTAAATTTCTAAGAAAAAACTCAGGCCTTCCCTACATCAGGTCGAAGAATTGTTGATTTCATATTGGAGCGAGGCATTGCTTGCTTGCCCTTGGTTATGTCCACTGACGTATATAATATGAACTGCTTACTTTTCTATTTCATGTGCGCACAATTGCTGGTATCAAAAAAAGTTCTTACGTGTCGGTGCCAACATTGAAATCATGATTTCCGGGAAGCTCAAAAAGTGTGCACGCAGCTCGGAAAGTGATTTTAATAAAACATTTAGAGTTTCTCCTGCGTATCTAATGAATATATTGTCTTTGTTAAAACACTTTTAATCAGTAACAACATAAATAATTAATTTAAAAACATTTATTTCGACGGCCCCACTTTCTTATTTGTTGTTTACAGCTCTCTCTCAGTTGCTACTTGGTGCTTATACCGAAAGAGTCAGCAACATAGAAGTGAGCCCACTCTCTGCAGTGTATTTCTATGAACGTAGTCAGTCCATTGTATTGAGTACAAATGCGAATAACATTATTTTAAAATTCTTTTTATCGAATCTCTATCGATTGATATATGTACATATGTATGTATGAATTGGAAAAACTGTTATGTTTTTAGACGTGTATGCCACTTAACTCTTGCTAGTTTCCACTTTTAGCTTTCCTTTGGAATGTGAGCCTTTCTAACATGGATCATCTAAATTCGACCCGATTTCACGGACCCATTCCATCGTTCCTTTCATAATTCAACTCAATGAAAGATGTTGTCAGCTGAAATCTAGCTTTGATATCAACTTTTGATAGTTTAGATCCTGTTTTTGTAAATTGCTTAGATGCATCCCTCTCAAAGGCGCTTGCGAAACAATTTGAAATTTCAATCTATATTTATATCTGAAATATTCTAAAATGAATTCCTTCTAAGAAACCGTTGTTGACAAATTTCTTTTACATTATTATTTTTTGTATAAATTTTTTCATACACCAAGTTATTTCTACCGCAAGGAGAAATAAAAGGACCCAAAAAGAAATTCCCTGTCCTGTCTAGCTAATGGTGTCAACTGATAAAAAATGAAACCATCCGATAAAACCAGTTCCATATTATCAAAGTCTTTATGAATTTCCTCTCCCAGGAGACATGTTCAAATGGGAGTTGGTAGACGTAGACATGAAGTCTGCACTCCTTGTCTTCTGTGCCTGCAACTTTGAATCCTTCCGGGACCTAAATAGTTGTTTTTGTTCTTCTTGCTCTGCTCCTTAGTGAAGTTTTACTTTCCAACCTTTCAAAATGTATAGAGAAGTATACCCTGTACCCGGTAACCGGGACAAGTTCTGTTTTATTTCATTTCACTTTACTGATACTGGATGGTGAAATAGGGCTGAGAGCACCAGTAGGGGTGATTTCAACGGTTTCATAATGTTAGACTACACTCAACGGTAGCACCAGAATCGGAGAAAAGGAAATTGTAAGTTGTCAGATACGGAGGGCTGGATACCATGAGGAAAAGTGACAAATGACTCTACTCAGTGTACATGTAATTTAGATATAAACCCTTATATGTAATGGCAAGATATTTTTCAAATTGAGTTTTTTCCTCTGGCTGTACCCAGTTTCGTACTCATGGACCCGGTCTTGCTTTATCTTCTCTCTGTCGGTAATCGAGTATCGGTGTTCTAGTTTACGGATTGTTGAAGGGGGGGGGGGGCAGGGGCTTTATCACATTTCACAGGGATACAAGGGTAGTGATGTATTTTTGAGGTTTGCCCCAATTTTGGCTTAACTAAATTTCCACTAGCATTTGAAAGGAAAGGGTGAAAAGTACATTATTTTGTTAAAATAAAGGCATAAAAGATAGCAGACTTTTGCACTTTTAATTCACAGTGAAGCTTAAAAGTGGGATGAAGTTCTCAACTTGCCATTTAGTTGCGGTATAACTGTTAATTGTATAAATTATTTCCCTTTCAGATCTATTAATTAATCTGGAAATACTTGACAACAACTTTTCTAGAAGAAAAATCCTCTGGAAAATTTTACAAATTTAGCTTTATAACGAATTTCTCTCCCATATCCATAAATTTGAAAGTTTTTTAAATTCTTAAAATACCTGTTATCAGGAGATTAGAAGCAGTGAATATAGTATTTGTGGGAGTCAAATTATAGAAAGAAGAAGACATTCAAGTTTTCTGTAGCAAATTTCTTTAGTTGTTTTTAATGGAGTCATTTTGATCAACTTAATATATAAATCGTTGTTCTTTGTTTGCCTATGATAGGACTTGAGTAAATAGTAGCGAGAGTTGAGGTGCTGAGCTTTTTAGCAATTTTCAAAAGGTAATTGTTATTTTTATTATGCAGTTTCTAAGGTTGTTATTGCCTTTATTATTCTTGACCAGAGAATAATTTGAATTCTTGCCTTCTCTTGAACTTTCTTATTATTCGGTTGGGGTGGAACAGTGGCGTAACTATGTTTCTGTGTGCCCGTGTGCAATTATTCAATCTGCGTCCCTGTACTAGACCCACGTTTTTAAATGCAATTACATTTTCAACATGCAAACCAAGAATTCCAGTCAGCGCTAATACATGTAATATGAGAGAAGCAGAAATTTTGAATTCGAAGAAAAACGCGCGTCTCAAAAACATTGTGTAATAAGCAAAGTCATTCATTTATTATTCAAATCAATCAAAGAAAAAAACAATGCCATTGGTTTAATCAAACCCACCATTTTCTAACGAAAAATGATCATTCTTCTGTAATTATCTTTCATTCATTCATAAGCGAATATGAATTTTGTTATATGACGAATGAATTACTTTATATGTTACTATGGGGAGCCCATCGGCGTTGATCGGCGATAATATAGATACCTAGATTGGTGGGGATGGGGTGGGGTGGTCAGAGATAAATAATATCTAAACTATTATACGACTCGATCGCGCGATTCCGTACTCTAAGTTATCACAATGTATCTGTATGTGTATAACTGTATGCTGCATGTATTAGAGTGCATGCATATATTCAGTGCCAAAATATATAGTAAAACACGAAATTTTGGTATTGCAACCCAACGAAGGAGTTGCCCGATTGGTCCCATTTTTGAGCTTAATTACATTATTTTCAACAAAATTCCGTTTACAAAATTTCAGCTCTCTACGTCAACGCGTGAGGCACTGTCCAAATATATAGTGAAAACCTAAAGTTTTGTATGTCAACACCAAAAACTAGTCGTCCGATATGGTCCTTTTTTGAACTTGTGTTTGCAATTTTCATGAAAACGCCGTGTATAAAATTTGAACTCTCCACGTCGACGCGTTCTCGGACAGTTTCCAAATATATATTGAAAAATCAAAGTTTTGTATGGCAGCATCAAGAAGAGGTTGCCCGATTCAGACCATTTTTTAAATTTTATTTACTATTGCTATAAAAACACCAAATCACAAATTTTAGTTCTCCACATTTGACGCGTTCCCATGCAGTGGCAAAAAAATTTAGTTAAAAACGAAGTTTTTGTAAGGCAACCCTACGAATTAGTTACCCGATTTCTCCCATTTTTGATCTCAAATTTTCATTTTTATTAAAAACGCCATGTACAAAAATTAGAAGCTCACCACGTAGATGCGCTCGCAGGTAGTTTCCACATATATGTATAGTGAAAAAACAAAATTTTTGCATGGCAACACCAAAAAAGGGCTCCCGACTTAGCCCATTTTTAAACATATATTTGCAATTTTCATGAAAACTCCGTGTACAAAATTTCAGCTCTTCACGTCGACGCGTACTCAGACAGTTTCCAAATATACAGTGAAAAACAAAAATTTTGTATGGCAACACCAAGAAGAGGTTACCCGATTTGGCCCATTTTTTAAACTTTATTTACTATTGCTCTGAGGACATCACCTACGAAATTTTAGCTCTCTACGTGCACTCGTTATCAAGCAGTGTCCAAATACATATACACCAAAACACGTGATATTTGTATGGCAACCCTACGAAGGAGTTGCCCGATTTAAACCATTTTTGTACTTGTATTTGCAATTTTTATGAAAACGCCGTGTATAAAATTTCAGCTTACCAGCTCGAAAGGTTTTCAGACAATTTCCTATATCTCGACAACACCGCCATCTATCGTATCCAAAACTATCCTATCTTTCAAGCTGGAACTAACTAAATTATTCGCAATTTCATTGAAATCGGCTGGGCGGTTTCGGAGATTTGCGTGTACGAATACAGTGACATGGGATTTTATATATTAAGATTAAAAAGTTGAAATAAATATTCAAGGAACATGTAACGGTTTTGGTTCATTCCACCCTTGGGTGTCTTTGCCTGTAAATAATTTTGCTTTCTCTCTGAAGCATGGGCCCGTGTGTTTCGCACACCCAAAACCCCCGGTAGTTACGCCACTGGGGTTGAATATATGTTAGGAGATTTAGCAAGGTTAATTAACCTTCATAGCTAGTTCTAGTTTTCAACCGAGGTTATATCATGACAATGGATAATTCGAAGGTCAATGGTGGTTTCCAGTTCTGCCTAACATATTCATATGTCGAAGAAAACAAGCAGAATGTCTTACATAGTCAAATGAGAAGCATACATTTTAATAGATTTGTAGATTTATGCATGTAATACTCAAAGTATTAAAAGTAATTTAGAAATCAAAATTAATTTCTAACAATAAGTCTATAAAAGTGCGAAAGCCAAAAATCACCGAGATTAAAGTCATATATTGTCTAGAATGTTTGTAAATGTAAGATAAGTTAAAAAAGGAAAAGAACCAACCCGTCCGACACATATAAATATTAAAAGCTCCAAGAAGGGCAAAGAAGCTTTATCTCAAGAAGTATGTGATTTTTATCAGACTGCGAATTACATTTGGAAAGATGTAAGACTTGCAGACCGCGAGCTCGCCAAACCCCGAGCAGCCGTTTCTCCCAACCAACTATTGTTTGCCTGCTGATTTATTTCTAATGACTTTGGTCTTATTAGCTAGACAACCAATTTTATGTGAAAAACAAAGCGAAAGTCTTTTTCGTTGTGATTTTTATCACAGGATAAAGCTTAAACGAAGAAAGACGTGAACCGAAAAAGGCAACAACAGTAGCAAGCAGCCAACGAGAAAATTAATCGTTTTTACTCATATCCAATTTATGGAGAGAAATATTAAAGGAAAGAACTTACGTTGTCGATTTCGTATTCCAGACAGTTCGTCTTGATTATAGTTGCAATTGCAAGATATTGTTTTTGAGCAATTAAATCGAGTTACGACGGGTTTACAAAAGGTTGTGTTCACTAGAACAGACCGGATATCTGTAAACAAATTAATTAACAATTGAGAAACTGGTTTAGGTACTTTCAAGTTAATTTCATCTATCATTCGCATCAGAGTGCGGAACCTCACAATTTGCCATAATGACAATTTATTGGTTGCACCCTCCACTTGTTGGTACTGGGTAGGCTTAGTCTACATCCATCAACCACCTGTGGAGATACGAACATTTATTTGTGTCTCAATTAATAAAATATGCCCATAGACATGTAATTTTTCTGCTTTTTCCTATCCTTTACAATAATATGTAGCAAGTTTTGATAGATGCTTTTGGAGAGTACACTCCTTATTTTTTATTTTTATACAAATATGAATTATTTTAGTGATTCCTTTTCACGTATGACTTTAACGTTACAATGGAGAGCATAATTGTTAACTGTCAGTTATGTATGTCTTTTTATTACTCATAAACATCAGTTTATATGCCTTCAATAGTAAATTCTGTGATAAGTTTCATTGAATTCAATGCTAATTAATAGAAGCGATTATAACGACTATATACTCCTTGACACTAATTATAAACACCGGGACGAAATTTCAGCGCGGCAGTTCCAAAAACGGAACTCAACGGATTATGGAAATTCATATGCCATTATACAGACTTGATGAGTAAAAAATATTGGCTGTAATAGTCATTACTGGCTTGGCATCACTTAGAGGTCAAAATGGTGTGTTGAAATTTAATATTTCTGGAATATCTTTATACCAGCGACGGATAAAGAATCGAATGGGTGGGGGAGTTGTTGTATATGTATGTGCGAGATAATCAGATGCCGTTTAATTTTCTCTATCCTTCCAAATGAATCTCTGGAATATATCTTATCGTAATTAAATAGTGGCCTCGATAAGTGTGCTCTTGGTTGAGTAGGGTAAACGCACCAATTCGTGTCCATTGGAGAAAATGCCATCCTTACAAGAAGGGTTTATAGCAGAATTTACTTAATGTCGATGTTTAAACTTTTGTAGCTGATTCAAATTAGAAACGTAAAACATTTATTTACTTAGTAAATCAAAATATCAGTGTATGCAGAAATCACCAGTTTGCGTAAAGTCTAAGCAAGTTTGTGTCCAGTCTAAGCTAGTTTGCGTCCAATCTAAGCCAGTTTACGTCCACCAAGTTACCAATTCGCGTACAGGTTAAAAAAAGTTACAAAAACTGGTTTTATATGGGGGTGTTAAATAAATATCGTTTTGAAAGATATGACTTTATTAATATTGTTACGCGCTAGAAAGCGATACAAGCGACATCTGTTGGAAATGGAAACAACTTTAGGCTAGTCACATCTTGGTAAACTTTGGGTTCGGAGAACGGAATATTCAAGAAGGTTCTAGGATAATTTGCAGGGTATAAATACGGCGCTTCTCACATCCAGGAGGCGTGTCTTATTTCAGACAGTGAAGTGAACGAAGTAAACTATTGCGATAATTAGAAGTACAGTACAAGCGGTAACTAAAAAGAGTTGATTTGATAATTATTTGTGAATTTGTGAGAGTAAACAATAAAGTTAAATGAAGAAAGAACTTTTGAATTATATCCGAAATATTGTATTTTAAATAACGAACTAAGGCCACTCTCGTAACAATATTTTCGTTATTTCTGATTTGACAAGCTCTTAAAAAATGAAAAGTTGTGATAAAATTCACAGTAACATAACATTCTTCAGATTAAAACTAATTCAATTCAGATCGTGTTGTTTTATATAACAGCATCTTTTAAATTGCATTAATTTAAAAGGAAAAAATCAAGAAGGATCTATATAACATAATGGAATTCAACGTTTTATAAATTAGAATAATAGAGCAAATTTTTGCCTTAAGGGGTTTATAATTTTCAAAAAATTGCTTTTCTGTGTTTTACATTTTTCGATTGTATATGTATCTAAAAGTATTGTTTAAAAATTTTGGAACTATCGGAGCAGTCTAACTATGTTATTTTGTGAATTTTATGTTGTTACCTTTACTACCTGAGCGTGCTCGCCCGACCTCCCTTTTGTCTAATCCGCTCGGCTGTCCCGTCTTTTGTCTAATTCGATCTCAGTGGCTTTATTCATTCAAACAGCTGCTTGCTTTTTTTCTTACAATTGAACCATTGGTAAATTTGACAAGTGAAGAGAGACCTTGAAACGTTTGAATAGCTACATTAGTTTTCGATTTTCATAAAAAAAACTTTAAGCGCTTTTTTCTCAAAACTACGTTTTTCGGTCGGCGTCGGTGATTTCTTCGGAACCACTGAACCGATTCTTATGAAATTTTAACCACATATTCTATACATGAATATCTTTAGCGCATTCTATAACCGTATTAAAATTTTAATTTTTACTATTTTTTTTTTGCCAAATACAGTGAAAAAAACATCGTTTTTTTTATCGCCGCCAGTTTTATTATTTCTCAATAAATATTAATATCCATAAAATGCGCGAGAGCTAAAGTCATACTGAATCTAAATAATTTTGATTTTTTCGTTTTCAATGAGTCGTTATCGAGATATCAACGTCGCCAGTGACATATCTTCTTTACAAAGAGTTATGATCGCATGTTATTCTTGTATATAAAGAGGGTTTAAAAAAAAAATTGTGTTATCTATTTCGAGAGTGTATTTATTAAGCTCAACAAACTTTATATCAATATCTATAATGATTAATTTTTAAAAAAAATTTGCAAAAATAGCCCTTTTTTGAGCATCTAAATCAGAATGATCTTTTAAAGCTAAATTTAGTTCAACATACTTTTTAGCCAAACTTGAAGCACTTGGACTGTCCTCTAGACTCCAATCCATAATGGAAGTATTTGATCTGTTTGATGTGTTACATCTGAAGCTCACCGTATAAATGCCGGTGTGCCACAGGGCTATTATCTATCTATTATCTCTCAGTTTTTCCTCTTCGTTTTCAATGATCTGCTTTGTCTTGATTTCAATCCCATCCATAATTTTGTCGATGACAGTACCTTGATTTCGCTTATTCCTTTGACACTTTTGCGGACTTCGGGGGAATGTCACATGTGTTAAACGAAATTGAATGGTTAGATCATTGAATAACGATCCAGATTATTAATTTTTTTTCGAGGAACAACGAAACTGTTCGTTTGTTTTTCACACCATGCATAATATTTATATATTAAAAATTATTTTAATTGTTGCATGTCCGTCTGTCGATAGCTCGAGAGCGTGTTAACTTAGAAGTTGAAAATCTGTATACGACATTTTTGAAAAAATAATAAAAGTGGAATAAATTTTGCAACCCATGTTGTTGTAATATAAAAATTGCAATATTTCAGTGTGCTGGGAAATCGTTTAGCGCCAATTTGTTCTTGATGTACTGTGATATATTTCCACGATCTCAAAACCTGTCTACGGTGTTTAGTCAGAAGTTCATATCTCCAAAAATGCATTTTTGGAGTAATGTATATAAAAGTGTTTGAAAACATTCTCTGTCACTCTGAACTAACTACATAACTACACATCTCTTCAAAACGATTAAAATTCCGGGTCCAAAATGTATAATTTCAAAAAACCTGAAGATTATTTCGATTAAAGGCGCACAACTTCGTAAGTAGCGCAAAGTAAATTTTTGGAGGTATGCACTTTTGACTAAATACCATAGCGTTATAACCATTTTTAGTCTTGCGTCATCGTTCTTGGAACTTATTCGTAACAACATTTGAACGGTAGCAAACGAGGTGTGCTCAAAAAGTTAAAGTGACTTTATATTTTTATCAAAAACTTTTTATTTATTCATCAATATTAATGTTGTCCTTTCAAAGTAATTCCCCTGAATATAATACACTTGTGCTAACGCTTTTTTCAATCCTGATAAGTGCTTTCTAGTATAGCCTTGAGCACTTCCAGCGATGCAGTTTTTATCTCCTCAATCGTTGCAAATCTCCGTCCTTTCTTGAATCTCTTCAGTTTTGGGAAAAGGAATAAGTCGCATACGGCTTCGTCAACAGTTATGACCGTTTTGAGCAAATCAGGATCATCATTAACATCATTCAGCAACTCCTGAGCGATGCTTATGTGACCTTTCTTCTGGTCAAAACTAAGCAAATTCGAAAGAAACTTCGCTGACACACGTCTCATGCCCAAAACATCAGACAAATTTTTATGGCACGAGACAACCGGGATACAGACGTCATCATATATATATAATGGTGATTCGACGATTTCCCAACACCTATTTCTTCACTTCTCCAACCACTTCTCCAGAGCAAGGTTCGTCATTGTCATCTTCTCGGCCTTTTTGGCCTTCACTTATAAATATTTTTTTTTCTCAGATTAGACTCACCGTATACTACTGTCAACATTTCCAGTCTTTTGAAGTGATTTATTTTTTACACAAAATTTCATGCAAATTCTTTGGTCCATTGTTTTTGACCGCAGAAAATCGCCGATCACACCAAAGACTTCTAACCTTTATGCCTCTCACCAACATACAAAGAATACTATATAGTTAAAACTGTGATCATATGTTCGGGACGAGTGTAAAAACACAAAAAAGAAAAAAAATCGAAAATCGAATGTACGTAGCCTTACCTTACTTTTTGAACACACCTTGTATACATACGGGCATTCGGACCAAATATAGTTTTTTCCCTAGTTTATATTAACTTTAATTATATGCCAAAATATTTGCTACAAAAATTAAAGATATTTTTATGTACTCGCATATATGCCAAAATCAAGTAAATTTCCTTCATTAGTCATTCTTATACCGAATATAAGTTGAACAAATTTAAATTTTTTATTGCAAAACTCTCAGTTCTAGTGTAAAAAACATAATAAAACTAATATCTTAATTTCAACCAATACATTTGTTGAATCGATAAATCTGAACTTTTCTTTGACAAATCTTTCTTCAATTTCAATTTCGTTTCGACATGTTAAGACTCAATTCGTAATTTACTATACATTGTCTAAATCAACAAATCAGAAACTTTTTTGTCATATAATTACGCTCAGAACATATATCGAGTGTATATTGGGGGCAGGCAGAAACTCTCAGTTTACTGCGGGCAGATAATAAATCAATTTCATAATTGATTAAATTTGATTGATAAAGTTAAATTACTGTTATAATTTTCAGTATAAATATACCAAATCTCTACCTACTTCGGCTCTGTTATGATTGAGAGGTTTCCACTTGTAGCTGTAGGGGAGAAAACCAAGGATCCTTCCTAATATGCCACTCGATTGCTGTGTAACTCACTCAAGCAGCTTACCTTAGTTTTGGGAGTCACCCTCAGACGAGAACTTACCGAAGTTAGAGAAGATTATCACCTGCCAGATCCTAAATGGTTTTACCAGTTAACCATTTTGTGGATGATCTGCGGATGAATCGATAGTCTGAATAAACAACCTAACACCTATCCTACAAACATAGCAAACGAAAACGCAGATTTTTATGCTAAACTCTACGAACCGAATATTTTAAGTTATTGGACCGAACTATGTTCAGCCAAAGGAATTCGCCGCGATGCGAAATATGAGAAGTTAATCACACGTAGAAACACGTGTCAATGAGGAAGATTTTACGCTAAATTGTTGTACTCAAAGGCCAGCGATAGTTTTTTTTAATGTCACGAAAAGAACGTACAGAAGCTACAAATTATTTTGGAAATAAATTTTTGAAAATAATATTAATTTATTTTCACCGATTTCCAGTAAGTGACCCGAAATAGTGGCTGGAAATTTCCAAATAGGGGACTGTCATTATTAAAAAGGCAACCTTGGTAGCTGAAGCAGATAGTTCGAGGATGTTGAAGCAGCAGCAGTGAGGTACAAAGGTCACCGAAAAAGAAAATTAAATTAAAAGTGAAAACAGGAAGAGAAGAAATTTAAAATCAAAAGCAGGAGGACAGGAGTTCGGGCGAGGAATTGGAGACCCCCTAGGAAAAAGTTTAAAATCTAAGTACTGCGGACATATCATTTCATGGTTTTGACCTATTTTTCTTAGTTTTTATTTGAAAAGAAAGAAAATTCCGTGCGTTGCCATGTCGGTATAATAGTTAATATCTTAATATATAAAATTTACGTGTCACTGCGTTCGTACACGCTAATCTGCGAAATCGCCCAACCGATTTCAATGAAATTGTGTGAATGTGTTTGGTTGGCTGTGGCTTGAAAGATAGGATAGTTTTGGATACGATAAATGGCGCTGTTGTCGAGATCTAAAGAACTGCTTGAGAACGCGTCGACGTGGAAAGCTGATATTTAAACACGGCTTTTTCACAAAAAAATCAAATACTAGTTCAAAAATGGACTAAATCGCGAAGCTCCTTCGTAGTGTTGCCATAAAAATATTTAATTTTTTTGTATATATTTGGACACTGCTTGAGAGCGAGTACACGTACAGAGCGTACGTGGTGTTTTCATAGCAATAGTGAATAAAATTACAAAAATGGTCCGAATTAGGCAACCCCGTCTTGATATTGTATACAATACTTTGGTTTTCCACTATATATTTGGAAACTGTCTGAGAACGCATTGAAGTGGACTACTCAAATTTTGTACACGGCGTTTTCATGAAAATTACAAATACAAGTTTAAAAGTAGACCAAATCGGGCGACCCCTTTTTGGTGTTGCCATACAAAACTTTAGGTTTTCATTAAGTATTTGGACACTGCCTCACGAATCAACGTAGATAGCTGAAATTTTGTATACAGCCTTTTTTAAAAAAATTTAAATTAAATTAAAAAATGGGACTAAACGGGTAACTCCTTCATAGGGTTGCCATACAAAAATTTAATACGTGGTGTTTTCATAGCAATGGTAAATAAAATTTCAAAAATTAACTAAACCGCGTTACCCCTTTTTGGTGTTTCCATACGAAATCGTTGTTTTGTACTATATACGTGGTAGCTGCCTGAAAAAGCACCGAGGTGCAGAGCTCATGTTTTGTACACGGCGTTTTCAAAATTGCAAATACAGTTTGAAAGTGGGACCAATCGGGTAACTCCCTCGTGGGTTGCCATACAAAAATTTCGTGTTTTACTATATATTTGGGCACTGCCTGGGGACGCGTCGGCGTAAAGAGCTACACTCTCCCACACATATGAATATATGCACGCTCGCTAATACGCGCACCCACACATCCACACACACACACATACAGACACAAATTGAAACCCTAGAATACGGAATTGTGCGATCGAGTCAGGTAATAGCTTAGATATTATGAAGCATCCTTAACCAACCCACCCCCAGCCCCAAGCGTCTAGTTTATATTATCGCAGGGCAACGCCGACGGGTTTCCCCTGGTATATAAATATATTTTTAATATTAATAATAACAATACGAGCGAATTATCAAATGAAATATACTGTTAAGGACTTTGGAGAATTGCCAGCGTTTTTCTTGTTGTCGGAAATTTTTCGAAGAGAGTTGTGGACTCTAACTAACCACGTGGCGCCCATTACAGGTAGAATACCTATCGACCCACTTCCTTTTCCATCGCTAGATGGCGGGAGTTTATGCGCGCAAGGGTTGTGCTTAATAAATTCGTTGAACTTTCCACTTTTATTTTATATTTTAACAAATTCGTTTAGTCGATTAGTAAGGTTTCCAAGCTAACGTTTTAGTTATATTAAGGAATAGTTAGTTAATTTGGGGAATTGAATTAGTTGAAAGACTCTTATTAATTAGTGGATTGCTCTAATAGTTGCCTCTAAAAACTGAAATAATGAACAACTCTTTAAGCTGGTATTTCTATTTTTCGAAATTTATTATGTAAAAATTAGTTACTTCAACAAAAACATTAGTTGAAAGAGCAAAAGATTCGGATAGCAATTCCGAAAGATTATCAAAGCTAACTATACAAACAGTTGAATTCACAAACGTTACGATAAACAAGCTTAGCTAAATCAATAAGTTTTTTTAACAAATATGATGCGTAGGCTGAAAATCAACTGATATTATTTGATTATGAAACAAATTCAATGGCGTAAATCAACTAGTCTTCTTTTCCAGTACAGATGGCTATAAATCGTCTTACAGCTAGCTATTGATAACAAGTAAAAAAGCTAGAATTGGTCTAAGACCAATTCTTATGATACCCTAGATGAATACCCGTATTATATTTCGTATGGTCACCGATCTATTCAAGTTTGATTTTGAAGTTGTTGTTCGCATATATTTCTAGAACGGTTTGTCGCACAGAAAAAATGATTATAACCAATTTTATAGGATTTCGTATTCTGCAGAGGTTTTTAGTACAATAAAAATGTCTTGGACTTATCGTTTTCAAAGTATACGTAAAAAACCTAAATTTTTATATGGCAACACCAAGAAGGAGTTGCCCCATTTAGTCCATTTCAGACATTTTAATTGCTAATGTAGTAAAAAGATCATGTACGAAATTTCAGCTCTCTACGTCGACGTGTTCTCAGGCAGTGTCCAAATATATAGCGGAAAACGAAATTTTTATATGGCAACCCTACGAAGGAGTTGCCCGATTTGTCTCATTTTCGAACTTAATTTTACTTTTTTTTTTAAAGTCTATGTACAAAATTTCAGCTCTCTAAGTATACGCGTTCTCGAGTTATCGTGCGCACGGACGGACGGACGGACAGACGGACATGCAAAAATCAAAATAACTTTTAATATTATGAATGTGTGTCCAATCCATTTTGCTCTACTATTATTATTTCGAGGTGTTACAAACGGAATGACAAACTTAGTATACCCCTTAGATTTCATCTAGGGTATAAAAATGTGCAACGAGATTTCATTTAAGCAGAAAGGATATGCTCGCAACTGCCTTTCCAGAAACTATATGTAAACATAATGATAATGATGAAACGACACAGCAAAAGGAAGAGATTTTGAACGTCTTATATTGCTGAAAGAAGGGAGGGAATTGTAGTTCATTCCAGAATTCCAGAAGATATCGAGGTGAATATGTAAAAGAGAAGAACAACATACATGCAAAAACTATGACTTACCGTAAAATAGTAAATTATCATACAAGGACGTTCAACCGTTCAAATTTAAATAGTGCACCTACATAGTTGTTAATAACTTCATTTATATAGTTATAGTACCATCTCTATTAAAGCAAGATAAAGAAGGACTTTGATGTAGCGTTAAAAAATATCAAAAAGGCAAGCGCAAATAGTATGTTCCAAGTATTTTTTAAACCCTAGATGAAATCTATAGGGTATACTAAATTTGCACCCCATTTGTGCCTGAGAACTCGTCGACATAGTGTGTTGAAATTAGGTATATGGTGTTTTCATAGTAATAGCAAATAAAATTTAAAAAATGGACTAAATCAGGAAACCCTTTCCTGGTGTTGCCATAAAGAAATTTAAGTTTTTTATATAGTATAGTATATATATATATAAAAAACAATTAGTCCTAGACATTTTCATTGTACTAAAAACTTCTTCAGAATACGAAATTCTATAAAATTGGTTATAATCAGTTGTTCTGTCCGACGAACCGTTATAGAAATATATTTGCGAAAAACCACTCCAAATATCAAAATTGCACAGATGGGTGACCATACGAAATTTATTCATCCAGGGTATCATAAAAATTGGTCTTAGACCAATTGTAGCTTTTTTACTTGTTAATATAAAAATATAAAAATATAAAAATGGAAGTGCTATGTAAGTCCACATTGCAAAATAATATTTGTTACGCACTCTGCGTATTCGCTACCCCCCGGCTAGTGATGGAAAAAGGTTGGGACTTAAGCACCTTTTGGGCGCCACGTGGTTATTGGAATCCACGAACTAGAGAATAAAATATAAAAATGAAAAAATCTCTTTTGTACTAAAAAAATACGTTGTAATTCGTAATCGTATAAAGAAACAAATCTTAATTCGTAATCGAGCTCAATTGTAAATTGAATTTTTTACAAAAAATTAAAAGAACATATTGAATGAAAGCTAACGGCGGCACGTCCCTCCACTTATCTTCAATTGCCATTTCTTTTACTTTTATTCACTGGTCTGTCTTTAATCTTTTTCTTTTCAACTCCTTTGTTTTGGTTTTTTCTGATCTCCAACCTTTTTAACTATTATTCTTTTAAACTTATTTTTCGCTCCGACACTTCTTTTCAATTGACTGACTGGGAATGGCCGACCGCTTCACCTACCAAAGCGTCTCTGTATTAAGCCCCCTATTTTCTACTTCCGACCCCTATTTCTAGCAGCTTCTTGTATTTTATTGCATCAAAGTAGTTCTTGCAAGTGGCCTAAATAATTGGGGCATTTCGAAAAATAATTTTGATTGGTTTTAAATTTGAAATTTACCAATATTTTCGGGTCTAATGTGTTTTGCATTATGCTTTGGGCTGCGGTCTGTTCAATATGTTTGAAGTTACGGAAGGAAAACTGTCGCTTTCATATAATAACTTATATTTACGTAATGTTGATGATAGTTATGTTGAGGGAAGACTGAATGAGGTAAGTCAAGCTATTTTATACCACCGATTCTATATATATATAGAAGACAAATAACACCTTTTCCTTCTTGGCCTGGACTTCGCACAGTACCCTACCAGCTTTACATCATCTTAACAGTGGTAAGTAAATTTTTTTTAATAATATAAAAATTTGAAATTCAATCCTAATTACAGGTGTGCAAAATCCAACAACGATTAAAATACATACAACACAACAACGTGGAGGGATTTAAATCAACCCAACCCTCCAAGATTACCGGAAGCCTCCTCAATTTGCTTCGACCGCTCGAGAAAGGAGAGGTCTCTATCCATCGTGCAGGTATGGTAGATGTTATTACATACATGGCTGCCCTTTGTATCGCTATTCGTTTCAGGAGCAATGAGTATCGAAGTGTCTGGTAAAATGTCATCTTTAAAAGCTGAATTGAAGCATCCCATCCTGCAGAAAGTTCATATACGTGTATTTATTTATTTAGAACTTCATCAAAGATCTGATTACTAAGTTTACAAAAAAAAATTATACACATGTAAACAATGATAATGACCAAAAGTGTACATAACAATAATAAAAAAATGAAAAGTAACTTTAACTAAGCTGATCTCTTAATTGACTTTTTGAAAGATGAAAGTGAATGCAATCAAACTGGTTGTTAAAGAGACGAGACATTGATGAAATCGGCTCGTGAAAACCATAGTCCGTACTATGATTAGGAACGACGAAGAAGTTGTGGTTCTTCAAGGAGCGCGCAGGAACAGATATATTGAAAGTATTTAAGAGCTCAGGAAAATTTATCGCTCCTTGCATACACTGAAACGCAAAAACAACTCTTTAAGCTTTTCGCCTATTTTTAAGAGGATCTAATGGAAAGAGTTTAAGCCCATCAACATTTGGAGATAGAATAATAGGTTTATCCCAATGAAGTCCATGCAGGGAAAAACGAAGGAATCTCCGCTGCACAGCCTCAATACGATTTATGTATACAGCATAAAAAGGAGACCAGACCGGACTGGCATACTCTAAAATAGGTCTAACGAATATGCAGTAAAGGATCTTCGTTATGAATGGATCATTAAACTCTTTTGACCATCTCTTTCCAAGCCCCAGAGTAGCATTAGCCCTGGCACCGATTGTATTAATATAATGCTCGAAGGAAATCTAGTTTTAAGAAAGACACCCAAATCCTTGGTTTTGTCAAGTCTAGTTAATAAGCATCCATCTAAAGTATAACTGAAGTTCAATGACTTCTTTTTACGAGAAAGGGACATAGCAGTACATTTGTTGATGTTGAGAGGAAGACAGTTAATAGCACACCATTTATAATTACAAATTTAGAATTCCACACTTGGTTTCAATAGAAACAATGCGGAAGATTTTGGCATCGTCAGCATAGCAAAGTATTCTTGAATTAGTCAAAATCAGAAATACGTCATTAATGAAAACAATAAAAAGGAGTGGTCCGAGAAGGCTGTATAAAGGTACTTGGACTTATTTCACATTACAATATGTAAATAAAATTAAAATACCTCGCAGAATCATTCAAATTGAATACTGTTAGACATCACGGGACAAAACATTAAGGTACATAAAATTCTATATATGTATATACTATTTCAATATTATTAATATTTTTTTTCTTTCATGTTACCACACCCTTTTTATCATGATTTCGACATATAACATATTGTGGTATTATTTGTAATTTTTTCATGATTATGAAGCTGGAAATCAGTTACAGGTTTTAGATGTGAGGTTGCAAGTTTGATGCGCCTTACTATTCTATTGAAGGGATACCTCCGGAATACTTATAAAAATATTGCAATTTCAATTCAAAATTTTAATTTATTTAATAATTAACTCTACACAACTAGGACTAGGATGAAAAATAAATGTCTAAATTTATTTAAAGTAAAATTAAATATAGAGCTATAAAATTTCATGAGAGTAACAATTACTTAATATGTTTTTAGTATATGTATAAAAAATAAATAAACAAATTTTCTACATAAGTTTGTTACTATATAAAGGGGAAATCAATAAAATATACGAACAATATCAAAGCAGAATTAAACTTTGTGTAGTTATGTATCTAGCTCATTCCGTCTAAACTTTTCCTCTGCATCTTGCTCTCCTTAGCACATGTGAAGTATGATTCCTGGTTTTCTATATTTAAGTGTATTAGATTAAAGGATATTCAAAAATAGTAATAATATGTTCAGTGCAGTGACATAATAAAATCTTTGAGGTATATGTAACCAACAGCTTAGTTGAAGACAGTACTGAGCTTGCGCATTGATATAGAGGCCATATTAAGAGTTCCATAAATCTTTGCAGTGATGCTGTTAGCGTGACTATTTCAAGTCAAGGTTTTGTTCAATATAACACCGCGATTTCTAATACTATCGTAGTACGTGATAACCCAATAGCGGTCGAAGTCATTACTGACCTAGTTCTAGAAGTACTTCCAGAAGTCGCAGATAGTTTCAAGTATGATTTCACTCCATGTAAACAAATCATTACTTTTACACAGTATTGTCATAGGGCGGAACCAGTTCTTCCCTTCTTGTATTACCAGTATAAATCCTAGAAGTAATTAACGGAAGCATTACCGGATTATTACTTTTTTACTTTTTCAGATTAATTCTAGAAGATATTACTGGATCTAAAATCTGGTATCTAGTTGTAATTTAACGATCTATTTTTATTTTAAGGTATTGAGAAGTAGAACAGAAAACGAAAAATACTAAAGAGATAAAATAGTCTTGAAGTAAATCTTAATATATAAAAATTCAGTGTCACTGTGTTTGTACACGCTTACCTCCGAAACCGCACTACAGATTTCAATGAATTTTGTGAATGTGTTTGGTTGATTCCAGCTTGAGATATAGGATAGTTTTAGACACGTTAGATGGCGCTGTTGTCGAGACGTAAAAAACTGCCTGACAACGCTGAAATTTCATAAAAATTGAAAATACATGTTACAAGATGGAGAAAATCAGGCAACTCCTTCGTAGAGTTGCATACAAATATTTCGGGTTTTTGTTTATATGTTATTGGACACTGCCTGACAACGAGTACACGTAGTGAGCTGAAATTTGTACGTGGTGCTTTCATAGCAATAGTAAATAAAATTACACAAATGATCGACCCCTTCCTGATGTTGCCATACAAAACTTTAGTTTTTCACTTGGTTTAACGATAAGTGCAACCACGCTATAAAAGTGAAAGAGTCTGCTTTTCGCGCCTATTAATTGCATCCATGTTCGGAACTGAAACGAGTCTACAAGACTGTACGGAACACCTGTAAGTCCATTATCCAGAGAGAAAAATTTCTTTTTGACCAGAATATCAGACAAAGAATCTTGGCAAGCCGCAAAGGTAGCAAAGGTTTCTGGTCCCTGGTCAAAACCATCAGGAGCAACTTCACCAGTTCCTCCATACCTTCACTACTTTGTAATGGTGAAGTGACCGTTGACTCCCTGGATAAAGCTAACAATTTAGCTGCTAGATTCGCTTCAAACTTTCGTCTTCCACCCACCTCACAAGCACCTGTTTTGCATATCTCGTGTGGACGAGTACAAGAGCCAATACACTTCCGTACGAGAGATGTGTTCAGGGTCCTTAAGGGGATCAACGGCTCCAAAGCTGCAGGCCCTGACGGTTTTTTGCCCCTGTTAATTAAAAGCTGTGCCTCATCCTTGGCTAAACCTCTGCGTAAACTATTCTACTTGTCTTATTTGACAGGAAAATTTCCAACTGCTTGGAAACTAGCTCACGTTCAGTCTATTCCCAGGAAAGGAGAGGGTAGCGATCCCGCAAATTATCGACCAATTGCGATTCTTTCAAAGGTTTTTGAATCTATCATGTGCCGTCAGTCGACGTCAAGCCGGAATCGGGTGATAGACCAAATCATAACAGTTACCAAACAAATATAAAAAAATTCTAAGTCATGTATTTTTCAAATTATAGATTTTTTTTTTGTTTTCGATAAAATGCACACATTGTGATGGTTTTTTAGCTCCTGTTGCTGCAAATCTTTACTTTTTTTTAATTTTATTTTTCTTATGTAATCCCGAATAGTGATTATGTAACCTGTTGCTTTAAATTCTAAGCCAACTGTTCCGGCTTGGCAGAAAATGTCACATTTTGCCGAACCAAGAATAGAAAATTAATATTTCACCCAACTTTAACTGAATGTAATAAAAAAAAAGGTACTGCGCCAGTTTGGCAAGTAACTTTAAAAGTTGACGCATTTAATAAGGATTCTAAAATGGTATAGCACTTGCTACAATATTTCTTAGATTACGGAAAAAAAATATTTTCTTCAAGAAACCCAGTTTCGAAAAATGTTTTTTCACCTACTAAAAAGGATTCTAGTGTACCCAAAGCTTGCCGTAAGACCGTAACTTTCAGATTTTAGACAGAGTGAGACAGAGAGCCATTACATGAAGTGTGAGTGAGCAAGATAGTGACGCTCGCTCGTCAAATCATTGAGTTTTTACAAATGTGCATCGTCTACTCTCCACAGAGGCCCGACTTCCAAGTACATGGTGAAGGAAGACCCAAGTACTTTGGTACGTGTAATCCAGGAAAGCACAGGGGTGCCTAAAAGTATAGCTCACCAAATTTTACGAAAACATGAGCTCCAGAATTACGGAAGCAGTTGAATTTGTCATCAATGGAAGATTGGCCCGTCTGATAACCCGATCCTTTTTAAGAAGATGTCGAACTAGTATTGCAGCTGAAAGAAGGCAGTTTGAACATCTTTTGTAAATAATAAATCTTAGCATCCAAATAATTGGTGTTTAATTTTAAACTTAAGGAAAATTTGTCCTAAATTCAACAAAAAGTTAGGATCTCTAACTTCACTATCTAGCGTCACTATCTGTCTCACTCACACTTCATGTAATGACTCTCCGTCTCAGTCAAACCAAAATCTGAAAGTTACGGTCTTACGGCAAACTTTGGGTACACTAGAATCCTTTTTAGTAGGTGAAAAGAAATTTTTCTGAACTGGGTTTCTTGAAGAAAAAATTTTTTTTTTCCGTAATCTAAGAAATATTGTAGCAAGTGCTATACCATTTTAGAATCCTTATTAAGTGCGTCAACTTTTAAAGTTACTTGCCAAACTGGGCAGTACTTTTTTTTTCATTACAGTCAGTTAAAGTTGGGTGAAATATTAATTTTCTATTCTTGGTTCGCCAAAATGTGACATTTTCTGCCAAGCTGGAACAGTTGGCTTAGAATTTAAAGCAACAGGTTACATAAGCATTATTCGGGATTACATAAGAAAAATAAAATTGAAAAAAAGTAAAGATTTGTAGCAACAGGAGCTAAAAAACCAGCACAAGGTGTGCATTTTATCGAAAACAAAAGAAATGTCTATAATTTGAAAAATACATGACTTAGAATGTTTTTTTATATTTTTTTGGTAACTGTTATGATTTTATCTATCACCCGATTTCGCCTTGACGCGACTTACCGGACACCCTGTATATATATATATGCATATATTTGGACATTGCTTCACGCATCGAAGTAGAGAGCTGAAATTTTGTATACGGGCCTTTTGTCGAAAAGTGTAAATTAAGTTCAAATATGGGACCAATTGGGCAACTTATTCATTTGGTACGTAGTGTTTCCACAGCAATGGTAAATAAAATTTAAAAAATGAACTAAATCGGCTTACCCCTTCTTGCTTTTGCCATACAAAACAATGGGTTTTCACTATATACTTGGACGCTGCCTGAGAAGGCATCGAGGTGAAGAGCTCATATTTTATACACGGCGTTTTCATAAAAATTGCAAATACAGGTTCAAATTGCTATACCAAACTTTTTCACTTTATATTTGGACACTGCCAACCACGTCGATGTAGAGATCTGAAATGTTCTACATAGGCCTTTTGTAAAAAAAGGGAAATTTAAGTTCGAAAATGGGGCCAATCGGGCAGCTCCTTCTTGGGTTGCCATACAAAAATTTCGTGTTTTACTAATTATTTGGCGACTGCTTGAGAAGGTGTCGACGTAGAGGGCAACACTCTCCCACACATATGAATGTATGCACGCCCCATCATAAATGCACACTCACACAAACACACACCCGCATACGCAGACACAAACAGCCACACACACACAGCCACGCGCGCAGTGAAACTCTAGAGTACGGAATCGCGCAATCGAATCAGATAATAGCTTAGATATTATGCATCTATGATCATCCCACCCCACCCCCACCCATCTAGGGATCTATTTTATCGCCGGGGAATTATATATATTATGTATCTTAAAAAGGGGAAGAAGTAAAATGGTCATAATAACGAAAAAATTGCAAAGTTTCATAGTTTAAAATTTAGGGAAACAACCGTCATTATTATATGATAAAATCGATTACTGAAGTCATTTTATAATCACTTTCCCTTATAGAAACGTAAAAGCAAATTCAAGGTAGTTCTAGAACTATTTCTCCAGGAAAGTGCTTCAAATCCGCTGCTGGGAAGATATACAAGATGTGCTTAGAATATTATCCAATCACTTTTATTGGCATTGAGAACTAAACTATTTTTCCACGACCAATTTAAGACTGCCTCGTTGAGATTGTCAGCACCATTATTAAAAAGATCCAGGGGAATTTAGGTACAAAGTTGCAGATCCTCAGCATTATGATCATTCTTGGCAGGTTATTTTTAGAAACCGAGAGAAGCAGCGAAGCCGAAATAAATCTCTGTGCACAATTTGTAAAGAAGAATTCTGGGGAGAAATTATTGCATTATCTTACAGAGATCAGATGTCACAAGTTTGCATGCAGAGAGTGAACAGTTTTTGTGTAAGAGGGTGCATGTGTATGTATTTCTTCAAATATTCCCAAATCTTTTTACAGTTAGGTTTTTTTTTTTTTTATGAGAATAGTCGAACATGATTTTTCAAAACCATTCCTCTTACAAATCTTACCTGACTGCACGCAACATTTTTTTGCCAGATCTTCTCTTATTTTATAATAATTGACATTTCTGTTCTGAAAAAATATTTTAACCCCTTAAAATTAGCCGCTGAACATGTTCATGTTTTCTACTATATCTATCTATCCATGCTACTACTATTATATATTCTAATTCTAACATAAACTTGATTTCCAAATCTTAACTTTTTTTAGTAAGATTTTTATAATTAACTACAAACAATTAATCACTTACATTATTAACAATCGAAATTGTATATTGTGTGTTAACAAAATTTAAAATCAGTTCAACAAGATTACGTTTTTTGGAGCTTTTTATGGTAATAATTAATTACACCAAAAATTAAAACGATGTAAAAACATACTAATTGTATGCTTAATGTCTTTTTAATTTTAATTGTAAACTAATAATTTATATTAATAGAACTTCCGAGATTTAGTAGAATTTGTATATCTCCGGGTTTAAAAATGTTTTAATTCAAAACAAATTTAATTTTCCAAAATAAATTAAAATATACACTTACAAATTTAATACACCACTAACTGAAATAAATATTAATTTACTAACAAGGAGAGGGTCCCTACTCGTCATCACCGATTTCGTCCAAATTCATGGTATAAGTAGGACCCGACTAGAAATGAAAGTGACGCAAGTGGAGCTCCAGATGACCAAGCGATACCAAAATAATGTATATTGTAGAGTGCCCAGCTTGCACATTTTCGTGGGAGTTGTCGCGGTTAAATTGCAACAGAATTTGAACGAAAGTGCCAAATTCATTCTGGTGAAATGGCAATCACAGAGAAGGTATGTAGATTTTCAATTCTGTAAGTGGCATTTCCGTGTGTTTTTAAAAATCGCCACTAGATGGCGAAAAATGGGTATGCAAAATTTTTATAGTTTCAATTTATTTAAATAAGTAAATGACATCCGACTTTCCTGAAATTTTGTACAGATAATCTCTTTGTAAAAGCGCATTAATAAAAAACAAAAAATTGGATTAATCGATAAGTTGTAGAAAAACATTTCGAAATTAATTTTTCAGACAAAATTTTGGCCGTCGAAAATTAAATTTCGCAACTTAATCAGAAGGAGAGGGAAAATATGTTCAAAAAATCAGTAAGAAATCGCAAAAAATTAGCAAAAGGAATTTTGGAAATCGGATAATATTTACCCCACCTCCATCAGAACAAATAAGAAACTTTTTCCCATTGGTGTATATGAATGACCTTTTGACATTGTATTTGTCATCCGATTTTGATGAGATTTTGTTCGAATGTTCTACACAGATAGAATATAAAATAAATACCCTAATCTGGAAAATAATTATTTTTTATTATTATGATAACATATAAGTAACCCACCACGGGTTAACACTCTGTAATCAGCTGCCGTACGAATCTCGTAATGGTTTCAAAAAATCATAAAAAACTCACAATGAACTGAAGCAAAAAAAGTTTTGAAAATCGGCTGGAATTTGGGCGAGAGATAAAGGTGGTTGCTTTAAAGTAAAATGCAGCTAATTAATGTAAGTTGTAAGTAATTTAGCAAACCTCGCAATCTTTTTTTAGAAAATGCTCCTAAACTAATTACGGTAATGACTTCTGGTAAATGAAAGATAACAGATTATAGCTAATTGTAGCGAAAAGAGGGTGACTTAAATGTTGCGAGTATACCCGTAAGATGGTAATTATGAAAGTTTACCGAAAAGTGTTAATTTTAACCCCGGGTTCACCTACATTATGCATTATTTCGCTTTCGCTTGGCCATCTGGACTTGCGTCATTTTCATTTCTAGTCAAGCCCAACATACCTATACTATGAATTTGGATAAAATCGGTGGGGACGAGTAGGAACCCTCTCCGTGTAAGCCCTTTTTGTAAAGAAATTAGAGTTGACATTTTTTTTTTATTTTGTAATTTTTCCATTTAAATTAAGGAGTTACACCACCTTGGCGCTCGGATAAATGGGTATAAAATTAAATTTTTTTTAAAACGCAGCTATTAAATTAATTTTTATTTTACATATAAAGGTATACATAGTACCTTTATGAATAATTTAAAAATGAAAAAAAAAACGATAAAAATATAAAATAGTCGGACATATGAGTCATCAAGTAATATCCTATTCTAAAAATTCTTACTGATGGGGTGCTTTTTAGGGTTCCGTACCCTGTTACTAATCTCAGCGGGCTGTTTCTCTGGAACCATAATAGATAGAAAGTTTGAAATTTTCACAGAGTGTGTATTTCTATTGCAGCTATAGCAATCAATGATAACAATAAAATAAAAAATGAAAGTGGGCGCTAAACGAGAAACGTTATTTTTTCGGCGTGTTTTGCTGGACCTTAACAATCGCTCTATCTCTTGAACCGCAATAGGTAGACACATAAAATTTTCAAAGAGCTAGTCATACTATAGGTGCAAATACAACAAATTCGAACCATTCGAACCATTCGAATGTGAGTCCAACAGTTTTTTCTTTGTCTGGAATATAAAATTTTTCTTTTTTCTCATCTAGAAAGGTAATAGCTAAGATATAGGATAGGTTAATTAGAAATAAATTGACAGCTGTTTGAAAAAAACGTTGATTTTTATCGAATCTTTTGAGTTTTAAAAATTTATAAAAAATTAACATGGCACCCAATCAATAATCTCCTATGACATATTTTAAATAATATTATAAAGAATGTGTGGTTTAAATTTTATCAAAATCGGTTGAGTAGTTCTTGAGACAATTTGCCCACCAATTTGAAAATGTTAGTTTCGAGGAAAAGCTATATGATAAAACAACTACTACATGCTGCGCTCACTTCTAATTGCTTTAACATCGGTAGTAATTTGAATTTTGAAATGATTAAACGCTTAAAATATTGTTAAAAGTATAAACAATTTATATAGCACAAAAAACAGTTTAGATAAAGCTTAGATTTTTTGAAAATCTCAAGGTGGTGTGGCAACTCCATTTTCTACAAGGTCAGGTAGATTTCATCCTCGCAAACATGTTTTATGTCGTGTTAATTAAGTTAGAGAGTTTATTAACAAATAAATTTGCTTATTCTGATCACTTCTATTCTTACTGTACAGCTGGAAATACGCTACAGATATTCTTTGGTCTGGTCTTTGATTACAAAAAATTCCTGATTAACTTAATCTACTTTTGTATACAAAAACTTCTTGCGATTTTGTTAATGAAGATGATTTATTAATTTTTTTTTAGAAATCATAAAGAATTTCATTTAAAATATTTCTCTAGGTCTTTAAGCAACTCCACAAATTGTCGCCAAGTATGAACTCCCATCTAGTAGTAATTCTGTTGTAGCTCTGCACATAATTGCCATCTACTCATTTATACTAGAGCCCATCACTAATCAGTTGCAGGGAATTCAACTTAATCTGCAATCTCTAAGTGAAGAAATCGGAAGCTTAATCAAAATTTTAAATTGCTATAGAGAAAAGTCATTTGCCTTAATTCTTCAGCAAATTTAAACTTTTTGCGATTTATTGAATATTGACCTGGTATTGCTCTGCTTAGTGAACCGAATAACACATAAATCAAATCAACGAGCATATTCTATGCAAGAATATTATAGAATATCAATATTCGTTTCTTATTTAGATTCTATTATCATATCATTGAATGAACATTTTTCGGAAAATCATAATATACCTACCTTTTTCGGAAAATCATAATATACCTACCTTTTTCGCTCCCACGAAATGAAATTGTTCATAAAAAATTGTTTGAAAAAATATAGGACTTTTATGGAACATATTTGTTGGAAAACTTTATTGTTAAAGCCACAAGAGGTATGAAACTTAAACCCAAAAAAACTTAGATACATCAAAAAGTGAATACATTAATTTATTGGAAAGCGCCAAAGCTTTTTATCCATCAGCTATTAAAATTGGCCTCACACTTCCTATAACAACATGGACGGTGGAACGCTCATTTAGCACATTGAAGAAAGTAAAGATTTGGACAATATCAACTATGAGCGAACAACGATTCTCGGGCTTATGTATGATGAGTCTGTTGTTAATGAAGATTTTGTAAGCGAAGTCATGTCTAAGTTCGCAGAGAAGCCATGTAGGTTACAATTATTATTTAATAAAAATTAATAAAAAAATAAAAAAAAAGTTGTATAGGTACTTTTAATTTATAATGCTTCTTTAAATAAATAGATGAAAATTTTTATCAAACAAAGGTGCTGCAAATGCACCATCTGCCGGGACCCATTAGTCAACGTCAATGATGAAGCCCATAGAAAAGGTCACCAGCACAAGTTCTTTATCGATTGCCAGCCTTACGTCTGTTGTTAGGTATCCTTCCTTTTCTTCCAGAATACATTTCTTCGAAAATTCCGTTTATTTAATAATATATTGTTCATTTTCACGTTTTAGTACTATCCGAGGCCAACAACGAGGACGTAGAGAAATACTGAAAAAATTTCCAGTAAATTTCTAAGATAAAATTCAGAGTTTCCCTATATCAGGCCGAGGCGTATTTATGTGACGTAAAAGTACTTTTGTGCCGAAAACAGAACAGAACTCCCTATACTATAAGCAAGCAACTGGTTGGTTTCAATTTCCTTTGAATTTTGTATTGTAATTAATTCATAGACGAACCCTTGGGTATCGGTGTTATTTTTTCATTATTGAAATTGAAAGATTATTCTCGTATTTTTTGTACTTTCCAATTTGCTATAATCAATGATTAAACGTAATTTAAAATAGTTTTTTTAGACAACATTTTTACGACGTTATATGATAGTAAAAATGAATATTCTTCGAAACAACATTTTTTCGCGCCGCCCGCCAAGAAATATGATTTTGAAGAAATGTATTTCCGACGAAAAGATTTTCGAAGAAATGTGTTTTCGAAGAAATGTATTTTCGAAGAAAAGTAGGTGAATCCTGTTGTGTTTCAAGAGAGCTGTGCCGCAATAATATCAAGATCTAAACCCAGCTTTACTAAATTATCTCAAACACTTTCAACAGGAAAGATGAAAAGTTAAAGGGCTATATTCTGGAATCGCCGTGCCATCTTCGATCGTTTTCTTATGATAATAATATCTGCTCTCATTCAGATGCGGGAGAAACAGGAGTCGAATTATACAATAATTAAAAATAATTTTAAATATGTCATATTTATATATATATGATATGGGTCAGGAGGGGATGAATAATAAAAGGGAAAGCTAGTTTGATTAATTTCTAGTGATTGGCATCAAGACCAACAGCATTGGATTTGCAGAGAAAATAGCTTTAATAATATCATCCACTTTAGGTGTAATTACTATCTCTATCTCGGAAAGGATGCAGCCGACAAAAACGTTATGTATTCTGTATACTGGATATAGAGGAGGAATTAGTAGAAGAAGCCGCAAATTCGGCATTTAGACCATTTTTATCTGAGTTGAACTTATTCTTCGATACCGCAATACCCGCATTCTTCATTTTACATGGTAATCAATTTCATATTCATAAATTTATTGTTCAATTAAGAAATATATATTTAGAAGACGTTGCAATAAAAAACAAACCAATTTCTTAAATCCTTAACAAACGTGATAAAATGTATCAGTATCATTCAATAAGCATGTTTTCGTTGTAAGAAATGCGGTAGTGTGTAGAATATGTGCCGGATGTGCCTATTGCAGATGAAAATAATGAATCGAACGCAATTTTCTATGGACTACAACAGTGGATTTTTCCATCCAAAGTTATATGTATAACCGTTTTGGTAAAAAAAAAAAAAATTGTTTTATTTTTTTTTATTAAAGTAGAGGTAATTCTGGACATTTTGGTGCCAATTTTAAGCAAATCACACTACTATAAGTGGGTTAAATTTTTGAAATCGATAATTCCAGGTTGATTTCAGTACCCGATCAGCCTCATTACAAACACATGTCATTTTCATGTTATATTTACCTTTTAGACTTTTTATTCATATTACTATGTTATCATTATTCATTGTGAGTTAGGTAGAAATAAAACTGCATAATATAATGTGTATATATATATATGATATTATATTTTCAAACATTATAAATAAAAACTTTTCAGCGCCATATGAAGGCTCTTCTTCCTCTTCTTCAAAGGCCTCCTCAAGTTTCTTCTTAGGTGTAGATCGACTCTGAGGTGCACCTTTTACCAATGTTGTGTCGTCAAATATAATATGATATAATTTATTACTTACAGACAAGATCATGGAGCATTGAAATTTCAAAAATGTAATTGGCATTATGTCAATGTAAATCTTTGTAGCTCAAAGAACCGGCCGACAACGTCGTAGAACTCGATTTTCTACCCTGTAAAGGGTTTACTTCTTCTGTTGAAGTTGACGGAGTTTCCTCAACATTTCTTGATGTAAAAAGTTCCGGAGATGCGCACTTTTGTTTCGAACGATCACACCGTTCACCATGAAATTACTTTCTATGTTTAAAAACTTTAGGAATACCTGAATGTGGCATTTTAACTTTTACATTATATTTGATCACAACTCCACAACAAACAATAGCGTACTACGTAGTCACGTAGTCAAGGCCAAGCAGGTAACAAAGGGTGAAAAGGGTCTGGAGAGTGCTGCTTTCTCGTTAAGAACGAAAGAAATGAACATATCGATATGAAACGAAAAATCGGCGGTAAACATGAATTTGTCAGAAAAACTGCTCTCCTGAAAAGTCACGTTTTTTTATATAGGTACTTAAAATGTACCTTTTCTCGGAAACCGTAATAGATAATCGCGCCGTTTTCTTTCAGGTGATGCAGCTAACATCTGTGAATATTTGGAGTTTATCACATGTTTAAAAATATTCACCAAATTTCGAGAAAAAAAGAAACGTTTTTACAAAAAAAAAGGGCTACTTTTTTACTTTGGTTTTTTTGATGCTACGATTCAACAAAATTAAATATCGAAAAACTAATCAACTCAAATTGTTCCCTAATCCTCTGGGAACAGCTGGAAACCAAAAATGTGAAAATCCAAGCACTAGTTACGGGAAACATTCAATGCAAAAAACGTGAAATTTTGGTACATTTTTCTAAGCTTACCATGACCTCAAAAAGTAATAAAATTGAATCAAGTCTGGTATTAAATTAAAGCTAAGAATCTACTGATAAAAACAAAAAAGTCGCTTCAATTGACAAAATACCTCCCGAGATAACAAGGAGAGAACGAAGCTCGGGCGTTTTCAGCTGGACAGACGCCAAAATGGTTATACCCCCCTAAGGACGAAAATTATTAATTCTTCAATTATTCACAAGAAATTAATAGATTTTTACATTGAATATTTTTGGCTGGGTGGGTATAGGAGTTAGCATTATTGCTTTCTGAATAAAACGATGCTTGAAGAACAGCATGAAAACCAAATATTGTATTTAATGAATAACGCAGGAATAGGAAGGTTTTGAATAGCGTTCTTTCAATCCTTGAAAGTCAGGAAGCAAAGTGTCATAAGGGCATGAAGAAAATTCAGAGTCCGTTACGTTATAATATAGTAAAATCGATTAACAAAAAATATCTCCCGAATTGGTTTTAATTAGTGGTTTTACCATCTGCGCATAGTAATTAAAATATCTTTGCAGAGTTAATCTTGCTAAAAATTGAACCCGAGCTGTAGCGATAGTAGACTATTTTTGCACTTGCTCCTTTATCAATATTGCAATGTCTGAACCCAATAGTCATTCTTTAAAGCTACTACATACATATGTGACAGGACAAGTCATGGAGCCAGTGTAGCTTAACCCCTGTCAAAAACTTTAAAATATTTGTTCAAAATACTTAAAGGTTTAACTCTCTTAGATTTTTCACATCATACGCTGTCCAGTTCCGCTGTCCAGTTCCGAATTATTTTCTCTATGAAAGCATGCACATAATATTACTCGGCTTTAATCTTTAGTTTGGGGACATAATAATTTTACCACATTTTGTTTATTTCAGTGTTGGATAAACTTCGAAAAAGCATTTTCGCTTACTCTAATCTTCAGTCTAGAGAATCATCATAGGATAACGTGGCTAATCGAAGCCTGTCCTGATGTCCTGTTTGTGAAAATAAATCAAACAACATAGCCCCGGTATACTTATCAGATAAATACGTTATCCCTTCGGACAACACACTGTTCATAACGATTCCATTTAGAGTCGTCCAGGAAATAATATCCTCAATATGCAATAAATTCTAATATTTTCCTGCATCTGTATTATTGCGTCGTTTAAATGTATGAGATGACCAGGTTGGACTTATCTATGCGGCAAATGTAGAGACCGAAAAGCCTTCTGAAAACGACTTACTTACTACGCTCTATGCCATATCCAATGTGTCCTTTTTATATGTGCTATAGGGTTATATATATGTAAGTATGTTTACCCCGAAAAAATCCACAATATTCTTGCTTTCTTATAATAACTGTGGACTATCCTTCTTATCCTCCCTTGTATGCTTTATTATGGCAGACTACGATGTCCATACTTTCTTCCTCCTTCTACCTTTTCTCAATGCTAAGGAATACACATCGTTCTGTACAATACGTGCGAGTGTAAAGATGAATTTCTGCACTATGGACGCAATTAGTGTTCAATGACGAAATTCTTCCAAACCTTAGGGTAGTGCTAATTATGACGTAATTGCCAGACTGCATAGATATAGGAAAATTATGGAAATTTTCAGCCATTTTTGTAGTAAGCATAGAGAATCGCCGTATTTTATTGGTGCCGAAGGGTAATTGCTATATAAATTAATTTCATGGACGGAACGCTTCGGTATATTGGGAACATGTTGAGGTAAGTTAGTGTCTTCAGTTACATTTTCCTCAAAGGCTGTGGAATTAATTGGTAGACAAATTAAGATGAATGTAGCTTTTTATTGCTTAGATGTAAGATCTGAAATTAATTTCGTGTATAGAGCAGTGTCTTAAATGACAGCATCATACGAAAAGTGTGTGTTACACAAAATAATAAGAAATACATACTTTTCCCAGAAAATAAGATTCGTACATTTTGGAAAAAGTGAAAGTTTTCTAGTTTTGTAATAAAATATTGTGATGATTGGTAATAATTGAAAGGTTATTTTGCTTTGTTTTGTCTGTTTTTTATTTTTAAATGAATTTGTTTTATTTCTGTACAAGATTTACAAATGGGACACATTTAAAAATTAATTAAATTTCACGGTATATTTTAAAATAGTGCCCATAGATGGAAGAACTGTGATAGACCAAGATTTAAAAGAAAATCATTGGTTATCTTCAAATATAACCCGACAATGGGTAAATTTTGTCCAGTAGATATCTTGGATATGTTGGATCCCATAAATCTGAAGATCTAACTACAGTCCAAATGCATATTAACTTTGCTAGAGAATGCGTAAGAGAAGTTGCTCTTGTGCTGATTGGTATATTTAGTTTCCCTGTAATGGGAAAAATTTTGTTTGAGGTAACTACACTCATTCATACAATCTTCATTCAAATAAGAGAAATTCTGACCATGACATTAATTTGTGACATATTGCTCGCTCCCCACATTTTTTAACTTCTAGCTTATTATAAAGGAAATATACGGTGAACTTCTACAGTGCCAAACACATTTCCGCCACTTCGATTCGATTCGATGCAACCCATTTAGCTCAACTTTAACCACAAATTACTTTGGTATGATAGAAATTAGATAATCTAGAGATTATGTATTTAATGAGTTCCACAATCGGACAACCTTAACAGGCAATTCTCTTTCATTAATAAGACAGAAAAAGCACGACAACATGAGAGTCAGCAATCTAGAAAAATTTAACTCTAAATAATCGGATTATTTACTGATATTAAAAATACAATAGTTTCAGTATAAAAGATGATTTCATTGAGATGTGGTTAAACCTGTTAAAAATAGTCGGGGATATATCAAAATTTATACGATTCACAGTCAGTGACAATCAATTCAATAGGATAACAAATAATTATACAGTAACTACATAATTTCGAAAAACAACATGAGATGAACACATTTTATCTCTTTCAATTTATGAATTGTCGAAGCACAAAATAATAAAATTAATGAACAGACGTATTCCAAAATTGATGGCTGCCTTAGCTTTTTCTTACACGACCTTTCTTCTGTTTTTTTTGTTTGAAATTTTGAAAACTCCTTCCAATATTTCCATTTCTACTACTACTTGGTCATGTTGAAAGTTAAATTTCCTGTTCACCCAAATTTTCCATTGAAATTGTATCTGTTTCTGTATAAGAATTTTCATCTATGACCGCATATTCTTTAGCAGATACATCCTCGACATTTGCCCTTAACATTAAAGGGAGTAGGTATACAGGGTGTTTTCCACTAGGAGGTCAATAGAGCAGGAGGTGATGGTACTAACCTAGACGAACCAAAAATTTTAGAGCAGGGTTGGTGGGGGGGGGGGGGGCAATATCAGCCGTTTAGGAGTTACAGGGTGATAAAGAAAAAAAGATAGTTTTTCACAAAACACCCTGTATCTTAAAAACTACAGGGCGCACGGTTACACTTAAGAGCTTATTGTATGCAAAACTTCATGACCTTTCCAAATACTGCTCAACCAGCCCCATACCGCTTTCCCAACAAGAATTATGGTTGTCTAAACGAAAAATTTCTAACCTTTTTGTTTCATTTAACCTCTATTATTTTACAAAAAGACCATTAACATAACCTTTTTTTGTAAAAACTGTAAACTGTAGACTCTTCTCTTTAATGTGACCTATTGCACCCTATGTGTTAACAGTAGGTCACACCGAAATTAGACGATCTTTTTTAAAATGACGTGCTAAGGGAACAAATTATCGTTGAGAATAGGTTTGAAAATAGGTTTGAGAATAGGTTAAGAGCTAATAGCTTTTAAAAAGCTAGCATAGGGCGTAATAGGTCAAATTAAAGAGGGGAGTCTACAGTTTACAGTTTTTATAAAAAAAAAGTTATGTTAATGACCTTTTTGCAAAAATAATAGAGGTTAAATGAAAAAAAAAGTATAGAAAATCTGAAATTGTTATTTTAGGCGACCACATTTCTTGATGAGAGAGGGGCTGGTTGAGTAGTAGTTGGAAAGTTCATGAAGCTCTGCTTACAATAAGCTCTTAACTGTGACCGCACGCCCTGTAGTTTTTCAGATACAGCTTTTTTCTTAATCACCCTGTAACTCCTAAATGGTTGATATGGTTCGTCTAGGTGAGTACTATGACCTCCTGCTCTATGACCTCCTAGTAGGAAACACCCTGTATGCTCCGTACTTATGGAAGAAAGCGTCGGATACATTAACAGGAAACCCACATTTCTTGAAAAAAATCGGTTTACATGTTTCTGGTGTGTTTTGAATTGCTGTCTAATAAATGACATCCAGATAATTGACTGTTTTCGCTACTTCAGAAGTATTACCGGCATTTTCAAGAGATGCGAATAAACGCTGGAGTATCATCTTGCATTAATGAACTTTAAAACATTTAATAATGCCTTGATCAAGAGGTTAGCACACGCTTGTAGTGTTCGGTGGGAAAAATACCAGTCTTACATTTGATAAACTCTAATTAGGATGTCGCGTCGCCTTGTATCTTTCGATTGTGGCTTCTCATTCGACTATTGAGTTGAAGAAGCCATTCTTCCATTATTGATGAGATCATCCAGGTCTTCCTACTAGCCGGATATTTTACTGGAATTTGCCTTAAATCAACATTTTTGAAGCAGCGCGGTTTCAATGCTTTACTAATAAACAATAGTTTTTCAAAGATTCAGTCAGTAAAAATCAATAGGAGTAATGTAAGCCTTTCTTTTTATTGCTTTCCACCTTTGCTCGAAGGGCTCGAAAACACAACGCCGTTTAATCAACTTTAGCTATAACTGTTATGTTAAAATCTTTAACAAAATCTGGAAATTTTGCATTCCATTTATCTACACTAGATTATGAAACATTCTTAGATTCTCCACAAATTGTAGAGAATTTGATATTGTAGTGAGTTCGGAAGCTCTCAACTCAACCATATGAAGCCTTAAGGTTGGCACTGTTTAATGTTTTGGAAATTACTCTAGCTTTCTCCTTCAAAATAGGGATCGATATTGGAATATTTTAGGTATGGGCTGTAGCATTACCTTCTGTATGTTCCAGGCCATGAAACAAAGCGATTTTGCTTTTTCTCACTTGCAAAAGTACGAAATCGTACTACTCTAGTACATTCAAAGAATTTAATGTCATGGCCTGGAACATAAAGACGGTAACGGCTGTAGTGAGCCATTGGAAAACCATGTGGCTAATTCTTTCATTCCTAGTTATCTTGAGTTACCTCTTAATCTCTGTAATGCTCTGTAATTACTTTTCTGTTCTTCAATATATTGTAGACTTGGAGTTTTCCACGCTTCTTTCTCATTCTTTCTCTTATCACTTAAATTTTTTTCTTCAATGATAGCGCTAGAAGTTTTGGTCCCATTTCATCTTATTTATATATTTTCCCTAAATCATAGAATTTTTTAGTCACACAAAGTTTAAAAAATTTGAAATGTAAACTTACAAAACAAACAATAAAACTTCGCTTTGATATTTGTGGTCTGAATATATCAAACTCAACATAAACCTTACTGATAGCCTGACGTTGTCACACTGATAGACTAGATAAAATGCTCATAAACAAAAACAACCCAGTAGAAAAAGAGAACCTTCATTTTATTATTTGAAGTTCTTCTTAAAATCCTCCCCAAAGCGCTTTACCTCTGTTTATATAAAGCACATTTAAAAACAGCCTTTGTCCTCGATTCTTACGAAGTAAGTTACACTTATAGCAGGACTGTATCAGCGCCAATTGTTGTCTGTTTTTGCCGGTCTCTAGATGCCAAAACTACATTTCTAGCTTCACTTAGACTCATTTGAGCCTGACAGCCAGCATTTATCTTATGAGGTGCTTTGAAGACATGCACGTTGATATCTCAACCTGTTTAGATTCCACCTGTTTCTGTGAGTGTTCTTACTTCAACTGACTTTTAGGAATGCGGCTTGTCCGTTACACATTTTAAAGGTAAAGCGAACTCCTGCGGGTAAGTCTCTGCGGGAGTAAATCTGAGTGTTTTTCTTGGACCCTCAAAATTACAGTTACTTGCTGAAAAATCATTTCCCAGCAATCCGTTTCCGGAAAGTTTTTGTACTACTTGAAACTTGGAGCCTGTACTATGCATGATTAACCATGTGGAGGTCATTTGTGTAGATTCTTTAAATAGTACTTATCCTCAGCACCTGTGCCCACTACAAGATTTGTTTGGGCATTTACGTCTATATCTGGAGGAAGTCTAACTATGAGCATTATACTAGAAATTGGCATCTGAAGCGACCCTTTGGTTTTAGAAGGAAGATTCATAGTTGATCCGGGGAGCTTTGGGTTAACTGTATTTCGATTCCCTGGCTTCTGAGAAAACCAGATAGCGTTTCTGTTTTCAGTTGTTTACTGAAATATTTCAGTTTGGTGAATGTTTTTAGTTTGCTAATATCGGTAAGCATTGTGACTCATGAATACTGTCATATTTTCTGATTTTTAAGATATTTGCCAAATGGTGCGAGCATAAATTAAAAAGGTTTTGTGAAAATATTCGAAACGGAGAAATTCATTTCGAGTATAGAAAAGAACATACAAAATTTTCAAAACTATGTGCGTCTGTTATAATCTCTTAAATTGATAGAGTTTATTTTTACAAACAAAAAAATTTTTTTTTCGACTTATAATGCTAAGTGAGCCTTCCACTTAAAGAAAACTTCTGCGCCACTGGACAATCTAAAATTCAGTTGTGAGATTGAGAAAATTAACTGAAAAATAAAAATACAATGTTTGAATGAATTTCAACGCTCCCACAGAATACAAAAACTAATCTCACAATTCTCATGAGCATGTCAACTACAAATTCTTGTAAAGTATAACTTTGTGAAAGAATAATTTTGTAAGGTAAATACAGTCTAAGTTAAAAAGGTAAGCTCATCGTTAAGATTAAGTCTGTCCAACGATCTGTATGAAATGATGTGTGCAACATTAAAAGATACACGTAACATAAAAACCCTCGGTGGTACAAAAAGAGGGCTGAAATCAAAGGTAGAACGGAAGTAGGATTAATTGGACATTTTTGTCGGGACTCGTATAAATACGTTTTCATTAGACTGGTGGCGGTTTTCGGGACACGTAATAACATGTTTTTTATTGGCTTCTAGTAGAAGTCGAGTTCGGTATTTACACGGGATTTTTAAAGAGGGATTGTATTACCATCGTCTTTGTGACAGTTCCACAACGCGCATACTTGTTAAAAATAGTATTTGCTATTTAATGCGTTATACGGTTCACAATTTCTAAAAATGTAAATAAATTTGAGAAGAGATCATCTTTGTTACCAGTAAAATTTCCATAGAAAAACTAGCACCAGATGTTGGTAATTATATGCATATATAAACAGCGGTTTAATATCAAAAGGAAAAAATACAAAAACGGAATTAAGTTGCGGGTTTTAGAATAGAAAAACAACAGGGAAAACTCTCGGTTCTCCAATTAAGTCCTTTTGATAAATTACAGACAAATACCTCTCCGGCATAATTACAGCCGCTTTAAGCTTTGTTGATACAATTTTAAGCTCATCCACCACATGAGACCAGAGACCTTGCTGCCTTTTATTTGCCAGGAGATTTATTTCGTACGAGCATTTGTGTCTGTCTGGGCTCATGTTTTATTTTCATAAAGTCCTATGACTTTACTCCCGGGCTATATATGTATGAATGTTCAGCTTTCAAGGATGAAGTTGCGGAGGAGAACGAAAAGGTTTCCTTACATTGTCTTTTGTGTGCTGGTGTGAGTTGAAGCCTTCTTCTACTTATAGAAATTGAATACACGCAACAACAAGTACATAATAATTTGAGATTCGGGCTAACGCAACGCAAGTGTTGGAAATGTGGTAACTTATTTCCGTGCTTCTAAAGTCCTAAAGCCCTGTCTCTTGTACCAAAGGAAGAAAGGCTTTAGTCTTACAAGCGTTAAACACCTGAGATAGGGAGGAAATTCTTATTAAGAAGAATAAAAAAAAAAATTGAGATTTATGTACTTAGTTACCACATTTTCTTTTAATTTCATAAAAAGAAGTTCAGCATGAGTTATGAAACTAAAAAAATATGTTTAGTATATATGCACTTAATTAACAAGCATCCGAGTGGTATTTATTATGAATTTGATGGAGACTAGAAGAATTGTTTTTTTTAAGAACTTTCATTTTTAACGATTCTAAATCAAATCAAAAATACCGCCTCGCCTCGTCCGGGGTTTGAAGCTCGGACCTTATTTTACAATTTATTTGTGTGCTTTCATCATTGCTGGTTAATGCCAGCTGAAAGCAAACGTGACTTAGTAGGCTAGTTACAAGTTAAGAAATACAAGAGGGAAAATCATACGTCTCGTTAGCTGAGTGGTAAGTCGCCCGGCAAGCGGAAGGTCCCGACTTCAAGCCCCGAACGAGGCGGTTGTTTTTTCCTCTTGTATTTATGATTTCATTTAGAATCGTTAAAAATAAAAGTTCTTACAAAAAAAAAAAAAACAATTCTTCTAGTCGCCATCTTTGACCGAATCTAACACGTGTGGGTTCGAAGTCTGTCCAGGACAATATGTATCGTGGTGCTATTTGCAATAATTTATTTTGGACCAAAATTTACCTATTACGTTTTAGTAAATTGTAGAAGTAATTGTTTAGCTTGATGCTGGTATAAAAGTTTGTTATTTATTTTGGTACAGTGTGACGCGTATTTTGGACCGTAGTAGCCATACATACATAGACATCGCTTTTATTCTGGTGCATGCGGAAAATTTTATATTTTAAATTCCATTATACACAGTTTTTGAACGCTTATAAAAGAATGGTAAGGTACAGCTGCAAATATCTATAAAACCTGAGTTCGATTTACAAATATGGTAAACAAATTTTCATTAAAAATTGAAAGATAACAGACGATTGGCAGCGCATAATATTATTATGGTTGATAATGGCCATTATGATTTTTGCAAGCTTCTAATCGTTCTTTCTTCATTTCACAAAATTTTCCTTTTTTCAAAAAGATATACACGAATGCATCAAAAGCCACTTATTCTTTGGCTCTTGGGCTACTTAAAAACACAAAAACAACAAACAAGGTCCACTCAGGGCCGGACTTTGCCTTGATAAGGCCCTAAGCTATTTGAGATATGGGGCCTTTTATAAGTGTAGATATTATATGTCAGTGCCAAATATGATTTTCGGATACCTATAGGGTTAAAAAGAACTAACAGTTTTTTGTAAACGGCACAATTTACAAAGGCTTATTATCTAATCTCTTGAAACATGCTATATAAGGATTAACGAATTATATTAAACTAAAATATTTCCTTTCTTAACTTTGCCAGAATGAGTCACTGATAACATCATCAAATGATAAACTGCCCAGTTTGTTTCTATGCACTTGCGACTGAGGAAACATTATTTATCTGGAGTCATTGTTGTTCTAAATTCACTTTTTATCAAAATATTAAAAAAAAAAAAAAAAATTAAATGCGGTAGAAAATTCTTGCGTTAGTTAGATTATGTGCGTACTTGTGAAATATAGCTCCAGTAAGGACACACAAAAAAAAACACTTTCCAAAATAATGTCAACAATCAAATTATCAAAAAAAAGAACCGTAAATACTGATTAAATGGTCACAAATTTTGTATCGTCTGCCGGTTCATTCGAACTACAAAAGGTCAGCGTATGCTCGAGTGAGCGGGGCAACACAGGGGAATCCCTGTGTTTATAGTAAAAGTTCTTCGAAGAAACGCGGGTCACAAAAAATTGGGTGATGAGTATGAAATGTTCCGGGAGTACATCATTGGAACAAATAACGCTGCAGTATATTTAAATATATATGACAATTGAAAAACTTGTTTGGCGACCCCAAAAAAGTGGAGGCCCTAAGCTATAGCTTGTGTAGCTTATATGTAAATCTTGCAGTGGGTTCACTCACCCGAGTGCCCAATGCACCTACTAACGCACTTTCTGGTGACTAGAATAAGTTTAAAAAAATTTCCACGCACAGGACCAATTTCCAGTCATATTCGGATGATTTTCTATTACTTACTGGTCAGACTGGTTACTCTCCTTGGCTCATTCAGCAGTCTTAACTACAATCTTACCATATTTCTCGAAAAGACTCATTAACAGTTATCCTAAGTATTGCTCGTATCTATTGCAATGGATGATCTCCATACAGTTGTGGAAAACGAAAATTTTACCCACGATAATTTGGACTAAATCTATTTGCCGTTGTTGAAAAATTAAAGCCGATATTTGTCCCTGGACGATGGGCGTTACTAAGATCCCTGAGATTTTTACATCCTAAGCTTCAGACTTGAAATACTGGCATCGATTAAAGATATGATTTCTACATCCGTCGCTACTGATAATGTAATTCGTAATATTTCCCTACCAACCTCCTTGTGTTAATCTGCTAAAAAACAAGGCATGAATGAATGAATTAAGCGCATCAGGTCCAGGTGCAGTAAGCTTCTTTGGCATCGGCAGTGATAGGAGGGCAGACTCAGTAGTATCTAGCCTGCTCCGGGCAAAGACCGTACATGTGCATAGAAAGTATGTATATCACACGGGGCAGCCATCTTTGTTAGATGAGCGTGAAGCGAGCTGTGGCCAGTGATGATGCTAACAACTGTTCAGCATTGTTTTTTTTCCCAGCCTCACCAGGAATTCAGTGAGCATCATATTTGGTCCATTAAGAAAAAGTTTCGTACACCTGCAACGGCTCAGGCTTATTCTTTCCGCTGATGATTCATATGAACGTCCACTTTGATAAGAGAGCCGATCACTGAGTTGGCAACACCAACAGCAGGTTCTGCTTATGGAAATGAAGAGCTAAGGGCAAAGCCTACTAAGTTCGCTTTCTCATTCCTCATGATTGCCTTTAATATAATACCAGGAATGACAAAAGAAACTTCCAATAGCACACCAAGTACAGCAATGAAATTTCAAATAGCAGCAGACAGCAGCTCCAGAGGACTCTTGCGATAGCATAGTAAATATAGCGAAAGGAAGTGCAAGCGCTTTGAAACCTTGCCCCTTCGTACTACTACCTAAAATTAAAAACTCTTGCGCTATGTCAAAGCTAGGTCATTTCTAATCCTGATATTCGTCAATACCACGTCTCTGGTTATATCTTGGTACCTCTTTTCTCTCAGCATAGAGTAATCGCAATATATAAGGCGGAATGATGTGTCCTTTGTCTCCCTTCAATATATTCCTTCCGCCAATTCGGAGTTTAATTACATCTGGGTTAGGTACTAAGCTCACAGACACATCAACCATTTTAGTTTAATTTATTGCAGCCCCAATATGTTTGATATGTCACTGTTTCTGTCACTGAAAATATTTCCAAAAATATTGATCATTATCCTTGTTTCCTCCTCTCCTGAAATCATCTTATTTTGGCGATTTCAAAGTCCATAACATACCACAAGTCATGTGGCCCGTTTCGTTAAGAGTCTTTTAATTTGCAACAACTGTTGGATGCATCACCACAAGTATCTGATGTAGCTGGCGAAAGATCTAATTTATTAGATTTTTTCTCGATAAAATTCCATCTCAGTCGGCTACCCTCTTGGTAATTCAGGGAGATTGATTGGTTGGTATTTTTTATTCGAGGGATGTTGATGAAGGCACTCTAGAGCTCTCAGTAACATACATAGTCTTGGCTTGCGTTTATATATTCCGAATGCCTATACTAGATCGAAACAAAGCAAAGTCGCTCTCGGTTGAACGCCAATTTCAACCAAGCTATAAGATCTAAATTCTCTGTTTTCCGGGCTTATCAATTGCATGCATTAGCAGAGCTGAAATAAGGTAGAAAACCAAATCCATTATCCAGAGAGAAAATTTCTTTTTGACCAGAGTGTTGGATAAAGGATTGTGGGAAGACGCGAAGAGAGCAACGGTTTCTGAATTTGTCGAAAACATTCGAAACAACCTATCGAGTTCTTCTAAACTTTTACTATTTAACAGTGATGAAGTTGCTGTTCACTCTTTCGATAAGCTAATATTTTGGCAGCAATATTCATTTCGAATTCTCGTCTTTCAGAAACCTGTTTTGCATCTCTCGTGTAAATGGGTAAATATACCAATGAATCAACGTGGCCAAAACCGTCGGTCGTAATGCTTTATGGTCTCTGTTAATTAAAAGCTGTGCGTCATCGTAGGTGCTAAACCTTTGCGCAAACTATTCTACATGTCTTATTTGACAGGAAACTTTCAGATTGCTTGAAGACTTGCCCACGTTCAGCTTTCCCCAAAAAAATAGGGTAGAGACCCCTCAATATATCGATCAATAGTCATCATTTGGATATTTTCAACCAATTCGTCAACGATCGCCAATATGGCTCTTCCGTTCATCTAGAGACTTATTGGACTTCTTATTTTTCTTAGATATTTCAAAGACCTTTGATAGAGTCTGGCATCCTGCCCTTGTAACCAAACTCAAAGCACTTCGTCTCTTTCCTCCTCATCTATTAAGGATTGCAAGTTTTTGGTCTGGTCACCTAATACAGATTGGATTAGATACCCTTACATCTGAACCTAAACCTATAAATGCCGGTGTACCTAAGAGCTCTGTTATGTCCAAGGGGGTCTAGCCAAATGAAAACACTGCGAGTTAAGATTTAATTACATATAATTTCAAGTTTAAAGAATTCACAAATTTGTCACTAAAACTAAAGTTCGATATAATAGATGTAATATTTAATAAATGTCCACCGGAATATTTAATCCACAGACCACGGATAAAATAACTGACCGACCACGCAACTGATCACTGCGTCCTCGAATTGTTGCCTCTCTGGAACTGTCGTAAAAACCAACTGTCCTCTCATCCACTTCTATCGATATATCTAAAAATGTTTCTCTTCTTTATCGACATCGTGTTTTATTTTGCTGTTGTTATCAGCTATCCTACATTCGGCCATCCTGTTTTCCATCGGCGTCCGATGGATTCTGCAATTCGTCATCGGTTCTGACTGCTTCTGCATCATAACCGTGGGAAAGTCTGTATAAAACGTCATCCTCTGCATGAGAAAAATTTTATTTTCGTTGGGCCATAGTTTCATCTTATCAATACTGGTTGAGGTTTTGGATGGTCCTTCATGATGTCCCACCTTCTCATCTTCGTAACGGTCAAAACCTTTAATTGCTGTAACCCGATACGGTCCCATGAAACAATGTTTAATCTTTAGTAGTGTGCCAAACTGGGTTCGTTCGATTGCTAAAAAGATCATTGATCTTATATAGCGTTCCTTATCTTCTTTTTTTATTGTATTGTTTCTTGTTCGCTTCCTGAATAGTAAGGATATTTTCCTTGGCCTGCATTCTTACGTTCTCTCTTTCTTCCATATGTAGTCTTGCTTCTTCGTCTTGAAACGGTTCTTTGATGTGTAATTCCGTTTCTCTTTTCATCTTCAGACCAGTTAAGAGTTCAAAGGCAGAATATTTCGTCGACCTTTGATACGTGCTGTTCATGAAACGCTGTACTGCATCAACATGCTGATACCATCTATCAGGCTTTTCCAATGACAGTTTTGTGATTATAGGAACTATAATTCGGTACCTGCGCTCAATGTGACCATTTCCGCGGGGGACACCTATTGTTGTGTGATGAAGTTTGATCCCGTGATCCTCACAAAATCGTTTAAATGTTTCGGCTGTAAATGCACCCACTTTGCCCGTAATAATTCTACCTGGGTAACCAAAAGTGGCAGCAAAAACCTCAAGTTTCTGAATAGATTCTTCGGTCGACAACGATTTTGTTGGAAAAATCCAAATAAATTTGGTAAAACTAACGACGACTGCTAAAATGTAACGATATTTTTTTCCGGTAGCAGTGAGTGGACCTAGATGATCTACATGTAGATTATGTATAGGTCTATCATCTTTGGTAGGATGCAAGAAACCTTCACGTCCAGACGTTTTTTCAATTCTAGAGGATAAGTCTGATATGTAGAATTCGGTTTTTAATATTTCTTCCATTTTGCTCTTGTGGAAATGCCCTTTTTCGTGAGCTTCTCTAACTATGCCATCTTTTAGCACGTCAGGTACAACGAACAGCAGATTTTCTTTCACCTTTTTGCACAACAGGTAATTTTGGATAACGTAGTCTTTGTAAGGACTATTTTTTAATACTTCTTTGATCGCTACGACCTTTTCGTCTGTATCTTGAGAGTGTTTCAACTTCGCAATAATATCTTCTTTATGGATGCACATTGTCACGGGATTGCGACTTAGAGCATCGACGTGTCGCATTCGTGAGCCTGCCCTATATTCAGTTTCAAAATCAAACTCTTGGAGGAGTAGTACCCACCTAGCAACTCTCGTTACCAAATCCTTCTTCTTTAATGTACCTTGAAAGGCCTTACAGTCGGTGACTAGCTTGAATTTTTGTCCAATCAAGGCTTCGATTATGCATCTTGCAATTGACATTTTCTCCACTTGAGTTTTAAGCCGTATTTACTGGCAACGGTAAGGACTTCTTTTAGTTGAAATAAGCCCTCTTCTCGCGTTCTTGCAGTGATGATGATATTATCGATATATACAATAGGTATATCCTTCCTTATCTGGTCTCTTATAACGTAGTTAACAAACTTTTGGAAAATATTCGGAGAGTTACATAACCCGAATGGTACCCGTTTGAATTCGTAGTAACCTGTTGGAGTTATAAAAGCTGTAAACTGTTGACTGCTATCCTCAACGGGAACGTGGAAAAAACCATTATCTAAATCTAAAGTTGTAAAAAACTTGGCAGAATGTAGCTTGTCTATTTGGTCTTCAATAACTGGAATTGGGTGCCGAATCATATGAATTTTCTCGTTCAGTTTTCTGTAGTCTACACAGAGTCGGCGGGATCCATCCTTCTTTTTCACGATTACGATTGGGCTGGCATAGTCCGACACAGACGGCTGAATTATATCTTTCTGTAGCCACTCATCGATCTGTTTTTCTACAAATTTTAAATCATCCTGTGAAACTCGCCGAGGTAGTTGATAAACTGGGTTTTCATCGGATATAGTAATTGAAATTGGCGCATCCGCTTTCTCATCGGGAACATACTTTGAAATCAGTTCTTGGATTTCTTCAGCGATGCATTTATCCTCAATATGATGTAGATTGGGTACTTCCCCATTTTCTACGCACTCGATCTGTGACAGAAAATATGTTTCTGGTTCTACACTTTCAACAATTTGAGCTTCCCCTGGTCTATTCTTTACACGAATTCCATTCTGATTAAAAGTTAAGTCTACGCATTTTAATAAGTCCATATCTATAATTACCTCTGGCCTCATACACTTATTTGGCACTACATGACAATTAACATTTCTTAGTCTAGCTTCATCAATTTCAAATTCAGTTTTTGTAACATTTTTAGTTAGTACACCCGCGCCGAAACCAGAAATAGGAGTACGACAGCTTCAATTGACTATTTTAGGATTTATGACAGTTAACCAGTTTTCTTTAATCAGCGTTAAATCACTTCCGGTATCTAACAGTCCAGTAATAGCTACCCCGTTTACTCTTATTTCATTGTTGATATCACTTCTTTTAATAATATTTACTTCTGTCCTTTTAGTTGCAGTTCTAGGACAATTACCGCGTCGATGTCCAAATACATTACACTTAAAACATTTTGGCCTTTGGATTTTTCGGGACATTCGTAAAAATCGTGTAAAGTTGAACCACAATTAAGCAATGACGTGCTTTAAATCTAGGCATACGATTACTATTCGCGTTTTCGAAGTGCAGTCTCCGATTGGGCTTATCATGCTGCATAGCTTTTGCACATTTTTCGTACAATTCTAAACGTTTCTTTAATTCTCCAATAGTCTTTGCTTCGTATAGCATAATTTTATTTGACGGGCTGTCTTTTATACCTTAAATAACATAACTTATAATTGCCCCATCTTCTATATCAATCTGAGATCCTATCTGAATCATGTGGTAAAGGTACTCCCAATAGGATTCAGATGGTTGCTTATGCCTCTTTTTTAATGTCTGATGTACCTCCGCGCTATTTATTTTAGGTTGAAATTCCTGTAGTAACGCTTTCTTCAAATAATCATAAGTAAGTGGCTTAGCTTCATAGTCGACGAATATTTTTGCCAATCCTGTTAGCATTTTGCGACAATAAACATATTTCTGCAAAGGGTTCCAGTCAAACGCTACAGAATAAGATCCGAATTCGTGGAACAAATTTTTGATGTTGATTGAGTCTCCCGAGAGCTTTCTAATAACACTTTCTACATCAGAAATAGCAAATTTTGACTCACCTAAGGATGATAAACTTGGGATATCAAATGAAACGCCAGTGAAATTTTGTTGTCTCTTATTCTTACCCATTTTTGGAAATATTTATGACAAAATTTTCCACAAAAACAATATTAATTCTTCACCTTTGTTTAAGCGTAATTGGGTAACCGTAGAACGGCTGCACTTTTTGTTAAGCTATCACTTTTGCGAGTACTTCACCAGAATGTGTCACAGTTCGCGCTTAACTGAAATTTCATGTACATTTATGTAAGTACCTCACTACCACAGAATTATATCAGGTCTACACCGTCTTTGCTTATTTGCTTGTTTTTGCTTAGTATATGCAACTATATTTCATAAATTCTGCAGGACTACTGTAATTTTGCAACTCACTGTACCTCACTACCACCGAGTTATTTCAGATCTACACCGCACCTTTTATACACACTGTTTGCATTTCACTAAAATTTTACCGGTGTTGTGAGCTCAAAATATACCGTTTACTTCTTGCAATCTGTCCACAATTCTGTGTACCTATAATTCCATTTTACACTTGTAAGTTTCGATTTGATATTTGAATCGGTAATGGATTGCACCGTGCTTTTGCAGACATATAGTTTTTGTTCTTCTTGAACCGCGTAATCTTTGTTAATTCACCCTTTTATATTTTGCGCTAAAACATTATGAGCTAGATCCCGGTTGAGCCCCCATGTAGTAAATTATAAAGATTAAAGAAAGGGGGTCTAGCCAAATGAAAACACTGCGAGTTAAGATTTAATTCCATATAATTTCAAGTTTAAAGAATTCACAAATTTGTTACTAAAACTAAAGTTCGATATAATAGATGAATTATTTAATAAATGTCCGCCGGAATATTTAATCCAGCGATCACGGGTAAAATAACTGACCGACCACGCAACTGATCACTGCGTCCTCGAATTGTTGCCTCTCTGGAACTGTCGTAAAAACCAACTGTCCTCTCGTCCACTTCTATCGATATATCGAAAAATGTTTCTATTCTTTATCGACATCGTGTTTTATTTTGCTGTTGTTATCAGTTATCCTAGATGTATACTCTAAAACTTTCCTCTCTAATTGAATTAAGTTAAAAATATAAAAAAAAAATCATTTTAAAAAATACTTGCCTCTAAATTCGCACTTAAAAATTAGAAAATAATTTCTCCCTTCACTTAATGAGTACATCACAAAAGTTTTATAGAGTTTCCTTTCAATTTGCATTTAATTAATTTTGAAATTTTCACGGTATACAAAGAAATCGAAATCTAGGCAGTTCAAATTTTAACATTAGAGTGAATAACAATTTCCCGAATTTGAAATTTGGAACTCCTAATGTATATCAAAATACTTACAAAATTACAGTTTAATGCCCAGACTTTCCTTTCTTTGTGTACCTTGAGAATTTAAAAATTTATTCACAAATTTAATATAATTTCAAAATTTAATTAAATGCAAAATGAAGGGAAATTTTAGTGAAGTGAAAATTATTTTTTATTTTTTAGTGCGAATTTTGAAGCAAGATTTCTTTAAAGTTTTTTTTTTATATTTATCAAGTAAATATATTCTTTTTTAGACTTAAATTATTCTCAAAAAATTTTAAATTATATCATAAAAGAATTTTCAGTACAAGAAAAATGTTTGCATTTTTTTGTGATCGAAAGCTTACAAAAACCGGGGTATTTGATGAAAAGTAGTATGTTGGGAAATCATCATAGACGGGGAACTTAATATCAGATTCAGTTCTGCAAATATTTAATTTAAAAAAAAAAAATGGGTTTATATATTAACCCTAGCAAATTAGCACTCCTCGAAAATTTCTTTAACGAAGTGTAGATTTGAAAAGAAATTATTGCAAAAAAATTTAAACATTTTTCCGTTAATTTGCAACAAATTTCAGCCCAGCTCAATATGTTTTCTTTAAAATTGTATTGCGTGTACAACAAATTTATGGAAATTATGGTGTTTGAACGAAATCCAAAGTACTTTTATTCGAAAAACACCAGCAACAAGATAAAGTAAGAAGTATATAATGCTGGCCGCTAACCGGCCCCATATCCTCGCATTCAAGTAGTGCTTCATGGCTTGTGTATTTCGAGTTCGGGGGTTACAACTGAACGATTTTCTATTTTTTGTGGCACCAATTTTTACTATGCTTTCGGGAACAAAAATATATATATTATACTAATAGAAGAGCTCCTGCGATACCAGGATGTTGATGCTGAAACGAAAAGAGAAAGCTATACAGGGCGATCCGCAACTGATGGTCCAACTTCAAGAGCTTAAGTTATAAAAGAACAAAATGCCTTATTTTTGATAGTTGAATAAGATAAACTGATAAAAAATTTGCGAAATTTAGTGACATGGTTACAGATTACATGTATGTATGGCAGCAGCTATCGACATTCGCCCGTTTGAGGATTTTCTGTGTATTACATAAATTTCCTAACTGCGCAATATTTTAACAGAAAAATAACTTGAAAGATATTGTTTCCTTAATCAGAAATGTTTTAAATATAATGGAGTATTTCGCGAAGGAAAAATGTTCATAAATAGCGAAAATTTAGAATCCATATGCTTGTTGTCCTATAAGTAAAAGGCAAGAACACTCCTTTATATTGTAGCATTACCAGATCTTTGATTTTAGAGAAGAAATTTATGTTTATAATTTTACTGCAAGGAATGAGGAATTGTTACAGAAATAATTGAAAATGAATGAATGGCCGTACGTTCGGCACATCATGAACACTTGTCTCAATTCCCAGAAGTATGGAAAATAGCTAATGTTATTCCTATTGCTAAAAAAAATGTCTGCTACTGAGCAGGCATACTACCGTCCCATCTGCATTTTCAGTTTTCTTTCCAAAGTCTTGCAAAAGCTTAAGTGAGTCCAGATTGAAAATTATGTAACATATAATGATCTCCTGCCGAAATATCAGTCTGGCTTTCGTGCACGACACAGCTGTGAATTTGCGTTACTCAAGGTCACTACGGACTTGCGATCGGCTCTAAATGAAGGAGATCTTGGTGTGATGGTTTTGTTAGACTTCTCAAGTGCATTTGATTGTGTTGTACATGAAAAACTGCTGCGTAAGTTATATGCAAACTTTTATTTCTCCTCTTCTGCTGTTAAAATGATATCCAATTTTCTCTCAAAGGAGTTCCGTCCTCCCGAATATATTGAACATGTGGAGTTCCTTAAGGCCTTCTCTTTAGTCTCTATATTAACGATTTATGTGATGTAGTGCATGATGTTCAATTGCACCTGTATGATGATGATGTACAGTTTTACTTATGTAGACCTCGTGGCCTGACTGTATCTGCAGAGTAAACGATAATCTCTCAGAAATTTTTAGGTGGACAATTGAGAATCAACTGCTTCTTAGCCCCAATAAATCGCAATGTATAGCCCTCTCTAATTCTGACCTTAATATTGAGGATCTTCCCTTCTTCCGCAAATTATGCTTAATAAAGTGGAACTACATTATTTAAACTGTATAACCAATCTGGGAGTGAAAATTAATAATCGTTTAAGGTGCTGTGATCATATCAAATCTATGATAAGCAAAATTTATGGTGGGCTTAGGAGACTCTGGCTATCTCCAAATATACTTCCCGTCTATTTGCCTTTGAGACTAGTTAGGACACTTTCGGTGCCTCTTTTTGTTTATGATAGTTTAACATACATGAGACTAGACTCAGTTGGCAATCGAAAGCTTGAGGTTGCTATTAACGACTGTATATGGTTTGCGTTCCGTTTGCGTCGCTTTGCTCATATCTCTCCTTATAGAGCATTGATATTGGGTTGTACTCTAGATTCGTACCTAAAGGGTAAGCACTGATTTTTCTGCATAATCTTATTCGCACAGGTGAGTCAGAGTATCTTTTTTGTAACTTCAATTTTCTGCAGTCCCTGAGAGGACGTAAACTTCTAATTCCACGTTTCAATTCATCCATCCTTGAGGGATCTTACTTTGTCCAGGTTGCACGCCTTTGGAATTCCCTACCCCCTAATGGACAGAGTGTTACTTCTATCAGTGAATTTAAGCAGCTTATAACGTAATTGTATTTCACTAATTACTAGTTGATTGTATCGAACTCTTTTCTTCTTATCTTTCCACATGTTTTTCTGCTCTTATTCTTTTCTTTCCCTTTCTATTTTTACTATTTTTCTAATATATTGTAAGTATTACGTTTTATTTTCTCTCTTTTTATTTTAATTTTATTTTGTAGTTTACTAGCTAACCTAGCCGTACTTTGCATTGTACTAGTATAAGATTTCTAATCTTGTGCACAAATTAGGTAAATAAAATGATTGATTGATTGATTGAAGGACAGAAAAGACAGGTGACGAGTTATTCCAATGGATGAAATATAGATAAGAAAATGTTTTTGGTATCATTTTGGTTAAAATCTTCTTAAGAATTAAATATCTGCATAAATTCTCTATAAAGGAGCTTAAATCGCTTTCATATAATTTTTTCCTGATTGGAAATGCCTTCACTATTTGTTTTATCAAAGATCATATAATAGAAGGAATATTCTTCATCCATATCGAAAAGCATACCTGTCCCAAGTCCTAACGGGTCGGAAAATAGGGCTCTAAAGCTTCGTCCTGCACCCATCTGAGCACTTAAGGACTGCTATTGTATATCAAAAGGTTTTATTTTATTTTATCGGACTTTGGAATAATATACAGACCACATTTTATGCATAATTTGTAAATTATGTTCAGAAAACTGACATTCTGGAGGGGGACTGATCCCGTTCGTCTCCCCTCTCGGTGCGCCCCTGCATGATACCATAAATGTAAGTAAAAAGATTACTCTTTTGGGACTTTTTACTTTATAGCAAAAGCTAAAAAATGTTCTAATTTGTTATTTCATCACACAACCCATTAATTTCTGGTGACAAGTTTCAAGTCTTGGTTTGACTCATCAAAAGGTCCCAAATAGCGAAATTGAGTGATTTGAAAAACAAATAAAAAGAATGAAAAAAGAAGAAAGAAATGAAAAGTTTGAGAAAAATAGAAAAAACAATTTTTTTTTAAAGAAACAGATTCATACGAAGCGAATCGAACCTATATACGCCACGCAGTGGGCTGAAAAATAAAAAAAGAAGAAAAGGAAGAAGAAAAAGCGTTTCGTGTCAGCAGAAAACCTTACACTCATCGGGGCAGCTTGGTTTTCTGCCTGCTGCAGACGCTTGAAAATAGATCAAACTGACCTTGGTATAAATAGGAGTGCTTTTTGCCTCATATAATTCACACCCAGAATTTATTCTGAGTTTATATGAGAAGAGGTCAGTTTGATCTATTTTCAAGCGTCTGCAGCAGGCAGAAAACCAAGCTGCACCGATGAGTGTAAGGTTTTCTGCTGACACGAAACGCTTCTTCTTCTTCCTTTTCTTCTTTTTTTATTTTTCAGCCCACTGCGTGGTGTATATAGGTGTTCGAACCAAATTGCTTCGAATATATTTTTATAAACAGACAACTTCTGAAAAGAAAGTATGCTGAAAACAAAGCATAAAAAATTTAGTAAACTTGTCTCTAATCTGATTTTTCTTGATAAAAATACAGGTACACAACCCAACAACGCTATGTATTTGTCTTTTACATAACACATTGCACGAATACAATACAAAATTATAAACCTCAACGAGCAGATCAAATAAAAATTATTTCCATTTGCTTAAACCAGTTAGATCCGTGGTAAAAACCATTCCTGAAAGGGGAACATATTACAAAAATACCATGCTAAAATTGAGCTCTGAAAAGAAAATGAATTTATTCTAATTATAATTTTCCCAAAAATAGGTACAACATCCAACAAAAGCATGTGTTGTCATGTAGCATACAATTAATGGCACAAATGTAATCAGATCAAGCAAATCAATTTGCAACTCTATCATTACCATTATTACAAGTACCATTCAACGGGTATTTCTTCTCTACGTGATAGAGATAACATTTTTTGCAAATATAATTCAACTTAACACAGCAGCATAGCTTGCTCTAAAAATTCTTGTTGCTATGCATTTTTGTTCGTTGCTAGGCAAATTTTATCGCTAGTACCGTAAGATCGCAGCTGCACTGCCAATTCTTGCAATCATGCGCCTCTGCTACTCCATCAGTGGTGTCGTGTGCAAGCAAGGGCTATAAAAACGACAAGCTGACTGATCTCGATCTCTTTTTGCACTTGGCATCATTTGGGATAAGTTGACATAGGTAGGGACTAACATTTTATATCGGGTATCGACTGATATAGAATTCTTATTAACAAATCACATTATTTCGGGAGCTGACTGAAATAATCATTACTAATATACATTTTATTTTGGGAGTTGACTAAAATAAAATTTCTTACTTCGGGAGTTGACTGAAGTTAAGATAACACTTTAAGCCGGGGGTTGACTGACTTAAAGAATATTATTTCGGGAGTTGACTGAAATAATCCATACTAACATTAACACTTTATTTCTGCCCTTAACAGAAATAAAGAATTGTTCTAGTCAACGATTAAAACAAAGGGTCTTAACATTAGCTTAAAGTCAACCAGATCGGTGAGTACCAGCCACTTGTAACATTTTAATACCTATTCATATATCTATTTGACTATATTTTGACTTATATACACATGTATATATTTTACATTTCATGTGCATATCTATTTTACACATTTATTTTTATTACATTTTTTGACGATCTCATATTATAACTTGGTGCTAATAAGTGTTTTAGTGTAACACAAAAATCTCAGACCCAAATTTATCTACAGAGTTTTGTCTCGACATATCTATTTCTAAAAATCATACATTATGAATCGGTGTCAATAAGTGTGTTTTCTAGTGTGTGTTGATCTCTGACCCAACAATTTATATAATTCTGTCTTAATACAATTACTCGAGATATTTCAGTTAAGCAAGTGTGCCAGTGTTTTGAAGTTAAATTATTCTAACTTTTGCTCTATATTAATCCTATATATTGAATATCTATTTAGATATCTATTATTAACAATCCTGTAAGTGTGTTTTCCCATACTTTTGAATCGTTGACCAGAAACCTTTTTATATATAATCTGGGAGATTCTAAAAACTGAGTGCAATAGTTTCTTGAAAGTCAAAGAAGGTCAGCAGTGTTGATTTGTTGTTAGGAAATAGACCACTGATCTTGATCCAAATTTACCAGTGTATTCATTTCAGTCACTTAATCAAATTTGCGTGTACGTTCTACTAACGGATAGTACAATAGGTTCGATTCGCTTCGAATGTTTCTTTAAATTTTTTTTTTTAAATAACATAAAAAAATTGTTTTTTCTATTTTTCTCAAACTTTTCATTTCTTTCTTCTTTTTTCATTTTTTTCATTTGTTTTTCAAATCACTCAATTTCGCTATTTGGGACCTGTTGATGAGTCAAACCAAGATTTGGAACCAGAAATTAATGGGTTGTGTGATGAAATAACAAATTAGAACATTTTTTTAGCTTTTGCTATATACCGGAGAGTCCCAAAAAATTCTTTATTGAACATAAATAAATGTAAGCTGTCGATAAGTAATATAATACATGTAATCGAATTCTATCTTATTTTCAATTCTAGTATTAACATTTTTTAATTTTTCGCATAATGTCGAGTATACTCGTCGTAAAGATAAGAAAAATGACATTCGTACTTATAATCAAATCAAATCAAACCAAATCAGCATTTACTCAAAAACCCCTGCATAAAGCAACGTACAACGTTGGGCACACCGACAATAAACAGCTTAAAATAGACAAGATTAACATCATCATACTCAGCAAAATCAACAATAAAGAATATAGATTAAGGAAATAAAATAAAAGTATATTAAATAGGAGGAGGCAAATTGCCATGAAACAAATCAAAAATAGCTCAAAAAGTTCATAGATGAAACTGAAGCAGCTTACAATTTTATGTGAAATTCTTAAGTACCTAATTTAATAGTTTAATTACTTATTGTAGAAGTATTTAGAAGTATTTAATTTCTTTTCTTTAACAAACTTAAATTAAAACTTGAGTTAATTACTCCATTTTTTTTCCTTCGTAATTCACAGCCCATTATTTGGTTATGATTCTTAAGGTTCTAAGGTGTTGTAAGCAACTCATTTTGTACAGATTTAGTTCTTTTATTAAATCAGTGTCTTTGATTGTGTCAATCTTATACAAGTTACAGCCTTATATTGCTAAATATAAATGACTAATTAATTTCGTACAGATCTAGTTCTTAGGATACATATTTAGTTCCTAAGATACAGATTTAGTTTTAGTTTTTTCTTGTATTCATTTGTTAAATCAATCTTTTGCCGGGGATACATGCCTAAAGTAGCAGCCCAAGATGCCTGAAAAATATTTGAGCTATTGCTTCTGAGGTTTATGGATATGATATCTAGTTGATAAGCTGTTATTGAACTATGTTGATGTCACTGACTATGTTGACACATTGCTGCAAATGCTAAGTATTGTTGTCTTGGCGTGAGATATGAATATGGATGGGGGTGTCGGCAGGCAACTAGGTTAATATTAAGATCGATAGTAATACAGACGACTCAGGCAGCTCTGATGTAGCCAAGAGCGTCACTCTGGAATTCATTGACGAGGGAGATATCCCTGACCTCCAGTGGTAAACAATTCCACTTCGTGACGCCCTGAGAGAAGATACTTTTACTCCCAAACTAGGTGTTGACACGTGGGGGGATCAGACGGCTTCTATCTCTTCAGCTCCAAGTGAATCTACTACGTATGTACCCAGGAAGAAGACCAATTCTGGCCTTATGAATAAAAGCTAGTGCCTTCAATTCGTACATGCACAATAGAGATCCAGGTAGAATTATTTCAAGGAGCGGGCCAACATGAGCTCTCCGTCTGAGATCAAATATATATCTGGCACAAGCCTTAAACGCGCGCATAAGTTTAGCCAGTCCAGCCTGGAAGAGGGGAAAAAGAACCACATCAGCATAGAGGAAGTGCGGTAGGATGATAGCATTAAACAGCCTCAGCCTTGTGGTCTCGTCAAAGTGCTGAGACGCAGTGTATTGGGAACGGAGCCCGTAGTATATACGAGCGCACATAAAATTAATGTGTGCCTTCCAGGTGGGGCCAGAATCCATTAGGATACCCAGATTTTTAACTGGTTTCCCCGATATTGGTATATTGTGGCCCATGATGGTTAGACTGGAAACTTGTTCAGCTAGGGTTGATGTACGTTCGGACGGACCCGATAGCATACCGATAACCTGGGTTTTAGCAAGGTTCAGTGTCAGTCCATTTGACGCAGCCCAAGATACGACACCCTGCAGCGTCTCGTTAATGGTTAACACTGATTCATGCAGTCTATCCGCCTGAGCTCCAACGTATGTCTGTATATCATCGGCATGTGATATCCGACATTGGCGAGTATTCCCACGACGTCACTAATGTAAAGCGAGAAGAGAAGTGGAGCCAAGATTGCACTCTGAGGGATGCCTGATCGTAGTGGCCTCAGTGAAGAGCAAGCCTTACCTTATTTGACTATGAACGATCTATCAGATAGATAGTTGTCAGTCATTGCACATGCTGAGGTTTAAAAAACCAAAGCAGGATCTAAATTCACTAATTAGTCTCCCGTGCGGCACCGAGTCGAGCGCAGTGACTTTGAGAAGAGCGGTGCTGGTTGAGTGGAAACGCCTGAAACCAGACTGCATATTTGAGATCACATTGCGTTCACTCACATGCGCAGTGACCTGATCGACGATGACGAATTCAAGTACTTTTAATATTTGCTGTAGTATAGTGATGGGTCGCCAATCAGAGATGTTCGCCGGTGACGCAGTCTTAGGAATGTGTGAGATCATCAGCAGGCTGGGAAGCGCGAGCAGGTTAAGAGACGATTGATGAGATGTGTGATAACTGGCAAGATGAGTGGCAAGACAATTTTATAGAATTTAATCCGTACATCATTATGTCCAACTGCATTGGGCTTAACACGAAAGAGCTCCGTGTCAGATACATTGATCAGACTGAAGGCTGGCTGAGCGGCGGCAGCATTTGGAGGCATAAGGTAACTAGTAGAGTCAGACCCAGATAGGGTTTGGCTTAAAGCAGGGTTGAATGACAATCTGTTGTTGGGATAGGGAATAGAGTTGTTTACTCCAAGCTCCGCTGGATTGAAGGTATAGTTAAGGGTTGTGGGGACGTTGAGGAGACGGGCGGGGGATTAGTTGGATTAGAGCATAAAAAATTTCCAAAGTCATTCGGATCAATATTGGACAGAGTCTGGGCTTTCGAGCCAAGCCCCGTGCTGTTAATTTCCATCTCTGAGTCCAGCAAGTGTAATTGTACGAAGTTTGGCTCTGACCATATAGTCAGCAAACCTTCTATGCCTGTGGAAGTCTTGGTAGTTAGGATCGGACTTGTCTCTTTTCCAAGGATCTGCATGCAAGGTCCACTGGGAGTATTCATGATCGATGATCATGATATACGAAAGCCATACCAATTGGGTAGCCGACATTGTTAACTTGGTACTACGGGAATGAGGAGCCCCAGATAGAGCTGCATTAGTTGCAATCTTTGCCTCATCATTTGGAAGGCCCCCTTTTGGGAGCATCGTAGTGGCTGGGGGTAGCCCATATGCGGGCAGAGTGAGATCATCTGAGTCTGCATGACTTAGGCAACATTCTTCTCTAATTACAGTAGTTTGTTCTTTTGTATAATTGCATGCTGCGTCCTGAGGATTTGAAGGATGGTCGGTTATAATTGTATGCTTAGAGGATTGGCTCTCGGCGTGGAGTTACTCTAAATCAACTGGGTACCGTGACCCACAGATCGGAAGAGATTTTAGATAGGTCTCGCTTCGACCAGTAAGTCCAATGTCAAGCATGCACTGACATAAACTGGTACTCCTGAAACAGAATATAATATATTCTGCCTCTTGAGGGCGTTGATTGTCGCTTGTCTACTAATCCGTGCATTTAGAGTGCCGTGAGATTAAGCCATAATGACAGCTTTGTCTCTATTCCATCGCCGATACGCGATGTCACGAAGCTGGCAAGCGAGCAGAGTCTCAGGTGAGCCAAATAAAGCTTCGCTAGTGGAGCAGTTTCTCATTGTATTGATCGGAAGCTGCCTATCAAACACATCCCGTATAGTTACGGAGTAATGTCTTCAATATCAGGCTCGTTGTAGATCGGAGACCAATCTACACTAGTGAGATATGCATGCAATGAGTCAGGCTGAATGGCATGGTAATTACGGAGTGACTTTATTCGGGAGGGGGGGGATAAAAATGGGAGTTCAAAATATGCGAATAGTACTCATGGTCAGAGATGCCCGGACATTGTCCTGTTGAGACGGGTTTGAAGTTGGGAAGTGAGATTAGGAGCTCGATGATGGATACTGAGCTTGGTCCATGACGGGTGTGCTCATTATTCAGAATAATTAGCCCTTTCTTATTTAAAAGGTCAATCAACGTATTCGATAATGTAGAGCTCGAGCCAACATTGATGTTGAAATCACCGCCAATGAATAGACGCGATGATCGACTTAGTAGCGCATCCAGTGAATCTGACAGAGAAGACAGATCAGTATCTGTGAAGGTAGTCGCACATCGGTAGACCACTGCTAGTATTATAGGGTCACTGCCTGAGTCGAAATCAGAGATCTGAACAGCCAAAATCTCCCAGCTGTTGTCCACGACACGATAAACGGGATGAGACTGCAGGGTACCAGCCGCATAGATGGCCCCACCACCACCTATTTGGAGGTGGTGTCCAGTCTATGTAGCCTATATCCCGGGATATCTACCATTTTGGTCGTATGATGTCTCTTTGTCCAGGTTTCGCACAGCAAAAATTCACCAACGCTACAACTATCAGCCAGGTGCCTGATGGTAGGAAGTTTCTTGGATGTGGACCGACCGTTGAAAGTGAGGATGTTAAAGGAGGATGGTCGGAGTGTAGGTGCCAATTCAGCCTGGGTGTGTAGATAATAGTGGCGACTATTTATGATTTACGACGTAATCGGGGGATAGGGTATTGAGTGAGATTTGATTGGCAAGTTCGGTCGTGAAACGCGATGCAATGATGTCAATGGGACAGTGTGGGGACTTTCAAGGATTCAGCTGTAATTTTTTTACTGAAGAAGAGCCAGTAAATATTTTCTAAAAAATATGCATTTTAGAATAATCGTTAGTCTGGCAACTCTGTGGGAAGTGCCGTTTCAAAATAGTTTTTGCAAGTAAACAAGCAGTTTGTATGCATTTTTTAGTTGATTCCGCAGTGTGATAGTTCAGAGAACTAAACTTATAAGAATCGTGAGAATTTTATTGACAAGAAAAGTAATAGTAAGTATTTTTATACCTTTGACGAATAAAATTGTGAAATATATAATTTTAATAGTCCCTACCAGATGAATTATTATGATAGTGATAGAGATATGTGTGAAAACACGAAAAATGCAAAACAATGACAATTTGGTCGTCTTCTGATGAGAGCAGTGATGAAGATGCAGTAAGTACTGATGAAGATGTAGGAAGCAGGGATGAAGATGCAGTAATCAGTGATCAGGTTGAAGATGACAGGGATGAATTTCAAGAGAGCAATAATGAAGATGGAAATAACAATGAATCGGAAAAAGAAAATTAAAACAATTCAAATTCGACATTGACATTGTAGAGAACGAGAACCATTTGAGTTTTTATCTGATCCGGGGAAGCACTTCAATATTCTTCATGTTACAAAACCGACCCCTTATTCTATATGGAAAAATTCTTGTGCAATGACCTATTGAAAATAATAGTTTGTAAAACTAATTCATATGCCGCTAAGTTTATGGAAAGTCGTCCGCAAATGAAAAGAAATTCAACGACTGTTAGAAAAATGCGATGTTTCATCGGTTTACTGATTTTGCAAGGTATGGTCAAGAAACCAACCTTACAAATGTATTTTTCAAAAAGAGAAACTATTTCCATGCCCTTTTTCACGAAAGTAATGAATGTCAATAGATTTATACTTTTATGTAAATTTATTCATTTTGAAGATAATGGACGTTCCGATTGTTCAATGAACAAACTCGCCAAAATACGAACACTGTCATTGAAAATATCAAAGAAAATGTAAAACTTTATATATATCAGAAAAAAAAATGCGTGGATGAATCTTTACTATTATGGAAATGACGTTTATCTTGGAAGCAATATATACAATCCAAAAGAAGTCGTTTTGGGATGAAGTTTTTTTGTCTTATGCGAAAGTGATTCCACATACATATGGAATTTTTATACCCTAGATGAAATCTAAAGGGTATACTAAGTTTGTCATTCCGTTTCTAACGCACAAAAATAATGCTAGTAGAGAAAAATGGATTGGACACCCACACATAAAATTAAAAGTTATTTTGATTTTTGCATGTCCATCTGTCCGTCCGTCTGTCCGCCCGTCCATCCGTCCGTGCGCACGATAACTCGAGAACGCGTTCACTTAGACAGCTGAAATTTTATACGCGGACTTAAAAAACAAAAGTAAAATTAAGTTCGAAAATGAGATAAATCGGGCAACTCCTTCGTGGGGTTGCCATACAAAAATTTCGTTTTCGACTATATATTTGGACACTGCCTGAGAACGCGTTGACATAGAGAGCTGAAATTTGGTACTTAGTGTTTTCATAGTAATAGCAAAAAATGGAATAAATCGGGAAAGCTATTCTTGGTGTTGCCATATACACATTTAGTTTTTTTACGGATAGTGTAAAAACGATCAGTCCTAAACATATCTTTTGTACTAAAAACTTCGTCAAAATATGAAGTCCTATCAAAATGCTTATAATCATTTTTTCTGTCCGATGAACCGTTCTAGAAATATATGCGAAAAACCACTACAAAAATTAAATTGCTCAAATGGGTGCCCATACGACATTTCATACGGGCATTCATCGAGAGTATCATAAGAATTGGTCTTAGACCAATATTAGCTTTTGTACTTGTTTCTTGTATACTGGAAAGGACACTAAGTATTGTCCTCATTATTCAGAATTTAACATCTGATCAAGTATTGTCCTTAAATTGACCCATGAATTTTTAGACCTTTGATATCGAATGTATGTGGATAACTGGTACATACTGATATTAATCTTGCGGAAAAGCTGTGCGCTCATCAAACAGATTTAGCTGGTTCAATGACAAAAAATACGGTTGGAATTAAATCAGAAATAAAAAAAAACTCTTCTGTAAAGAAAGGAGAACACATTGAGAGGTATATTTTGATGCTGAGTACAATACATGATGGCAGTATGATACAAATAGAGAAATATAATAAAATAGAAAGAAAATCGTCTGTAGTTTATGATTAAAACAAGAAAATGGGTGGAGTATATAATATGATGGCATAATAGTTGCATATTCTATAGCAAGAAAAAGGATAACAAAATATTATAAGAAAATTTTTCTTCATCTTCTGGATATTATCTGTATGAACTCTTATTTGATGTATAAAAAATGTAATGGAGAATTAAAACGTATTGACTTCCTATTGGAATATATCGAAAAAATATTGAACGATATTCTGATAATTCATCAAACACGTCTGAACTTGGTCGCCCAGCTTCAGCTAAACCTTCACGATTACTTGGGAAGCATTTTCCTGACTTTGTACCAAATACAAAAACAAAATCAAATCCTACACGCAGATGTTCGTACTATTCGAAAAATAATATTAGAAGGGAATCCAGATATTGGTGCCCGACTTGCAAGGTAGCATTATGTGTTGATTTAAAAATTATCATTGTCCTTAATTGCAATTTTTAGTTTTGTAACATAAATTTCTTGAAATTCGTTTGGTTTTATATTGTTTTTCTTTTCATTTCTATAATGCCATAATTTTATTTTTTATCAATGATAAAAATTTACATTTTCTAAAAAGCCAACAAACAGCGCTTGATTTTTTGTCATAATTAGTTAATGTTGCAGCATAAAGATTTACTCTGTTTTCATCGAGTATGTATACTCGTCTTCGCTGAAAGGCAGCAGAAGTTTTTCGAAACAAAATTAAACAGTTAAAGGTTTAATTTATGTAATTTCTTTATGAACGTGAGAATTTACATTCTTTCCACTCATAGATGTCAGCACTCTTGCTGTGTCAGCGTCTGCAATGAATCACATGCAGGGCTGGTATTTAATTACATAAAACTGAGTTTTATAATGGAAATTCTCACGGGAATTTGCTTGAATATTATAAGTATAACGTTGGAGTTGCGGATTATGTTTAATTTCTTTATGTTCATGTGCAGTGACATCGTGACCCTTCCAAGTATGGAGCGATGGCCGTAGTGGTAGCGGACCCTCTATTCGTAATGATGGCTATATAGATGGTAACAGACCCTCTGTTCTAATTTCTATTGGCGTTTCTGGGACAATATCTTGAGGTTGGCCTCCTCTTGAAAATTTTGGTTTTAGAAACTTTATTAATTTGTAAATTCCATTAATTAAGTATATCTGTTGGAATATTTAGTGTTGGCTTCTATTAGTTTAATAGCTTCTGAATTTTTAACAGTCTATTTGTCTAATTTTGCAGGACTCCAGGTTTTGATTTTCCTGGTTTTGTTGATTTCATTATGTAAGGTGGACACGATCTCGATAAAGTCCCAATAGGTTATTGTTTTGACGGAATACTGTATATTATTGAAGTGTATTGTACAATTGTCGAAGCGGATGAGAAACATCCCATTTACTGATCTATCTCCCATATGGTTCTTATTCTTATTTCGTATTCGTTGATTATTATTATATGATGAGTTCTATGGGTTGTATGTTTTCTCTTTCGTCCAATACTTAATAAGCCTTCTCGTTCCTGATGATGTTAGGTGCACATTGGTCTGTTGTTATCTTTCTCAAGTTTTCAATTTGTATCTCACTTGCTCTATCATATGGCATGGTTTGTCCTCATAATGATATGTATGTTACTTGAGTAGGATAAAAGGAGCTCTAATTTGGGGTATGAAGGTATTTATTATTAATTGGGAATGTTTTAATATGGTAGAGGGAGAATTTTTCAGGATGGAAAATGGGTATGCGAATAATGAATATAATATTGGATGCTTTGTAGTAGGTCTGTAATCCCAAAAGTTCGTTCCTTGGAAATTAATTCTATATTTTGTTCTTCTAATGATTTGTGAAGGTATACAATTCCTTGAGGTGTAGAATATGTTTAGATATAATATTCAATTTATTGATTCCAGGATGTCCTCTAAATGTTCGTTGAATAAATCAATGTCATAGATCATTTGATTGAAATATTGATCGAGTGAATAAATCAACTGTAGTTTGTCGAGCTTTTCATCTATTTGGTTTTGATAATTTTTCAAATAGCTCCCTAACGACTCTTGCTGGTTATTAATGTGTAAGTGGTTATTTATTTCGATATAGTCTTCGTGGTCCGTATTCTCTGTGATAAATTTTATGAGTGAGCCAGGTCCGTCGATTAGGCCTTGTCTTTGCCTGTAATTTGGTCGTAATAAGTCCAGGTTATTTAAAAGTGTGTCGTATCTTTTTCTGAATATTACTATAGTCGAACTTTATTTTTTATGGTACTAATAAAATTGATCAAGTTTTCTATATTTGAGTCTATTAATTCGATGTTAAATTCGTGTTCGATGATACTGATGATGTGCACTAGTTTTGCGTTTCCAATTTTAAGTAGCAGTCCATAGTTGTTGTTTAAGTCGTGTATTTCTATCCTGTGTTGTTGGGTTCTTTGGATGGTCCTGAAAATAAACGTTAATTTTTAATTTTTTGTTTATGGACAATTCGTTTGTTAGTATTAATAGTTATCTTGTTATTACTGTTAACTTTATGTTTAATTTTTTTTTGCTGAAGAAGGAACTTTTTCTGGATTCTCCGGTATATACCAAAAGCTAAAAAATGTTTTTAATTTGTTATTTTCATTACACAACTCGTTATACTTTGGGTGACAAGTTTCAAGTCTTGGTTTGACTCATCAACAGGTCCCAAATAGCGAAATTGAGTGACTTGAAAAACAAATGAAAAATTAGAACAAAGAAAAGAAATGAAAAAATGAAAAAAATTGAGAACAATAGAAGAAAACAAATTTTTTTATTAAAATTTTTTTAAAAAATTAAAAAAAGCAGATTCATTCGAAACGAATCGAACCTGTATTCGCCCGTAGTGGGCTGAAAAAGAAGTAAAATAGAAAGGAAGAAGAAGAAGCGTTTCGTGTTAACAGAAAACCTTACACTTGTTCTGTATATTGATCTATCTAATGTTAAACAAATATAATTAAGCTGTTTTTAAAGTTGACTACCCCTGGTCAATTACTAAAAAAAAAAACAAGTAATTTATATTTTAGAAGCTGACACCCGCCTGGGTGTTCTTCCTGACAACATAACCTAAAAACTTTTAAAAGATTAAAATAATGTGTATTATCAACAATTAAAATGACACTTCAAAGTAAGACTACCCACTATAATATCACATCAGATGTCCTATACATAAAAATAAGTCTATCCTTAACGATTTGCAATATTTTCAATAATTGCTATCACAACTCATCTCACTTGTTGCATACGTACGATGTGACATTAAAATGCATAATGGCTGTCTGGTTCGATTACAAGCAATCCGCAAGAGGCGTTACTACTCATTTACCAAAATCGCGCGCCAAATTAAATTTAAAGATGCTTATTTTTAGAAAAAAAAAAACAACTGGTAAATGGTCAACTACTACTACTATCTACTTTAATTGACTTTTCATCAAAAATTTCCACTGATGTGGAGAGCTCATTCAAATTTTTTTTCTCTATTCTAAATGATTGCATAAGAACCTTCGTCCCAGTAACAAAACCAAAACATGGAAAGTATCCAGACTGGTCTAGTTGTGAATTAATCCAAACTTTAAAAGAAAAGGAAAAATATCGTCGAGAATATAAACGCTTGAATCATCCTGAAATTTACAAGAGCTTATCATTATTTCGTCAATTATCTAAAAGCTTGATTAAAGAATGTTATAGAACCTATTTGGATGAAATTGAGAAAACTTTATACAATTATGTCAAAGCATTCTGGACATACTATCCAAAACAATGAAATCCCCAAACTCCCTTCCTACTGAGATGTACTACAATGATACATTTTCTAATACGCCCCAGGATACGTGTAATATCTTTGCTCTCTACTTTAAATCTGTATATTCTGACAACATTTCACTCAGTAATCATTCAACATCCAGTAATGCTACAAAACCTCCCTCTTCTCATCCAACCTCTTTTTCCTCTTCAATAACTACGTTTCCGATTTCTCCCGTGTATGTGCAAACTGTCATTCTAGGTCTTGATTTAAGTAAGAAAGCTGGCCCCGACACCATACCGAACATCTTCCTAAATAACTGTTCCTCCGTATTAAGAGCTCCTATAAGCGTACTATTCAACTTGCCATTTAGCCACAGAATTTACCCGTCTGCATTCAAGATATCGTACGTTACCCCAATTTTTAAATCTGGTAATTCTTAATCCGTAAATAATTATAGACCTATATCAATTTCTAATAGCTTGGATATATAATGAACTCATACCCCAAACCCCCTCCATCTTGAGCTATAAACAGCATGGATTTCTTCCGGGAAAATCCACTTCCACGAATCTGGCGCTTTATACCGACAAAATTGCAGTAGCATTTAATCAATGGAATCGGGTTGATTCTATTCAAACGAATTTTGCTAAAGCCTTCGACAAAGTTTCCCACTTTCGTATACTCCATAAAATATCTAATATGGGTTACTGCGATAATTTCGTTGCATGGCTCGCATCAGATATGTGCGAACGACTGCAAATAGTATTCCTTAACGGTGACCGGTCCTGCCCTTTCATACAATCCTCCAGTGTTCGATAAGGCACAATTCTTGGTCCTTATATCTTTCTCCTCTACATCAGTGACATACCGCACCAACTAATCACCGACTGTCTCTTATATGCAGATGATGCTAAAATTTTTAAAGTCATTCGCCAGAAGAGATACTCTTACCTTACAAAATTGGAGCAAAGACAATTTTTTGCCGTTGAATATCTCCTTTGCCAGAAAAGCCGGAACAGGCCACCATTGCGAAACGACACCGAATTTCTTTAAACTTTGCACACTAGTTCCTTTTTACTCACAAATCACAAATTTGAAAACAAAATTTACCGGAAAGTTATAGTTGCCGAAATAATCGACTTTAAAAGTCCCGAACTTTGTACTGCAATTCACAACACAATTTGACATTCTCACAATTAATTAACTCTTCTTCTTCTTTTTAGTAACAAGTATACAAGTAACATACCTTCCGAACACTCGGGTTACTAGGATTGGGTTTTTTTATTCATTACAAATATTCAATTGAGGTGTAGTAGCCAGCATTTACTTAGAATGGAATAGAAAAACTTTTATTCAAACTTGAAACCAACATGGATTTATTTCGGGCAGGTCTACAACCACTAACTAGTTGGATTTTGTCTCGGATACCATTGGCGGGTTTGCAAAAGGCTATCAGACAGATTGTATTTATACAGACTTTAGTAAGATGTCCGACAAGTTATCTCACTCCGTGATAATGTTAAAAATGAAAAAGTATGGGTTTCCCCCAATATTTCTAAAATGGATGGAGTCTTATTTAGATAACAGAACATACCAAATCTCATTGCTCCATTCCATCTCGAGAGTCTTGAAGGCTTCGTCTGGCGTACCGCAAGGGAGTCACTTGGGCCCGTTGTTCTTTATTCTGTCTATTGAGGACATTGTCTCTTGATTGTCTTGATTTATGCTGACGATGTTAAGTTTTTCGCTCAGATTAAATCTGTTAACGATTGTGAACAGGTTCAGGGTGACGTTCAAAAATTCTACAATTGGTGCAAGAGCAATAATTTGGTATTCAATATCGACAAATATGAGGTTATGACTTTCCATAGGAATTAGACACCAATCACTTGTGATTATTAGTTCTCGGATTCCCCGATTCGCTGTGTGGACTCTGCCTGTGACTTGGGTGTCAAATGTGACCACAGATTGAATTTTATCTCCCATATAAACTATATGGTATCAAAGAGTAGCTCTATGCTGGGCCTTATAAAACGTTGGTCCTGAGAGTTTTCGAATCCTACCATAACATTACGTTTGTAAACTTGTTTTGTGAGACCACTTCTTGAATACGCTAGCCAGGTCTGGTGTCCATTTTACGGTACACATATCGAGCGCATCGAATCTGTTCAGGGAAACTTTTTACAATTTGCTCTCAGGCAGCTACTCTGGAATAATTAATTTTATTCTTCCACCCTATGAGGATCGCTTGAAGCTTTTAAATATGCACTCGCTTAAGAAACGTCGCATGGTTGTCGATGTAACTTTAGCGCATCAACTCTTAAACGGCAGTATTGATTCTCCAATATTACCTAACAATATCTCTTTCCATGATAATACGCACAATTTGAGAAGGCTCTCTCTGTTGCAAGTTATCTCCTTAATGTCTAACTTTAGCATGTATGAACCTGTTAATAGCATGTGTATTACTGTTAATAATATGGCTGAGCATTTTATTCTTGACGTTTCTAAGCATTTTTAAAAATAACGTCTATATAATATTTAATCTTTTTCGTTCCATTTAATTTTCTTTAAATTTTTTGTTTTTTGCTCTATGTTGCATGTCATATTATGCGGCGTTTGGTTTATGTTTTGTTTAACATACTAATACTAACACCGACAAAGTGATGAAACACAAGTATTGTTGACCGTTCATTTATTAAACTTGTCCAAGCAGCGAGCTTGTGTTAAGCTAGTTCTGAATTTTCAGTCGAGGTCGACGCTGAGGTGAAATTTGTAATTAAATTAAAGTTTCAACTGCGAACAAATGCAGAAGTGCCAACTACTGTGATTGAACTGAAGTTGGTCGCAGCCGACACCAACTTTGCTCTTTGAGCAAAGTTTAGTTTCAGTTGCAGTCGCAATCGAAGTTGCAATTGTATCTTGACAGTCGCAATTGCAATTCAGGTCTAACACCTTGACCAGTGACAGAAACTATCAAATTTTGTCAAATTTAGCAAAACTTGATGATTTTTTTTTGCAAAATTTGACTGAAAATAACTCCAGTGGTGGTCGTAAATGAAAAATCTTCCGAAATATTTTCTGAAAATTCCTAAGAAGAAATGAATGTTTATTGCTCGTCGTATTGCTCATGAAATTGCAATACAGTGGTGGACTAGTCATATAAAAAATTTAAGAAATTCAATAATAAAATTAATTTAATTAATTTAAATTACCCAAGCAGTCAAAATGACTGCTTTTGGGCAATATGGTATGACACACATATATCAGAAACAAAGAGGAGGGAGGTAAATGCAACTGCAAATAAATGCATTTATATCATGTATACAAATTACGCAGTCTCCAAATTCTAGGAAATTGTACCATTATAGGGATAATTTTCTTTTCTAAATGAAATTAAAAATCAATCTACACAGTAGAAAATTTGCATAATTGTTGTCACAAAGCTTAGGTATTTTTCCCTAAAATATAAGGAATATTCCCTCAAATGTTGGGGGTATATATTCCCTAAAATTTTAGGGAACATTCCATATTCCACATTTTAGGGAAAAATACCTAAGCTGTGTGGCAACAATTATGCAAACTTTTACAGTGTAGTGTTAAGGATATCTCTTCTTACTTCCTAACTTGCTCTTAAGTTAACTTTACTTCAACCAATATACGTATTGGCGATGTCCATGACCGATGGGGGCTATATTCACAATAATAACAACTGCGCTAAAGAAAGTATTAACTCTTTTATATTGCTAAAAGCCCGTTCAATATAAAATTTAAATCCTTGGTAGCAATATTGAACTCCATCTCCTTACCACAGTGTAATTATTTTCTCTGTTTGCAAAAATGTTCGTGGGTCCTGTGGTAGTACGTTTGGCAATCGATTATTAAGTACTTGCATTAATCCTTTCAAAGCGCTTTGTTTTTTAATATTAAAATTATTAAACCATACTAGGAGTTCTCTTCGTAACATTTGATTTTTATGTTCTTCATCTTCATTATTATTTTTTATTTCTTCCGGTTCCACATCAATTACACTGGGGAACAGGAAAACAAAGTTTTTCTGCGGCATTAGGTTTTGCAGTAATTTTAGTATACACTATCATTCTTAATAACCGACGTGTAGTTAATTTATTTGAGTTGGCTCTGGCTCTCAAGAAATTTCACCTGGCACGATCAGTATGCAACCCTTTAATATCTTCAAGGTTGAGAAGCCTTCTTGGCGACTCGCCGATAAGTCAACTGTGTAGGTAGCTACAGCCAAGTATAGATAAATGGAAATATTATTTACGATAAGAGTAATTAGAAAGCATAGATAAACCGAGAGTTCAAAATAGTAGACGTAATTCTCGAGCAGATGTAAGATAGATTACAGATTAGATGACAGTTATTCCGGCTTTAGGTTTAGCTGCAGTGTAGTTAAAACAGAATACAATATGGACAGCAGTTTAAAAAGCTAGCTGAAAATAAAGTAGGTGTCGATAGGTTTAGAAGCAAATCAGTTTGTTTTGGAATCTTGAGTTCACGATAGTTAGGCGGTAGATCGCATTCGGGCGGGTCGTCAAGTTATACGCAATTAAGAAAATTTTTGAATCATCTTATTAATTGTGTTTTTTGATTTTGGAAAACATTAGTTTTTCTCGCAAAATTTGCGTTAACGATCCCGACAGCTTTTGCTACATATGAAGTAAAAATTGTCAAAAAAATAAATTGAAGAAGATTTCGTAAAACCAGCTTACTAAGCATATTTTGGAAAGCAGCTTAGGCAGCAGGATAAATATTGGGTGCCGCATAAAGTATGTACCTAAAGATTGCGTGGATTCTCTTCGATACTGGATGCATGGAGGACGTAAAGGACTTTAATTTGGATTGCTGATGATGTGGAATGAGCCATGGAATCATCTTGATGATTGCTACTTTTATGCAGTAAATGTGAAAAGTATGAATCGGTACGAAAAGCGTACGTGGGCTAAAGCACCAATCTCACACAGTGAAGATTTGCCAGTACCGATATTTACTACCTTATCAACGAATTCCTCTGATGATATTGAAATGTCAATCACTCAAAATGAAAGTAACAGTGAAAGTGAATTTGAAGAATGCAGTCCGTCACTTCAGGGTTTTTATCAAGGTGAGCTCAATGACCTGATCAGCGGATTAAATTTATCGTTCTTCTTGAACTTCTTCCTTCCAGACTTAAGAAAAAATTATGCCTTCGACCAGGCGTAAAAACAACATCTTACCGAATTAGAGAGGAAAAAATCTGAAATATCATAACAATGTTCCTGCACTTTTAACGTTTATGGGTCTACCGAAATATCGGCCAGAGGAGTGGCGACTCTTCATGGACAGTTCAAAAAGGTGTTGGAAATGTATGTTACTGCATAATGGTAAGAAATTACGTTCGATAGCGAGAGGCCACTCAACAAAACTTAAGGAAGAATACGCAAATATTAAATTTATTTTAGAAAAAAATTCGTTTGTTCAACATGAGTGGTTAGTATGATGGTATGATGGTGAATTTTTTATTAGGTCAGCACCATGTTTCCTCTGTTTTTGGGACAGTCGTGCAAAAGAAGAACAGTGGAGTAGAAAGGAATGCCCGCTGAGAGAAAGTATAATTGTGGGAAAAGTTAACATTTCTTCTTTCACCACTTTATATTAAGCCTGGTCTAATGAAACAGTTCGTTAAAGCCTTAAATAAGAGTGACAATTGTTTTAAACATATTTGTCATACATTTCCTGGCCTTAGTATAGAAAAATTAAAAGCAGGCATCTTTGATGGTCCACAAATCCGTACCCTTATAAAGGATTGTAAATTTACAAGCCACATGACTCAGCTAGAATATGATGCCTGGACAAGTTTTGTATCAGTTATCAAAAATTTTGTTGAGGAACCAAAAAGCAGCGGAATATCTCGAAATAGTCGTCAAAATGCTTGAAAATTTTGAAAATTTGGGAGCTAATATGAGTATACATTTTTAAATGGCCATTTGGACAAATTCCCTTACAACCTTAGCGATTATAGTGCAGAGCAAGGAGAGCGATTTCACCATGACATAAGGATAATGGAGGAAAGGTACCAAGGGTGGTGGGACGGCCATATTATCCCGAACTATTCCTGGCCAAAAATACAGTAGATTGTCATCTAGAAAACGTTTTTCTTAATTATTTTTGTATTTTATATTTTCATGTAATTCATGCTAAATAAAATACCATTTATAACGCAATTTTTATTTGAAAATAAAGGTCTCAATATATATTTAATGTTTTTTTTTATCCTTATGCTATTATAAATATAGGTGGTTGTTATCTCAGAAACTAGAGCCAATTTAGCAAATCTGATATTATTTTCATATTTAGCGGGCTGAAATTAGTTTAAATCGGCTCTCAAACTCCGTGCCGTAGAATCACTGTTCCCAGTGTTATTAGTGGATCCTTAATATTAGAAATTTGTTAAACCAATTGGAGCTGGTACAGAGCTTGATGGAACCGGTGATCTCAGATATTTGTATTAAGTGTATTCAAGATTTTAAGATAATTATTTTTAACATGTCGTTTAAAAAACCCACTTTGTTTTACTTTTTCCCACTTTTGCGCGAATTCCAACATATTTAACACTAAGAGTACTATTTTGATTATTTTATTCTCCGCACATGAACAATTAATCTTCCAAACATGGCATTACAAAACATTTGCCAACTTCGAAAGACCTATTAGCTTTATACAGAATATTTCAGCATTTGAATAAGCCTGTTAATCCTATTATGATTTTATGAAAGAATTTTTAAATGCATTCTTAAAACCTCTATACATAACCAAATAGCTTAGCACTGTAGGCCAAATTGCCTCTTAAATTGGATTTAAAGTATCTCTCTGTGCTTTATAAGTCTTATTTTTCAGTTTTTCAAAGATTTATACAATAGTTTTGGAGGATGCTATAAAACCATAATAAAATTAAGAGGTAATTAATTACTATTTTGCTGCTTATTGGTTTTATCTTAGTTTTCGCAGATGACAACAATAAAACTTTTATAAGTAAAAATAGATTAAAATGCTAAATAATTTTTCTCCAGGCGATTTTTAAAACATCTCAACAAAATCAATTGGTCTCGGAGACCAAAAAACTCCATAAAATCATTTAGAAAGCTCAAAACCTTAATAAAACAATTATAAAACCTGAGCAAGATTAAAAAATATTGAAATTGTTACTTGGGTTGCCTAAATGACATTAGCATTCACCTCATATGCTTTAACATGATTGGATATTGTGGAGAGGATCTCAATTATTTTTAAGTAAAAAATTTCAATTGTATCATTGCCTTGTTTGAGGAGATGCAAATCTCGAATTAAGCTCGTTTCATGCCTCTTTTCTGAGTATTGAATTATTAAGTTATCCCTAATTTCCGTCCACGATACGGGTGTTCCATTCATGTTGAAGACTTCGTTTGCTTGTCCTACAATTTTGTTCCTAATAGCCCTCAATATTACCTTTGCGTATGGAGTACCATTTATGTTAGTAAGCAAACCTGATATTTCCTCAACGTTACTAAGGATTCTTGGGTTGCCACAAAAGGTGGGTAAATCTTTTATCGCGTCTGGAATCCTTAGGGAATCAAAAATTGCACTATAATTTACACTCATGCTTGAATTTATTGCTTAGTCATTGGAATTATTCACGGGCTATATGTTAGTTTACTGATTGAACTATTTTGCTCATTGTTGAACTATTTTGATCATTGTTTGTTGGCCCATTTCAAAAAAATAAAAATATTTTTTTTTTTTTTTATATTATTTATATAAGCTAAGCTCAGGGAATTGTAGTCCATTCTAGGTCTGATATAAGACTTGTAGAGGAGAGCTCTATTTGATGGGCTAAAATATTTCTTACAGTTTTTCAGAAATCCAAGACATTTCGATGCTTCTTTGGCAACAGAGAAGATATGATCTGTCCAACTTAACTTACTGGAAATATTAGTGCCAAGAATGCTTAGTGCTGGTGAATCAGAAATGAATGTTCCATCAAAAGAAACGGGAATGGCATGCAATCTCGTTTAACACATGCCAAATTCCCCCTGGAGTCCTCAAGAGTGTCAAAGGAGAAAGCGAAATCAAGGATACTGTCTTCAGCGAAGCTATGGATAGAATTGAAAGTAAAGGGCTGCATACCAGACTCTATCAAAGGCCTCTGAAATATCTAGGGCAACGATTTTGGACTCACCAAAATTGTGAAGACTACGGTTCCAACGTTCCGTAAGAAAACTCAGCAATTCTCCGGATGAGTGTCCAGCTCGGAAGCCATATTGGCAATGGATGATGAGATGATTAGTTTCTAGATACTTCATTAATTTGGAATTAATGATAGATTCAGAAACCTTTGAAACAATCGAAGTGATTGCAATTGGTCGATAATTTGAGGGATCGCTACCATGTCCTTTTTTGGGGATAGGCTGAACGTGAGCTAGTTTCAAAGCAGCTGGAAATTTTCTTGTCGAATAAGACAAGTAGTTTTCGCAGAGGCTTAGCCAAGGATAAGGCACAGCTTAATCCCTTTAAGGACCTTAAACACATCTCTCGTACGGATGTGTATTGGCTCATGTACACATCCACAAGGGAGATACAAAACAGGTGTTTATGAAATGGGTGGTAGGTTTCTTTGGCACTATAATGTTGAATTCTTTTCCACGAGTTCTACACCGGTGCAGTGCAAAAGAAGCCTACTTGCAGGTGGAAAAGTAGGGCGGCACAGGCTTGAGGTGGTAAATTGGGCCGTGACTAAATAATGGGCTGAATTACCGCGAGGGGAACCGACTGAGATGGAATATTTGTTAGGATGAGATGTTAGAAACAAATCCAGTAAATTAGTTCAGCTGCATCAGTAATTCGCGTTGGTATGCAGCTGTTGCAAATTAAAAGATTGACAGAAGAGTTCAACGAAACAGCCCGCAGGACTTGTGGTAGAAGAATGTTTGAGCCACGGTATGTTATGGACATTAAAATCACCGGCCAGGACGATTTCGGAAGAGGGAGAGACAGAAAGCAAATGATCAATATTATTGGAGATATTGCGAAATACGGATACCGTGTCGTCATCAGACATATTTGGGCTGCGATAAAGGAAACAGAAGTAGATGATATGCTTGTGTCATTTTAACCTAATCCAGGTGTAATTAAACTCTGAATTGGTCAAAGGAAAGTCTTGAAGAATGGTAAAGGCCACATCATTCCGAATATATATTGCGATCCTCCTATGCTGAGAAAAAAAGGTCACGAAGCTGTAACAAGGGACGTGATTCTGCTTAATATCAGCATCAGAAACGACCTTGGTTTTACTTAGCGCAAGAATTGTCGAATTTTTTTTAATTTATTTAAAATTTTATGTAACTAAATTACTAAAAATACCGGAATCTGCGGTATGAGAATCAGTAATTCTATGTACTGTAGCTTTTATTGACAGGAATATGTGAGACATAAATTTAAATTTACTGAATTTTAAGGATTATAACAAGGATAATAATAATCTGAGACTTACCATATCAATGATTTGAACAAGATGATAAATTGCATTATCTCTGTATAGACCTTTGAGCCAAAATATTGTGATTGAGTGCTCTGCTTCGATTATATTTACGGCTAGCGAAAACTACTTTCCAATCGACGAGTTCTGATTTAATTCCACAACTCGTGGTCGTTCATAAATTCACAAATTTCTATATATCAATTTTCCTTTGATATGTAATTCGAATTTAATTGCACAGTTGTACTTTATTTCATGTACCAATTTTCCTTTGATATTCGATGTATTTGTACATCTTCACTGCTTATGATAGGTACTTGATAATTCGCTGATTCACTAAATATCAATATTCCCTTGATACGAAGTAAGATTTTATTAACTCACTTCCGATTTTTTCAAGTTTATCAAGTTTTAATTCATACAATTTTTTTTTAATTAATTGGATGCTATTGAAGCCATCCTACCAACTGCGCCACTTACGAAATAGGATTTAAAAAATATAAATTGGGATGATAAGAATTTACACTGATTTCCAAATGTATTAAATTAAAATATATTAACCAATAGTTAATTCAAAGTGTCTGACTTGACCGATAGTTACAAGAATCTCCGTTGAACTATTTAGTTGAACTTATCTTTTAATTTATGTCATTTCTTTATGTAGGTGAGAATTTACATTCTTTCCACTAATGAATGGTATTTAATTACATAAAACTGAGTTTTATAATAGAAATTCTCACGGGAATTTGCTTGAATATTATAGGTATAACGTTGGAGTTTCGTATTATGTTTAATTTCGTTAGGTCCATATGTAGTGATAGCGTGACTACCGCACTAGCACTCATGAATTTATAGAGCCATCCAGACGATTTAGTGTGTGCGGTAATGTGGTAATGATGTGTCATGTGGATAGTATTCTCACATATCTGTTAGATATGTGAGCTACCACCCACACGATGTCAGATTTGACTAGATCACGAATGTGTGGCAAGTAGGCTCATTTTCTGGAGTCAGCCTTAGTTTCATTAGATACTGTCCAAAAAAGCGGTTTCATTGGCAATGTGGCAATCAATTGTCATAACAACTCGCTGGAGCACCGTTGGATACTTTCCGCTCCTTTATCGCTATATGTATTGTTAATATTCTGATAAAATATCTAGTTTGGTCCCATGTAGATTAATTCCTGCATCCAACACTAGATCGGAATACCATCCTTTCATCTTCAAAATACTTTCGGCGGAACAGGAAAATTCCATGATGGTCTTTCATCCCGAACTATGCGAATGTGGAACAGTCTATTATCTTCTGTTTTTCCTCAGGTTTAAAACCTATGAAGGTTTAAGGGCGACACACATCAGCATCTCTTCCACTCTCCTCATGTCGCCTGATCCCTTTCCTACCTCCTTCTTGTCATGCTGAGCTTTGCATCACAGGGTATGCCCTGAACTTGGCTTAATAAAATATATACATATATATACTAGGGGAGCCCGTCGGCGTTGCCCGGCGATAATATAGATACCTCGTTGGGTGGGTGTGGGGTTTGGTTTGTTAAAGATAAGTAATATCTAAGCTATTATCTGACTCGATCGCGCGATTCCGTACTCTGGAGTTTCACCCTGTATCTGTATCTGCGTGTGTGTGTGTGCGCGTGTGTGTGTGTGCGTGTGTGTGTGGGCGCGTGTGAATGCGTGTGTGTGTGTGTAAGAGTGAGAGTGTGCATGCATACATTCATTTGTGTGGGAGAGTGTGGCTCTCTAGGTCCACGCGTTCTCGTGCAGTGCCCAAATATATAGTAAAACACGAAATTTTGGTATGGCAACCCTACGAAGGAGTTGCTTGATTGGTCCCATTTTCGAACTGTATTTGAAATTTTTATGAAAACTCCGTGTACAAAATATGAGCTCTCCACCTCGAAGCCTTCTCAGGCAGCTACCAAGTACAAAGTGAAAAAAAAAGTTGTGTATGGCATCACTAAGAAGGGTTAACCCAATTTAGCCCATTTTTGAAATTTTATTTACCATTTCCATGAAAACACAACTTAGCAAATTTTTTGCATGGCAACCCTACGAAGGAGTTGCCTGATTGGTCCCATTTCTGAACTCAATTTAAATTTTTCTTTTAATAAAATCCCGTGTACAAAATCTCAACTCTCTACGTAGGTGCGTGAGGCAGTGTCCAAATATATAGTGAAAACCTAAATTTTTGTATGACAACACCAAAAAGCGGTGGCCCGATTTGGTCCTTTCTTGATCTTGTATTTGCAGTTATCATGTAAACGCCGTGTATAAAATTTGAGCTTTCCACGTCGACTGTTTCCAAACATATAGTGAAAAATCAAAATTTTATATGGCAACACCAAGAAGGGGTTGCTCGATTTAGTCAATTTTTCAAATTTTATTCACTATTGCTATGAAAACACCTCGTACCAAATTTCAGCTCTCTACGTGCACTCGTTGTCAGGCAGTGTCTAAATATCTATATACTCAAAAACGAAATATTTGTATCGCAACCCTACGAAGGAGTTGCTCGGTTTAATCCATTTTTGAAATTGCATTTGCAAATTTTATTAAAGCGCCGTGTACAAAATTTCAGATTTCCACGTCGACGCGTTCTCAGGCAGTTTTTTAGTTCTCGACAACAGCGTCATCTATCGTGTCCAAAACTATCCTTTATTTCATGCTGGAACCAACCAAACACATTTACAAAAATTCATTGGAATCGGTTGGGCGGCTTCCGAGATTAGCGTGTACAAACATGCTGACTCTGGATTTTTATATACTTAAGATAGGTATACATATATAAATATATATGTAGTTATATTGAAATAAAAAAAACCTAGTTTAGTTCTTTACTTTTCTCTTGGGGACTTAGTCAGAACTCGCTTTGTCTCTGTATATCTGCTCGAAATATCGGGAAAATATGTTATTTCTCTTACTTTCTTAATTTGCATGTTCTTTTTTTTGCTATCAAATAGGATAAGACAAAAATCGCCTGTGAACACCAATTCAGTAATTTTCTGAGCCACTGTATACCTAAAAAAACTGTATAGGTGATTTCACAAATGAATCCAGGTAATAAATGAAAGAAAATAATTACAGACATTCCTGAGAAAAATTCCATTTTCCTAAAAATTTAGCGACGAACAAGAAAAATGTTTGCCTTTAGAGCGCAATATTTCTGGAGAAGAAAGTCGTGCCTACATTTTACATATGTATATGAATATTTCTATTACTTAAGTATGTATAAGGATAAGGACAAACCTTAAACAATTACCTATAGTATTTTGTATTCATTTGTGATTGTTGGTGCCTATTGAGATACTTTTTCTTTAACACACCGTATCTTATTGAATATTCCAGATAACCGACTTCCATACATTTTATTCTGAAATTTAACCAGGCAATCACTCCTTATAGGATTAGCATGTTAAACCGAGACATCCTTGATACTAAGAACATTAAATCGAAACAATAGTAGCGAAAAAAAGAAATATTTATATTTTTATATTGTAAACGGATTTTACCAGGTATTAGCTATTATGAGGAAAAGCTTTTATCTAAAAGTGTCATCAACTGTATTTGAAAAATATATATAGGTAAAAAAAGAGTTTCAGTTGTTTTTCAAATTTCAATTACTTCATATTATATCTGTTTTACCTTAACGTTACATTAACGTTTTCATAACTTATAAATCGATCAAATTTGTGTACACTTTTTGTTCCTCCAATAAAACTCACAGTATAATGCTGGCATAGATTTAAAACTGTTGAAAAATTTTTACCAACAAGACGGCTGATACCCGACAAGGGAGGATGATTCTCTCCTGTTACGCGCCACCATTAAATCCAATTCACTCCCGTTATATACCGGTAATTACTGTCACGTGACAGCAAAAGAGGGTAACAATGATGGCGTAGATCGTTCTCCACATCCAAGCACAGCCTGATATATACACTCTCTTCTACATTGTTACAGCTAGAGGACAGAAATTGAAGGTGGAGATACACAAATCTACGCTCAACATTAATGCTGTGCCGCTATACAAGATCTATGCAGCATTCTATGCCGTATACCTATGTACAGTTATGGTACTGTATATGGGTATACACTTACCATTTTCGTTTTGCAATTTCATTAAATTCCAGCATCCCGCCATAAATCTTCCGATAAAGGTGGTTTGGGTTCAGGACGACATTTCGTTTTTCCCGAAAAGCAAGGAAAACCCTGGGAGGAAAGGAAAAAATCCGTTCTACAAAAGGATGCCGTATATATATATATATATATATAGAGTAAGAACGAAGAAAAAAATATGAAGGCGAGTACTGGTGCGCTGGGAGCTGGTGAATTCTCTGTCGCCCGCTCAATGGCAAAAAAAGAAAGGAGAAACCATTGAAGGATGAAAGAATTTTCGATAACTCGCTTTTGTAGTTGTTTGATTGGTTCGATAGTTTCTTTGCAAAAGTTCGATCTGCTAACCGTTTCTCTCTCACCTCCTGTACCCTCTTGTACGCTTCATCTCCTTAAGGAAAGTAGTTTTCCAATATTTCCGGGAAAACTATTGGGTTTTGAACTTTTTATTTACGACCATTGAATGTCACTGTAAGAACTCTATCGTTTATAATAAAATTCCAACTTTTCATTTCCTGCATATTTTTTTGTGCTATTTCACTTGTTCGTCAGAGTTGCTAAAACGAAAACAGATTTCTGTTGAAGAGAAAATGGGACGAAAACGCAAGGTTTCCTCCCGCAAATTAACAGTTTTTCTAGCACAAACTCTTCAACAAACAATATTCAATTGCTGAAAATCAAAACTCACCACTTCCTTCAAATATGAATAGTGGAGTTTGTTGCACACGTAACGCCATTAATTAGCGTGATTAGCAGAATTTCACATTGTTACCATTGGCAAATTCGTCTGACAACTGCAGCATCATTTAAAACTGAATCAGAAGTCATGACTGTGCAGAATTTAATAGCAACGGGAAAAATGCTGGTATCTGAAAAGGGTGCAGATGAGATGAACGTGCTGAGCTATAGAAACAAATATAATAGTAATAACAGAACAAACACGTTTGCATTGGCTAACAAAAATTGATTGTATTATTATAGGGGAGAGTGGGGCAGCTTTTGAAAAGCGGTTTATGGTTTTGTTTATTAATTTTTTTTCTATGCTGAGATAATATTTCGTGCTCTTTATTTAGTACATACCTCTTTTATTTGCCACAATTTGTTTTATAATTAACAAATAAAATCAAAATTTGGAATTTATGAATTTCGAAAAATTATGGAAATTTTAAAATGAATTCGATACAGAGAACTATCCGTGATGTACCAGAACTATCACCAAGAACTTACATTGTCGCTCTAATTGTTTATTTACAACATAAAGGAGCGTTTACAATGGCAGAGTAGAGTGGAGTCACCAGATTGCATCTTCTCACATCATCTCACCAACGTAAGATTAGGAATTTTTCAAATCTGACGCTACTCTGAGAGATCCACTCTGGTGGGAAGCGCGAAGAACTTATGTTAGAGTGCAAGCTTTTTACAAGGAGAGACAATGCAATCTGATGACTCCACTCTACTCTGCCATTGTAAACGCTTCTTAAGAGTTGTTGATATCACACAGAATTATGGTTATGACAGACATGGGGTATCGATATCTAGTTATTCCAAATATCTAGATATTAAGGTACCCTTGATAGTCATAAAAGAGGATATTGATGTGACAAACCGTACCTACTTTGACATGTCAATTCATTTGACAGGTTTTTAAGCGTAACTAATATATTAGCTTATATGTGTGCTAAACTGCAACAATTTATTATAAATATGCTACAATTTAAAAATTTGTAGCGAAAAAAGAACAATAATTGCTATAAGATCCTGGTTGAGGTGCCAACTGTATCAGCGAATGCAGTGTCTCAATTCAAAATTTTGTGTGATTGACGGTTTGTTTATAAATAACAAAATCGTATTGGTATAATAATAAAGATCATTATCGTAGGTTTTTCTATATTCAGTGTTGAAAAAAATCTTTGGTGTTTCTTTTTCTTTTTCGCTTTCTTGGGAAACCGCAGACCCATTTTTGCTTAATTTGACACATCATTATATTATTATTAACAACTAGATGGCGGTGCGCAACGTAAGAAGTGCCAATGATCAGGTTATAACCAGTAATTTTTGACGATCATCTAGATATCTAGTCTATACCCACTAAGTTTTCTGGGTATATTCGGAGTATTTGATGACACACATGATGTATAAACGGGATATTTCAAATATCTAGATTAGATCATTAGATCATTAAGATCAATCCTAATTCATGTGGTAAGCTTATGAGGGAGGTTATACAGTACATACAAGAAAGGACGACTATGTAGATGATTGCTGACGTGAGGCAAGACACCTCTCAGAATTGTTCGTACATAGCGTAAACTAGGGTTACCATGTGTACTGATTTTGTTACTTAGGAGCTTACGTGTACTGATTTCGAATGATTTCAATTTCAGTATGTGAATATAATGATTTTGAAAGATTATGTAAAAACTTAAGAAATGTTCTGAACTGAAAATTATGTACACGTCTTTATTTGCTTCACAACCCGTTCAGTGCCCAACTGCTAAGAATTGTTGCAATAAATTCACTTATCAGCTGAGATTTACGAACTCAAATTATAGAAGGTTCAGTTTGAACGAGGCTGCCGCTTTTTGTTTTTACTTCTTGATTGAGATTAATAGGACAACAAGTTTGTATAGAATGTAACCAAATGAATATGGAGCAACTAGAGTCTTATAATTCCTCCAAGGAGGAAGAATTAAAGAGAACCAACGTCTTTGAAAATGAAAAGATACGTATTAACCGACGGAATAAGAAATTTGGATCAACACTTTTTCTTGGATTTGCAAAGCTCAAAATGATACTACGGCAAAATGTATCGTTTCCTACACAGAATTTTCAGTTTTGAATGGAGGAATTTCCGATATAAAAGAAGCATATGGATTTCCTGTAGTACAATGAAAATTATCAAAGGACGTTTAGTAAAATTTCGTTATCGACGGCTTTTCACTACCTAAAAGCAGTGACAACATATAGAAGCAAAATACCGATTGCAGCAGGAACTTTTGCATACCATACCACCATGCATCATGCATAGTTACAATTTTGCAGCTGCTAAGCTTTCACGTGAGCGTACAAAATGATCCAAGTTTGTAACAAATGTGTTGGCGAAAGTTTCGATACAAAATATTCTTGAACGTCTCCGTTTTTTATTTTTACAGACGCTTCAAATAAAGGAAATATAAAAACCTTTCCTATAGTAATTAGGTATTTTGAGAAAAAACTTGGAATCTGTTCAAAGTTGTTAAGTTTCTATGCAACAAACCGATTCAGAACTGTCGAAAGATATCTCATGTTCTCTAAAAAATAATTTGAATATAAAAAATGTTATTAGCTCTTGCGCTGACAATGTTAATGTACATTTTGGACATAAGAAAAGTGTTTTTGTAGATTTAAAAGCAGAAAATTAAGATCTTATCGGAATTGAATGCCTATGCCAGATAATAAATAGTTCTATCAAAAACTCAATAAAACTACTAAAATTCGATGTAGAGCTCATAATCATAAAAAGTTTTAATGAGCTCTCTACATCAATAAAGAAAACAGCTCCTTTAAAGGAAACTTTTATATTTTGTGACATAGTGTGGACAGAAATGCTTAGACACGTTCTATCACGTTGGCTCAAAATCAAACTCTACAATTGCAATTGGAAAATAACGGATCAATAATTGTCGAAATGTATTAACTATTAAAAAATTTGCATGGAAAATTATTGAACTAAAAAATTGAAAAGTTTTATGATTCTATTGCTGTCAGTGAAATTAAAATGCGTGATAATATACAACAAATTAAATCATTTCAAGCAAGAGCCAATGCTTTATTAGAAAGCATTCTAACTTATATAGAAAAGAATTTTGACTTGCATAACAATAAGTTTGGAAAGTTAGGAATACTTTCTTTAGAGGGAATTCCTTATTATAATGATATTTTGGATATTGTCCAATGTTTTAATGTTAAAGATGTAGACGCTGATACACCCTTTGATAAAAATGTTTGTTTTTTTTTAAATCAGGGCTATATATATTTTACATTATGTTATGTTATTTTTTATATTATATTATTATATAATACTGTTTGTTTTTCATTTTTATTTATATTATCTGATACATATAAGTACATGTATATATTTTTAAACTATAATAAAACTAAAATGTTAATTTAAGAAGTAGTAATGTTTCTAAATTCCCTAATATCCCCAAAAAAATAGTCTTTTTGTGTTTATAATTATTTTTGTAGCTCCTATATGCTTGTTATAAATTTAATCAACGTACTGAATTTATGTACTCATTTATCTATGAGGTCACTGTACTAATTTATTTCCAACTAGATCTGGTAAGCCTAGCGTAAAGTCATATCCTTTTCGAGGTGTACCTGCACGTTCCGGGGATATTTAATGCAAGTCGACACCAGCAATCGACATGAAAACGACGTCCGCTGCCAGAAGTTCAAATTTATTTCACTTAGTCGACCTGTCGAATGTCGTTTTCAGCTTAAGCTGCTGGTTGGTTCTGGAGAAACAAATAAATAGAGCCGCTGCATTAAAATCGTTAAGTTTGATAATTTGCAATTAAAAAAATCAATAAAATAAAGTGTCGAAATGTCAAAATAGATTTTTTAATTGAAAAGGAGAACGAAAACAATGCGATAAGAGGGCTGAATGGACGAAATTCACACGGTTAGAAATCTTGGAATATACCCATTTAAATAATTACTATATTTTATTTAAGTCCACACCAAAATTGAATTAGATTTAAATGTTTAGGTTATATTAAAAATAATCTTCAATGCTATCCAAAATTTAAATTTAATTCAATTGTATTACTGTATTTTATATTAAAGTGCAATTTTGAATTTTATTGCAATATAGTATAAATTGATTTTAAATTAAGGTGTCTTTTGTATTGTAAATGCAATGTTGCCGTAAATTTAATTTTAATATATGTCTATTGAAAATGTTCAATCAAAATATATTGAAACTTAATATGTTCCTATATTGAGAAACCAATTCAACCCTGCATAGTTCAAAGTTTATTCCAAATGTGTTAGAATACGCTTATTATATTAATGTGCTTTTATATTTTTGTTCTAGTTTATTTAAAATATACAAGTAGAAAAGCTAGAATTAGAATAAGACCCTTATGACACGTCATATGATTTCATGTTCTGAAGAACTTGTTAGTGCAATAAAAAAAATAAAAATCTTGAATTTATATATAGCAACAACAAGAAAGGAATAGATTTAGAAGTGGAACAAATTGTTTTTAGCTTTTTTTTCTTTCTTGCAGAAATGGTTTTGCTTGTCATTTTGCCCTTTTCCTTTAGTATAAGTTTATGCATGTTGTAAGTTCTCTTTCTTCCCCTTTAGATTTACATAGGAACCTTTGTATCAAAAATTGACTAGTGTGTTAATTAAAAATGTTGAAAGAGAAAGTATATTCACATTATAGAAGCATCCTACTCACGTGACAGTTTTGACAGAGCTGTTCTACTGAATGTATATACTGTGACGTGGGTGTCCAATCCATTTTGCTCTACCATAATTAGTTCTATGTGCTACAAACGGATTTTCAAACTTAGTAAGCCCTATGATTTCATCATCTAGGGTATAATAACCAGAGACGCAAACGAGTTCAAACTTTTTTCTAATGATTTTTAAATATGTATGTAAGAACTATTCTCCACTTCTCATCTAAGTAGACTCGTTTCGGCACAATAAATGCAATATATCATCAACCAGCTCATTATCGATAAGCGGTACTATTCATCAAACAGTACATCGAAAATCAAATTCCGATTAATTTCTAGCCATTAACAGTCAGCAAAAAGTAACCGACAAACGAAAAAAACGTAAAGAATTCTCTTGAGCCGGGTGTTAATTTCAATTCATATAGTAAAGCTGATTATTTTCCTATTATTATTATTTTCTCACGTGTAAATGATATTACTTTTGTGAATTTAATTTGAGTTAATAAAACATTTGTTCATACTGTTATAAAAAACAACGCCGCTGTTCAAACTGCCCCCTATGAACGAATAATTGAATTAATAGTCTTTTCCTATTTCTATTCTTAATATATGAGATGTTAAAAAAAAAAATTACCCACCATCGCGACATCGATGTCTTCTTTGAATTTATCAGTTAGGACTTTATTGTTTCATAGTTGTCATTTCGTTATTTTAACAAAAAAAAAAAAAACAACATACCTATCTCAGGTTTTTAATGTCCTTTTTATACTTTATAACGATAATCATAAATAAGACTATCATTTCCAGGGTTGCATATATTTTATTTTCAAAATTTATCGTCACGCGATTGAACTCGACTTGCTAAAGAAAAGTATTATTGAACCCTACTCGAACCTAGTCTAGGGCCGAAATGGTTTTGGAAGCATCTTCCATTTGAAACGCTTCCAGAATTGGAGTATAATGGTAACAACCAATGTTTTAAGTTTACAAGTTAATGATGTCCAATTTGCTATTTTCACTGACTGACATGTGTATTACGACAACACATTTCCCGATGGCGTGGATAGCAGCTAGAATAGTTCTTACGAGCCTCCTTGGCAGTGCTGCCACTTTGGTTACAATAGTAGCAAAATGCTACTTTAGGCAACGTTACCCCCCGAGCATTTTGGCTACGCTACCGAATTTTCGAATATGAGTAATATATCTTTAGGCGCATTTGGGTGAAACTAAAAAACTGTCTACTATAAGTACGATGGAAAAATGAGGCCAGTTTTAGTCAAATAAAATCAACAATTTCCTCAGATTTAGGTCGCAGTGTAAAACGCATCTTTCTAGGCATTAAAATAGTCAAATTTAGAAATTCAATATGAAATCAGTATAAGTTATTCCAGACGTTAGATATTTAATGAAAGAAAGTGGTCGAAACGCGTTAGGATATTCTAAAAAAATAATTGAATAAATAAGATCTTTTGTGAAATAATACAAGTGTTTTTTTATCAATTTAAAATGTTAATATACATTATATGGCATATTCCCTACATTTTAGGAAAAATTCCCAACATTTCTAGGGATTTTTTCCCTAAACTTTGTGGCAACAATTTGTGCTTTTTTACAGTGTAGACTCAACTCCAATAAACGAAGTTGATTTATTTAAAAAAAAATTTAATTAATATCAGAGAATACTATCAGGAACTTATACACCAAATTCGAAAAAGAGTAAATTTAGATGATCCTATTTTGACAGCTTTACGCATTTTATATTGCGAATATATAAAAGACAAGCATTTTTCTGATATCCTACTAGATCTATCTTTCCTATATAATTGATTTAACAAAGCAATACCTACTGAAATCATTGAAATATTATTTTCTGAAATGAGAGCATTGTTAGAATTAAGTATTGTAAATGAAAAGCTATTTAAAAGTTGCTCACGTTTCTGGGATCATTTAAAAATAAAAAAATATTTAAACGGGGAATATATATGTAGGACATTGCAGACTTTGGATTTATATTTGTTAACACTGACCCATCCATAGCAGCGCGAAGTGCTGAAAGTATTTTTCTCTTTTAAATGATATAAAACATTAAAAAAAGGAACCGATTAAATTACGACGTGATTAATAATTCTATTCTACTTAAACAATGTATAAAAAAATATTTGTTTCGACTGAAATGTTTATAAACCAATTTTATCGTGAGTGATAGACATAAGTTCTCGAGTTAAATTGAATTAATTATATCCATGTACAATTCCTCTGTTTTTGTATTACGTATACATTATAAATATACCTATATTTACTTTTGTTTATTTACTTAATTTTTAAGCCAGAAGAATATTTGGTTTTTGGTATATTTTTGTTTCAATAAATTTGTTAAAACAAAGTTTCTGTCAATTACTACTGTATAGGGTTATATTTATGTAACATTTTAAGTTTTCTAAAATATTTTCACGTATGGCTACCCAAATTAAATTTGGGCTACGCTAAAAAGCTACGTCAGAAATTTTTCGAGTGGCAATACGGCTCCTTGGCCTCTGTGGTTAGAATCTTTCATCCACCTGGAGACTTTCAGTTGCAGAATGATGTTTACTTGATAGTATGATCAAAACTAATGAAATTTCGCAAAATAAAAACAGGTTTATCTAAAAAAAATTTGAAAAATTTGTTCAATTTGTTTACTTGATTTCTCTCTCTCGAAGAGAGGAGAAGTGTTCGCAGATTTTCTGGAAAGCCTACATATGTAGTTTACTATCATCATGCGGTATCGGTCATCAGTATACTCAACTAAGGTCAACCAGGTGACTTTCAATGCGCAATATGGTAGTAAGATATTTAGAACAAAAGGAGACGCTAAAACTTAGGTTTGTATCAGAACGGCTTGACAAAAGAAGTAAAGCAGGTGAAAGGCCATATTTAATGAGTCACCATCGAAGTTATATTTAATGTTTTTAAAACTGGATTAAAAAAATAGCTTGGACGTTAATAAGGTACTATTGCAGACTAAAATAGTATTGTAGCTACAGTTACTATTAATTTTAAGTGAATTAGTGGAAGATATTTAGGCTAATTATATCGAATTGGAGTATATTAGCCGGGTTGTCTATCTCGGATATTTATAAAAATTCTACGGATTGAAATATTTCCCATAGTGTGTTTAATAAATGATTTTTTAGTAGCACTTATCGAAATAATTTAAATTTCTGAAATATCGTTATATTGCTTTAAGTCTAAAACACCGAAAGTCAAAGTAAAAAAGTGATATCGGTTTTAATGGACATTTACGAGATAGGTATTGAGTGTAAGTGCATATGCATACATACAAATCAGAAAACGAATCTTATATATTTTAAGTAAGAAATCCCCAAAAATGCTTATGGATGGATTTTTCATAGATAACGAACCTTACCCTGAAGAATGTTGAAGGGCAGAAAATGATCTTTCTGTTAAGGATGTAAATATTGAAATTATATCTTTAAACTAGTGTCTCATAAATTTAGATGAAGTACCGATTGAAGGGATTATGCTGACCGAATATCTAATTTAGAGAAGTGGAGGCTGCAGGAATCGCTACAGGTCTTTCAGGAAAAAAAATTTCCAAATATCATTTTATCATTTGAGGTAAAAAACTTCCGCTTGCAGCAAAATCCTTTCACCTCTTGATCCTAGATAGATGAAAAGATATGTGAAAAAAACTAAGATATAGACAGAAAACAGTGTATAAATGATATTCTACCCAGGAGTTGCATCATTAACTTGAAATCATGTTTTTTTTTTACTGTGATGCTGACACAGGGGTAGAGCCAGGATTCTTGGGGGAGGGGGGGGGGGGGGTAACTTTGGTTTAAAAATGGTATAAGCTGGAAACAGATCAAAAGTTCGAGGACACTTGCCAACACTCACAAATATCAAATGCACAAACTTTATAATTTAAAGGATTTGGGAATTTGGGTCGAAAAGATAACCACTCTTAACGAAGAAAGTTGCTCAATGCTCAATTTTTCCCACTAGCGAAAGTCAATTATGTTTTGAATTATAAATGGTGGAAGTGTAACGTTTCCGAATCATCCATTTCGGTTAGTTAAAATAGCGAAATACATTTTGTTCAAATTCACGAAAACATCAAGCAAAATACAGGCATTAAAGCCCTACTTACTTCACGTCTATTTAAAATAGCGGTCATAGAACAGATGCAATACAGTCCTTGTGGAAACGTTAAGAAAGATTGACTAATAAGGTAATCTCAGAAGATACCCTATGATGCATAGCACAGCATAGTAGGAAGGACCTAGGGAAAAGAGCGAAAGGCATTCAACATGGTGGCGGTTATTGCCAAATCACAAATTCGCTTGAAGGCTCTAAAAGCTAAAACCATAGAAAAGTAATATCCAGATTTGGAAACCAATGTTAAAAATCTGCTTATCATGAGCCTTTACCAAACACTTTAACCAAAAATTATGTACACAAAACCATGAAGATGTCACTACATACGGAGCATGAACTGATTATCTTATCTCCTTCACTATCTGGGTATTACATATTTGTGCTAAAACTGTGCGACCAGCCCAGGCCCGATAAGTATTTCATTCTAGGTCTGATCTAGGACTTGTATAGGAATGCTTGATTCGATGTGCTGAAATATTTCTTACATCGTTTCAAAAATCCAAGACGTTTCGATGCTTCTTTGGAAACAGAGTCGATGTTATCTATCCAGGTTAACTTTCTGGAAATATTAGTTCCAAGAATGAAAAAAGACGGTGTACCGTAGATTAGTGCTAAATCAAAAGAAATGGGAGTCTAAAAGATATGATTTTGTTTTAAAGAGATGAGAGGGCTTTGAGTAGATGCCTTGAATTCGAGGAAATTTGCTTTACCCATGCGTGGATATTATCAAGGTGGTTAATCAATGACTTAATCATGCAAACTCGATTGACAGATGTGGCATTCCCTCTGGGGTCAATAAGAGTGTTAAAGCAGTAAACTAAATCAAGGTTAATGTCATCGGGTAAACTTGATATTATCATGGTCGGTATTTGATAATTTAATGATGCATTCTCGTTTGAGAGACGTGTGGGATTCCCTCTGGAGGAGTCCCAAGAGTGTCGAAGGAGTAAGCGAAATCAAGGGTACTGTGACAGGTAAAACTATGGTAAGGGAAAGTAGATCATTAAAGAAAATTAAGCAGCGGGAAGAAGAGATAACAGAGGCCTGGAGACATCGGCATTTATAGGGTAAGGCTCTGGTGTAACGCGTTCTAGTACAACCCATATTAGGCGAACAAATAAGAAATTTTTCATCTATAATTGAAGAAGAGGGAAGAGACCAAGTGTGTGTCCTTATAACAGGGATAAATGCTGATACATACGGTTTAAACCCAAGGAGTGTAGTTGGGCGTATACGGCCTCAGATGCTATATCTCAGAGAGCTTAAGCTAAACTCCTACCGTATTCCAAGCTGAGGTATTAGCAATAATACCTGTATTAATATCCATTAATAACCTCTCGGATAGTCAAGCTGCTTCACTACTAAGTCAAGGATAAACTAGGAGTGTCTCCAAACACTCAAAAAATTATCGAGGCGAAACAAAATTTCGGGACACGGGGCCCATAAAGGCAATGAAATTGCTGATGGGCTAGCTAAAAAAGGATCAGAAGCTCCCATTGTCTTGTAGCACTTCCAAATATTACCTCAGAGCTACTCTAAATAGCTGGGAAAATAAATAAAAATCCCTTTATTGGCGAGGGCTATTAGGAAAAAAGTTTATCGACACCTCTGGCAGAAAAACAAACTAATTCTTACTCCTCAGGAGAACTGAGATTAAAATAATCACATCTCAGCACACTGCTCCGTGTGGTATATCCTAAACAAGATGGGTTTGGCTGAGATTTCATCCTGCCGCTGCTGTCAAGATCAAACTTCAGAGCACTTACAGGCTTAAAATACTCCATCTTGCATATGCTTCTCCTATACCAAATTATATGTGGAATCTCAATCCATCCCAGAATGGTACTAGACTTTACTAACAGTCTTAACCTAGAAAGGGAATACTTTGAACGGGAACTCACACTGGATCTTTCAAGTCGCACTGAATGCGAAGCTAGAGCCGGCATACCCTCCACAAATCTACCTGTTGCTTATGATTTTTTTTGTGACTGCTGACACGTTCGCTCCGTCTATCTAATTATCTTTCAGAATCGAGAGTATAATGAAAATGATCAACAACGTTGCCCACCTTCAAGAAATTTTCGTAATTATGTGGGAAAAGAAATACGTTCATCGAATTCAGTTATCTGTTACATCATTTTTAAAAACAAAATAATTTGCCGATACATTTGGTGAAAGTTTTAGAGCTTTTATTTGAAAATTAACTTTATAATTCAACAAAGATTTTGGTGATGTCTCGTTTGTGGTACCAGTTCTCAAGTGCACACTTTCCAGTTTTCTTTTTTCTTATGATCGATTTAAATTATATTTTGATTACAAATCATAGAATATAGAAAAAATTCGCATAAACATAATGGCCAGTTTAACAGTGCATTCTTTTAGTAACGTTGATAGTATTGATTAAATTGTCAACTAAATTAGCCATTGTGGTGAAATTTTTCTATCAATCAGTCTGTCAATCGGAAAAGGTAAACAGACCAAAGGTAAAAAATAAAAAAATGTGTAGTTATGTTGACTAATTTTTAATATGCCACCATCCAAAAGGGCTGCAAATTATAGTAGCAGTGAAGTTGACCTATTGTTTTCCCAAGTGCATGAAAACAGACATATAGTAGATAGTGCAAGAAAATGGACAAGCATAGATTCGAAGAAAAGTGACAAAGTTCTTCATTTAAACGGAATATAGCGTAAAAATCAACGTCGTCTTCCTCATTTAAATGATTTAGTAGATTTCTAATTACTCTCAGTCGTCGACAGAATTTTAAATTTAACTCAAAAAAGATTTCTTCATCGCTAAAAATGTCTAAATCTGAATCCATGATTATTTTCTTGATACAAACAAATAATACTACTGTCAAAATAAAGTATCACATATTTGAAATACTTCAATTCAATTCAATTCAATTATTCTTTATTACGGTCCAGATACAATAAGATTAAAATCTTTTAATAGTATCCTATATAAAAAATAAGGTATAATAACAGGACTAGAATACTTATAGACTACCTTAAAATAATTAGAACTAAATTTAGAGAGAAAAAAAATATGTGTATATATGAAAATTGCAAAGCTAAATTTAATAACATTAAGAAAAGTTGAAAAAAAAGAAACAAAATATATGCCTAATAGGAACAAAGAAAACCTAAAAAAGGAAGAAAAAGATATTAAAAGAATATATGAATTACAAGAAAGTAAAAGAAAAAAAGAAGAAAAATTACATGCAAATGAATGAATACAGATCTCGGGCTTAAATGGAGAGCAGCTAAATCGCACAATTGAGAAGAAGTGGCCTGAAAGTGCCGACCGAGCCCGCACACTGAGCCCGGGAGGGTAAACTGTTCCAGAGGCGAATAACCTGAACAAAATAAGAACCAGTGAGATTAGTAGTACGACAACGCTCCAGCAGTAATTTGCGACGCCTGGTGGAATGTAACGGTTGCAGAATAAGGAGGCTGGCCCAATTGCAATATCCTATAAAGAAAAACCTGGTTCATACATTTCAAATATGTCTATACAGAACAGCCCAGCAATGAGTGACTGTAATAGCATACGTGGTGGTGCAAAGGGTTAGTGAAGCGCAATGCTGCCAGGAGAGGATACCCAAGATGTGAAAAGCCATACATGTGCACCGAGTGTGTACCTAGTGTAGCCTAGCGCGTATATATATAATAGTATGCAGATTGGTATTTGTACCTTTGTATGCTATAAGTCTACGGGCTGTAGTCTCAAACCTCTCCTAACCTAAAGGGTGATCATAACCTTCTCGTGGTCCACCACTGTCACTTTTTAAGTGCTAATATGATTAAGCCCGAATGGAGGTACCAGTAACGTTTAAGAGTCTTCACTGGGAGTACTCATAATCGTACGATTATGTTATACGAAGCCATACCATTTGGGTAGCCGACATTGCTAACTTGGTACTACGGGAATGAGGAGCCCCAAATAGTGCTGCATTAGTAGCAATATTTGCCTCATCATTGGGAAGGCCCCCTTGTGGGAGCATCGTAGTGGTTGTGGTAGTCCATATGCGGGCAGAGTGAGGTTTTCTGAGTCTGCATGACTTAGGCGAACATTCTTCTCTAAACAGAGTAGTTTGTTCTTTTGTATAATTGCATACTGCGTCCGTGAATTTGAGGACTGGTCGCTTATTATTGTATGCTTAGAGGATTTGCTCTCGGCGTGAAGTTGCGCTAAATCAACCGGGTGCCGTGACCCACAGACCGGAAGAGATTTTAGGTAGGTCTCGCTTCGACCAGTAAGTCCAATGTCAAGCATGCACTCACATAAACTTGTACTCTTGAAACAGAATATAATATATTCTGCTTCTTGAGGGCGTTGATTGTCGTTTGTCTACTAATCCGTGCATTAGGAGTGCCGTGAGATTAAGTTATAATGGCAGGTGCTCACGTAAAACCACGGCAGCTTTCTGTAATAGCATACGTGATCATATCTGCGCAGCCCGTAAATAAACCTAATACAATCATTGAATGCCACTTTAAGTTTTCTAGAGCACACAGAATCTAAGGCTGGGAAAATAAAGCATCTATTAGTGAAATTAGGGAGCAAGAGTAGTTTGACCAAAGTCATACGTAAGCTTAGTGGCATGATACTAGCATATAACCAAAGACGACGAAGGCCAAGATTTCAAGTCCTACTAATGTATGGGATATTGATGCCATTAAGTAGAATTTCTGGCAATGCAGACAGATCAATTTGTCGTGGATAGAATGCAATGCACTGGCATTTACTAGGGTTAAGACTAAGAACATTGTCGATTGACCAGCAGTAAATTCGTTGGAGGTCATTTATAAACTGAATAATAAGGGGCCAAGAATAGACCCCTGTGGCAGGTAAGGGGCAAAATATCTGAGGAATGACCATTATTCAATATGACACGTTGGGATCTACCCAACAGAAAATGTTTAATTAAAAGAATGGCAGAATGGGAGAAACCAAATCGCGAAGACAGTTTCATCAAGAGCTTCTTGTGACAAATACTATCAAATGCTTTAGAGAAATCTAATTAAAGAAAGATGGATATCATATCGTTATCAAGAGAGGTGCGAATGTCAGTAGTTACCTTGAGTAGAGCTGTTTCGAAGCTGTGATGCGAGCGAAAGCCTCACTGACACGAGCTGATTAGATTGTTTACACACAAGTATTCCTGAATTTGCCAGTACAATAGTTTCTCCAGGATCTTAGAGAGGAAGCATAATAGACTTATCGGTCTAAAGTCGGCTGGGGATGCAGGTGTGGCGCGTTTAGGAATAGGTAAAATGTTGGCTATTTTCCAACTCGTTGGAAAAGAAGACGATGTTAGACACGCATTAAGGACATGCTGAAGGGGCCTTATAATTATTGGCAAGATTAATTTGAGAAATTTCGGCGATACTTGATCATGACCAGATGAATTAGATTTGACAGAAAAAACTGCCTTTATCAACTCTTCGCCATCCACACAACGAAAACTGAAACAATCAGAGTTCTCAGAATCAATCAAATCAACGAGACAACCATGATTGAAGATTATCACTACCAGCTGCATGATGAGCTACAAAGTAGTTATTATGAACATTGGGATTAAATTCGACGCTTTTAGCATCACCCCCATGAACCCCCGCATTACGCAGATTTTGCATAATGTTTTAGATGGTGAGTTACAATCAAACTTTTTACGATAGTAAGATTTTTTGGCAGCCCGTATCTTGGTATTATTCCTGATTGTAACATACATTTTACGGAACTCACTGGTTCTGCAGCGACGATATCTCGAATAGAGATATTCCCGTTCAGCGATGAGAGATCTTATTTCGGCGGTAAACCAGGGGCAGCGCTTGGACCTAATTACTCTATGGCACAGAGGCACATATCTGTTAAAGAGATTATGAATGAAGGAACTAAAAAGCTCGACTTGTCGGTCTACTGATATGTTACTATAGATGTCTTCCCAATGCAGCAATTGACACTCTTCAAACAGAGCTTCAATATCAACACGAGAATAGTCGTGAAAGGAAATAGGACATGATCAAGTATACTAGGGCTTAGTTGTTTGAAAAACAAAGTAGAAGAGTGATCAGATACGAGGAAAAGTTTAAACTGAGGGATGGTACGGTTTAAACTCTAGTTTAAACCAGGGTTTAAACCAAACTGTGAAACTCATTCGTCGTGTTTAAACTAAATATTTGGTTTAAACTCAGACTGTGAAACTGGCCATAAGTGTGATGGTAGCAAAACACGAGCACAGTAGTTACAAAAAATTAATCTATAATATAATAATTACATATAACCAATTACCTCTCCGTTTGTTGCCTTAATTGTCCCACGATCAGACCATAACACCATATGCCATCATCCGGTATTTCCACAGCACGAAACCATTTACGCCTGAAAATTACAAATACCATATTATCATACAAATCATGGCTGCATTTTTGCTTTTGGATGCCCTAGGCGCAAAATCATTCTGAGGCCCCAAAAAAATAATTCTATTTCAGTTAATAAAATAGGTGCTACAGGCTTTTTTAACTTTATTGAAAACAAAAGTCGACATTTCCATAATACCGCATTTTAATAACATCAAATCAACAATATTGGTGCTAAAACCAGTACTGATCCCGAACCTGACGATGTGTTAAGAATGGGATTCCATGTTCGTGAAAGCTGGAAAATGGTGTCGCGATTGAAATTAAGTCGACGTTTTATTTAAATCGCCTCACGAACGAGACGACGAGTATAATAAGGCTCGCGAGCCAGGACTTCTGTCTTTTCAAAATGAATCTAATGATGTTCTGTTGGATGGTCGAGAATATGCTCGCAAATTGCTGATTTTTCCCGCTGATTATGTTCCTTCAGGCGGGTAGCAATACTTCTTTAAATTTTCCCAATATAATATGACCGGGACTGCGTATACGCCTGGTGGTTGGAGTAGAAAACCATCTTTTGGTGAATGCAGGTGGTTTATCACCTTCTTGGGTGGTAAAAAGAAGGATTTCAGACCGTGTCGCTTCAAAAATTTTCCCACTCTATCGGTAATACCTGTAACATAGGACAGAAACGCTCTCTTTGAATTAACTGATCCGGGTTACTGTCCCTTTCCCTTGACAAAATAGGCATAAAAGACCTTTGTTTTTTGTGTAGCCATTGAATTTTGAAACATCATCCATGGTCGGACAGACAGATCATCACATTAAAGATTCCACACATTTCGTGTCACTTTTAGGTGACTTAAGGCTTGAAGAAGATGAAATTATGATCAGTTTTGATGTAAAATCACTGTTTACTAATGTGCCTGTACAGGAAGTGCTAAGTGTCATTCACCAGCCCATTTCATCCACCAACATTAGCATTTCACATGTACCTTTTTTTTTGGGAGTTCTGTTTAACATCTGGATATTTCAGTTTCAACAACCAGTTCTATCTACAAAAAGATGGTGTGGCTATGGGCCTACCTTTAGCGCCTATAGTTGCTGACTTGTGGATGGAGCATTTTGAGAAAATAGCCCTAAGCAGTTCACAACAAATACCAAAAGTGTGGCTCAGGTATGTGGATGACACATTCTGTATTTTAAAAAGATCTGAAATCGAGAGTTTCTTACAACCTCTAGACTCTCAACATACCAAGACCAAGTTTAGGTTTGAGCAAGAACAGAACGAATCCCTTGCGTTCTTGGACGTTAAAGTTATATGGAAGAATGATGGAACGTTAGGAGACACAGTTCGTCGCAAAATGACGCACACTAATCGTTACCCACATGCTACGTCACACCACCACCCGGCAAATTTAAGATCCGTCGGTTGCACACTATTTCACCGCGCCCACAGAATCTGTGATAATATCCATTTGGTGGCAGAACTCAAGTATGTTGAATGATGTTTTAAATTTCAATGGTTACACAAGAAAACAGCGGACTTTGAAGCCTATTTTGGCAATGGAAAGAAACTATTTTCCGCAGGGAACTAGATCTGGAGAGTGCAATCAATTAATTAAACTAAAAATATCTTAATCCTCGTTCGGTTCAGATTCTTTACATTACATCATTACATTTACATTATATTTTTACATATTTCGCAATTTTCTTATTTTCTTTCTCTTACATTTTGGATTTTACATCATTTCACATTTAATTTGTTTATTTATCTGTTTTTCTTCTTAACATATTTTTCCATATATTTATTTTTTCTTTGTCTTCATGCGTGTCTTTATCAATGATATTTTTCTTTAACCACTAAAATTATTTTTTAATTCATGCATATCTATAATTTTGGAATTTCCTTCACTTACCGTTATAAGCTGTTTATTATTATAACATTAAAATTTTATGATTAACATATCGTACAAGAACTCCTTAATTACTTTACATGTAATATAATAACAAAAATGCAACAACTAAAAACAGTTTCTTTTACAATCATTTAATTAATTTATATTAGTCATTAGTTAACAAGAATTCTTACAAAAATTCTATCAAAATCATATCAAAATTAAAATTCTAATAATTATGTTAATTTTTACAATTCTAGCCTTAAGGCTATACTTTCTATGGGTGCCCAAAACTTTTCTAATTACAATACTATGGCTATTCTAATTGTATCATCTGCTTTACGACGAGGGTAAATTTACTGTTCGCATAGGTTCGCTTTTGTTGGCATTATCACTATCGGTGAATACTGCCGTCTACTTGCTTAGATAACCTCTGATTTCCTGACGCCTTTAATGGTTTGCTGATGAAGGCTCGAACCTTTGCACTTTTCTGACGTTTCAAGCGGCATAGTTTTCCTGCTAATGCTGGTGGAACTTAATCAACTTTGAATTTCCAGATTTTATTTGAATGCTAATTTATACCATGAATTATGTGTAGAGAATGTTTTCATCTATACTGCATTTCTGGAAACCATTACACAAATTTGCAGCTTTTAAGACGTGATCATCATAGAACGTATGACAATTTCTTTCTACAGGCGCCTCTTTAATTTCATTGTAACAAACATGTCAAAGAAACTTACTGCTCGGTTGTTGGAACAATTGATCAAAATGTTTCAAAATAAATTTCTTTTGGGCACGATGGAGCTCTCTCAATTATATTGAGAGTCCACGCGTATTTCAAGATTTGTTTTTGTTTATTCTCATATTGTTCTGTACATATATATGTATGTTAGAAAGTACACCATATTACAGATCTCTTAACACAAAATTATGCGCTAGTAGTTACGCCACGTTACCTAATTTTAGCTTTCCAATAAATGTTTATTTAAGATGTAGCTATATTTTTGGGCTTTCTCACCGCTGCTCCAAGTTCGGCATCCGGATCATCTAAGTGAATTTTATCTACGGTTAGCTTGTCAATGTCTAACGCAAACCTGGTCAGGATAGTCCAATGTGTGGTGTATAAATTAACTTTCCGACGGTGCTTGAAAAACACTCCTGTATGAGGTATCGGCTTTATACTGTATCCTGTCTTCTCTGCCTCCAGCAAGGTGAAGGGTGCAAAAATTACCATGATTACTGCTTTCGTGGCGAAAAACCCTATGCATATATGATACTAATCTATGGTAACCCTTTTATTCCTTATGTGTGTTTTTTTTACTTTAGAAAACTTTGCTTTTGTTCTGTATTCTACTTCAAGTCTTTATCTTTTCATTCCTGTCTCCTTTACAACTTTCTTTCTTTAACTCCCATTTTTTTTTTAAATATTTCAGTTTTTACCATATCTTCTCTATAAATCTTATATTTCTTCTAAATTTACAATATTTTCTTTACTTTTATTTTTAACAACCTCTTCGTTTGTTTTTCAACATTGTTAACGTATTGTCTTCCAAAAGAGTAATGAATATATCATTACTCTTTTGGTTTTATCTTTCTTGTGCCTACTTTTTAGTTTTCCATCTCTAACTTTAAACATTTATTAATTATCTTCATACATTTCTTCTTCTTCTAACTTTTCCTTTCTAACTATTTTTTTTGTGTGTTTTTTTATATATTCTCTTTTTTTAGATCTCTTTTTTGTTTTAAATTTCTCTTTCTTTAAATTTTCATATTTCCATTATTCAATTGCTCTCTTTTTTTTAAAGACATTTCCTTATACCTTCGTACCTTTTATTTTATAGATTTACCTCACATTGGATCCACTGGGTTACCTTTTTATATCCTTTCCGTTAAACTCCGCTCATCGAATTTCTTCTGAAATTGGAGGGAATATTTTGGACATTTCTGTGGTTAAGTACCCCGTTTCCTGCGTCATAACCCATTACCTACCTTGTACAGAGTGGCGAAGCTAGGCGTGATATTCTTCATATCGATCCTACTTCGCACCGGTGCTACCGTACCCGTTTGCAAGCTATATTTTTAGCTTAAATTTACCGTTTTGCAGCACGATCCATGAAATCGCAAAATGTCTGCTAAGGGAATATCCGGATTTATCTCTGAAGGAAATAATAAATATATCCGTAGATAGATACAAAAACACCATACACATTTACATAACAAAGTTAACTTAGTAACAAGTTAAGAAGCAGTAGAGCAAAATTGGAAATTTTTTGGTGTTTTTTAGAATGAAACAAGTAATTTTACATACTTTCGCCTTTTGCCTGAATGGGGGAAAAGAACTTGGCTATGCACTATTGTAGTGCAACTGAGACAATGAGTTAAACACAAAAATCGAGGGAACGTAGGATTACCCGAACGGCAAAATCTTATAGAATTCCTATAAAATCCTATCAAACTATTCATAATAATGTACATTGGGTGACACTGCCTCTCATTTTTAAGAAAAAGATAAATTTCGTTCCGGCCCAGAGGCTGAAAGGAGATATGAAGTTCCTCTCAAATAAAATTCTAATTTTTTCCGAAAATATCAGAGAATCCAGTACTAGTTCTCCCCATTGGCGTAACTAGGACTTCTTTTCGGGGGTAGGATATTTCGTAAATAGATTTTAACAAGCATTTTGTTTGCCAACTATACCAGCTTATGAGTATTCCCAGATTTTGACCGACATTTATTATGCAATGCTCTGAGCATTTACAAGATAATGATATAATGCCTAGAGCCAATGAAATTGCATAGATTAAAAAAAACCATAAAGTTTTTAAAGTTACAGAGAGTAGAGCGAGTTATAGAGCTTACACGAAACATAAGCTGTATTATTTTGTTGTTCTAGAACAAGGAACTCCCATATACTGCAGAGAACAAATTATTCTGTCGATTGGAGCGAAATATTTGCTCTATTCGCTTAAGTTATAAATCTTCGATGAAAATGTATGAGGCGTTCTTTTGTGTATCTTTTGTTCTGCTATAATCTCAATTCTAGAACATATTTTCCGTTGCACACAAAAATAAAATAATTCTCATAAAAATAAAAAGATTAAATAATTCAAAAATAAATCTTTTTCGAGGTTGGGATGTTAAGGTCAGAATAACAATGAACAGTTTTCAATTGTTTCCCATTCTTTATTTTAATTCACGTTGAATGCTATTGAGAACTCGGAGAGAAAGAACCATGGTAGGTACATCGCTTATCAGTTAGTATAAGTCATCAGCATTGAATCAGTTTTGGAATAACTGTCAACATGCGGCGAACGGGCGATATTTATTGCTTATCGAGGCTAACGGGGCGTCGAGTATTAACGAAACAGTTTTGGTCGGACATTTAAATTATTGTGAAAATAGATTAATACATAATATAATTGAGTGAAAGTGCATTCTTTTCTTTAATCACAATGAACCCAAGCGACACTCATCTATTCTCTACAACCAATCCAAAAATCCAACCCGATTTTTTTTTTTAATCATAGGAAGTAGTGTTTATTTGAAAAATCAAATATAATTTGCACGATTTAAAAGACAAATAAAAAAAAGTGATGTCGTTTAATTAACAGAGACATTTATTTTCCATATGCTTCTCACAGGTATTAAGGAAAATAAATTAGAATCCTTAAGTTCCATACACGAAACTGATATGATAGTGACGCCCTGCCTAATGCCCAGTATTTAATTCAAGTACCAGTACTCCAGGACTCATACTTCAAATATTTTAAGTACATGTATAAGTTCCGGTAATAGTACTTAAAAATTTTCAAGTACAAGTCCAGGTACTGATACTGGTACTTATAAATCAGAAATTTTGAATAATCTATGGCCAGTTAAATAACTGGATGAGGTTTGCATTTACGAAATACTATAAAATATCGTATAAGCTTTTGTTGTTTTAATTTCTACATAATTTTGGAAGTTGTTTGTACATACAGTATTTGAGTTTGCCTTTAGCAAAACAAATGACACATCAGATAATGATTCCCTTTGCGTACCATTTACAAGACGTGCAAATGAAAACCAACGCTCCACATATGCGGAGAAGGAGAGCGGATTGTGTGCACTTGATTGCCAACTTTCTCAACAAAGGATATCGATTTAGCATGTCAATATCTGTCCAACAGTTACTCATATATTACGTTTATTTGCTTTCTATTTTACTGAAGGCGGTAAGATTTCTTGAGGCACTGTCGAGATCCAGATAACCTCTATTATTAGAAGGCGTATATAAATAATTTACAAGTGCTGAAGTACTTCGCGTTATTTCGGTATTTGTAATAAGTGCGTTCAGTACCAGTATCAGGACTTGCACTTGACATTTTTTTTAGATCTGAAATTAGATACACATTTTATACAAATTATTTACGTATTTATTAAGTAGGTACTAATAAAAAGATAATTGAAGTAGTGAAGTAGTAGTTTAGTTAAAAAGTTGTTTTTTTTGCAACCTTATTTAGCACTTGTTGCGCTGTTAGTTTGCTTTAATTCTCTTATTTTCACCACTGTTTATAAGTGCCATGTTCGAAAACCTCTCCTGAAGCAGTTGCTCTTAACCAAGTTTTAAGTCGATGGAAAAGTTCCGTTTACAGCCGGCCAAGCTGATAAGGAGACCCAGAGCTGCTTGCAGCTACTTGTATTAATTTACGCAGAAGTCTTTATTAATTTCTGTTTTCAGTTTTTCCAAATTTACTACAATGCTCTTGTTTTGGAACATATTATTCATTATTTTTGTTTCAGCCTGTTAGGTGGAATTGTCTACATTAAAAACATTTTTTATAATTTACTACAAATGCCTCTCCATGCTTGAGGTCCAACTTCACAAATGAGTCAACTGAATTTGGCAAATGTAGATATTCGAACCAATTTTTGAAGTTAGTGATGGACGTGGTTGTAAATATGTATGTTCCAATATTCGAATTGCCTGGTATGTGATGGAAAGTTTATTAATTACTTTTACCTAGAGTGGATTCAATCCTTCTCCTTTTCGAGACTCGAGTAGATTCTAGACAAATTTAATGTTTTTCTGTGTCCATATGTCTAATATAGTTTTATTTCATAATGTAACGTAATAAGAATATTATTGAAGTTTTTAATTGCGAAGTAAATATTTTTTCCTTATAAAGATATTATAATAATCAACGTTATTACTGAATCCGTTGGGATTAGAACCGGGAAATTAAACAATGTTTTATGAAATTTTCAAAATTTCATTGATATCAAAGGCTATCAATTAAAATTGTCAAAATAGATCTGCATGATTTCTCCTATGGATCACGCCTTTGTCAAAATTCAGTGGAATCAGATCAATCTCAGAATAATTTTTAAATATTTTAAAAAGAGTGTAATAGATTTTCTTTAAGTAAAGAACTCGTTAAAGCCCTTTCGATTCCGATCCGAACGGATTCAATTTAATTAAGCCTAAGATTGTACGAGTTATCGAATGTTTTTTGGGAGCTTTCATAATTTCCTAGGGTGGTCCAGTCCGCATTCTGGGGGGGGGGGCACCCTGGCCCTTACCTAGTTACGCCAATGGTTCTCCCACTTAATCTCTTCATAGCAAAACGAATGTAAACAGAAACACGTTATGTTCAAATATTATAGGATTACAGCAACAACATGTGTCCATTTACAGCAACATGTCACGAAACATTGTCAATAATTCATGAAAACCGGTTTTCAGAAAAGCGCGGGAACATTTTATGAGAGTAAAACGTGAATACTCCGCCTCATCTCATTACGAAAGTGAAACATTTGCCATTCTGTTTCGTTGCATGCAATCGGCGCTTTCACATTTTTTATCTTTATTCATAAAAGTTTTAAAGAGGGTTTGATTTTTGCTGATTTTTTTCTTTCTTTCTTCCTTTTCTTGCCGTGTGCATTTTAAATGTAAAACACTCGGAAATCTCGCCTGCTTCTTAACTTGTAATTAAGCTTACTTTGCTTGATAACCAAGCGAAAACCTAGCGACATATTCTTTGGAAGAATACAACGAATGAATTATCAGAATTTATTAGATTTTAGAGCAAAGGTAAATAAGGACCTATTGGGATAAATAAAAAAGAACCAAGAAAGTAAAATGAGTTATCAAAATTTAAAGAGGCAAAAACCGAAAAACTATCATGCTGGGCAGACAATATACACAGCTGTAAAACAAATTCAAGGGAAATACAAACCCGGATTAAGAAAGAAACAGTTGCCAGAGACAATAGAGATAGAGTCACTGTTACAATAACTAGTGGAAGACGTATTCATAAATCGCACATTAAAAATATTAACCAATAAAACGCACTTTGAAAGAACAAAGTGGCCAAGCTTACATCTTCTGGAGAAGAGCACCAAGCTGGTCTTTGTTGGGTTCACTGTCATATGACAGGTTGCACCAGTCTTCGACAATGTTGAGGCCTCGTTGCATTAAGGCATAGGCAGCAGCCATGCTGCGCCTGGAAATGACCAGAGGGATGTCATCCGCATACGCTTAACATGAGAATCTTACGATTTTCAGCACCGTGATGAGTGAGTCAACCAACATACACCAGAAGACTGGAGAAAGCACGCCACCTTGCGCGCATCCTCTCTCCACCAGCACACTGAAAGAGGTACGGCCACCCACCTCCACAGTTAAATATCGTCGTCTTAACATTTGGTCGCTCCATCGCCCTACAGTGCGGTTAACACCATATCGATGAGCTGTATCACATAGCAACTCGGGGGTGACCCTGTCGAAAGCCCCCTCGATATCTAGAAAGGATCCCAAGGTAAACAGACCACGATCTAGTCCCCATTCAATGGCAGTAACCATTGAGTGGAGGGCTATCTCCGTAGATCTGCCCATCCAGTAAGCGTGCTGTGAGGAGTTTTAGGGAGAAGCTCTGAGGGCAACTTCCTTGATATATTCATCCACAAGCCTCTCTAGGCATTTCAAAAGGAATAAGGATATGGTTACCGTTCGAAAACTCTTCGGGTCCATGTATGAAACCTCACCCGGCTTCGGAACCAAGGCAAACCTCACCTTCCTCCATACCTCAGTGATATATCCAAGAGCGATACATGCCCTGAAAATGGAGTCGATGTATGGAGCAAGCACAACACAACGCTCTCTGCCTTAAGCAGTACTGGAAGAATACCGTCTGGACCCGGGTCTTTAAAAGCCGAGAAGGTTGAAACTGACCATTTCACCTTCTCGATATCAAGTACCTTGGCAGGGGTGGACCAGTCACCACCAGTGGAAGGAGGTAGTGGATGTTCGTTATATTGCAGGTCTTCTTCAAGCCTACATTCTGAAAAATGCGTCGAGAGAAGAAGTCTACAGACGTCTTCCTTCGATGCCGTAAAGGAGCTATATGGACTACTCAGAACATTCAGTCTAGCTGACAGATCACTCCTAAGAGCCCTGAGCAGCCTAACCAGTTCACGATAGCCGTCAACCGTCAGCCGTTCAACCACGGCATAGGACTCCTTCCAATGTCCATACTAATGGGACAGGAAGATTAGAAGGCCACAGTCTCAACGGACTGCAGCCTTCCTACTGCCTTCTCCAAAGCGGCAATACTCCTGATTTTTTTCAGCTGGAGAGGCGGGCGTGGAATTTAGTTCCCCACGGTATCTCCCCCAATCAGTCCGCTTCGGATTCCTGTATGGTTCTACCTCAGAATTCAATGTAGCGGTGATCACATCAATGACTTCTTGTCTACGGCTGGTAGTAAAGGTTGGATCGTTGCGGTGATTCAGCAGAATCAGGTCCGCAAGTTGTGAACGCCAGCAGTTGCTGACCCCGATGGTTAGTGTCGGAGCGGCCCCAGACAATGTGATGAGCGTTGGCATCACAACCAACTCAGACTCCAAGCCAATTAGACTTCGCATACTCAATCGCTCGCCTTATTACCACAGTAGGAGGGGGAGCAGCGGAGTCATACTTTTATTAGAATGTAGTAATTTAATATTAAATTCAAATATTTGAGATAGTAACTTTTAATATTGGAACTAATTTAAAATAAGCAATTTTATTCATTTTAAATATCATATTTCTATTAAAAACAATACCATCAACGTATTCAAATTCAGAATAAAATACATATATGAACATACAGTTTTACTCATAGCTAAAACTAGAAAATTAGACCTAAAATTTTTTTTTATTCCTTTCTTATTAGTTTATTAAACTCAATGTATAAAGACATATTTCATGAAATCCTTACAATAACGTTTGCGCTTGTATACATATCAATTAAAAACTTTGATCTTATAACGATAATCTCAACCATCTTATCATATTAAAAAATACAACAAGTAATATTTCACTCTTTGTTTGCTAAAATATAAGGCATTAAAATACATATTTTCTTATTTATTACATAAGAAAGATATGGTTATTTGTACCTAGTGAAGAATAGTTTATAAGGGAATGCCATTTAATCTTTTTAACAGCAAAACAATTGAATCGTTTATAATTGAAATGGCGTATGTCCAAAAAACCTAAATTTACAATAGAGAAAAAAAAAGTTTGCACTTTTGCTATTTTATCAAAAATTGCACGTAATCAAAATAAAAAAGTAAAACAAAGTCGGGAAAAAATCAAAACTGGCTGGACAAAGAAAAATTTTGTTGGACATGTGTTGTTTTAATTCAAAATGACATCCTACATATTATTTCACAGAAAATACACCGTAATATATTTTAATTAATTAATCATTATCATTAGTATCTTTTCTGTCAGTAGTAGTCCAACGGAGAATGGAAGAATAAAGTTCGGCTTTATTATTTGGAATATATTTTGTGAGTTAGCAATATCATCAACATTTTTTTTTTGATAGCTTTCACAGAGCTATTTGGAAAAGATTTCCTAGTTGGAAGTGTAATCTTCTCCGTAGTCGTAGATTCTGGAGTTAGGAAGGAGGGCTCAATTAATCCGTGAATATATTCCTGAGCTCTTATTGCGCTATCTTGGCTGTGCTCAAAAGAGCAAAATGATGAAATCTGGAAACTCTTTTTTTTCTTTTGGAATTTTTTCCCATTGATTCTATGAATAGTAGACACTCTCTTTAAAATATTTTTTCCACCATTTTTTAAAGTCAAGCACTATTTCATAATTATCTTCCAAAAAATTTACAGTGAAGTTCTTTTTACTTGCGGATGCGATAAGTTGGGCGTATTCTGAAGGAGTATAAATGCAATCTCGCTTTTTTATAATTGTTTTATTACACCAAAATGACGAGCACATGATAAGTAACTATGTCCACGGATGGGTAGCAAAGGGTAAAACTTTTCCAAACGTTTGATTATGGTAAGGGTGAAAAGGGATCGTACCATAGCATGGTTACGGTTTTGACCGCCACAACTATCTGATAACAAATAAAATTCTTTTACAGTTGTCGAAACATTTTTGCTTATAAAATCGTAAATAAAGTTTGCCACCTCAATAGGACTTTTCTTGGTGATACCTTCATGGTATACATATAGATAGCAATGGTCCGTTTTTAAATCATGTATTGCAAAAGTATTTACCAATAATTGCGGATAATAAAATGTACTGGTATATGAGGCAAAGGTAAATTTTTCATAAAATCAACAACAATTCCGTATACACCATTATTTTCTTTGCATCTTTTTGAAATTTCGGTAATTTTGCTGTAAAACTTTTCAGTTCTCCTTTGGTGTACCATCTTTTCGGCAACTGTCACCATTTTGTCATTGTTGTTTAAGGTACTATTTATTATTTTTACTGATAACTCTTCGCACTTAGAGCACACATCCACCTGCGGCTTCCAAACCGCAATGAAAAATGTTCTTTGAAGTAAGTATAATAATAGTTGTATTTAACAGTAAAATCCGGATATTTTTTTTAAAACTAGTGAGTGCATCTCAGTAACCGTTAATCGGGTATCCAGATACTTAACAATACTATCTCCGGAATCACATCCTTAATGTTAATGAATTTTTTGGCAAATTACACCTGAGATAGCATGATGTTTTTGGCTTAGTCCCCTTTTATCTCTAGGAGTCTCTCCAGCAGTTAATAGCCGACAATACCGACGGAGTCTTCCCTCACGCACGGATAATGCTATCATTAATGCAGTCTTACAAACCCGTATTCGGGCGTTGGTCTTATACAACAAGTAATAAGTATATGATATCGTTTTTTGTTTGGTTTTTCCATCACCTTTTTCCAGGCGAGGACGTTTTCGATGCACACATTGTTGTGATGTAAGTGTTTGAAGATATAGGTCCAGCTCATTTTTAGAACTCAAAACGTAAAAGTTTTCAAATATATACTTCCTGTCATCTGCACTGAATAAATTGAACCAATTGCGTTTATACCTAGAGCAAAAAATTAAATGAAACGGTTATTATTTTCGATAAAAATAAATTTTTAAATTTCCTTGTTTCTTTGCTGAAACTATTCTTCCTTTCTGGTTAATATATTCTTGACCAGACGCGCGGCGACTTTTTCTAACAGTACTCTTCCAGGATTTTTTATTTACTTCCCTCATTTTCTTTTCCGCAAATCATCAATATCATCACTACTTACACTTGAAATGTCACTAATGTTCAATATCATTAAAATTTATTTCAGTTCATAACTGAAACTGAATATAGAAAGAAAAACACAATTAAACAAAATAAAGCCGAACAACTACAAATTTTTTACTTGGTAATAAATACGTGTTCTGAGTTACAAACCACTGAAAAAGATTAAACTGGCTAACTTATGACTAATTTAAAATTCCAGTCAGAGCGTCCAACAAGCGGGAATCTTACACATTCAGGACTGCCAGGTTAGAGTATTTTTCTCCTAAACGGTCTATTTGGGGTTTAGAATTGATATAGACACAAGTCCTGGACTAGGTTGAGAATTAAAATGACACAAAACTTGGACATAAGTTGTTTCAATACTAAATGTTGATTTATTGTTTGGATAACGTTGCTTTTGTTAGATATTGATATGTGACATTTATACACCAAATTAATCTGCCTCTATACAATTTATTTCTATTAAAAACAAAAATCATCAAAATATGGACATACGCACTTTCAATTCTAAACAATTCGATTTAAGGAACTATCAAATTACTCCTGTGGATTTTTTACCTAAATCGTATACTGTTCTTTAGGTGTTGTTAACTAAAAAATAAAATTGAATTAGTTTATAATCATCTTATAAATTAAGTAGCAAGGCCAACCTCTTAAAATTTAATGAACTTCCATAACACAGTGGAATAATTTGGTCTTCTCTTTATTTTCGATTTGGACCCTGCGTAAACGATGGCAAAAATTTCAGGCATGCCAAAAACGGTTTTACTTCAGAGTTCCAGTCTACACATAAAAAAATTAGTAAATTTTAAAGATTGTGTATAAAACGTAGATTTTAAAATAAGCATGGCTTGAAAACAATCTTCACCTCCAAGCGTTTCCTACGGCAATATTAGCATATTCCTGCCATTTTTATACCACAGATTAAATCTATAGCGTATACTAAGTTTGTCATTCCGTTTGTAACACCTGAAAATAACGATGGTAAGTAAAATGAATTGAACACCCTCGCATAAAATTAAAAGTTATTTTGATTTTTGCATGTCCGTCCGTCTGTCTGTCAATCCGTCTGTCGGTCTGTACGCATGATAACTCGAGAACGCGTTCACTTAGAAAGCTGAAATTTTGTACACGGACTTAAAAAAAATGTAAAATAAGTTCGAAAATGAGATAAATCGGGCAACTCCTTCGTGGGGTTGTCATAAAAAACTTTCGTTTTGCACTATATGTAGAGAGCTGAAATTTGGTACACGGTGTTTTCATTGTACTAGCAAATAAAATTTCAAAAATGGACTTAATCGGGCAACTGCTTCTTGGTGTTGCCATATAAAAATTTATGTTTTTTACATAAACTGTGAAAACGATCAGTCCAAGACATTTTTATTGTACAAAAAACCTCTTTAGAATACGAAATCCTATAAAATTGGTTATAATCAGTTTTTCTGTCCGACAAACCGTTCTAGAAAGATATGCGAAAAACCACTTCAAAAATCCAACTTGAAGGGTGACAATACGTAATTTCATAAGGGCATTCATCTAGGGTATCATAAGAATTGGTCTTAGACCAATTCTAGCTGTGTTACTTGTTCTAACAAAATTTTTGATTTGTCTCTGTATCTCAGATCGAAATCGCAAAAAATCTAAAATATTATGAAGATTATAAAGTAAGTATGTGACAAAAGAAATGATGTCAATAATTACTTACAAATTTCAACTTCCATCGCTATGACGGTCTCCCTTCCGCGTCACTTTTAATATTGTCTGGGATTAGAATACAATCCTTGTCTATTGCTGTTTAATATATTTTTTATTGAATTTTATTATTTACGGATTACTTTTTAATACATCATGTATTACATTTTAATTTATTGTGAAATACAAACTTTTGGATATGTCCTTTGAATTAGAATAAATTCTTCTGGATTAAAATTTAATACAATTCGGAATTTAATTTTAATGTAATGTTGGCTAAGTATAAAATTTATTTAAAAATATTAGAAACTAATATGCGGAAATCAAAATTTTCTCTTAATATACCGCATTTATTCATATCTATTTTTTTATGTATTGCATATGACCTTAATACTAAGGTGGTATTAAAATATATCTACAAATTTTTAACTGTGTACCCATTCGGACGAAAAACCAGCGATTCTGAACAGAGCACAATTTAAGTACTTCTCTATCCATCATTTGTCAACTCTTTAGAAGCATGATATTAATTCACTGATCTATTTAGAAAAAAAATGAGCAAGTAAATAACTCAAGTGTTTCCAGAGCCATTGCTTGGAAACTCTATAAAAGATTATTTGATGAGCTTCAGCAGAACAACAAGGTCTGATTTCATTTAATTTTCCACGAATTTAAGCTATGAATTTTGCCAATATTGTGCGAAGAAATGCATTTCTCATTTTGAGTGTGGAGTGAAGCTCTTAATTAAATTTAACAAACACTAAAATGTTATCATACTTTTGCTAGATTTCTAGATTTAAATATGTTTTTAAGATAAGAGGTAACTTTCCAAAGAGCTGCAACTCTTTCTATTGCCAAATCTACAATAATATATACAAAATATATATATAATATATAATATACATATATTTAATCAACTGCATAAACTTGGATATCACAAGCAACTTCAATGCTGTTCTTAGGATGCACTTTCGAAAAGACACATTCAAAAAACTTCTTCGGCCATCATGTAGAGCGCTCCTAAAACATTTCTAAAGAGCAGTATTGAAGCGCTTGCCTCTGCGGATATGATGTTAAAGGGCAATTAATTGGGATAAGGAAAAGACGCGCTACGAGTTTACAGGGAAGCGTTTTAAGATGGCACTTAGAGCGCTCTTTTTCCCAGTGGGTAATAAAACATACAGAGGTGAGTATAATATCCAGTAACATCCCAACGGGATATGGATGCGCTCAAAGAAGAATGCAAGAGCACTTCTTTGGAAGTTCGCAGCGCTTTCCCACCGTATCTTTGTTCATATCGTTTTGGGAAGCGCTTGCGCTTGTAGAATGTAGGGTAGCACTTGTACGGTAGAACTCTTGGGTCGGTCATGGGGAATACAGAGGGATTCCAGATAAGCGCTTTACTAAAAATTTCATTTTATGCTGAAGGCGCTCCGTATAATTTTGAATCTGTACAAATTACAAGGGCCTGTTTTTTGCTAAACAAAAAAAGCAATATTGTTACATTATGTTAATAAAAAAATTTAATTACCCGAATACTTCAACTGACTACTAAAGAATAAAAATTTTGCTGCACTTTCCGATGAATATGAGTCATATTTTCCCAACAAAAAATAGATAGGTTATAAATATCCCTAACCCACTAACTTATAACAATGGACTGAGCGATTTGCTATTTCATGTGACACAAATATTGTGTTTCTGTTTGTCACCGTTAGAGCACCCTTTAAAACTTTTACTACATAAAAAACATTTTAAAAACAACTAATCAGATGAAATTTTACACCCGAAAATCGAATTAAATTAAAAAAAATATACTTTCTTGTGCCCAAGTGATATTTTAATCGCTTATAAGGAATTAAACTCATTCCGACTTTAATTTTCAAAATTTATTCTTAACTTAATCCTGCGTATGGGCAAGAGAGACGGAACATGGTAAACACTATCTTTGTGAGATGTAGTCTCGTTCGTGGAGGAAAGCCGGTATAAAAGGACAACTCACTTTTTCAAATATACAATTTTTTTTTCAAAAATTCAAAAATTCTATTTATCTTGCTTAACCTAGTATCACATTTAAGTTCAATAAAAATTCAATATAAAATTAACCTACAAACTATTACAATTCAAAAACTAAAAAAAAATAAACAAATTAAAAATTCAAATTAAAAAAATGATACGCCTTCTTGCTTGCTTTAATTCTGAAAGAAAAAGAAGAAGAAGAAGAATTAAGTAACTAAATTTATTTTTGACATACTTCCCGATGGGATCACCCTAGAATATAAAATCAAAGGCCTCGACTTGATGCAGTTCCTAACTATCAATGCTTCGCACCAATATAAAATTGACGATGACTCGACCTGTTTTTTTCTTAGAAATTTACTGGAAATTTTTCCTTAGAATTTTTATCATTATTGGAGGTCGACAACGGGTGATTGTGGCACTAACAATTTTTATAAGCGTAGACGCGTAGATGAGCAATAAGTATTCATTTCTTCTTATAAATTTACAGTAAATGTTTCGGCAGAATTTTTATTCAGTCTAGTGGCTGAGTAGAGTTTTCAGATACAATGTGTGCCGTTGATGGCCTAGGAAAACGCATATATATTATAAAGAAAAATTTTCCAGTAAATTTCTAAAAAATAATTGCGGCCTTCCCTACATCAGGTCGACGCATCGTTGATTTTATATTGAAGCGACGCATTGCTGGCTTACCCTTTTGTTATGTCTGCACTCGCCTGCAGTAGTAGCGGCTCTACAATACAACAAGGTAGGTACTAAGTCAAACTTCGTTTATCAATCACTCTATACACAAGGGTATTACATAATTTTTTAATATTTTATTATAATTTACAACACAATAAATAGCATAAATAATTTTTTTACTACAATCTTCAATTATGTGTATTGTAGCATTCGTAACAACCTTCAGAGCTGTGTAGCTTCGTGTTCCATTCTGGCAAAATGACTTGTATAATATTAACACTATTTGCATTAGGGAAAAATTTAGGAATTACAATTTTTTAATAGATCTAGTATTGAAAAAAACATTAAACGCAAATAAGGACATTGTTTTCTTGAGGCATTCTTTTGTCATCTTCTGATTCTCGTCTATGCAAAAGATACAACATAGCTATACTCATATTGTGCGAAACTATGACGATTAAAGTATTTGTACCTATTAGAAGCCAGTATGGCTTCAGTATGGTATCTTATACACTTATTACATAAATATTATGTACATAGGTATATATTTTTCCATACTTCTGGTACTTGATGACCAGTTCCCTAAATTAATGGAAAAATCTAAGCCTACAAATGGTACCAAACTCCCCTGCATTTGCATACAAATTTACATCTACAGTCGAGCGCACCCAATAATTTACTTCTCACCTCTCACCTGATCCTTATCCCCATCCATAAAACTTCCAATGATGAAAAGAATTTCAATACATAACAAACATATTATAGGGACAAGCTTAACACAAGTAAACAATAGACACAAAAAGTATTGAGCCAGGGGTGTTAAAATTACCCAAGCACACACTTTACGTTGGGGTTTGACTGAAACAGCCACCGATTCTGATCTGAAGAGGGTTGCTCATTTCACCATCCATAGAGATATTGTGATTGTGTCAGTATTGTCAAAGCGATACATTTCCACTAGCTTGCTGTACCCAAAAATATCTTTGGAGTGGCAGTGTGTTGGTGCGTTTAATTTAAATTTTAATTTCGATCTTAATCTCTTAATGCGAAATAAAATTGCCGTGCACTGGTGGCATGTTATGGCGGCCCCTTAATGTGGAGAAAATGATTGGGGGATTGTTTTAAATTTCTCCACACCCGGTAACTTTCTCTGGCCTGTCTATCAGACTATCACCCTCTCCTCCTTCTCTCATTAAATTTGACCTTTTTATAGTATATTTAGGCATTTATTGTTGTTTTCGTTAGCTATGTTCCCTGTTCTTGTCGAAGTCGATTTTCAGATTGTTCTACGGGTCGGATGGTTGCCTTTTGGCCCTAAGCACTAGGAAGGCATTTCATACAGTTTGGTATAAGGGGACTTGCTATGCTATATAGCAAGAGTGACCATCAGAGGCATGCTGGAACAGTATTTCCGATTTCGTCTCCCGTCCTAAACGATGTAATTTTACACAAATTTATGCTCTGTTTATGCTCCGTTCATCTTTATGGTACTACTGAGGATAATTCTTGGTGGAATTTGCATATTTTTTAGAGCTGTAATTATTTTTCGATATGTGCCTGTTGAAAGTTCGTGATTTAGCAGGGAAGTTGTTTGTTTAGGGTCGCCTACGCTATAGAAAGAACACTTATAATTTATGTTGAACGATGGTAAAGCGTAGTCAAAGCTGTCAATTAAGCGGTGGTGTAAAAGTAATAAAACTCCTAAACTGGTAATTAGTGTACTTGATTGCAGTACAAGGTCAGTTATTTGTATTGAATTATCTAACAAATGCAAGATGAAATGTACATTCCATTTCTTAGGTATTAAATTATAATATCTGTGGACATTTTGTAACAGATAATCTCAATTTCCAACGACAAATACTTATTGCAGTAAATTCTTTAAATATAGTAGTGTGATCAAATCTTTTTTTCGTATCAGAAGAGGAAAGCCACAAGTGTGGAGACTATGTGCAGCATGGCTTCATAATATACTAACTTATTCTTCTCAGTACACTCATCAAGATTGCCTGGACATTTAATAAAGTGCAGCAAGTCATCAGCATCATCAATTCAGGCGCGTATGCTGACCTGAAGCGCGGCGGGGGGGGGGGGGGGGGGTCACAACTAAAGTATTCGAGGGGGAATAAAATGGCGGAAGTGAGACGCTTTTAATTTTTTTTTTTTTATTATATTTAAGTTAGATATCACGAAACCCAATTTTCGGTTTGATTGGGAAAACCAGTCGATAATATTATCCACATCAATGTCGAACTCAGAGTGAACAGACATTAAGGACTCATATCCAGATACTCTTTCTCATGCAAAGGTTTTAGAAATAGATGTGACGCAATCGATTCTGTCACGGGTGTTATGCTCATATCATTCATTCATCCCCTAATCCTTTCCCTATCTCCTTCCTGCCATGCTGTGCTTTGCATCATAGGGTATCCCCTGAGCTTGGCTTAATAATATAAAAAAAAAAAAAAGTATCTTTAGCGACCCAGACCACTCAAGGACCCTGAGTCCGCCACCAATAGTGTATGAAAAATCTAAAGAAAATTTTTCGAATCTTTCTAAGAAAACTGTATGCACTGTCCGAAACAGTGAACCACCAGAATCAATGCACCAATTCGTTTGGACTGGTGTCGAGTTATTCATTAAAATTGTTAAAAACAATTTGCAACTATATTCCTAAGAAAAATTTAATGCTTCCCTACGATTGTAAAAAAATTTGAACAACTCAGGCTTGAATCAGTGTTGCTATACGTTGATTGCATGGAACTGGGGTTCTACTGGAAGAACCGTAAAACAAAATCTGTTAAGTCAAGGTTCAATTGTGACGGGCAACGGCAAACGACGAAAAAATGCCGCTGTCAAACTTCCAAAAGCACAACGTCATATGCGAATTCCTCAAATTACGACGGGTGCCAGTCAGCGGTCGACGAAGTTGCCGTCGGGATTGATCAATTTCTAATTTTGGTGTCGTCGCTGCAATACTGCCGACAAAATCAAACGAATAAAATTTGTGGCATTTATTTTTGTCAAGGTTGTAAGACGTTGCGTCAATTTCAAAACAATGAATTTTGATAAAAAATTGTTTGGGTAAGTGCGAAATCATTAAATAATTTAAGATATACATACAAGGCAACCAGTATAGAGGAATTGACTAAAAAGACAAGGTTTGGATGGATATTTCGAGGCGCTTAAACACAAATGGTAAGGTTGTGATATTTTTGGCATTTAGTTTGATTTTAATTTAGTTAATTTCTGTATTTAAAATTTTTCCTTTCCACACTTTGGTCCATTGCAATTCTTTCAAAATAATATAAAATATTCTTGATAAAAATCTGTTTCAAAACGCTCAAAACAAAAAACAAATGAAATTTCAATACCTTCTTCTTTCACAATCGCCGCTCTCCGCCTATCGTTGCAATTGTACTCCTAATTTTTGGACTACCTGCTTTGACATGGAATTTCCCGCAACCGTCGGAAAATCAGATAGGTATAAAAAAATTTATGATCGATCGCTGACCAACATCTTAGAAACAATAACACTTTTTAAACTCGACATTGTGTGCTTTTTCATATATAGATATGAGTAATTGGCTCAACAAAAATATGAAAGTATGTTCATAACTGGGCTGCTAAGCAGTACGTGCCATTTTCTATACAATCACATACTAAAATATATATGAATTCCAAAATTACTTACTATTCTGTTATAGGTATGACAGATGACTTTTCGACACTAAATAAACGCAAGAAAATTCAAAAAAATTTGTACACGTTTAAAAGTCGAAGAGCTATGAGTGTCATTCACTGACTATCATACCCAAGCCACTATTACTACTCATAAGAAGACAAACCGTACCATACTAAAATCATCCTGTTAAACTTTTACAGCAAACTCATTCAATTAAACGCGAAGATTAGCTGGCGCTGGGGGGGGGGGGGGGGGGGGCTCCGCGCCTGCAATCAGTTCCCGTTAATCCTCTGCTTGTTTGTCATTGAAATCTGTTTCGTCCCTCAAATTAAGTTTTCCTAAAATTATTCATTTCTTTATTAAGGAATACGTGAAAGAAAAAAATACTGTACAAAACAAAATATATACATAGAATGTTTTACAAATTAGGTTGTACCTACTAAATCAAATTAAACATATTATTATTTTCGGAACTAAAATTAATTTCAATAAAGATCTTGAAACATACATACGATTATATAACATTTACATATTAATTAAAAAAATAAAATGAAATTGTTAAGAATTCACTAATTTCTGATAAACTTCCAACTTTAATTTTTATAACTTTTGTTTATCGATGAACTATTCCAAATTTTAGGAAAACTAAACTCATTGTATCGACAAAACATTTAGCACATTTAGCAAAAATTTGAGGACATGTCTTAATCATACAACGGTCAGAAGAAACCAGTACGCAGTGCACACTGGCGTATTTCATCGGGTTATAACAAGATAATGTATCCCTTGTATTTGGGGTATGTTTACTTAAGTGAAGGGGTTCGTTTTTCCATAACATTATGGAATTGATATTATTTTTCCAAATTTACCAAATGACAGTACATTTCTATTCAATTTAGCTTTAAGATTTCATAACATATTGGTCACTAAATAAATAAATATATTGAAAATAACACAGCTTAGGTAAAAGTACATACTTTTCATCTTAAAATTCCGTTTATAAAGTGTCCTATACACCATTTGAATAGAAATTTTTATGTACTATTTGATTAACTTTAGGTAGCCGAAAGGTGCATTATTGCCAATTTTTAAGGGAACACTAGACTTATTTTACGGAAATTCCTTGCAATTCTTCTGTAATCAACCATAGTTTAACGCCTCATGTGGATTCTTTTCGCTTAAAGCCAAAATCAGCGTCAAAAGAACTAAACAGCTCAATCCTGGTACGCTTTTCTGGGCATGCTGAGCAGCGTGCTTTTCTGTCAGATTTTGGGATGAGTAAAATTAAGTTATCGCAACTGCATGGCTTTACGTCAGATAGTCCGCTGTTTGCTCACGAGAGTCTTACTCCGCGTAATAATTCACTTCTACGTGAAGGTCTACGTTATCGTGATGCTAAGGAACTGCATTCGGCTTTTAGCAGAAACGGATTTCTGTTTATTAAAAAGTGCAAGGATGACATCCCATTGAAAATCACTAGCAGGGACCAGCTACATCAAACTATGAATTTACCTAGTGCATCACTGAATAGTGCGGGTGGAGCTGAATAGAAAACAGTTGTTATGGGAAAAATGAAAATAGTGGACATTAACAAACAAGGTATCTGTGTTATCTTGCATTATATTAATTTTATCATAATTTTCTACGATCTTTTTCTTTCTACACCAACATCTTCTTTCTTCTTATTTTTCTTTGTTAAGTTTGTTGATTGAAGTCATACTACTATAACCTTATTGTTTTATTTATGTTTAAGCATTGATAGGGGCTCGGGCGATAGCGAGCTTGGCTGGTCTGGTACAGATGCTGGACAAGGTAAGAATTTTGCAGAAATTTTTTTGTAAGCAGGCTGAAAGTTTGAATTGGTTGCTAAATAGCGATATTCATGCAATTTTTGCTTGAATGATAGAACTCCATCCGCTATGGTATCCATTCCTGTCTTTAGTTTATTCCGCAATGACAGAATAAATCGTGTTGACGGAGGTGTTGCGATATACATCAAAGATTCCTTTGAGTCAAAAGTAATTAACGTTTCTGCCAGTGGTGGTGTAGAGTTTATTTGTGTTGAGTTAAATACCGGGGCAGAGAAATGTGTTCTGGCAGCTGCATATTGCCCACTTAACATTTTCAGTGAAAACAACAAAAGTGAGTTTGAGCATGCATTGTTGTCAGCTACACAGCGTTATGATAATGTAATAGTAGGTGGTGATTTCAATGTTAATATTCCCCGCAGAGATCTGGTATCCCTCCAATTGTTAAATTGTGTACAGTCGATTCATTTAGACGTAATAAATTCATTACCTACACATTTTCACACTTCCAATCTATCATTTCTAGATGTTTTAATGACAGCTGATAGTAGTAAAGTGTTGTTTCATAGCCAAATTAGTCTGGCAAGTCAGTTTGATCACGATTTTCTTTATTTGTGCTATGATATTGCCTTGAACTCAGATCGTACCTGCAAAAGTTTTACGTACCGTGACTACCATGGTTTGTTTGAAGAATGTCCTGTTCTACCCTGGAATGATATTTATATTTCCCCATCTGTGGACGAACAAGTGGAAATACTCACATCTTTAACTAGATATCTCCATGATAAATTTGTGCCAGTAGTAATCAGGCGTAAACGCTCCGGCGGCTGTCTGTGGTTCACGAGAGAAATAAGTGTTCTAATTGCGGAACGTGAATACTTATACCATCGCGTCGATTTAAGCGGCTCAATACCGATCGGTTGAGATGTTTTTAAAAAATTTCTCGTAACAAAGTTACCTCAGCTATTAGATAGTCTAAGCGTTTATACTTAAGCTCCAAGCTTAACCCCACCTTCCAACCCAAGCTTCTATGGAAGAATTTGCGACAATTTGGTAATACTGGTAAAGATCGTAAGGAGTGTAGCTTCAGCCCAGATGATCTTAATCAAGATTTTATATCTTCAGGTAATGTTAGTCTACCTACTCCGATACTAGGTCAATCATTCCTCCTATCAGTGATCAGCACATAAGTGAGTTTAATTTCCGCAACGTAAGTCTAGAAGAAATGCTTAAAGCTATCTATTCTATTAAATCTGATGCGAGTGGTCCAGATAACTTACCTCCTTGTTTTATTAAACTTCTACTTCCTCTTATTCATCTCTATATTCTACATATTATTAATTCCTACATTACATATTCTAATTACCCTCAGAGCTGGAAAGTGGCTACGGTTCTCCCAGTAGCTAAAAAGCGACAGCCTGAAGCACTCTCCGATTACCGACCAATAAGTCTTATCTGCTTTCTGGGTAAGATTCTGGAAAAGTTAATGTATAGCCAGCTTGTGTGCTTTTTAGACGACAACATGCTTTTAACTAAATGGCAATCAGGTTTTAGGCCTTACTACAGTTGTGAAACTGCCTTGTTTAAGATAACTAATGATTTAGTAGCTGCATTAGGCAAAAAGCTTTTTAGTGTTTTCTCCTGTTGGATTTTTCTAAAGATTTTGATTATGTTAACTATGCATTTTTTCTGCGTAAACTCTCCACAGTTTTTAATTTCAGTGAATACCCAATCAGTATAGTAGGAAGTTTCCTCTCTGATAGATACCAAGTTGTCAAAATCGGCAGTAGATTATCTGATGCGTAATGGTGGACCACAAGGGTCAGTTTTGGGTCCATTGTTTTTTACTTTATTTATAAATGACCTTGCAGAAGTGGTAAAGGATATAAAGGTACAGACGTATGCTGTATAGACCCATAGGACTTCTGGAGGATTGCATTGAAGGACTAAATAGTGACCTGCATAGAATTCATGAGTGGTCTGCAACCAATGGATTATTACTTAACTCGTCCAAGTCCCAGTGTACTTCATTTTACAGCGGCCCTTTGTGTAAAACAGATATTCCGCCAATATATCTTAATGGTGCTGTAGTACCTGTGCGAAGCAAAGTCTTAAATCTTGGAGTGGTGATAGCCGACGGTATGAAGTGTTGTGATAATGTCAACCTGATGTTAAGCAAAGTCTATGCTGATCCTCGAAGGCTATGGCTTTTTGCTAATGTTATGTCTCTTGGTATGAAAATGAAATTGGTCAGGACGCTCATAGTACCTCATTTTACTTATGGTAGCCTGGTATTCATGAACCTGGAGAGTGATTGTAAGCGTAGGGTTGAAGTAGCTTTTAACGGTTGCATTAGATTCATCTTTAATCTACGCAGATACGCATGTTTCACCTTTTAAATTTAGACTGCTGGGTTGTTCCATCGATACTTATTTAAAACGTGTTTATGCATAACTTGATTTACAAAGACAAGCCTGATTACCTGAAAGAAAATTTGGGGTTAACAACCTCACAGCGAAATTTAAACTTAATTATTCCGCATTTTCATAAAACAGTGATGGAAAACTCTTATCTTGTCTAAACTGTGCGGTTGTGGAATTCACACCCTGCTCGTGGTAATATCATCAAGAGTAAGACCAACTTCCATTGAGTCCTCGAAGTCATTAATAAATAGCGTAAACAAAAGCAGGCTCAAAATGCATCCTTGTTTAACCCCCGATCTGGTATGAAAACATATCAAAAATACTCTCTGTTCTAAACCTGGGTAGCTGTACCTTCATACAGCTTTTGAGCAATTCGCACATATTTACTGAATATGTCGCTACATCTGTACAAGTTAAACGTATGTTATTAAATTTAAGTTTTGTTTTATGACTGCAGAACATAATAAATTATATGTATACAAGAAAAGTAGTAGAAATTTAAGTAAACTCAACATTAAAAAACTAAAATTTACAATATGTATAGATTTGAGGAAATGAGGAAATTTGTATACAGTTCGTCTCAAAAGGAGTAAAATGCAAATTTTTGTTTGTTTAAAAGATTAAAAATTTTTGCAAGACAGTTTTGGACATAAAAAAATAAATATCCAATAATTATTACTCTTACATGGTATAATTAATCGAAGATAAAAATGTTGTCCAGAAATATTCGCAACTGGTTTGAAAACCGAAATGTCATATTATTAGAAAATTAAGTTCAGTCGAAAATGGCATTGAATTTGTTACTACCATCAGCTATAGACGATATTTATCTTAAAGGTATAGGCCTATTTTCGGCATCATTATTAAGGCTGAATGGAAAAATATAAAGCTCTCGAATTCGAGCTTCCACAATTTTGACTATGTTGTAGTAGCGTGAGCTTTCATTCTAATCACATTAGCAATGCATAGCAATAATGCCTATAAAGTGTTGTGAATAGAGATCAATCAATTCTTGTTCTGAATATAAATAATCAATTAATCTATGTGAAACAAGAATTGGTTGACATCGCTTCTTGACTAGGTCATTGTTGTGTGGCGAAAAGCAACACCTTACACAATAAATACAATCAGGTCTTGCTTAAACGGTGGCACTGTTAAAACTTGCAGTGTATCGCATTTCATAACAAACTCAGAATTATTGGGTTTTTTGTGAAAACGCGTCACTGCGAAATATGCAGGTGACCTGGTTTATCAAAAAAAAAAAAAATAAAGAAAAAACATAGAATGCGCGGTGACATGCAAAGGCGGCGTTAGGCATGGGCGATGTGGGCCTCCAATATGTATAACTCAGACGCAATGTAAAAATTTATGCGTTTGTTTTTTTCTTAGGCTAGCAACATTTTGTTGGCGTTGTGTTGCTGTCGCGAGAAACGAACGGGGAAGCCCCTCTGATAAATTTTGTTTTTATTTAGTCCAGCAATGTTTGTTGGCAATTCGTTACTATCACGGGGAACCCCTTGTGGCCAGACTTGGCATTTCCCTTTGGAGTTTGTCTATGTAAGGTACTTTCAAACTCCAGTCGCTTCTCAAGGGCTAGAAACAGCGACAAAGTCGCTAGATCTAGCGGATTTTTGAGGTTTTTAGCGACTTATTTTTAAGATTTAGACCCTAAACAATGTTTTAGCTACTTTTATGGACGTTTTCATGACCATAATTTTCATGACCAATCCTGTAAATATTCTGAATAAAAGAAAAGAACATTGCAGAATGTGTCCATTATTGTGTCCACTTATTGTAGGCAATACACAACGTAACACTAAGTTGACTGGGGAATGCCCTAATGATGAATTACTCAGTTTTTCTCGAAAAACGTTTATATTGAAATTACAATCTACGACATGTCAGGCAAGCGAGGTAGAGATATCGGGAGGAAATCGGAATCAGGATCAGCAAAAAGAAAAAGAAAAGCTGAAAGAGCCGTATCAAACCAGGCTTTAAATTCAGATCTGATGAAGTTGCTTAACCAAACTGAATCCGGTCGTATAACATCATCTCAATCGGTTGCTTCGACTTCTAAGATGCTGGGAAGTACTTCACTGAATGCTGATATCGATAAAGAACGACAGTCAGAAAAAGAGCAGGGATCAAACTCTACAATCGGAGTCAAACGCTGATATTCCTGATCTTGAAGAACAAATTTGAGTTAGGTGCCCGCTCAGTTAGCAACGACGTCAGTGATGAAGTTAAGCAAGCATTGGTAGTTTCGGATCGAGGAATGTGGGCGTTTCCCATAACGGACTCTCGGCATGACATAGTGTAAATCGGCCCGTCACTGCAGCTCAATAACAGTGATGAAGATTATCCGAAAGATACCGATCAATGGCAATTTTCCAATTTTCATTTTGCAAAGAAAATAAATAATGGCTTTCCATGCCGACTATTTCGCCATATAGAAAATAACTTGAAAGAAATTTACTCAAATATTTACATTGTGTATCGCATTTTGCTAACAATACCGGTAAGTACAGCCTCCGCTGAGAGTAGCTTTTCAAAATTAAAATTTATAAAAAATTATTTGAGAAGTACAATGGGTCAGGAAAGACTTTCAGCTTTGGCAGTTTTATTTATTGAAGCAGACAAGCTTAATTACGGTACAATCATTAAGGATTTTAGTAAGGCTAAAAGCAGGAAATTTCTGTTTCTTTAAAGTTATTCTAAGAACATAGCTTGGATTGCACTGTCTTTATTATAATAAAAAAGTTAAAAGCTATTTTTCACCTGTCTTTTAATTTATAAAATTGTTTCTTGCGCCACCAGAGGGCCTCGCTAAATGTACCTCGCCCACATCAAATTTTGGTCTTGCCCCGCCACTGGTGACATGGTCGCTGAAAATGCTCAAGAAGGGCAGTCTTTTCTGGATTCGATGAGAGGTATACAATTACAGTTTGTTATACACGACAAATTAAATACACGAGCTATAAAGATATAAATAATATATATATGTGAATAAAATTAAAAAGATTAAGTGATGTGTTTTTGTGACTCAGCCCAATATACGTGAGATTATAGCATTGGAATCTGTACTGGAGATCTCAACAAAAGTACTGTTCCAAATTATGCATTTGCTTGGACTACTAGATCCTGTCGTCACCACAAAAAGCTCTTGAGAATTGAAATGAATAAATCATTTACAAATAGATTTTCATAAAATAAACTACTTACGCTATTTATCCAATTTTTGGTCTACTGAACAAAATTACCTCAATCTTCATTCTTGTGTTAATATAAACGTGTAGCTATAAATTTTATTTAAGTTACAGGAATCTCAATCTTAATGTTATAAAAGTATTTATAACATGAAAAATATTATCAAATTTGGAAAAACATCTCCGGTAGCATTTACAAATATGCTTGCAAAACTTATGTACGAAAAATAATAAAAACTGGAGTGTAGATGAAAAGTATTTAAGGGTGGGAGAAAAAAACACGGGTTTGGAGTTAAAAAAAAAACGCAACATCTTATTCAAAAATCTAGGTCCGGTAGCATTTGAACTGAAGAGTTTTTAATATTTTGCCGAATGTTTCAAATCAATATCATAAAAACTGTGGAAAATAAAAAGGTGGAACAAAATGCTTACAAATTTATTCAGCCTTCATTAAGGCACAAATTCTATTAGGCGGTTCTCTCTATTTCCTTCTCTATTGCAATTTAATCGGGCACCGAATGCTCGGAGATTACCTTCTTTTTTTGCAATTTTAAGGTTATAAAAATATATGTCCAAGTACCGTGTCTACTCCGAGCATTCGGTGCCCGATTAAATTGCAATAGAGAAGGAAATAGAGAGAACCGCCTAATAGAATTTGTGTGATAGGAACCGTGTCGACCACAATAATTATTGTGGATTAACCGAAAAAGTAAACTCAAATTGTGAGCAAATGGATAACAAATAAAATAAAAAATCGGAAAATTATTCTTATTATTAACAAAAAGTATAAAAGGGTCATTCCATATCAAAAAGGCGGCCCGTGTGACATGACCATAACCAATTTTTGGAAATTTTACACACTTGGAGGGTTTGTGAAAACACAAATACAAATTCAAAATGTTCCCTATACATTGTGTATTTTGAGAGTAATAGCATTAAAAAAAAATGCTATCCTGGCTCTTTTCAAAATTCATATATATTTTTCTATTTATTCTTGGACAGTGAAATATGACTCATTTGAAAGATACGATTTCAAGCTATTTAAGAAAAATAACATCTTAAAAGGAGAAAAAGGACATCAGGCATAAATTTTAATTTTATTTATTTATTTTTTCTATTTTCTACCTTACATTATCCTCTAAATTATATCTTAATGGAATCAGGGATTAAAAAATAATGACGGTTACACCATAATTCATTTGCTAATAATAAATTTCATAAAAGTTAATAAGTATAATTATCTGTGAAAATGGGGAGAGTTGATTCAACAGAATTCTGCCTGAAATTTAAAATTTGTAAGTTTCCAGAAACTTCCTCATCCATAATAATGATGATGACAAATGGTCATAAATTTTATGGCATTGAAATAATTTTCGATGGAGTGCTATGGTTAAATATAGGGGAAGTGACTCACTCGACTATCAGAATAATAAATATGAGTCCCTCTTTGGAATGAACTCCGTAGATATTTCCGATACTTGTAAATTTGGAGTCGCGCTAAATAAACGTCCGAAGACCCAAGTTACTTAAGCAAGAGAAGTATTGAATAGAAAGAAGTACTTTAAATTTTTTTTATATAGTTAATTATACTCATTTGATTACGTAATAGTGCAGTGTCATGGGCTCAGGAATCAATAATACTTTTTTCTAACAAATGTATTGTAATCCTTTCGGAAAATTATATAATTTCCTTTGGCTTTAATTTGATTTGTTTCTTGTTTAGCAGAAACAAATCGTACTCCTTTTGATGAAAAATACAGCATAGTCCAAGTTCAACAGATTTAAAACCTTGGATGACTAAAAATTTCACAGTTGATTTTAAGCTCAGAAATCTGTTCTACGTGCAGGAAACTACCATGTACGTCAGGGGCATATATAAATGATATTCAACATCGAGAACAGTTTTATTATGAAGATGACAATAAGTATTAAGACGTTTTTGAAATTGAAATTGCGGATAAACAAGATGAAGAGGAAGGTATAAATAAAGCACTTAGTAAAGGTGCGATATTAGCAGTAAGATTTATGGATCAGGGCCACTCAATGAGTGCCTTCGGTATTTGGAGGAAGAGCCATTCGATAGAGGAAGGTTTGCTAGTGAAAGTTGTGTACTGAAAAGCTTGTAGAAACTAAAAAGATCATGTTTCAAAGATACTTCGGATTAAACGATGAAATCGAGCAGCCGTCTTCGGAACAGAAAGAGCTAGTTCGTGAACTGAAAACGAAATAGATTTTAAGCGACAGAGATGCAAGATATTGATCCCCGAGAAGTGGAGTGTAAAAGTATAGTGGAAGAATTCCCCAATAAGTAAACCCATCAAATTAAAAAACATGTGCGAACCGGCTTAATAGAAGTATTGATACTAATTTCATTGATGCAGTAGAATACTTTTACTATAAGGATGAGATAATCGAGTGATACAAATGGGATTTCATTTAGTATCTGCTATGGGTGATATTATAATATCATATTTAATTTGGAAAATTTAAAAGAAGTTTATGGTTATTTAAAGATAAATATTTATGTAATACGCATCAGAATATCAAATTTACCATAGATGTCTGCAGGAAAATATTTAACAATTAATGATGACATTCAAATACTCAATTATTGGACATGTCTTTCTTTGAAGACTATTCAGGATATGCAGGGTTAAGAGGAGTTTTAGAAGAATTTTTTTGAAAAAGCGGAATTTAAAATACTACTTTTAGCCAATCGAAATTGGAACGAAAATTAGAGTCTGCAGACATATTTCTCAATAAATTTATCGAGCGTCTACCTTCCTTACTTGGACATACATTTATTACTAGTCAACAAAATAAATGTCTTCAAGATACAAAATGTAAGGCAATCGTGGCAACATCGTGTATAAAGCCTGCTTTCCCCAGGGAAAAAAGAACGCGCCTTGAACTCTACCTCTACGCTGGATTTCACTAAATTGTGATCAAATGCATGATGTTGGTCTGGCATGAATATATTGACTTTATTTCAAATATGGGTTTAATTCGTCCAACATATCCTTAGAAAAATGTTATAGAAAGTTGTACACATCTAAAAACGTTTCATCCGATACGACCACAAAGTGATTTGGTGAATTCGCAAGTTTCCTCGTATTCGTCATAAATTGACTCTATAAGTCTACAACAGTATCATGGAATCAGGAATCAGGAAATTTCTCCAAATTAATCAACTCGCACCACTTTCACAAATAATTACTTACTAGCTTTTATGAAATTTTAAAGAAACTAAGAATTTATTATGAGCAAATGAATGATGGTGAAACTTTCATTATTTTTTAATCAATGATTCCGTTAAGATTCCAAATTTAAATTTTGATATAAGGCAAAAAATTGGAAAAATAAAAATTAGTACAATTAAAAGGATATTCAAGGATAAAAGATAAAATTCTTATTCCTGATGTCCCTTTTCGCAGATATTTTTGAAATGCTATATTTCCTAGATAGCTTGAAATCCTATCTTGTTCCTATATTGTTCTAACAGGATTAGAAAAAAAAGACGTATATCATGACGGCTTTTTTGAAATTTAAAAAAATGCTATAACTCTCAAAATACGCAATGCATATAGAAAATTTTGAATTTGTTTTTTTGTTTTCAAAAACCCTCCAAGTATGTATGTAAAATTTCAAAACAATTGGTATTGGTCATGTAATTTTTGGTGTCTGTGATTTTTGGTCGATTTGTAATGGAATGTCCCAAAAGTTGATTAAAAAATCTTATTGTGCGTATAACCAAAACAAAAGAATTGTGAAATAATGGCTATACTATAACCTAAAAATAAATCGAGAAATATATCAAATTTTGAGAAAAATTAAAAAGTTGTCGATAAATCTTATTAAAAAGAAAAAAAGTTAATTAAAAACTTCCCATTAAGTTCACATTATTATTTTATTGGTTATACTTTTTTAAATATGTCTCAAACAGAAATTTACTTCACTTAATGAGGTTAAAATAAATATTAATATTAAAACGATCGTGGTACTCTTATTACTAGTCAGTCAATCTAGAAGTTTGTTTACTAATGAATATAAATGAAAAATTGGAAAATTTCTGTATACCTAAACTATATTTTGAGATAGATAAATTTAATTATTTATTATTACTGATTTTGCCATAAGATTACTTACAATCTTACACAGACTATTTTTTTAAATTTAGTGTAAAATATAATAGTTTAATTTCTAGACGTATTTAGCAATGGAGAACTGGAAAACGTCAACACGAAAGCTCACAGAAAAACAATGTCTTAAAACTAATCTAGAATAGTAAAGTTATTTACACAAAAGCAAAATCCGAGCTGCATGGCTTCCTTGAGATAACCTAAGTAAAGGGTGCTTTGAGAAAACCACCTCAATTTATAGAGAAAACTACTTGCAAACTTTTAAGTGTAGTCATCCTCGTACCCAAAATAATCTGAAATATGAAGGAATTTGTGAGAAGAGGGTGCATGAATTGTGAGAATGTAGTGTAACTTTTGAGATAAACTTGATTTAAACTGGAAAAACATATCATTTCTGACATGCTCTGAGAAGTACAAGGTTAGTTCGGTGTTATGCAACTATGCCGCAAAATGATGGAAAATTATCAACTTGGTAAAAGTTCTTTGCATTATTACACGTTAATTAAAGGCTCTGCATACATTGCTATGGAAAGTGAAGAAGGTATACTTACCTCTAGGATGACTATTAGACTAAATTAAATTATTCCTTTGGAGTGTTTACGTTTCACAAGGAGTTCCATGCATTTGAATTCTGATACTTTTTTACCTCAAGCCAGAGCTTTATTACCAAATACAACAACAAATTTCAAGCCCTTCCTTATTTTAATTAAATAGAAAAAAAATAGATTGTTGATTTATTAGCAATGATAGCTTATATATATATATATAAGTATATTATATTATATGACAATACCAATCTTTGTTAGCTCAAGACAGAAGAGTGGCTTTGCTCCACGAAATTTTACCGAGAAAAATCATTACAATCGCCCTAGTATTACCGGATATATGAATTTTTGTAATTAAATCGAAAGGATAAAAATTGGAGCCTTTCTGCAAACAGCTGTAACTTCCGCAATAAGAGTAATTTTGTGAAAATATTTATATTGTATAAGGCAATAGCTTGACAAAATGGTAGTCAAATCGGTGGCAGCATTTCAGAAAGCTGGTCGAGGTATTATGGAATTGCCCAAAGGCTAGTTAAAGGTTATTTGATTTTGAAGTTGGTTTCTATAGGTTTAAAGTCAGTCTGGTCGGCCGGAACAAACGTGGTTAAAAAAATCAGCTTTAGGGCAAAATATATAGCGGAAAGACATTCCGTTTTTTATTTTATTTATAACACATGCTCAAAATGAACAAACGATCTAAGTTTCATTTCATTTTAGCATCACTACTTAGAAATTACCTGCACGCCTCACCTAGACTACAGTCCCTGGTCAAATTATTAGACGCACCCAAACAGTTTTTTTTAAACTTTATCTTTACGGAGTCAAATTAAATCTTTCTATAGAAGGTCTCTACTAAAATTATATCTTTGCATTTTACAGGCTATTAGGTAAATCAAACTCATAACTGCGATAAAATGCATATATAATAAGAAAAATGGAAAAAAACTCGCAGATAATTTAAAAGCTTAATATTTTGTGTTTCCTCCTTTAGAAGCCATTAACGCCTATATGTATATTCTCATCGGCATACTGTTTATGCATGATTGCACAGTTTCTTGAAGGTCTAGACTATGATTCCAAACATCTATTGTTCTTTCTATCAGCCGGGTTTTTGTGGTAATAACCTCCATTGCTAATTCTCTTTTGATGAGTGCCCACACATTCTCAATTGGTTTCATGTCTGGAGAATTGCCTGTCCAATCCAAAAAGGATACATTTGCTTCGCGGAGAAAAATTTTGACAGAATTTGCCATGCGGCATGAAAATAAAGTCTTCTCCAATCGGAAACCACTTTCACAACTGAAGAAACAATCTTGTCTGGAGTACATCCAAATCATCACTTTTGAAGTCTGTATGACATCTCTCACCTGGACGGCTTCTGACGTATTGCGCTTTATTAGCAAGAATTTCGAAAGTGCTTTCATCAATAAAGCACACCTGAAATAATATTAATAGCTATGAAAATTTGCGTAATTTTAATTAAGTTACGAACAAATACAATTAATTAAGTATAAAACTAAAAACATAAGGTATATTTACCGATTTCGAGGAATCTAGATCTTTGTTCTGATGCTTCCTTGCCTATAGTAAGCGTTTTGCTTTCATCGCAGGGGTCATTTTAAGCTTGTGAGCGAGTCTATAGGTTTTCATATTCAGCTGAAGAAGCTTACGGTAAACAGTTCTCTCATTGGTCATTGCTCTGTTTTAATTCAGTTATAATCTCATTCGTGGAAGCAAACTGATTTTCTACCCATATTTCCGAGATGAGTCGTTCAGCCCGTGGTGAAAATATTGATTTGCGGCCACACTTGCTCTTCCTTTGAGGACCCAAATCCTCATTATTTTTAATTTTTCCTTTAATCCTTCTTAGGGATGCCTCAGAAATATTCAATCTCCTGGAAATTTCCCGATTCGAAAACATTTACACGTCGGTCAAGGCCTTTACTTCGTGGATTTTTTCTCTCGTCAGATCACTGCTTTTACCCATTATATTAAATTTTATTTAAGCTTAATACTAAATTTAAATGTCAAAATAATAAAAAACATAAAACAAATAAAAAATTATAACACCCGTCCATAAACACACAGAAATACTGCAATAATAAAATTAAAACCAAAATATGCCTTTCTGATTCAATACCGGCGCGCAGACTGAGCCACTCGCACTTGTTTTATGTCATATATAAGCGAGGCTGAGCGAGATAGCATCATTGTCGGTGATACCAAATACACAGTAAAAATTTTTTACTACTCATAGAGTAGGCAATAGGTTGCCTACTCTAAGTGTAGTAATTTTACTAGCTCAAAATATATGTAAACACCTGATTGAAATTTACACATTTTAGAGGAAATATATTACTATACCATTGTAAAATTACGCAAAAGTTGTAATAGGTGTAAATAGTTGAAAGTAAAATTACATGCAGACGTAATTCATATACACATTTGTATGTAGAATTCCTAAATAAAGCTGAACTCTCTTATACCTAATTTATTAATTTTATGCTGTGCGTATCTAGTAATGAGCAAATTTATAAATTCACCAAAAGATTTATAAAAGCATCACATGAAAGTCACAAAAAATTTCTGAACTGGACAAGTCATTTGCAAGTTTCCCCATTCTATTTATAGGGCAAAGTTAAGATGGAGCGAAAAGTAATAAAAATGTGTTAGTTGATTAATGTTTTTACGGCACTTATGCTGATGATAAGATGGATATGCATATTTTAAATTATTCAAAATTCATGCCGCGAAAATAACCTGAAACTAGGAATAACATGAAACTAGGAATAAGCTGAAACTAAGCTAATCAAATAACACTTTCCACGTCCGTACTAGAAATGACTTTCAAGAGCAAACCTGTTTTAATTTTACAGAATAAATAAGCGATTTTATAGAAATCATGTACTTAGTTTTACTTATACCGGCGCAAATTTATGAGTGGAATAGCAATTTTGCTGCATCGATTTTAAATTTCCAGAAATTGTTTGTGTTTTTACACCTTCCTTTGAATTGTAGCAATTAAATGGGTGAAATTATACATTTATGAAAATTACACACAAGAATTTGTATTATTAAGAATGTTTGTAAAGTTACTTTTGTTGTAGGTAAAATTTTACTTCTTTGAGAATAGAGATTTCCAAGATATTTTTTACTGTGTAGTTAAGAGGAATACGAATTCAGATAGAGGGCTTACTGCATGCCAAAACATCGAGAGCGATAGAGCGATTTAGAAGGATTTGAATACATTTCTTGGTAAAAATTTCAAGTACGTCTAATAATTAGGACAGGAACTGTATAAACGTCCTACGAAATTGATTAAATTTGTGCAAACAAGAAAGAGTTAAGCGCACCATCATGCGTTAACCGTATCCTCCTTCTTGTAACTAATGTTATTACACATTACATTACTTCAAGACTTAAAAAATAAGTATATATATAATATGTGCAAAAGAGTAATTAAATCATATTTACATAGTTATAACTAATTTTGCTTTAATAAACATCAAGGTTTAACGGTGAGAGATTTCAGTCGTAACGCGAATTTACTGAGGCACACGGTTAAAAATTCTCAAATAATTTATACAATTTTTCATACATTTAAATTTATCACCATCGCGAACTCAATTTTTTTATTGATTTTGATACTTCTCATGTTATTTAATAGATTCTTACCCTAATTGTAGTCAATTCAATAAAAAAAGTTTATCATCAAAATAATTTGGACGCAAATTTCAGTTTAGTTATACGGGAGGCGATTAATACGTAAAATTTGAGAGAGTCTGCCCTCTTACTCCTTCATTACATAATAGAAAAATAACAAAAGCTAAATAGAATTTTTAGTTCCAAGTAATACTGATATATTTGATTCTACTTAAATTTGTATAAAATGAAAACGTTTATTTATCAAGTGTGGTGCCGTTAACGGTAATCTTATTTTGTATGAAAATCACACTAGAATATATTGCAATGTGATTGTCAGAATTCAGAAGAATATTGGGCCCTATTCTGTAATTTTTCATAAAATAATATTTTATGTTATTTTATGGCGAAAAAATCTCTTCTTCATAAAATGAAAATAAAATATTTTAAAAATTCGTATTCTGTCGTGGTTCCATAAAATTATTTTATGAATTCTTTTATGAACACGTAACATAAAATATTTAGTACATTCCGCTATGTTTTCTATTACTTTTTGAACAGCTGGTCAATTGACATTTGCGTGATACTCTATCAAATCACTCACTAAATAATCATTTATGAAAGCAGCTGCTTTCTTAATAGCTCTTGAGATACTTTGGGTGTAAAAGTGCTAAAATATGACAACTCCTGACTGGAGTTTCATACGAACCATCTCCGTAGAAATGCAAAGCAGCAGAGAGACATCCATTCCGTTCAAGTTTAGATTCCTAACTCAAAGTGAACGGAATAGATGTCTTTCGGGTATGAGGCTATAGTTACTCTATAAGTATTTGAATTTGTTTTCTTAAAACGACACATTTTGGGTATAAATTAGAATTATTCATAAGTTTGCAAAGTTAGTTTACAAACCACAATATAAGAGGTTTATTAATTATCCAGCCGAAAGAACTTTTGAAGCATAAGTTGCCCAACAGTCACATAGATCCTAGGAATCGCGAAGATATCGTATCCTATGATCTCTTCTGCATAAAATTAAAACCTAGGCAAATATAAATAACTTTTTATATTTTACCATACCGCACCAGTGCAAATTTCTACAATTTCTGACAAAATTGTACTTTTTATGTATGGCGGTGGACATTTTAGTTTTTGATTAAAACATGCCATTTTCATAAAATGTGGCAAAATATCTTTAAAATGTGCTGCTTAGGATCTTTTATGTTATGCTCCATAACAGGAAATATTTTATGTTACGATGCATAAAATAAAATAAAATTCCTGGTACAGAATAGGATTTTAGGGAAATATTTTATTTTAAGGCATAACATAACATAAAATGATAAAATTTTATCGACAGAATAAGGCCCATTGTTGAGTGGTTGAAATGGAGTATAAAGTTCTTTGAAAATGATCTTGCAGTTACGAATTTATATTCGTTCATTTATTTATCATAACAAAAAATAGTTACAGGGAGTATTTCCTTTGAATATAATACATAGACAGTGCAGTGACGCTATCAAAAATTATTGGATAATTCAAAATGTTTTTGGAAGGTTCAATGATTACATTTGAGTATCCTGACAGATTACGAAAAATAGTTAAAATTAATAACTATAATGGAGAAAAGAGTTCATACTTACATAATATATTCCGATTTCTCTACTCCTATTTCCTTGGGTAGTTTTGTTTGCTTTTTAAATAGCAATGGTGCAGAATTATCAGAACACAGTTTCTTCGAGTACCTTGGGTTTTTTGTACACCATCAAAAATGTCAGCATTCAAACAGAAGTTTGCAATTTAAAAAAAAAATTAATTGTTTTATTGGACCAAACTTAATTGTTAATTCAAACGTAAGGAGTAGTAAATTACCTACTTTTACATCTTAAACTTTTTATTACAGGAATTGAAGACTATTGTAAATAAACAATTGCATGGTTCCGAAATACTGCAATATTATGAGAAAACGCAAAATTTAACAGATCGATACAGAAAGCAGTGATAAGATACTTGGCAAAGAAAAAGAAAGTGATGTTGTAACTGCTTCAGACAAAATTATAGAATGAAAAAAAATATATATTGTTACGCGCCACAAAGTGATACAAGCGACATCTATTGGAAATGGAAACAACTTTAGGTTAGTGACATCCTAGTAAACTGGGTTTGGAGAATGGAATATTCAGGAAGGTTCTAGGATAATTCGTAGAGTATAAATACGGCGCTACTCACATCCAGGAGGCGAGTCTTATTTCAGATAGTGAAGAACGAAGTAAACTATTTGGATTGCGATAATTAGAAGTTCTGTACTAGCGATAACTATAAAGAGTTGATTTGATAATTGTTTGTGAATTTCTGAGAGTAAACAGCAAATTTAAATAAAGAAAGAACTTTTGAATTATATCCGAAATATTGTATTTTAAATAACGAACTAAGACCACCCTTGTAACAATATATATATTTTAAGAACTTTTGTACAATTCATCGCATACCGGATTCTTGCAAATTAAACTAAAAAACGATAGAGTCCGAATTTTTTTTTTTTATAATACTTTCGATAACAAGGAAATTTACACACGCTGACAGACGTAGATAACCATAAACAGCTCTTATGATGATGATGTTATTTTACAAAGTGATCTCGAATTCTTGAAAACAGCGATTATTTCTGATCAGTTGCATTTAGTAAAACAAAAAATTGAAATCTACGTTAAATTATAGGCGAAATTTAGTCACAACAGAAATTGTTCGAGTATTTGAAGACTTCAAATACTTTTTCGTTCAGCCGGATTTAGTAAGTTGATTTATTATACAATGCTTAAAAGTCCTTTACTGTAATTGTTTATTAGATATCCTTCGAAAATTGCAACAGAATGGAATAAATATCAAAGTTTCATATTTACTGCAGTGAAAATTCAGGAAAATAAGTGTTGTACACAGAAGCTGAAAGAATTAAAGGTATGTGTATTCTTAGATCTTAAGCCAGTAAGGCTTAATGAAAAAGAACAATACTGAAATGTTGTACAAAGCAAATATGTTGATAAAAAAAAATTGGATATTTACATAATATGTAATAAGATAAATAGTTTTATGAGATGGATAGTTTGTTTAGTTTGTTTGAAAAATGGATAAATTTTTATTTGCTTTTTGAGTATTAGTGCTGTATTTTATTAAATGTAGTTAATACTTCTTTTGTGTTATATTTTTAACAGATTAAAGCTTGTCTTTGTCAATCTCCCTACCTAACTTGGCATAATATAATCCTAATCTTGCCAGATAAAAGCTGATATATTCACTCCTGCTTTGCGCAAGAATAGTTTAAATAATTGTCAGAATGTTCATCAGATTGTTTAGCGTTCCTTAATATTTTAAATAAGGGTAGCTAACCATACTTCTGCCTCTTTTTCATCAAAATTCTTTAGAAAGTTCATATTCAGCACTTTGATCGAAGCTTATGTAATTAAAGATGAGGGAACGTATCTTAGACGAGAATTCACACGTCGTTTTATTCTGGTATACCATCAATAGTTGATTCGATTCTGGGTTAAAAATGCTATTATTAGATGACTGAATCTCATTGCTTACTTTTGCTAAAAGCGTCACCATATAGACAAAATGGCGTCAGAAATGATCAATTTTTGGTGCACAAAATGGCGTCGCTTCATTGCACATTTTGGTAGTGTTCCTTTTGAAAACACCACTTTGAATTATCGTCATTAACTGTCACACTATAAATACACAAAGTGGTACCGATCCTGACTGCCTTTCATTTGTTTAAAATTTACAATAAAATTTCTTGTTATCCATTCACTTTACAGACATCTATTTTGCATCTCTCGTGGGGATGTATACAAGAGCGAATACACATCCGCAGGAGAGATGTTTTCAAGTTCCTTGAGGGGATTAGCAGACGTTGTCTTTAGAGACAAAGGCGTAGCTCCTGATGGTTTCTCACCCCTGTTAATTAAAAGCTGTGCCCCATCCTTGGCAAAATTTCTGCGCAAACTATTCTATTTGTCTTATTCGACAGCAAAATTTCCAACTGGTCGGAAACTAGCTCACGTTTAGCCTATTCACAAGAAAGAAGAGGGTAGCGATCCCTAAAATTATCGACCAATTGCAATTACTTCGATTCTTTCGAAGGTTTTTGAATCTATCTTAACTCCAAATTAGTGAGGTATAAAGAAACCAATCAACTCTTTAAGGGTTGCCAATATGGCTTCCGCACTGGATGCTCATCTGGAGACTTGATGACTGTTCTTACGGAATGTTGGAACCATAGTCTTCAGAATTTTGGTAAGTCCAAAATCGTTGCCTTGGATATTTCAAATACTTTTGATAGAGCCTGGCATCCTGCCCTTTTAGTCAAACTTAAAGCACTTAGTCTCTCCTCTTCTATTATGGATTGAGTTTTTTTATCTGATCGCCTAATTCGTGTTGTATTAGAAGGCATGACATCTGAATTTCATCCTATATATGCCTGTACACCCCAGGGCTCTTTTACCTCTCCGTCTTTCTTCCTAATTTTCATTAATGATTTGTTTTCCCTTACTTTCAATCCCGTCCATAGTTTTGCCGATGATAGTACCCTTGATTTCGCTTACTTCTTTATACTCTTGCAGAGACTCCAGAGGGAACGCCACATGTGTAAAATGTGATTACATGACTAAATTATTAAAAAACGATCTTAACAATATCCGCGTTTTCTGGCAAAGCGAATCGCGTCGAATTCAATGCATCTAAGACCCAAATTTAGCTCATATTTTTAAAACAAGATCACCACTTCACCACCTCCCATTTCATTGGGCATTAATATTTACAGTAACTTAAGCTTGGCAGACCACATCTTCTCTGTTGCCAAAGATGCATGGGAATATCGTGGATTCCGAAAAGACCTTGAATGGAATATAATTCTGACATCTTGGCCGGGGCTAGTCGTATAGCTTTAGCTTCGTTGGATATTGTCCAAAAGGGTGCCTTCAAGCTCATTGGCCATATTTCCAAACTTGTTACATCGCATCACTCGAGCATCGCCGCAATGTTGAATGCCTTTCATTTCCTTTATAGTATGCATGGTCAATGTTCCTATGAAATATCTAGTCTGATTTCTTGTAGATTAATTCCTGCGTGCAAAACTGTGCGAATGTGGAAGAATATACTATCTTTTGTTCTCCTCAGGCTTACAATCTGCGAAGATTCAAGAGTGTCATACATCAGCACCTACGTCTGCTAATCCTTTCGCTATCTCCGACCTGCCATGCTGTGCTTCGTATCATAAGGTATCCCCTGAGTTTCGCTTAAGAATATATATAATATAAATATTAAAATTACATGGAAAGCATACGAATTAGTTATTCTTATATGTATATATATAGCACTGGAACATGAAATGAAAATTGGAATTCCGATCTTAAATTACGTGACCCTATTATCGTCACATTATTTGCTTTCTTAATTTAAAAAGTCAAATTTACTTTTTTAATTTTAAATGTTAAAGAAGAAAATAAATATAAGTTTATCCTAAATTTAATCCAAGCAAAAATCAACAGATTTTTTAAATATAGCAACGTTGATGTTGATAGAAAATGAATTTTAGAAAATTAAAGGTGAAAAGACTAAAAGAATTGGAGGTTTGAAGAAACATTTAACTCTTTTCATGCCATCTATCGCTCAATGTTCCAACTTCTCAATTTAGCTTGAAACTGAGTTTGATGAACGACATGTCAAAAGTGAGCTAAACTTGGAAATGAAATTGAGAAAGTCGTCGTCTATGGTCTGTTATGGATATTACTTTAATCGTTCTTTTACCAGATTAACATAATGATGTTTACCTTCAAAAACACACAGTTTTTTCCTTCTACAACAAGACCTTTTTCTGTTGATGGCAGTTTTAACTGGATTTGTAAGTTCTAAAATATTTTATGTCCTGGAATCTCATACACTTTTTACTTTGAGACAAATGCTTGATAATTCATTAAGTTAGAGTCTAATAACTCCAACGATTCGCAAGATATGTACAGATATATATGTATATAAATATATAAATTGCTTGAAATTTTTTTTTGTCCTATTGATTTAGTTACAAAGATTGCACCTTTGCGTTGTCCGGGGGCATTTAAGGACTAAACATTTCGAAGGGTAAAGGACGTACATCGAGTTTGGGACCAGAAAGGAAACAGCTAGGGACAGCAGAAAAACAGCAGCACGTAGTATAAACGACCTCTTTTATCAGGGATTCTTCATTTCAATCACATCAAATGCAGACATTTTTGGTTGTGACATAAAGCTTAGGGTGGCCTTTAAAATTTCCTCTTGGGGAGAACATTTATACTGAACTAGAGACTAGAAAGGACTTTCTGGTTATAAAGGGGGAGTGGACAGATTCTCTTGCCTACTTTACCTCTTAGAGATCTTTTGTTATTTTTTTCCTCGTTTTATAATGTTTTATTTTAAATATGCATGGCAGGTATGTGGATTGCTTGCTATGGTATTGTACATGCATATATATGTATAAATAATTTTGTTATAGTATAAGTGAATGATTTGCACAGCCTGTGAAATACTATCGTGCATTAGGTATATCTACAATGACGTAAAATTGATGACAAATAATATTCTGATATCTTCCTTTAATTTTTTTTTAATTAAATCTCATAGTTAAAAAAAACACTCTACTGGAAAAGGACTGCTGATGTTGGGTTACTGTTCATTTTAATTATTAAAATAAACATATGAATATGTAGGTACATATATAAATATGCCTGAATAAATATAGATTTCTATATTAGAATGAAATTTGTTGGTAAGAATGTTTGCTAATGATGCTAATGAGAATTTAACGAAGACGCATCAGTGTGGAATCTTAGATGGAGCAAATCAGCTGTGCTGTGAGGAAAATTGGTATTCATACATTTCAAGTATTCTTCAGTTGATGTTTTTGATAAAACAGCAATTTTTTTATGGAGCTGATGTTTTTGATATGAAAGATGCATCAATCAAACTAGTACTTTCATTAATTCCTTATTTGTTTATTTATTTCTTAGACAGTATTTATTGTAACAGAAATTGTAATTATAAATTACATTGATAGTGCCTTACATTCATCTTTAAGGCCAGCCGATATCGATGATTTAGTTTGAGGTTTACTTTATTTTGTACTATGAAATCACTGAACTTTAAATCCATTTAAACACCTTAAATTGAGTTTTAAAAGAGCAATCTAGTGTAAAAATTATGCCAGCACTTCAATATTCTAGATAGAAAGGATTCCAATCTTAGAAAGAGGCATCTGTTATGATAATGTGCGACAAAGCTTTTTCAAATAAGTTCAATTCTGTTTGTATGGGAGATTTGAGTGAAGTTCGATACAACAGACGAATATTTAAAAGGAGAGCACACCCACGAAATGTAAAATATTGCCATTTAAAGGGATTTGGAAACTCTTGAGAATTTCGCTTCAAGAAACATCATTCCTGCTGAGAACAGTTGACTTAGAATGTAAACTGACACTGAGATCATAACATATGACTAAAAATCTTTAAACTATATGAAATTTCTAAATCTAGCAATTAATAATACTCCTTATTTGTGACGCCAACTTGAACTCACCTACAGCAAGCAACCAAGCATTTAAAACCTTTGTTATATGAACTTAGTATGTCATTTATGAACGAAGTAAAATAGACCCACTCTTAGCAATTCCATGAATAACGTTTTGCATTTAACGATTGTGTGTTTGTTTTCTGGTTGCGAATATTCGATTATGTTCTTAGTTGAAAATTTGAGTCTATTTTTAAGACCTGCAAGTATTTCAACACATTCGTTGAATAACAACAAAAAACGTAAAAGTTTTAAACTTTTTAAATCAGTCTCGTCTTAATTTAAAACTTTGTAAATGTTTTAAGTTCTCTGTGAAGCTGAAAGTTTAAGATTAGGTCAAATGTTTGCTTATTTTTCAATTCACACCGAAAGGGTTTATTTTTAAGTAGCTTCTAGTCCGAATTGCAAATAGTCACGTTTATATCAAACAAATATTTCCTCAACTTAAAACTCATAAAAGTCTCAATTTTTTCTAAATTCAAATAGTTTTAAATTGAGTCCGAAATTTTTCATAGAAAAGAATTAAAACCAATGAAGTTTTATTTTTATACCTTTTTCAACTTAAATAATAAAAACTAATAGGATTGTTGAGATAATGAAACCGAAACGGTTTTAATATTTAGAACTAGTGAGACTTTTGTAAGTGAATCAGTTATTCAGAAGTACGCATCCGCAGAGTAAAGTTAATTTTTTATTTAGTGATTGCAGTTGATCTTTATTTTTCATTGGCAAAACCTAGAAGGATCACATCATCCTCAGCTGCTCTTTCCAGCGTTTCAAAGTTACTGGTACCTTGGAGCTTTCGCGGAATAAACTGTTCACTCATCCACTTTAACAGTTCTGAGTATATGTACGCAGATTTTTTATTCATGTAAACATCAGACCCCGGCAGTAAGCCATCAACAAATTCAGGCTTCTTTTTTACTCCCTTCATTATAAAAGAGGAGACAAGAATCTGCCCTCTGCGCTGTTGCAAGCAATAATAGACACATTTCCTCCCTTTTCGCTTGATGTCACTTGCTGTACTAATTTGCTGTACTAATTTGCTACCTTTAGTAGCCACACCTTTTCCCGGCTTATTATATTATGTACCCCACTTTCGTCCATATTAAATATTCGGTCTGGTTTGCTATACAAGTTATGTTCTTCTAGGGTTTCACCAAGCAAATCAAAAAATCTCTTTATCTCGTCTCTACTAAATCCCATAGCTCGTACACGAGACATTCCTTCCACTTGCCTAACACTCAAATTCTTGGGTCTCTCTAAAAATGTTTGCAACCATTGTTTCCCTGCCATTTTTAAATCATTGTTGAAATCGTGCTTTATTTTAGATTTTTCAGCGAGCTGGTATGCCATTTTCCGGATATTGGTACGAGTACAAGGAAACCCATATTTTTCAATGTTCTGTATGTGCTTATCTAATTTTTCCTCATTTTCGTATCCCAGAACCGGTGCTTTACCAAGTCTGTGTTTTGAGAAATCCTTTTTTTCCATGCGTCCGTCTGCGTAATGTGCCGGAATACAAAAATATCTAGCTGCTGTGTTTACCGACTTGGTGCACCTTCTATTTTCCGAATGTAACGTCTCGGCCTTCTGTAATAGCATAGCTTATTTTAGTATAAATATTATACCTACATTAAATAAAAAACTAAAAAAACTTCTATAATATATAGATATATAGATAATTAGAAAGTTATCTGTCCGTATCAAAATTGCGACCCAGTGGTCGTCTACCCTCTGTAGGCGTCTATCCGGCATCTAACCGAGGGCAACTACCCTTTTTGGTAGGGATAGATGCCTTCTCACATATTACTAAAACTCTCACAAAGAGAGAATTTTTTTTTGCTTACTTGTCACACTTCTTCGCAAACAACACTCGATACGAATACGAAAAAAACTTTGAGGTAAAATTTCACAAATTTCTATTTATAGGCAATCACAACTCGGAGGGACCCGGCAGCCGGTGAGTGGAGAGAGTGAGCATATAAGGAATGGCGTCGCGTCGTATGGTATAAAGTCGTAACAGGTAGGTATTTTTATTGCGTCATTACTTGGCAAAATTTTTACTGCTGATAAGCAATCTCAAGCACGTAAATCGTGTTGAGTTTTAAGTGAAATTTTCACTAAAAGTTAAGCAAAGGTAATCTTTTCAAATGGTTAATTGTGCATAAAAGTTGCAAAAAATGAAACAAAAAAAATGTCCATACATTTCCTTGGAAATTTGGCAACTAGTGACGTTTTGCCTCAGATGAAACCTACCTTATTACTCTTTATATCATGGGTTTCCCGCAAGTTGTTTCATGTGAGAGATCTGAGTATCGGGGCAAATATCTGTACTTTACCTAAGTAAAAAGTATTTTATTACAAATGTTTATTGCTGTTATTAGAAAAAAAGTAATTATGAAGTGAAAAATGCAGTCGTTTTTGCACAAAGAATTGAAATTAAAGCAAATTTTAGAATAACCGTCAAATATCGTAAAAATTGAAGGAAAAACATTCAGAAGAGATTTTAAGTTTTCTATTTTAGTATTATGATCCGCAAACGCTAAGTAGCTGTTAAAATTTAAGTCAGACTATAGTGAATTGATATTTTGTATCATATGAAATAATAAATAATTTTTTTTATATTTATCCTTCTTTCTAGATATCCAGATAACAGTGACAAATTGATTTTAAATTGGGGAAGATATTAAAACGTTTTTTAAAAATTTTAGATTCTAAAATTTCTTTAAAGGATTGTGGAGGTATAATAAAAATTTTATAATAATTAATTTAATTGACTATAAATCTATTTCTTTTCAATATTTTCGAATAGAATAATTCTACGAAATCATTTATTACTCTGCTGAATCTGTTACCTTCAGCTTCTACGGAAGGAAAATCAAAATGTCGAGAATCATTTTCTTAGGCGAAGCTCAAATTAATTAAATTTGGAAATGTAAGTAATTTAAATAATATTAAAACATTATTTTTGTAAATAACTTTAAATATTTCAATATATCTAGATTAACGCTCTTAAAGAAGAAATCGTTAAAAAATATCAAAGGGCAGCCAGTTATATTGGCAATTGGACCAAACAAATTAGCAATTTCATATTATTTAATTTATGTTGACAAACAATTTGGAAGGGTACCAAATAATTTTATTATTATCAAAACAATGGACTTGTTTTTTAAAATATTTTTTGTATTTAATCTCAAATATGAAGTAAACATCAGAAGATAATTTATTTTTTTACAACAATTTATATACGAGTATGAGCTACCGTAACCACGTGCATAATTGTAATTCTCAATTTATTTTAATAATGCCGAATAAAAGTCAAAAACATTTTTTGCGAATCGAAAATGCACTTGTGAAAACAAATTTCAATACCGAATAAAAGTCCAAATATGTATATATACATGCATTTAAAACTTACACAAATAAATAATAAAATTGAAACCAGAACTATTTAAATTTTATTTGGAAACTCCCATATAGTTTTTCAAGAAGATTTCTACTACATATCTAATGAAAAAAATTGTGAGATCTAGTCTCGGACGTGGGAGGGAGTGCCGGTTTTTAAAGGACAACTCAGTTTTTTACTATTTCAAATATAAAATTTTATTAAAATTCGTTAGCTTAAAACTAAATATCACAGTAAATTCAATTCAATAAAACTCCAAAACTTAAATTAACCTACAAACTACTATAAAATTCAGTAAAAAGACTTCAAGCAAACAATAAAGAATAAAGATGAGTTAAAATTCAAATTAAAAATGACGTTTGCGTTTTCTTTCTTCCTTCGTTCCTTTAGTTCTGAAAAAAGAAGGAGAAGACCAGAATTAATTGTTTGTCATTAGAATGAAAGAAAAAGAAAATGTTGGTGCTGCTAGTGCGTGTGGGCACAAGGGCTTCTATAGACAAACTAAATCAGATTAGTCTCTGAATACAGATTTATTGTACGTAAAGTGGTTTCTATAAAATAATAGTCCTTTTATGGTGCATTAGGGCACAAGGGAAGCAAAGTACCTTTACTCGTACGTGAGGGCACAAAGGTAGCAAAGTGCTGAAGACGATAAAATGAGTCAGATTAGTCACGGACAGTATACTGCGCATGCGCAAAAGTGTAGCAATATGCTACTATAAAGAAGAAGCGCAGATTAGTCTCTGCAGCAGAATTATTCTTCTGCTTAAATGTGGGCAGGAGTATTGCAGATTAATCTCTGCGCAGAATTCTTCTGCTTAGGTGTAGGATAGGATTTTTCAGATTATTCTCTGAAATATAGAATTAATCTTCTATGTTGGAGGTTGGGAATATTCTTGTACTTAGATTAGTCTCTAAACCAGATGAGCTCTGGACCAAGAATGATTTTGTACGGGGCGGCTTATCGGCTTTATATAGCCGCTGCATCCAGTTATGAGTTCTCACCCTAGCAACGATTGATCCGATGTCTGAATGTACCACAGACAGCTGGTTGAAGTAACCTCACTTGCTGTCATCGACAATTGTAAATTTTAGGAGGTACCATTGAATAAATAACTAATAAGGAAACGGCAGATCGGGTGAAAACCTAAGCCACTTGGCGAAATGTATTAATGTGCTGTGTTTGTAATCGTTTCGTCATGGCAGTAATGAAATTCTGACATTTTGAAGAGGGACATTTTTTATAATCGAAATTGCTATTTTACATAGCTCCCCCTTATTTTCAGATAATATTTCTTGGCTTTGCCTTTGTATGACTGACATAATTTAGGCAGTAATGACAATTCAATTGTAAACAAACAAACCGGCATTGGTAAAATGCTAAATTTTTTGCATTGGCTGTTTATTTTTATAAATATTTCACTTTTATTTTGCTAGAAACACTATAATTAATTATTAAAGCTATTAAAGTTACTTGAAGAATGCTTTCCCACGAGAATACCGCCGTTCGTTCCTGCAGCACAGCATAGCGCACTTCATTACGATAGTTTAAGACGCCGGAGTCTCTGTTACATAAAATATCGTTCACAAAAGAATATTTTACGCTTATTTCACACTACTATTAAGTAAAAATCCTGTTAAACTATTTATTTATTACAATATCACGAATTCAAATCCGAAACTTATTTTCAAAATATATGAAATGTCAGAAATGTTGAACTGACACAAAATAGGCCCTCTTGTCATTTCTCCCCCGACCTTGGGCCATACTGTCGTTGAATTCCTTAAACACCACGTACACTATATTCGCACGATACCCCGCTTCCTTATTAGTTATTTATTTAATGGGTGCTACGTATGCTTTGGTGAATTTTTTTATTGATTTCTTCATTTTATTAATGAATTTCGATTGCTTTTAGGTGAACTGCAGCTCCCAAGGGTTTTTAGCGGATGCTTCTTGCTTTCGAACGGATTTAGGAGAGCATTTCTGATGGAAATGTAAAACTATCAGATAAGTATTTTTGTTTATGATTTTAGAACTTGATTCTTTGTGTTTCCTTTATTTTGTATTTTAGGGAATGTCTTCTTTCGTGGAAACCAGGTTATATTGGAGAACTGAATTTTGCCAAAAGAATGGAGGTGGACTAAACATCGGTGGAATAAGCTTCTATTTATGTGAGGACTGAACAACAATCAAATTGAGAAAACTTTAGTATTGATAGAAAACAAATTTACTCTAAAATTTAAACTCGACTGCTTCAAATTCAGAAAATTTTTAGTTTAAATTTAAAACCATATAATTTACTTGAAACTTGCCGGTTTAAATTTAAAACAGTTAACAGTTTTAATTTCAGACTATGTGGAATTATCAATAAAAAACTAATTGGTCTTAATAATTTTAAGACTTTGTTTAAGTTTTAATTTCAAACTTTTTCGGAATGGAATGATTTACAAACCCAAAAGTCTTAATTTAAGCCTCATATTTTTAACCGTGTATCTGATCTGAATTTTACACTGCTTGGTTGTTCCATTGAAGAATATCTAAAGCTTAGAGCATTAGTCTTCCTATACAACATACTGAACCCAACAGCCCGTTTACTTTCGGACCGTGTTTCGTCCTTTGAAGTCTACCAGAGGTTAGAATCTGTTAATTCCTCGTTTTCAGACCTCTGCATTAGATGGATCTTATATTGCTCAACCCACTCGAATCTGGAATTCTTTACCAAAAAAAATTCAGAAGGTTAACTCGATCGGCACTTTTAGACATCTGCTTGTAATTTTTTTGACATACATAATAAGGAGCTTTTTAGTTTTTCTTATATTGATCTTAATTAGTTAATCTCTTTTGCTATTATTGATTTTAAATTTTCTGATTTAGAATCCTTTTTATGCTGTAAGTAAAATACCTGAATCTGTTGATTGCAGACATTTTCATCATCTAGAAAATAATTAGTGGCGAGTCGTGAATAACATTTGTTATATCATCTCTAGAAATTGAATAATTTACAAATATCAGAATAACACTTAAGTTCTCACGGATGAGTTTTTTATTTTCAATTGATAAATAAATATTATTTATTTTGTTTTATTAATATTAAACAATTAGCTAAATAAATAAATAAATAAAGAACTATAATTAGCTGATTAATTATCTAAGACCATTGATATAAGCAAACCGGTAGAAGATCGTTTAAGGTTTAGATAGTTAAATGAGGTTCCACGATCAGTTCTTTTGTTGGATTTAATAATCATAATTCACTTATGCATCGTAATTATTATAATCAACTTGGTTTGGAATTTAATTTGCGTTCTACAACGTTTTTAAGATACTCTAGAGAATGTCATTTCTCTGGTTTTTTTTATAATAGACGTGATCAATAACGCAATCAGCTGTAAACCTTCAGTCAGTTATAAACCACCCCTGTTTATAAAAATATTATAGACAAGTATTACAGACATAAATTCGCTGCTTAGAGAACGTTTGTTATATGCTTTTGGGATTTTTAATAAAAACACTCCCGTAAGAAAAACCTGTACTATTTAATCCAACTTTGTGAGACTTATTGTACAAAACAAAGATACAATATAAAATAATGGTTCAATGTTACTTAATTTAAGTACGAGAGGAAGGAAAGTGACGAGTGCTTGACAACTTTAATGACGTTGCCATATCTCTCTTGTAGGGTGCATTCGTCGTGTTACATTCGTTCAGTTTGTTTACTATTACTATTTAGCAGTTCACCGCGATATAAAAAATCATTAACAGATCGCTTCAATACCCCGAATAGGCCTCAGGTCATCTAGTGAATCGGTTCACTACCAACAGGATATATGAATACCCATTCGAGCTCTCTATTGGTCCTACGATATCAATATGTAAGTGTTCAAAACGAGCTTCTAGAACACGGAATTGCTCTAACGGTAATTTAGTGTGGCGTATAGTTTGCGAAAGTTGGCAGAAGAGATAAATCTGAGTCTATTGCTTAATATTGTTATTTAGTTCAGGCCAAAAATAACGTGCGCCTACAAGTTTTCGACAACCGCGTATGCCAGGATGTAATAACGAGTGTAATGATTTGAATACCTGTCATCGCAATGGGTTTGGGTCACATGGACGGATTTGAGGAGTGCTGATTTCGGATCGTATTGGGTGATTAGTTGTTGGGATAATTCGCTGCTCGAGTTTGAATTTGGAACTGTGTGGTCTTTTGCGGCTTAGAAGGTTTTTAAATTCCTCGTCATCTTGCTGCTTAACTAAATTCTCCAAAGTGAATTTGGACTTGTCCAATGTTGCTACGTCGTCTTCCCTTTCTCTAAAAAAAAAATTCTTAACAGTGCTTTATTTGTTCTTTCATTCTTAATCTCAAAATAATTGCATGGAATAATTTCACTGAATTGAAGTGAATGCTGAATGCAAGTGAATGCAAGTGAATTCACACAGACTTCAGTGAATGCAATGCATTCCAGAGTAATGCAGCTCAAAGTAATACATTCCTTTTCCTAATTTCTAATACTGAAGAAGAATGAAAGAATACAAAATATGCATTCTTCATTCCTTTGAATTAAAACCAAAATATGCTGCATTCTTTAACAACTCTGGTGACTAGGCAATTAATTGAAATGTCAGGTTTACTGTCTACTTCAGGTCTACTAAGAGATCGTGTTTTACTAAAAACTCCGCGCCATTTATAGGTCTATTAAATGGAGCGAGAGTAAATCAGAACACAAAAGTTCTTCGTAATACTGGGTCTATCTTTAATAGTTTGGTTCCAAATGTTTTCATTTCGGTACCGTTTGTTGCGATTAGACTACATTGCGGTAACTTAGAGCATGCCTCTTGGAAATAGTAAGCAGGTATTACTGATGCGTCCACCCCAGTATCAATTAATATCGTTTAAATTGTTTTAAATTGTTGTGCACTGGATTTACACCTCGATCATAAGACCCATGCTTACATATGCCTGCTTGGGAATTACGGGCTCCAAGCGATCAACGGCTACTCTTGCTCTTAAGGTCCTACTTAATCTGCCACCCCTGGATTTTGTCATTCAGGCAGACTGCGCTCATGGGGATGTTGGGAGGATGGCTGGACTGGCTATTCTCATTGCTCTCTGGCGTATGGGCTGCACTTGATGCGATGGTACCTGAGCTTCGTTTTGTGCATCGTTTCTCTGTGGGCTTTCCTGTAAGGGAATCGTGGACAGAGGGAAGTGCCTTATCGAGCCTTCCCCGGTCCTCTATAAAAATTTTCACCTACGGCTCTCTCACTAATGAGGGAGCTGGGGCGGGCGTCTACTTTCCTGAGTCTGATATTGGGATGGAGTACTCACTTGGTAGACACTGTCTTCCACTGTCTTCCAGGCTGAAGTCTTCGCCATATCAATTGGAGCGAAGTTAGCCCTTAATATGCAAATCCAGGGAAAGGACATTGCTATCCTTTCGGATAGTCAAGTAGCCTTTATGGCTCTGAGTGGCCCTCGGATAACATCTAACTTACTGGGGAATTGCAGGTCGTTTGTGGATATGTTGTTTATCCACAACAAGGTGTCCCTTCTGCAGGTTTCTGGTCACATGGGGATCATGGGGAATTGAACGGCTGACCTTTTAGCTAGGGCTGGTCCTGATTATCCGTTCCTCGGATCGGAACCAGCTTTAGGCGTTGCCAGCTCGAGTATCAGATCTCTCATCAAAGCGGATGGTCATGGAAAGCATCAGCAGAGATGGGCGAACCTGAGTACGTGCAGGTGCATAAAACACTTTCTTGATGGGCCCAATGGGACTATATCCGATTTTCTCATGGGGATCGGATAGAAACAATATAGAATTGTGGGTGGCATCATCATCGAGCACAGCTCACTTTACGCTCATCTAACAAGGATGGGAGTTATTGACAGACCTGGGTGTCTGTTCTGCCTGGAGGGTGACTCCGAGACTATCGAATACTTTTTTTTGCGTGTCCGGCCTTCGTCCGGTGCAGACTGGATACCCCAGGGTCTGGCCTTCTATCTGTGGATGAGCTGAAAAACCTGTCTCACCAAAATCTGATGCGCTTCATTAAGAGGACAGGAAGGTTTCAGTGAATGGCTTTCTAGCAGAGCAGCACAATGGCTCGCTATGGTCTCCGTGCTTGTGATGGGGTCTCCTGTCCCCCTGCCTTTAAAATATAAAAAAAAAGTGTTATCGTGATTGCGGAATGAAGTTTCGTCTCCCAGAGTGATTGTACTAAAAAATCCGTTAAGGATGACTTGGAACCGCCGACAATTTGCATTTGCCGTTAAAGTTGTGAAGGCTTTCGATCGCCTAGATCCTCAGCATTCAATAATTTTTTGAGGCGTCTTTGTTCTGACTGCGACTGACGGTTTATCAAAATAGTTTTTAAATTATCGTACCTATTTTTATCGGGCGGTTTGTTTAATACATCCAAAACGCTATTTATCGCTTCGACTCAAAGTGCAGATAAAATATGCTTTTATTTTATTTCGTCCCTCTTGATGATTTTAAATGTGAACTGGGCCTCCGCTGCAATAAAACACGCCGCGGGCGCACTTTTCCAAAAAAACTGGTAAATAAATTGTTATTTCAAAATTAGGAAAATCACTACTGTAAGTCTTCTCCGTGTTAGGGAACTATCGTTAGTTTCCGTCATATTTATACGAAGAGATTAAGTATGAAAAAATAAATAAAAATGTGCTTACAGTTAAATTAAATCATTTATTGGTCCTTCATTTGCTCCGGTACAAATTTGTCAATAGAAACTTAAGTTAAATTTCTTTAATATTTCAAAATTATTTATCGCTTTATCATTCTAGTCAATTCAAAATAGATCTACAAAAATTTAAAGATTAATTTGGATTTAATAAGATTTGAATTGCAAAAAAACTTAATTTATTAAAGATAATATGGTCATCCACGTTGAATGTCAACTTTCATATAAATGTGAGCGATTAATCTAAAACCAGTTCAAATAAAATGGCTGCTATCCAGAATGCTTTCTGTATGAAATAACGTTCAGCTGTGTAAATAATTTCAAACTGAAGAACTACTGCGATGTGAAAGACATCATCCTATAGCTTACAGGAAAAAGAATGTACATCCCGTTGTTTCCTTTGCTGTTTACTACAAGATTTTCCAATTTAACACGGTGCAACAAAAATTCTAATATATTCGACAAATGTAGTTGAAATTACCGTCCTCAAAAGGAATTTCCTTGTTTCTGCGGTATGAGCTGGTTGCTTGCTTTATTGTAGAATTGGCTGCTTTCTTCTCATTTTTTACCTCGGACACAAGGTTTGCAGAAATTACCTTTTGTTGAATTTTTTATGTGCATTTTTCTCGGCGTCACCACTTGTAATATGTTTTCTGGTTTTTAGTAAAATACTCCCGTAAGAAAAACATGTACTATTTAATCCAACTTTGCAAAACTTATTGTTCCGACGCAGAACAATAAATATAAAAAAGTAAACTTACATACCACTTCAAATTCCCGCGACGAATAAAATTCTTGGCCCTTCAGGGCTCCCTTGATGTAGTTCCAAACTACAACAAGAACCTACAAATAAACAAAAGATTCAATCACTAAAAAGGTAAACAAACATATTACAAGAATTTTACCATAAAAAGAAATCTTATCTGAAACTACTGAATCCAACTCCAGATCGCCACAGCACTCCTCCAAATTATTTATATTCTAAAAAAGGGAAATAAATAAACAAATTGGTATTCAAATACTAATACAAAAAAGGCAAATAGGAGAACTAACCCAAATATCCACGATGACAGCACAGCATCTACATCTCTACCATTAACATCTGACGTACGTCAGTATAGTCAGATGTATAGAGTTCTCATTCGTTATCAGCTGTAATACGCACAGCTGAAGCATAATACATGCAACGCCATGCAATTTTTTTCTGAGCCCCCATTTACTCTGTACATTTCCAGAGTATAAATAAAGCGGGGGCTCGAGCTAGAAATCATTGCGTTTTTGGCAGTCTTCCGAGACGGATCAGAGGATTTGCATCTGACTAAGTTAAGGAAATCTTTGGGCGTTTCGAACCCACTATATAAATTATTGCAAATTCAATAATTTATCACCACGAAAGACGGATCAGCAGTATTGACGCTGAAAAAGTCATTATTAATTAAACTTCTCTTATTTTTTCAGCTCATTTTACGCCGGAAGGTTAATTGAATTCCGGCAAAAATTTACATGGGCAGCAGTGAAGCCTTTTAAGTTATTTATATATTTTAATTGGCACGAAAACTAATAGTATTTTATTTTTACAGAATAAAAACATCATCTGCTGCGACATTTTATTTGGATTTTTTGTTGGAATTATTTCGTTTGAATTATCATTTATTATTTTGTATTTATTATTTCGTTTGAATTATCATTTATTATTTTGTATTTATTATTTCGTTTGAATTATTATTTGTTTTATTTGAGTACGATTTTTTTTTGTTGAATTTTTAGTTTATAATTTCAATATTATTATTTTAATTGAATTTTATTTGAGTTGAATTATCATTTTTGTTTACAAAAATTTTTTATGATAAATAAAGGTTTGACTAAATCAAAACATCAGTCTTCTCAGTTATCAACCCGGCACCTCTCCCTGATTTCGCTTCGACCTGTAAAGGCCTAAACACTTATTCTAGAAAACAAAGTTACAATATAATAGAATGGTTCAATGTTACTTAATTTAAGTACGAGATGAAGGAAAGTGACGAGTGCTTGACAACTTTATTGATTTAAACTTTGGTAGATAGATAATCGTTGGACCTTTCCAATGGTCTATAAATTTTTTGCCTCACCCTTTCCGTTTTGAAGTTATAGCTCAACAAAGTTAAAACTTCGGAATTTTTACTCGTTTTTTTTATTTAACTACTATTTTTATCAAAAAACACGTCATCAATATCAATTTTTCATATTGAATTTAAAAAGCCCAAAAGCTTAACTTTAATATGACCTATCACACTCTGTACTCAAAATGTAATCCTTTCTGCCTGTTTGCAGCGAAAATGGCGGAAAAAGTTCAATAAGTGCCAGAAAGTACGCAATTATCTTTTAGAAGTGACCTTTTTCAGCCATATTCGCTGGATATGCTTAAGAAAAAGTGCAAAAAAACGCAAAAAGGGTTACATTTTGGGTACAGAGTGTTATAGGTCATTTTAAAGCTAAGCTTTTGGGCTTTTGTAATTAAGTAAGAAAAATTGATATTGATGACGTATTTTTTGATAAACATAGTAGATAATTAAAAAAAAACGAGTAAAAATTTCGAAATTTTAAATTTGTTGAGCCATAACTTCCCTCCCCCCACCCATACAATTTTTTGTTTGTCTAAGCATGACCTATCCATAGCCTTCGGGTGCCAGGCCACATACGGGATACCCTGTATAAAATAAATGACAGCTCACTGCGATATATAAATTCGTTAGCAGTTCGCTGCATTTTATCTGCTAACAGATCAACATAAAGAAAAGAAAATTATATAGAATTAGATTGATTCCAAGTATCAGCATTTGTAGAAGGTATTACATGGATCCCAAGAGGAGTAAGTAAAAAACTAATAGTATTCCTTATTTTATTGCAAAAGTCGTGGAAAAGAGGTTGTTTGCTCAAATTTTGAAGTTCCTAAACTCTTATAACTTCCTGGGTAGATTCCAGTCCAGTTTTCGCTTCAAGTATAATTGCGAAACTGCTGTACTTAAAATTACCTTCGATTTGCTACTGGCGCTGAATGTGGATAATGCTTATCTTGATCCTATTTGATATATCTGAAGCGTTCGATATTGTTGATCGCTCTACACTGCATGTCAAATTGAGTGGGAGTTTCGGTTTCACTACCTCTGCTGTTGGCCTTATTGACAGTTTCCTCACAATTAGATCTCGGCATGTTAAAGATAATGGTTGTTTATCTTCCGTATTTTCGTTGTCGTAAGGTTTTCCACAGGGATCAGCTCTCGGACCCCTACTGTTTTGCATGTATTTTTATGACCTCCATGATGCAATACTGGATACCCAGTGGCAATGCTATTATTATAAAAAATGACAATTAGTAACACAAAATTATTATAAAAAATTACTTTGTGTCGCACTGCACTGCTCTGTATAAATGGGTGTACGCTATAGAAGTGGCGGTTCGTGGAAATGAGCTTTTATGGGGCTAACCTGCATTGAAATAAAAATAATGATATTTTCTATCCACTCAAGAGGTATGGTTTAGAGAACGTGACTTCTTGAATTGATATCCGTTTTCAGTCAATAAAATAAACTTTGAGTAAACAATGCAAAACTTCAATTTGAATGCTTTTTGAGGTTACTTTGAGCGATTCGAATACTCTGTAATAGTCATCCATATCGACATCCCCGATTGGAGCTAGTTTTCTTTTCATCATGATCGCGTAGGAATAAATTCCGATTTTCAAAAACTTTAAACTATCAAACTCTACTTAAAACGTGAGGACTTTATATTCACGGTTTCGTTGCGTCTTTTAATTGAAGCAGCATAATCAGTATCTATTTGAAACATAATATTTATCTAACCAATCGTGTCTATAATTGGTCTAAGACCAATGCTAACGACACTCTAGATCAGTGGCTCCCAAAATATTTTGGTCGTGGAACACCCAAATTTTTTACCAATGATCTCAGAGCCCTCAATATTTTTTAAATACAAGTATTATTTATGTATTTCAGAACTTAAAAAGAAAACAATTCATCATAGAAATAATTAAAAATACAAAACATAAACTAAAATAAATGAGAAAACTTTAATGTGAAGAATGCACCTGCTTCTTTGATTCCACAATTCTCTTTAAATTTGGCGTTATGTTTGATAACTGAACTCGCATATCCTGGTGCAGCATCAAGTTTGTTACGATATGTGGTTTTTGTCGCAGCATATTTTGAAAACCCAGCTTCACACAAATAAGTGGCTGTAAACGGCAATAAAATTCAAATAGCCTGTTTTGATAAATTTGGATATTCATTGAATACATCTGACCAGCATATTGTTAACGAAACTGTTCTAAATTTGGATTCTAATTATGTATCCGAGCTCAATTCAATAAAATTTTCATAATCCATGGACTGAAATCCTTTCGGTTTTTCTTTTATTTTGAAAGGATTTTGTACCCAGTAATTATCTTGAAAAGTAATCACCGAGTGATTGCTGTAAACTGGACAGATGTGCCTTATACCATCACAAATTTCCATATCTAAATCCACTTCAGATTCTTTGAGAAAATCACTAAGTGTCTGGGAACACTCGAAGTTATTTGACTCCACAGCTGAAATCCAATAATGTATTTTCCTTGAAGAGGCAACCAATTTATATTTTGCCAAATATAATTCGTTCAATTTACCAAATATATCAGCAAGGTATCCAAGTGTATACAGGGTGTTTCCCCTTAGGAGGTCCATAGAGCGGGAGGTGATAGTACTCACCTAGTCGAACCAAAAATTGCATGGCAGGGGGGGGGGGGGCAATATCAACCGTTTAGGAGTTACAGGGTGATTCATAAAAAAAGCTAGGTTTTCACAAAACACCCTGTATATTAAAAACTACAGGGCTTATGGTCACAGTTAAGGGCTCACTGTATGCAGAACTTCATGGCCTTTCCAACTCCAGCTCAACCCGCCCCGTACCCCTCTCCCCTCAGAAGTTATTAAGGTCTAAGCAAGAAATTTCGGATTTTCTTTCCTTTTGTTTTAGTTTGACCTCTATTATTTTTGCAACTTTTTTTATAAAAAACTGTAAACTGTAGACTCTCCTCTTTAATATGGGGAAACACTCTGTATAGTCTAGTCATATTACTTAATCTATCTGATAAATCAAATTTATGACCAGTAAAATGTAAAATACGCCAACGACATTCAAATATTCGCACAAGAATTTTACCACTGGATAACCATCTAACTTCCGTATGAAGAAGTAAAGTGGTGTGAAGACTACCCATATGTTTGCACATGGCTATGAAAATACGTGTTTACAATAGTTTACTTTTAACAAAATTAATAATCTTCACTGTTTCGTCTAGAACAGATTTAAATGTAACTGAAATCCTTTTTGTTACTAATGTATATATCTGTGAAGAATGCAATGAGGACTGTTACAGTTTTTTGCAGCACTTTTAATCCGTGCTACACACCACTCACTTTTCCTGTCATTGCTTTTACTCCATCTTTGCATACTTCTATACATTTTCCCCAATGCAGTTAAATATATTCTCCCCATGGTGTAATTTTCACACTTTCACATTAAAGCAAAACTTCTTCAATTCTTTTATTAAAATCATACCGAACAAAAACAAGCAAAATTGCGCAACGTCTGTGGACTCATCTAGTCACATACCCGCAACATTAAAATAAGTTCTATTTCAATGTCATTAGCAATATTGTTAATACGGCTTTTTACAGTATTGTTAGAAAGAGACACACTGTCAACCTGTTTACTATACTCTTCGCCCAATACACATGAAACGATATCTTCAACGCAACGCCTGCTAGATTAACTATTTTGAATTTGTTTACCATAAAACTCTTGCAATTATTATGGCTTTAAAAAAAGAAATATTTTTGCCTTTATCTGTTGGGTGACTTTTTTCCAAATTTCTCCGTAGTTTTGCTGGTGCTAAGGAGCTGTTTGCCAATATTTTGTTGCAAACAATCAAACCGCATCTGGAGCATTCTCGTCTTTTTATTGATACCACCTGCCCAAAATCGGAAGATGGCAGAGTTGGAAGATGAGGCTGTAGCTGTACGGAACTGGAGGTTGATGGCATTGCGGGTTCCAGAATGCCTGTATCTGTAGATTCCGCAATTTCTGAATTATTACTAACAACGTCAACTTTTTTTAACGAATCATTATTTTAACCATCGATCCATTATAAGGCAATTCTTTTTTATAGATACAAAAATGGTAAAAATATTACAGAGAATAAATAATAAATAAATTATAAAAACTATTTATAGTCCTACCTGATTTATAAAAGCACAAGAGGAATAGAAAATACTTATTTTTGTTCACTTGAAAAAATTGTTGTTAGATTTACAATTTACAATATAGTACCAAAGAACGATGACATACAGAAAATGCATCAGAAGTAAATTCTACACTCCCAAATTTTTCAAGCATAGAGCTGGTGCGGGCGAGCTGACGGGGAAAATTTGTTTTGGCTTGCAAAAATATAGACAATAAAGAAGGGTAAGCCTGCAATGCCTCGCTCCAATATAAAATCAACGTTACCTCGACGCGATGAAGGGAAGGCCACAATTTTTTCTTAGAAATTTACAGTAAATTTTGCGGCAGAATTTATTCAGTTTAATGAATATGTATATTAAACACCATTCTTATTTTTTTTAATGAAATAAAATTTGTCACGCGGAACCTCTAAATTTTCTTGTGGAACCCCAGGGTTCCACGTAACATACTTTGGGAACAAATGCTCTGTCTAAGTAATTTCTTATGGTGACCCCTCTGTACAAGTTGGATTGGTAAAGTGGTTTTTTGCAACTATTCTAATAGGGTTATAACCAATTTTACAGGATTTTGTGTTCTGAAGAACTTTTCAGCGCAGTAAGATCGTTTTCACATATATATATATACGTAAAAAACCTCAACTTTTGAATGGAATCTCCTTATTTAGTTCATTTTTATACCCTAGATGATGAAATCATACAGTATACACTAAGTTTGTCATTCCGTTTGTAACGCATAGAAATAATGATGATAAAGCAAAATGGATTGGACACCTATGCATAATTTACTGTATGATTCAGAAATCACAGGTTTTAATAAAATAAGAACTTACACTGCACGAGTATTTCTCGTTAGCAATATAAACATATAAAAACCATTTGTTTGTTCCTGGTGGCAGCGCTAGGAAAAGGGTTAGTGTGACTGCAACTTATAGCAACGCAGCCATTGGCTACGCCTTGTATAAGGCTAATATGTGAAGCTTAAAGCCGCTACACATGCAAATCGTACGACTTGTCATGCATAACTCAAAACGTACGATTTGCATGAGTGTGTTTAGCGAAGTCAGAGCTTGAGTTGAGAATCAAGTCTAGCATGAATGAGGTCGTCCGAAACTATTGCGTACAAGCAACTCTGACATCTTAGAATTGAGTCAGTATAAAAGTCGTTGCGTGTGAAGGCAAAAGTTAACATCCAACAACTTGGCCATGCACAAGTCGTACGATTTGCTTGAGCGTGTGTAGCGGCATTTAGATTACTTCCCAGACTTTGTCGCCGAGCTTGAGTCTCTAACAGTTACTGTAGTTGGAATCTTACGTTTCCATAACGATTGAGTTAACCCTTTGCTTAGGGTTGTAATTAATTAAAACCTGCATAGGACGATATAGTTCCGACGGTCGTCGATCATCCAACTCTTGAGCTAATAACAATTCTCTATACTTATATGCATGTTGATTTACTGCTTGTTTCTAAGATGTATATAAAGCAGAAATGCAGTAGGAGTAAAACCAAGGATTGTATGTACAATTTGAAGCAGACGATTCGAAGCTTCAAAGTATTCGAAGCTTCTAAGTCGAATCTTTCGAAACATGAACGTTTTACCGAAGCTTCGAACCATTAATGTTTTAGCAACAGTTCGAAGCTACGAAGCATGAACTTTTCCTGGTGTCTGCTCTGCAGTCTTAAAGTTAAATTATAATATTGGCGGTGAAGTGAAAGAATTTTTGAATGGTTTAAAGAGTGTCTGATTTTTTCGGGGAATAGATGTATTATAAATGTTTTGGGTATGATAAGAATATAAAAATATGTTTCATTATATGCATGATTTGAAATCCGAAAAACCTTTTTGGAACTTTGTATAACATAAAATCAATCCAAAATGGTGTCAGTTTAGTCAGATTTGATTAAAAGTTGTGTATAAATTGCCTTACATGGAGATAACACAAGGAGATAAAGTACTGCTCCAAAATGGTGTCAGTTAGTCAACTTTGACTAATAATCGATATCATGGTCGCTAATTACGAATTTGTGTCGAAGTTTAGAAATTAAAATAACACAAGAAGCCCTACGCCCGGATTACAAATTTTGAATCAAACAAATAATACCCAACGGGTTTCATCAGGGTATAATAAGAATGTAAATGATACTTTTGAATTGCGTTTCAAATACACAAATTTAATTAATTTTCAAATAAGTTTATCCCTTAAACCATTGTAAAGGCACTTTCACATCAAACACAAGAAACGAAAAAATGTAAACCGAAAAACTCAATTTATTCCACTTTAAAATAAGATTTTTGCTCCAATGATTAATAAAATCATGGAAAATAGGATAAACTATTAATTTTACTAATAAAATAGTATATTTATCTTAGAATTTTTAAGAAAACACAACTTTTATGATTTATCGGACGACGTTTTTCGGCCGATAAAACATAAAAGTTGTGTTTTTCTTCAAAATCTGAAATAAATATAACAATTTTCTCAGTATAATACCTAGTTCATCCTATTTCTCTGGATTTTATTAATCATTGGAACAAAAATCTTATTTTAAAGTGGAATAAATTGAGTTTTTCGCTTTACATTTTTCTGTTCTTGTTTTTGATGTGAAAGTGCCTTAAATGTGGAAACATTTTTCTCGGGTTTGTTTTAATATTTATTAATTCTGTTGAACGGGCCTCTGGATTGCTCTAAAAGTTGATATAACACCTTTAAAATAACTGTGCGCTTTCTAAAATCATGCCAAATTTGGTACATTTCAATTCTCTCGAACTCTTTATCATAGTTCGGTACTTCGTTGTTAAAATGTTCCTGCTTCAAAGGGTTCAACTTCCAAGCCCTAGACGATTTCATATCCTCTGAGGTCAAATGATTATGCAAAACTAATTTTTTCTTTAGTACAATTTGGAACATCATAACTCCTATTATCGAACCAAGCAATAAGTGATAAAATATTTACATATTGTCGCCGCCATCTTCAAGTTATAAGTGCTGACCGAATATTCGTAATCCGCGCCACCGAGAATCCTAAAATATTAATTTTGAATTGAATTGGGCCATAATGATAAAATTCGGTCGCCATCTTGTAGATTCCATCTTTATTTTATCTTATATAAAGATGTTAAAGAATATTATCATGTAAGATCAATAAGTGCTACAAATTTTAGCTTTAATTTTGAAGCACGGAAAGATGGTAGCTTTGAAACTTCGAATTCTTCAGTTCGATGGTCAAGATTCGTTCCTCAATTATTCTTTCGAAACTTCGGAGCTTCGAAAAAAGCTGCCAGCCTCGAAAATTAACAGTCGTAATATATACGTTGATATGTAGTTTTGTTACTCTTGAAGTCCCGTTCTTATTATCCCGTTATAATGTTATTTCTTATTATTTCGTGTCATTCAGTTCGACGTCAAAACATATATTTATACAATAGCTTGTTGGATAGATGATTATGTTTATCTATTAATCTTATGTATCGATCTTATATGGTCGTGGCTACCACCTTTGGGGACTTCTAGTGTATGAATGAGATCACACAGGTTTTAATAATATAAAAACTTACACTATTTGTTGTTAGAATTATAAACACATATAAACCATTTGGTTGTTTCTGTTGGCAGCGTTATGAACTTCGATAGCATCGGCTTAGATTTCAAAAGTATACTCCGCTCGTAACTTGTCACTCTATAACTCTGAAGACTGAAGATTGGTTTGTTTACCGTGTGGTCCATTTCATGTATCATGACTAACCTCATTAAACAATAGTACAAAGAAAGAATTACGGACTTCTTAATCCATTCATTGCCAATATCAATTTTATTGATATTGGTAACGTCGAATTATTGACTTTTTAATAAGTCATTGCAAGGGGGGCAAGAGTAAACTAGTTCCCCTGTGCAAATTTTGGTGTAGTGGTATATCTAGTAATTGATAGATTAATTTTTTGAGGATGTTGTTGGCTCCGTTGATATCGCGGTTCCACACCAATTTACAGTGTGGGCACACTTGAAATCGGTGTGGGGATTGCGATGTCACACATTCGAGGAAGCAACACGAGCATAACTTCGTCGTCCTAAAATCGTCTATCAGTATTACACTGCAGCGTTGTTGTTTTTGCATTGTTATGAAATTCCGCAACATGAATCTGGTGTATTGTATGTAGTCGCAATTTTTTGTGGAATAATTCTGGGCTTCCGCATTAAATTCTAGAGCCACGCGACCCGTCATTCGCTTGAGACGATGTTTCCTTTCGCCTTGTCCTGTTTGATGCCGAAAACTACTATTTTTTAATAGACTGTTGGTAGCGTGTCCGTTGTCATTTAATTCTACCATACCGTACATGTATCGGAGGCCTGGATCAATTCCGCACATTTTCGAATATCTACCTTGCAAAAAATCTGATTTTACAGTTTCCAATTTTAACGTATCCTCAGTTGAATTTCTTTTCGGTCTTCGTAAATGTATAGAGACGTCAATGCCGTTTGTTGTGATTGAACCGCCAAATGTTATTTTTCGCCGTATAAGTACATAGGTATTTCGACAGCTTGAAATAATCTTCCCATTTATCTGTAACTTCCTCTTTTAGTAATTTAATACCCAAATGTGAAAGAGTTTCGAACAAAGCGTCTCTCGTATACAGTAAATGTTTGCGTCCAAAGGTGAAAATTGGCACAAGTTTGAATGATTTCATTTCACAACTGGTGAAATATTTCTGCAGGTGATAGAGAAATTCGATAAATTGCCACCAATGTGCCTCAATTTTCTGAAAATCCAATGTTTTGGCAGACGGAAATTTCTTGTACATCTCTTCTATTTCTGGGCATTTGTTATTGCTTATGAATAACTTTTTCAGTATTTCGTTAATTTCAGATTTGCTTTTCGTTTCATTATATTCATGTCGAAAATATTGCCGCAAATGACTATACATATGTACGGTGATATTATTTTTCGTGCTAGTTTGCAATTGCTTAGCAGCTCCTTGAACTAAATAAGTTCTATGTTTGCCTTCATGTCGCGGAATATGGTATTCATCCCGAATACTGCAATAGTCCGGATCAATTTTCTTACTATTATTCTTAGTATTATCTTTTATTTGGTAGAATTCCAACAGGAAATCAGGTTCTTTTGTATATGCTGTATACAAGTTTGGGTTTTCCTGTATTTTATAATTTAATAGGATTGATGTTTCTACCATCATAGCGGACACTACATTAACATCGCTTTGGATACGTTCATAGACCTCTGCATTCTTCACAAATTTATGCAAACTGCCTTTGATTGTAAATGTTTCCTTTTTAACATTATCGCCACTTTTACGGTCATTTTTTTCTTTCTGCGAGGGTATGTAATGCAAACATTTGCGGCTGCTTTTCCGCGTGTGGTCATCCTTACCACAAGATTTGCATCCCATCCTGAAACAAAAAGCTATTAATTCGACATAAGCTTTGCAAAGTTTGTGGCGTTTTACCTGTCCAATCCTCTAAATCTGTGTAAATATTATTCTATGGTGATGGTTTTAAATTTTGCGGCAGGGGATTCTGCGTAAGTCCAGCGTTAACTGCAAAAGTACAAACAAATAAATGTAAGAATAAATTTAAAAAATGTTTGAAATTCTTCTTGTAAGCACAAAATTATCAAAGATATTTTCATTTCGTTCTTTATTAACGTCTGCTCTATCTTTAATTAAAAATTAAGCAATTTACACTTTATTCAATGATAGGTACAAACACATATACAAAAGCGCAGTGTGAGGTGTTTAAAAAAAAATAAAAGAAAATTTAACCAAAAACGTCAAATTAGTAGTTATTTGTGTAAAAAAATTTCTCAAAAGTGAAATAAAAAGTTGGTTTAGAAAAATATGGCTAACTTTGAAATATATCAAAAGTTGAATGCGAATGCTAAAGCAATTACGCAAAGTTTGCCGAAAAAAGAACATCGCAATTTATGCCATCGTTGGCTCCATTTATTGTACAGAAACGATTTATAATGTGCATAATTAGTTCAACAAAATGTTCTGAAATTATTATCTGCTTTAATACGAGTCAATCATCTGGTGGGCCCATTTCTAGATAAGCCCGAAGAAATCAAATTGTATAGAATCGCATGCAAGTATAAAGTTTACGACATAAACAAGTTCATTCTGTGCGAATCGGTTAAAGCAGCTAGAAATGATAAGCTTTGAATGATAGAAAATTAAATCCTTTCAATTCTTCGGCAACCACGACTGTGCAATAAAAATGTACAAAACATTATTTAATAACCCGCTCTAGGCTTCTCAATTAGTTTTCAACCAAGTGATGATTGTTATCTGGATTCACTCAGCTGCTTAAAGGAGATGTGTTTACATATGCTGCCTTATGATGTCCCATTTGCAATATCTTTATACTAAGTTCACAGATTCTTATGACATTAATTCGTCATACAAAAGCTTCTCTTATCGTCTCTTGATTCGGTATTTCGGTGATAGCAGAGAGAGAGGCTAGGCAAATTGGATGCAACAGACACATTAGATATTAACGCAACTAATAGTAGAACTAGTTACTACATGCGCTATTATAAGTGCACCGGGCCAATACATTGCACCATTGCTTTTGGTTGTGAAGCCTCTGTTCAAACGGACCAAAAACTTTCTCTTAATACACCAAGAAAAAGAAAAGTTCATGAGCAATTGTCAATACTGCGCGAAGAGAATAAGAAACTTAAAAAAGAAAACAAAAAATTACAAAAATTACCAAAAGACCTTGCAGATTTGGTACGAAATTATTTTAAAAATAAAAACAGGAAGTCACAAGGAAGAAGATATACAAAGCAAATAAAATTGCTCTCCCTTGAAATATTTTGCCGCGCTCCGAAGATATATAAACGCTTGTCAAAGAGTATGAATTTGCCCAGCAAATCTTCTCTTAGAAAATATATGGAAACGTGGCCTGATATGCCTGGCGTTAGCAAAAGGCATTTATTATCACTTAAATTAAAGGCACAAAACGCTTCGCACATGTCGCAATATTGCACAATAACTTTTGACGATATGTCTCTGAAAAGTAACCTATTTTATGACTTAAAAAATAGTGTTATCATAGGGTTAGAGGATGACGGCACCGAGACAGGAAACCGTATTGCCAAGAACGTTTTGGTTTTAATGGCCCACGGAATAAGAGAAAATTGGAAGCATCCATTGGGCTATGCATTTGTGCAATCTACTAGTTCTGCTCTTGACGTGAAGCGTTTAATATTTGATGCCGTGATTCGCCTTCGTGAAATGGGGTTCCAGCCGATTGCTGTTATTTGTGACCAAGGGTCCAATTTCCAAGCTTTGGCAAGTCTGTTGGGGATAACGCAAGCTAATACAGCATTCTTAGTAGACTGTAAGCCGGTCTTCTTCATGTTTGACCCTTGCCACCTCATAAAAAGCTTGCGAAATAATTTCATAAAATATGATATTATTTATGAACACAAGACAGCAAGCTGGAAGGATGTGAAAATATTTTATGAACGAGATAAAGAGAAACACTTCCGTAAAGCTCCAAAGTTGACTGATGCGCACGTGTATCCAAACCACTTCCATAAAATGAAAGTCAAGTTTAGTACACAGACTTGCAGTCACACTGTTTCCACAAGTATTCTTTCCGACACTAAAGAAAGTGCATGGAGCACAACGGCTGTGAATACCGCAGAATTAATTGGTATTTTCGACAAGCTGTTTGATATCTTCAATTCATCTTCTGCTTCTGAGCTAAAAGATTCAAGGAGGCCTTTTGTAGGCGTTGAGAGACAGTTGCGCTTTTTAGATGATATATATAGAATATTAAGTAATCTAAAATATATTACTAAATACGGAAAAGATGTAAATGGGGGAATAAAATGCCTCAACGGGTGGTTGATTACCATACAAAGTTTAAAAGCTATATGGCCTACTATTAAAATTCAGGACAATATTAAATATTTGTCAACCAGACGGTTAAATCAAGACTGCTTAAAGAATTTCTTTGGATGGATACGCCAGCAATTTGGGAATTGTGTGAATCCTACTCCCAACCAATTTATATTGGGATATAAAAAATTATTTGGGATCCAATTCATGGAACTTCTACAAACTGGTAACTGTGAACAAGAGGAAGAGTTTCATTTCCCTGTCATGAGTTCGAACCATTTGGTTGACAAAATAATACACACAGGGGTATCTTCTTGTTGTCAAAACATTACAATATTTCCAGGCGATTACAAACAATTAAGTTTTGATGAAGAAAATGCACTTTTTTATGTTTGCGGGTATCTTTACAAAAAAAGTCGCGGGTTTCATCAGTGTACTTGGTGGTACTTGTGTTGATGAAAATTCTAACTTCAATCCGTTAGGAACATATCTTCAACTAAGACAATTCGAAAATTGTCATTTGGAGGTTCCTCCGGAAGGATTTTATTCATATATTAAACGTCTTGATGAAAAATTATCCAGTATTTTCGATGGCATAATTGCCGAACGTGGTTTAAATGGTATTTTGTTTGAAATCCTTAATGAAGTTCCTGCATATGAATGTTGCGTTAATTTCTCGAAGGAAAAATTAATTTCATTTTTTATTCGAATCCGTATTTTTTATATATTAAAGTTTTTTAATCAGAAAATAAAAAGTGATGTTAAACGCAAAACAATTTTGTCACTAACGCATTGTTGAGTTTTACTATTACGTAAAATGCATTTTTTACACATAATTCCGGCTATCACATTAATTAAATTCTCATATAAGTAGACTTCTTCCTTGTGGACTCATTATCATTATCTCATTTAAACTCCCAATGGGTCGTTGGGATAGGCCACTGACTTGTATAATATGGACCGCTGACACTACTGAAATCCCTTACATTATCATAGGATCACTTTTCTATAGTTGTCTCTTTTTGGTTTAATACTTTATTCCGCTGAACTTCAAATAATAAGTTCTATACGAAATCCACCAAATCCAGTCAGCCAATTTTCCAAATTAATATATAGAATAGAAATAGATGGCAATACTGATTTGTGATTTTTTCTGTTCCCCATACCTACTTCTAGGGATAAGCAAACAAAAATTGCATAATTTTATTTCCTGAAAATCAAGTATAAGTAATAATTTCAAATGTATTTGAAATTTGTTGAACTTGAAATATGAATATTAAAGCGAAAATGAAACTTGAAATTAAGATAATTTGCACACCTCTGCCAACAAAAGTTGACCCAAATGAAATAGAAAATCAAGCAGTCAATCAGTACGTTTACATGCATACTCGACTTGAAACTCAAATAGGGGTTTTGGTTGAATTAATTTCAATTCCTTCACTTGACAAAAATCACAACCTGAATTTTCAACAATAATCTTCTTTTTGTTCCTCTTTACCAGAACCACACAACTCGCAGGAATGAAAAATGTTCAAGTACTGCAGTTGCGTTTACATGCATTTTTTTAAGTAAATTGAACAAAAATTTTGTGATTTACTTGACTCAAGTATACTTGAAGTAATGCGCGTCTACATGATATGTTGATTACTTGATCTCTAATAGTAGTATACTTAAAGTATTCGGGTAAACGTATTGCATGTTATACATGTCAGGCGGAAAAATTAAATGTTGCAAGTTTTAGGTGTGTTGAGGAACTGCATAGATTGCCAATTCCATTAAATTAAGCTATGCAAGATAATGATGCATATCAACAATTTCTCAATAAACCTTTACCCATCATCATAGGCATATATCCAGTTTTAGTCAACTTGAAGAAAGCGATAAATCACCTCTTTGTGTGAAGAAAAGTTTATTCTCTACTTTTTCATGCGGCTTGACCTCAGTTTTGTTTGAAAACTCGTTTCTTTCTTACTTTATTATACCCTAGATGAAATCTATAGGATATACTAAGTTTGTCATTCCGTTTGTAACACCTCGAAATAATGGTAGTTGAGCAAAATGGATTGGACACCCATGCATAATATTAAAAGTTATTTTGATTTTTGCATGTCCGTCCGTCTGTCCGTCTTAGAGAGCTAACATTTTGTACACGGACTTTAAAAAAACCCAAAATTAAGTTCAAAAATGAGACAACTCGGGCAACTCCTTCGTGGGCTTGCCATACAAAAATTTCGTTTTCCACAATATATGTGGACACTGCTTGAGAATGCGTCGACATAGAGAGTCGAAAAAGGACTAAATCGGGCAACACCTTCTTGGTTTTGACATATAAAAATTTAGGTTTTTTACATATACTATGAAAATGATCAGTCTAAGACATTTTTATTGTACAAAAACTTCTTCAGAACACGAAATACTATAAAATTCGTTGTAATCATTTTTTCTGTCCGAGAAACCGTTCTAGAAATATATGCGAAAAACCACTTCAAAAACACAAGTTTGAACAGAAGGGTGACAATACGAAATTTAATAAGGGTATTCATCTAGGGTATCATAAGAATTGGTCTTAGACCAATTCTAGCTATTTTTCTTGTTATTATACAAAAAAGTTCTTCAGAATATGGAATCTTAGAAAATTGGTAATAATCATTTTTACTCACCGACCGCTCTAAAAATACATACGAAAAACGACTTCAAAAATAAAACTGGTACAGATGGCTGGGTTGTACGATTGATACGTATCTTCAGGGCAGGGCTGGGACATCAAATCGGCCCGGGCAAATGACGACACACCTGCCCAAAAGATCGCGAAAAATGACAAACAATCCAAATTATTAAGCTGATGCACTACTGAACCGAGCACAAGGAGAGCAAGACAACGTTTTCTGTGAATATTAGATTCCATACCAAATACAGAACATGAATGATAGATAAAATTCGCCCTTTTTATAGTATTTTTAAAATTTAATAAATAAATGTATACAGGAAATTTGTATGCACAAAATATCTGTAAGAACGGTTGACCCTTTTACCCTTAAAATTAAAAAATAAAACAGGGTTTCTCTGGGGAAACAGTATCCGAGGAACCAGCACTTTTAATTGGGAAACAGAGCTATAACAAAATGAGACAAAATGAGGAACGTGAGGCAGACGTTAAAGCGGAGGGCCGCCGCCCTTTAAAGAACAATTATTGCAAGCGAAAAAAAAATAATGTTAACATTTGCCTTTGACAAATATAAATTTATTGTTCTCAATTTGAATTAGCAGCTTAACAAGGCTGAGGTTGATTCGTGATATTGACATGGGAGAAATTGTTGCCAGTGCTACAAAATTAGCTTAAGATGTGAATATACCACCAAACCTTCACTAAAGAAACAAGTACAAGAAAAAAGAAGCAACTCACAAGATGATGACCCCAGTATTACCACAAAACCAAAGCTTCCTACACCAATTTGTGAATCGATTGATGTTATTTTATTCTAACTGACGTGGAGGTACAAAATGTTGGGGAACAAGTTTCCTGGCGATCTTTTTGGCAAAATCGACGCCAATAGTCAGAGAAAAGTCGCTATTGAATATTCTTCGATCAATTCACGACTAAAGCATCCAAGAATCTTAACTAAATGTTAAAATCGCGCTTCTTGTTTTTCTGACATTACCAATGAAGAAAGCTTCATGTGAACGAAGTTTGACAAAATTTAAGTTAAAAAAGGATTACCTCTGATCTACAATGGGTCAAGAAAGATTGTCGAATGTAAACCGAAAAATAAATGACAAGCATTCCGAAATTCGAGAAAATTATAAGTTAGTTCGCAGCGAAAATAGCTAGAAAAGTCCATTTATAATATCTTGCAAAAATTTCTATCAAACTGATTCACCTCAATTCTTTTAAATGTAAGTTACTCGCAACAAATGTATATTAACTAATAATTTTATGTACAATAAATATTATTTAGGTATTATTCTTCTCATGATCAATTCTCCTTCAACATTGCTCAGTCAGGTGATAAACCCCTTAAGTCCCCTAATAATTTTTTTTCAAAGTTATTGTACCGCTTAGAAATTCAATCGCTTTTATGGCGCTATATAGTAACAAAAACAATGCCACTGCTTCACCAAATTCAGACTTTTTCTAATATTTGGGTAATTTCTTTAGTTATAATAAACTTTCACCCTGGCAACAACTTTCACAAACTTATTGTTAACAGCGGTCGGTACTGACCATATTACCGTATTGTATTAGTAACACTGGAAATTTGTCATAAGTAAAGTAACATACCATGACCCTGTATATACTCTACTTTAATATTGATTAACATGGAATAAAATTATTTGATTTTTTAAAAATTAGAAAATAAAAACAAAAATTTAAAAACTGTTTTTATATTTGTTTTTCAATTTCGAATTTCTTACATACACATAATTACAGCAAAACTTTAAAAGCCCTGTTGAACCCATTTGATAAAAAACACATTTTCCATACATTTTTCGAAATAAAAATGATATTTTGCTAAAAATAATGCCAAACGTTTTGTAAAAATGTGAATGCCGTTGAAGCCACAAGAATTTCAAATTAGCCATATATAAAGCTATCAACACTCACAAGCAATTTTGGCTCCGTGTTCTGTAAGTATTTATAAGTTGTGGGACATTTCTGAGTATATTTTAACTGATAGCTCTCCTCCCAACGTAGCCGTAATTTTCGTGCAGAGTCTGTGATAAAGATGTGTGGATGCGATTAATGCGAAGATCACCGCCCGAAGACTACCGGCCCATCGGGCTGGCGCCCGATCGCCCGATCGCCCGTCCTCCCAGTTCGGATCTGCGTATCTAAAGTGACGAGTCAAAATGTTTGGCAAGGTGCTTATGTTGTCAACATGATATGCAATCCAAAGGGCGTATCTTCTACCTCAGTAGATGGGAGTAGGCTCAAAGCTGAAAAAGATAAAGATATTGATCGTGATGTCTTGTTTCACACAGGGTAGATCACGAAACATAGGTCGCAAATAAAAAAACGTCATTGTATGCGATATGTTTTAATAAAACGTTATAAATGTAGGTAATCCAAAAGAATGGAGCGAATTGCTATGGCCACTAAGCCATATATATATATATATAGTAAAACAATTGCTTTTATATTTATATTTATTATTATATTTATAATTTTATGCAAATTTAAAATAGGTACTCAACTTTCACTCCATGGCTCTTCCTGCCACGTTGCAGTAAAAAAAATAGAACCTTCCGTTCTTCACGCGAAGTCTATGCCTCCGTATCCTTCCACTTCTTTTAGATTTATTTGTTAACCTTGTTTTTAACTTATTCACTTTTTAACTTTTGACTTTTAACCATAAACTTAGTTCTTTATTTTAAATCTTTTATTTTATTTTATGTATGCTTGTACTTTTATTATTGATACTAAGTTCCTCTTCACTATATCACAGCTCAACGACGAAAGAGATCGATCGGTCTCTTGTTTATTTTTGCTCACTGATCTCGTAGAAAAAAATATTTTCGCACATCTGTTTGAGGGAGTGCATTCAATGATTTTCGAAAGTGTTTTACCAACGAAAACACCTTGATTAAGGCATATTTCCACTGGGTGTAACTAATAATCACTTTGCACATTTTATAGATTTATAATAATATTTCACATGTCTTGAATGTTCTTTGTTATACGTTTAATAGTGTCTACTTTCCTTTCTATTCCATTAAAATTTGAGGCTTACGACGGAGTAGAACTTATTAAAATTTTGGAGGTCTCAATTGTATGGCTCAGTGTGCCCTTTTGATACTTTTATTTATTTTTTGTTTACTATTAACGTTGTGTTTAATTATTAATTTTGTTTTGTTTTACTAACATAGTTTTGTTTTATTATTGATTCAGTCGAGCGAACTTGGACTTGTTTTCTTTGTATGATAACATACTTCGCGATTATAATATCTGTTGGCGTGGAAGAAAGGCTCATGGATATCAACGGCTCTATGAAAATTATTCATTATTCTTGGATGGCTAGATGGTTCAGCGATAACAATATATATATTTTTGTATGCTTATAACTAACTCAATTTTTCACAAATTTTCTAGACTTCATACGTTAAGCTAAATATGGTGATCATAGTTTCATATATGATTTTAAATTTAAAGAAATTCGCAAATAGTGATAACTTCTAATTATTATTTATGTGGTACTATAAACAGATCAGAAAGGAAATTATAACTAACTTCCAATGTAAAAAGAAGGAGATCTAAACTATGGAACTATGGTGGGCGTATAATAACTGCGTCCTCTGCAGGGATGAACAAAGGTGAATGTATGTACGTGCAAAGTAATACATATGCAGGACTGATCCGTAGCTCTACTGATTTTATGACGTACTGACTTTTTCGAGGTTTGGTGGATAATTAATCGACCGTTTCACATATTTTTTGCGGACCTCGTTTCCTCTCCTCATCGATAGCATTATGCAAGGTTCTGTAATTATAATTAAGAAATTCTTGCAGTATCGCGAGTTCAAAAAGGGACATATACAAAATTTATTGAATCCACCATCATATGAATTTTGGGAGCGTAACAAACACAGCTGTGGTTAACTCAGTTTGCAATTTGTTTATTGCTCAGTCGATTGCTGTTTAAATTTTCTCTCAAATATCACGTAAATTAAAATTAATTTTCCGAGCAGTAGAGAGTAATCAAAATTTTCTCATGTTGTTAGGTATAGCGGCTACGTTTCTTCTTTTACAACGTTTAAGAAATTCATCTCTCATAGCAGGAATGCTTAATAAAATGTTCATTTGATCAAAAAAAAATATTATTCATAAATATTAGTTCGCAAAAATACCGTATTGCAAATATTATATTATTTTCAATTTTTTTCATTTGGCAAACTTATCTTTGTCTTTCTAACAACACAGTAAAAAATTTGCACAATTTTAGGGAATATTACCTAAATTTTAGGAAAAAACGTCTAAGCTTTGTGACAACAAATTCTGCAATTTTTACAGTGAACCTTATTTCAAAAACTAATCTGTGTTCCATGTTCGTCTTTAGCCAAGTGGGGGCCCTGGGCTTTTTAGCATATGGGGGCCCCCTAATAGAAATTATTTTCTAAAATACTTTGGGTTATCAACAGGAATAACGCAAAGTATGTTACGGACCTATCACGCACTGGGGCCTTTTTGTCACGTAACTGTTTTCTCACCACCGACAATTCCACATACTCTTATGTAAAAGCACGCATGAAGTGACGTGTTAGCAAGGTGACTTTTTGATTCCGCCGACTAGCAATTTTTGTGTGAATTTTTGTGTATGAAGGTGCACGTACCTTAGAATATAGAGAGTGCAGGAAGTGTGATAAGCCAAATTGACCGTAGTCAAATTCCAGTTGGGTTAGAAGCTGTTGCCGCTGTAGTTAGAGTTCAGTACAGACGTGTAGTAGGATCAACATAGAGAGCGGGGAAACAAGATATATGGTTGTAAATACTGCGGTTGCTCCCACCGAAAATGCTCTTAGTCGTGCTCTTAGTCGCTGTCCTGCACCAAGATACCCAGTGAGTTTGTCAGCTGTTTCAAATGTAGACAGCTGAACATACATTTCTCCAATTTCCCATATTCAAGGAATTCGAAGAAAACCCACGTGATAGGAAGATATAAATAATGAAGCATTAGTACAAGAATTACAAATGAGACCATCCCTATACAACAAAAATTTGAAGGAATCCTCTGGTAGCAATTTGAGGATAAAAGTGTGGGGGAAATATCCATGAAAGTGTTTATAGACCTTAAAATTCCAGGAAGTCTCCGTTCGGGTAAAATTGATATATTATTACTTTGATCAGTTATCGCAGGTCTGAAAATCTGTAGTAGTAAATTATCAAATCTTTCAACACTTATACGGATATATTCAAAGAGTTTTTCGTATTAGCGTTTTTTAGCGTTTCTTTCGTTGATATTTTCCATATCCTTATGAATAAAACACATATCACAGCTGCCTCCTCGAAATTTATATTGATGAATGGTGTATAAAACTTGAATTTTTTGTGGTGACAGTTACTTACTGTGTGAGTACTAAACTATTCCACGGTGACAGGACGGCGACGGTGACCAAAAAGTTGCATGATAAAAGTTTCCAGTGGGCATTAGGCCTAACGTGAAACAACAGTATAAAAATTGTCGCTGAACCAAATACATTGAGCTTGACTACTGAAAGTATACCATGAAAAAATGACGGAAATTTAAAAAAATACTGCGGCGGCAAACACTGTCAATTAGCGTTTTTTTGTATGAACATTATCTGCTATATATAGAAGTTCGAATAAATTCCACGGTCTACTTTCAGTAGCCATACTTTAAAAGCTAAACTAATTTATAATAGGTTGCCGTATCATCAATTGGTCTACTATCGTAAGGGCTAGGAGCCCCATAGATCGAGGGGCCTGGCACAGCGATCCCATGCGTAAAGTTCGCAATGCTGTGTGCGTGCTTTTCTTAGCTTTTGTTATATTGTTTTGAATTTATTTTTGAGCGAAAAGAATTTAAGTCCGATTAGTATTGATGATTTTAAGAAGAAAAACTTCGATGTGAGTAAAACTCATATTTAATGATTATTAAGTGATATAAAAATTAAAACTCAAATATGATTATTACATATAGAATTTTTTGTTATTAATAAAATTTTCGGATTTTGTCGCATAATGAAAGTAGATTTAAGCTTATGTGCACAATATTAAATATTTCATATTCATTTTTAAATGCTTTTTATATGCAAGGAATGAAAAATAATTGTTATGATCGGTTTGATGAAGAAGATAAGCTCTGTATACAAATTTTTAGACAATGTTAAATAGCAAAATTCTTATATAACACTTCCTCTGCTTCAATAGAAAAATACATTATCAAAAGATTATTACAAATTAGTTTGTCTTCTCCTACAAACAAAACTGAGCAAGCAAGCAGTTTTGTAAAATGAATTTATGTAAAAATTTGCTTTATTTTCAAATTTTAAGAATAACACTTTTATCATAGTTGTGAATCTAATCAGGAATTCAGAATAGTATTGGGTAAATTTTTTGGTAAAAAGATAATGGAGCTCTGCATTTGAGCCCATTTCTACCTATATTCATGCTGTCAGAGAATTAACAAATGATAACATATGATTCAAATGTTCGTACATAGTATTTTTTTTCTTGGAAAAGTGAACACTGACGGACAAATGTAAGAATTTAATGGCTCCTATAGAATGCGTTTTATCTTGAGTAAACATGGTCCAACCCGAATGGCAGATCAAGGGGTAAACAGCATGTATGGCTAGAAGCCCAGAATATCCAGAATATATGTAGTAATGCAGACAACGAATGCAGATGTACCTCTAACTAAAAGCTTCTCTATATATATTGTATAAATGTTGAGAAGAGCTAAAATTTCCCGAGTCTGGCTGAACTAGGTTTCCTCCAGCTGGTTGTAAATAAGCATCAATGCCAGAGATGAGAGAATCACCAGGGATGCTGCCTGTCTGGTAACTAAGGTAACACGTCGCCGCCTGCTAAGTGGGATTTCGGTTCATTTTTGAATCAGTTTTGTTTTACCAGGTCGAAATTTCATAGAACTTTCATTTCTCTCCTCGGTTCTCGTTCCACTTGACTCGTTTCACTCATCTCCGATTGAAGGCTGAACATTTCCATTGTCTTCTCTAAGCTTCCTGTTTGTAATCACATTTCGGTGTTTCACCTCCTAAACGTAGCTATAGATATAAACTTTTGGGCGTTCTCTTTCCATAAAGAAATGTTGTCGTCTGAATCCTGTTCAGTTCAAATATAGCAGCTCTCTTCTTCTTGGTTTGCTTTTTCCTCTTTTTAGGATTGTTCCCCATTTGCTGTGAAATTTATTTGCACCAAATGAAGCTTATCTGAAGCTGGATATGAGAACGTAACAATGCTTTCATTGTTTCCCAGGCTGTTGTTGAAAATTTTCATTTAGCCAAAAAGTTTTATTATCTTGCCGGGTTGCACCCTTCACCCCTGTCGCCATAGTAGCCTCACGTAATGAGGATGTTTTGAAATTAGAGTTATCTCGTTGTTATAGTAGTTGCTTTAAGCTTTTGTGAACGGTAGAGTTTGCAACGGATTTGATGACGTGGTTATCTCTTAGTGAGAACCTTAAAATGAAAAATTGCTAATTACCTGCTGCTGAAATAATATTTTATAAGAGAAGAAATATTTTACCGCATTTTCTTTAAGTCCATATGCTTTTGGTAGAAAGTGTGATTAGATATTTTTATCCTTAACAACGAGTGTAATTTTTCATATAATAACTGGTCCCTGGGACCGTTGAAAAAAATAATTATACAATGTATGACATTATATGAGCAAAAAATACGAATATAAGTCAATTAATTTAGAGCTTCTAATTATTTTTTTCTTATGTAATGAATTTTATAAATAAATTTTATTAGCGTTCTGTGGGACCACACAATTGTAGTTAAGGTCATGCAAGATATTTTTTTTTTGTTTTGAATAGAAGCGCACAAACTGTTCTGTCATTTCGTGTGAGTTAAAATTGTATAATGCCCAGTCATACATTTTTGTTACTCATTCCAGTCTCCTCCAACGAAATTTACTAACCACGGCATAAATATCCATTGGGATTCAATACCGAATATCTGTTACTCTTTATTGAAGGATAACAAGGCCCGTAAAACCTGGAGTTTCTGGCCCCGATCAGCAATGAGGAAATGACTATTAGTATAAAATTCAATCATTGTTAATTACAAAGATGGATAGTATAAAGTCCAAATTGTGGTTTTAAAATACATACGCCCTCCTCTTTTATCATATAAGCACCGTACATCTCTTCTCATGGTCTGAAACTATATAAGCCATCTTTCTCACTATTTACATATATCCGATGTCCTATTCTTTAATCTATACTTTCATTATTTCGTATATATATTCCTAAAGGTACGTGATTTTATTAGGAGACAAAATAAGAATAATGAGATAATTTAGAAGATTTCTAACAGTCGGACGTAGACTTCTTTTATAATTAGAATAATGACTTTAGTTAAGCCATAAATAATACTTTGTGGATTAATCCAGATAATTTGTATATCAAACAGTTTTGAAGAAATTATGATGTAGAAAGTGTGAATATTGAAGATGGAAGTGTCTATGAGGTAATAATATTCAAGAATTGGAGGAAATGAGACGCAATTATGAATTTCAAGCATCCTCAGGGCAATTTTGAGGTTAATCAATCTTCCCCGAGCAGTTTTTAAGATTCATTTAAAAAGCACTTTTTAGAAATTCTCGTGTGGAATTGATTGATGTATTGGTTGATCAAATAAATAAATTTAATAAATATTTCAATTGAACATTTTTCCTTATTTTTCATTTTTCATTATTCTGTACAGAAAAATTTTTTTTTTAAAAAAATTTCATTTACTTTGCCAAGAAAAAGATTTCACCTGATGAGAAACAACAGTCATTTTACTACAACAAGCGGACAAAACAGGCAAACTATGGGTGAGTTTCACCACTGATTAACACCATCAAAGGAAAATGTGTCAAATTAGTAAGCTGGATTTCCTTTCCATAGATGAAATAATGGTACCGTTCAAAGAATGACCTCACTCAATTCAAGGAAGCTGACTACATGTAGCTTACACATTTTAGCTTTCACCTGTTTCATAAAAATTGACAAGATGAACAGAGTAAGAAGTCTAAGGATGAAAATTGGATAATGCAAAAATTTCTGTTTAACAAATGCACCCATTCAATTAATTTATTGGAAGAAACATTGTCATAATCGCTATTTTCCGACTATTATCAAAATTGTTCTGTCAAATAGTGTTAAGAGGCTTTGCGAGGTAGTTTCGCTACAACCTATTTAGGTATAGGTATAAAGTGACTCTTGACAAACATCCCACTATTCCATTCCTTTTCGAAGTGAATTATAAAACAATTAAAAAAGTTGGAGTTGCTCTAAGACCAATACCCTAGAAGAATGCCCGTATTAATCCCGTGATCAATCTGTGGAAGTTTGATTTTTGAAATGGGTTTTTGCTTATATTTTTAGAACGCTTCGTCGGACATCAAAAATAATTATATAAAATTGCATAGCATTTCTTATTCTAAAGAACTTTGCAGTACAATGAAACGTCTAGGACTGATCGTTTTCACGGTATACGTATAAAACCAACATTTTAAATAGCAACACCAAGACGGGGTTGCCCAATTTGGTCCATTTTTGAAATTTCACTTACCATGGCTATCAAAACACCATGTACCAAATTTCAGCTGTCTATGTGCACGCGTGCTCAGGCAGTGTCCAAATATAATGTAAAATAACGAATTTTTTGTATGGCAACCCTACGAAGTAGTTATCCACTTTGTCCCATTTTCTAACTTAAATTTACCTTTTTTAAAAAATCGCGTGTGCAAAATTGCAGCTGTGAACGCCTTCTCGAGTTATCCTGAGGATGGGCAGACACACAGACGGACGAAAGGACGGACAGACGGACATGCAAAAATCAAAATAACTTTTAATATTATGCTTTTGCTCGACAATCCTTATTTTTGTGCGTTACAAACGGAATGACAAACTTAGGGTACCCTATAGATTTCATCTACGATATAAAAAGGTATATAAGGAAACTACTACTGGTTCTATAGGGTCAATTAGATTGTCTGTAGTGGAGCATCTACAATAGCCAGAAATGCACTTACGAAAAAATTTAAGATGCTCGATTGATCAGAGAGTTGAATCTACCAACAATGTAGCTTTAATGCATTGGCTAATGGACTTGTCAAATTGAGTTTCTCAGCAAGAAAATAAATATAAAAATTTCACTTCTTGAAATAGTCCGCCAATTTAACATAGATATATGAGGCGTAGATAAGATGGACTACCTTTTATCATATACTCTATCAATACTCTCTCTCTCCTCTCTCTGTCTTTCCTTTAAAAATGTATATACATTAGTCACAGGATTACGTCACAGGCTATCAGCTGCAATGTGTCAACATTTTTATGGGATTTTCTTGTCTTCTACATACCTTGTAGCGTACCCATGTGCAATTATTCAATCTGGGCACCTGTACTTATTAAGGCGTTTTGACATCAAAAACAAGAATCGAAAAAATACAAACCGAAAAACTCAATTTATTCTACTTTAAAACAAAATCTCCAATTATTAATAAAATCACGGGAATGGGATAAACTAAATATTTTACTGAGGTAATAGTTATATTTATTTTAGATTTTTAAAAAAACACATTTTTTATGTTTTATCGGCCGAAATACTTTTACTTCCGAAAATTTCGGTCGATAAAACATAAAAGTTGTGTTTTTCTTAAAAATCTGTGATAAGTATACTTTTTTATTACTAAATTATTAGTTTATCCTATTTCCCATGATTCTATTAATCATTTGAGCAAACATCTTGTTTTAAAGTGGAATTGAGTTTTTCGGCTTACATTTTTTCGGTTCTTGTTTTTGATCTGTGAGTTCCTTTACTCACATTTTCAAATGCATTTTCAAATGCATTCATTTATTATCCTTATCAATCAAACAAAACAATCTCAATGCCGCTGATTGAATCAAACCTTACATTACGTAACAAAAAGGATAGGCTATGAGGAAGAAAAACTTAAGCATTTTTCTTCATGTAGTAAATCGCATCGATGTGTTCGTTTTAGTCATGGAAGTAGTAAACTATGATAATTTTCAGAGTGGGTACATAATTTAGTGGTCGAAACTTTATTAAATTTTGAATAAATTCAATAGATATAATTTATAATTTTATAATCTTTTTATAAGTTTTTTTAATTTTAAGGAATTTTTCTAGTGCCCCATTTTTCTGATAATATATCTTGTCGTTGCCCTTTATATGGCAAACATCATATAAATAATCCTAAACTTTCCGTCAACTAACAGTGACAAACCGGGATTGTAAAAGATTCAATTTTGTTGCCACGGCTGTTTATTTTTATATCAATTTCACTTCAAATTTATTTGAAACATTATAACTTATTAATGCAACAATTAAACTTGCCTGAAAAATCATTTCCTATGGCGATAGGTTCAGTTCTTTCTGGAGCATAGCACAGCGCACTTTTTCACCACAATTCAAGACTACGGAATCTCGATTATTTAAAATCACTTACACAAATACTTCACTACTGTTTCTCACTTATTATTGAGTATGCATAAATCACTTTTTATCGCTTCTTTAAGATAAATCACCAAAAAACCACCGAACTATTTTCCGTAAATTCAAGTAAATTGAGAAATGTCAAAAATTTCGAACTGACAACAAATAAATAAGCCAGCCCTCTTCTTACCCCCTCACCACGCCGTGTTTACAAAAAAAATGCTTATCACACGTACACGAATTTTACACAGCATAGCCTTTCCTTTTTGCTATTTAACCCGGAGGTTACACGTAATAGTACTGCTTGCATGCATGCTGCACTGCCATACTTCATGCACGTGTAGCCGCTACTGCTATGCTGGCAGCTCAGCTTTCCGCTTCGAGGAGAGAACTAAAGGAGGCGACATGTGATGAAAAAAGCGTAGCAACTCTCGTTCTTCTTCTTGTTTCTGTGGGGTGTCAGAGGCGGCGTTAGTCAAGTCAAGTCAAGTCAAGTGTTCTTCACACGCGATTAACGAAATAAAACGAATTATGGCGAATTTATTACCGAACCGATATCCCGGGATATTTGAAAATGTTTACGTACAGGCTTTAATTTTGGCCTAGAATTCACTTTTGTCTTTGATTCACTTTGCACTTTAATTGTTCGAATTTATATTAACTTAAGGTTACACGATGTCGAAATTATTACAGCCTGTTGCGCGACGGCAAGCTGTGTTCTTGGCTGTTATTTGATAATTTTGGGATTTAGAGGAATAGGGAAGTTGGATGGTAGTGGGAAGTTGTGGAATGTTAGAGATTTCTCTAACTTGTTGTAAGTTGGAGACCGGCGTTTCTTCCAGCATGGTGAGAAATATCCCGAAAGTCCAGAATGGTCCAGCGTTGATATATCCCACGATGATCGGGATCCCTGGATGTTGTCCTATCCACGATGGTGGCTTCCTGCACTAGTGAAGAAAGTAAATCTTTCGCCCAGGTAATAAATGTTTCTCGTTTCCGAGTTGATTAGGTGGAGAGGTGATAAGTAGTGGTGATTTTCAACTTGAAGTTGCGTTGAAAGCTGGCTAATGAGGGGGTTAGGGTGTTGAGAGATCTTCTCAAGTTGTTTGACCGCGAGAGAAAGGAGATAGTCCTGGATTGGAGTGATGTTTGCACTGTCATACAAAAAGGTGTTGGGAAAGTAGTGTCCGTCAGGTTTTCTGTACACTCCTGTACAGGCCCTTAGGATCTTTCTTTCGAGAGCGCTAATTTGCTTCATATAGGATGGTGAGATGGTGTGCCAGATGGGGAAGCAATAGCATATGATTGGGCGGATGAGCTGTTTATATATAAGCAGCTTTGTATCTTTCGGGAGACCGTTTCTCCTTCTGATAATAGGGTTGAGTAGGGAGTAAGCGTAGTTTGCTTTCCTCAAGGTTAGCTTGGCGTGGTTGTTGAATTTCAACAGATTATTGAAAGAGACACCAAGATATTTGGCGTTCTTTGAAGGCTGGAGCTTTTCGTTATTGACTTCAATTTATATGTTGTTGGCTCGTGTGGCGAGATTGGGTCTTCCCCTTGTGGAGGGGTTTCGGATGCAAATCATTTCAGATTTGTTAAGGTTGATTTTGATGCCCCATTTTCTGTAGTACTCGTCAAGTTTGAGGAAATTGGATGCAGCGAAATTGGATGACATGGAGTGGGCGTACGTAAGGGAGTCATCAGCATAAAGTAGTGTGGTGGAATTTGAGTCGTTGGCAGGCTGGTCATAGGTGAAAAGATTGAAGAGAGTTGGTCCGAGGACCGAACCTTGGGGGACACCAGCCTTGACTGATATTTCCTGAGATTTGACATTCTCAATTTCTATGAAGAAATTCCGGGATGACAGAAAGCTATGTATAACCCGGGTGAGATAAGGCGGGAACTCGAGGTTTATAATTTTGAATATTAGCCCGTTTGTCCAGACTGAGTCAAACGCTTTCTCTACATCAAGGAAGCAGCCTACTGTCTGCTCCCTTTTGTTGAGGGCGTTTGTAGAATCAGAGAGGAATTTGAGCAAAGCGTGAAAAGTGGAGTGCTGGGGCTTGAAGCCGAATTGCGTATCTTGTCTGATATTTAGGTCGAGGCAGGTATTTTCTATGTGTTGGCGGACTATTTTCTCGAAAAGTTTGCCCAGGTTGGACAGAAGAGAGATAGGGCGGAACTCATTAAGGTTTTTCGAGTTTCCTTTTTTGGGAATTGGAACTATGCGTGCGGTTTTCCAGACATCAGGAAAGTAAGAATTATTGAGACAATTATTGAAGATAATTGTCAGAAATTCTATGGCGACAGGTGGGAAGTTTTTGATAACTTTGTTTGAAATGTTATCAGGGCAGTCGGACTTTTTACTTCTGATAGTCCTGATTAGGGCGAAAACGTGAGCCGAATTTGAAAAGATGCTTAAATCATCCGGATTTAAAGACATGTTTGTGGAATTAAAGATTGTGGCGGAGGATCCTACAGCCTGTGCAGTGAAGTCATCAACGGTTGAGTCTACAGTGGTCCTAAAATTAGCATCGCTTAGAGAAGAGTTGTCTTTGAAAGTGGATTGGAAATATTCCGCGAAGGCGTTGCATTTTTCGTGGGGAAGGTTGTAAGCGTTCGAGCCAATTAAGATGGTTTTGGGGAGTTTTGCTTTCCTGTTGCAGATCCTATTTATGTCCTGAAAGCAGTGTGGACCGGGTTGAATGGAGGCCAGTTTATTCCTAAACTCTTGATCGAGAAACATTTTCGTTTGTTCCTCAATAATTGTTGACAAGCAATTAATTTGCGATAATACGGTTCTGTAGGCTGAATTGTGGCTATTAAGGGTTCGGTGAAAAATACGGTTAAGTATTTTTCGAAGTTTCTGCCTAAATTTATATAATTTTTGCAGTTGAGGAGGAAGATTTTTGTATTTGTAGTGTTTGCTTGGCACTATACTGGAAAAGAAGGCGACATTTCCTTCAATGGCGTTGTTGAGGAAGTCTATATGGAAGTCAATTTCCAAGTTCGAGAGATTCCGTTGCGAGTCAGGGAGATTTCCTGTGAGGAATTGAGAGAGCCTGTCCTGAAATTGTTGCCAGTCAACGTCTTTGAGTGCGGTTGAGGCTTGGGGGTCTGAAGTCAAAATATTTAAGGGTTCGCTGGGGATGATTGAGAGTTCGACTGCCAAGTGATCAGATTCAGCCATATGAGCTGTACAAACGTAATTTGAGAATTGGGGAAGGAGATTAATAAGATTAGAAGTTACGATATAGAAGTCAAGAGTTGACCCAGATCGTGGAAAGGTCGGAGTATCCTGCGAGACGACGACGAAATCATGGGTGGTGTTAAAGAGAAGCCAGTCATGTACTGTCTTGCCTGACGGACTTACGACAGAGTCATTCCATAACGGATGCCTTGCGTTGAAATCACCACCAAGCACCGTGCAAGTAAAATTGTCCGAGATTCGAGCAATGCTGTTCATGTTGTTCTGGATATCAGCTCCTGTGGCGTGGCATCTATTATAAAGGGCGATTAAGAGAAGAGATTCGTTGTCACGAAGCTCTAACTTGACAGCAGTGCATTCCATATTGGAAAGGTTACTTATTTTCACCTCTTCGAATTTAAGGTTTTCCTTAATGAGAAGGGCAGTGCCTAGGGTGGTCTCAGATTTGTCCTGGCGGACGAAGTTGTAGTGCTCAAAAGCTAACTTATGTCTCTCAGTGAGGAGAGTTTCAGAGAGGAACATAAACGTGGGTTTATGCTCAATGAGGAAGAGATTTAGTGCTGCTCTTTTGCTGTGCTTTACCAGCGAATTGCAGTTAAGTGACATGATTTTCAGCTTACTTAATTGCCTAGACAGAGTCCAAATGCAAATTGAAGGTAAGCTGCTTGTTTTTCCGATATGGAAGAGAGCTTCCTGTATTTAGGAAGGAAATTATTGATTTTACCCATAAGGACGAAAAGGTCGCAGCCAAATAGCGACTTGGCTTCTTTGGTGCAGAAATCGTCAATTTCAGATACTCTTGGTTTACTAGGAGCTGCCTTGGGGGCAGACGTAGGTGCTGCCTGAGGCTTGGGAGCTGTGGGTTTGACAGAATTGTTATTATTAGACGTGTTTTTAGAGATTACCTGGGCGAAAGATTTACCTGGTTGCACATAGTTCCTTGTGGCTTCCTTCACGAAGTCTTCACGTTGGCGACGCTCCTCGGTCTTCTTGGCACGTTGTTGTACTACCTCCTTGTACTTGGGGCAGCCTCTGTAACTGGCTGGATGTCCTTCAGCTTTACAGTTGACGCAATATGGGGCACCTTCCTTCTCGTTATTCCTCTCGTATTGTCCTGGTAAGTGTACATGTTTGCACTTCACGCATCTGTAGTCGACCGCGCAGTTCCTCGCGACGTGGTCGAAAGCCTGGCAACGCTTGCACTGGGAGATTCCAGAAGCGCGGTATTTTTCCCAGTAAACGATCTGGTTCAGAAGGCGATTTGTGGCCATTATAAATTTAATATCGTAATTACCTCCGAAATTAATTACGAAGGAATTCGATTCCTTGCTCCTGGGTGTTTTAAAATGCGTCACAGAGTTAATTGTGAATCCACGCAATTTTTCAACGAGTGCTGCCTTCACATCCTCGGCCTGGTAAGTATGCTGAACTCCTCTCAGCAGGAGTGTCGTCGTCCTTTCACACTTAGGCGTGAACGTATAGCTCTGCACTCCGATGTCTTTGATGATGCTGAATATTGTCTTGTGGTCGTCCTGTGAGATTGGCTTAATAATGCACTTGGTGCCCTTTGCCGTCTTTATGTAAAATTTGGGTCTGCTTTCTAGCTTATCCAGCTTGCTGTTGAATGCTCTGACGTTCAGATTGTGGCATACAATTGGTGGGGGTCTCACCGCCTTTACTACCTTGGCCGCAGTTTCTTTGGGCTGGATCTCAAATTCGTTCCGGTTTCCAAGAATTTGGTAGAATCCACCAGAGTTCTCCTCCCCGGTTGGTTGCTGCTTCGATCCTGATGGCTTCCTCTTGGCTGGAGTTCTGCCAGATTGAGGAGACGTCTCTGGGCTATTCCTTGCTCTCCGTTTGTTGTTTTCCACAACAGTATAATTATTTTCTTCCTCAGACGATTCCGAACTCAATGAAGATGACTCGGTTGAGTCATTGGTCATTTCCACATCGGTGGCTGTTTCATCTATAACATCAGGTGGCGACGTGACATTGTCATCGAACAAGCTTCTTGCTCCTTCCTGTATGGTGACTTCCGGGAGGCCAAGTTCATACTTAGTGTACAACCTTTTTAGGCTGCTGTCAATAGCGGCAATAAGTGCCCTTTTTTCGGCTTCAAACCCGAGATTTTTATTACTTATATTAATTTCACTCATTATGTGTGTCCTTTATCACTGCAATTTATTTAATTGTTTAATTGTGTTTGTCTGTCACTAACTTATAAATGTATGTGTCTATATAACAATGTGTCTCTATCACAATCACCACACTTAAAACTTAACAGTATGTGTCTCTATCACTTTTCTATATATTAACACTATATTTGTCTGTATTTCGTAACCACACACTGGCTTAAACATTTACACGATTTACACGGGCACACGCGCACTGTGACTACGTGAATGCCGTCGGCAAAATCTATATATAGGTATGAATATTTGAAAATAATAATTTCAATTTCAGAATTGATGTTGTCACTTTGGCTATACCACACTGACTCATGAGAGGCGGCGTTAAAAATTGTTGATGCCTTAAATATCACAACAAATAAATGGCGCGAAAATTCAAACACATTTCTTAGAAACTCCGCATAATCTTCCGCACCACCCACTGACAAGTATATATAAATGGACTGACTGATCTCCTATTTCATGTGGCACCAGTTTTGATTTCAGAAAGTATGCTCTCACTGACGATATATTTAAATTATTTGCGAATTTACTTACATATGCATGTCCGTGGAATTTAACGAATTTACCACAAAAATATTTTTACAGCATTTTCCTCAACACGGCTTGTTGTATCTAAATCTTCGAGTACATATAACTCTTTTTTATATTACTAACACTTAGTCCAATAGTCATTAACCATTTTCTATAAAAAGTAAATTCTCCATTTGTAACTATGCCTCTGCCCCAAACACACTTCGTGGCTCTTTGTTTACATAAAAGTGACAGTCAAACACCCCGCCAAACTCAAGATGGCGGAAATTTTTGGCTACGCTGCCATACATATACTTTACTATGGGATGTCGCCTCCTTTAGTTCTCTCCTCAAAGGCTTTCAGCGAACTTGCATGATGAAAAACCATGCAGCTGACGTGATAGTAATTTGACATTATATAGTTTTCAAGATGGCGGAAAAGAAATGTTTGAGAGAATTTGATAAATTTATTTTGGTAAAATGAGATTTTCTGGGATCATTTGCAGTACATCATTTACCAACACTTTCCTCTTCATTTTCTCTTGGGTTTTTATCATTCTGCTACTTCCTTTATTGCTATAATTTTTCAATATATGCAAGGCTTGACATTTCAATGCTATTTTTTAAATGAACTTGCATGCGAGATGACAAGACATCAAGCGAACTACCTTCTGTGGTCAAATTCAAAATCGCATTGGAAGGGAGGTTTGCATGCAAGCTGTACTATCGCGTGTAACCCCGGGGAATCTAAGAATCAATCCCACCATTTTTTCACGAGCAGTGATCATTCTTCTGTATTTATCTTTCATTAATTCATAAGCGAAGATCAACTTTGTTAAATGGCGAATAAATTATTTTATATGTTAATTGTTTATTTATGCAGCATCTATCGGACATTCTGACATTTAGACACGTTTGTCTCTGCAGGGCTCTTCGGATTCATTTTCTTGCATTAACCTGTCCGAGACCGCGGACTAGCGTTACCCGACAGGTATGTAAGATTCTACATAGTACCCGTACTAAAAACCAAATGTTTTCATTCAAAATACTCGACCTATGAAGAAAGATTATATATATATAATATATATTAATAATTTATATAGAATTTCGTTTCTTATATCACACGTTGCGTGAAATATAAATTTGTATTTTTTCTCCTAGAAAAATGTCAGCGAAGTTGCTAAAAGAAATAAGAAGAAACTTCTAAATAACAGGATAAAAAATCATCCGAAAATTGAAAGTTTCTGCACGGATATCTCTGCATCTAAAACTAATAACACCGATTTCACGGAATTGGGAGAAAATATTATTCAGTTGGATGATACAGAAGTTGAATCACTGAAAGAACGGGGTTCACAAGGTGTAGGATGGATTCCAATTCAAGAACAGGATGAATCAGATTCGTCAAATAAGAGTGCAGATTCAGCTGTTGAGATAATAACAATAATAAAAACATTTCTTTATTAGCATACACAATTGAGATACAAATCCCCTTATAATATGCAATTATCTAAAATTTATGGTAAACAAAATAAATATAAGAAAGTGCAAGTTATTGTCAAACTAATAGAATGTATGAAATTAGTTAAAGTTATAAATATAAATCAATATGAAAATGAGAAAACTGAGTACAATAGTAGGTGATTATAAATTGAGATTATTTAAGATATTTAAAAAAAAAAAATATGGAAGAGGCTACGCATGTGGTGGAGCATAGAATATATAAATGTTTAAAATACTCGAAAGGTATCATCTTGAAACCCTTATGACTCTGTATTATCCTAAGATTTAAAGGAAGACTATTCCACACTCTGACACCATGAACGAAGTATGAGCGAGAACTAAGCAGGAAATTAAATCGTGGAAGTAAAAGTATCCGAGTTCGCTGCGAAGAAAAGAATTCCATATAGGCATAAAAATTACTATGCTTATTTATAATTTTATGCATCATCACATACAGTCTGTAGCGAAGATAGTCATCAAACTGACATACAACAATACTTCTAGAAACGACTGAGACATGATCATATCTCCTAAGACCAAAAATATATCTAAGCATTAAAAGCAACGTTGAGCTTTCTTCGACTTGAACTATTTATATTACAATAGACGCAGTCACCATAAGTGATAATGGTTACAAGTAATGTCTTGACCAGACATTCTCGTAGTAACCGTGGTGTATACTCAGCATGTCGCCATAAACTCTTTAATCCACAGTAGATCTTCGAGACCGTAAAGTCAATTTTCTCCATGACAAGACACTGTCAATGATCATCTGAAATTTTTTTAATTTAGGCTTATAATCGATACTGATGTTATTTATACGCAAAGAAGCAAACAAGGCGACATCAATTTCACGGTTAAAAAGAATTATGCTCTGCGTTTTGATTGGGTTCAAAAATAGTCTGTTTCTTTCTGACTAATCAATTATGCAAGCCAAGTCGCTATTAAATTAACTAATATTATTGGCAGCTTGGTTCACTGAGGAAGGAAGAAACAATTGAATGTCGTCAGCATATAGTAAAATTGAGCAATATTTAGGAATTATAACGATATCGTTAACAAATATCGTGAATAGGAGCGGACCCAATATTGATACTTGTGGAACGTCCGAACAAAGTACAGGAAGTTTTTAAGAGTGATTTTTTACTACAGTGGCCTGTTTACGGTCAGTTAAATATGGCAATATGAGATTAGATGCAGACCAACTAAAATAGAACTGTGTTAATAGTTTCTCATAAAGGATAGAAAAGTCCGCCGAATCAAATGCCTTAGAAAAATCTATCGAGCACAAAATCGTAGCCTGCTTTAGCTCAGTATTACGTCTAATAGATTCAGTATGGTGTAATATTGAGGAAAGAGTACTATGTTTGGATCTAAAGCCTGATTGTACTTTAGCGATAAAGTTGTGGGCATCGGTAAAGATCTGAATTTGCACATAGAGTAATCGTTTTGTAACCTTGGATAGTACCGAAAGAATACTTATTGGCTCAAAACGCTGTGCCCGGAAGGATGTGATGTTTTGATTATCGGATGTACTTTGGCGACTTTAAACTGTAGTGATCGTAATAGCAGTATTGGTAATATGGTGACCATCACAGAGTCAAACTTCGAGAGTGACAACTGCTCAAACCCAACTATCACCGACGAGACATTAGTGCCCTGTGCCAATGCACCATTTCCTACTCAACGAGCAAATTCCCACAAACAATAAATGGTTTATCATTTCCCGCGGACCTTGTCAACCGACTGGACCTTTTCCACGAGATCACAACAACAAAATTTTCAATGTGTCACATTACACAAAACTATCAGTGAACGGAGTCAAGTATGCGAGAACTTGGCTATGTTATTCTTTAAAATTAAATGTAGCTTAATGCAAGCCTTTTTGGTTATTTGCAGATAAATGAAAACTAAGTATTTCGAAAATTCTGTAAATAAACGGAAATAATGATTGGCAGTACCTAACTCAGGGCATTAAAAGACACGAACATTCGCAGATTCAAATCGATGCTTGTCATAATGTGCGCCAATGGAATAGTAAAAGGGTACTCGACAAAGAATCTTGAGCAGGAAAACAAGAGTACTGCTTTGAAAGTGATCGAGATAAACATTAAAGTGACCTTTACCCAATGAACATTTTTCCATCTATTCAGTTGCAGGAATAAGATTTTTATTTTATAAGGGTTTTATGACAGCTGCACGAAAATAAAATATTTTATAAAGGTACGGCCTTTTCCTATGGGGCTCCGGTGCTAAATTGTGTTATAATGTAACACTGAGAACTCGTCCCGAACCTGTTATAAAACTGTTTTTCTCCGGAGACTAATTTATTATATAAGGATTTTGTAATAGTTTAAAAAAAATCTTTTAAAGGCCTCTTAAAACAATTTATCTTTTGGAGTAATTTAGTTGCCGAAAAGTTTTGTAAAGATATTAAAAAATTTAACTAGAATTATTTGTAATATTCCTAGCAATTACCTACAAATATTTTGCAGCACAAAAAATTGCAATGCACCATTTCCACAAACAAACAATGATATTGGCCAAGCATTTCCGATGGGTGCAATATCTTGCAATACCCTAAAGTGACGCAAAATCCAAAATCATAAGAATGTGCAACTAATCATTTTCGATCCATGCAAGTGCTGTCAGCAACATTAAGCTCGTATAAACGAAGCGCCGTTATGGGTCATGTGTTGATAATAAATCAATAATGCAAGGGCAGGCATATTGCACCTTGATTGAAATGTTATTATGAAATAACAAGCAGTGTACATAAGTTAGCATAGCATATACATATAGACTAAAGAAACGAAATAAACAGAAGTTGAAGTACAAGTTCAGTAAAGTAAGGTACAAGTCCTAAACGTCTTTTTTATTAAGGAGCTCTGCTGTTTAGCTACTCCCATCATCCAGACAAGAGTTAGAGCTCCAAAAGAGTTAATGCATTTGGGCTGCTCTTCCTAGCAACGACTTCAATTTAGAGTTAAACCTTTTGAGCTGCTCTAAAGAAGTCAGTAGATCGGACCAAGAATATAGCCGAATAAAAGAGGGTTATCACAACTTATATCATTTAGTTGCGACTTGAATTGAGCAAAGGATTTTCCATTTGTAAAACTTGAAAGCTGTATTTTAGCTATTATAAAGACTTTATAACACACGACAGCTACTTGGTTCGTATAAAATACTTTAATAAAACTATTTTCCAAAAATATCAATTAATCTGTGTAAAATTTATAATGGAGTGTAAATTGACATTTGTAGTCCTAGTGATTTCATATGATACATTGAATAAATATGGATTTAAAGAAAATGAGGAAGAAGATGAAAAGGTGCGAAGAAAAATACAAAAGAATTTGCATAATATTATGGAAAGTAGTCCAATTTTTACAAGATATTCCTTTCATCGTTTTTCGGAAATTTCAAATACTTTAAAATCATTGTGCCAAAGTAACCAACAAAATGTCAAGATTGATAAAAATAGTCTGAATAGTGATTTTCCGATTTCTGATCTTGAAGAGTATAAAGTAAGGGCAAATTGGAATATTGAATTACATGTCAATACAAAATACTCCTATTCCTCTTCAGAAAACACAAAATGGTCATATAAGGAAATCGACGACGACATGCAAAATAAGGAAAAAACTGGGCAATAAAAAAACCATCAGACAAAGGAAAAATATATTTTTAATTTCTGCAAAACTTATGTCCATTCGTCCTCACATTACTTTAAGAAGAGCTTTATTTATTATATGTATTTTTTAGGGCTTTAAAGAAGTTATATAAAATCGGGACCAAGCATCTTCTAAGTATACTGCCGCAGGATCCAAGGACTTTATAACAAAGTGGGTACGGGCCAATACTGCCATCAAGGATTCGAATCAACTGTAAAAGTTCGGTTCGTAGTCGTCCCCACAGTGTTCCTAAAGAAAGAATTTATCAACAAAATTTATTTGTTGATCTCGACTTGAGTGTTGCTATGAAAATATCTTTGCCCCTTTTTTTTATTTCTAGATCTATTAAAAGGGATATTACTGTTGGTGCCAGACACTTCCAGCATTCTATCCAAATCTTTGTTTGCTGCGTCGTACGTGGGAATTTTTTTGTCCTTTTCTATTGCATGATTGATAAGACCAGTCGGGTTGAGGCTGAGTGGCTTAGTATTAGTGATCAGTGTGGAGACATCTCCTCGTTTTGGTCATCGTAAGACTTTTCATGACATCCCTTGTTTGAATAATGTTAAACGGCATATATGTATGTAAATAAAATATATATATTCTTATCATTGTAAATAACAACATTAGAAACGTATACGTTTTGTAATAGTTTTTTGTGAAGCAAAATCACCTGCGAAAATTTTTAAAGGTTTTCTTAAAGTTAATATGAAAATCAAAATGCTTAGTTCTTTCATAAAAGTTTGATACAAATCTAAAGTCTTTTATAAGAGCTGCAAAGTGAACTGAAAGTATTCGGCCATTTTATTATAAAAAGAAATGAATATATTGCAGCGATCGAGATTTGAACATTTAATTTTTTCGTTTACTGACACACAGATCTCTTTTGCTAACGAAATTAAAAATTTTGATATTTTTCCTCCAAATTATTAATTTTTTTAAACTAATTCAAATTTAACATAAAAATATATTTAATGATAAATATTTATTTTAAGTTCATTCATTTTTATAATTTTGTAGGCGCATTGCACGTTTTTGAGTTAAAAGTATAACTTTTACAATCGGATTAATGTTGCATGAAGCTTTATTTCATTACATATACATAACGGTTCCGATTAAATATTTGTGATATCAGAATTATATTGCATGAAGTCTGATATTACAATTGGTCATACATTTCCGAAGAAAATTTGTAATGCATTTTTCATGAAGAAAGAATAAGACTACAATCAAGCAACACCACATGAATACATATACGTTATAACATCTGGCTTTAGGAAGGAAGTTTTCACAACTACTATAAAATATCCCCGCAGACAAAGGCGGTTTAATAATCTGTTATATAAGGCTTTCAAACACTTTCTCGTAGACAGCTAAAAAGTTTTATTATTGCTTTATAGATTAGCTTCCACAACTCTTATACAGTGTGCCTAATTAGCCCTGTAAAGGTTTTTTTTTTAAATTTCTGCAATTTTTGGAACAACAATCTTATAAAACAGTAAGTTTTATAAAGAGTTGTGAGAACATTTCCATGGCCATAATTAAGTATAAATTGTTCATTGGGTACTTTACCCATAGGTAATTTATGATTTGGAGGACATAACGCAAGTCTCAAAAATAAGAACGCGAATTCAGGAAATTTCTTAAACATCATCAAACTTTTAGCAAAGTATGATCTCCAATTATCAAGGAACTTTAAAAATTAAATATTGAGTCCTAAAATACAAAATAAAGTTATAGAACTTCAATAATAAGCAATAAGCATAAAAAATAAAATGGACAGTTTTGAAACTGTCCTTCATATTGTGATCCAATCCCAAATCTTAAATACCTTAGATATCGTATCTCAATTACTAACATATTAGCATTGCATTGCACAAAAGTTAAATACGAGAATAAGAGTTGTCTAATTAAAATAAAAAATAAATAAATAAAAAATGGATGAACTTGGCAGCGATGAACAATCAACATATACGGAAGAAAATTTCAAAATTCAAGTGTATAACGCCACTTTGAATACCATTATCCGTCAGTTGAATAATAGCTTTATAGGATTAAATAATGTGGTCGATCTGTTCGCTTTAATTCTGCCACAAACTTTACGAACAGCTTTTGACGAAGAATTGATAAAACTCGGCATACCGCGCCGTTATCAGTTAAGTATCCTTCTGATTTATCATCTAACTTTTGTGAGCAGCTGATATCGTTTCGAACCAAAGAACCAAAAAGAATTTGAAAAAATAAACTCGGTATATGAGTTAGCTAGATTTTTGATTATTAAGACATCCTTTACGGATTTCTGTTCAGCACTGATTTTATTTATAACTCTGCTGGTTGCAACATCGAGTCCGAAGCGGTCGGTATCTAAACTATAAATAATTAAAAATTATTTGAGAAGCTCGATGGCCCAAACAAGGTTGATAATCCTCACAATGCTTTCCGTCGAAAGAAATGAAGCATAGGAAATGGATATCAGAAATATAATTGAAACCGTTGCTTCCCCAAAAGATGAATTTCCGTTTAACGAAAAAATGTATCAATTAGAATTTAAGGTTAATTCCGTTTAAGTCTGTAAAATAATTAAAAAGTTGAAATAAATTTATAAGGAGTATGCAACGATTTTGTTTCATTCCACCTTTTGTCTGCAAATCATATTTTTTGGAACGTATTCGTTTGGATTTCATGGGCCCATGTTCTGCGTATACCCAAGACCCCCGGTATTTACGCCACTGGTTAGAACCAGGGATCGAAAATAACTGGTATTTTGAAAATTTTAAGCAAACAAAGCTGGGATAAATCATGATCTTGGAATTTAGTGGAATGTACCAAAAGATGTCTCGTGAAACCCGTATCGATTCCTGTAAAGCTTTTGAAAACTTAACTTTTTATTAAAAAAGCTAAAAAAGCCAAGCTGGGACGGCTTTTTATTTTATCTGGCAAAAATAAAAAGCCAGCTTGACTTTCTATATTTTCGAGCTGGAAGTTTTAGGTTTTGAAGCCGGGAGTATAAAAAGCCAAGCTGGCTTCTTATTTTCAAGGACCGAATCAGTTATGAATTTTTACGAAAAAAGCTTAATTTACTTGTTATTCCTGGCCGGTAATAGTTTTGAAGCTAGAAAAGCAAACGCAACGGCTTGATACATGTTTTGCGGTAAAAATATAAAAAGCGGGCCCAGCTTTTTATTTTTTCTGGGCAAGCCAAGCTGGCTTTATATTTTTGCCAGATAAAATAAAAAGCCTTTCCAGCTTGGTTTTTTAGCTTCAAACTATTATCGGTCAGGAATAACAAGTACAGTTTTCGTAAAAAGTCATAAGTGGTTCGGTCCCTAGTTGAAATGCTAGATTTCATCTTTGAGATTCGTCTTGCTTTCGAACGCCGGGAAGCTTGAGACAGCATGTCAACACTTTTGCTTCAACCTGTACTTGTCCAATGGTGACCTCTTTTCTGCGACTTGGTGTTAACACTGCCACCGAATCAGCCATTCTCGTAGTCTTTTCTTTCCTACTGTTGTGGTGGAAAGAAAAGAGTCGGGAAATGATATATTTGGTGGCGGTGGTTACACCAAGCCGGAGAAAAGATTTCACCATGTGTTATCATATTATTGAAATAGTGCTTTAGGTACGATAAATGTACATTTATTATTATTAGCAAATAGGCAAAAAAATATAAATTAATTTTAACAAGACTACAATTGGTATAAGACCAATAATGCTATTCCCTAAATGAAAATAAAAGTTAAATAAAGTCAAAACTGAAAGTTCTGTATAGCAACTCCAAAAAGGGGTTGCCCGATTTAATTAGTTTTTGAAATTTTATTTACTACTTTTATGAAAACGCTGTGTAAAAATGTGAGCTATCTACGTCGACGCGTTCTTAGGTACTTACTAAATATATAGTGAAAAAACAAAGTGTTGTATGGCAACACGAAGAAAAAGTTCGATTTGGTTAATTTTGAACTTATATTTGCAATTTTAATGACAACGCTGCTTCAAAATTTGAGTTTTCCACGTCGACGCGTTGTTAGGCAGTTTACAAATATATGGTGAACACCCAAAGTTTTGTATGGCAACACTGAGATGGAGTCTCGCAATTTAGTTCATTTTTCAAATATTACTTAGTATTGCTATGAAAATACCACGTACCAAATTTCAGATCTCTACGTTGACACGTTCTCAAGTAGAGCCCAAATAAATATAACGCTACGAAGGTGTTGCCCGATTCGTCCCACTTTCGAGATCATATTTACTTTTACAATTTTGAAAGTCCGTGTGCAAAATTTCAGTACTCTAAGTGCACGCGTTCTCGAGGAGCTACAAAAGAAATCACCCAACAAGCATTAGAATGGCATTCCCGTGGAAACGAAATGTGGGACTGCCAAGAATCGCATGGAGAAGGAGTATAATTAATGAAATAGAAGATAGTGAAAAAACTTGACCAGAAATCAAAATAGTGTTCCCACTAATTTGTGCTGCCCAACATGTTTTTCTCTACAAGCCTTATTTCTGTGCGTTACAAACGGAAAGACAAGAATAGTATACACTATGATTCAATCTAAGGTATACAAAAAAAAAGAGAAGAGATCGTTCACCTTCCTGTCCTTTTAATTAAGCGCATCAAATCCAGGTGAGCTAAGTCTTTAAGCTCATTTGCAGATAGGAAGGCAGACCAAATCGTATCCACCCTGTGATATTCAAAGGCCGGGTAAGTGAACAGAAAGTATTTAAGTCGTTTAAGGCTCCTCTTCCGGGTAAGGGAGATACTCAGAGCTGTCCAATCCCCCATTTAGATAAGCGCGAAGCGAGCTGTAGCCAACCACGTTCTGTATTGTTTTCTTCTATAGCCAGTAATGATGCCAACCATATTTCTGTATTCTTTTCTTACACAACAAAAAGCAAGCGAATCTCTCACTAGGCACATCAAGACAAAGTTATGTAAATCTGCAAATCTCTACGTTAGCCCATCGCTGCGGATGCTTCATTCGAATATCCGTTTTGATGAGAGACGTGATCACCGAGGTGATACCGTCAACATCAGTTTCTAGCCCAAAGATGGGAGGACTAGAACGAAAACTGGCTATCAAGTCCGTCCTGTCCATTCCTCAGGTTTCTCTTGTGCCCAGGTACCTATTGTAGGGACATACTTCCATGGTTACCGAGCTTATTTAAAGAGGTCCTGCAGTCACCCAGTAACTTGGATGTTATCCGAGGGTGGCTCAGAGATATCAAGGATGCCTGACTGTCTGAAAGGATAGCAATGTCCTTCATCTTGATTTCCGTATCAAAAGCTAACCTTGCTACTATTGCGTTGCCGTTTACCTTGGCTTGGTAGATAGTAGTGTTCCTTCCACCAACCGAATATAAAGCTCAATAAAGTAAATACCGGCACTGGCTCTTTTACTTGGGAGTGAGCTGTTGGTGAAAATTGTTAGAGCGGACCGAGGAAGGTTCAATAAGACTCTTCCTTCATTCTACGACTCCGTATCGAGAAAAGTAATAGAGAATCTGTGGCCAAATCGAGGTTCCGGTACAATTACAGGCTTATTAAGACCTCAAGGGCGGCAGTTGCCGTTGACCGTATAAAACCTGTAATTCTTCGCAGGCTCGCGAGATTTCAGTTCGAGGTCGCAACTTGTGTCCACGGCCAATATTCACGACAGGTATATATATGCGAGCATAGGTCCTGTTATCAAATTGTATATCTAGTGTACAATCGTCGGTTTCATGCATCATATGCAGCCAAACGTTTTCCTGCATTGAAGAAAGGTTCTCATAGTTATGTTCACCTTTCCTTCTGCATTGATCTACCACGTCAGCTTTGAATCTATCTAGACACTGCGGTGCTTAACATCGGGAGACAGCTGCAGAGTGTATCCAAAGAGATTTGGAACTACAAATTCCACAAGTTTACGTCTCCTGTAAAAGAACACCAAGCTGCTGCTTGTAGGGTTCATCATCATGACTTGTAAACCAGTCCTAGTGATGAACCAGTCCTAGTGATGAAAAGAATGATATCATCTGCATAAACATCATATGAGAATCTCATATTTTTCAGTGCCGAAATGAATGCGTCATTAAACATACATCATACCTAAACGTGCAGACGCAGTCTCTTTCATACTGAGTGAGGTAATCATGCATCATTAAAACACATCTCCCTAAAAGAAATACGAAACCAAGATTACAACTAAAGTTTGTAAATCATTTCAAAATCTAAAACTCGGAGAAAATAAATTATATGTATATGTACAGTGCAACAAATTTCTCAATGGCAGCAAAGAACGTTACTCACGTGAGGTCACCATTTCTTTTATAATGATACGGTGAGAAAATTATCGAATGTAGGAAGCTTTAAGAAATTTATGTAAATAGCTTACTTAGCAATAATTAGCGATTAGAAATAAGGTATCATTAAGAAAGAAATTAAGAATAAAGTTTTGACCAATGACTGGTAAACTACACGGCTTATTCATCAGAACGCAGCGGCAGTTAGCCAAGCGCTCTCTTTCCCTAAGATATAGAGGCTTCTTTGCCAAATATCTTCTACATTAAGATATTGAGGCACCTTAGCCAAATATCAAGTTAGGATTGGGGCATTTAGCCAGATAGAAGAATATTGGACATCGGCGAATACGCCAATCCATTGGCAAGCAGTATAAAGGCAACCATTACAATATGGTTAATTTAAAGTTATCGTCTAAACTAGTTACTTCTAATAACTATATTTATTAATAATGTTGAATGAAATAATTAGTATGGAAAATATTAGAATCTTTAAACAAGTAAAAAAGTGGTTCTTGACAAGTTTCATTTTTAAAGTGGTTTTTCGCGAATATTACTAAAATGTTTCGTCGGATAGTAGAAATCGGAATAACCAATTTTATAGGATGTGATATTCTGACGAACTTTTCGGTACAATAAAAACGTCTAGGGCTGATCACTTTCACAGTAGATGTAAAATACCTATACATTTTTATATGGCAATACAAAGAATAGGTTGCCCGATTTAGTTCATTTTTAAAATGTTGTTTACTACTTTTATGAGAACGCTGTGTACAAAATGTTAGCTCTGAAAGTCGACGCGTTCTTAGACAGTCCCCAAATATATAGTGAAAAACGAAGTTTCGATATGGCTACCCTACGGAGGAGTTGCCCGATCGGTCCCATATAACTAACATTTTGTTTTATTAATCTCTAAGTAAACTCGTTCTCGAGTTATCGTGAGGGTGGACAGAGAGATAGACAGATGGACGGACAAACGGACGGCCGGACAGACAGATGCACTGACGGACATGCAAAAGTCAAAACAACTTTTAATTTTATGCGTGGTTGTCTAATCCATTTTGCTGTACCTTCGTTATTTCTATTTGTTACAAACGGAATGAAAAACTTAGTATAACCTTTGTGTAGAGAATATTTAGTGGTTGCGAGTAGCTTTTTTCAGTGTTTTGTTAACTGCTCACTTACAGCGCTGACGTTCGCTTAATATAACAGAATAGCCTTAACATAGTCAATCAACAAATAAGTACACCTTTTATACCAACATGAAAGTTGTGATGAAAGCACTTTATTGTATAAATGAATTGTTGCAAATAAAATGTTTGAATTAAAGGAATTGAATTTGCGATTTGAGTATATGAACTACCAGACAGTAATTCTTATAGCAGTACGCCTTATGCTTATTAGAAATGACTTTTAGATTAACACTGACATTGGTTTCAATGGAACCTTAGTATTTTGAATTCCTTTATTATTCATGGATATGACATTTTTATTCATACAAAGCAATTTATTTGGAATAATGATGTTGTCGTCATTATGGTACCATTTTGGTACATACTAATTTATTTGGTACGGTCGTACGAAATTTTCAAGCCAGATCCATATTTATTCCTTTTCATATGTTTTTTTAAATTTTATTAAATATATAGGCGCCATTAACTTCCAAGATACAATGTAAACAGTTAACGCATCAATAAGAAGAAAATTTGATTATTTAATGACATCCACGCCTTCCTCTGAGATAGTTTTTCTATCATGTATCATATTAAGACTGATAATAAAAGCAGATATTAAACATAGTATTTTCTGTGATTTACTTCCGCCGAATAAATTATTTAATTATTTATGTTAAATTATTTTTATAAAAGGCTGAATATCATTTAAGCATTGAATTTCAAATTCTATTTTAGTTGGTTTTAAATCACTTAATAATTTAAGTGATAATCTATTTTCCCAAACAACATATACATTGTTACGAGTAATAAAGGTTGTACTCTGCTAAATTTTATTAAAAGTTTTTGTTCTACCTATAAAACTATCTATTTGATACACGAGTAAGTGTACTGTACTGTGTTTTTTGGTTCAATTTGTGCATTTTCGTTTATTTTGTACATGATGAATTTTTTTTGCGGCAACCCTGCACGTATACATACATATACTTGAATGATTTCCATATTGTTCAAATACAAAAATAACCTTAATAGACATTTTCGGAAATGACACTGTTATATCGGACCCGGTTTCATATGGCAACCTTTTCTTCACTCTATCATCTCCCAGTTCATACAGCTTTTGTTAAAATCGTCCTTCCCGAAGTACGAGAACATTCTGGATCTGGCTGCAAATATGCGTATATTTTTTTTCCTTATATAATCCCTAAGTTCTGGGAATCTGTCAAATTAAATCCCTATGAGCTGGGAAAACGTAATGGTTCTACGGAGTGTTTCCCCTTAGGGAGTCAGTAGAGCAGGAGGTGATAGTACTTACCTAGGCAAACAAAAACTTGTATGGCAGGGGGGGGGGGGCAAATCAGGGTGCAAGGTCACAGCTAAGAGCTCATTATATGTAGAACTTCAGGGCCTTTCCAACGACTGCTCAACCAGCCCTATTCCTTTCTCTTCTGAATAGTTATGCTTGGCTAAACTAAAAATTTCGGGTTTTCGTACCTTTTTTTTGACTTTGACCCCCATTTTTTTTTGTAAAACGGTCGTTAACATAACTTTTTTTTTATAAAAACTTTAAACTGTAGACTGTGCTCTTTAATTTGACCTATTAATCCCTATGTGCTATCTACAGCTGATAAAGGGATATTGGCGCAACACCTATTCATGTCATACCGAAATTAGCCGATACTTTTTTTTTTAAATGACGCGTTTTCAGTCACTAATGGAACAAATTTAGGTTTGAGAATAGCTTTCAAAATAGGTTTTGAGCTAATAACTCTGTAATGGCTGCAGATAGCACATAGGATATTTTAGGTCAAATTAAAGAGGAGACGCTACAGTTTATAATTTGCAAAAAACATGAGATCAAAGTAAAAAAAAAACGTACGAAAACCCGAAATTTTTAGATTAGACAAGCATAACTCTTCAGAGGAGAGAGCTACGGGACTGGTTGAGCAGTCGTTGGAAAGGCCATGCAATTCTGCATAGAGCTCTTAACTGTGACCTTGCGCTCAGTACTTTTTAAAATACAATAAATGGTTGATATTGAACCCCCACCCCCATACAATTTTTTGTTTGGTTATGTGAGTTCTATTAACTCCTGCTCTATTGACATCCTAAGGGGAAACACCCTGTATATCGCTGAAATATTTGACAGAAAAATATTATTGAACTTGTTTTCAAATCAAACAGATATCATTCAAGGAGATCATCTTTCAAAATTAATTTCTTGGAGCTGAATGTAATCAGAAGTGTTAGGTTATTTTCAGATCCCATTAATTATTTTCCTGCTCGAATTCTTCTCGATCCTTCTTCTTTTTAGATTTTAAGGATAGCCCTTTATTGATTTTACGTGTATAGAATCTGATTAAGACTTTTGCAATAAAGCTTATTATTTGCTGTTTATGTTCAGAGCAAAAGTGACAAGTCATAATATTGGTAAATATATCTACACATTTTTCCAATTTATCTACCAATACGCTCCTAATTTTATAAGGTAGGTAGTCAACAATTTTTTTATCCTTATTAGTTCGAAGTATAAAAGTTCTACAAGTAGAACAGTTGTTAGAATTAACTATTTTATTTGCTACATATTCTGCGAAGTAGACTACGGCGGCGTGACTATTTAATGAGGGTGTTTCATTAATTTTTCTTTCCTCGGTAACTTTTTCCTCACAATCATCTTATATTATTATTAAATAAACCATATCTTTCATTTGCGCTTCGGAGAATGCCTTGCTATAGTCATTCTGTACATCATTTAAAATTTCCTTTATAAAGGTGTTAATTTCGTTATTTTGAAAGTCTTTAGAGACCTCGTCAAATGCGGCGATGTGTTCCTCCGATAGCAGCATGCCATCAAAGCAATATGGTCTTTTCATTTGACCTAAATGTCTCTACGTACGAATTCAGGTTCCACATTCAAGAAAGGCTTCTAAAAGATCCTGGTGGTCTTTATCATCCGACAATGCATGTATTCGGGGATGTGCAGAAAACCGTCTGACACCATTAAAATAGTCAAAATGGTCATTTAGTTGTTGAAACGATTCAGGCGAAAATATATTTAAATGAATACTTAGTTGGATTCCAATAGAAACTTGCCTACTAAGTACTTATGAAGCAACCTCCACACTCATGCTATAAAAACTAGTGGGATAAATATGTTTTTCCGTCTGCTTAAAATAAGTTTTTATAGTATTATTTTATACCTCTCGAAAAATTGTCTCAACGATTTTCCAAGAAATTTTTTTTTCTTTTCACATTCAATGTCGGCTCCTGATACTTTTTACTAAGTGTACAGGATCATGCAATAAAGCTATCCTTCTATTCCCCATTTCTAGGAATGCTCCTAAATAATAAGCAATCGATTGTTTTCAATTTAAGTTTACACCTCTTACCATGAACAAAAGTGCTGAAGACAATATAAGGTCTTTACGATCGCCATTCCCAAAATGTGTGAATCCATAAATAAAAACTTTACGTAAATTATACCATAGGTGGCACAAGAACTAGATGTCGCATGCAGTACCAAAAAAGTATACAAAATTTATATGGTTGGGTGGTCCATTCCGGAAGGGACCACAACATTTGAAATGATGTGTACGTCGAGTGATTCATATTTTTTCGTATCTGAAGTGTTGAGGAAGTCGATCAAATTTATTCAAAACTGCTATTATAAAAACATTTGCTTTCGGCACGTTCTAAGACATGGACCCAGAATGCACTCTCCATTTCACAATCTGTATACTCTGCTCTAGTATGCCACGCGACATTTAGTTCTTGTGCCATCTATAATTATACTCTAATTCATTTTTAATGGCCATCTCATCAAATAATTAAATACATTTATTTTTTAAAGTGTTCTGTTTATCACATTTGATTTCCAGTACATAAATTAATAATGCTTTGATTTATACCCGGTGAAAAAATAGTTTAACTTTGCCAGCGCATTATTGTTGAAGTGTGTGACATTGAAAATCCCATTGACTGCATTGCCTTATAACATGTTGGATATTTAAGGTATATCTTAAAAATACATCCTTCTGTTCTGATCAGAAGACCATGCTTTTCCCGGACCAAACTTTTGAAATAATTGCGCGCTCAGAAAAGCCATTACATATTTTGTTTCGTTTTTAAGCAACTTAAACAAAGGAGACACTCCTAAATCGAAAGCGAAATCGTAAAGCAAAATTAATATCAATTTAAATAAAGAAAAACAAGAAAATTAAGGCCAAAATAAACCAAATTAATCCCAAGTCATCAACAAATTCCTGAAAATCCCAAATTAATAGCCAAATCGAAAATCAGTAGTAAAATCGAAAATCAAAGCCAAAATAAACCAAATTAAACCAAAATAGATAGTCGTCAACAAATTTCGGAAAATCCTAATAACCACCAAAAATCTATAAAAATTCACAAATGCCAGAAAAGTTGAAATACAACTAAAATTCTAAATTCCAGTATCATAATATTTTGCCAGAATAACAATTAAATATCTATATCGGAACTCTGTGCGGATTACAAAAAAATCCTGCATCTGCTTTCAAAGTAAGCTATTTATACAATATGCGGTACAAATACAATGTAATCACCCAACAAGTAAGTAAACTAACGATCGCATGAAGATTACTAGGAGAGGAGGCTGTGGGAAAACATACAAAATTTGTTCATGAATAAATAACATCTTCAGCTTACTGTGGTTAGTATAAAGGATATATTTGTTTTACTAAATATATACACATTTGTAAAGCTTTTTACCAATCGTCTATATGTATAAAAGTTTCGCTGTTTGGCTATAAGGGGAATTAAGCAGATTATTCAAAATTATAACTATCATTGAAAATAATAAATTATGGACTTAAATTGTTTTTGCAAAATTATTCGATTAATACTCATTATTCTTATTCAAATAATTATTCGCTTTTCACAAGAATTAAGGTCATTGCGTTTATAGCGGTACGGCCAGAGCCATCTAGCATGCAGTTAACAAATTGTACTTGCAACCACTATACATATATTCTATACACAAAGCTATATCCTATGATTTCATCATCTAGAGTATAAAAATATCAGGATACGTGTTATTCTCTAAATAAACGTAATCGAGCGTTAACGAAACGCTTAGTATATTTTATATGTTGCTAACCCAGTACGTACGTACATATTAAAATTTCATAGGGTCCTAGGACCTAGATCCAGTGTATTTAATTTAAAAATCTTTACTGAAGAGCAGATGGAAACCGAAATTAGTAAGCTCTAGAGGTTAAGTTTCTAAAATATGTAAGAAATTCACTTTGCGATTTGAAATATTTTGAATCTTGGAAATGTTCGTAGGGAAAGCGAAAATGTGCTCCGTAAGTTCCGAAGCTCCAAATTCCTTTATGAAGAGAAAATAAAATCATAGTGGGGCTAAACAAACATTTTTCGTACCTAAATTATTTGTCCTGAGATACATAACAATAGCTTTCAAGGTCCTATGCCAGCATTCAATGCAGGCGTTAGATTGTGGCTGTAGTACTTTTATGCTTGAACCCGAAAAACTTGAAAAGTTTGTAGTGACAGAGAAATATTCAAAAAGTCGCGCTTTGAGAAATTCAAATTTCGCGCGATTAAAATAAACTTCCTCATTTCGAAGTTTCGAACATGATCCCTGACTAAGTGTAGAAAAACGAGAACTCCTCTTAGTTTTGCTGTTGTAAAATAGCTGTCAGAGAAGTTGGTCACGCGCTGGGCTTAAGAAAAATTAACGTAACATTACTAAATAAATTATATACTTAGTTATGAATTTGTAGTAACCGTTATATAAAATAAAAGCTGAAATATAGATAATAAGGATTTTAAGAAAATAAACATAATGTCGTTCACTACATAAAAACGAAAGGCCAGCTACCGTATTCAAAACCACGTAGGATAAAATTAAATTCGATCTAGCCCGGAATGAATTCGAATACATTTTAATCTCGGCATATGTCAGCCATGTTCGTCTCCAGTTGCTTCACCCTTACATCTAGTTAAGATAAAAGACGATAGCAACTGGAGACCTTGTGGGGATTACCGTCGTTTAAACGCCTGTACCATACCAGACCGGTATCCAATTCCCTATATTCAGGACTTTGCCATGCATTTAAGTGATTGTAAAGTTTTCTCCGAAATAGATCTGGTGAGGTGAGAGGAATGTGGTGAAAATTCCTGTAGCAGAAGAACACATATACATATAAAACTGGTATTATTTGCTCTGGTACGAATTTCGAAGAATGCCATTTGGTCTCAGGAATGTTGCACAAACTTTTCAGCGATTCATAAACGAAGCCTTGAATGCAATGGATTTCGCATACGCCTATATCGACGATATCCTTGATGCAAGAACATTTAAAATTACTTTTCCAAAGGCTTACCGAAAACGACGTCAAAGTAAAAATTTCCAAAAATGTATTCGATGCTAAAAGTTTAACGTTCTTGATACACACTTCAAGCAGAAGGCATCGGGATAACACCGCCGACGTCTATCAAGGAAACACAACAATTTCTTGGTATGATAAATTATTATAACCGCTTTGTTCCACATCTCGTAGAAATGCTCGCTCCGATATATTTGCACTTAGCTCATTCAGCAAAGCTTGGTAAAACTTCAAAGCAATTTAACTGGCCAAAAACCTATAACGTTAGATTCGAAAAAGCTAAAACAGCCATAGCATCGTCTACGCTTCTAGTACATCCGATCAATAATACAGTTTATAATATTACCTGCGATAGCTCAAACATTGCGATCGGCGCAGTTTTGCAGCAGTTTGATTCAAATAAGCACTGCTGGGCACGTTTAGCCTTTTTCTCTAAACCAACCAGAAGAAACTCGATATTCTACTTTCGATCGAGAGTTACCTGCTATTTATCTGGCAATCAAACACTTTAAGCATTTCATAGAAAGCCGAGAAGTAATGGTATTTACCGACCATAAACCATGGATATCGGCAATAACTTCGAAAACTGATCACACTCCCCAACAAAAACGTCACCTAGAATATATTGCACAATTTACAACTGATATCCGGGACATGTCAGAGTAAGAGAATGTAGTCGCCGACTCTTCCTGTCGCGCTCGAGCATGGAAGGCATCGACTTACAAAGTTTAGCTGAACTACAAGAAAATGACAAAGAATTAAAACAGTTACTCTCAGTACCTAATACTTCAAAATGGTAACTAAAGCAGGTGGGAATACCTGAAATGTGCTTTCACATACTTTTGGCCAAGAATTAATAGCGATACCGGTAAGTGGGCCAAAGCCTGCATAAGTTGTCAAAAGTCGAAAGTCCACATTCACTTAACACTCCAATAGAGACCTGCAACAAACCAATAGGAAGATTTAACCATATTCATATGGATTTAGTAGGACCACTACCTCCGTGGCTCCGTCTAATGGAAACCGTTTTATTTTAACCGTGATTGTTCGGTTTACTAGGTGGCCGGAAGCTTATTCATTAAGAACAAGTACCGCGACAGAAGTAGCAAAAACATTCGGTTTCTAATTTATAGCTAGATTCGGTTGTCTTCAAGGAATAACTGCAGACCAAGGCGTGCAATACGAGTCGAATCTGTTGTCGGAACTCATTAACCTACTAGGTTCGCATAGAATCCGTACCAGAAGTTACCATCCTCAAAGCAATGGCATGATAGAAAGGAGCCACAGGCAGTTGAAAGACAATCTTAAAGTATAATATATTCCTCTGATATAGATGGTAGTAAATATAAATATAAGTAAAGATGTATAGGTCATCAGCCGTAACTAGTCATGGGCTGTGCTTAGCCTGTAGATAATTCATAAGGGCACCCAAGTGCTAGCAGATAGCTGCAAACCAGTAACTACACCTGAAGAGTGAATAGCTTTTGCTTTTAGATCTGGCAGTAGCTGGCAAGTAATCGTAATCTTAATTAGAATAACTAATCACCAAGAATATATTTGCAATACCCAGTACCTGACTCCACGGCTTCAAAGAATTGTATTCTTAAACGGAGCTTGCCTACTAGACATGTACCTGAAAAGTGTTAGTATTATAGTAATGTATGACTGAAGTTGTATAACTTTTGTATAATTAAAAACTTAATAATGCTACTTACTATCTAAGTAGTACTGGTGCTATATACTAAGTTTAATGGCTTTAACATTAACGGCTAAATGATTTGATTAGATTAGATTAGATTAAATTAGACTCTATCTACACTAAATCTAACTTAATTCGAGAATCCTAACAGTAGATGTAAGCTTTGAACTATTTAACTACTGCTGACTTACTTTCTTCGTATCGCTTTTATACTTACTTAATATTCTGTAATAAACTATATACTCTATGTTATAATTCTCTAATCGCTTTACCCAACGTCAGTGACGTGGCGCTTATGCCGAGGTATGTAATAAATAAACTTTGAATTTGAATTTGTGTGTTCATTTTATATTTGCGTTAACTACGAACAACAACAAGTTCGATGAAAATGAATTTAGAATCCCGCAACATGAAAACCAATAAGGTGCATCTACTAACATGACAGGAATCGCTGCCGGCCAAAGCGCTCTTATATCGGTAAATGTTTAGTTTGGAAATATCAAAAAGTTTATGAGGGTGGCAATGGTTTCACGATATTCACCTTCATTTTCTTGAAACGATAACATTTTAGACAGGATAGACTATTTTGAGCTCAATAATGGATATATATATTAATAGAAAGCAAAAAGACAATTGCGTGAATGAAGTTAAGAACTTGTTTTCGAAAGGGTCGTAAGTCCTAGGTGCAATCTGCCCAATATATTTGGATATCCGAATAAAAACACAATCTATTCAAAATTTAAAGTGAGAGTTCGAATGAATGTCCTTAAATGCTTGGATCAATTTAATTGCTTCAAATCGATGGTGCGAAAGCGTGATAAAGGGTTGGAGATAACGTTGACATAATATCATGAATATTTATCAGAAATTTGTTAATTAAGTCTAGATGAAACAGTTGATGTGATGAATCTTAATCTGAATCTTGTTTAGTTGTACATCATCACAGCCCACATGATTCTTATAGCAATTTATTCAGTTTTAAAGGTGAAAATGGTTACTTATTAACTTGATTTCTTCCTCATATATGGATATTGTTTTATGCATTTGTGCATTTGATTTTTCCCCTTGATTGAATATTTTCAATTTTAAAATGAGTTAGAGCCTGTGAAATAAAATGTTTTCGCGCTTCACATTTCTTGTAATGCTTAGTAAAACATATCCTTGTTGTAATATTCTAGATTAGATTTTTTTTTTTTTTGACTATCACTCAAAAATCAATTCTGAAGAGCGACTTGACCCAATTACTTATTGAGTCCCATTAACCAACAGAATTTAATGGCATCAATCAAATCGTGAAGTTTATTCACCCGACAATCCGGCCGAACAGACAGAAATATCGAATATTGTGAGAGTATCTAGTATCGATTTTCAAAAAAAAATATAAAAGAAAAAAAACAACCCTGCAGTTTCCCATAGAAAAATCTGCCACACTAATTTTGTGCGTTGCTTGTGTGAGAATGTTCCTGTGTGCTTTGATAATAAATTACAGGGAGATAAAATCAGACATTTATGACGACATTGACATTGAAATCAGCCGCTAACAGCCGGGCAATATGTATATGGCAGCCTTTTCGGAGCATTGCACTCCATAAAACAGAAATGAAATCGATAAAAAAGAAGGTAGCTTTTTTTTAAGATCTTAAAATTTCTATTAAAGGAAGAGTAAAATAATTCCAATCTCATTGAGTAAAAAAAAAACGTTTTTGTTTTTCATATAAAAACCGGATAATATCCAGATGGGGCTAAATATTTGGTAGAAATGCACCGAAATACATCCCTGCAAACCAAGGGGAAGTGCGCAAAATCCTTTCAAGTGCTTGTGCTGCCCAACCAACAATCGACGGCAGGATTCAGGAAACACATCACTTGTCGGGACCGCTATATATTGGACTCTATCCTTGCTTGACGTCATAGGGCATTAACACATAAAACCTGGAACCATTCCCCTATCAAGTTAAATTGATTTAGTGGGGGAAATTTATCCTGCCCACTTGGATGGAATACACCATCAACTCTCTGTGGCGATTGGACTTTTCTCTGTCGCAGCTTTTCATCGTGCCGCCGGATACAACTCCCATTATCCATTGCTGGCATCTCATCAACATGTCTACCGCAGAGGGGTGCTTTAGGGTTGCCTGTAGTACTAACTTGGGGCTGACGAAAAAATCGATGTCCTTGAATTCAGGTTTTATTGTTATTAGCGACAGAATTGTTAATAAAAATAAAATTTATGTCAACGGCACACTTTTGTGCCGAGACGAGTAGTCTTTCGGGGGTACAGGCTCTGATTGGGTTAGGTCAGGTCTGTTGATGGGATCAACGTTTTTTGGAATAATTTTAAAATTTCGGAAGAATCGATTTTTGCAAGAAACTGTAACTTTTATAAATCTTTAAAATAAGTACATGATGAGTAACGTGCTATTAAATTGATGAGTTTTTATTCGGTGTAGTAAGAATTTGAACGATTGATGTGCTCTTGTTTTCATTTTCAGGATGAGTTGAAATCTAATTACATTTTCAATAAATATTGGTTTTTTGAAATATTTTATTTGGGATATCATTAAAGGCATTTAGACACATTTCGTCTTAATGCAATGAATTCGCTTCGATTCATATCTCAGGCAAGTTTTCATTCCAACACTTATTATAAATATCTTAAGCTTACACGAAATGTAGTTGACACAATTTAAAACTCTGTTAGGACTATATAGAGATGGTTTAAATATGGTTGCATTCTCAGACGATGTGGTGGTCGTATAGTATCAAGGATGTGTTTCTTCATTCAATAATTTATGAATGGGAGGAGCTTTGAATAAAATCAACTATTGGTCCAAAGGCTGTGAGTTGACTGTAAATCTAAGCGAAAGTAAACTGTTGCTGTTTTCTAGAAAGACCAAAAATACCTAGCTCTACCATTTCAATACTGAATGATATTCTATGCTTGTAAGAGAAATGTCATCAGAAAAAATGATCTTTAACCTGAAATGATTATGTGGCTATACCCAATACTAATAGGCCCAATATATGGATTACATTAGTCTAGTGACCTACTGTGAGTAAAGGCTATACTATTGGGTAGGGTATAAGGGATGGTATATCACTATGGGAACGCTGCGATCGACACCGTCTGACGAAGTCAATATCCTCCTATATATTCATATCATAACTTCACATCAGGTTTAAGGAAGTGACGTGTATAAAGATTTTACTGTTAAAATGTCGACATCATTAAAATTTCGTGACAGGTGAAGCATAAAATTCTCTTTACACGTTTTTCTACTGCACCATTCCTTGATAGTCTCAAGTTAGAATCCCACGTAGAATCAAGTGTTTTCTCTAAAAGCTCACAAGCCGTCTGGCAGAAATGAGCTTAAATATATTCAGCCACAAAAGCGTGCAATATGGAAAACTTTTGCGCTGCTAAGACTCCAATATTAGATTAGATTTGTGGAGGGGTGTGCAGGCTCTAGCCTCGCATTTACTATGAGCTCAACGATCTATTGTGAGTTCAAATTATTCTCTTTCTAGGTTAAGACTGATAATAAAGTCTAGAGCCATTTCGGGATTGAGATTCCACACGTAGTTTAGCGGAGGGAAATCGGGATCGATGTGGACTAATCTCCATCTGGCTATTCTTCGCACTAAGTGCTCTAAAATTTCATATGCATCCTAGCGGAAGCGCCGATTTAACGGAACGTGATTGTTGATGGTTTTCCAAAGCCACGTCGAATGATCTTATAAAATCCACGTTGGGTGCGATTATATCAGATATTGTCGTCACTTGCTCGAAGCAATCAGATCAGTTTCAGAGTAAGTTTCTTATCGAAATTGACGCCCAGAACTTCGACTTCATCAGAAATTATCTATTCCGCATTATTAAGAAAGCTTCGTTCTTTTCTTGAACAAAATGATAACCATTTTACTGAAGCTTTTGCAAAACCTTTGTTCAAACAGCTCATGCCGACTTTGAAAAGGGCTTCTTACATGAGGTCGAATATGACCTGATCATGCTTACTCCGTATTGTGAGTGTGACTACTAGGTCATCCACGTAGCCTTGCACATTAAATCCCGAATTAGTCAAGTTCACTAGAAGATCATTAATTACAATCGATCACAAAAACGAAAAAGGACTCCTCCTTGTGGGCAGCCTATAGCTGCGATGATCGTGACTGAGCAGTTACCTCGAGTTGAGGTTGTCCTCCTTTTTCTTTCCAGTTAATGGTGGAGGATTCGAGGCCCTTATATGTAGGGCTAATTGAGTTGCATCTAAGAAGAGGTGATATCAAAAGTTCTTTCTATATCTGCAAATTCATATAGGGCCACCTTCTGTGTGTCAAGAGCTTTTTCAAGGTCAATGGGTGAATGGCAAACTCAGTAGACTTGCCAGCTTGATAAGGAAACTGCTTGGTATTTAGTTAAAATTTCACTACAAATGTTTGTCTAGGATTTTTCAATGAGAGGGAAATGAGGACAGGCTGATGAGTCGGGATGGTTTGGCTAGACAACTACACCTTTTACCTGGATTTGGATATAAACGACACCCTGAAGCCTGAACTGGTTGGAAAATTTTTTTGTAATGGAAGGATTATTTCTTCAAAACGTTGCTGTAGTTAGTTAGCCTTAGAAGAAGCCATCACTAAAAGCCGATTAAAAGGGCATGAATGGCCCATCTAACCTTGTTTGGAGTCAAGATTCTTCCCGCAAGGCTCTTAGTCCTATTAGGGACCCTGTAATTTCCACCTCAATTCAGTCTGAAGCTGCCATTCCTTGGTTGGGGAGAGAGAGTGAGAGTCGGGAAAATGAAATTCTAATAATAGCCTGACTGTTTTCTTTCAAATCGTGCTAATATAGTCAGACTGCTACTATCATTCTAGGGTGGCCCAATATATTCAGCTAAAACTTGTAATTCTATATCGCGAAGAGCTTGTCGCTTTCGGAAGTAGGTTTATCGTCTGAGCCTATTCTTTGGATTGCAGGTGATAGAAATATAGGAATTAACATCCTGACAAGTTAGCTACAAGAAGCTCCTCGGTAGTTGCTTCTTTTACACTTTGGAAAATTCTAGATAGAACAGCTTAAGTACACGTGTCATATCTAGAGTCATATGGCCTTTTTATAACATAAAAGAAAAAAAAATCCGAACTTCTATTCAACTCAATCATTCAAATCATTTATTTTCGGAATAGAATACAACAAAAGAAGGGTTATCCTTTTAAATTATATAAATTACATAATTACATAAAGAAATTGGTGCATATTATATGCAATTATATGTATACCCAGTTCTAAGTTAATGTAAAAAGTTGGAACAACAGAAATAAAAAATAAAATTAAAACGAAAATAGAGCTGAGTCTGTCTGCGATAAAGTGTGTCCCACAGATGTTTTCAAAATGGTCTGGGTGAACTTGGTCGTTGAAGTGCAAAAGAAAGGTTATTCCATTTTCGGGCAGCCTGGATCAAATAGGACATTTCTCTAAATTTACATCGAAATCGCGGAAAAAGGAGTTGTTTGGAACATTAAGACTCCAAGAAGTTTAGGTGGTCACCAAAACACAAAGCATTATCTGAATTAATAATCGCATGGAGGAATTGGATAGATTTCTTGTTTGATATCACGACTGATTGAGTAAGCAGACGAGGACATAGTTAGATGGAGTGGATATGTGGGCACGCTTTGGCTAATTATAGATAAACTAAATCATATAATTAAATGCGACTGCAATTTTTGGTAAGCAAATAATAATAGAGTATTGACTAATAATAGAGTATTGACTAGTTTTGCACCGGCTGCAATACTGGCACAATTCAAAAATCAGAGTTTCGAGATAATCGACATAACAAGTTTTGATAATTTAAGGGACACTAACGAAATAAGATGAGTAATGAGCTGGGTTTTTTATTCTCGATTGTATGGTTTTAGTGATCTAATTTATAATGATATGGTATGTTTTGAAACGAAATGTAATAGTTTTAATAAAAATATTTCAGAAAAGAAAAAATACATTATTGGCGGAATTTATGCTGGTTTCGTAGGAACATAGAGGATCAAACTCCAATGTAAGTTCAGGCATTCGCAAATTTTGTGTTGTGCTACTATTTCAGACGGGGAGTGATACGACCACAGCATATCACAAGCCAAATGATCACCACGATAAAATTCCTAATTTTCTTAATATATGTAAATAGTTCTGTGCTTTTAAACAAAAATTTTTGATTGTTGATGGTAGACGCCTCAATCCCACCCAAGTCCAAGTTCACTTGGATCACAGAATTTTTCATTAGACCAAGAGATCTACTCCTTGTAACATCATTAGCATAAAAGATTTCACATTCCCTTAGTTCTGACGGGAGGTTCTTTACAAACGGCTACAATAGAGAGCATTGGAGCTCCTCAAACATTGAGTAGCAATGAAAGCACTGACCAACCATTATTATTTATCTTCTGAGACCCATTCGATAGCAAGCTGTAAGCGAGATTAACGGCATAAGATACATAACTGGCTATGCCTACAATTTACACAAAAAAAAAGCGGGTAAGGAGCAAAGAGGTTGTTATTGAAGCTTATTTTTAATTTTGGAACTCCTTCGTAGGGTTGTCATATAAAAATTTATTTTTCACTATATATTTGGAGACTGCCTCAGAGCGCGTTGACATAGAGAGCTGAATTTTCGTACATAGGGTTTTTATAAAAATAGTAAATACAATTTCAAAAATGGACTAAATCAGGAAACCCTTTTGTGCTGCTGTCCAATAAAATTTTGGATTTTCACTTTATTATACCGTAGATGAAATTTCATATTCATATTTCAACGTTAAGAAGATAATATAAGCACAATAATTCAGTATGTGGTTCGGCAGAGCATAGTATACCCAGCAAAAGCGGGGTTTTTACCATTACAAACAAGAGGACAACTGGATTACAAAATAGGCCAGCCAAAACTGATCAAATTGTAATTTCATAAAAAACCTCGATAACGAGATGCAAAAAAAGCCAGTGAACAAAACAGAAAGCAAGAAATTGAAAAGAAAAACATAATAAATAACAAAAAATAACTACGAATTGCTAAAAAACACGTATGTCACCATCACTTCATCCTTATTATTGGTCTTATACCAATTACTTTTTATCTTATTTTATTATATGGTATAATTAAACTTTATTGAATTTATTTTAAATAAGTTAAAGCTAAGACTAATTGTTGTGATACCCTAGATGGGTACTCGTATGTCATTTTGTAGAGTCACCCATCTGTGTAAGTTTTATTTTTGAAGTGGTTTTTCGCATACATGTATTACTATATCGATTCGCGGAACTGAAGAAATGATTGTAACATATTTTATAGGAATCCATATTCTGAAGATTTTTTCAGTATATTAGAACCGTATAGGAATGATCGTTTACACAGGATACGTAAAAATCCTAAATTTTTATATAGCAACACCAAGAAGGGGCTGCCCGATTTAGTATATTTTTGAAATGATATTTGCTATTTTTATGAAAACACTATGTACACAATTTCAACGCTCTACGTTGAGGCGTTCTCAGGTAGTGTCCAAATATGTATTGAAAAATGAAATTCTTGAATGGCTCAGAACTTGACTAATGGAAACTCTTGGATGTACCATGATGATTAAGATACTTATCAACTTCCAAAAGTATACTGTGAAGCCCCCGAATATAAAAATAAGGAAAGCGTTAAGGAAATTATAAAAGTTAAGTAAGAAAATTTTCAACAGTGTATGAAAATCAAAAATTAATTAAGAAAAAAAAGCAAAAACAGAAATATCTGACATTTCTGAATACATCAAGGCACAATGAAAGATGATAATGTAAGTCGATATCTTACCATTCTATTTTTTCTTTCTTATTTTTTAGATTTTTTAATTAGTTTTTTATGAAAACGCTAGTAGATAGTGAGAAAATTATGTTGATGATAACATAGAAAAAATGTATAGCTCCTCAAGTGGTGGTGGCACCTTACATATATCTATATATTCAAATAAAAGTATACAGCATTCCACACGAAACCGATCACCTTGGAACCCGGCCATCTTTGGATATGGGGAATACCAAAAAATAAGATGACCAATATTTTTTTGTTTTCCCTTACCAGCCCCTCATCCCTTCTGCTATTGTGGTTAGAAGTTTTGTGATTTTACGACGAAGCGTCATTTAAAAAAAAATCATATCTCGAGAACGGAGCAACTGATTTTTCTGATTCAAATGCCAAATGACCTCAATGTTTTTTACAAAAAAATTTAGCAGCACTGAACGAAAAAATAGTTTGTTAATAATAGTCTTGTTTTCAAAAAAAAAATGTATTATTCATTAGAGAGGATTTCTCGAATGTTTTCATTATATTTTTATTTTGAAACTAGAAACCATGATCTATATATGTACAAAAAATTGCGTTGGTGTTCGGCTTCGTTTCTGAGATGTGAATTTTTGAAGTCACTGTATACCCAAAGTAAGGCACAATGGCAGCACTGCACTAAAGGGAAATTTTATTATTCTCTTGAGGACCTCTAGCCCTTTGTTTTTGTATTTCGATAATGCACCTAGAAGCCTCATCTTTCCATGTACAAATAATTTCGATGTGGTTCAGCTCGTTTTTGAGATGTGAATTTTTAAAGTCACCACCTACCCAAAGTAACGAACTATTAGAGTACTGTACTGAGAGGAATGTATTGTTTTTTTTTCGTAGCACTTTTTGTTTGTATTTTAAATTTGAGGCTATAATAAGCCTTATCTATATCGAGGTGCACAAAATTCGAGACTGTAACTTTCAATTGTCGAATAATCTGATCACGGTGTCTTTGTCTGCTTCAACTTTTTTAGTTACATTCTAGGAACTTCAAATATCCTCTCCTTTATTTTATTGCGTATACCAATCCTTTTTCATGCAGCATAGCTTCCTTTCTTAAGCCTCTTTCTACCCATTGGAGAGCATCCCACTGAAACTAAAGTTAACTTTACAATTTCATATCTCAAACATGAAAGCGAACACTATTAGTCCAGTCATTACGGCAGAAAAAAATGACATTAAATGCAAGTGACTCGAGCAGGCTGATTTTTAGATATTGTGTACGGGAACTTAGAAAAGCTTAACGTGAAATTGTCGAACAAGACTTCCTATGAGCATTCTCCGGCATCTTGAAAAAAAGGGTAGATTTGGTTTTTTTGCGATAACTCGGCTCTCCGTCATGATACGAAAATTGAGATTATATAATTTTTTGCTGCCTTTTTTACGCTGTACATTTTAGATCAGATGAATTTTTCACCTAGCGTTGATCGTTGTTGAGATATCGGCTGAGAAAGTAAAAACTTAAACGACTGAAACTTGTTTTCTGCTGTTTTCATCTTTCTCGTGATACAAATCGAAAAAATGTTCATTATCAAATTTGTAGAGCATGTTAATACCTGCAATAATAAAGCAACATTGTGAATCACACGCATAAAGTTGGTCAACAGAAGTTTCTTGTAAGAGGCACAAACAAAGATTACTTTATATAAATGTTTCACCGTTAGTTTGCAAAAGTCGAAATCAAAGCCGAACAGGTCTTTGAGGATTCGGATACTCTTATCGTAACCACGGCAATTGAAACATCGATTTACGACTCTGCTGAAATCGTCTGCGAAGACATCGATCCCTTGGTTTTAATCATTGGACTTGCGCAGGATTCTGCGACTAGTTTGAAATATGATAAGTCTTTTCTCGAAAACATACTTTTCGTTCATGCTTTCAGCGGTGCGATACCACATCTGAATTAATAATCTGATTATAATCTAATAATCTAATTATAATTAATAGTCTTTTTTCAATATATTAAAATCAAAATTCATCAACAATCTCGAATCCGGCGCTATGGTTATTGGTGGAATTATTCAAACAAGAAAAAGTCGATCCGAAGTTTCTGGCTTTCATAGGAGAATTCTTCATCGCCCTATGTGGCGGTAATAAGCAGGAAAAATCTATCTATAAATGTTGTACGATTTCACTCCTCCGCTAAATCAATGACTAAAAATAAGTTGAACCACTTCTCACTACTCCTACCCACGAGAAGTGCAGTACGCCAGCATTCCGTATGTATCAGCAGGGGCAAGCGTGGCACGGTTTTACAAGGATCCTCAGGAATGGGGTTGGGTTTGGACTTGAGCCAGTTATCAACACAGCTAAAATCCGCGCCACCTGAGTTTTTAAAGCTCATATTGTGCAAGTGGAAGGGAAAATGTGAAGCTACCTGTGGGTGAAGAAAAGCAGGGACTGCTTGTTCCACAAATATAAATATGAAAAACAGACCTCCATTCATTTTCGTCTTCGACAATACAAAAACATGTAAGCAAATATTTATTTTGCTGTTTCATTTATTTATATTGTACTTTAATAATTTCCTATACAGTCTCTAAGTTTTTGCTTTCTGACCCCCTCACATTGTATCGCGCTAAAAATCGCAATTTTTGTCTAAAAAAAATTACATTGCAGGTATTAACGTGCTCTACAAATTTGATGATGAACATTTTTTCGATTTGTATTACGAGAAAGAAGAAAACAGCAGAAAACGAGTTTCAGTCGTTTAATTTTTTACTTTCTCGTCCGATATCTCAACAACGATCAACGCTAGGTGAAAAATTCATCTGATCTAAAATGTATAGCGTAAAAAATTACTGAGATCCGAGTTATCGAAAAAAAACCAAATTTACCTCTTTTTTCAAAATGGCGGACAAAGCTCATTGGAAATCTTGTTCGACAATTTCAAGTCAAGCTTTACTAAGGCTACACAATATCTAAAATCAGGCTGGTCGCTTCACTTGAATTTGGAAAAGTCTATAATAAATAACTGGACTATATCGCATATACATAGATAGCTATGGTTTCTTGCTTCAAAATAAAAAGAAAAACAAAGAGTGCTAGAAGCTCTCTCTAGCGAATAAGACTATTTCTGTTTTGAAAAAATACTATTATTAACAATTTTTTTTCGTACAGTGCTGCTATATTTTTTTATAAACAAATTGGGGTTCCTTTGACAAAACTGTGTTATTCCATTGTCGAAATATGATTTTTTTAAAATGACGCTTCATGAAATGTCTAACCCCCAAAAGCGGGGGGGGGGGGGGACAAAAAAATATGGGTGAGCTATTTTGATATTCCCTACAAATTGTGAAAGTTTCAGCCAAATCGGAGATGGTCGCGTCCAAAACAAGCAGTTTTTGATCGTTTTCGTGTGGAATGGCTGATAAACATACAAAATAACTAGGATATTCTGAATCATCTCACTTTATTCCATAAATGGTGGTGATTAAAACAATATTTAGATATTCATTAAAAACTACTTGAACTCGATCAAATTTTGATCATGTATCGATCAGCAGTACAGGACGATCTCATCAGGACAGGAATGAAACCCCGAACTGCCTGCTGTCTACACTACAGTGAACTCGGACGCCTAAACATTGACGGAAGATCATATAAAGATTTTTTGCAAAATCTAATACGAGTTCACTGTAGCTTAGACAGCAGGCAGTTCAGGGTTTCAGTCCTGATGAGATCGCCCTGTACTGTTGATCGAAACATATACATACAGTATACTCTCAGAATTTCTTCATGAAATTCTGATTTGCCGCCGTAAGCCAACAAACTAACAGTACCTTAGTACTTGTTGTTTAATTTCCTGCTTAATGCAGTAGGTTGATAAAATGCCTGCAGACTCTATATGGGTATCGAAAGAGTAAAAAATCAATTCCCTTTTCAATGAAAAGATGCAATTTTAATACGAAACTTGGCAGGATGGTAAATTATGTAGCGATGATTGATGAAAAGTAATTTTGGATATAAGCTATTTTGTTGTTGTGATTTTTTGAAAATTTAAAACAAAAATTGCTAAGTGTGACATACATGACAGAAAATTATGCAACTGTATTCAAGGAGTCCCTTACTTATTGAATACAAATTTGCTGCCAAATTGGCCAATCGTAGCGCAAGGTCTGCCAATCCAACGTGTCCATTTCTTTAAATAGTATAAATTACGGAAGTATAATATATATAAATGTATTCATATATACACACAGGCTAGGAATGGAAAAGACAATTCTCCTTTATAGCCATGTTATGCTGCACGTAAGTGGATCGCGCGCCGGCTTTTCTGGTAAATGTCACTCTTTCTAGTAGATTGATTTTTACACAAAATTATACTTCCGCGTTCTCCCCATCGAAACGAATGATGTGAGCCTAATATCGGTCATGAACTTTAATTTTTACGATTTTTTTTTCTTGAAATTTTGTCAAAACTGCCGAAATTGACCGAACTGGCAGAAAATTGATTTCGATTATTTTTTGGTCATCCAAATGTAATGTAAACATTTCTTCCATGAACATCGCTTTTTTTGAATTTGTATTATTTCAAAATTTGAAACCCACCATCACTCTCCACGATTGATATGAATACTTCATTTAAGGAAATAATTTTAAAGCGGTGTATAATCTACCAAAAAACTTGATTCATTTATAGATAACATCAGACCCATTATTGCACTCCCTCTCTAGCTATAATATTTCCTTCTCAAAAGTATTAATAAAATAAATTTAATTACTTTATTTTTTAATATTTTAAAAAGTACAAAAACTTTGTTAACTGAAAAACATTCGAATTGATTTAGTTGAAACAAAAAACCCAGCATGAGCAACATCAAGGATAAAGCAACACAACATCCAGTTCTAAACAAAATTAAATTTAAATCTACCTCATCCCCAAAATTTGCAAAGGTGCTGTGATGGCGTATTTGAAGTAAACCCAAGGCAGACAAAATTCTACGCCATAGAGTGAGGCGCCCGCACATTCAATTACAATGTAATTTAGTTTATGGAGTTATCTCCTAAAAACAGCAATTTCAGAAACATTAACCATAATTTTATGACATCACTTTTTGGTTGATGTGCTCAAAATATCGAGCATATACCCCCAGTGGAAGCATATAGACACCCCGACTGAATTGTCGTTTTGTGATGCTATCGCTCTGTATAGTCGGTGGTAGTAAAGACTACGGTAGCCCTACGATTTTATATCACAGCAGAAAATTTCTCATCTTGCCCGCTCATTCATCCCTCGAATGACTGCGTGGTTTTAACTGGGGGGTACGGGATACAGTCTTCTTATGTTAACGAAAAATACCCTGTCCAAGCTAAAGGAGGACTAACGGACCGACCCCCAGCATAAAGTGGCTTACGCTCTTGCTAGTGGTTTATATCTGTTTGCATTATCTCAACAAATTCTGGGAGTAAGAGTGACACGACCATTTATGTGTGTTTAAGTATTTTTCTAGCTTTGTACCATAATAGTCTGGACGGGAACCGAAACGCCAGGAGTCTTGCATGTTATGTATGAATGGACAAATTTTATAATCCGATTTCAAGCTGTGCGGGGTCACCAAAAGTTCCAGAGCTAAAGCTATATTGCTCTGTCTAGCAGCTGTTTTGACCTGTTTTCCGGAATGAGGAATCACTGAGGCTGAAAATTTTTGTTCACAAATCATAAACTTTTACGACGCCATTTTATTATTTCAGTTAAAGCTCGAAATATAACAAATCCTGCAATGGAAGTTTTCTCTCGGTTTTGATGAACTTGCAATGTGGTTCCGAGATTGATATTGCCTGAGTTATCGCATAAAAAAAAACGAGCTGGAGGGTTTTCATAATTTCAGGAGTGTGAAATTGTATTGCTGTAAAGAGGAAAAGTTTGAAGTAAATATTTTTTTTTGCAAAGCATGAAAATATTTTCAAGGTAATATTAAATACTAGATAATAGATAATAATAATAAATTTAATCATGCATTATAGTTACTGGTTTGTTTAAGGATAGTTTCGAGGAATTAGTCGACTAGTGCGGACGGCCGACTATTGTAATATGTTTGCAGAAATTACATGCTAAGATCATATGAATATTGTATAATTTTCGGAAAGTTTGTAGTTTTTAGTTCATTGTATTGAAAGAACCTGTAGAGCTACGACTACTTCGTTATACAGGGTGTCCCACGTAACGTGTTCCCTGGCCATTTTTCTCGAAAATGTGCGGAGATATCGAAAAAGTCCTAATAATAAAAGCTACGCATCTTTAGTCACGGTATCCTCTGGCATAGCCAAATTCCTTGAAAAAGGACTTGGAAAAAGGATATATTAAAAAAACTGTCCTTTTCGTCCTCGTTAAGGATACATTTAGATTACATTTTTGAATTCCGCGAATAAACCTAATATGAAAGTGTTATGTTAAAAATTCCAGTTTAACCCTTTGTTTACGAGATATAAGGCCTCAAATTGTACTCTACGCACCGTGCTCCTTTCCCATTTTTCTCGAAAATGCACTGCACACAGATATCATCGAAGTGCAAGTACCAAAAGCTACCCATCATAACCCGGGCTGTCTTTTGGTATGGTCAACATTTAAAAACAAAAGCCACACGAAAAAAGGATATCTTCGGTTTGGTCCTTTTTGTCCTTTCTGAGGATGCATTTTGGCTATACCACTTTTTTTTTAATTTGATTTGCAGTTGTTCAATGTAACTTCTGAACGACTTGACCGATTGAGGTCATATTCCCACAATATATGTATTTCTTTTGTTGAGTTGATAGTTCATAGCTATGCTAGAATCCGATAGGTGGCGCTTGAACGACAAAATATTTACGCTCAATTCGCAAGAGCATTACCTTAATCTGAAGTGCCAATACATTTGATATTGAATAAACAATAAAAAATGGGAGCCACGCAAACGAGGTGTTGCTGTTACTGCTATGAAGGAATATTTCAAGCAAATACATTAGGTCGATTATACACTGTGCATAAAAAACAACGTGAGGGCTTTTATTTACGACTGATATTAATACATGTATGTAGACCAACGTCACATGAATATTTGTGAACAGTTAATGGTCAATTATAACAATTGCCGATGCAGCATTTAGTTCTTCTCCACATCAAATTCGTCAATTATTCGCCATATTGTTGACAACACTCCAACAGACTCAAGTGAATTATGGGTAAAATTCAATTAGTGAACTGTACTGCACAGAATTCGAACAACATATGTATCACACGCAAATCAGCAATTCACATTAGAAATGTATAACGAAGGATTAGTTATGATCGAAGATATTTGCATAGTAATCTCAAATGAACCATTCATCAATTTTGAAATGCCTTCACCTAATCGATCAGCAAACGAATTAGTTAATAATGATATGCAAGGTGAACAACATTTTAATACTAGCGATTTGGCTTCATTTGGTACGATAAACGAAGGTCATTTATGATAGAGTTATGTTTGCAATAGCAGCAGAAGAATTAGGTTTTCTCTTTTTGGACGCGCCAGGTGGAACTGATAACACGTCTTAGTTTCGCTCATTTTGGCTAAAGTTAAGTTAGATTTCAAGGTAACATCGCATTAGAAAATGCTTCATCTGGCATAGCTTCAACTTTGTTGATGTTGGAAGAACAACCCATTTGGGTCTAAAGCTACCATTAAACATACAGATCAATGAAAATGCTGTATATAAAATCAAAAACATTCAAGCATGACTAAAGTACTGCAAAAATTTTACATTATTATCTGGGATGAATGTACAATGTACCAGAAACATTCACTGGAAACATTAAATTGAATCCTAAAAGATTTAAATGGCAACGAAAGATTATTTGATGGTACTCTCATTTTATTATCAAGTGATTTAAGACAAACATTCCCGATTATTCCACGTTCAACGTATGCGGATGAAAACAACGCATGTTTAAAATTATCTATTTCGTGGCGAAATATCCGTATATTACAAGTCACATGCGTGTTACGCTACAACACGATTTATCCGCTGAAGCATTTTTCAAAACAATTTCTAATGGAACAAATTGGTTTTATTAAAAATACAGAATTAATTAAATTGCCTCACAATTTCCGCAACATTGTTGATCCGAAAAATGCATTAACAGTAGGTGTATTTCCAAATATGCGCGATAATTATCGTAATCATCAATAGGTCAGTGAACGAGCGATTTAAGTTGCTAAAAATGTCGATGTTGACGAAATCACAATCAAAATACATGAAACATTGCCTGGTGAATGAATTTCGTTTAAATCAATTGACACAGTGGTAGATGATAAAAATGATAGCGTAAATTATCTCAGAACTCTTGAATTCATTCGATTTACTGGGATTTCCACAACATAACTTACATTTGAAAATTGGTTCACCCATAATTTTGCTTCCAAATTTAAATAAACCCAGACCTTGCGATGAAATGGGAAATTATGGAAAATGTCACTGAAGCGACTATATTAAACAGAAAATTCAGAGGAGACTATGTCTTACTGCCGGCCACTGATGCATCAATTCAGTTCAGACTTTACAATTTCCCATTCGTTTGGTATTTACAGTGACCATAAATAAGTCGCAAGACAAAAAATGACCGTAGTATGTGGATTCGATCTAGAAAATCCATGTTTTTCTCACAGACAATTATATGTTGTGTGTTAACGTGTTGAAAAACCATCAAACCTGTTTCTTTATGCACCTGATGGACTATCAAAACATATTGTTCATAATTTAGCGTTAAGATAAACACAATATAAATAACATAACATTAATCAACATTTATTACATTAAAATGTACTTAAATAAAAATGTTGTAAAGATGTTTTTATTCTTGTCATATTTTGCATAAAATCATTATAGTGAAAGTAGAAGCATCTTGAACTTTCACTTCAAATATTTATTAATCAAAATATTGATTTCAGATTTATATTTTTAATGAGTGTCTGTTTTCAATCTGCAGTTTTTGAAATTACCTTTAAAAATGTCAATTTTGATGTCTCAGATTTAAATCTAGCGTATTATTTTCAAAATTCAATGTATCGTTCCGGTGGAACGAATTGGTTTTATAAATAATGACTAGTTATTTTTGAAAATTTTCCGTGTCATATTTTAATAAAACGAAAAAGCAAAGCAAAAGAATTTACGCTACGCCTTGAAGATGAGAGAGAAAATATGCGCTGATGAGCTCTTAGCCGGATTGTATTTAGTTAGACCCAAGGTTTGAAAATATTATTTGCAGTTGGAGAGTTATCGCTTCTCAAATTTGTTGCCAGAAAAATCCATTATTTTGTAAGAAGCTTTTATCATAGTATGTATACTGAATGTTGTCACTTATTCACTTTTTGAAAGAAACCATAGAGAGACCGGAGTGCAGTGCCACTAGAAAATCTTACGGTAGGCCAACCTGGATCTACCAGTGAAAAATCTGGATTGAGTTTGGACATTTCTGAATCCACTACTAATTCTTTGTTCGAGGAATTTTTAACTGCATCATTTGGATGAGATACCGATATGAATCCAGTTGCAGAGGAATAGCACCAACCGTTATGAGGCTTCTTAACAGACTGGCATACTACAAAGTTTTGTGGTAGGTCTCTTAATCTCTCCTCTGGCCGTCTTGAGAGTAACGACTCTAATTAAGTTGTCTCGTCAGGGATGAACAGCAATTACTCGACCTAGGACCCAAGCGGTAGGAGGCAGGTTATCCTCCTTGACAATGACTAAATTTCCAACAGTTAGGTTCTCTTCTATCTTGGTCCATTTTGGGCGTTGTTGTAACGTCGTCAAGTACTCAACATGCGAGCGTCTCCAGAAGTTCTGATGCATTTTTTGTGGCAGACGCCACCGTGTGATGGATGAGAGTGGTACGGAATCCATTAATGGTTCAGGAAGTGCAATCATAGGCTGGCCAATTAAAAAATGAGCTGGCGTTAGGACGACAAGGTTAGATTCATCGCTGGACATCTGTATAAGCGGTCGCGAATTCAGCAAGGCTTCTACTTGCGCAAGAAAAGTTGATAACTCTTCGTAAGTCAGTTTTGCTTCACCGATTGTTCGTCGTAAATGACTTTTGACAAGTTTTACTCCGGATTCCCAACTGCCACCAAAGTGAGGAGCTGATGGAGGTGTGAAATGCCAGGTAACCTTATTAGCACTCAAGAAGTCTGCAATGAGACTGTTATGGGTTACAGAAAGTACTTCTTTATGTGTATCAGTGATTTGATGATTTGCTCCGACAAAATTAGTCCCATTGTCACTGTATATAGCGATCACTGTATATAGCGACCGGTAAACCTCTTCTAGATATGAATCGCTTTAGACAGGCAAGAAAGGCATCTGAAGTTAACTCACTCACTACTTCTAAATGTATAGGTCTTGTACTAAAGCAAGTCAACAGACCTTTGTAGCCCTTCGTGCTTCTCGCGCCCTTGCCATGATGTAATAACAGCATTATTGGTCCAGCATAGTCGACACCAACGTTTTCGAAGGCTCTGGTGAATAAGACACGTTGGTGAGGAAGATTTGTCATGAGTTGCTGTGAAACAGAAGCTCTGTGACGAATGCAGATTATACATTTATGTATGGCTCTTTTGACAGCAGTTCTAGCTAAGATTATCCAATATATTTGGCGAATTATGTTGAGCAAAAGCGTAGTTCCGGCATGAAAGTGTTTCTGATGCAGATGTTCTATTAAGAGTTTCGTGAAAATGCGATCCTTGGGAAGAATGATGGGATGTTTCGTATCGTAGGTACAATGAGAGTAACTTAATCTTCCTCCCACTCGGATGATGTTGTTGGAATCTAGGAATGGGCTAAGAGTACGTAGTGAGCTTGTCGGTGAAACTGCACCCTTCTTTCTCAAGGAATGTGCATCCTTATCAAATATGCAAGATTGAGTCCACTGGATGCATCTGATGCGAGCTTTCTCTAGTTCCACCGTGGTCAACCAATCAGTTTTGAAGATGGTGTCTGATTTTATACATAAGGATGAAAACCGAAAGCACCTTGCCATGATGCGGAGGATTTTAGTAAACGTGGATATCCGTCTGAAGAGATCGTCCAGTGTATCGTTCTCAATTGTAGTTGCGTATGATTGCAAATATCGTGGTCTCATTTCTTCCTTTATTGCGAGTTGTTGATCCATATTTGAATCGTCATGAAGATAGTTTCTCCGATTGGACTGAAGCCAAGAGGGTCCTTTCCACCATAATGTTGAGGATAATAATTCTTCTATAGATGGCAGGTCCGCCGGATTGTCTTTTGAAGGGACATGATGCCATGCTTCTCTCGGTAATGTGACCAAAATTTCTGACGTTCTATTTCCTATATAGCACTTCCACTTGCTAGGATGTGCTGACAACCATGCTAAAACGACCTTGGAATCTGTCCAGGCAATGCAGGTAATATCAGGCTCTTGAAGCGCAGTCTTGACCGTTGACATTAATTTTGCCAGGAGTAGTGCACCACATAATTCGAACCTTGGAATGGATAGCTGTTTTGTGGGCGCGGCTTTCGTTTTTGATGTCACAAGAACAGTTGTTGGTTTTCCATCTGGTGAGTGGGATCTACAATATATAACGGCAGCATACGCATATGTGTTTCTTCTTATTTGCAACCAACGTGGAATGCGAAGCTTTTCAAGACGACATAAATTGCTAGCTAAGCTTGTCCATTTTTTAGCGATCTCATCATGAATTGGTTCATCCCAATCGTAATTCTTTAACCACAGCTGTTGCAACAAGATTTTAACTGTGATGATTACTGGCGATAAAAATCCAATGGGGTCGAAGATTCGGCTCGATTCTAATAAGATAATTCTTTTTGTTGCAATTCTGTCACTAGGCTGATTAACGTGGAAGATGAAAGAATCTTCAAATGGTATCCAAGCAAGTCCTAGCACCTTTAATGTATCTGCGTGCTCATCAATCCTTTGTGATGCTGAGGCTTTGTTTTCGGCAATGGATCGTAGAAAAGTTTCACAGTTTGACGCCCACTTGTGGAGCATGAAGCCTCAAGATTGCAGGAGTGCTGTAAGCTCTTCGTGTAATTTCAGGGCAGTAACAACGTCATCTGTTCCACTCAATAAATCATCAACATAAAATGAGTTTTCAATAGCATGTTCTGCAAGAGGATATTTTCCTTTGGACTCTATACCTAATTGCTTCAGTGCTCTGGTGGCCAAAAATGGCGCAGGAGACGTGCCCTAAGTTACTGTATTCAACCTAAAGTGTTGTACAGGCTTCGCAGGATTATCCCTCCATACAATTCTATGATAATCTCTATCTGAAGAGGCTATTAAGACCTGTCTGTTCATCTTTTCGATATCAGTAGTGATGGCCACCTTATAAGTTCGAAAAGATAACAAAATATGATAGAGATCCCTTTGAATTTTTGGTCCTACACATAAAATCTGGTTGAGAGTCACACCTGAGGATGAAGTTGCGGATCCGTCAAAAACTGCACGCAATTTTGTGGTTGTGTTGGATGGTTTAAGTACCGCGTGATGAGGGAGATATGCGTGTCCTGAAGCAGCTTCTAGGATTGACGATGGCTTAGCTTCCATATGTCCTAAAGCTTGATACTCACTCATAAAAGTGCGATAATTTTCATAAAGGTTGGGATTGGATTTGAATTTGCGTTCTAATGACATCAAGCGTGACATTGCGATACTTGCAGTTTCCCCCATATGCGGTGAGTTTTCCTTGAAGGGAAGATGTACTATGTATCTGCCTGTATTTTGATCAATTGTATGAGTGTCGGCGAACAGAATTTCACAACGTTGTTCTTCTTCAGAATACATCGGTTCTGGTTTTGTTACTTCTTCAACTTCCCAAAACTTTTGTAGCAACTTATCAATGTATTTTATACCTGTGTGAAGGCAAGTGACCGTTGGTTTTGTTGAAGATAGATTAACATTTCCCGAAAGTACATACCCAAACATAGTGTTTTGAATGACTGGCATTTCAGACGAAATTATTCTCCGTCCGTCTCTTAAAATGTGGAAACAGTATTCTGCGCCTAACAAAATATCAATCTTGTTGGGAATATTGAACTGCGGATCTGCTAGTTCAAAATTTTGGAGGAAACTCCAATCCTTTATGTTTAATGTGGTTGATGGAAGTCTTGATGTTAATTTTGGGAGGATGAGCGCATTGATTGAAAGTTTCTGACTATTCTTGAAGCGAGAATGTAAGGTGAGAAAAACACTACCTTTAGTAATACGAGATTTTGATGAGCCTAATCCAGTCACCCTGATCCTAGCCTTATCTCATTTATGTCCTAATCGTTGAGCACGATCTGCACTAATAAACGAGGCTTGAGAACCTGAATCGATCAAAATGCGACATGGCTGTAGTGAACCTCTAGAATCAGTTAGGAGAACACTGACAGTCGGAGGGCTGTTTGATTCATTGACGTATATGCTGATAGTTGCGATGGATTCTCTGTAGTTTGTGTGAATGCTGGTGAATCTGGGTTGAGTTTACTTGTGCCTTGCTGCGAGTTATTTTATGATTGCGACTAAAGTGCTGATGCGGAATGATGCGATTTCAGCTGATTTGTATTGAACAAACTCGATTTTGTGCTACAAAAGTGCGTTTTGATGCGGTGTCCATATCTTTAAATCTGGGACAATGGATCGCATCAATTAATGCGACTGACTACATTTTGGACATTGGACAGAGGTCTTAGCGTGGAGGTTGGGAATTGGTCTTTGTACAGACTTTCGATACGTGGAGTCAATAGACTCAAGCGTATCACACCGCTTATTCAAAAAAGTGAGAAATTCATCAAAGGTAGGCAGATCTATGTCATGACTTTCTTCTGCCCAGGCCTGACGTGTTTCAGTGTCACATTTGTTAAGAAGTATGTACACTAGCCACTGATCTCGATTAGAAGCTTCTGTTCCTAACGAATTAATTCCACGAATGAGCTCATCAGATGTATCGGTCAGTTTACGAAGTGTGAAAGAAGATGCTTGAGTTACATTAGCCTGATTGATGAATGTTTTGATGTAAGAAGTGAGAATTTGTTTCTTCTTATCATATCTTGAGACTAACTTCGTCTATGCTTCAGCGTAGTTGCTGTCTGTAATGGTGATGTGCTTAATTATTGAAGCTGCGTCACCGGTTAGCGCGCTCTTTAGGTACTGAAACTTATGAACATTTGACAAGGAAGGTTTTTGATCAACTGACGAAATAAAAAGGTCCTTGAAGGACGGCCAATCCTTGTAGTCACCACCAAAGGAAGGGATATTAATTTTTGGAAGTTTTGCTTCGAGTACGCTAGATCCAGTCGAAGAGTGTTGGGAAAAACTGGTTAAAATGGTTTTCTTTTGGTCGAAAAGCCTAAGCATTGTTGATTTTAACTGATCGTTCGAAGAGGTGCTTTGAATAGATGTCTCATTTGTTTGTATTCTTTGATTTAAAGCTTGACTTAATTGACCCCTAACCGTAAAGTATTTGTCCTCAAAATCATCAAAATCTGAATCAACATCCTTCAATAACAATGCATCATCTACCTTGGTAAATGAGTGGTAAAATTCTTCTAACTTATCTAAGCGGACGGTAATTTCTTCAACGGTTGTATTGGAATTGATGGTGTTAGCGAATTGCTGGGCTTTAGTTAACGAGCCCTTGATCCGACCTCTTTGTAATTTTAAGGTGGCAATGTCAGTCATTATGCGTACTATTCTTTCACTATATCTCAATTAAAGGGTAGCCGAATTGATTGTACTAAAATGTTCGAATTCAACTGAGTCTACCGTTGCAAAATAACAACCGTGATATGTAACTTAACACCAACTATAGACCGATATGTGGTTAAGATAGCACTTGTAATTTTCTAGAGTTTACCGTCACTCAGTTTATTGTACCACAACATAATATGTAAAAGTCTCACACACAAAAATAAAAAAAAAACTGTTTTATTTGAAAGAATATTCACTCACTAACTACGTATCGCTTGATTATTTACTATGTATCAAGATAGTATACGAAAGTTCATGCAAAGTGTAGTAAATGTATGCGATTATGTATATCTGTTTCTCCATAAGCAACAATAAAATTCAGAAAAAATTTCACTTTTCAATAGCAAGTCCAGTTAGAGTTCAATTTTTTTTTTTTTTTTTACAGAATTTTATCATTCGCTAATTTTCATATACATATATGTGATGTTGTTATGTGCAGTTATCTGAGCAATCAATTTACAAGAAAAAGAAAAATAATGAATACTTAGCTTGGTCTGGTATATCCAACTTGAAGCAAATTATGCGCGATGCGATTTGTAGTCTTTTCCCCAAATCGTCGTGTTAAACCACATAAATACAATGAGAACCATTTATATGCACGTGCAGTATTTTCCATAAAAAAAACAAAAAATGCGTTGCACAAATCACTAATAATTTGTCCACAGTCAATCAGTCACATTTATAAACAAAGATTTGCGGATTTTGCGAATTAAACTTGTGCGAAGTTTGTGAGTTAATCCTATGCGGATTTTGCGGGTATTCCTATGCGGATTTTGCGGGTTATTCCCGGGTTTCGGCACCAAAAAATTATGTTCACGATTTTTATGGACACTGCACTGGTTCAACTCAGATCTTGTAAAAACAGCAAAGTAAAAAATGCACAATTCAATTAAACTCAATAAACTATTTATTTGCCTCTTTAAATTCAAGGTTCCTCGACTAAAAGCAAGTGATGACTGACGATTTGTCTGAACTGTACTAGCATTAATTTACATGCATTGATTTCATATACAGAAGTGATTTGTTAAGAACAAAGTTGTTAACAGTTAAATGATTTTTAAACAAGAGTATATATGTATATATAAATGCAATACTTTCAAGCTATACAATGCAAAATCTGAGAGTTGTTACATTAATGATTGGTATGGTAGTAGTTCTTGTTTTGTTTTTATTTTTATTTATATCGATTCTTCAACAGTCATTTTCTTCAAGTGAGTAAATGCTTGAAATTCATGCGAAAATGTGTTTAATTGAACTGACAGCTTTATTCGTGGTAACTGATGTACAATACAATGATTTTTATTTTTATTTTTTTTAGCTAGATTTAGAATTCTCTGCAGTTATATTTAGATGTATTGACGATAAATTTAATTTAATTGTTTGTAGATATATCACTGTTCTAAAATGTTCAGATCCCGGATAAGCCACCATTTTATGTAACCTCGGGTTCTTGCAAATGAAAAAAAATTGAAATTGGATCTCTACATAATTATTAAATTCTTCATTTATATTTGTTTTCCATTTATTTTCTATAATTCCTAGCTACTTTATTCTAAACTTACATTTTCTCTTTTACCTAATGTGTGGTAGCTGAAGCGATTTGGTTTAGCGTAGCCCTCCTTTTATACATCCAGCGTCCTTTCAACGTAGGCACGTTTTTCATCGAGCAATAAATACTTCCTTGTTCTTTTTTTATAATTTCTCTGCGTCCTTCTTCTCAGATTAAGGCTGTTGTTGGATTGCTAATTACTTGAAATCTTTTCCTTTTTGAGGCCAGCCATTCCCTTTAACTCTTACACGAATTTGTCTATTTCTTTACTATTTTCGACACTCCTGTAGACCCACTTTTCGTCATCACAGCGAGCTGAAATTTGGCACACAGGTTCATGTCGCGTGACAATTGAATCTATCAAAATTTGAATCGGAAATTTCCATGGAAAACCCAGAAAATCGGGAAAAATCATTTGAAAATTTGGTACAAATTTGATTAGTGATAAATCCTTTTCAAGAAAAATGCAGAGTTTTCCAACTTTTCCGGAAAATTTTCCGTTAAAAAAGTTTTCTAAATTATGCAGGATCAAGTTCTCTATCCACTGGCATCATTACTTTCTCTCCGACAATGTTGAAAACATGCAGAAAAAACCGAGGAAAATTCATGTAAAACGCTTTTCCGGAGTTTCTCCGACCAAGGAAGCGTTTGAGCGTTTTGCAACCTAAGACAAAGTTGTAGAGCGAAATGAGTTGCATCAAGTTACTTATGTGGAAAACTCCATGGAAAACCCGGAAAATCGGGAAAATCATCGGAAAAATTTTCATCGATATGATTAGTTATAAATCTGTTTCAGGAAAAATGCAGAATTTTCCAATTTAGTTAACGTGAAAAAGGTAGAAAATAAAATAAGTAAAAAAACGAGTTTTCAAACAAAACTGAGGCCAAGCCGCATGAAAAAGTAGAAAATAAACTTTTCTTCACACACAGAGGTGGACTCAGATTTTATTCGCTGACAATCACCGATATATTTCAGTATGATCAATCAGAGGTAATAAGTGATATGATTCATGAAGAGAAAGAATATTCAAGAGAGATGTCCCAATCAAAATATCTGAGTCCACCTCTGTGTGTGAAGAAAAGTTTATTTTCTACTTTTTCATGCGGCCTGGCCTCAGTTTTGTTTGAAAACTCGTTTTCTTACTTATTTTTTGTTCTTTACTTCGGCATCAACGACGAACTTCAAAAACTGGAAGAGCACTCCTCTCCATTTTTTACTTCGGGTTCACCTAAATGAATGAACTCAACTTCATACTGTTGGACAGCCTAGCCTTATAGCGACTGCTTGGGTAGTTTTATAGCACCAATTACTATCGTAACATTCGTAAGTTCGGTGATTCTTGATATTATTTTATAAATTTTGTTTTCGTTTAATCAGGTTCTTGAACCTCTTTCCCTTCTAAAGCAGACCTAGGTACATCTGCATCAATTCACTTTTTTATTTTTCTAAAAAGTTATATATCTTCTTCTTAATATATAAAAATCCCGTGTCACTCTGTTCGTACACGTTAATCTCCACAGCCGCCCAACTGATTTCAACCAAATTTTGTGAGTGTATTTGGTTAGTTTCAGCTTGAAAGATAGGATACCTTTAGACACGATAGATGGCGCTGCTGTCTAGGTGTAGAAAACTGCCTGAGAAAGCACACGGCGTTTTAACAAAAATTGCAAATACAAGTTTAAAAATGGTTTAAATCGGGCATTTCCTTCATAGGGTTGCCATACCAATATTTCGTTTTTAGTACATATTTGGACACTGCCTGACAAAGAGTACACGCAAAGTGGGCTAAATCGAGTAACCTGTTCTTGGTGTTGCCATACAAAATTTTGGTTTTTTACAATATCTTTGGAAACTGTCTGACAACGCGTGGACGTGGAGAGCTGAAATTTTGTGCACAGCGTTTTCATGAAAATTGCAAATAAAAGTCCTAAAATGGGCCAAATCGGTCGACACATTTTTGGCGTTGCCATACAAAACTGTTGGTTTTCCAAATATATAGGAAACTGCGCGTCTACGTGGAGAGCTCAAATTGTGTACACGGCGTTTTCAAAAAAAAAAAAATTAGGGAAATCGGATAACTCCTTCGTACGGTTGCCATATAAAAACTACGTTTTTAACTATACATTTTGGCACTTCATGAGAACGCGACGACGTGGAGAACTAAAATTTGGTACAAAACTTTCATTTTTCACTATATATGTAGAGGTCCGAGAACGCGTGGATGTGGAGAGTTCCAATTTTGTACACGGCACTTTTATGAAAATTGCAAATACAACTTCAAAAATAGACCAAATCAAACGACCATACTTTGGTAGTTTTCACTATATAATTATATACTTTAGGTCTTTTTGTACACGGGACTTTCTTAAAATAATTTAAGTTAAGTTCAAAAATGGGACCAATCGGGCAACTCCTTCGTAGAGTTGCCATACAAAAAATGTGCTATGTTGTGCTTTTATAGCGATGATAAATAAAATTTCAAAACTGGCTTAAATTGGGTTACCCTTCGAGGCTTCGAGGTGGAGAACTCATACTTTGTACATGGCGTTCTCATAAAAATTGCAAATACAGTTCGAAAAAGGGACGAATTGGGCAGTTCCATCGTAGGGTTGCTATCCCTAAATTTCGTGCTTCACTATATATTTGGGCACTCTATGAGAACGCGTCGACGCAGAGAGTCGCACTCTCCCACACATATAAATGCACGCACGCACACTCATACATGCACCTTTTATAGCAATGATAAATAAAATGTCAAAACTGGCTTAAATTGGGTTACCCTTCGAGGCTTCGAGGTGGAGAACTCATACTTTGTACATGGCGTTCTCATAAAAATTGCAAATACAGTTCGAAAAAGGGACCAATTGGGCAGTTCCATCGTAGGGTTGCTATCCCTAAATTTCGTGTTTCACTATATATTTGGGCACTCTATGATAACGCGTCGACGCAGAGAGTCGCACTCTCCCACACATATAAATGCACGCACGCACACTCATACATGCACACACACACAGAGTGAAACCTACGGAATCGCGGGATCGAGTCATATAATACCTTAGATATTATTTATTTCTATCTAACTGACTGGGACTGATTAAGGGTATCAAAAAAAGCTTGGTAAGAAAGGTAGCCATTGTTGAACTAACTTGCTCATTGAGAAGGTTTGATTATGATCTGCACCATGAAATTCACCTGGTAAGATCGAAGAATGAGCTAGACCCTAAGTTGGTGATCTGGAGTTGCCAGCTAGAAGCAGTAACGCCTTTGTATCAAAATATTTAGATTCGATTTCGTCTATTTCAGAAATTTGATTTGGGAATGATAACAAAAAAATCTTCAATCTCTAAAATTCTCCCACACTTCTACAAGTTTTCCAGTCTAGCTGTTATTTCTTCTAACATGCTACTGTTCTACATATTTTTGGATATAATTATTGCAAAAACGTTTATAAAATGTCTTATACGTTTCTCTCTGTTTTAGAATTGATTCACGATCACAAATTTGTATAGCATTATAAATACTCAAGTCTCAATGAAGCACTAGAGATTGTAATTATCGGAATTTTATATGAGTATGTCTTTAGGGAATATTCCTTAAAATTAAGGAATATTCCCTACATTTTAGGGAATATTCTCTACATTTTAGGGAGTACTGCCTAATCATATCGAAAAATACCTAAGCTTTCTGGCAACAATTCGTGCAAATTTTTTACTGTGTATGCACAACATAATGTGAACAAGGAACAAGTCATACTAGTCTAAGACCAACCCTCATGATACCCTAGATGAATACCCTTATGTAATTTCGTATGGTCACCAATCAGTTCAAGTTTGATCGTAGAAGTAGTTTTTCGCATATATTTCTAGAACAGTTGGTCGAACAGTAAAAATGATTATAACCAATTTCATACGACTTCATTTTCTGACGAACTTTTCAGTACAACAAAGCGTCTAGTACTATTCGTTGTTACAATATATGTAAAAATCATAGATTCTTATATGGCAACAGTGAGAAGGGGTTGCCCGATTTAGTCCATTTTCGTAATTCTAATTACTATTCTTATGAAAATACTGTGCACAAAATTTCACCTCTTTAAGTTGCCGGGAAGGATCTAGCATTGAAATTATTGGGGTGGGGGTCATCTTACTGCAATTAAATTTAGCAAAAAAGAAAAAAACATCAAATGGAGCACCACTTACTCAGCGCCATAAGTCGCTTAGTTTAGCCATGGCAGTACTGTGGTGAGATACCAGCAAGGTTTCCGCTTTAAGCGGTGTGGATAATGTGTCATTTTATAATATAACTTTTTTACAAAAAGTCATTTTTTAATAGAATAGGGTGCAAACTGCAGGAGTCATGGGCTATGTAATATGGACTGCTCGATATGCTATTTCATGTGGGTACAATTTTTATTGTCAAAATAGTTCTTACGTCGGTGTCAACATTGAAAAGAACACCAGTGGAAGGAAGTTGAAAAGTGATTTTAATAAACCCTTTCGAATTTCTGTTGAGTATCAATGAACATATTGTCTTTGGTAAAACACTTTTTATCACTAATTAACCCAAATAATTAATTTAAAAACATTTATTTCGACGAACCCGATATTATACATGTCAGTGGTTTTAGATAAGAACGCTGTAAATATTTTAGAATGGTAGGAGTTAGGACTAAGTTGGGGCTCAAATATGGTAGTGAGGGAGTCTGTTTCGTGACTTGGGAAGTATTTCTCGAGGACTTTTGAGCACCCAAAGTTGGGGTCCTAAACTCAAATTCTGAGAAAAGCCTATACACATACATCACATGCATACAATAATATTCATTGAAATGAATTTTTATTCTTTAAGTTTTGGAATAAAGATATTTTGTATAGGTTTTTGAAGTGGAATTATGTAAATAAAAAGTATATAAAATAAAAAATATATTTTTTCAAATAACTTAATTAATTAAGTATTTTTCACTTTAATATTTTAGAGTGGGGGGGGGGACTCATTACCCCTTCCCCGGGACTCCCTGGATCCGCCACTATTACGTCGACTCGTTATGAAGCAGCGTCCAAATATATAGTGAAAAACGAAATTTTTGTATAGTAACCCTACAAAGGAGTTACCCGATTTTTCCCATTTTCGAATGTCGAATTTTTACTGTTTTGTTATAGCCCATGTCCAAAATTTAAGCTCACATGTTCTCAAATTATCGTGTGGACGGACAGACGGACGGAAATATTATGCGTGGGACACAAAATTTTGCTCTGCCATCATTATATCTAGGTGTTACAATTGGAATGACAAACTTAGTATACGTTGTAGGGATTGGCAGTACAAAAAGCTATCGAATATACTGACTGTACTTAGACGGCAACTTGACGAACTTTGGCATTATCGTGTTCTCTCAATAGATCAAGCAAGAGAAGTCGTACTACCGTTGTAGAGTACAGTTGACTGTCCGCCGGCGTGTTGTGCTAACGTTTCAAATTTATTGAGTGTATACCAGTTGTATTTAATTAAGGAAACGTTATGTTAATAAATATTTGCGGAAAACAACACACAATACCAGTGTTCCCACACTTAAGCCGAAGGACACAACATGATTTTATCTAAAAGAAAAAAATCGAAATTCTCACTCAGGCTATGATTTAATTGGTTTTAAGTAATCTTTGTGGAATAATCAATGTTCTAATTCATAAACTTAACCAGTTTACGCTTAGTTAGCTTGTTTTTCTATTTAATTATCATATTGGCACATTGTTCAGTTAAACGGTATTACACTTTGATGAAATGTCCTGTCCACTATTTTTCTTAGTAAATAATAAATTGCACATATTTAATATAGCGAAATATATTTAAAGAATTTTTCAATTGGATAAACTGTTTATAAATATTTGTATATGCATAGAAATTTTCATTCAGAATAATTGAATAATTGGAATGTGTTTGATATACTCATCAAATCTTATAAAATATATTTCTGACATAAATGGCTTGATTGAACGCTTGTACAAGAAGAGTTTTTAGTCTGTTGATAACGCAACAGGCCTGTTTCCTGGGCTTAACAGATCCTGTTTTTAAAAACTAAGTAAGCTATGATATATTTCTGCTAGATTTAATTTAGAAAGTTTAAACTATACAAATGTTATAATCGTATAAAGAATTCAAATTCGTCTAAACAGTTACGCTTAGAAGTCAAAATACCGAATTTTGTTATTGTAAAATAAATTAAAATTATAAGAAATAAAAAAATTCGAAAGCGTTACCTCGTAATTTACGTGTAGAAAGATTATGTAAAATTTCAAAAGGATCGGTGCAGTAGATTTTGAGCCAGAGAGTTCACTGACTTTGAAAATGTTAGTGGCCAGTTTCACAGTCGAGTTTAAACCATCTTCCACGTTTAAACTTAATTTAAACCAAATCGGGTTTCACAAAGTATTCTTTTAGAAACGTTGGTAGTATTGGTTAAATTGTGTACTAAATTAGTTATCGCCGCCATTGTAAAGCATTTTTTTTCTATTAATCAATCAGCCAATTGGAAAAAGTAAAAGGATCAAAAGGTAAAAAATAAAAAATATGTAGTTATGTTGACGAATTTTTAATATGCCACCATCCAAAAGGGCTGCAAGTTTTAGTAGAAATGAAGTTGACCTATTGTTTTCCTTAGTGCATAAAAACGGACCAGTATAGGTCGTCGACAGAGTTTCAAATTTAACTCAAAAAAGATTTCTTCATCGATAAAAATGTCTAAATCTGAATCCATGATAAAATTATTTTCTTGATACAAGCAAACAATGCTACTGTCAAAATAAAATGTCACACTTGTCAAATACTTTTATCCTGAGTTTAAACCGAGGTATGGCCTGTTTGAACTCTAGCTTAAACCGGGGCTTAAACTAAACTGTGAAACCTATTCTCCGAGTTTAAACTAAATATTTGGTTTAAAGGCAGTTTGTGAAACTGGCCATAAGTGTGAGAAAAACGCGCTTACAATTTTCAAAGATTTCACCACAAAAATTAAACACCAATAAACGAGTGTTTTGTTACATTTACTTGCATGAATTTCTAGAAGACACATGTACAGGATCTACATACATACGTAGACCCTTCAATTAAGAAAGGAATTCGGGGGGCGGGATTGGACAAAGAGGTCGAAGCAGCTTCGGAGAATTCCCGCTACGCTGTCAGGTAGCTGCCACTCTAATCCGGATCGATGGGATGGAAACTTAAAACTCCATATCTCCGGTAGTTCTACTTTAATCGACTTCAAATTTTAAGACAATAATTCTGATATATTTTGCATTCATACGACAAAATAAAAATAAAGCAAAACGAAAAACAATTACCTTACCTTATAAAAATGCACACTGGTCCATCGAGTCTTAACTCTAGGCTGCGACTTTCAGTACTGTGCGGTGCATTGCCATGAAAAACTTAAGTTTCAGGATGGTTTCAGCCACCTTTTATTTGACTAAATTCTTACAACTTTAGTAATATTACATTAAAGCAAATTCTATCATTGCAATTCAGTAAATTATTAACAGAAATAATAGAAAAATTAAAAATCATAAAAATATTAAAAAGTTCATGATTCGAAAACCGTTTTTTTTCCTCAATTTGAAACGATTACATGAAAAGTAAACCATCAACACATAGAGACCATTTTAAATTAGACATTTGAACGGTTGAAATGAGCTCATATAGAATATTTAAATCGAAAAAGACACCAATAAAGTTTTCCGTTTTCACAAAATGGGAATCCCCACTTTTTATACAACTTTAAGCCCGACATGAGAGATGCATTATGATACTGTGAACATATTTTATAAACACTGATTATTTCAATTAAGCGGGGGAAAGCTTAGGCGATCGGATATAGCTTGAGTGACTTTCTTGGGTGAAAAAATGGACTTTTGTACTTCTTATGATTACACTAAATTGGTCCATCGAAGAAAATGAAGAAGTACACCGCCTGATAGTACTCTGTGAGACCTTTAATTTGATATGCAACATGGCGTATTGAAACCGCTCCCCCTTCGGAGGTTCCTATTCTCCATCCAAAAGTATGCCGAAAAATTTTCTTGTACGAATTGTAGCTGATAATTAATTGAGGCGAACAGTGAAATCTGTTATCCGATCAGACATAACCCTACCGAGTTAGAGCCGATCTAAGGTGCGAAAAATCGGGTACCTCAGTTCAAATAAAAAAAACGGAAATACTCAAAAAGTTAGTATGGGGAGGATGGCTATTCAAGCCTACGAATATAGGAGTGTGGGTACACAAATTTCTCCTCAGGACCTAAGGAACTCACTCGATCAAGGATTCCCTTTACAATTTTACTTGATGCGTCTTTTCGCAACAAGATATGCTGGACAAGAACCGCAGAAAGATCAGTAAAATACTAAATTCACACAGCCTTATAAGTAGATAATTGAAAACGCGTTTGGAATTTCGCCGCAAAGTGGAAAATTTTTGTCAATCCTACTGCAACACAGCCTGAAACAACTTTTAACAAAGCCCCATACGCCCTGCATATTTTTTTTACAAACCGCAAATGAGAACGGTAACACTCAGCATTTAAAGCCCTCTTAATAAAAAATGGGGGGCTTACTAAATTTTGAAGTTAATGGAAGAAGACCAACGGAAGAAATTTTCCAAATCCAACAACTTTTATGTACTTGGACTATAACCTACGTACGTAAAGTTAGCACCACAACTTCGCCTGATTTGACTCGGAACTATCTCATAATTTGTGTCGTTAATTTGTCAATGATTTATCGTAAAAGACATAAATTTTTCGTGTCCTTTTTTCTAAAGAAATTGGATGTTATGCTAAGTTGGCGTCAAGTTTCCTTTAGAAAAAAGGACACAACAAATTTTTAGTTTTCACGACAATTTAACGACAAATTATAAGATAATACCGAGTCAAATCGGGCGAATTTGTGTTGCTAACTTTACGTACGTCCATTGGCGAAACTAGGACTTATTTCTGGGGTGGGCCGGGGCCCCCAACTTTCGTACATAGGTTTTAACAAACATTTTGCTTGCGAAATATACCAGCACATGAGTATACCTAGATATTGACCGAAATTTTGTATCCCTGCTCTGAGCAATATTTTTTTAATATGTAGTCTTCCTATGTGAAACCTTAACTGCGCTCCCAAGAAAGAAAAAAAAAACTAGATCAGCACTTTTAATCTACTGCAGTGTGCGTTCGAGGTGATTTTAATAAGAAAATCTTTTGAGATAGGGCAGTCTTTGCCGACGTTCCGATGTTAGAGACCAGAGGAACAACGAACAGTTTTCAATCCTTATTGAATGTATGCATGGTACATCGCTTATCAGTTAGTATAAGCCACCAGCATTCAATCAATTTTTGGATAACTATTCAGTTAAATAATTGTGAAAATAGATTAGTACATAATGTAATTGCCGAATTGAGTGAAAGTGCATTCCTTTCTTTAGTATCAATGAATAAAATAAAATTTGCACGATTTTAAAAGAAAAAGAAAAGAAAGTGGTGTCGTTTAATTAACAGAGACTTTTATTTTCTACATCCCCTCGTTTGCTTCGCTCGGGTGGGTATTAAGGAAAATAAATCAGAATCCTCAAGTTCCATACACGAAACTGATATGGTAGTGACGCCCTGCCTAATGTCCAGTATTTATTCTAAGTATCGGTACCAGGACCAATACTTCAAAATATTTAAGTACAAGTCCAGGTACTGGTACTGGTACTTATAAGGTTCAAGAGATTTTGAAAAATCTATAGCCAGATAAATAACTGGATGGTTTCCATTTACGAAATATCATAAAATATCGTATAAGCTTTTGCTGTTTTAATTTCTAATTTTAAAAGTTGTTCGAACAGTATTTGAGTTTGTCTTTAGCAAAACAAATATCACATCAGATTATGATTGCTTTTATATTGCATTTAAAAGACCTGCAAATAAAAATCAACACTCTACAGGTGTGGAGGAAGACGGGAGATGTTGCAGTTGATTGCCAACCTTCTCAGCAAAGACACCGAATCAGCATTCATTCATTCTCCTGAAGCAGTTGCTCTTATCCAAGTTTTAACTCGATGGAAAAGCTCCGGTAACGACCCACCGAGCTGAGAGAAAAACCCAGAGCTACTTGCAGCTACTTGTATAAATTTAGCCAGAAGGTTTTACTAATTTCTGCTTTCCGTCTTTCCAAATTTACTACAATGTTCTTGTTTTGGAACATATTATTTATTATTTTTGTAAGGTGGAAATGCCTACATTGAAAATATTTTTATAATATCCTGCAAATCCCTCTTCATGTTTCAGGTCAACTGACTGTGCTAAAGGTATATTTTCAAGACACGAGTAGGTTCTAGGTAAATTTAATGTTTTACTGTGAATTTCTCGGTTTCCCGAAGTATTTATAGTATAGAGTGCTAATATAGTTTTATTTCATATTATTGAATTTTTTAACTGCGTAAATGTTTCTTCCTTATAAATATATTACTGAATTCGTTGGAATTCGAATCGAAAAAGCTTGAAAGGCCTTTTTTCCGGAAAATTAAACAAAGTTTTACGATATTTTCAAAACTTCATTGATAGCAAAGGTTATCAATTAAAATTTCCACACAAACACTCAAAATAGTTCTGCATGATTTCTCCTACGTATCAAGCCTTTGTCAAAATTCAGTGGAATCAGAGCAATCTCAGATAGTTTTTAAATATAAAAAAAAATTTAATAAGTTTTCTTGAAGAAACCAACTCCTTAAAGCTTTTTCGATTCCGATCCGAACAGATTAAATTTAATTAGGTCTAAGATTGTACGAATTGACGAAGTTTTTTTTTTAATTTTCATATTTTCCTGAAGGGCCAGTCGGCATCCTGGGGGTGGCACCCTGGCCCCTACCTAGTTACGCCAATGCGTACATCTATAACCTCACTTCGTTTAACACTTCCCCCCACTTGTATTCTATGTAATATTTAGCCTCTAGGGAAGACAATAAATCTCTTACTCTCTTACTTTTAAGCTAACCCAACCTGTATTCAACTCCTTGGCAATATCAACCTCACTTTGTCCATTTTTTTACTATTTTTATAAAGTTTTAAATACAGATCTTATAAAATCGGGTATTCCTTTATATGATCTTAATTCATTTCTCAACACCAACTTTGATCTCACAGCTCGCGATAGAGGACTAAAATTGTGCATGCAGCGATAGACATTTGAATCGCTGGTCAAATGCTGCAGAAATTCTTTGTATTGTTGGGATCTATCGCGTTGGTGTGAGCGTTTGCATTGAATACTATGTGTAGCGGCGGTGTGAATCGGCCTTTATTTAATATCATATTGCATTGTTAACAAGCTGGACTCTGGACAGCAATGAAAATCACTTTTCCTGCAGTTTCAGTGATTTGGTGTCAAAGAAGTGATTTTTACTTAGTAATTGTGCAGCATTAATCTGTGAAGAGATTTTATATAAACGAGACTTCCAAGTCTTGATTTTATTGAGATGAAATGCGTTGTGCTGTGCTACAGAAACAGCCGCAGTTATTCTCGTAGGAATGCAGTAGTTTTCAGGCAAGTTTAATTGTTTCAATAGTAAATTATGGTATTATAAATAAAATAGTAGTGAAATAGTTATAAAAATTAACAGCCGTGGCAAAAAATGTTACATTTTCCAATGCAGATTTGTTTGTTTATAATTGAATTGTCATTATTTGTTTACAAGCAAAGTTCGCTCTAAGCTGCGCACTAATGTTTCAAAAGTTGCGCAGCGGTTTTTGTATTCTGCCTACAATGGGCTTGTTCATATTTTTTTTTATTTCATTTTATAAAAGAATTGCATCTAATAATTGCAAAAATCCAAATTTCTGTTCTCATGAAAGATATTTCAAATAATCTGCGAGAAGCAGCTCTTCATACACTTGTTATAGATGCAAGGACATACATTTTAGCTCAAAAATCATTAATTTTTTACTTTAAATTTCGAATGAAAAATTAATTGACCTACAAAACAGAATTTGGAGGAATTTTGAAGCTAACACATACAGGGCTTCTATTTTGGAAAAATGGTTAGAAAATGGTTATGTTAACAAAGGGCGGAGCAAGTTTTATGGTAGGACAAAAAAATGGAGTGGCAGCACTTCTCACAAAGGAAATGTACCTCTTCTTACTGAGCAAATTTTGTTGTGCACCGAGAAGATTTGGGTTTGGATGATGCGTAGGAACATGTATCTCTTATGCAAGATATTGATACCTTCCATAGGACAGTTTACACTTTGTATGTTCAGTAGATCACGAATTAAAAAAGTCAAATTTGAAGAATTGGCTGCTGTAATGGATCGAGATTCGGTAACATTTAAACAATGAGACGAGGTGCGTTCGTTATCTCGATATTTTGCAGTGGACGCTTTAATTAAAAATTACGACACTCTAATTGAATATTGTAATGAAAAAGTCAATTTATGTAACTATCCAATTGGTAAGCATTGTTTACTAATTTTATATAATACAATAATACCCAGGAAACTGTGGTACTGGGAATCATAAGAATTGGTCTTAGACCAATTCTAGCTTTTTTTACTTGTTTTCAATATTCTAGGTTTCTATTGCAATGGGTGTTTTTAAATGATGGCCATCGAATGTTGCAAATGTTTTCTCCTGTTACTAATATCTTTGCAGTTATGGGCCTTTAAATTCAAAAGCTTAATAATAGGTTAAAATGTTGAAATTATTGCATATATGTTCTAAGTGAATTAACAAATTTGTGCAAATATTTACAGAAAAGTTGCTAAATATTATTGATGCACATAATTACACAAAAGCAAAAAAAAAAAAAAATTAGAAGCACAGTATCTTGGAGAAAATTTTTTCTGGAATGAAAATGGTCAAACATTTTTTAACAAAGGTTGGAAATGATGTTGACAAGGCTTCCAAAATCCGTTTCATTGAACGAGTGTGTTATTACTTTGAAATGAGAATTCCTGATGAAGCTGTAAAAAAATGGGAAGTTATTGATATATATATAATCAAGGCCGTATATATAGATCGCGAATGGGAGGGGTTTAAACTAATAGGCTAATACCTGTGACACACAGCTAGTACAAATACCATAGTACATGCATAAACCACGTGGATGCCGTTTAATTCCAGTATATAACAAAATAAGCAAACTGGTACGAGGTTAGTATAAATACTTGGGTTTTCCATGGTGTACGGAACTTTTCAGTGAGGTAGTGACTTTTTGTTCAAGTAGGCTTTTTTGAGAAACCATAAAATATTAAATATATCTGGGCTGTGCTCACGTCGGCGACTGCAGTCGATTTTAGTCAATTTGACTCAGAAAATGTCGTTCTGGTCGTATTCAGAAGTGTACATGGACACGGCTCTTTTAATTGTATGTGTAGGCGGACGGGGCATTTTAGGGTTCATATACACCAAATTGCGTTCACGTCGTCAAGTCAATTTGACTGCAGTCGACTTGAGTCATTTAACTTCGTGCTCCGGAGGTGGAAGTAAGTTAACTCGCGCGGGAAATAGGAAAGTTTTTTAAAATGGAAATGGATGATAAAATTTTATGGTGATTGATGAATCAGATAAGACCTAAAAATGTAACAAATCTCATAAAAGATTTTAATTTCAGAGTTTTTTTTTAAGGGTACGAGGAAGCTTAAACGAATAATTAATAATCGAAGCACAAGTTTCTCGTCTGGCGTCCATTTCCTTTTTTACCTCTTTGACGTTTACTCACACATTCTCCAGGCCGAGTTAATTTGACTGCAGTCTATTTGACTAAAGTCACTGCAGTCGCCAATGAGAACAGACCCCTGATGTTTTCTTGAAAAGCATAAATTACAAGTTACAAAAGCTGGCAAATGAAACTATTATGCGACCTGTCACCTAGGATGGTAAGAGAATACAATGGTGTCCGACTCATAGTACCTATACTAGCTGTGCGTCAACAGTATAATATCTTCCAGAGACGAAAGAATAACTGAGAATTAATGTGAATTCAATAATCGGAATGACATTCCAATTAAATCGAAAGTTCTATTCATATATAAGTGCTATATTTAGATAACTGAGTTCACGGTATTTCTCAATTAATGTTCTGTGGGTCTGCAGTGTGAAGCTTCCGAAATTTAATAACTTATGTTCGAAAACATGTTGTTTAATACTATTTTTATTACATATTATTTACATACCATGTGAAGTGGGAAAGTACTTCACTCAATTCAATTTTAAAATTTCAAAAAATTTTTAAAAAGCAATTTAAAAAAAAATTAATAAAAAAAAACACTTTATTTTTTAGAGCATTTTACATATTCCTAAATGCCCCAAAAAGTAAACTAATAACTTAAGCCATTTAAATAAAACCATGGGGCGATCATGGAAAGTGGTAGTTATAATGTTATAATTAGTTACAACAAAAGTTGTTGTTTTAACGATGAAAAATAAATTAGGCTAAAGGCGGATTTACATTATGATGGCATGCATTTTTTTCAGATAGTGTGAACCCTTCAAACTCACCCCCTAAATACGGCCTTGCATTAAATATCAAATGATATTAATGATTTCGCTTTCAGAAAAGACAATGTGGTATGCCGTGCAGGTAAATTCAGTTATTTTTTCAAGTACAGAAAACCGTGATAAAATTTGTGAACAATATCGGTGTCCGTGTTGCCGTAAATGTTAAGCGCTACTAGAAGTGTCAAGCATTTAACCACATATCCACCGAATTTAGAAGCGAATTCATGTGTAAAAATCTTGCGATATAATCGATTTCTTTTATTAAATTTCAATTTTCAATATTAATAAAGTTTCAACCACTACGTCTATAACTAAAACAACACATCGATGCGACTCTACTACATGAAGAAAAACCCTTAAGTTTTTCTTCCTCATAGCCTATCTTTTTTGATATAATCTAACGATCCACCAATGTATGTGAATATTATTCCATTAATTGATCCGTAAATGTTATTTATATGAAAATACTATTGATTTTTTTCTGTAAGTATCTCTTCTCAATAGATATAATTCTATTTTCACTGCTATCGCTACTTTAGTTAAGAAAAATATAATTTGCGTTTGAAAACTGAAATTATTTAAAAAGCTCATCGTGTTTTACGTAAATATCCATTTTACGATATTTGTTCATTTTATGATACTCCGTTGTTTATTTTCACAGAACTAACTTCTAAATGAAACCAAACAAATATTGTTTTTTAGAAAGTAATCAAACCTGGCTTAAATACGTTAATCCATTTATTGGACATTAGGAAAATTACAAATTCGTAGTGATTTATGAAATTTGTATTCAACTATGTATATAGTGTAGTGTAGCTCACAGTAGCTACAAGTACTTGGGTGTATTTATTTTTTTAACTATATATAAATACTTGGATTTCTCATTTATTCCATTATAACTATTCTTACATGAATTTACGATGCTAATCTTTTCGAATATCCTTATTTGGTTGTGCATATCTTTTTATTTTGTCCTTTTTATACATTGTTATGGATCGTGCTAGATTTGATGAATGCATTGGTGGTTCCCGTTGTATGCTTGATAATGGAGTGCTACTCATGTTTGGATAAGGTGAGAGCACTATTCGGAATCTTGTGTAATTGTTCTGTAGGTTTGAATGTCTGTACGATAAACGCGCGAAGTATCAGAAATAAAATTGACGAATTTCGTTTCGTTACATGTTCTCGGACTTAAAAGTGCATGTAATCTTTGTATGTGAAACATATATGAACGACGATATCCCGTCATGACATATATATATATATTCTAGGCTATACATTGCTTCGTAATGACGGCAAAAGTCGACCAGGCTGAGAGCTAAGGTGATTGAATCTTCCAAGGTACAATCAATTGAGCTCATTAGCGCCGAGATAGTTTCTACAAACGAAAAATATGTTGTTGTACTGTCCGTTAATAGAACGTACACGCAAATTTGATTAAGTGACTGAAATGAATGCACTGGTAAATTTGGATCAAGATCAGTGGTCTATTTCCCAACAACAAATCAACACTGTTCACTTTCTTTGACTTGCAAGAAACTGCTGTACTTAGTTTTTAAAATCTCCCACTATTTAGATCAGATTATGTATAAAAAGGTTTCAGGTCAACGATTCAAAAGTATGGGAAAAACACCCTCACAGGATTGTTAATAATAGATATATAAATAGATATTCCATATATATAATTAATATAGAGCAAAAGTTAGAATAATTTAACTTCAAAACACTGGCACACGTGCTTAACTTAAATATCTCGAGTAATTGTATTAAGACAGAATTATATAAATTGTTGGGTCAGAGATCAACATACACTAGAAAACACACTTATTGACACCGATTTATAATGTAGGACTTTCAGAAATAGATATGTCGGGACAAAACTCTGTACATAAGTTTGGATCTGAGATTTTTGTATTACACTAACACTTATTAGCACCAAGTTATAATATAAGATCGTCAAAAAATGTAATAAAAATATATGTATAAAATAGATATGCACATGAAATGTATAATATATATATGTGTATATAAGTCAAAATATAGTCAAATAGATATATGAATAAGTATTAAAATGTTACAAGTGACTGGTACTCACCGATCTAAAACTTGACACTTGAGGAATTGGCTGTAAGCTAATGTTAAGTCCTTTGTTCTTGGTTAGAACAATTCTTTATTTCCGTCGAGACCAGAAATAAAGCGTTAATGTTAGTAAGATATTATCTCAGTCGAGACCCGAGATAATATTCTTTAAGTCAGTCGAGACCCGGCTTAAAGTGGTATCTTATCTTCAGTCGAGACCCGAAATAAGATGCGTTTATTTCCGTCGAGACCAGAAATGATTGTTAGTAAAGATCATCTCAGTCGAGACCCGAGATAATATTCCTTAAGTCAGTCGAGACCCGGCTTAAAGTGTTATCTTATCTTCAGTCGAGACCCGAAATAAGATGCGTTTATTTCCGTCGAGACCAGAAATGATTGTTAGTAAAAGATTATCTCAGTCGAGACCCGAGATAATATTCTTTAAGTCAGTCGAGACCCGGCTTAAAGTGTTATCTTATCTTCAGTCGAGACCCGAAATAAGATGCGTTTATTTCCGTCGAGACCAGAAATGATTGTTAGTAAAAGATTATCTCAGTCGAGACCCGAGATAATATTCTTTAAGTCAGTCGAGACCCGGCTTAAAGTGTTATCTTATCTTCAGTCGAGACCCGAAATAAGATGCGTTTATGTCCGTCGAGACCAGAATGATTATTAGTAAATATCTTATCTTCAGTCGAGACCCGAAATAAGATGCGTTTATTTCCGTCGAGACCAGAAATGATTGTTAATTGTTAGAAGTGAAATATCAGTCGATACCCGATATGAATGTTAGTCCCTAAGCCAACTTACCCCAAGCGATGCTAAGCACAAAAAGAGATCGAGATCAGTCAGCTTGTCGTTTATATAGCCCTTGCTTGCCCACGACACCACTGATAGAGTAGCAGCGGCGCATGATTACAAGAATTGGCAATGCAGCTGTGCTCTTACGGTACTAGCGATAAAATTTGCCTAGCAACGAACAAAAATGCATAGCAACAAGAAATTTAGAGTTTCACATGCTGCTGTGTTAAATTAATTATATTTGCAAAAATTTTATTTCGTATCACGTAGAGAAGAAATTCCCGTTCGATGGTACTTATAATGATGATAATGCTAGAGTTGCAAATTGATCTGCTTGATTTGATTGTATTTGTGCCATGCATTGTATGTTACATGACAACACATGCTTTTGATAGATGTTGTACCTATTTTTATGAAAATTGTAATTAGATTGAATTTATTTTCTTTTCAGATCTCAATTTTAGCATGATATTTTTGTAATATGATCCCTTTTCAGGAATGGTTTTTTTGATAATAATTTTAAATTAATTTGCTCAATGAGGCTATACTTTTATGTTGTATTTGTGCAATATGCTATGAAGATGATAAATACATGGCTATGTTTTGTTGGGTATCTGTGTTTTGATTGAGAGTGATTAAATTAGATTTAATTTTACTAAGAATTTTGATGCTTTGTTTTCAGGATATTTTCTTTTCAGAAGTTATCGGTTATAATATATATTCGAAGCAATTTGGTTCGAACAGTTGTTTCCTCGGTATAATGTCCCCCAACTGTTTTGATAGTACTAATGCTAATGAGTTTGCGATATCACATATAGGGCAACGTTATGAGAACGTGATTGTGGGAGGTAACTTCAATGTCAGTTTGAAACGGCATGATAATTTAGTCAACCAGTTCTCTCATCTTCTATTTTCCGTCCACCTGCACATTGTGGACTCATTTCCGACATACTTTAATGCCACTAATCCTTCGATTCTCGATTTGCTTCTCGTTGCCGACTGTGACAAGGTTTTATCGCACGACCAAATTGTTCCACCTAGCACTTTGGACCATGATCTTTTATTTGTGAGGTATGAATTTTTTCTTAATCCGAGTTTCCTTCATAACTCTTACTCCTATCGCGATTATAATAACATCGACGATAATGCTCTAATTGGTAAATGTTCCAACTTGTGTTGGCACACGATATTTGACTCTGTCGCAGTAAACCACCAAGTGTTTTCATTTAACTTGCTTGTTACTAATCTGTTTGAAAAGTTTGTCCCTGTCAAAACGAAATGTGTAATTGCGCATGGCAGTTCGTGGTTCTCTGAAGGTATACGATTCTTTATATCTAAACGTGAGTATCTGTATCATCGTTATAGGCGCGCCTTAGAGCTCTTAAAGCGCACAGGATATACAAGATTGCATGCAATAAAGCTAACTCGGCTATCTCACGTGCTAAGTGTCAGTACTAATCTTCTAAGTTCAATCTTAGTCTTCCTCCCCGATCACTATGGCGAAATTTATGACTGGCGGGTGTATATTGTAAAAACAGGAGTAATGACTGCAGTCTAAACCCTGACGAACTAAATTAATGTTTCATTTCCGCTGGAAACATACCTGCGATAATTAGCCAACCCAGCTTTCCTGATGATATATTAGAAGAATATGTTACCTCTAATCCTTCTAACACATTCTCGTTCCGTGGGACTGACTTAAATGAACTTACCGTGGCTATAGTACTATTAAGTCTGATGCAATCGGCCCAGACTGCTTGTCACCGCGGTTCATCAAAATGTTATTTCCCTAGTGAGTGGAAGGTAGCAACTGTATTGCCGGTGCCCAAGAAGTCCCCTGCTAAATCTCACGCTGATTTCAGGCCAATAAGTTTGCTATGTTTTCTGTCAAAAGTACTAGAAAAGCTTATGAACAGGCAAATACTGCATTATGTGGAATCCTGCAACTTAGTAACAAGTTGGCAATCGGGCTGCCGCTCTTCCCATAGCTGCGAAACCGCAGTTTTAAAAGTATCTTCAGATATAAGATTGGCTTTGGACCGAGACAAGTTCACTACTTTCTTTTGAATTTTTCGAAAGCCTTCGATTGTGTAGATTATCGTATTCTTCTGCAGAAGCTGTTATCCTCCTTTAATTTTATTATGTCTGCTGTTTCCCTGCTCAACAGTTTTTTATCTCACCGTCGTCGTCAACAAGTCAAGGTGAAAGATTCTCTGTCCATTACGAGGGGTTTCCAAGGAACAATTCTGGGTCCTTTGCTTTTCTGCTCATTCATCAACGATTTACTGAAACTGGTGCGTGATGTGAAAATTCATCTATATGCTGATGACGTACAGCTGTATCTAAGTAAACCTCAATATGAAGCTCTGTGATAACATAAATAATACGATCAGGAAAATCTACGAAGCCTACGGAGACTGTGGCTTTCGGCGAATATATTATTCTCATCTAAAGCTAGTAAAAACACTAATCTTGCCTTATTTCATTTTTGGATGTTTGGTCTTTCCTAAACTGGATAGAATCTGTACAGATGGAAGTTGCCCTTAACGACTGTGTGAGGTTCATTTATGAGTTATGAGTTGCGTAGGTTTGATCATGTCTCACTTCTCTGGTCTTGCTTGTTAGGTTGTTCTTTTTCCTCTTACCTTAAACGAAGAAACTTGGCTTCTTTGTACAATTTACTAAAAGCTAATAAGCCAGGGTACCTCAGGGAACTTTTCCATTTTGCTACCTTCCAACGAAATAGAAATTTGATAATGCCTCGCTTTCATAAGACGGTAACGAAAAGCTCTTATCTTGTCCAAAGCATGCGTCTGTGGAATGATGTCCTTGTCAGTATGCAGGCGGCTGGTACCACCAATGCATTTAAAAAAACTCGTTAAAACGCACATAATATAGGTCTTTTTCACATTTTTTTCTTCTCCGCAATAGAATACTAGTTATTTGATATTTTTATAGTACCTATATATAATTATATTTTTTTCTCTTTCTCCTTCAAAAATGTCATACTTGCATTTTAATTCCTACTTAATGATACTTATTTTATTTTTATTATTTTTTTTACTCTTTGAATTTCGATGTATGTGATTCTAGCTCCACTACAATAGTTGTACTCAATAATATTCCAATCTTGTGTACGTTACCGAAATAAAGTTTACTCTATTTTATTCTAATTTGCAGGCATAATACAAAGTAATTTTCTAACTTCAAAAAATTGCACGTATGGGAGTTTTCATACCTTAGATTATCAAGTTTACTATCAAAAGTAACATTATTGGTGCGGAGTGAGTGGTGGATATGTGTATTGTTCTGAAAAAATTAACTAATCCTTTTAACGATTATATCCAAAATCGAGATTATAATGAAAATCTCTGTATCAGTCATTCCCTAGTTGGTATAGCTAAAGCGATATGGTCCACAAGCTATAGAAGAAAATGATTTCATTAAATATTCTATGAGAAAATATCCCACAAAAATGTTTTCCCATAAAAATACCTCCTAAGTTAAAAACAATAATTATAACAAGTTTTTCTCTTCTATGGAAAAATATTAATGCTTGATTCAATTATTGGTCATTAATAAGACTTTCACATACCACGGGGCCGTTATCAATAGCCCAACTTCACCGTTCGGTATCCCGAAGGAATCGTGTCGAAATAGTGGCATGAGGGCGAATCAACCCCAAAAGCAAACAATCGTGGCCATCACCTCATTCCGTAACGCCACAGCATAAATTCTTATCTCGAATTTCGTTCAGCTAATTTTTCCATTATCATAATGCCGTACCAGGCAAACGAAGCAATCCTTGCTCCAATTTAGGGTGGCATACCGACCACAGCCGAAGGAAGGCCTAGGAACTGGCTAAATCCCTTCAACCCTCTGAGCCTTAATTCATCTAATAAATGAAATTCCATGGTATTCTCTTACAGAAATTACTCCGCTATACGCTATTAATAATATTTTTTGTTGTTGCTGGCCTGAGTGCTGGTTTTGCTGATGCGTAGGCCATTTCCCGTGCGTGGCTGAATAAAATTGACGCCAATTATCAGATAGCTTCGTCGAAATCCTTAATCTCGGGGGATGAAACTACCCTCTACTCTCCCCATAGCATTGCTTTCGTATTCTTCTAGCTTAGCAGTTTGTCTTCCCGTCGATGCTTTGGCAAGAGCTATAGGACTCAACCAGTAGCGGGGGTAATAAAATTCATAACCACACCGAAGAAAAACTGCAAATGCTTGCTCCTTGTGGTAGAAAAAGAGCTACAAATAATTAAACAATTGCGAAGAAGGTAAGACAACAATATCTTGCGGTTAACACTTTAAAGGATTAATTTGGCCCCGAGGTAATGATAAGTGGAAGATTGTTTTTTTTTTGTTTCATAGCAACTTCACAGACAAGATGGTTTTTGTTTTCAAATTATGCGTTACCATTACCGAAATTAGAGCCACAATTTATTTTTCATTAAAAGCACGGGGCGGCAAGATAATTAGATCAGATCCGTCGCAAGGTCTTCCAATTACCCATCTTGTACATATTATTGCGAGTATTTTATTTTCCAATTAAATTTAATTTTCTTATTTAGATAATTCCGAGTGTTAATTTTGTGAAGAAAGGTCTCATTCAATTCAGTAAAGCCATCTTTCAGGATTCTTACTATACTCAGATCTGTCGTTTGTGGAATAATTTACCAGCTAATATTCAAAAGGACCCGGTTTACCTGAACATGTTCAAAGGGTCTATTCAAAAGCGATGTTTCTATCCAAACTGTTTCCCAGTCACCTGAGCTCTCTGAACGCCGACACCAATTGCGATGTTTTGTTCTTCCTCTGTATATGCTTTATCTTTAACATTGTCTTTGAATATCTGCCTGATTATTTATTGTTTTTAACTTGATTTTAATTCTTTTCTATGCATTTATTCTGTTATTCTCTAATCTTTTGTTATTTTGTATTTCATAAAATTTGTATGCTATCAATATATATGAAGCAAAGGATAACAGACTGAAATGTTTCCTGGTGGAATAACCAGCTTACTAATCTCAGGTCAGAAGTACGCAGGCTATGCAGTAAAATGAAAAGAACATCGGGCTAGGAAGAAATACAAATATATTCTGATCGAGTATAATGGTGGAAATTCACAAAAGGTTATAATCAATAAGGTCCTGCCAAAAAGATTCCCTAGCACTAGAAAAAGGTAATGACAGCTACACTAAAACAGGAAAAAGAAACTCTGGAACTTCTTGCACAGACACATTTTTCAAACTATGTAGTAATTGAGATTGAAGCGGAGTTCAGAAGATCCTCTCTGGCAGACGATTATCTTCCTAGAAAGGAAGACTGGCTGACCGCTGCGAAAATCTTCATACCACACTAATTTAAATGGTTAAATCATATAAATCGGCGGGTAATGACGAAATACTCCCCGCTCTCTTCCAAAAAGGATTGGCTGAGCTTCTTCGAATCCTAATTAAAACCTTTAGCGTAAACTTTACATAGAGATATATTCCTTAAACGTGGAGAGTGGTAAAAGTGAGATATATGTATGTATACCTAAAGCAACTTCCAATCCGGATGCTCAACCCTGTTTGTATGTCCGATCAGCCTATGAAATTGGATATAATCATTTTTACTGTCCGACGAACTAGCTTTTTTACTTGGTTTTTATTCTCTTCTAGTGGGAGTTTCATGAATGTGTCATCTATGTACGTAAACGTCCCTGTAGGTTAAATTTTCAGGTTTAATTCAAGTTTTCTGTAGTAATAGGAAGATCCGGTTACTGGTAGGTACATTTGCAGTTACCCGTGCTCGCTTTTTTTTATTGAAGGCAGTGGCCGAAAGATACCCAGCTCGGAAGCCAAGGTTGTGCTCACTTGCTAAAAATACTAAATGAACTCTTATCAAAATCTTCTTGTCCTATTAATGAACTCCATCAGGCCTAGGTGAGGCAAGCTTTTTTGCGCATCCACAGATAGGTTGGGAGATCAAAGCGTACTCAGTCTTCTTCGGGTAAAGGACGGACAGAAAGACTGATGCTCTTATGCTATGTATTTTTTTTGTAATAAAATGGGTACATTAAATATGCTATTAGAAAATAAGTTTGTTGCATTATCTCCTAAATTTTTTTGCAAAATAAGTTTAGATTATGTTAAATATACGTTTAATATGCTTTGGAAGAAAGTTTTTTTTTAATTTTCAAAATGTCCCAATATTTTCCTGGTATTGCAGTATCCGGTTAAACTTTTCCTGTTCATAATCCCTTGGTCTCTGCTGGGGCGGTACTATGTAACTTGAATCGAGCAAAGTTCAAACGACTTCTAATTCTAATTAAAAATTTATAATGAAATTCAGCTATAAGAAGTCGATTCAAGTTACATAGTACTTAGGTACAGAGGCATTTGTGGACGTTATTGCCGATCAGAATTTACAAAAAAGAAATTAACAGCAGAAGCACTAGCCTATGCATTGTGTACGAGTGAGAGAATTTTCGTTGGAGGAACGTACTTGTAACAGAATGTAGTAATCACAGAACACTACTTTACGTGGTCTGCTTCGATGCTGGGCTACAATTGATCGGAATACCTCCAAAGGGACTGCAGAAAACACCGACTAATGGAATCACCAGAAGAAGAGGGCAGAGAAAAACGCCAAAAATTTCGAGCCAGGTAGCAAACTTTTCGTGAAGCGACTAGAAATTAAACAGCGACTAGTCGCATCAGGTCTCCTGTTGAGTAGTTGGAAAACATGTAAAAATCCACTGTGGGGGGCAAAAGTTGGTTTGTGGAGTCGCCAGCTCCGAAGGTGGATGAATTGAAGATGGATGAAGATGGATTGAAGGTGGATTGAAGATGGATTGCAAGCGGATTGAAGATAGATTGAACTTGGATTGAAAATTGATTGCAGATAGATTGCAGATGGTTTGAAGGCAGTTTATAGATGGATTGAAGATGGATTGACTATGAGTTGGAGATGGATTGAAAATGGATTGAAGGTGAAAGATGATGATGGATGAAATCGGATGAAGACCCGCTATGAATTACATGCCAATTTCGCAGGATATAATAAAGGTGATATGGTTGTAGAAGCCGAAACGATGTAAGGGATGTTCTCCAAAAATACAACACCACGAAGAAGGATCGAATTCGGTGGTAACTAGGATAAACGAAGTAGTATATAATATTACACGTGGTATAAGAGACAAACGAAAAATCTTTTATGTGGCTTGTTCTTTTTTATATTATTATGCCAAGTTCAATCTAGCCAAGTTTACCATATGATGTAAAGCACAGCATGGCAGTAAGGAGATATGGATAGGATTAGGGGATATGAGTGGAGTGACGGAGCTGCCAATGAATATTACTCTTAAACTATTGCAGATTGTATGCCGGAGGAAAGGCAGAAGAGGATAAACGGAATCACGGAATTTTACTGTACGGACGAAGGTAATTTGAAGGGTGAAGAGATGTGTGCATCTTGCAGCGCGAGTTTTGCGTGCAGGAATTATTCTACAATGGATCAGACTATATATTTCATCCGAACATTCACCCTGCATGTAACGATAAACGAGCGAAAGGCATCCAACATGATATGAAAAGTATCTCATCGTCAATGAGCTTGAAGGCTCTCGTCTGGACAATGTCTAAGCTAAGGTGGTGCGACAATCTCCTGGCCCATATATGGGAACTGTATTCCATTCTAGGTCTGATTTAGGAATAAAACAGGAGCGCTAGATTTGACGAGCTGAAATATTTCTCACACTTTTTCAGAAATACAAGACATTTGGATGCTTCTTTGACAACAGCGAAGATATTATCTGTTCAACTTAGCTTACTGGATATATTAGTGCCAAGAAGACAGCGTTGGGTTTTAGATACATTGAATTCGACACGATTTGCTTTGCTTCAATTTTATACTCAGCAGTTTAGCCCTAAGCTTTATAGTAAACTATCTGAATATTAACTGAGTGCATATATGTGACGTCAACTTAGCTTTTTTCCAGGCTTATACGGCAAGCAAGAGTCAGCCGTACTGAAGAGTATTAAGGTCTTGATGATACGAAACGCCATTTGCATTTTCAAAGAAACTTAAAGGACTCTTGCCTTCTTTTAGGCGGGAAGATGACGGAGCCAACTAAACTAATTTTTTGTTAGCTTGGCCTATTATTTGTGCACAACTGCATAAATCGATCGCACAGATATATAACTATGTCACGCTGTACAAGTGAACGTTGTATTAGTGAAATTAGTAAAAAATTTGAAAATAAATTGTTGATGTGTGATTTTAAAAATTATACAGCATTCAGTTTTTAGCTCTTGACGTGAACAGCTACTCAGGAGGTTCCAGAATTCTCCGTTTTTGCCCACCATGTATCTGGAGACGTAAATCTGAAGAAAGAAATGTTGGACTTAGTAGCTCTTATCGATACAACTCGCGGGGTCGTTGTCAGAAATATACACTTGATGAAGTAAAGTACAGTTTTAAATTGCCTCGTGATAAATTCGTAAGTATTGCGACTGAAGGTGCACTTACAATATTAGTAAGAATCATGATGCCATTGGTATTTTAAGCAACAATTCTGAAATTTCAAATTTTCTACTTCTTCACTGCATAATTCACCTCGAGCAACTCATAGCGAAGTTTACTTAAAATACGAAAATGTATGGAGGATTGTTGATTAGAACAAATGCCAAAATTCATCGTCAATTTCAGATATTTTTAGAAGAGTAACAGTTAAATTATTAAACAAACGAATTGCCCAGTAATCTCTCGTTATAGTAAACTTGCAATGTTTGCTTTTACATTTTGTGGAACTTCACAATCGTATCATAACATTTGCAAAAGAAAAATACAAAAACTACCCAGAATGAGGAAATGGAACTTGACTTCATGATCCTCACAGACATTATGGAACATTTCAACAGAAAAAATGATTATTGATTTGACAAAAACTGTTTTTAGTTTTGAGACTGAACTTCGGGGATTTGTGTATGATTTTGAGTCCAAACTATTTAATCACTATCGACGAAAAAAGGAAGAAAAGTTAAACATATATAAGGAAAAATTTAAAGAAGTGCAAACTTAAGATTTGAAGATTTCAAAAGTTTTAAATCTGCAGTTGGATATTTTGTGAACCCATTTATTTGTAATATTATCGAAGATGAATTTCCAATTTCTGAAATTTTTTTGTTAAACCGGTTCGGGAATTGGAATTATTAGAGATGAAATAGGATTAGACATTCATACTTAAAGAAAGCTGCTAGTTGTTTAAATTCAATTTTTGTACTTAAATACTATGGTGTGACTTTTCATAATATATGGAAAACCGGAATGTGGCTCTCATTGACCTAAGGCGTGCCCAGCCCTGGCATAGAGGAACTCCTGAAATTGTTCCTGATTGCTTTGTCCAGCGACCAGAAAACTTTGCCTCCTTTGCAACTTGCCAAAATTCTTTGTCTAACATTCTGGCCAAAAAGTCATTTCTCTCTCTGGATAATGGACTTACAGGCATGCTCCGTGCAGTCCTGTAGACCTATATTAATACCTCGAGCATCAAGACTATGAACCACCTGTCGTTCGGGACGAACAATTTTAAGCAGGGGGTTGTATTACATGAAATATAAAACTGAACAGCGACATCTATTGGAAATCGCGTGAAATGACTAAATAAATACGGATACAATCAACTTCCGGAGAATCGCAATACGTGCAAAAGAAAGGGACTCCTTACTTTGGAAATAAAAAACTTTAGCTTGGGGGAGTCGATGTTTCTACAATGGAATCTTCGGGAAGGTTTTGGACAATTTGTAGAGTATAAATACAGCACTTTTCACCGTCAGGAGCGAGTCTTGTTTTAAATAGTGCAGTGAATATAAGTGAAAGCGAATAAATAGAAGAAAGTGTTCTAATTGTATTGCGATTAGGTGAAGTTCATTGCTAGTGATAATAACAGTAGAGTTGTTTGTGATTTTTTGTGAGTTTGTAAAAGTAAATAACAAAGCGTTGTAAAGAGAACTTGTGAATTATATTTGAAATATTGTGTTTGAAATAACGAACATTACTGGTTAATACAATTTGCTTCAAAGATTATTCATTGAACTGTTCATCGACATTTACCGGCATCAAGCCCTGACTAGGAAATCGTGTGTTAAATTTATCAAAGTTTTCGTGCAGAAATGGGTAAGGTGGTAATACGGCTTGGATGCTACGGTGTTGCGACTATTTCTCGCTGGGTATTTACTCTTCATCTTCTTCGTGTAAGACGGCAACGTGCTCAATATTATGTTATAACTAATTTCAAATTGTCTAGAATATTCTAGGTAGGTGGCTAGTTGCTTTCACATAGGCCTGTTAGACAAATAAAATGATTCCATGTACCGCTACTCAATGGTGATATATGTTCTTGAAATTGTTAAGAATTTCAAGTTAAGTAGGAAGGATAGGTGTCTGGAATTACTTTGGATTTTGTAGTGCTCTGTGGTTATTCTGCTAGTGTCTCAGATACGACTGAACTCATTTAGTTTTCCTTTTATAATTGAAATACATATCACAAGCACATCCATATAAGTGTCATAAGATAGGAATTTCTTCTTATGCTGGCCACTTGTTGATTCATGAAATACGATGGGAAATATTTTTGCAGTGGAATGAGATATAAAATTCAAAGCTGCACGGGTTCTTTAGTGCAACCTTGATAGTACACATTTCCATGCAAATTTGTTAAAGCTTTTTAACAGTACCTACCTATACATTTAACAAATATAATTGTGATTACAGGATAAATGAGGACTGCTTTTATTCATAAACCGGCATCAGAGATACCGAGTCTGCAAACATTCAATATGGATTGATTAGTGACATCGAAATGTGTGCAGCCACATTGGTTACGATATTACTCAGTAGATTTATAAAAGCCATGTAAAATTGCCATTGGCAGTTAACATTTGATAATTGATTATCTCGATGCGTATCTACTATGCGTGATATTGGAGAGCATATCTGTAAGAAATTGCAACATTTTTACCATATAATTACGTGCTCGCATCTCCCGGCACCCTGTCATCAATCCCCATATTGGGAATAGTCTCCAAGGCTGGAGGTTCATAGCAATGAGACAGTTACATGCTGGAATGCAATTTCCATAAACTATTTGTATACAAGTTTTGCATTATGACATATACGTATTGTAGTAATCCTCTTTATCGAATCAAATGAATCAATCGAATCATGTAAGCATATTTTATATACTCAACTTGGATAGTCCCGAAAAACGCCTTCTCAGTATCATCCACACAACAAAACTCAACCTGAAGAGTGATTTTTACGCCTTTTTCAAGCATTTCCATTTGATTCCTATCGTCTTTTACAACTGGGATGTAAAGATCGTATCGAAACAATGCCAGACGCTTCAATTCAATTAATTTGCCATAATTTGGCAGTATAATGCTGTCATCACCATAAAACTTCATCCCCATAGTCCTCGGTGTATTGCGCTTCAACAGCATGAAGTGCTGAGGGAAGCTTCCTTTTCGTTTTGGTCTTTGTGTCAAATTTTTTACGGCGCATCAAATATGCCACATGGATAAAATGTCGTCAATAAAATGATTGTCACCGGATAAGCAATTAAATTGAGGTTAGAATAGAGCAAGGGCGGACATAAAAATGCTATAAAACTCCTTGTGCCCTGGTTCTTGTATATCTGATGGTGGTTGATGGTGCTGTGTGGGGGCTTCTGTCTCTTTGCGCACCGCTCACCACCCGGTGGCAGCCAGATCTGGGTTCCAACATCCCAGCTTCAAAAGAGTAATGTTACAACGAACGTAGGTGGTTGCGGTGTTATCATTGAACATTACGTTTATAACCGTTTATATCTTTGAAAGGGTGAGACATTTTTCAATACGCGGGCAGAAGATAAGAGCTTTTTCGGATCTACGTCGCGTCGAGTCTCTGATGGTAACGGGCTGTTGCATTCGTCAGGAAAATGAGACATAAATGCGGATGAGAAGATTTTACAGATTTAACGACTCAGTAAAATTGCTATAAAAATTTCCCTCATTTTTTTTTCTGATAGCTTGGCGACTGACAGGAAAATAATTTGTCGATATTCTCATTTTATGAGACTGCGATTTCATGATGCTAGCAACAAAATAATTTGGATTCGTTTTGTGGTGTATTAAGTTAATTTCCGTCACTGGTTTCTATTTGGTTGTGTAATTAGGACGAATGGATCCGCATAAGATATGTATATGACCATATTTATTCTCTTGGATCGCATTAGTAAGCTCATAGGTCTGGTGTATCCGAATCTTATATAAAATGGGAAAAGTATTTCTTATTACTTTGATGTACTCCACATTACATAGCACTTTTCTTTAAGTAAAGGCGTTGTCAGCCTAAGACCTAGCTTTGTTAATAACTGAGCGATCATTAATTAGAAAGCAGAATCTTTTTCTGCTGTGATGTTATTTTTACATATGTAGGTTACATACATTTTTGCATAAAGCTTCATAAGGACCAGGTTATCGAACTGATACTTGAACATTTTTAGCGCCGTCAAGTATTTACTATCACAGCCACCACATATATAATATGGACTGCTTAAAATTTTATTTCATGTGGGCTTAATTGCTTGTGTCAAACGGAGTACCAACATTAAAAAATAGAGTCAACTGACATTAGCGGGAAGTTAAAAAGTTCGGAAAGTGGTTTTCATAAAACTAATCTAATAGGGCGTCTTCACTATATCGAAATCACGTAATTTTGATGAAATGATTTCGAAATCACGTTTGATAGGTGCTAGACTTAAAAACCAAATTGGCATGTAAAATAATTAATTACATAAACAAGACTTTTGTAATTAAAAGGATATGTTGTCACATAATTGTCAGCAACATTAATATAATACTTCAATTTAATTTTAAATTTCTTCCTTAAAAATTTAAAAAACTTATTGATAACAAATGTCAAATGATACAGTTTGAGAAAAAGTGGAAACCGAAAATGGGCGCGTTCGGCTAAGTTTTTTGTCCTGGAAATTACGTGATTTCGAGGGTGATTTCGTGGAAATCATGCTGAAACAGCGAAATTACGTGATTTCGATGTAGTGAAAACGCCCTATAATTGTGTGAATATGAAAACAATGAATTCAAAAAAGTGCATTATTAAAGCATGCTTTGGGAAAAGAGAAGTTGTTATAGAAGGTAAGCCGGTTGCTATGATCAAGTAAATTAAGTTTATATATGTGTTATATAAGTTAGGTATATAATAAGATTTTATGCCATCGTTTTAACTAAAGTATTCTTGTATGAATTACTGATGCTCTGAATATAAAACGTTAATTTCAATCAAATAAAAATGACGGTACAAATGTTGTATAATTTACTAAATTATTAACTCAGTTCTGAGAGGGTAAATGTGCATGTAATCAATGCGGAAAACAAGAAGTGTGTTTGTGCATTAATAATTGACGAAATACTCTAATAATGTGTCGAGTTTGTCCGTGTCATCCGAGGATATGTTGATTTCGGTTTGGCAAATATACACAATAATGAGGACGAATCCTTATACAAGGTGTCCCGTAAATTGTGTAATATCCGAACGCTACAGATATGTCATGCTTAGACGGTTTAGACGAGCAAAAACCTTAGCTTTAAAATGATCTATCACACTCTGTATCCAAAACGTAACCCTTTCTGCGTTTTTCCACTTCTTCTTAAGCATATCCAGCGAAAATGGCTGAAAAAAGTCATTTCATAAAGAAAATTGCCTACTTTCTGGCACTTATTGAACTTTCTCAGCCCTTTTCGCTGGATATGCTTCAGAAAAAATGCAAAAAAACGCCAAAAGGGTTACGCTAAGACTACCCTACCCCCGCCCCTCCAATACAATTTTCATAACCTATCCGTAGCCTTCGGATATTACACCAGTTACGGGACACTCTGTATATTCGTTGAATTGGAGAATTGGAAATATTATTGATTTGCTAACCTCAAAACTGGAATTTTGTACGGAACGGCAACCATCCCAAGAATCGAACCCACAAATTTTAGAATCGGTCTTTGACCGATTCTAACAAGTGTGGGTTCGATTCTCGTCCGGGAAAAATAATTAAAAGTGAATTAACAATTTATTTGTGCGCTTTCATCGTTACTGGTTAATATCAGCTGAAAGCAAAACGTGGCTTAGTAGGCTAATTACAAATTAAGAAATATAAGACGGAAAATCATATGTGTCGTTAGCTCAGTGGTAAGAGCAATCGCCGGCAATTGGAAGTTCCCGGTTTCAAATTCCGGACGAGGTGGTTGTTTTTTCTCTTGTATATTTATGATTTGATTTAGAATCGTTAAAAATAAAAGTTCTTAAAGTTCTTCTATTCTCCATCACAAGAAGTTTGTACCATGCTTGCCACTAAATTAATTTTGTGGGAAACCACTTTGCTCCAAGTAAAAACTTTGTTTTTCGTAAAGGTTTGATTTCCTAGAGCATTTTATAACTTACAATAAAAGGAAAAAAATTGAAGTAGGCTATAATAAGCTAAGCTTCGCATCCAATGGGAGCATAATTGCATAAACTCTCAGTCCAAGTGTTGCCGAAGCTATTGTAACAAAGAACTGTGTCTTCCAGACTCTAAGGGAAGTGAAGCGACTGTGGAATTTATTCATATCATGAATATGGAATTTGACTTGTTCACCTCCAATAGCCCAAGAAACTATAATAAGATAATGCAGAACATATCAGAAATACAAGAATATATTGCAATTAAGAGACTTCTCAAAAAGACCCATATACATGTAACACAAGGATTGTAACAGGCTTTCAGGGTCTAAGTACGTAGGATTCAAAATTATAAAAATTTTGTATAACGATCACTGCATAGTACGACAGTTATTAAGATATATTTTAACATATAACATAAGTCGAGACCACTTAGAGCTTTTGTGTTGGGAAATTCGTAATAGATCTGGATGGAACAATAAGCCTACTGCCAGACAGTTTATTGCCACAATCAACGCCTTGCAAACGCATGCAAAAATTAAAGCCCTGGAGGAAATTGTGAAGAGATTGAGGTATGTCCAATTTTTAACGTATCATCTAGAACAGTGAAAAGAATAAAAGATGGCACCGATATGCTATTAGATGCAATAGATAACATAAATTTTAGTGTGATGTTGCACAAAGTTAATCCATAATGACAACGATGTTGACGACTTTATTGATGTATTTTCAAACACATCTCAACTAAAAAAAACATGCAATAGGCTTTATAAGTGGCTAAACAGTAAAAAAAAAGTATCCAGACACTGAAAGCTGAAAAAAACCAGAGCTGTGAAATTCAAGTACCATTATCATTACCAATACCAAGTATTTAAGAATTGATAATTTCCAGTACTAATACCAAAGTTTACCTAATAATAAGTTAAGAAGCTGGTGAGATATCCGAGTGTTTTACATTTAAAATGCACACGGCAAGAAAAGGAAGAAAGAAAGAAAAAAACTCGAAAAAAAATCAAACGCTCTCTAAAATTTTTATGAATAAAGATAAAAATGTGAAAGCGCAAGTTGCATGCACCGAAACAGAATGGCAAATGTTTCATTTTCGTAAATAAATGAGAAGGGGCGGAGTTTTCAGCTTTTACTCTCATAAAAATGCTCCCGCGCTTTTGTGAAAACCGGTTTTCATGAAATATTGATAATGTTAGGACACATGTTGTTGTTGTAAAAGGTCTAAAAGGACACATGTTGTTGATGTAATCCTATGATATTTGAACAGCACGTGTTTCTGTTTACATTCATTTTGCTATGACGAGATTAAGTGGGAGAACTCATGCTGGATTCTCTGATATTTTCGGGAAAGATGAGAATTTCGTTTGAGAGGAATTTTACATCTCCTTTCAGAATCTGGGCCAAAGCGAAATTTATCTTTTTCTTAAAAATGGGAGGTAGTGTGGCCCGAAGTACATTATTATGAATAGGTTGAAATGATTTTGAGGGATTTAATAAGATTTTGTCGTTCGGGTAATCCTACGTTCTCTCGATTTTTGTTTTTAACTCGTTGTCTCAGTTGCACTACAGTAGTGCATAGACAAGCTCTTTTCCCCCATTCATGCAAAAGACGAAAGTATATGAAATTACTTGTTTCATTCTAAAAAACACCAGAAATTTGCCCATTTTGCTCTACAGCTTCTTAACTTATTATTAGGTAAACTTTGCTAATACTCCTGTATTGAAATTAAATAGTTATAGTCCCATTCTAGGAGTTGCAAATAATACTTTAAAATACTGAAAGTTAATTGAATTTGCAGTTCCATTATAAAAATTCTTAGAATTAACCAAAGTATTTAAAAAGTATTTGGGCATTACTATATAATTCCATTCAATTCTTTTCAAATACTTTCAATTACTTTTAATTACTTCGAAATTTTCAGTATCACTATCTGTCTCACTCACACTTCATGCAATTACTCTCCGTCTTACTCAAACTAGAATCTTAAAGTTACGGTATTACGGCAAGCTCTGGGTACACTAGAATCATTTTTAGTTGGTGAAAAGAAATTTTTCGAAACTGGGTTTCTTGAAGTACAAATTTCTTTTTCCGTAATCTCTAAGACGTATTGTAGCAAGTGTTATACCATTTTAGAATCCTTATTAAATGCGTCAACTTTCAAAGTTACTTTCCAAACTGGCGTAGTACATTTTATTTTCATTACAGTCAGTTAAAGTTGGGTGAAATATTATTTTCTATTCTCGCTTCGGCAAAATGTGACTTTTTGTTCCAAGGTGGAACAGTTTGCTTACAGTTTAAAACAACAGGTTACATAAGCACTATTCGGGATTAAATAACAAAAATAAAATTGGAAAAATATAAAGATTTGTAGCAACAGAAGCTAAGAAACCATCACAGGGTGTACATTTTCTTGAAAACAAAAGAAATGTCTATAATTTAAAAAATACATGACTTAGATTTTTTTGTATATTTTGCTGGTAACTTTTATGATTTGGTCTATCACCCAATTCCGGCTTGACGTCGACTTACGGGACACCCTGTATATCTTCTTGGTGTTGCCATACAAAAGTTTGATTTTTCACTATAATATGCGTAATTCTTTTTTTGTTTTGTTCGTTATGGTCCTGAAAAGGTTTCAGGAGAAAAATTTTCCAGTGATTCCACGGTCAACGTCACCCGCTGAACTTAACACATAATTGAAGTCGTCCGTCTTATGGAAAGACATAAAGACACTCAAATTAAGTATCAATATGTATGTCGAGTTCCAGAACAAGCAATCTGGGGAAGTATTTTCAAAACAAATAACTGGACATTGGCACTGGCAAAAACCGCGTTGACATTTCGACTGGTGTGCAATACATTGCAGTTCACAGAATCAAAGACCGAACTCATCCGAAAGGTGTTCTCAAAGACTGCTCAAAATTACAAAAATCATGTTTGGTTAAGTAAAATTAATGGCGAATTGATGACGTACAAATTTGACGGATTCCGTTATTAACCTAGATGATGTCGTTATCTACCCAACCGAATTTATAAACTCGCTGGAATTCCCCGAATTCCCGCCTCTTAAAGGAAAGTACAAAGGAGAAGACGTTTTGATACCACGCTTCCCAATGACTCCGACTGACATGCCATTCGACAATAAACAAATCAGAAGGGCAGTCATTGAGTGTTTGCGGCATTAACCTTGAAAATACTTGGTTCTCGCTGGTATGGTATGTCGCCTATTCCCGTGTCAGGAAACCATCAGTTTACTTTGCTCACGCGCCAGACAACAAAACAAGAAATGTCGTATCATAAAGCATTGCAGTGAATATCCTCCTCGTATTGGATATCCATGGCTACAGTCGTTAATAGATACAAGGATCACTTTTCACAAATTCACAAAATGATGACAAACAAATTTATACCTATATATATCTTTCGAATCAGATCACGAGGTACTATGGGTAGCATTAAAAATATACTCTTTATGCTGTGTTTACTTAACTTCCCAGTCATTAGGTATACGAAGTCAATAACTATCTTTTTTCCAATATTTGTGAAAGAATTATACAGCTACCTGTAAATTCAGAAAAAAAATTTAGTAGATGATTTTAATTACCGTATCTTCACTGTGTTCATGATGCATCTAACGATTGTATGCGTTCCTCTGAAGCTTGCAGTCTCACTTCAAAATTATGATCAGTTTGATACCTAGACTGCTAGACTTGATTTGAACAAATATTTAATCGTACAATGGCATATCTCTTCTGTTAACTTTCTAGGATCGCTCCCATCATCCTTCACTTGAATTACTTTAAATCTGGTGCACTCAAGAAGCGCTCGTGATCTCTCCGTCAAAACCGGAAACTTTCAACATTGTGATTGGCATTCAATTATAATTACAGCACCAATGATATTTTGTCTACTTTTCCTCCTGATCTGGACCTGCCTTTGGAAAGATTTAAAATAAACTGTAAATCAGTTGAAGTAAATAAATGCACCCACTTTACGAAATGATACAGCCTTTAGTAACGCACTTCAAAAAAGGACAAATTCAGTTGGCTCTATAAATGTAATCCCCACACTGAAATTAACCAGATCTTTTCTTATCTAAAGAGATCGAATAGAAGCCCCAAGAGATCGAATACAAGCCCACAAGAATTAATATATAATAATGGCACCTTTTCTTTATATCCGTTTTCTCTGATAGGGAGCCAGGTAGTTTCCCCACCTTATCACAAAATTCCAGCAACTCGATTAGTATCAAATTTCACCCTATCTCTCTTGCATCAATTCTAAATTTCTTTGACAAGGTCGATTGTAATAAAATTGCTGGCCTTGTCAGCATTCGTAGTAATATTGTTCAGAAATATGCTTCCAAAATATTTAATCTCTTCATCAATGGGACAACTTATCCTGCAGCTCTTCAGAAATGTTTTGTTATGCTTATTTTTAATCAGATGACCTTAAACTTGTTGCTGACTATCATCCCAACTCAAATATATAATACAAAAAGGTGCTTCCTCAAATTAAACTTTATATATCGCAGGAGTATTACGGATTCCTTCCTATTCCATCTGTAGTTTTCAGGGGCTTGAAAATAACTGGTATTTTCTAATTTTACGGAAAAGTCATATGCAAAATGGGCACAACAACAAGAAATATTTTAATGGTGTGTTTATCTTATAAGGCGCTTTCTACTCGTGGCATGACCACGAAAAATTGTACCTTATTTATAAAAGTTAAATATATAACTAAAAACATACTTTTGCATTAAACATTTTTAATAACTGATCATTTTTAACATATATATTTCAGTCAAATAATAATAGTCAAAAAATAATTTATATTTTTCGGTCAAATTACAAAAATGATTTTTTGACTTTTATTTTTCATTTAAATATTTAAAGTCATTTATTAAAGAATTTTTCTTTTTGGGATATTAAAAGTAGAGATACTGACAGTACAATTCAATTGAAAAATGTACTTACAACCTTTAAACTAGACAAAATTTTTTTAAAGTAAAATTCTCCTGCTTTTAGTCCTTGTTTGCTACATATTTTCAGGACGAAGCAATGCGAATTTAATTTACAGAGATAACACTTTTTTGAGTATGCTTCTGCTTCTATATTCCACTTGAATTTTGCTGTGAGTATCTCTACTTTCAATACCCCAAAACGATTTTTTTTAAATGACTAAGTATTTGACTGAAAAAAAGTCAAAAAATTATTTTTGTTATATTTGACCGAAAAATAAACACTATTTTTTGACTATTATAAGTTAAATATAAGTTAAAAATTATCGCTTATTAAAAACTTTTATATTAACAGTTAAAATGAAACGTTTACATAATGACTGCTTTATTTACTAATGCAATCACTGACGACATGAAATTTTTACTTTAAAAGCCATAAAAGTTACCAGCCCGGACAGTTTGTAATCTAACTATATTTACAGATTTCATTGCCTCTGCTTTTGACGGTAACAAATAGATCGACTCTTCCCATAACAGAAAAAGTGTTGTGATCGATTCTGTCCATTCAAGTAGATCTCATGTATGCCTGAGGGTACTATTTTAGGGCCACAGATATTTATGATTTATATAAGCGACATGATTTATCATAATTCATCTGACAATTTATTGTATACGAAGAAGATTTCTCGTCTAACAGACTGAAATTTATTGAAAATAATTTCAATAAATTTACAAAATGCATTTAAATGAAAAAATTATTGAACTTTTCGACCCAGCGATCAGAGAGGTATATCGGTATGGTTTTCTCTGATCGCCTACCATTGAAGTTCAGTGATGGATGAACTTCTTTGGTAGGCGATCAGAGATAACCATACCGATGAGACCTCTCTGATCGCGCGGTCGAAAAGTTCAATCATTTATTGTATTCCCATGATTCCAAATTACTTAAAACCATGGACCATGTATCTATTCAAAACGATATTCTTGATTTAAAAATGATGCGAAGAAAACTGCATTGATAATAATTGCAGTAATTGCATATCTATGTAATTTTAGTGTAAAAAAGATATTATCTCCCTGCATTACATCCAACTCTTTCCATTTAATGTGTTTAATTTTCCGCACTTGCCAAATATATAAGTTTGCACTTTCCTGCACTACTCATAAGTACTAATCATGTAGAAAATCCTTTAAAATATAATTTATTAACAATCAAAAATTGTAGAATCCCGTTGGACACATTGTTCTTGTATAAAATTCCTAACAGCCCAGAATCGTACTATTCCACATGCTTTTCTGTATTGATTTTACTGTCTTTTTCCGTAATTCTAGATATTATACACTTTTCAGTCTATCATAATTGTAGAGTTAATATATAAGATACTGACTGACACATTTAAGAAGTAAACAGCTACAAAAATATTAAATTGGAAGAAAACTTATACAGTTAGTAAAAGATAACAGTTCCTGTGGGACATAAAATAAAATATAATATAATATATAAAATATTTTTACATATAACTGGTACATCTCGAAAACTACATATCCAAGAAAGCATGAATTAATCGTTATTTTGGATAATCGGATGCATTAACTGTCATTCCTTAATAAAAGCTCTCAGCATAAACAAGTTAAAGTTGCAAATGTCAAGAACAGTTGTGTTCAATTCTGCTTTTTCAGTCAGCTTTAGCAGAAAGCTGGCGATAACGCTGGCTGAAAAGCTCCTCCAATTGTGTTACAGGCCTTAACGATTGTGAGGCGGCAATCCGGGCAATTCCAGTGAGCTTAAAAATTCGGTTGGGTAGATAACGACATCATTTTGGTTAGTAACGGAATCCACCGATTTGTACATCATCAATTCGCCAGCAATTTCACTTTGAATCTTGAAATTCAATTCGTCGACATCAATGTTTTTCGCAGCCGTGCTATATTGACTCAACCAAACATGATTTTCGTAATTTTGAGAAATGTTTGGGAATACGTTTTGGATGAGTTCGGTCTTTGATTCTGTGACCTGGCAAAAATCGACGGGGAATGTAATGCAACCAGTCGAAATGTCAACGGGGATTTTGCCAGTGCCAAGGTCCAGTTAATTGTTTTGAAAATACTTCTCCAGATTGGTTGTTCTCCAACTCTACATATATGTTGAAACTTAAATTGATTCTCTTGACGTGTTTCCATAAAACGCACGACATGCGTTAAGTTCATTGGCTGGCATTGACCGTGGAATCATTGGCAATTTTTTTTTCCCTGCAAACTTTTCCAGGACTATAACGAACAAAACAAAAATATAATTACGCGTATAATGAAAAATCAAAGTCTAGTATGGCAACACCAAGTACATTTACAATTTTTAGGAAAATGCCGTGTACAAAATTTGAGATCTCCACGTAGACAAGTTCTCAGACAGTTTCCAATTATATAGTCAAAAACCAAAGTTTTGTATGGCAGCATCAGGAACGGGTTGCCCGTTTTAGTCCATTTTTGAACTCGTATTTGCAATGTTTATGGAAACGACATGTGTAAAATTTGAGCTTTCCACATCGTCGCGTTCTCAGGCAGTATCCAAATATATAGTGGAAAACCTAAGCTGTGTATGGCAACACCAAGAAGGGATTGCAGATTCCTATTTTTCTTTCCATAAAATCCTTAATCGGACTCACGGAGAGAGAAATGTTGGTAGATTTGACAATTTCAAATTGTCAAACGTAAATTATATCAAAATTCTGACTTTGAAACCCATTTAACAACTAAAATTGTTAAAACTATTACTTTTCGGTAAAATGAATCAACAAAATTGTTGAATCTACTCAAAATACGAGAAAAGTAAAATTGTACATTTGAAAATTTAATTTTAACTTTTCTCTCATTTATGCAAAAGGCATAAGTGAAAGTGTATGACATTATTTTAATGCTATCGCTATGTTCACTCAGTTCTAGATGTGACTTCAACCAACTCGGAGGTAGCAAAATTTAGCAATATAAGATTGAGTCTAACAAATTTATCTTATAGATTGAATGTCGACGTCAAAAATATTTTCGTAAAGGACTCCTGCAACCTACTCACAAATTGGGATATCTATAAGCCACAAAATATTGAGTACACTGTTAAAAAAAAAGAAAAAATATTCCACTTGTTGTAATCGAAGATGTTATGTTAGTTTCTTTTTCATTATTTCCAACAATGTCCATAATTACAATTTACTTTACAGATTCTATAAATCTAAAAGGTTTCCTGCTTTTGCATCAGCTATTGCCACCTGCATCAAGGTACAAAATAAAAGGCCTAAATGGACCCCAGTTTCAATTTTCGGTAAATGGAATGTTTCTATTTGCAGAGATGGAGGTACAATTCGTGAAGATATTATTAAGTTTAGTAGTGAGTGTAAACATAAGAATTGTTTATTTCAACATTTGGTTGTAATTTTGATGGAGGAATACCGTTCAAAAAATATTTTGTAAGGTAAGCGTAGATGCAATTCTTTACATACAACATTCTGTATTGAACTCTGTTGATTTATGTTTCAAAGTATATAATGTCTTTAACCTTTGTTATCACGTGAGTGCTATAATGTTTGGTATTTTATTAAAATTAAATTAAGCCAAGTGTATATATATATGGTGTACTAGTTTTAAAATATCGAATATAGTGTTGGAAACTTAAAACTTAACTATGAAGCCAACTTTTTGTGTAACAAATTAATATTTTTGTAATAGGTATGTACATGTTATATTGCTTAATTTCTGTTTTTAATACTACAACTAATAAATTTAGGATTCTTCAATATATTTTTACTTTTAAATTTTTTCGTCACCCCAAATCCAGTATCCAAAATACCCGCAAACATTTTTGTTGACATGAATGCAGACAGTAAAATTTAAAATTTAATTTTTATTTTATACTGCAAAACGTTCAATTTTACCATCGTTAGGCGTTTATTAAACATTTTATTTGTAATTTGAACAATTCAGTACTCACTTTTATCAGATATAATTTATTGAATCAATGCATTTTTATTGTAGAATTAATTTTTATTTTAACAATCGATAATTTTTGATGTATCAGTATTTGAAATTGTGAAGGAGAAGATATTTTTATTAATCCAACAATTATTATTTATTGTCATTTTAACAACTTTATTATTGGCTGAAAATCAGAGCACTCTTTTGAAGAATTTACAATAATTTTCGTTGGATGAACAGCTTTTTTCTCTCCGTGCTATTATGACCATTTAAATTAAAATTAATCAAATCGGTCCAGCCGTTCTCAAGTGATGCGATTACCAACGAACAGCTTTCATTTTTATTTAAATGGATTATGCAACATTATTATTTTTGTTATACCTAATATTTATTTACTTTTTAATGTGATGTGGTTCTTATTGCCGTTGCCCTTTGGTTACTTTCTTCCAGCTTTGGTGGTGTTGCTTCTACATTCTCTATTTCGTCAACTGTCTCCTATAAATACTGAAATATTTTTTTCGATTTCTATTGTGATTTCTTATTCTGCTTCCTTGTTGGTGGTTTCGCACAATTCTGGTATATATTCGACGTCCTGACTGTTTTCATTTGCAGCTTGTATTTTTATTTTTTATTAGTTTTTCGTAGTACCTTGCTGACCTACGCCGTTAGTTTTTCTTGCGTTTTTTTTTCTCTTTCTCTTACTTTCAACATTGCTGTTTCAAGTTATTTCCTTTTTTTTGTTTTTTTTTGCCTTTGGATAACTTTTTATTCTGTGTTTTGCTGAGCTAATAAGACTTTTTCGTTACGTTTCAAATGATTTTCTGTCTTCAGATCGTCAGCAAATATCCTTTTCTCTATTTTCTCATGAGCGAGATGAAGTTATTATATAAGACCGGTTTTGCTTTTCTTATTTGTGAAGTCTTTGTGGGTAGTGATGAGAAAATCGTTAAATTTCGGTACCTGCAACGATTCATTACATGGGAAATCATTACTTTGAAATCAATGCTCGGTACTTTCGTTACTTTTGGTACTGCTCTCAGAATTAATTGATCTATTCTACAGCACCTTATATATATAATAATATGATTTTTAAATATAAAAAAAAATAAGTTGTATTCGAAGAAATATAAGAGGAGAGAATCATTTTTAATAAGAATTTAAGAAAAAACGTTTTGTGTTATATAGAACAGCGCCACCTTTCGTATCCAAAACTACACCATCTTACAAGCTGGAGCCAACCATATACATTTACAAAATTTCATTGCAATCGATTGGGTGGTTTCGGATAGTAGCGAGTACGGATTTTAGAGTTCCATAACCAAGGGGAAAAAATATAACAATAAATTATAAAAATAAAATTAAATTAAAATATTAAAGGAGGCCCCCATAAAAGAAATGTAATATTTTCGGCGTTTTTTTCTCGTTTTCTTCTCATTCATTATTATCATAAGTAGGCATTATTTTTTCAAATGACGGCCAGTCTCATATGAAAAAATAAGTAAGAAGTATATACTGTTAAATTTTTTACCATGGTCTGAAACCCTTCGTGTGCAAGTCCAACTCGCACATGGCTGCTTTTATATATTAAGATATCTATTTTCAAAATTCAAAAGATTTTTACCACCAGATTCTAAGACGCTTTCAACGCTTTAAAATGACGTTGATCCTGCTCTAGATCTAGAATTAAACTATGATTACATTTTTAAAATTATTTCTATTCAGATTACGAGTCATTCTACTCAATATCTATATTTCTTTTAATCCTTTTTAGTGATATTCAGTGTTTACTTAATGTTATATTTTTAGGTATACTCATTTTGGCAATCCAATGTTGGTAGAGCAAAATGGATTGAACTTATTTTGATTTTTGCATGACCGTCGATGATGTACATTGCGTTCTAATTAAAATAGTAACTACAATTTAAACAAGTAAATAACTAAAATTGAACAATGACCAATTCTTATGATACCGTAGATGAATACTCGTATGTCATTTCGTATTGCCACCCATCTGTATAAGTATGACTTTTGAACTGGTTTTTTGCATATATTTCTAGAACGGTTTGTCGGACAATTATAACAAATTTCATAGGACTTCATATTCTGAAGAAATTTTCAGTACATTAAAACCGTATAGGACTGATCGTTTTCAAAGGATACGTAAAAATCCTAACTTTTTATAAGGAAACACCAAGATGGGGTTGCCCCATTTAGTCCAATTTAGTCCAGAGTTCAGTTCTCTACGTTGACGCATTCTCTGGCAGTGTCCAAATATGTAGTGAAAAACGAGATTTTTGTATGGTAACCCTACGAAGGAGTTACCTGATTTGTCTTATTTTAGGAACTCAATTTTACTTTTCTTTTAGAAGCCCGTGTGCAAAATTTCAGCTCTGTAAGTCCGCGAGCTCTCAAGTTATCGTGCGCATAGGCAGACAGAAAGACGTATGGACAGACGGGTAGGGTAGGTAGGGTATAAAATTGAACGAGATCGGGTAATCCTTTCTTGGTATTACTTATAAACTGTGGAAATCCTAGACGTTTTTATTGTATTGAAAAGTTCATCAGAATATGAAATAAAATTGGTTATAATCAGTTTTACTGTCCAAAGAACCGTCCAAAGAAATAGATGCGAAAAAGCACTGCGAAAGACTAATGCTAAAATTGTGAATTCGATTGCTGTATAAATAAAAATTGAAAACATTTACAATTAATTTGTACGCTTTCATCGTTACTGGTAAGTGCCAGCTGAAAGCAACTGTATTTTGTAATGTAGTTGTAATCGAGACCACAGCTAGACTACATTGCGATGTTTATGTTTGCATGTTTTTGTTGTTGTACTGCCAAGAAATTTGTTTCTTGACAGTTTTTACATCTAAATTGTAAAATTGACAGTTGTTTTGTTTACCAGTTACTCGTTTAGTTCAATTTGAACTAATTTATGTATTTTCTTCTATTTTCAGAATAGTTCCTGACACTGCACGATGTCTTGATGTCTGGACCATGGGATACATAGATAGGGAAGTATTGAATATTTTGTATAAAAAAAATTCTAATGCTTTTTTATTTAATTTGAGATATGTTCCAATAATACTCAAAATAAAATTTAGAAATGCAAGAGGAAAAAGCATTTGTCTCGTTAGTTCAGTGGTAAGAGCAGTCACCCGGAAAGCGGAAAGTTTCAGCTTCAAACTCTGGATGAGGCAGCTGTTGTTTTCCTCTAGTATTTACGATTTAATTTAGAACCGTTTAAATTAAAGTTCTTAAAATTCTTCTATTCTCCATATATGACCAATTCTAGAAATTGTGAGTTCAATTCCCGTATGTGAAAAATAAATATTATTTAAAAAATTTGATACGAGATTCTCATATATGCAAAAGTATGAGGAAATGTTCAAAATATTTTTAACTCTATTTAACGTGGAGGTGGAATCAGCGCCTCGAAATTTACAAATGGAGCTAATAGAGTTTCACTCAATCGTAGATTTAAAACGCATGTTCGAAGGGAATAAGCCTGATTTTTATCACAAATATATCCTCCAAGATAAATTTCCACCATTAAAATGACTGTCAATGTGCATTACAGCAGCGAATCGTTCGTTTCAAAATTAAATGTAGTAAAATCGAAACAGTTTGCTTAATGAAAACACGACCAATCAACTGCAATGCGCGTCGGCTAAACTACCAGTTGATATGATATCAAACAATATACAAAAACACGTGTCACATTTAATAAAATGTAATAAAATATTTTGAATAAATTCTTCATTTAATTTTTTTTGTATATACATACATATGTGGCTCACCTAAGCTCAATAATTTTTTTTATCCACCAAAGGACTTAGATTGAGCCAAGCCATGAAACAGAAATCCATACGTGCGCGTGGCAGTCCGATTCTCTATAATGTTTTATATTCATTCAAGTGACTAGACATTGATTTTATATATGATATAAAGCCTAATTACCATCCAGACAGGAAAACAGTCTTCCAGTTATTTTAAGCTTGGCTCTAAACCTTCGTAAGGGCTGACTTACTATATATTTTTTATTTTTGTTTTTATGATGTTGCCAAAGCTCAGGGGATACCCTATGATGCCGTAGCACAGCCTTGGCAGGAAATAATAAGGGGTAGGGAATTGAGGATTATTGGGTTGAGTCAAGTAGGTGACGGTGCGCATTACGCTTGAATATGTGTGGCTCATAGTTGGCGGGAAAAACAGATGATGGCAAACTGTTCTACATTCGTACTGTTCTGCCTATGAATGATTCATGGAATTTCATGGTATAGCCGAATTTTACTTCAAGGGTGTGAGGTTGAGCTTGGGTTATAGCTCGTGTGATGCGCATGGGAAGAATTCTACAAGGAATCAGGCTAGGAATTTCGTCAAAGCAATAACCGTAGAAGTAGCCATAAAAGAGACACAGAGATCCGACATTACGCCGGTGGTCTAGGGAATCAATAATTGCTATTTATATGTCATCGTTAATAAGGCGAAAGTAAAATATTTCCTGCATCTTTGCAAGAAGCCCAGGCCTTTCATCGCGTTTTTGGCAATACCAAAAATGCAATCGGACCAACTAAGAATGTTGGATATTTCTATGCCTAAGATGTTGTAAACCCAATTGTCTAGGGGCTAGGCTCTAGGCTCAATTGTCTAGGGGTTTAGCTTTGTTTAGTTTAAATTAAGGAGGGAAATACTTTTAATGATAACTCTAGTTTTAATTCGATAAGAAAATTTTTCATTTTATTGGGGGGTGGAAATCTTACACTTTTAATGCGCCTAACTTGTCCCTGACACGGCCGTCCTGCTTCCAATTCACTCTAGCTATCTTGTTAGTACTTACGTTTTTATTGTGGTTTCAAAATTTTATTAGTTATGTTAAGAAGTATTTATTTAAGGTTTTTATTCTTTATTTCTTTACTTTACTTGCTTGGTGATATCCCCTTTGAGGCTCCTTCTTCTTAATCAATAGATCGGTATTCCTTTTGCTCCTTAACGCTTTTTGATTTTTCTTGCTGATTTTACTCCTAATGACTTTTTGGTTTGTGTTCTCTCTGTTATTTAAAAAAAACTTATTTTGCGACAATTTCGTGTTGCCTCGTGCCTCGTCTTCTTTTTTGTTCCCAACCTCTCAACAGCCACACGGAAAAAGACAAAAAAGCATTCACGCCGGAAATCTTGCAGCTGTCTCTCTCCTCCACAGGAATGGTTCCGAATCCATAATTACTGGGAATTAAGCTTAGGTGACATGACTTCGTGAACAATTTTAATCGGAGACATCTTCATTGCCTTAGGATATAATTTATTTTAGTTTTGGGATATTTTATTTTGAGCAATATTTATACAGGGAGTATTTAGCAAGATAATTATGTATACATTTTGTCATTCGTAATTTTGTTAAATTATTTATTGGGTTTAGATTTTAGTATGATTTTTAAGGGGCACAATTATTTCACAGATTTACAGATTTCCAACCTCCCATTTACAACGATTTTTGACTATAACGTTTAGGTACGAGAGATATGGAGCAAGTTACATGACTTTTAATTAATAATGAAATGTTTATTATGAAATACGCATTCCAAGGCATGCGTTACAATGTTAAGAGATGGTGAGTTCGACATATCTTCTCCATCGACGGAAACGGGTGTTGGAATACGTTTAAGTGATAACCGACAACATTGCGTTTTGGAAGCATTAAACAAGACCTGATTCGCTCTGCCCCAAGCGAGTATTTTTGTGAGGTCATAGTTTAGTGAACTGAACATGTGGCTTCGTTTGCCAGCTATAACATTCGCACGGGAATCAGCTATAGACTCGAGCGAGTTCATGAAATGGTACTGTCGTCTACAATACTATGAATAGGATTGAAAGTGAGAGCTAGCAGATCACTAATATAAATGAGGAAGCGTGTATGAATGAGCACAGAGCCTTGCAGTACACCGGCACGGATTATAAAACAGCCAGAAGTAGATCCGTCCAATATAACTTGGATTGAACGGCGAGAAAGAAAGCTATCAATCCATTTTAAGAATAGAGGGTCTGATCCTAATTCCTGAAGTTTGGCTAAAAGAGCCTCTCGAAGGCCTTCGAGATATCTAATGCGATGATCTTAGATTCGCCAAAATTATGGAGACATTGATTGCAACGCTCGGTACGGAATGTTAGTAAATCTCCAGTAGAGCGGCCAGCACGAAAGCTCTATTGACGATCGTTAATAAGGTGATTAGTTTCTAGATATTTCATCAATTGGGTGTGGATGAGTGTTTTGAAAACTTCGAAAGAATCGAAGTAAGGGGGTCTATAATTTGAGGGATCGCTTGCCCCTCCCTTTCTGGGTATTGGCTGAACATGTGCAAGTTTCCATGCCGAAGAAAGGACTCCTGTCGAATAGGACAGGTGAAATAGTTTGCGCAGGGGTTCAGCTAAAAAAGAGGCGCAGCACTTGATACCAGGGGAAAAATAGCATCAGGCCCAGCAGCCTTAGACACATCGCGACCTACGAGCACTTTGAAAACCTCCCTCGTGCGGAAATGTAACGGTCTTTGCTTGTAATTGCATGTTGGTAGAAAAGGATGACTTTGCGAAGAAGGTGGCAAGAAATAATTCACAGCAAAATTACCTGCAAATAAATTAGCTTTGTCCAATGATTCCGTGTACACATCCCCGTTGTGAATTAGGGGCGATACCGAAGAACTGGTGAAGTTGTTCTTGACTGTTTTAACAAAAGACCAGAAGCTCTTATTACCCTTTCGACTAGTAAAGATTTTCTGTCTTATGTTTTAGTCGAGTTGGAACTTAACTTGCTGAATAATGGATTTGCAGGTGCTACGTGCTTCTCTATAGATCTGTCTCAATTCCGCAGAATGGCAAGTTTATATGCCTGAAATGCAGCTTCTTTGTTTTTAATACAAGATGAATTGTTAGGAATGTGCGGAAATGAAGCTACACATTCCGAACCATAAGAGGTTCATAATGGATTCAGAGCAACATTCAACATCTAACAAAGAAAAACACTCAGACCAGTCTAACTTTCTAATGACTTGTGGGTTTCAGTGATGATATGGAGAATTGGCGTCAAAGGAGACAATGATCTGAGTTGCCATATGACGTGGAGTACTTGTCAGGATGACTAACTGTTGCAAGTTAAGGATTCTCTAAATAGTTCAACATGTCTCCCCGCTATACTTGTGGTTTTAGAATGCCTGAGCCACTGCATGTTGTGGACATTGAAATCGCCAGCAATAAAGATTTCGGAAGTAGGAGATTTTATTAAAATATTTTCTATAGGGGAGGATAGAGAATCAAATGAGCATACAGTGTCAGTGTCAGACATATTGAAGCTGGGGTATAAAAACAAAAATATGTGATGTGTTGATGAAGTTTTAATCTAATCCAGACGTTATTCGGGCCAAAACAGCCGGTTTAAAAGAAGCCACGAATGTTACAAAAATCAAAGGAAAATTTTTGCATTGTACCAAATGAGCATAAGTGCACAAAAATTTCAATTAAATGCACGGAGTCACTGAACTGAAAACGACAACGAGACTCAACAGCAAGCCAAACCGCTGGTTGAGTACAAGGCAGCAGCAGTGTTGTGCCTACTGTGCTGACCTTTGCACCCAGATGTTTAGCAGTGTGTACCGATTAATAGCATTCAAAGCAGTGAAATTACACTACTATGAAAACGGATGGATTTAGAGAAAATGGAGCAGACTTACCTTGGCTGTACAACTAAAATCTACGGTATAAAAGCCCTTTACCTTGGCGGTCACGGCACTAATCCGAGTTCCAACATTCAAAACTCGCGACGAGGTGTTTGGTTGGTATGGCGGAATAACTGTGGAAAGCACGGCACGCGTCTGCTACCACTGGCAGTTCAAACCCAATATACCTTACTTAACAAAATAATAAGATAGTTTTGATTAAAAAGTAACCTTACCAATATACTCTCAATAACTCGCAGCTAAGTGATAGTTACAATAGTGTATGTGTGGCCGTAGTCCGAATCTGTGAGCAGATTATTTGAGTTCATCGGACTACGACGCATTCTTATATGCAATTATTACTCAGTTGAGAGTTTTTGTTTGGGGAATCATCGCCATTTGGTTAAGATAAATTTTTTTAAATAATTTTGTTAGGGAAGATATAAAAATATGATTACCGTTGGGAAGATAAGAAAGTAAGCTTAAGATTATCCAAAGACAATTTTTCTGTAGGAATAGCAATTTAGGGTGCAGGACCTATTCAAATCAAACATAGGAAGACTGCAAATATTTTAGAATGTTAGGACTCTCATGGCTTGGGAAGTATTTCTCGGGTTTTGGTTCCACACGTTCCCCGAGTGTGTAAGTCTACATAAATTTAAAAATAGGTACTAGCACGCATAAGCAAGAAAGTTCTATTTTTAAAAATTAAATATAAATGTGGTAGCTTTTTTTATCGTATGAATACCAAAATTCAAAATATAGAAAGCTGAACGCTTCAATTGGGCCACAAAAAGTCATCAGTTGGGCCGCATGAGGCCCATGGGCTGCGGGTTGGTCATGCTTGATCTAGGGCGGTGGTGGCAAACCTATGGCGCGTGGACGATTTACTATTAAATTGAATTTAATATACATTAATTTTAAAATTAAACCATGTTTTGGATGAAGTTGGATCTCGGCTATGCATTATTATAGTGCAACTGAGACAACAAGTTAAAAATAAAAATTGAGAGAACGTAGGAGTACCCGAATGGTAAAATCTTCTTCAATACCTTCAAAATCCTTTTGAACTATTCATAATAATACACATCGGGTCACACTACCATAAACCCTTTGACAAAAAGATAAATTTGGCATTGAACAACGTACTAAAAGGAGATGTGAAATTTCTGTCAAATAAAATTCTCATTTTTCCCAAAAATATCAGAAAATCCAGAATGAGTTACAACCATTTAATCTCTTCAGAGCAAAACGAAAAGAATTTATTGTTCAAGAAATTAAACTTAGAGATACTCAGTCAACGTCTCTATTGAAATTTTTGGATAGTCATTCAAATATAATTGGTGCATGCTTTGTGGCCTCAAATGTAATTGCAAAGCATGGAAAACCATTGGCGAATATATGAAAGAAGCATGGTTAAAATGTGCACCAATTTTGTTTGAAGATTTTGAAAACAACGAAAAAATCATCCAAATAATAAAGTAATATGGCTTTGGCTAGAAACACTCTGAAAGACAGGATACTGGCAATGGCTACAAATATAAGTCACCAGCAAAAAATTGGCATAAATTCTTCTGGTTTATTTTCTCTCTGTCTTGATGAGAGCACTCACATAACTGGATCAGCGCGTTTAGCAATTTTTATTCGTTACGCTGTTGGATATAATATCAAAGAATAACTGGTAAATTTAACATCATTAGCAACAACAAAAAAGGAATAGATATTTACAATGCAGTTGTAAATGCACTTGCTGAAAAAAAAAACAGAGATCCTTTCAAAATTGTTTCTGTAACGGTTGATGGTGCTCACAATATGACTGGAGAGGTAAACGGGTTTGTGAACTTGTTTGCTTAGCTCGTTGGATATTCAATTCTGGGTTTCCATTGTATCATACATCAACAATTAGTCAATTTTATATTTGCACACCCTTTAAATAAACGAAAATTTTCTCAACTATACAACAACGTCTGATGGTTAAGTCATGGAAGAGTTCTCCAAAGATTGGTTGATTGTTTAAGTGAAATTAGACTTTTTTTTAAATTTGGTGAAATTAAGTGAAAAATATAACCAATTAATGGACATTGAATGGATTTCAAAACTCATGTTTTTTACTTACTTCTAACTTAAATGAATTAAATGCGAAACTGCAAGGTAGTAATAAGGCAATTATTATAATGTTTGATATAATTAAAGCTTTCGAAACAAAATTAGATATTTATAATTGAGACATTATTTTGAATATATATAAATATTTTCCAAACACAAACAAATTCTTTGCAAATTTAGATTCCCATGAAAAAAATAACAAAACTAAATTAACAAAAGATTTTTCCGAAATTATTCAGTCTCTAATGAACAAAGTTACTTTAAGATTTAAAGAATTCAGAACATTTGCAGGAGCATAAAAATTATGTTCCAAGGCACGATATCGGCAAATAAATAAATAAATAAATATTTTAATTTAGAAGATGTTGAGATGCAATTGATTTTCAATACAGTTCCATATGGATACAAAAGTTTGTCGATTTAAGGGGGTCATCCCGTGTGACTGATTAAAAAAAACTTTTTTGTTTAAACTACATCTAAATATAGTGAAGAATATGTGGGTAAAGTCATTTTCCGATATTCGGAGTCGTTCGGAAGCTACAGCGTTGAACAGGCCGGGTATTTGGAGCGCGCGCTCCAGCATCGGACCCTTTCTCTTTCGCTTAGGTTTCTTACCTGAGCCATTTTAATACAAACGCAGGTATAAATGCACAATAAAGAAGTCACTATATTTCTAAACTCATTTCCTGTTTCGAATATAACGGTTAGTTTAGTCTTGATTGAGTACCCAAAATGTTCGAATTTTATTGGTGATAATCAATTTTTAAACGCGTATTTCTCAAAACAACTGTATTTTTCGAACTGTTAGAGACGATATCTCGAAATCTATCGCACCAATTGCTTTGAAATTTTAATGACTTATTCAGTACTCCTAAATACACTTTGCGAAATAGGATAATTCGGATTCATCAAGGCGTTTTTTTACATTGTGAAAAAACACCAAAATTCACGAAAAAATATTCAACAAAATGCCAAAAACTCCTTTCAATATTTTTTAATAATCCTAGCTCAGACACTAGTTCATATTTCATGAATAAATATGCATGTGGTAAACATTTCACAGTTGTATGTTTATTGAGTTCGAAAAAAAACTGAGTTCACACGGGATGACCCCTTTAAGAAATAAACTGGAAACCATTGAAAATAATCGATTATTAAGTACCTTTCATAAGAATGCGAAGAATTATAAAAAAGCATGGAATACCATTCCTGCAACATTTAGAATTGAATTTTGTAAAAAACAAATTTAGAAATAGAATGGCCGTATTCAGTGCCGCATGTGTTTTATTAAAAGTATCAAAATATGATCCTGACATAAAATATTTGTCTACCAATAAACAACAACAAAAATCCCATTGATTGTTATAATTTACTTTTGAATTCATCAATTAGTATTTTTTTTCTTCTTTATTTAACGTTTAATGTCAATTCTTTGTTTTTTAAGTATTCGATTTCATTTAATTGTACTTGTAGGTATGATGTTTGTTCTGTCAATTTTAATACTGATAATATATTCCTATTTTATAATAGTCCGCCTTTTTTTTCTGTATATTTTGGAAAATTAAAAATCTTTTAATTGCCGTATTTTGTAACGTTGGTAATTTGTTTTTATTGTAAATTTATTTGTACATCCACAGATTGTTACTATGTATAGTTACAAGGTAAAATGATTATGTATAAAAGCATAATGTATGTTTAGTTTAGTTTTTGTTTATTAATTTTTGAAGTTGTCTAAATAAAATTCTGAAACACCTATATTTGTATCAATTTTTCTTAATTAAAAACTGTCCGGCATGCCACCAACGCGATAAGTAATATTTGCAATTTTCTGGCACGCACTCATAAAAACGTTCCCCACTGCTGATCTAAGGTATCATTAGAATAATTGGTGTTAGATCGGTTTGTAAATTTTTTCTTGTTCTTCTTGCTTTGTTTTTGCATTTAATTTTTCCTTCTAGTCCAACCTTAGTACTTTATTTGAGAAATCGGTATACTATCTTCTTGATTTCCTAAATAAATAATTAAACATTAATAAGATTCCAAAACATCAACTGAGAAATTATGTAATAAACTAAAACAGGGCGGATGGTGACCTACAATTGTCATCCAAGAATTAAGCAATAATTTAAGTAATTACTTCGCATGAAAGCAAATACCTCTTAAGTATATGTAGACTATATATATATAGTATAATCAATGTAGAGAAACGTCATACAAGTAGATGTTGTAATAACTCTATTCAACGGCAAGTCTTTCTCCACATATCGTGTAAGTAAAGTCACAGAGAAATTAAAAACTGGATCAACATTTAAATAACCTATAATCGTAGGGGGGAAACCTCAACCTAAATTAACCTAAAATTATTCTTACCATTGCTCTTGAACACGAAATCTAGTATTTATCGATTATTGGTAATTGTTAATTAACTACTTTCAAACTCTGTACTCTGCACGACGTGAAGCATCAAACAACGTCAACAACAACTTCAATTTTGTGGAAGAGATCTTTAACATGGTGCTCTGTTTGATTTCGTACTGGATAGTATTGATAGGAAAAAATCGAGGGGCTCAACCCCATAAAAAGGTCGTTTTGTACCCCAACTGAGCTTGCTTGGCGGCAGGCAGCAGTCATGCATATATTCGCTTGACAGCTCATGATTAATGGGTGTCAAGTAAATTGTTTAAAAAAATCCTCCACTGAAAAGGGAATTTTTGAAATTGTAATGGAACAGGGAAGCGAATTTAATTTTGTGTTCTTTTCATGCAGTGCAAGATTTAAGGGCTTTGTCGCTCTCCTGATTATTGGACTTTACATCCCAGTTGGTGGGAGGATTTCAATTTTTAAATTTTAAAAACAAGTTAATACGTTTCTTTCTTGAATTACTTTATTTCTAAAGGGATTCGAATATACACAGATGGATATTGTTCATCATGCCGAATTATAGAAAATAACCACTTTTTTAGTGGATTAATTATGAAATAAACTCAAAAATGGCACCCATTCCTATTCCAGAACATCGGTAATATGACGCCCTCCTCGACAGTAAAACTATTACATTGGGATCAAAGTTTAATTCAACTCCCTGGTCTTTGAGAGTACTATAATCGCATAGTACAACCAGCTGGTGTCAATAAGACCCTCGAAATCCGGAAAGTAATAAAGTAATTTATCCATGAGACATCAGCCTCTATCTGGTATGGGTTGAGTAGTGAAGGGGTGGTTGATAAATGTGTCAGAATCAGAATACGAAAAGAAGATGAAACTCGCTGTACATGTGCGTACATATATATAAAATTGAGTTATAATGACAATAGCAGCTTGCGATAACTGTCATATAAACGCTATGAGTACCACAATGGGGTCAACTGGTATAGGAAACTGATTGACGTCCGTAAGGTATTGCGTGAACTTCTGGATTTCTAGGTAGACAATGATGTCAGTTCGTGTTTATGGTATAATCGAAAACAATTTTACTCTCAACACTCTATTAAAAGACTTATAAGGTTTAGTTATTAGTGGCAACCAATTTAAAAAAACATAAATGAATAATTTGGAAGATCATACTAACGAGTAGTGTTTGTTTTCTCTGCTGGTATCATTTTAATCTGAACTGCAATTGTATATAGCATGCAACTACAGATTGTGATCTATTGTAATCTGACTTCTATCACCAGTCACTATTACTCTTACACAGTATGAGAGTTGGCTAATGTAAAATTATGTGATGTGACTTCTAGGTGTTTCCGGCTTAAAGTTGAATTCCTGCTGAAAATGCATCAATTCTTTAGACTGAAATGCATTGAACTTCCGCGATATATCCGATTACAGAATTTACTATCCATGCTGATGAGATCTTCTCTAATCATTGCGTCAAAAAATTCAACTAGTTAGGTACACTTTTCCAAAAATACTTACAGACCATTAGGAATTGACCCGGTAAACAAATAATCCAGGAATTTGAGGGTTTTACTTCGGAGAAATTCCAACCATGCTGAAAATTGGTATACACTTACCTTTCAAGCTCTCCAAATAAGTTGTGAAAAGCTCTCGGAATTTGTGACAACCCAAAAACAGGGGGAAAAATTTATCTTTTTTCGGTGTTTTGCCAGTATTTTCTTTATATCTTGATTTAAATCTTCAAAAAGTTTGTTGAATTCGCTCTTTTCATCCCTTAAAGCTAACATTGGGTGTACCAAATACGATCGGTTTGTTTAAAACAAAAATACTTTAGAGTACTATTTTCAATTAAAACATATTCACTATTTACATCCATTATTGTTTATTACACATGAAGATAGGAACTAAACTAATATTTTGTAGCTTCTAAATGTAACTAGAGTATCATGAAATAACAAGCGATGACTTGAAAGTTCGTCCTTAGGAAGTTAGTTGTCCGCCAGTCTGCTAAGACTGCATCAATAAGCTAAATCCCAAGTAATTTGCTTTCGTACACAATTTCCGTTTAATTTTAATGTAATTTACCTAACCAAAATAAATCGTAATAAATAAATTGTTAAAGGACATCGATTAAATAGACAAATATAAAATAAATTGTAGAAATTTACGTATAATAGAAGACGCTATAAATAATTTTTTTTACAAAAATAAGTTCACACAAACTTTGGTGATCCCAAAGGGAAGTCTACTCAATATTTTGACCGATATTGAAAGTTTTTCTAGTTATTTCAATCAACAAAATATAAATGGCTTAGTTTGCAATTATGTTGATGATTTGCTCGCCATATCACAACATCATTTGCTTGTTTTTATTAATAGCTTCTCCGATATCAATCTTAACTAAATATATGTACAAAGGTTTAGAGGTTTAGAGTGATATAAAATGATATCTTCTGGGAAATTGTGAAGGACATCATTTAACAAAATGCAAAAAGAAAGAAAGATAGATTAAATTTTTGGAACTTTTCCGCTCACATAAATTAATTTTAATTTTACATATATACAGATATAGGTACTAAGTCCGCGCAACGAGCAACGCAATTGAGCTATCACGGTTATCAGAGGAAATTTGTAAGTTTGTATCGTTGTAATGTACACAATGTACAAATGGTAAAAGCGCTTTCTAAGGACATTACCAATCAAATAAAATAAAATTTTGATATTGTTACGTGCAATAGAAAAAGGACAATCGACATCTATATACTTTGCGTGGAATGACTAATTAAGTACGGACATAAGCAACTGTCGGAGAAAAGTATCACAGAAAAGACAAGCAACATCTTTATGTTCGCAGTATCGATGTTTTCAAAACGGAATATTTTGGAAGCCTCTACGATAATTTATATAGTACAAATACGGCACTTCTCACCGCCGGGAGGTGAGTTTAAGTATTAGAATTACGAAATATTGTTAGTTACTTATAACTAGGTAGCGCTAGCCGTAGTTTAGAAGTAAGTCATATGTTAGTTAGTAATTCATATAATATGGAAGTAAGATACATAACTCAGCTAGATTAATTAAACTCAGGGCCAAAGAAAAGCCCGTAGGTATTATAATCAGAGACTAGGTTTAGATAAGAAAATATAGTTAGGTTAAGTGTACAATTTTCTTAGCGCAAATAAGATACTTGAACTACTTGAACTTGCCAAGAGGCGAGTCTTATTTTAGATAGTCAAGTAAACTATTTAGATTGCGATAATTAGAAGTTCAACACTAGCGATAACCCCAGTAGAGCTGATTTGATAATTGTTGGTGGACGTTGTAAAAGTAAACAGTATAGTTAAATAAAGAAAGAACTTTTGAATAATATTTGAGATATTGTTTTGAATAATGAACAAAGGCCACGCTCGTAACAATATTTTTGAATTACTATATTATATTTTCTTGCAAGAAATTTATAATTTCATATTATATTTTTTTCAAACTACATATTATAAATAAATTTCCTCACAGTACTTTTAAAAATAATTTGTGAGTCTAATTTACAAACAGAATTTTACCAGGCGCGTATCCAGGGGGGTGTCACAGGGCACCCCCCCGCGCTACCTAACCTTCGCGGTGAATTGAATGTGGCGCTGGACTGTAGAGCGAGCTGTTAAAGTTTAACAGGAAGATTTTAGTATGATACGCTTTGTTTGTCTTCTTATAAGTAGTAATAGTGGATTGGGTATAATAGTCATTCTCTCGTAGCTCTTCGTCTTTTAAAGGTGTACAAATTTTTTAGAATTTTCTTGCTTTTTAATATATCTAATGTCGAAAAGTCATCTATCGTACCAAGCAGAGGATAGTAAAGTAATTTTGGAATCCATATTTTTTTTAGTATTTGATTTTTTAGAAAATGGCACGTAATGCTTAGCACCCCAGCTATGAAGATACTTTTATATTTTTGTTGCGCCAATTAAAAAGTTTAGAAAGTGTTATTGTTTCTACAAAATTGGTTAGAAATCATAATTTTTTTTTACCTATCTGATTTTCCGATGGTAGACAGCAGCGGGAAATTCGCTGTCAAAAAAGGTAGACGAAAAATTGGGAGTACAATCGCAATGACAGGCAGTGAGCGGCGATTGTGAAAGAAGAAGATACTGAAATTTCCTTATTATTAGTTTTGAGCGTTTTGAAACAAATTTTTATCGAGAATATTTTATATTATTTTGAAAGAATTGCAATGCACCAAAGTGCGGAAAGGAAAAATTTAAAATACAGAAATTAACAAAATTAAATCAAACTAAATGCCAAAAATATCACAATTTTACCATTTGTATTTAAGTGCCTCGAAATATCCATCCATACCATGTCTTTTTTGTCAACTCGTCTATACTGGTTGTCTTGTATATCATAAATTATTTAATCACTTCACAATTCCTCAATCAATTTTTCATCAAAATTAATTATTTTAAAATTGCCGCGATATCCTACAACCTTGACAAAAATAAATGCCACAACAAGTTCATTCTTTGATTTTGTTGGTATGTAGTAGTCAATCCCGACGGCAACTTCGTGACCGTCGCCCGTCGTAATTTGGGCATTCGCATAAGACGCTATGCTTTTAGAAGTTCGACAGCAGCATTTTTTCGTCATTTGCCGTTGCCCGTCGCAATTGTATTTTAGCCTTGACTTAACAAATTTTGTTTTACGGTACTTCCAGTAGAACCCGAGTTATGGAATAAACGTCTTGCCACCTGTTGATTTTTCATAGCGACACTGATTCAAGCCTGAGTTGTTCAAAATATTTACGTTCGTAGGGAAGCATTAAATTTTTCTTGGGGTTCGTGCACAACAAGGCGGGGCGAGGCGATGCGTGGCTAGGCAGTTTGGCGAGGCGAGGTGAAGATATATCTCGAGGTGTATTGTTTACAACAAGGCGTTCAGTTTCTTGGTAAATCGCGAAGTGAGAGCATAAATAATGTCATCAGATTCGGAAGAAGAAATTTTGTGTTTGTCAAGTAGTACAGCTATATGGAATTTTTAACCTAAGTGTACTTTCCGCTCTTTTGCTTGCCACCCGATAAAGACGAAACGTCTGGAATTTGGCGAATTCATCATTCATGTGAAGATTTTCGGACTGATCCTGATAGATTCTTCCAATATATGAGAATAAATAAAGACCCCTTCGATTATATCAAAGAAAAAACCTATAAAAATATGCCATCTATCAAAACTAGTGCGCTGCACCTCGCGAAAAAATTCTCGAGCGATTTACCTCGAGGTGTCTCGGCACATCGCGCGCTGCCACAGCATTTTTAAGAACTCTCTCATAGTACATCGTGGACCATTTTATTTTTTTAACTCTTGATATAGCCTCGCCACACTTCGCCAAGTTGTGCACGTACCTTTAGAAATATAGTTGCAAATTTTTCTTAAGAATTTGAATGATTAACTATTCACCGACAAGAGCCAAACGAATTGGTGGATCGATTCTGGTGGTTCTCTCTTTCGACAGGGGCACAAGCATTCAGTTTTCTTAGAAAGATCTGAAAATTTTTCTTTAGATTTTTCATGGCGGCGGACAATGGTTGCAAAGAGTTATATTGATTAAGGTGTCTTGGCTGATCTGGGTCGCTAAAGATATTTATGAGCGTTGGCAACCATACATTTTGTTCTTAAAAATTTTATTGAACATTTTTCTTTCGAATTTTTATACACTATTGGTTGCTGAAAACGATCAGTTGGATTGATGCCACTAAAATTAATTCTACAATTTTTCTTCACAATTTTTATTCGCTTTCCTCTGCCTGCGGTAATTGCCGTTGCTTTGCTTGTACTTTCGAATTAATTCAAGTAATATTGCTTACTTTAACTTCACGTTTACTTTTAATTTATAGGAGAAGAATAAACTTGCTACACCAGTTAGCGATGGAGGTAGAAATAGTTGCGAAAGTGGAAAGCAGAAGACTGATAAGCACATTGATAACTTTTTCAGAAGAAAGCAAGTTCAATTAAGCTCATTAAGTCATGCACCTCTACTCCTATTCCTCTGAATGTGAATCAAGGTGCAAGCTCTTACTCTCAGTCATTTACTTCAGCCTTGACAGAATCGGTTGCATCACATCTATTTCTACAGTCTTTGCACGAGAAAGATAATCTGGATATGAGTCCTTAATGTCTGTCCACTCTGAAATCGACTTGATGTGGACAATGCTATCGACAGGTTTTCCAAATCAAACCAAAAATTGAATTTTGTGATATCTAACTTAAATATGATAAAAAAAAAATTTAAAAGCGACTATTTCCGACTTTTTCTCCCCCCCCCCCCCCCCCCCCCCTCCCGTAAGCTGCAGGTCTGGATACGCGCCTGAATTGTACAAACTAGAATCGGCAACATGAACAACTTCAGAATGGTTCTTAGACAAGTTTGGCTTGTGTCTGAAATGAAATGCGTAATGAGTCTTAGTCTTAGTTAAAATACATTGGAATGGCTTTACAGGATGTGACTACACTCCATCTTTTTTTAAGAAAGGAAAAATAAAACCTTTTAAAATTTTGGAAAATGGACCAGAATTGCAGTTAAGATTTTTTAAATTTGGAAACAAAGCAGGTCTTAATGACGAAAATTATACAGTAATAGAAAATTTCGTCTGTAGTATATACCAGACAAAAGCTGTGATGGTTGACGAAACTCGATATGATTTTTTTACAAATCGTTCAAGCCTACATCAGATAGATTTTTTAGAAATATCCGAAGTAATAACACTAATATTTCATGTCACCATTACTTTACCATCTGATAAGCTCAATCTCTATTTTACCTTTATATATATACCCGTAAGTAGTGAATTTCCCGCGAACCTTTGGAAATCGCAGGAAACTGCTAATAATTTTTTTTTATTATAGGTTTCGAAGGAAGTCTTCTATCCTCAAACAAAGCATGTCTGTATCAACAAATATACAGAAGCAATTATATACATATGTAATAAATTATCACCAACAGAAAGTGGTTGGGTGTTAGTAGAAAATAAATTGAAAATTAAATATTTCGATGGAAATGCCACACCGGAAATAATGCAAGATATACTCACGATGTACTCACTTGAGATTCATCAGATGAGAGTGAATCTGAAAGTGATATTTGAATTAACAGTATGAATTGAAAAAACGATTTCTGAATGTAAAACACGAATGCTGGAAATTATAACATTTGTTTGATATTTATCAGTACTTCAACTTCGTCTGGCAAGGGGTCAGCCGCACGCAAAACGTCTTGGTCCTGCATATTTGTGCTCAGGGAAAACCTCTCTGTTTTTTAAGACATGCATTAACTAGTTATAAGAATTATTTCAATTTTGAAAAAGTGTATTTTCAATATACTATTACTCACTTAGGCCGCGAAGATTTCCTGCCAGACGATTGTTTTTGACATTGCCTTTCCTTTAACTTAATACTTATATATTTTGGTTGTACTTCACACCAAAAATTTACTGCGGGCTCTTGGTCTATTAAGCTTTAAGAAGGAAAAAATAAAACGTTGTGTTTTAAAACTTGCATAGAATTCATTCCTGTCAGTTTTTAAACCGAAGTATGTGCACAGAATAGTTTTCATATCATGAAAATATCATTACAAAAAGTGGTGAGTGCTTACTGGTAATGTGACTGAATTTAAACTTTCCAAAATACGAACTAAAGGTTTTAATTGAAGGTTTGTAATGGGTCTATAGTTAAGAATATTGTGCAGTTATTAAAAATTTGTTTAAGATTCTTAAGTTTGTAAAATGTCAGTGGAAAAAAAAACTACCCTTGAAAAGGCAATGTTCTGTGAGAAACTAACTTCAGTTGTATCTTTTTGCTGTACATAATATTGTATGATTCTAGCGTTATGAAAACCCAGCTAGTTTTTGTGATGACTTTCAGTTTATTTGAAAATTTTACACATCTTGAAAAACTGCATTTTACTTGACAAAAATAAAAAATATAAATAATATTGACGTTGTTGTGAAGAGGAGATATTTGAACATTGTCAATGCTTCCTTCCACTTTCCCAATACCTTGTGCGCAAATTCGTCGTAAAGTAATTTATCACTCGAAATAAAATGCCGAGGTTCGCAAAATGGTGACCTGAAAAAACCTAGAAATAATTCGTGAAGATGCCCGTTGGTGACCCTTTGAATATCAATTGGTGGTTGCTTCTGGTATATTCGTCTCGTGTCGCCTTTTTATAATCTTTTTTAAGGTCAACGCTTGCTGTGATTTTGCTAGATTCCACATGCAAAGTAAAATTGTTGATTCATGTCTACTATGTTTTTTTTACTAATTTCCACATGCAAAGTGATTAGTAAAACATAAAATTCAAAATTAGTTTGAGTTTTAGCATTAGCTGCTGCAAACTAGAAATTAGAAAGTAGAAATTTTGGACAAGTTAAAAGAAGAAGTGAAAATTTCGCCTTTAGCCAAATCAAATTTGCATGAAGCAACTACATATATGGATGATTAAAAAAATTGGGGAAAAATAAGGGAAAATGTCTTAGCAGATTGCTCTACAACATCAAAGCGAGTGGATTGCGAACGAGATATAAACGTTGTCAAAATGGAAGGAAATCTTGCTATTTGAATACAAGATTGCAATGGTAAGCGGATCCTTTAAATGGGGTTACTATCACGCAGAAAGCTCTGAACATCTATAAATATTTTAACAGGAAGCTCACCTGCACAAGAACAACAACACAAGTCATTTTCTGCGAGTAAGGGTTGGCTCGAAAAATTCAAAATAAGTTACTCGTTGCCCAGTCTTAAACTTCAGCATATGCAGAATCTGATAGGCTTTTCACTTTAGAACTACAAAAAATTGTAAAGGATGGATTATATACGGCGGATCACATTTTTAAAGCCGACCAAATGGGTTTTTATTGGAAAAAGATGCCATCTCGAATCTATATTTCAAATGAACAGAGACTTACTCTCTTAATTTTCAAATGCATCAGGAAGTTTTATGTCAAAGCCTATAGTTATTGACAGGCGTTTAATTCCCTGACCATTAAAAAATATCGATAAATCTAAGTTGTCTGCTCATTGGTGGGCAAATAAAAAAGTTTGGATGATAGCAAATATGTATTAAGGAGTGGTTTGAAAACTGCTTCATTCTGATAAATAAATATTTTATTACTATTAGATAATTCCAAGAGTCATCCGAAAGACTTATATCATCTAAATGTGAAGATTGTATTCCTTCCCCAAATACAACATCACCTCTCCAGCCCTTTGATCAAGGTACTATCGCAAGTTTCATACCCCATTTTATTCGAAAATCGTATGAGATATCTCTGCAAAAAATAGAGTCAGACGAAAGTAAAATGCTTGTCCAGGTATGGAAGGAATTCTCTTCTTTGGAATGCGTAACAAAGATATCCTCTGCCATAAGCGAAATAAAACCTTCAACAATTGACGGTTCTTGGAAGACAGTGCTCCCTCAGATTGTCCAAAAAGAAAATTTTGATTTATCCGGGGAAACTCTTCGTAATCAAATACTTGATATTGCTCACAAAATAGGTGGAGAGGGATTTGACAATCTGAATAGCCACGACCTGGAGGAATTCTTTCTTCAAGAACCTACGTTGCCTGAGTCTAATGAAGAAAGAGACGAAGAAAATTATCCTGAAGATTCTTCTTCCAATATTTCCGTTAATGATCTTAATCAATTAATTAGAGCTTAATTTTATGGAGATTGATCCATCACTCTCACGGAAAGGAATCTTCCAACAAAATTTAGAAACTTGTTTAGGTCTATACTTAAAAATTTTAAGCACTACGGAAAAATCATCCAACATCAGCTATGAAAATGTTTCCAGTGATGAGGAGTTTCAACCGCCTAGGCAAAAGAAAATTCGTATTTTCGGAGGTTGACAGTGGCGAATAAATTTATATTGATAAGGATCTACCCAATCAAGCAAAAACAAATCAATCTTTGGTGAGTGACAGTGATTGAACAGTACTCTTGATTTCGCTTACTCCTTTGACACTCTTGCGGAATCCAGGGGGAATGCGGCATGTGTTAAACTAGATTGCATGACTAGATCATTGAATAACGATCTTAACAGTATCCTCGCTTGGAGCAAAGCGAATCGCGTCGAATTCAATGCATCTAAGACTCAAAGCTGTCTCATCTCATTAAAACAAGATCATAACTTAACCACACCCGTTTCTTTTGATGGAGCATTAATTTTTGATTCACCGTCACTAAGCATTCTTGGCATTAATATTTCCAGTAAGTTAAACTGGACAGATCACATCTTCTCTGTTGCCAAAGGAGCATCGAAATGTCTTGGATTTCTGAAAAGGTGTAAGAAATATTTCAGCCCGTCAAATCTAGCGCTCCTCTACAATTCCTATATTAGACCTAGAATGGAATACAACTCCCATATATGGGCCGGGGCTGGTCGCACAGCCTTAGCTTCATTGGATATTGTCAAAAGAGAGCCTTCAAGCTCATTGGCGATTTGGCAATAACTTGTCATACCGACTCACTCGAGCACCGCCGCAATGTTGGATGCCTTTCGCTCCTTTATCGCTATATGCATGGTCTGATGAAATATCTAGTCTAATCCCTTGTAGAATGATTCCCGCACGCAATACTCGCGCTGCAAACCGCGCACATCCTCTAACCCTTCAAATTACTTTCGGCCGTACAGTAAAATTCCGTGACGCTTTTTTATCCCGAACAGTGCGAATGTGGAACAGCTTACCATCTTCTGTTTTTCCTCCGGCATACAATCTGCGGAAGTTTAAGGGCGACATACATCGGCACCTCCGCCACTCTCCTCATATCCCCTAATCCTTTCCCTATCTCCTTCCTGCCATGCTGTGCTTTGCATCATAGGGTATCCCCTGAGCTTGGCTTAATAATATAAAAAAAAAAAAATAATTGCGTTTTTAAAATTTCACTTTTTACAGTTTTACGTTTCACTTTTCTAAATTAAATGAATTTCATCTTATTTTGTTGTGTTCTTATTTTCAATGTTTTCTTAATCAATCTTTGGAACCAAATGTACAAATTTGTATAGATCTCGAGTGAATGAACCGTGTTATTCGTGGGATGCCTGTAATATATTTTCTCCTATACTTAGTTGTTCAACATTAACTTAACGCGGAGTGTAGACCAGTTTCAGCTCTTCGGCTATCTTGAGTGTACTGACTGTACTGAAGATGGCTGGAGAGTTGAAACCAGTCTACACTCCGCGTTAAATAAATTTTTAACAAGTGTGGAAAGAAAACAATATTTTAATAACTATTATTTACAATGGTTATAGTTCACAAGTCGAGTCTTTAACAAAATAATCAACGAAAGGTTTTAAGAGGCGTATTACTCATTAGTGCAGTTTTCAATAAATATGACTTATGCTCTTCGGATGAATCAATATGCCTAATTCTAAGAAAGAACTTACATAGCTGGATTTTTTGGAAGGTTTTTAATTTTTCTAGATAATGATAAGTTGCAAATAGAAAAGGATGGTTAGAAGTTTGACAAACATCAAAACAAAACCCGTTTGGCACCAATTGCGCACCATCGAAGTAGACCACTAATAATATTCTTCACTAAAGAAAGCAACGCCATAATTGAATCATTTATGTATATAAACAACAGAGAATGCAATGAAGAAACCCTTCCGACCCACTTCACGTGACAGCTTTTATCATCTTCTTCAAGTAATTCTGAGTTTCACTATATGACGTGCTCCTTCCCGATTCTAGTCTAAGGCTTCGCTTTTTTTTACAATGTTGAACTGCGATGTTGAGAATTTCTGCCGTCATCGATTTAATAACGATTTTTATTTATTTTAATCTTAAGGGACTTGAACTCGAAATTTTTACAATCGGTCACAGGTGGAATAGAAGAATTTTAGAAAAAAAATTATTTTTACGATTCTAAATTAAATTATTAAAAGCAAGAGACATCTGTCTCGCTAGCTCAGAGGTAACCCGGAGAAGGTGGTTGGTTTTTTGCTTGTATTTAATAATTTAATTTAGTATCGTAAAAATAAAAACTTTTCTAAAATTCTTCTATTCAGATTTAATAGCAGTTACTACATAAATTTATTCAATACTGTAAGGGTTGGATTGCACGTCTGCATTATTGATGTTTTAGTTACTCTGTAAATAGGTCCTCCACTATGTAGCTGAGTCGCATATACTAGGATTTGACTATTTTACTATAAAAAGAATTCTAATATAAAAATACTTAGTTGGATAAGAACGTATTCATCGTCCCAATGCAATTCTAAAGGTCATGCTGAATCAAGGAAAGCACTATATATTCCTAACCTACCGTTTCCTCCTCTAACATCTCTGACTCTCAAAAGAGTTAAAGCTTAAGAAAGCCAGAGAACCGATGTACATATGTACATCTGATTTCCAGCCTTATCTGCCAGTTCGTGTTTCCTTTCTACATTCCCTAGAGGAGTTTTCGAATTGCGGCACGAAGGTAGAAAGGCAGCAGCTACTTAATTCATTGTGGTACTGTGGATGACACCCTTTACTCCCCATGGATTGTTGGCTAGCATAAAATATTCAGAACAGTAATGCTAAATTGATCTAACCAGAAGCTCCCTTTGAAACACTTTACAAAATTAAAATTGCCACCAGACTCCTTAACATTTTCCAGGTGTGGGACTGTCATCTTTTAGAATTTTCAAGAATTTCGTCGCACAATTTATAAATTATAACTTTCTAGTTTCTTTTTTCCAAGTGCATATTTGAAGTTTTTGAAAAATAGATTTAATTAACAAAATATAAATAGACTAAAGTGTAGGTGACAGTCAACCACGTGCTCTAAGTTATAGTATAAGAGTATCAAGGTGTCAGAAAAAAACAATGGAAACGGACACGTGAAACATAACTGTGAAAAAGTGTGTTCAATGTTTTTGAAGTTAATTAGCTATTTACACTGCTTCTTCTCTGATTTATCACGAACATGATTTTTTTGGATTGCGAAAATGTTCAGACTTGCCTGCAGGGTTATTCCATATCGAATCGGCAACATGTGTGACATGACTATTACCAATTTAGTTGAAATTTTATATACTTGGAGGGTTTGTGAAAACAAAAGTACGAATTAAAACTTGTCCTTATATAATGCGTATTTCACGAGTTATGGCACTTTCAAAATTTCGCAGAAATGCTATTGAGGTTTACTTTAAAAATTCATATATATTTCTCTGTTCACGATAGGACAGTGAAATATGGCCCATTTGAAAGACCAAATTTCAAGGTATCCAGGTATCTAAATAGTATCCTAAAAAGGACATCAGGAATAAGGATTTTATCCATTCTGGAAGATATACTTTTGATTTTATTATTCTATTTGCGTGTATATGTAATGCACCAGAATGCCAAATTTAGCATAGATGTTTGCAGGATAAAATATTTAACAATTAATGAGGACACTCAAATACTCAACTGTTGGATACGTCTTTCTTTGAAGACTATCCAGGATATGCAGGGTTAAGAGGATTTTAAGAAGATTTTTTTGATGAATTTAAAGCATTACGTTTACCCAATGGACACATACAGAACGGTCGAAATTGGAAAGAAAATTAGAATCTGAAGACATATTTCATACATTAATTACCGGTCAACAAAATAAATATCTTCAAGATACAAAATGTAATGCAATGAGGAAACACCGTGTACATATAAGGCCTATCCTATCCTTAGAAAAATATTTTGGAAAATTGTACAGATCGAAAAACGTTTCATCCGATACGACCTCAAACTGATTTTGTGAATCTCGCAAGTTTCTTTTTATTCTTCATAAATTGACACTAAAAGTTATCATCATTATTATGAGTCACGAAATTTCTGGAAATTTATAAATTTTTATAGAATCTAGAATTCAGTTTTATCAACTCACACCACAATCACAGATAATTACTTACTTACTTTCAAGCAATTTTCAAGAAACTAAGAATTTATTATGAGCAAATGGAAGATTGATGAAACTTTCATGATGTTTTACTCCTTGATCCCGCTGAGCTCTCAAGTTTAATTTTTTAATTTTTAATATGTTTTAGTGGATAATATAGGTAAAAAATAAAAAATAAATAATAAAACCAAAAGCACGTCTTCCAGGATATTCAAGGATAAAATCCTCAT